>JANUWF010003376.1:5613583-6964417 GCA_026120185.1 Voacanga thouarsii | reverse complement strand
TTAACACATTTAAAAAGATAGGCATATTAAATTGATGATCCAACCGTTAGATTTGATAAAATCACTAAAATAAATATTAGAAAAAAATTTAAAGGTAATCGAATATGTTATGCCACTTAATCTAGTATAACCTCTATAAAAATGCTCGAAACCTAACCTGTTTACAAAGATAGGCATATCAAATTAACGATCTAACCATTAGATTTGATAAAATTGATAAAAAAAAAAATTATCACCAAATTTTAAGATGATTGAATATGTTTTGGCACAAAATCTAGCGTAATCTCTATAAAAATACAGAAACCTAACACATTTAGAATGATAGGCATATCAAATTAGCAATCCAACCGTTTGATTTGATAAAATTACTAAAAATAATATTATAACAAAATTTAAAGATAATCGGATATGTTTTGCCACTTAATCTAGTATAATCTTTATAAAAATACTCAAAACCTAACTCATTTACAAAGATAAGCATATCAAATTAAAATCTAACCATTAGATTTGGTATAATCGCTCAAAAAGTTTGATGACCAAATTTTAAGGTAATCGAATATGTTTTGGTATAGAATCTAGTATAATCTCTATAAAAATATAGAAAATCTAATACATCTAAAAATGTAGGTATATCAAATTAATTATTCAACTTTAGTTTGATAAAATCACTAAAAAACGTATAAGGACAAAATTTAAAGGTAATCAGATATTTTTTGCCACTTAATCTAGTATAATCTCTATAAAAATGCTCGAAACCTAACTCATTTACAAAGATAAACATATCAAATTAACAATCCAACCGTTAGATTTGATAAAATTGCTAAAAAAAAGTTTGAATATCTTTTGGTATAGAATCTAGCATAATCTCTATAAAAATATAGAAAACCTAATACATTTAGAAAGATAAGCATATCAAATTAATGATCCAATTGTTAGATTTGATAAAATTACTAGAAAAAGTACTAAGACCAAATGTAAAGGTAATCGGATATGTTTTGTCACTTAATCTAGTATAATATCTATAAAAATGCTCGAAACTTAACCCATTTACAAAGATAGGTATATCAAATTAACAATACAATGGTTAGATTTGATAAAATCACTAAAAAAAAAAAAAGTTTTATAACCAAATTTTAAGGTAATGGAGTATGTTTTGGCATAGAATCTAGCATAATCTCTAGAAAAATACAAAAAACCTAATACATTGACAAAGACTGACAAATCAAATTAACAGCCCAACCATTTGATTAATAAAATCACTAAAGAAATTATTATGACCAAATTTAAAGGTATTCGTATATGTTTTGCCACTTAATCTAATATAATATCTATAAAAATGTTTAAAACCTAACTCATTTACAAAGATAGATATATCAAATTAATAATCTAACCATTAGATTTGATAAAATCACTAAAAAAAAGTTTTATGACCAAATTTTAAGGTAATTGAATATGTTTTGGCATAGAATCTAGCATGATCTCTATAAAAATACAGAAAACCTAACACATTTAGAATGATAGGAATATGAAATTAACGATCCAACCATTATATTTGATAAAATCACTAAGGACAATATTAGAACAAAATTTAAAGGAAATCAAATATGTTTTGCCTCTCAATCTAGCATAATCTCTATAAAAATGATAGAAACTTAACCCATTTACAAAGATAGGCATATTAAATTAACGATCCAACCATTAGATTTGATAAAATCATTAAAAAAAGTTTAATGATCAAATTTTAAGGTAATCGAATATGTTTTGGTACAGAATCTAGCATAAGCTCTATAAAAATATAGAAAATCTAACACATTTAGAAAGATATGCATATCAAATTAACGATCTAACCGATAGATTTGATTAAATCACTAAAGAAAGTATTATGATCAAATTTAAAGGTAATTGGATATGTTTTGCCACTTAATCTAGTATAATCTCTATAAAAATGATCGAAACTTTACCCATTTACAAAGATAGGCATATCAAATTGACGATTCGAACTTTAGAATTGTTAAAATTACTAAAAAGCACATTACACCCAAATTTGAAGGTAATTGGATATGTTTTACCTCCAAATCTTGCATAATCATTATAAAAATACTCAAAACCTAACACATTTACAAGTATGGACATATCAAATTAACGATTCAACCGTTAGATTTATTAAATTTGCTAAAATAAATAAATAAATAAATTATGACCAAATTTGAATGTAATCGGACATGTTTTGCTACATAATCTAGCTTAAATCCTATAAATCAACCCAAAACATAATGTATTTATAAATATTTAAAAACTTAGGGACTAATTTATAAAATTTTAATATTATATTTTAAATATTCTAAAATTTAATGACCAATTTATAAATTTTTGGTTATCATTTTGAAATTTTACAAAATTTAAGGAGCAATTTGTAAAATTTGGGGCATGTTTTATATATTTAAAAATTTAGGGACCAATTTATAAAATTTTATGGTCATATTATAAATATTTTAAAATTTAGGGATCAATTTATAATTTTTAGGTCATTTTGTAATTATACAAAATTTAAAGACTAATTTACAAAATTTTTGGGGCCATATTGTAAATATTTAAAAATTTAAAGACATGTATTAGTTAGAAAATTTGAATTTTGTCGCTAAAAGTATAGTTAATAGTGGTAAAAGTTAATACTTTTAGTTATGAAATAAATTTTCGTCACTAATGATGCATTATTATCAAGGAAAATTTAGTTAAAAAATGAATTTTCATCGCTGATGATGCATCATTAGTGAGGAAATTTAAAATTTTCTCGTTAATACACTTATTTCCTAGCTAAAGCCATCAGTTTTAGCTAGGAAATAAAAATTTTGTTGCCGAAGGTCTTAATCTTCAGCGACAAAAAGTTTTTGTCGCTGAAGAAAAATTTTTCTTACTAAAGGGTACTTTTAGCTACAAAACTTTAGTTAGAAAAAAAAAAAAAAATTTGTCGCCAATGCATCATTTTCTTGTCGTGTTTTCTCCTTTTTGCTAGGACTTAAGGTAAGTCTCCACATCCATGCAACGTTTTCAATGAAATTCTTTTATGAGTATAATGTTATGAAGCATGCTAGTCTATTTTATTAAAAATATTATAAATCATTTGGAAATATAAATACTTATGCACTGTTCAAGCGTGGTTTATTTTGATAAATCATGTACATATGATGAAATGATTTAGAAACCCTGCATTAATTTCGTTGAGAAATTATGCTTACATTTCATGCATAAAGATTGCAAAAGTCATAGTATGAAAATATGAATTTACAAAACTATTGGAACGGACCTAGGTTACATGTATTTATGTTCAAAGTGAATTCGGGAAAGAAAATATCTTAGAAAGGAAAATGTTTTGGAAAAAGAATTTGATTGTAGAAGTATTGAGCTATGTGGAGACATTGTATTAATCTCTAGTGTAATATGATTCTTGAGTACTCAAAGGACTATGCATTTGTACTGACTTACGTGGGTTTGAGAACATTGTCCGATTGGTGGCCATCTCTAGACTGTGATCTTTTTCTTCATGGGATGCCAGTATTTGATATTTAATCATCCTTAACTAGTAACATGTTATGCCAAAGTGGAAACAGAGGACGGTCATGGGACGCTTGGCCGGTATAGCAGACCATGATGATGGTCAGAGTATGGTTGATTGTGGTGTACACATTGAGTTAATCATACTGTTATCATGTTCATATGATTAAAATCTTATGATGTGGTTGGGTTGAGATCCTTCAGAATAGATGGGACGAGATCCCATCAGTGTTTGATATGAGATCGCAATGTAGTTTTGAATATGAAAATCGTATTTTGAAAATATGGTATGTTTGATAATTAAAAGCTCAATACTTATATTATACTTGATGCCATGATTTTAATGGTATATTTTTCTGAAGAAAAGAGAAATGCTCCCATGAGTTTTCATTATAAATTCCAACGATTCCAATTCATGCATCATGAAAACAGTTTTTCCTAAAAATTCACATGGCGCACTACAAGACATATTGAGATATATTATATCTCACAAGACTTTATTCATACTTTTCAGGTAAATTTTTGTGAGTTCCTGGACTTCTATGGAATCTAGACCCGAGAAAGATAGTTGATGTAGTTTGAATTCTTTTGTCTTGACATTCAGGGCTTATATCTAGTAGACTTTACATTAGAATTATTTATGGACAAATATTCTGATTTTATGATTGAAATTCTTTTGGAGTTATTTAAATCTCTGAATTTATTTATTTATTATTTATATTGTTATAAAGACTCATTGTCGTTTAAATGGGGCAACATCTACAACCATCCGTGCCCTATGGTTGTAGGGTGTTACAGAGGGACTCACCTTGTGTAATACTATAGCGTAGCAATATATATTGTCCTTAAACCTTCACAAAATCCTTAGAGTAGATACACCAACATTAGCAATTATTCCACACCTCATTTAGTATCTATGGTTCACAACCAACATATATTACTAAGAAAATATATTCGTAACGAAATCACTAATTACCTAACTTCTTTTAGTTCTTATTCAAACTAGAAATGTATTACTTGAAATAATCAAAGATTCAAATATCCATTTAACTTCTCATCCATCCATTAATGCTAATAGAAACAACACATGAACTTATATTTTCTTAAGAAAATTCCAGCATTTCTTTCATCATGGCATTATTCTTTATTTTCATCATAACTTTTGATTCACAAGTCCAAATGACCTCATATTTGTATCAAAATGCTCCTCAGTTCCTTAAGTACAAACTCAAGAACTTCTTGCAATCAAATCTTGAACTAACTTCAAACTGCTACAAGTAAAATCTTGCTATTTTTCCAAACTTTTTATCACTTTCTTGCAAAAATGCCTTCTCCATATATTCCATTCTCACTTTAGCACTTAACCATCACTTAATTCATTTCATTCTTCATCTTAACATCACGAAATCTCCCTAGTTTCAGCCATGAAGAAAGTAGCACCATCACATATATGAAGCAATAAAAACAATTGCCATGAATAGATATGCTAATCTTTCATTTTTCTTAACAATCACAATATCTTTACTTCATTTCTTTCTTTTATTCATTTCTTCCATAAGTACAGCTATAATCAACATTTAATAACCCTTCCAATACACATACAAACATCACAAAAATCACAAGAACCAATTCCTCAAATCTATTGCCATATTGCTCCAACAAATCATCATCATAGCAACAATTCTTCACCAAGCATATACCATAATTTATTCTAGTTTTCCATGAAAAATCATATCAAAATACTCCTCACGAGACAAGGAGTACTTTTAATTCATGAAGGAAAGGCTTTTACTTTATGTTTGAAGATTTCTTAGCTTGAAATTGCCCAAGCTTTCTCTCTCTCTCTCTCTCTCTCTCTCTCTCTCTCTCTCTCTCTCTCTCTCTCTTTCTTCCTTTTTCTTTTCCTTTCTCTCTCTTTCCTTGCTAATTTCTGGCTGCCAAAAATGGCTTCCACTGCCATTTCTCTTCTATTTATAGTGAAATTGTACCATGTGGTCAAATGATGGTCAATGGAGACATGTTAAGCTTGTAGAACTCTTTGGAAACTTATGGAAGTTCTTGGAAACATATAGAATACTTTAGAAACTTGTAGCACTTGCTGGAGTGTCCTAGAAAACCTTAAAATCCTCTAGTTGTCCACCTAATCTTGCATGAATTCTCATGCAACCAATCATGTGAAGGCATTTGGTTTCCATCAACCAATCACAAAAATCCATTTAATTTTCTCTTAGCAATAATGAACCATATTTTCAAAAGTAACCATAATTCATGTTACAATTCATCCTGTGAAACCCCAACTAAAACCAACCATAGAGTAAGGGAGTCGGGATGCATATCATATTTTCTTGTATGCACAAAAATAGTTTTGATGATTTTATGTGCTTTAGATTTGTGATTTGTAGTCTAGATGGCTTAATTGTGCTTAGCGAGTAAGAAGGGCAAAATAATAATTTTTACTTGAGGAGGAAATAGGGAAATAGCTTGAGGGTTAAATAGGAAAAATATTTGGGAGAGAAAATAAGAACAAGAGTTGTTGTAGTTTAGTGATTAGAGGTTTGGAATAAATCTTTGAGGTCTTGAGTTTAAATTCTATCATTTAAGTTTTAGCATTATTAAATTTTATTTTTGATAGGTAGGCTATTATCGGCCTTGCATGCCTTAGGGAGGAGTAGGGATGTTGTCCTCAGGGAGATATGAAAGGAATGTCCTAATTCCACTCTTGTGCCCTACAAAAAAATCCATAAGGGGTTCATACCCTTTTCGTTCTCTAACTTACCTTAATTCTTGACCAATTAAGTTGTTAAATTTATTCAAGCCATTTTATTTCCAGAAAATTCCAACAAGCTTCCTTGATCTTGGAGTTTCAAAATTACCTATGGGAGGGTAGCATATAGGCCGAAAATGGGGAAGAGTTATGGAAAGTTCCCAAGAGAATTAATCTCCATGGTTGAACCTTCAAACTCCACCCTATGAGTGATCATCTTCTTCTTGTAGCAAATTGGAAATTTTTTCATCTTCTTGATCAGTTCAATTATTGAAACCTTCAGCCATCTCTCCCTCTCAAATATTGCCAGAAAAATAACCAACTCACTCAACTTGAAGACTGAAAACTTCAGCCAAAATCAGACTACACAAAAGCTGTGCAAACTAGAAAAATCCCTAGATAGTTTTCGCAGCTTGGTGAGCCAAGAACCAAGCTGTTTCTTCCACCTTTCCAACCAGCAATTCAACCCTGTCTTTTCTCCATAAAGAAGGCTGGAAACTACCCTTAAAGGACCCTCCAATGCCCCTTTAAACCTTCTGCAAGTTAGCTGAAGCATTGCAGAAAAATTTGCACAGAAATTCCAGCAAGCCATCCGAAAAACCAACTAGAAATTCCAGCTTTGTTTCTTCTTCACCCTTATCCGAAACTCACTCCATCTTTCTGTAAAACTCACCCTGGTTAGCCATGAACTGAACTTCATCATCCCCACCATTGTTCTACATGAAAAGAGTTCCATGGCTACCCCTTAAATCACTCCAACAATTGTTGCAATCAAGCCTTCATTTGGAGTCCAAAATTCTAGCAATTATTTCATCAAACATCCAAGGAATAAGCCTCAACTATCCAGAAAATTCCTTCACCATTGCACTCCATAATTCGGCCACCCTATAGCTCTTTCAAGCATCATGCATCTCAGCAAAATCTCAGTCAAACAGTCAGCCATTGAAGCTCACAAAAGACCTCCTTCAAACAAGATATTCTTACCATACTTGCTCCCATAACTCTCTCCCTAAATTATTCTTTTTGAATTTCAAACAACCAGCTTTCCTTTTCTCCCAAAGCTGAGAATTCAATCACCAGAATTTTCCAACCCATTCGACCACCCTTACCAAGCAGAATTTCGGCCAGCCTTCCTCCATTCTCTTCAAACCTACAAGAACATCAAGAACACACACCACCATTCTCCACGCCTAAGACCACTCTAAACCTCTTCAATTTTCTCCAAAAACTCCAGATCACGCCTACTCATCCTCTTGAACCCATTTCTACAATTTATAACATCACACGCTGAAATCATGATTTTACTTTCGGATCAAAAACAAGAATTTTCATTGAAGGCTCAAGAACACTCTTAAGGTAAGCATGAACGATTATGTTCATCTTTCTTCCTCTTCAACCATTAACGAAATATACTAATAATCTTTCCCTCTCTCTCTTTCTCTCTTTCTCTCTATCGGCTGAACGGTTACTCCAACCATGGCCATTTTTCTTCTTTCTCCTTAGACGGATCAAGCTTTCCAAGCGTGATGATTCTTTTGAAACTTCTTTAAGGTAGTCATCATTCAAGTAAGTCTCTTCAATCTTCTCTTTAAATTCGAGATTCATGCCTCTTGGATATAGTTGGATGAGAATGGAATATATTTGGAAATTGAGTATGTGTTTATATGATGGAGTGGGGATTGATGCATGAGGATGATTGGTCTTAGTTGAATTTTATAATGTTTTAGGGTTTGTTGCATGCCTTTGTTAGTGTTATGCTCTAGAGGCAATCACTTATACATTGTATATGACACATTTTATTTTAATAAAAGGCATTATTTATCTTACAGTTTCTTTTTTTTACTTTAAGTAATATAACTGTTCGATAAAGTTCCTAGTGCAACACTGTGTTAAGGAAATCATGATAGAGATCATGATATGAGATTCCTACTACACTGGATGGTGTTAGTACTTAAATAGTCCCTATTCATAGTATTAATGAGATATGACATCATTAATTCATTAAAACTAGCATGTGTTAGACTTCCTGAATTGATCAGGCAGTGGTTCTCATAACCGTGAGTATTGAGATACTTAAAGTTAACACATGAATGCTTGTTAATGGAACAAGTTCATTGGATGACCTAGCTTCGAAATAATCACATGGATAACTATTTAGTGCCAGTGATATAATTTCAATATAGCAAACGTGCAAGTATCCTTAGACTTGAGATCTCCAAGGTACTTTATCTGCTGGGCCTTGTACTTTGATTCCAATCTTCGGAGCTCGATCGAGGGCCGCCTATGGGATGGATATTGGGTACATAGTAAGGTAAACGAAAGTAGTTGAGAGGATCAATAAAGGATTCACCACTCCTAATAGTAGGGGCGAATATCTCACGGCCACTTGTAAGAATTACTACTCGAAAGTCCTTGGCCAAGGTAATTGTGTATTGGAAACAGTTCCAATTGATACACATCCAGAGTAGTGGGTTCTTGGTACAAGTACTATTGTATTCGGGCTAGAATTAATTCTGAAGGGAGTTGGCACTAATTCCGTACTTCAAACCGAATGAGATATTGTATGGTGAAAGGAGTTAATTGCACTGAAGTTTGTTATTGAAGGGTTCATGTCAAGGCATTTGACTTCCTAGACTCTTGGGTGGTCATGATCTGCTGCTAGATACCGCTCATGATCTGAGAATATGGGTTTATTAATTGATGAATTAATAAACCAATCCTGATTAGAATTAATAGTATTAATTCTAATTAATTATGGATTATTAATCTCAAAGACGTTTGGATTAATTCATGTTCGCTACCAATTGACTGGGAAACCTAATAGGTCACACATAATAGATGATTATATACTCAAGATGTTATTTGATAATATTGTGGGGTTGATTGAGAGAAAGAAAAGTTGTTGTGGACAAATTATAATTAGTTATAATTTGTGGTCCATATTGTAATTAAGAAAACTTGATGTTTCCAATTACAATTAGGGAATTCTAACTGTTTTAGAATTCTCAATTTGGAAGATTTTTTAGCAGATTTTCGTGTGATATATGGTAGTGATATACACGAAATTCCAAAAAAGAAAAAAAAAGATCGATGAAATTGACTCCAAAATCCTAGGGCAACGAAACAACAGCTTCTTCTTCTCTCTCTCGATTTTGATCTTGAACCCTAGCCGCCATTAATTTTTGCTAGCACAGAAATTTTGGTGCTTGAGTATTCTTCTGTATGGATTACTATTAGAGATAATCACACACTGTGATTATAGTGGATAGACATTCAACTCACATGGAGGTTGATCACGAGGATTGCTGGATCGCGCTTTAACTTGAAGAAGAAATTTTTGTTCTTCAGACGATCACGCAAAGGTAAAAGCTGTTACCTTTACCCTCATTATGTCTTGTTTTTCACACATAGATGGGTCCTGGGATGGTATCTCGTTTTATTTTTCGCTGCGCCGTATAGGATACAGGCCTGAGATACCCAACAGCCTTCATGTCGTGAGTAGTATGAATGATTAAGCATGTTAGAAATTATGTCACCTTTGGTGAATAGGGTTTTATGTTCATGTATTCTTGTTGAGGCCATGAATATGATTATATTTAGTGGAGTTTGGATCATGTGTTGGTAGATTTGGATCTATGCTTTATTTCATGATTTGGATGGTTTATTGATTGGTGTTGAGTGTATGTCCATGATGATGGTTAGCAATAGGAATTATGATCATGACCTTGTTGTTCCTAAGCTAATTAAGTTAGCCAATTTTATTTCATCAATAAAATAATTAATATTATAATTTCTTCTAATGATTTAAAAAACCCTAGGAAAATATGGATTTGGACTATTATATAAAATAATGATATTTTAGTCAAATAAATGATAGCTTTTATTAAAGAAATAAAATATATAATAATAATATCAAATAAAGCCTTTTATATAAATAATCATAATAGGTAGAATATTAATCTTGTAAGTCATAAATTCAAAAGTACTAATAAAATTTATTTATTATCTTTTAATCAAAACATATTAAAATTTACTTATTATTAATTTTATTTACCAATTATTTTCTAACCATTAGTTATTATAAATTATTATTTTAAATAATATCATCTAGGACCTAGGGCCCTTCATCAAATAAACCCTAATTTATTTATAGCAAGATTTAAATCTACAACTTATTAGTAACTATTTCACAAACCCTAGTTATTTTATTATCAAGCTAGATTTATTTTATAAAATCCTTTTGATTATCTAGCCTTAAGTCTGGAACATGAGGTCATGATTGTAGTAAGTGGAGTTAGGATTATTTATGAAAGCAAATTTTGGCTTGAGTTTGATTATAGCTTATGTTTACCTCAGGCGGGGTTAGGTCAGCTTTTGAAGATCTCTAATTTATCTCGAGCAAAGGATCAGGTAAGCTCCTGCATAAAACTTGTTTGTTGTAAAAGGTTACCATAACAAGCTAAACACGAAGTATGTGAACACTGATTTGGTAAAGGCAATTAAAGACCATTTCCTTTCTTGTTTCAGTCAAATAAATTATTTGAAAATCAACAAGTAGTTTTACTCAAACACCAAACTATTTCTAAAACTAATTTTAACAAGGACTTTAGAAACCCTTGATTGCTGTTTTCAAGTAAAGTTATGTTTTACCAGTTTTTCCCCAAGTGGGACAATCATCGTTGAGTACTCAATAAGGGTAGGCTAGTAGTGCTAGTTTTGAAGATCAAGAGCGAGTTTTCTGGCAGGAGGCCACCTCTAAAAGGTGAACTCAACTTAGAGAAACGTCAGTACTACTTAGTCATGCGAATCCGAGCTAACAAGTTTCAGTCATGTGGATTGTGTGTTGCCGGAATGGACAACTGATTTTGTTTGGGTGTAGAGAAGGTGGAGTATCTTACCCGGTAGGCCGATCACCTACCTTTTTGTCAGTTTGCACAAAGTGTGGCATTCTGACCGTTGTATGGTTATAGGGCTCAACGTGTGGTAACACATGGCCGCCCTTTTAAGTGGTTGATTTTATTGTACATGTATAGTTGGAAAAGTCAAAACGCCACTTTTGATTTTGAACATTATTTATTTCTTGCCAGTATTTTTCTTATGAAGTTCTTACACCTTGCATTCATTAACTATTTTCACTGGATACTCAAAGCACACATGGACTTACTGAGATTTTTATCTCATCACCCTTGTTATTTTAGGTTAATCTTGCTGTTGGGTTGAGTAGCTAGTTGTTGCCTGCTTGGAAGATATTCTGTTATTCATTTTTTTGTAATGCTTTGGGAGTTGAGAGTGAACAATTTTTATTTCGGATTTGTTCTTGAATTTTTGGATTGTAATAAGTTTTAAATTTCAAAGTATTGTTTAAATTTTTGTTGTGTGACCTAGTTATAAAGACCCCTTGTCCTTTGAATTGGGCGACATCCCCAGCCCTATTGTGCCTAGGTAGTAGGGTGTTACAAGTAGTATCAGAGCTTAGGTTTAGGCAAGTATTAATAGTATATGTCCTGTTTATTTAAGTTCAAATCTTTATCTAACCTATCTTGTTTATACTGTAGGTTGGTTAGAATGCTTAGAACCGCGAGGAAGGGGCAGCAATGGCATCCTCCTATCCCTATCTACCCAAAAGACCTTCCAATACCTTAGCCTGCTCCTCTGCCAGTTATTCCTCTGGAAGATAGCAGGGATGATGAGGTCCCGATCAATGAGCCATCCCCAATACCAATGATAGAATTGAGTTCTGACAGTGAAGATGAGGAAATAGACGTGGAGTATGTTCCCCACCCTCCTAGTCCCATAGTGGATTTGTCAGCAGATAATGATGCCTCGGGGGAAATAGATTATGAATTTCCACCTAGGCATTCCTTCATTCTGCCACCCAACCAGGTTGAGACCGGGGAGAGTTCTAGGCGACTCGGGAAAGAGCCAATGGAGGGGTTTGCATGTGGTCCGGGGATAGATTTCACTAAGAATTCTGTGGGATGGTTATATAAGGCCGACCTTGAAGATTCTGATGAGGACTAGAGGGGCTAAGAGCTGTTAGGATCCAGAGTGTTTATTTTCTGCTTTCCATGAACTTCCATGTTAAGGATTTCCTTTCTATTTACTGCTTTAATTTCAAATTTATGCAAATAAGAGTACTTGGAGTACTCTAAAGTTTGAAAAATTTATATGTATTTCTTTATACAAAAACTTGTATCTGATTTTCTTTTACTTAAACTTGAATGTGAATGCATGCTCAAAATGTTTTAAACTTAAATGCATAAAATCATCATCTGGGCATGGTTTAGAATGGTACCCAAGCATCGTGTAGCCACATCTAGCAGAAGAGTTCCGGAGGTAGAACCTGTGACACCAGAGGTTGAGACAACTTAAATACAGTCACCCAACTGGGGAAATAAGAGTGGGCTAGATTTGGAAATGGGGTCAGAAGAACCTGTTAGAGGGACAATGGGGCAAGCATTCAGCAAGGATGTCAAGGATACTTAGCTTATGTGATAAACAAGACGAAGGACCAGTGCACTTTGAAGGATACCAAGGAGTAGAACTAGTATCCCGAACTCCATATCGGATGGCACTAACAGAGTTAAAAGAACTGAAGGAGCAGTTAGAAAAGTTAGTGAAGCAAGGCTACATCAGACCTAGCACGTCGCCCTGGAGAGCACCCGTACTATTTGTGAAGAAGAAGGACGGGACTCTGAGGCTGTGTATCGACTATCGGGGCTTGAACAATCTGATGATCAAGAACAAGTATCCCCTACCGCTAATTGATGAGCTGTTCGACCAGTTACAAGGATCCAGTAGCTACTCCAAATTGGACCTAAGGCAAGGGTACTATCAAGTGCGGATAAACAAGGAGGATATCCCTAAGACGGCCTTCAACACCAGATATGGACATTATAAGTTCGTGGTAATGCCGTTCGGGGTGACCAATGCTCTAGCAGTATTCATAGATTTGATGCATCGAGTGTTCCGGCCCTATTTGAACAAGTTCGTAGTGGTCTTTATCTACGACATTCTAATTTATTCAAAGAGTCCAGGGGAGCATGCAGAACATTTGAAGCTCGTATTGGAAAAGCTGCGGGAGCACAAGCTTTTTGCCAAGTTTAGCAAGTGTGAGTTCTGGTTGGATAGTGTAGCATTTCTCAGCCATGTGGTGACCAAGAAGGGAATCAAGGTAGACCCAGCAAAGGTTGAAGTAGTGCCAGACTGGAAGCAACCAGAGAATATCACCGAGATTCGAAGCTTTTTAGGATTGACTCGTTACTATAGGAGGTTCATCAAAGGATTTTCAACGCTCGCATCGCCTATGACCCGACTGCTGAGAAAAGATGTTCCATTTGTTTGAAGTGAAAAATGTGAGAAGAGTTTTTAGGAGCTGAAGCGAAGATTGATGATAGCACCGATGTTGAGTCTGCTAGAGGGAGATAAGCCTTACGCTTTATATACCGATACTTCGAAAGAAGGATTGTGAGCGGTTTTGATGCAAGACCGGAAGGTGATCGCTTATGCTTATCGAAAGTTGAGGCCTCATGAAGTCAATTATCCCACGCATGACCTAGAGCTGGCAGCCATTGTGTTCGCCCTAAAGAAATGGCGACATTATCTTTACGGGATGGAATATGAAGTATTCACTGACCACAAGAGCTTGAAGTACATCTTCACCCAAAATGATTTGAATTTGAGATAGCAAAGGTGGATGGAATTTTTAGAAGAGTATCGTTGTCCAATCAACTATCATCCCGGGAAGGCTAACGTTGTTGCTGATGCCCTGAGCAGAAAAGTTAGTATGGCCAGATTAAGAGTGCAGGAGATTCAAGTAGTTCAGGATGTGTTGGACATGAGAGTAGAAGTGTAAGAGAATAGAATTGTTATTAGTAACCTGAAGTTGACACCAGATCTAAGGCAAGAAATTGTGGAAGCTCAGCAAAGTAACGCAGAATTTCAATTTTTCAAGGACAAGGAGCTTAAACGGCAAGGCAGTGAATTCCGGCAAGATGAAGCATGAGTTTTGTATTTTAGGGATCGATTGTGTGTACCCGGAGAATATCAATTGAAGGACAGAATTTTGGAAGAGGCGCATAAAAGCAAGTACGTCATTCATCCAAGGGAAGTTAAAATGTACTAGGATCTGAAAAGGGCCTATTGGTGGCCCGGAATGAAGCGGGATATGGTTAAATATGTCTCAACATGTCTCACCTGTCAGAAGGTCAAAGTAGAGTATAATAAGTTAGCAGGACTATTGCAACAGTTGCCAGTACCTGAATGGAAGTGGGAGGAAGTGACCATGGATTTTGTCATCGGACTTCCTATGTCAAGGACCCATAAGGACGCCATATGGGTGGTAGTGGATCGACTGATCGAATCGGCCCACTTCATACCAGTGAATGTAAGAGATTCTATGGAGAAGTTGGCTCAAACCTATGTGCGAGAAATAGTCCGTCTCCATGAAGTGCCTTCGAGTATTGTGTCTAACCGAGACCTGAGGTTTACCTCTTGTTTTTGGGGCAAGTTTCAAGAAGCAATGGGGTCGAGTCTGAAGTTCAGTACGACAGCGCATCCGCAAAACGATGGGTAGTCAGAAAGGGTTATACAGATATTGGAAGATATGCTGAGAGCCTGTGTGCTGGATTTCGGGGATAAGTAGATTGAATGTGTGCCGTACGCGAAATTGTTGTATAATAATAGTTATCAAGCTTCAATTGGGATGGCTCCGTATAAGGCCCTGTATAGACGCAAGTGTCAAGTACCGCTATACTGGAGTTGGTTAGAAGATGGACACATAAGCAAAATCGGAGAAGTCTGTGTTCAGGAAATGTTGGACAAAGTTAAGTTAATCAGGGAAAGGTTGAGGGTAACTCAGAGCCGACAAAAAAGCTATGCAGACAATAGGTAGAGAGCGTTGGAGTTTCAAGTAGGAGACAGTGTATTTCTGAGATTGACGCTGAATAGAGGAATCTTGAAGCACCCGAAAGGTGGGAAGCTGAATCCAAGGTATTTAGGACCGTTCCCGATAAAGGAAAAGATTAGGCCGGTAGCATATTGATTGGACTTGCCAGATGGATTGACAGAGATTCATGACGTGTTTCATGTATTACAGCCGAAGAAGTACAATGCCGATCCTAGTCATGTTCTGAATAAGGAGCCATTGGTGTTGCAACCCGATCTGAGCTATGTGGCGAAACCCGTACGAATATTGGACTGCAGTATCAAAAATCTTCGGAACAAGCAGAAACCGATGGTAAAAGTTCAGTGGGAGCATCATGGCACGCGAAATGCCACATAGGAATCAGAGGAGTGGATAAAGCGGAAGTATCCCGATTTGAGATAGAGCTATGCTTGAATTTCAGAGCGAAATTCTCCTAAGGAAGGGAGGATGTGAAACCCTAACTAAAACCAACCCTAGAGTAAGGGGGTCGGGATTCTTATCATATTTTCTTGCAAGCATAAAAATATTTTTGATAATTTTATGTACTTTAGATTTGTGATTTGTAGTCTAGATGACTTAATTGTGCTTAGCAGGTAAGAAGGGCAAAATGATAATTTTTACTTACGGTGGAAATAGGAAAATAACTTGAGGGTTAAATAGGAAAAATATTTGAAAGAGAAAAAATAAGAACAAGAGTTGTTGTAGTTTAGTGGTTAGAGCCTTAAAATAAATCCTTGAGGTCTTGAGTTCAAATTCCATCATTTAAGTTTTAGCATGATTAAATTTTATTTTTGATAGGTAGGCTATTATCGGCCTTACATGCCTTAGGTAGGAGTAGGGATGTTGTCCAAGGAGAGACATGAAAGGAATGTCCTAATTCCACTCTTGTGCCCTACAAAAAAATCCCTAAGGGATTCATACCCTTTTCGTTCTCTAACTTACCTTAATTCTTGACCAATTAAGTTGCTAAATTTATTCAAGCCATTTTATTTCCAGAAAATTCCAACAAGCTTCCTTGATCTTGGAGTTTCGAAATTACCTATGGGAGGGTAGCGTATAGGCCGAAAATGGGGAAGAGTTATGGAAGGTTCCCAAGAGAATTAATCTCCATTGTTGAACCTTCAAACTTCACCCTATGAGTGATCATCTTCTTCTTGTAGCAAATTGGAAATTTTTCCAGCTTCTTGACCAGTTCAATTGTCGAAACTTTCAGCCATCTCTCCCTCTCAAATACTGCCAGAAAAATAACCAATTCACTCAGCTTGAAGATTGAAAACTTCAGCCAAAACCGGACTGCACAAAAGCTGTGCAAACCAGAAAAATCCCTGGACAATTTTTGCAGCTTGGTGAACCAAGAACCAAGCTGTTTCTTCCACCTTTCCAACCAGCAATTCAACGCTGTCTTTCCTCCATAAAGAAGGCTGGAAACTAGCCTTAAAGGAACCTCCAATACCCCTTCAAACCTTCTGCAAGTTGGCTGAAGCATTGTAGAAAAATCTGCACAAAAATTCTAACAAGCCATGCAAAAAACCAACCAGAAATTCCAGCTTTATTTCTTCTTCACCCTTGTCCGAAATTCACTCCATCTTTCTATAAAACTCACCCTAGTCAACCATGAACTGAACTTCATCATCCCCACCATTGTTCTGCACGAAAAGAGCTCCATGGCTGACCCTTAAATTACTCTATCAGTTGCTGCAATCAAGCCTTCATTTGGAGTCCAAAATTCCAGCAATTATTAATCAAACTTCCATGGATTAAGCCTCAATTATCCAGAAAATTCCTTCACCATTGCACTCCATAATTCGGCCACCCTATAGCTCTTTCAAGCATCATTCATCTCAGCAAAATCCCAGCTAAACAGTCGGCCATTGAAGCTCACAAAAGACCTCCTTCAACCAATATAGTCTTACCATACTTGCTACCATAACTCACTTCCTAAATTCTTCTTTTTGAATTTCAAACAACCATCTTTCCTTTTCTCCCAAAACTGAGAATTCAATCACCAGAATTTTCCAACCCATTCGACCACCCTTACCAAGCAGAATTTTGGCCAGCCTTCCTCTATTCTCTCCAAACCTCCAAGAACACCAAGAACACACACCACCATTCTCCACGCCTAAGACCACTCTAAACCTCTTCAATCTTCTCCAAAAATTCTAGATCACACCTACTCATCCTCTTGAATCCATTTCTACAATTTATAACATCAAACACTGAAATCATGATTTTACTTTCGGATCAAAAACAAGAATTTTTATTGAAGGCTCAAGAACACTCTCAAGGTAAGCATGAACGATTATGTTCATCTTCCTTCCTCTTCAACCATTAACGAAATATACTAATAATCTTTCTCTCTCTCTCTCTCTCTCTCTCTCTCTCTCTCTCTCTCTCTCTCTCTCTCTCTCTCTCTCTCTCGACCAAATGGTTACTCCAACCATGACCATTTTTCTTCTTTCTCCTTGGACGAATCAAGTTTTCCAAGCGTGAGGATTCTTTTGAAACTTCTTCAAGGTAGTCATCATTCAAGTAAGTCTCTTCAATCTTCTCTTTAAATTCGAAATTCATGTCTCTTGGATGTAGTTGGATGAGGATGGAATATATTTGGAGATTGAGTATGTGTTTATATGATGGAGTTGGGATTGAAGCATGAGAATGAATATGTTTATATGATGGAGTAGGGATTGATGAATGAGGACGATTGGTCTTGGTTGAATTTTATAATGTTTTAGGGTTTGTTGCATGCCTTCATGTCGTGAGTAGTATGAATGATTAAGCATGTCAAAGATTATGTTACTTTTGGAGAATAGGGTTTTATATTCATGTATTCTTGTTGAGGCTATGAATATGATTATGTTTAGTGATGTTTGGATCATGTGTTGGTAGATTTGGATCTATGCTTTATTTCATGATTTGGATAGTTTATTGATTGGTGTTGAGTGTATGTCCATGATAATGGTTAGCAATAGGAATTATGATCATGACCTTGTTGTTCCTAAGCTAATTAAGTTAGCCAATTTTATTTTATCAATAAAATAATTAATACTATAATTTCTTCTAATGATTTCAAAAACCGTAGGAAAATATGGATTTGGACTATTATATAAAATAATGATATTTTAGTTAAATAAATTATAGCTTTTATTAAAGAAATAAAATATATAATAATAATATCAAATAAAGCCTTTTATATAAATAATCATAATAGGTAGAATATTAATCTTGTAAGTCATAAATTCATAAGTACTAATAAAATTTATTTATTATCTTTTAATCAAAACATATTAAAATTTGCATATTATTAATTTTATTTACCAATTATTTTCTAACCATTAGTTATTATAAATCATTATTTTAAATAATATCATCAAGGACCTAGGACCCTTCATCAAATAAACCCTAATGTATTTATGGTAAGATTTAAACCTACAACTTATTAGTAACTATTTCACAAACCCTAGTTATTTTATTATCAAGTTAGATTTATTTTATAAAAACCTTTTGATTATCTAGCTTTAAAGTCTGGAATACTAGGGTCATGATTGTAGTAAGTGGAGTTAGGATTATTTATGAAAGCAAATTTTGGCTTGAGTTTGATTATGGCTTATGTTTACCTCAGGCGGGGTTAGGTAAGCTTCTAGAGATTTCTAATTTATCTCGAGCAAAAGATCAGTTAAGCTCCTGCATAAACCTTGTTTGTTGTAAAAGGTTACCATGGCAAGCTAAACACGAAGTATGTGAACACTGATTTGGTAAAGGCAATTAAGGACTGTTTCCTTTTTTGTTTCAGTCAAATCAATTATTTGAAAATCAACACGCAGTTTTACTCAAACACCAAACTGTTTCTAAAACTAATTTTGACGACTTTAGAAACCCTTGATTGCCATTTTCAAGTAAAGTTATGTTTTACCAGTTTTCCCCTAAGTGGGACAATCATCGTTAAGTACTCAATAAGGGTAGGCTAGTAGTACCAGTTTTGAAGAGCAAGAGCGAGTCTTTTGACAGGAGGCCACCTCCAGAAGGTGAACTCAATTTAGAGAAACGTTAGTACTACTTAATCATGCCAGTCCGAGTTAGCAAGTTTCAATCATGTGGACTATGTGTTGCCGGAATGGACAACCGATTTTGTTTGGGTGTAGAGAAGGAGGAGTATCTTACCTGGTAGGCCAATCACCTACCTTTTTGTCAGTCTGTACAAAGTGTGGCATTCTGATCGTTGTATAGTTATGGGGCTCAATGTGTGGTAACTTATGGCCGCCCTTTTGAGTGGTTGATTTTATTGTACATGTATGGTTGGAAAAGCCAAAACACCACTCTTGATTTTGAACATTATTTATTTCTTCCCAGTATTTTTCTTAGGAAGTTCTTACATCTTGCATTCATTAACTGTTTTCACTGGACACTCAAAGTACACATGGACTTACTGAGATTTTTATCTCATAACCCTTGTTATTTTAGGTCGATCTTGCTGTTGGGTTGAGTAGCTAGTTGTTGCCTGCTTGGAAGATATTCTGTTATTCATTTTTTGTAATGCTTTGGGAGTTGAGAGTGAACAATTTTTATTTCTGATTTGTTCTTGAATTTTTAAGTTGTAATAAGTTTTAAATTTCAAAGTATTGTTTAAATTTTTGTTGTGTGACCTAGTTATAAAGACCCCTTGTCCTTTAAATTGGGCGACATCCCCAGCCCTGTTGTGCCTAGGTAGTGGGGTGTTTCACATCCCAAGCAGGAAAACTTTTTATTTTACTAATGAAATCTAAGCATTATACTGAACCTTTTTGGTATCTCTAATTCTAAAATCTTTCTCAATTTCTCTTAATTCGCGATCTAAAATTCCAATGATACCCCTTAAAATTTTTGTTGAACCAAAATATTTATCTTATTAAACTGATCATTTCTTGTCCTGGTCCTTCATACAAATACTCGGTCAAAATAAAGTAGTCATCTATAAAGTATGTAAGGGAGAGATGTTATGTGTGTGTGTGTGTGTGTGTGTGTGTGTGTGTGTGTACACACACATACACACATATTACATTGAATTATTATATGCTAACATAGGTTTTTAAAATTTTTATTAATTACCATCTAAATTTCAAGAATAAATTTAAAATGTTGTCTCTACCCTAAAAAATAAATATATTACTTTGAGTTATTATAAAACAATATGTTAATTAATGTATATTTAAAGTTCTCTCTTTATATTTTGGTTAAAAATTTTGTGCTTTTTTTAGTTTTAATACTTTTGCTAAAAAATAATATCTTGACTTCTTGAATTGCAAGTAAGATACCTGATGTTGTCGCATGTTATGAAATGTTCATGTTGGAACTAAGAATTTGTTGAGACCATTCTTTCTGATTTTATGGATGCATAAGTAAACAAGAACACAAACTAATCTAAATCTAAAAGCAATACATATATATATATATATATATATATATATATAACCTTTTTCTAACTTGTGAAACTAATAGATGATATATCCTGTCAACAATCAATTCCTGGTTAGATATGAGGTTTGGGAAATCAAAGAGTACAATTTGTTAAATTTCCAATTCCTACTTGGATGAGGTTTAGATCATTCCCTATTAAAAAAGCCCGCTCTTCTTCTTGAGGCAAAACAATCAATTCCCTTTCTTGTGATATGTTCTCTTCATTTCCTGGTAATTATATCTTCATTCTAGGTTCACTTCACTCTCATTCCTGCTTAAAAATTTGTCACAATCAATGGCGGAACTAGTAGGCCACAAAAATTTTCATATTTTTCTTAATAAAATTAATTTTTTGAAAATTTTTAAAAATTTACATTTCGTCCTCTTAAATTTTTTTAAATTATAATATTATCTTTTAATATTATCTTTTTATATAATTTGCCTCAACGCCAAGCATAGTTACTACTGTCGAATCGCGATCCAATCGTGCATTTCTTTTTACGGTACTGGGACACTGCGATTTCTTCGGACTCACGTCTCAATTCACTTTTACAAGGGATTCCTTTCTCCATTAGCAGGATGCAAGAAGATGATGATGTTATTGCGGCTTCGGAAAGGAAGCAGAGTAGAATAGCAGTAGAAGTGGATGATGAAAACTTGATGGGATGGCTCCTGAGGTTGTAGCTGTAGTTGAGAATTATGAGATGGCTTCTGGGTATTTGAATTCAACAATATATAGAAAAAAGGGGAAGAAGTACCAACACGACTTGAAAAAACTTGTTCTGAAATATCGGTAAGGAAACAAGAATATAAGTGGCTCGTAGCAATTGCACTAGTGGCTCAGCCACTAGCACCACCCCTAACGCTATAACAGTGGCAACTACTTCAATCGCCATCAATAAACAACAAACAAACCCCAAGTTCAGTAATCTCAAAACAAATTTTACAATTGCATGGATTGTAATAAATCTTTCTCAACCTCCCAAGCTTTGGGTGGCCTCAAAGGTGTTCACACAACAAATCAACCAAACATGAGAATCCTTCAGCTTCTGCGTCCGTTGGTAATGTCTCTACTATCCATTCCAGTACGAAGTCTCATATCTGCCCCGTATGTGAGGTGTTATTCACCACTGGTCAAGCACTAGGTGGCCACCAATGATTGCACTACAAAAGATAAATTGGCAATCCCTTTTGGGATGGCAACCAATCATTACTTATAATTTCGAGTTGAATCAAATAGCCTCAATAGACTTGGAATTGAGACTAGGGTTCAGTGTTGATCTCGATTTGAAAAGTGGCAACCATTAAACTGAATGCCCTCTTCCACTCAAGAAAATGCAATTGCCATTTGATGTGAATTTAAATTTAATTAGCACTACCAGAGAATTAATGTATAAGTCTGATATCCATTGTTTTGTAGATCAATCTTTGCTTTTATTGTTTCAAAACAGAACTTTATGAGAAGTGTTGGGGTAGCATAAATTACGATAGCCTTCTTTGATTTTTTGAAAAAATGGAGCAATATTCTCGCCTATATTATTGTTTTGGTCCTCTAAAATTTGTTTAAGTTTACTTTGTCTCGTGACTTTGAAGTCCAAATTTGAGTTACAATTGAATTGCTTTTTGTGTCATATAATCCTCCTGACGAGTATTGTTTACCTATTTCACCATTACTTTGAATTATCACTCTTTGATTTGAATTCGTGAATATGAGATTGACTATTAGCAATATAAAGTAGGAGCAAATATATACGAAGTAGCATAAGATAAGGTGGACTTTAAAACTTATATCCTAAATAAAATACTAATTTTATTGAGAATAAACATAAATATTTGTAAATTGTATAACAATCTAAACTAGAGATGCAATACATATGTAATATTTATTGTTTCTTTTGTAACAAATTACAAATAGAAATAGAATTTTGCAAAAGCACAAATAAATTGTGTTTCTATTATGTGTATACTTGTAAAAGGTTAAAATTCTTTATGAAACCATTATGATAAACTCTATGTATATACAATACGCGCGCGCGAGTATATACGCACGCGCGCGCGCACACACACACACACACACACACACACACACACATATATATATATATATATATATGTATGTATGTATAGAGTTTAGGGTATTTAATGTTGGGTTGTGTTTTGCATTCCTAATCTGATTAGGACAAAATGGTTTGAGTTAAAAAGGTATTCTTAATGTATTTAGAATTAAGAAGTTACTATTATTCATGTATATTTTAATTAAGAAATTACTCTTACTATAACCTCATATTAATTAGGAGTCTTATAATTTGGTACCTATATATAGGTAAAGTCATAAGCTTTCTAGAATGTCCTGATTTGTTCTGGTGTATCCAGTGTTATGAGACATATAGGTGTAGGTTAATCAAGCGTATGAGTGGTGCAAGATAGGATTTAGGAAAATACCAAGAATACCTTGTGTAAATCTCTTTGTGGCAGTTAATAAAGTGTTTTTTATCTTTGTTGTGGGCATAGGCTTGGTTAAATAAGCCAAACCACATAAATTTTTTGTGCCTTATTTTATTCTTCATGTTTGTTTTTCTGTTCTCGTTATCTATCCCGATTTAGATTTCCCCAACAAGTGGTATCAAAGCCTGGTTTTGGGTGTCTAGGGTTTTAGGATTTTGAGATGGTGAAAATCAATGAGAAGAATAGTTTAGGTAGTAGAAGATAGAGAAACACTAATTTTTCTTAGAACAGACATATTGGTCAATATGTGTTTTATTGACTGAGTTATGTCTGGAGAGAGGTTGTTAGACACCAATAAACTTACTCATATAGTTATACACCCTATGTGAATTGGATAGGTTATGGACCTAAAGTATCTGATGGTGGATCTAAAGCAGATAAATCTAGGTTACACAATCAGAGGAAAGAACAAACAGTTGTAGTTGTCATGAATGGCCATGCACATACTATTGAAAAGGGAAAGATGAGGATTTGCAGTGGTGATACAATGACACTAGCATATATGAAGATATCTTCACAATCTTCAAGCATATGGATACTTTTAGATTTTGAATTTTGACTCTAAGAGATTAATTGGCTTCAATTTGAAAGTAAGTATTTTATTTGTGATGGTTCTATATATGGTGTGTTGGAGTGTTAGAAAATAAGGTTCTTGGAGTGGAACGCACTTTAGGTATTGTGACAGATGTCCTAAAGATGTGCAGAATCTAATTTCCTTGAGCTAGGAGGATTCCAATGGTTGTGGGTTTTGATTGAGGTGGAGTCCTAAAATCACATATGGCTAGAATATCCCAGTGTAACAAGAAAAGGTATGAGCAATGACATTCATCTGTAAGGAAAAAAGTAACTCGACGATATGAAAGGGATTGCACAATGACTTTCAGGGGGCCTATAATAGTGTGAGGAGAAATCTTGTAAAGACAAGAAAAGATTGAGGCTTTCTCATACGAGTCAATAGATTGTGTTTAGACTCAGGGATAACTACATGCTTATTGACCAAGTAGAATCAAGAATAATTGGGATACTAGGATTATGATGGTTTGAGTATGTAGTTGGATACTAATGAAATTTTGGTGGTTATGAAGGTCAATGGAGTCAAGAGAATTGTGACTTTGATGTTGTTTCATATCCTGGAGGCTGGCGAAGGTAGAATACAAGTCAAGGGTAGAGATTGTTGGTTTGTGTCTTGTATTCCTAATTTGACTAGGACATAGTAGTTTGAGAGAAAAAAGGTACGTATTCCTAATGTATTTAGAATTAAAAAGTTACTATTATCTTGTACATATTTAAATCAGAAAATTACTCTTATTATAACCTATGTTAATTAGGAGTTTTATGATTTGGTACCTATATATAGGTGAAGTCATAAGCTTTCTAGGGGGTCCTGATTTCTTTTTGTGTATCCAGTGTTATGAGGCGTATGGGTATATGCTAGGTGAGTATATGAGTGGTGTGAGACAAGATTTGAAAAAATACCAAGAATACCTTGTGTAAATTTTCTTATGGCTATTAATAGAGTGCTTTTGATCTTCGCCATAGACATAGATTTGGTTAAATAAGCCGAACCATGTAAATCTTTTTTGCCTTGTTTTATTCTTCATATTTGTTTTCTATTCTTGTTATTTATCCCGATTTAGATTTTCCCAATATTTAATAAGGTGGATTGTCAGTAACAATTTGTCGTAGTAATAAGAGGGTTGTTGCTCAATACATAGATTTCGAGTTCGACACAGGGTTATATCTCATCCTTTTTTCCTATCCCCTTCCTTACTCCTTGTGTTCCCCTCCCCATTCTAAACAATTTTCTTTTTTTTAAAAAAAAATGAGGTGGGTTCGATGTTGTGAAATATAGAGTTTTAGGTGTTTTCTACTAAAAATAGTACTTCCAAAATTTAATGAAACCAATGGTTACTTATTTTGTTCCTTTCCCCTTCCTTCTACCATCCCACGATCCACTCTATGCTTTGGTATTGAATAGAATATGTTGAAAGAATACTCTTTTTTTTTTCTTTTTAAAGCTAGACTCAATTAAATATAAAATTTTAATTAGTCAGTAGGTAACTTGGCACTTGGCTGTGTTATTTAAATTTTCTTTTGAAGAAAAATTGTGCTTTAAAAAAAATCTAACAAAAGTATTCCGAATGTCACAAATCATATATTTTATACTTGGTTGTTGTATGAAGTAAAAGTATTTGAGGAGGAAAAGTAAATATGAAAGTAAATGAAAAAAATTTGTATATTTGGTTAGAGGTAAATGTAGAGGAAAAATATATTCATATCAGCAAATTTTTTTATCCAATTTTGGAGGAATTAGAAAGTAAATGAGGTTAAAATACAAATATATATATTTCTTAACCCTTTTTAATATGCTTAAATAATAGATTTAATAGATATAAGAACAAATTTAATGTAAATATAATTTTTTTATTTACTTTCCTTTCATTTGAATCAAATAAGATGAATGTAAATGTAATTTACTTCTTCTACTAAAAGTGAAGGTGCCATTCTTCATCTCCCTTCTTCTTCTCTTTCCTTTTGGTGAAACTAAACAAACTGTTAAAGAAATAAAATGGAGAAATATAATCCTATTAACTACGTCTGTGTGTTAACAGAGAGACAGGGAGAAATTTTACAATTGCATGCAAACTCACATGCTACCCTTAACCATACAAACTTGGGTAATAATAATTAGATTAATAAAACTATCTTTATTAGATAGTTAGGTCCTACATTCAGTGTTTGCTGAGTGTCCTTCTACCCATGTAGGTGTAGAACATCTGCAAAAGGATTATATAAATAAAAAGAAATAAAAAACAAAAACGGGATATAATAGAGCAGAAAGTAGTATTGGGAAATGCCATCAAAAGGTTACTTATGGGAGTAGCTTTTTTATTTTAAAATAATTTTTGTTTTAAAAATATTTTTATTTTCCAAAATCTGTTGGTTAGAATTTTAAAGATGTATATTTATCTTATTTATTATCGTATTTCAATAAACTACCACTTTATTTAGTTTTTTAATTTCTAAAAAATAATAACATAGTTATCTTACAGTTAAGGGTCTTTAACAACTTCCTTAATTATTAATTTGGTAAAAACCTTAAATGATAGTTATCTCAACACGGAGGAAGTACTAATTTTTATTGAACTAATACTAATTAATTTTGTAATGTGATAATTAAACTTCAACATGAAATAATAAAAGCAGTACTTTTAAGGGTTTGATGGTAACTACTTTGTAAAAAAATTATACTCTATTTGTTTTATATTATTTGATATTTTAACTTTTGTATTTCGTTTCACAATATTTGGCTCTTTATATATTTTTATACATCAATGATTAATATTTTTCAATATTATTCTTAAGTTTAGTCAAATTATATTTAATGAAAAGTTAAAAAATCTTGTAAATGATTATTCATCTTTGTATTTATTATGGGTAAATTTTAAAAAAATAAATATTGATTTCAATATTTTTAACTTGTGTAAAAATGGTTAAAAAGTCAAATAATATAAAATCGAATGAGGAAGTTTTAGAATAGACAAATGATAAAGTTTCAATCTCACTAAATAATAGCGATAAATTCCAACAAAATTTACCACACTTTTCTTAAAACTTATTGTTAATGTCAAATTGATAATTATTATATCCACAAAAACACTACAGGAAACATCGCGATTTGCGACGGCAAAAAACCATCGCAGACCGTTTTTGCGACGGTTTTCGCCGTCGCAAATGGGAAACCGTCTCTATTTGCGACGGTTTTGCGAGGGCAAAAAAAAAATTCGTTGCTATTTGCGACAGTTTTGCGAGGGTTTTGCGACGAATATTTTTTGTCAAACTTCGCCAAATGAGCAAATTTGCGACCGTTCTGCGACGAAAAACATTGACCCTCGCAAATTACGACGGTTTTGAGAAGGTCGACTTTATGCCCTCGCAAAACCGTCGCAACTTGTGAGGGTTTTGTGAGGGCTACGGTTTGGGCCCTCGCAAAACCCTCACAAATTGCGACGGTTTTGCGAGGGGAGAATTAACCCCCAAGTCATGGCCCTCGCAATTTGCGAGGGTTTTGCGAGGGCCACGGCTTGAGCCCTCGCAAATTGCGACGGTTTTGCGAGAGTTTTGTAATAATTTTTTATTTTTTTATTATTATATTTATTTTAAATTATTAATTCTCTGTAAATCAACCCTGAAACACTATACTAATAAATGCCAAAACTATGTTCATAATCCAAAAAAATACTATAAAAAATTAAAAATAAGCCCAAATAAATATAATTAAAATACTAAAATATAATATAATATAAAATACATAATAAGTATCTCAAAAAGTAAAATAATTCACAAAAATAAGTAATAGAGTATAAAAATAAATATAACAAGTCTATGTAAGTAATGAAGGAGCAGCTGCAGAAGGGGGTGGAGGAGGGGAACGAGAGACCCTACGTGGGTCCGGGTGCTCATCAGCTAGATCAAATCTATCGTCAGCATTTGGATCTTCATCTTCAGTATTAGCAGCCGCAATGCGCGCTTCTATCTCCTCTATGGATGGCATAGATGGTGCAGGAATACCCATCTTGTCCGACATAGCTGCCATCCAACCACCAAATGTAGACTGATGTTGCCTCATGAAGTCCCGATACAAGTCTATTTGTCGATTGAATCTCCACTCGGCCTGTTGAACCCTTTGCTCTACTAGATGTCCAATATCAGCTGGTGTAGTGGAAGATGCATGCAGTCCATTTTGAGACAGTCTAGTTCGAACATGTGTCGCCTCTGAGCCTAACCCAAAAACTCGTCCCCTTTTGAACCCGCCTTGTGCCTTTACGAACATGGCTTTTTCATCAAAAGGAACAACCGAGTTTACGAAGTCACTAGACTCGGACTGAGGAGTGCTCTGTATGAGATTTCGCACCTCATCCTAAAAAACAACAAAAAAAAAAAAAGAATTGTCAATAGTAATTATCAAAATAAAATACAAATTCCACGCAATATAAAGAATTTTCAACATATTTAATCTATATACTACCAATGTCTGGCGAGATCGCTCACTGACAAACTGACCCTTTTGTGGCCCACTCTGAAAGACATGTAATGTCTCAAACATGTCTGTGTAGCTAAAAGAACTCCCCTCCTTGGCCCGCTACATTTATGTTAACAAAATGTAATTATTACAATCTTACATAAATTTTTTTTAAAGCAATTTAGAATAATAATTAATTAAGTGAAGGTGAATTACCAAACGGTCCTCGTGTTCTGTGAACAAAATAGACCCTCCAGTATGGGTGCAGCTATTTCCACGATTCTTTTTGTTGGTGGATGAGAGCTTCTGATACTTCTCTGATCTCCAGTACTCGCAAATGTCATTCCAGTACTGTGCCTCTATCCAATGAGGACATACCCAATCATCCCTCTTCCTCAGCCTAGACATTATGTTCGAAAATCGCATCTGACACTTCTTTTCCCAAGTTGATCGAATTAGGGAAGCATATTCTTCCCTCCACCGAAAATATTTCTGCATGATCATGATTAAGATTTCTTATTAACATATAACATAGTACTTAAACGATAAAAAATACTCAGAAATTGCTTACCCCAAATTCTTGAAACCATAAGTTTCGCACGGTTATCGGGACGTGCGTGTATGTCGGATACGAACCAGTGAAGTACTGCTGTATTATATTTGAAATTTCGCGACACATTTGTCCAAGCCGGCGAACCTATTTTTGGTGCAATGACAATGTACAATATAGTTATGTTAATCTCAAAAATAATAATAATAATTGAACTAATAATCAACATCTTACAAAGTATGAATATGTTACTTACCCGTTTCCCCGTGGAACAATCCAAAGTCGGGAGTCCGCAACTTGCAACCCAACAGAATGCGAAGCTGAATCAGCGGATGATTGAAAAGTCGGGGATGGTACTCCCTCATCTCCAATAGAGCCATGTAATGAACGAGGCACTGAAAGCTGAGGTAGCTGAGTAGGGGATAGAGTATAAGGCTCCTGACCCTCCTGACTCCCCTCCCTCAATGATCCTTCATTAGAAGACATTGCTAAAGGAGATGAAAAAAGAAAAATAAGTAACCAATAAAGACGAAGCCCACTTCAAAAGAAGGATGTAAATAACCGTGAATAAAAATGATAAAAGAATAATAACATTCAAACGTTATATCTATTCGCTTGTTTAAAGTAATACAATAATATGTATGATAATGATGGATATGTCAAAATAAACATTGTACTTGTAAATTGAATTTTAAAAAAAAATTGACAGAGTCTCCCCTATAATTGGATATTTCCCAGGCACAAGGCCACCTCAAGATTTGACAATCAAAACGCTATTACAAACAACAAAGACAGATCTTTCAAATATAGAAAAATTCAAAAGATAACTAGGGGTAATCACCCATTACCCAAGAGGAATGATCACCCATCACTCACGGAGAATGATCACCCATCACTCACGGGGTTCCAATTAAAATGTTAGATATAGTTAAAATCAAGCTAAAAATTATAAATGCCTCTGTCCTTGTGAATTGTCTGTCAATACAGCAACAATACAATATATAAATTACCTTGTTGTTTACACCACAAAAGAATATAATGTTACACCTGAAGCGTGCCTTCTATACATCCAACTACGATCCTCCATGACGTCTAAATGAGAGAAAAGAACAATCCACTCAATAATTAAAATCACCCCTTAAACAAAATGAAGAGAAGTGTAATTACATTTTCCTTTCTATTATCTAACAAAAAGAGGTCCAAAACATAGAATTTACAATTGCTATCTTTGGATACAGTTGCATCTTCAATATCTACGTTTTAACCAAATTCTACATTTAATTGAGGTGAAAAGTACAATTATTTGAAGAGTGAAAATAAATGTGGAAATAAATGAGAAAATTTTATATTTGATTAAGATAAATAATATTAAAGCTAATTATATTCTTATTTTACACATTCCAATGGTTAAAATAATAACATTTTATTTATTTTCATTCCAATGTTTATATTTGTTTAAAACTCTCTCTATAACGTATATTATTCCTGCTATTATAACATTCATATTATATATGATATTATTATTATTATTATTATTATTATTATTATTATTATTATTATTATTATTATTATTATTATTATTATTATTATTATTATTATTATTATTATTACTCATTTCATTAGTCCTATTCTTATTGTTATTAGCAATATTATTTTTAATAATAATGCTATTATGGGATATATACTCATGTTCAATTGAATAATACACTCCAAGATAAGGGTAGTTATTCTACTCCACAGTAAATAGCGGCAGATTTTGAAAAAAAATTTGATAGAGTCTCCCCTATAATTGGAAATTTTCCAGGCACAGGGCCACCTCAAAATTATACAATCAAAATGCAATTGCAAACAACAAAGACAGATCATTCATTTATAGAAAAAAAAAATAAAAGGATAACTAGGGGTAATCACCCATTACCCAGGAGGAGTAATCACCCATTACTCACGGGGAATCCAACATTTGAATTCAACACAAAGGCAATTTATATGAACAACACACACCTCTTACATCTTCATAATCTAAGGAAACGAATTTCTCACATAAAAGAGCCTTCAAAGCATTCCACTAGAGTTAAATCTTCATTCACACGCTTAATACACTTGTTACTGTTAGTATACATTAAATTATCGTTTATAGAAAGGTATTGTTTAAAGCTAAATTGTCTTTACCTAAACTAAAATTTAGAAAATATATCTACTAAATATAGTATTGATACATTTGTGTCTCATATTCATTTTTGTTCATATAATTTAAGAGAAAATGAGAAGAACAAATATTTTTTGTTTCAATTTTATGCATTTATTCTATGATTTTCTTAAAACTAACTATTTTGAGAGACACTAATATATTATTATAATCAAGTAATAAGATTACTAAACTAATCAGATATCAACCTTCCTATTATGGCATCATAATCAATCAAATTAATTTATAAGGGTTTATATAGCTAAAACATAGTTTCCATATAATTTGATCAAAGTAGTAATTTTTTTATAACAGGGTAAAAGAGAGTGCACTTTGTACAAAGTATATCACATATAAGTACAGATCAAAACACCATGAATGTTTAAAAAGGACAACAATTCCAATTAACAATTCAGCAATTCCAGTTCACAATTCCAAATTTAAATCAATAATCCAACATCAAACCACCCAATCTCCTCAAATTCAACCCCAACATCAATACAACTTTTATACATCAATTCCAACTCTGCTCATTCACAAATAATCACCCAAATTTCAAAGCTTCAGGGGAAATGCAAATCTACCCAACATGGACTTAGTGTATAAGATAATGAAGTAGCTCAAGAGATGAATTCTAACTACTTACCCAAATGAATCAGCTTCAACAATAGCACAGCAGTAGCACAGGAATGGCAGTGGAGGCGCAGGCTGAGGGGGGCGGGCTGAAGGGGGCAAGGCGAAGCGGGGGGTTGAGAGAGACTCTGCAGGGAGGGGGCGGGCTGAGGGGGATCTGCGAGGAAGGGGGCGCGGGGAGGGGGGAGTTGTGGGGGAGGGTCGGCGCGGGTAGGGGGCGCGGGGGAGGGGGCCTGCGGGGGAGGAGGGTCGGCATGGGTGGGGGGGCATGGGGAGGAGGGCTGCGGGGGAGGAGCGCCGGGGAGTGGGGGCTTTGGGGGGGGGAGCTTCGGGAAGGGGGCGCGGGATGGGGGGAGTTGAGGGAGCGGGGCGCGGGGATGGGGGAGCTGCGGGGGAGGTCGTCGGCGGGGGAGGTCGTCGGCGGGGAGAGGGGGGAGCGGCGGCACCGAGTTTGGGAAGGGGAGGGTGTGGCAGGTCGTATGGAAGGGAAGAAGGATGTGGGAAGAAGGAGGGGAAAAAAAATGAGGGAGTGAAAATTTTTGGAAAATTTTAGTTTTTTTTTAAATTTCTAGCTATTTCGTCGCAATTTGTAACGAAAAAATAAAACTCTCGCTAATTTCTCATAAATTAATACGAATAACATTATAAATCGATCTATACATTATAATTTTTATTATTTTTTAGTGATTTTAATAATATTATTATGTAAATTATTTTTCTTTATATATTTTAATTTATACACCACTTAATGAAATAAATAGATCAAAAAATTAGATATATGTATATATATAACTATATAGTATAATATATATTAATATGTAGGAGATGAATAACATTACAAATCGATCTCTACATTATAATTTTCACTATTTTTTTTTAGTGATCTTAATAATAATAATAGTATTTGAATTATTTTTCTTTATATATTTTACTTTATACACCACTTAACCAAATAGATATATTAAAAAATTGGACATATGTATATACATAGCTATATAGTATAATATATATTAACATGTAGGAGACGAAGAACATTACAATTGATCTCTACATTATAAATTTCACCATTTTTTTTGTGATATCAACAATAATAACAGTATTTGAATTATTTTTCTTTATATATTTTACTTTATACACTACTTAATCAAAGTGATAGATTAAAAAATTAGACATATGTATATATATACCTACATGTTATAATATATATATTAAACTAAACAAGATACTTATATACATTATATACATATACTTATATATTAGAATAAGTATATAACATAACATAATTAACTATATACATTTACTTATGCAATACATTAGGTGTATAACATGACATAATTACATATACAAAATTATAATAAAATGCACTAATTGAAACATGTTATTAAAAATATTTCAGTAAATTTGTCAAAATACACCACCACATAAACACATAAAGAAAAATTTAAAAATAAAAAAAAAGATTAAAACCCTATTTTGTTGTAAAACCCTCGCAAATTCGTCGCAATTAGTGACGGATTTGTGACGAATTTGCGACGAATTAGGGTTTTTGAGATTTTCTATAAATTTTTTCATTTATTTATTTTTTAATTAAAAATATTGACCATCGCAAAACCCTCGCAAATTACAAGGGCCCAAAATCCGACGCAAAACCCTCGCAAATTGCGAGGGCTTTGCGATGGATATTCATTTTTTTAATTATTTTTTTAAAAAATAATCTACCGTCGCAAAATCCTCGCAATTTGCGAGGGTTTATAATCCGTCTCAAAACCCTCGCAAATTGCGATGACTTTGTGATGCACATTCAAAAATTTTTTAAAATTTTTTTTAAATCATCGGCCGTCGCAAAACCCTCGCAATTTGCGAGGGTTTTACGATGGACGTTCAAAAATTTTAAAAATATTTTTTAAAAAAACAATTTGTCGTCGCAAAACTCTCGCAATTTGCAAAACCCTCGCAATTTGCGAGGACTTTGCGATGGACGTTCAAAAATTTTAAAAATATTTATTTTTTAAAAAAACAATCGGTCATCGCAAAGTCCTCGCAAATTGCGAGGGTTTTGCGATGGACGTTCAAAATTTTTTTAAAAAATTATTTTTTTAAAAAAATAATTTGTCGTCGCAAAACCCTCGCAAATTGCGAGGGTTTTGCGATGGACGTTCAAAAAATTTTTTTAAAATATTTTTTAAAAATAAATGGCCGTCGCAAAACCCTCGCAATTTGCAAGGGCATAAATACCATCGCAAATAGTGATGATTTTGCTACGAATTGCGACGGGTATTTTGGCCATCGCAAAATGCGACAGTTTTGGTCAACCCGCGACTTATTTGAAAATCGTCGCAAATTGGTCGCTATTAGCAACGGTATTAAAGCCATCGCAAAAAATTCGTCGCAAATCGCAATTTTTCTTGTAGTGAAATGCTCCCGACTTTTGTTCAAAATTGAATGTCCATATTTTTATTTTGAAATGTTCATAAATAAAAGTTGGTTTTTCTAAAGTAAATATATTATTCTTCTAAACTTTCATAATAAACCTCCTCAATCTATTTAAATTATATAAATTCCACTAAGTCATGCGTCCCACCGCTCGCATCTCTATTAATAACACTAATGTTGTAATTTACATACAGTTACTTTTCAAATTCTTTGTACCAAGTCAAAATGGAATATTTATATTATGTTTGGTTTAAAAAAAGGGTGAGGAGAACCTTCGTTTTCATTTTGTTTAGTTGAGATGGAAGGAAAGTAAATGATAAATACTTCTTAATTCGTTTGTATTTAAATAGGTAATTTTTGTGACGTGAAATGAGATTAATTAACTTTCCCTCCATCTTTCATTTGAATGAAATAAATTAAATTATTTATTTATATTCAAATTTATATTCTCTTCACTTTTTCGCAATCTTCTCACATCAACCAAACATATTATAAGTCCCAAAGAAAGAGTATTTAAGTAAATGTACAATCAACATTTTCTTCTTTTTTCCTATCTATTGTAGTATCTGTCTTAATTTCAAATATGCTTATGTCTTCTGGATCTAATCTTAAAGAGAATTTCTAAATTCAGTTATTTTTCAAATCATTTCTCAAGTATCCTGAAGTGTATGATAAGACTTAATTTGACTAACTATTAAATCTCACCGTGGGAACCATTTGAAGTTTGTTTTATAAGGACATTCTTTTTATCATGTGGAACTCGGTCAATAGATTGATCATGATGTTCGAGTTTAAAATTTGTCATGATTTGAATAATGTGATTAAATGACATCCTATTAAGCCAGACTACCTCAGTATTCTTGATATATTTTAAGTTTGTTTAACTCAACCGTTAACAAAATTTTTTAAAAATTTTATTCAAGTTTCGAATTTTGATATTTTAAAATTATAAGTCAAGTATTCTTACAATTAACTATTTCGTATTATTCGAAATTTTACATGGAACAACTCTTTTATACTCTTTTCGTATTAACAATAGTTGCAGAAGAAGCTGACGATCTTCAGATGGCTCTGAATTCAACAGCAACAGTCTCACTGGCAATTCAGAGTTCTGACCTGGACCCAAATTCTTTGAATTCAACAAAAGCAGGAGCAGTAATACCATCACCTTCACCATTGCGTTTGGTGGATAATTTTGATCCTTTAACCAAGAAACCTGCATCCAAGCTACATCATCGCTGCATTCCCCTGATTACCAGTTGCACCAAGTGGCTGATTCTCTTCTTTATAATTCTTGATGTCATATGTAGTCGATCCGTTATAACGATAACTTTGAATTAAAGTCGATATGAATTTTGTTAAGCCAATGATAACATTAAGAAAATCTTCAACCGATGTACCCGGTCAATATCGGAACCAAGAGTCGATGAGTCGTTCTCTAGTATCTCGGCACGAAAACATTACTATTCCTAAGCACTAAGGACAAGTCATAAAGCGAGATTTTCTCCACGTTCAGATAGTCGGCGACCCCGTCACAGCAAGCATAAAACGGGCAAGGATTCCCAGAACGAGAAAGACCTAACAACAAACACATCTACAAGATTATCAATTTTTCAGTTTTTCAATTTCTTTTTTCTACATTTTCTTTGTCTTCGGCTTTCTTTACAGCTTTGTTTAGTTTATTTCTGAAGTTTTCCTTTATTGCTTTATTACCAGTTTTCCATTTTCATTTCACTTTGATTTCAAAGTTCAGTACTTTTGTATTCACTCTCCTTATCAAAATCAATCGAAATACATTGCTTTTAGTCCTAATTAGCTTCTGCATGCAATATTTCTATTTTCTTGGATCATTTCTATAGTAAGTTCAAGGAACCCACGTCTTTTAAAAGGTTCGGCTCGCACATTTATCTTTTCATCGGACTGTTTATGTTCATCGGAAGAGTAACTGATCGCCAGTCGCATCGGTTCCTCTTTTGTAAGGCAAATAAATTAGCACGCCCAGTAGGACCAAAGGTAGTTGTTTTATGCAACTGCATTACAGACGCATTATATGAAATCCTCAGCAGCAGTCCTCAGGACCTTTATCAGATTCCTGTGATCGACCTACAGTTCGAGCTTTATAGGGGGTTTTTGATCCTACAGCGATGACATCCAGTAATACTCAAGTCACCATCCTTAAGCAATAGGGAGCACAGTCATTATCTCCTCCCTAGGTGTCCCTGTTGACACCCACCTCTTTAACTACCATACAACAAGCCATAGAGCAATGTACAGGTGAACTAATTCAGAGCCTTATTTCTTAGTTCGCCACAGTGTTCCGACCACTACTTCAGAATAAACTCTATAACTTTGAATAGAGGCAAAATGCTCATGGGATACCTCAGGCAGCTATGTACTCTACTGCCTTGACTTTTGGTGCACCGTCTTATGAGTCAGCACAATTGTTGTGCCAGGAGCAGCCGTTTCCGATGCTCGGGGAGCTTTAAGGGAGTTTAGGGTTAACTGCACAAGGCATGGCTCTTGCAGAGCCTTTCCTAGGGAGAACTCCATCATACCCAGTCATGAGGTTCCAAACACCAATGGGGGTGTGTGTATCTTACGATCAGACAACACCCCAAACAGGAGTGTTTATTTCCCGTATGGAGGGCCACGAACTACGCTTCAACCATCCCTTCTACGTATCCTGCCACAACAATAGCTTATCCGATGCAAAGAGTAGGATATCCTGAGATAGCCTCATTCCCAAGACATGTTTCTCGACCAATTATGCTAAGTCCCCTCATGCAGAATCAGCAGCCAGCACCATTAGCCAATATTAATGCAATGACGGAAGCGTTGCGTCTGAAGGCATAGAAAGTGGAAAACACAGGGCACGCAGCAAAAGTGTAGATAAAAAAAACTGGAAAAACTAAAAAATAGAGGATTCCCAAACAGAGCCGACACTAGCTCCGACAGCGCTAGCCGGCGCCAGTCGTGCTCTGCACTGATTTTGAGGTTTAAAATTTTTACCTCTTTTCCTCATTCAAAGATTTGACTGGACTGGAATGTGTGCTACAGGGGTGGGTACACTGGTGGAAGCTTCTGGTGCGATTCTTGCAAGCCTCCTACTCCGTCTTTGCATGTAGGTGAACGCCAAACTCTCGATCTTCCAGTATATAGCCTGCCAAAATCCGTTTGGTGAACAACTAAAGACTAAGGAACCTTTTTCTGGAGAGAGAGAGAGAGAGAAAGATGTCTGGCTTTTCTTTCACAGAGAAGAGGCCGTCAAAAAACATTATATCCAATCCTCCTGTTTAACCTAAATAAAAATCCTAGGTTAAACTGGACTGGGTCGTTGGACTCTTAGTTTAACCTTTTGGGCTTAATTAATTATTTTAATTAGAACCAAATAAATGGCCCAATTAATAATTAATTTTTTAACCCAAATAAACTAGTCCAATTAACAGGCCTTATATTAGTTTGGTTCTAGGTTAATATTTAATTATTCAAATTGGGCCAAAATCCTGAATAATTAATTAACCCACCAAACTAATTTATTTAATTCCCTCTCTCCATGGACTTTTATTTTATTCTAGCCCAACAATTAAATAGGCTACTTAAATAAAATAAATTTCATTTAATTTAAGATCAATTCCTTAGCCAGTATTTAATTTGGACTCACGGTCTATAATGGGGACCAAAAGACACACCGCCTTGGCTACTAAAATGACCAAAATACCATTACCATATAAATAGCTATATTTTGCATTTTAAATATTTTCTAATATCACCATAAAGAAATATTAACCCCAATGACAATGTTGCGTCAGTAAAGTTTCCGACCTATAGGTGTAATGACTAAAATACCCCTCTATACATTACCGTATATTTAGAGAGGAAGAAGTGTACTAACACCTCTCTAAATGACATCTGCCGTCCTTAGGCCTCTAATCCAATGATCCACGACCTCCTGGATTGTTTTCGCTTTCTAAGGGAGCTACCCTAAAGCAAACATTCAAGTCATGTTTCACAGGGCCCTAAATATTTAGATCATTTAGATAACCTCAAGAGGCGATATAGTATAGAAACTATCTTATACAAGTCTGTCTTAACTAGTCACACATACCCAACATGCAAGTATATTGGTCCTACGATAGAACCTCAACTATAACACATCAAAGTATATGCTTCCAGCTTCGTCAGACTACCAACTCATACTTAAGTTGTAGAGTACTAGTTCACGCTGTAGCGGTAGTAGTCTAGGTTTCAACCATATAGTACTTTTAAAAACCACTACTACAGGTCCTGTTCTACGTATTCGAAATAAGCTTATGTCATGAAGTGAGTGGACTACTAACTAGCTAAAGGTAAGCCATTCCCCATTTAGAATTCATAATACAATAACCTAGACATGATAAGATTCTCATTCTCATCAATCGGTTAAGAACGAATGTTTATGTGTTAAGTAACCCGTGATCCATACCTTACTGTGAAAGACCACCATTCACATGGATCACTTATTTAAACACAATGGTCTGTTCCAAACGAAAATCGTGCACAAACAAAAAGTAAATTCACAAACAATTTTTGAAAATAAATTCTTTCATTAAAATATTCAATTTTACATCAGAAACCTAGTCTAAGAGGGCATACAATCCAACAATCTCCCACTTGCACTCTAAGACCAGGTAAGTCCATAGGTGCCCACCCCTATGGCGTCTAAGTGTCTCTTGAAGACTCTCTCAGCCAAAGGCTTAGTGAATGGATCTGCTAGATTGTTTTCTGAGGCAATATGATCCACTACGACTTCCCGTCTCTGGATGAAATCCCGGATCAGGTGGTACTTCCTCTCGATGTGTTTCCCCTTCTTGTGGTTCCGAGGCTCCTTAGATTGCGATACTGCTCCAGTATTGTCGCAATACATCACAACCGGCCTGTCCATATGTGGTACAACTCTAAGTTCTGAAAGAAACTTCCGGAGCCAGACTGCTTCCTTGGATGCCTCCGAAGCAGCCACATACTCAGCTTCCATGGTTGAGTCAGCAATACAAGACTGCTTAATACTCCTCCATGAAATTGCTCCTCCAGACAAGGTGAAAACATATCCACTAGTGGATTTTCTCTCATCCTTATCTGCCTAAAAGTCTGAGTCCGTGTATCCTGTAGGAACCAAATCATCAGCCCTGTAAACCAGCATATAATCTCTCGTTCCCTTGAGGTACTTGAGAATATGCTTTACAGCTTGCCAATGAACCTCCCCTGGGTTTGACTGATATCTGCTAACTAAACCCACGACAAAGCAGATATCTGGCCTAGTACATAGCATGGCGTACATGAGACTTCCCACAGCCGAAGCGTAGGAAATCCTACTCATTCTGTCCTTTTCTTCTTGAGACTTAGGACAGTTCTTCGAAGAAAATGATAACCCATGTCTGCAAGGGATTAGAGCTCCCTTGCATGAGTCCATGCTGTACTTGGCTAGCATCTTATCAATGTATGTCGCTTGGGATAATCCTAACATTCTCTGCTTCCTATTCCTAACATTCTTGTGGTTCCTAGGTTCTTTTGATTGTGATACTGCTCCAGTATTGTCGCAATACATCACAATCGACCTGTCCATGTGTGGTACGACTCCAAGTTTTGAAAGGAACTTCTAGAGTCAGATTGCTTCCTTGGATGCCTCCGAAACTGCCACATACTCAGCTTCCATGATTGAGTCAGCAATGCAAGATTGCTTGATACTCCTCCATGAAATAGCTCCTCCAGACAAGGTGAAGGCATATCCACTAGTGGATTTTCTCTCATCCTTATCTGCCTGGAAGTCTGAGTCTGTATATCCTGTAGGAACCAAGTCATCAGTCCTGTAAACTAGCATATAATCTTATGTTCCCTTGAGGTACTTGAAAATATGCTTTATAGCTTGCCAATGAACCTTCCCAAGGTTTGACTGATATCTGTTAACTAAGCTTACGGCAAAGCAGATATCTGGCCTAGTACACAGCATGGCGTACATGAAACTTCCCACAGCCGAAGCGTAGGGAATCCTACTTATCCTGTCCTTTTCTTCTTGAGACTTAGGACAATCCCTTGAAGAAAATGACAATCCATGTCTGCAAGGAATTAGAGCTCCCTTGCATGAGTTCATGCTATACCTGGCCAGCATCTTGTCAATGTATGCTGCTTGGGATAATCCTAACATTCTCTACTTTCTATTTCTAAGAAGTCCAATTCCAAGAATGTAACTGGCTTCTCCCAAATACTTCATATTAAATTGACTAGACAGCCAAACCTTTGTAGATGAAATTGACCCTACGTCATTTCCAATGAGTAGAATGTCATGCACATACAAGACAAGAAAAATCACATTAATGCCTTCAAGTTTCCTATATACGCATGGTTCATTCTCGTTTTGAACAAAATCATAAGACTTTACAGTCTCATCAAAACAAATGTTCCATGCCCTTGATGCCTGCTTAAGTCCATAAATAGACTTCTTAAGCTTGCAAATCATATACTCTTGGCCTTTAGCAACAAAATTTTCCGGTTGGGACATACAGATGTCTTCACTAAGATGGCCATTTAAAAATGCCATCTTGATATCCATTTACCATATCTCGTAGTCATAATGACATGAGATGGCAAGAAGAATACAGATGGACTTAAGCAGGCTACCGGGGAAAAGGTTTCCTCCTAATCGATTCATTCTTTCTGAGTATACCCTTTCGACATAAGCCTAGCTTTGAAGGTTTTCACCTTCCCATCCACTCCCCTCTTTCTTTTGTATACCCACTTACACCCTATGGGTTTTATCATTTCAGGTGAAGCTACAAGATCTCAAACCTGATTGAGATACATAGACTCAATCTCGGCTTTTATTGCTTCATGCCACAGATTTCCATCAGCATTGGCAATAGCCTCCTCGCATCTAGTGGGGTCTTATTCCTGATGGTCAAAGACTAGCTCGAAAGCTTCTCTAGTCCACCTCTCTGAAACTCTAGACACTCTCCTACTACGACAAGGCTCCATATGTACAGGCTCTTAAGGTTATGCCTCTTCTTATTTCACAATTGGGTCAGAAGAAGTTGCTTTCGAAGATAACTTTTCCTCCAGTTCCAACCTAGTTGAACCTTTCGTGGAAGTACTTTGATTATCCTCTAGGTATCTAGCATTGGTACTAACCAATACCTTCTACTCCTTAGAATGATAAAAGTAACCACCATTTGTCCCTTTTGGATACCCAACAAAATAGCATAATTCTAATCTTAGTTCCTACTTGTCTCCCTTGATCAGTACATAAGCTGGACAACCCTATATCCTGAGATGATTCAGACTTGGCTTACACCCAGTCCACATCTCATAGGGAGTCCGAAGTACTGACTTAGAAGGCACTAAGTTCAGAATATATGCCACTGTTTCCTAGGCATATCCCCAAAAAGATACTGGAAGAGTACCATGAAATATCATGCTTCGGACCATTTCTATCAATGTCCTATTCCTTCTCTCAACTACTCCATTCTGCTGGGGTGTCCCTAGCGCAGAGAGTTGGGATACTAGCCCATGATGTACCATGTAGTCCTTGAATTCACCAATGAAGTACTCTCCACCACGATCTGATTGTAAGGTCTTGATCAATTTACCTGTCTGACGCTCCACTTCAGCCTTAAAATCTTTGAACTTGTCAAAAGAGTCAGACTTGCGTCTTATTAGGTAAACGTAACCAAACCTTGTTCAATCATCCATGAAAGTGATGAAGTACTCAAAACCTCCTCAAGCTAGTGTAGACAAGGGACCACACACATCAGTGTGAACAAAACTCAATACCTCATTGGCTCTATCTGCCTTAGGGGCAAATAACCTTTTGGTCATCTTTCCCATCAAGCAGGACTCACATTGAGGCCAATTTTCCAATCTCAATGAGCCCAAGGGCCTATCATGGATCAACCTCTGAATCCTGATTGAGTTGATATGACTCAACCTTAGATGCCAAAGATAAGAGTCATTGATATTGATCTTTCTCTTCTTTGTTAAAGGTTCAGATTGAGCGTTATTTAATTAATTGTTAATAGAGTTTAATTAAAATAGATTCCCATACATGTGCCCAGTACATAAAATTTCTCTATCTCTACTAATAGAAATACCAGAATAGAAAGATACAGAATATTCTTGATTTATTAGTTTCGCAATCGAAATCAAATTCTGTCTAAATCCAAGTACATATAAAATATCTTTCAAAACCACTATTCTATTACAATCAAATACAAGATCCAGTTCTCCCACTATAATGGCCCAAACTTATGCTCCATTTCCCACACGTAGTTCATGTTCGCCCTTCTGGAGTCTTCTAATTTTTCTAAACCTCTGCTAGGAGTTATAGATGTGATCAGTGGCCCCTGAATCAACAATCCAAGTGAAAGTTGATCCAACCATTGATATAGACTCTAGATAGAAAACATTACTTGTAGGGTTTTTCTTAGCTTGAAGATCCGGACACTTCTTTTTCCAGTGTTCCTTCAGTCCACATTTGAAGCACTTGCCATTGGATTTGTTTTTGGGCTGGGCCACTGCGTTCTCCTTCTTCTTCTTGAACTTCCTAGGCTTGGGCCTAATTCTAGAAGATAAAGTGTTAGCAATCATAGCCTTTGATTGTGGTTTCATGACCTTCTCTGCCATCTAAAGCTCTTTCATCAACGCAGTTAAACCTATGTTCAACTTGTTCATGTTATAGTTCAACATGAATTGAGTAAAAGAACCCGGTAGAGATTCGAGAACCATGTCCATTTGGCTCTCAGGGTCAATGACAGCCCCTAAGATTTCTACGTTCTTGAAAGCAGCAATTATCTTGAGCATATGCTCTCTAACTGATGCTCCCTCAGCCATCTTAGTGTTAATGATGGTTCAAAGAGCCTCCTACCTTGCAGGCCGGCTCTTATCTGCAAACATCGTGGCTAATGATTGAGTTATGTCATACGTAGTGGTCATGTACTCATGTTTAGATTGGAGCACATTAAACATGGAGGCCAACATGTAGCAACGAGCCATCTCGTCGGCTTTCTTCCATGTCTTCTCAGCTTCACACTCCTCGGCGGTAGAACCTTCCCCGATAACAAGGCAGGTTTCATAACGGACATACTTTACTCCTCCACTGTGAGTATTATGACCAGGTTCCTCTTCTAATCCACATAGTTTGGTCCTGTTAGCTTATTCTCTCGGAGAATAATGGCCAATGGACTAAAAGAACCTCCCACCATTTCTGAAAAATTGAAAAATAAAAATAAAACAAAAAGATTCAGTTTGTGAAAACAAAACAAATATGTGCACTTTATCAATTTGGCTTTTAGGAAAACTAACATAGCTTCTTGGGAATATTAACAGTTTCCTAAACTAAGTGTGTTAACCACCACAAATTAATTTCCCTTCTAGATAATGATCTAGAAGATAACTCCATCGAGGGGATGGTCGTTTCCTCTCATTTCTTATGGATATACCTCGCACTATGACCTCTAACGAGGGGCTGACCGATCATAGTACGTGTCCCGGGTTATTAATTACATCCCTCCATTAGATCTAGATCCTTGTGGTATCCCCATCCTATACAAGTTCACTTCCAGGGTAACGCGAGGGGACCCACGATCTCTAATGAGGATCATGATGGAAGCTATGGGGCCGTGGGACAGTTGGAACCCCTCCCCACTTAGTCTTTTAAAACAAGGGTTTTCTAAAAAATATCTTTTTGAAAATTTTCATTAAGTTTTTCCCTTAACTCAAAAATAAAATGTCTAAGTCCATAAAAATCTCTATGTCAAGGTTTATATCCTTTGAGAGTTTTTCCCATGGACTAATTTGTTTTAAGTTAAAACTTAATGATTTCAAAAAATTTTCAATTAAAACTTTCTAGAGACTTTGGTCTCAAGTTTATTTGACAAAAAAAAATTTCTTGTGCTAAAATTAAAACAAAATGGCTTTCTATTTTAACCTTACAAAAATATCTAAATCCAATATATTTTCTATGTCAAGGATTAAAACATTTGAGAAAATATCTAAGGATTAATTTTTGTTTAAGTTAAAATAACTATTTAATTTGTAGAAAAATGTTTTCATTGTCAAAAACATTCCCAAAGACTTTGGTCTTTGAGAAAATGTCCACATAGGTACATAAAAATAAATAGAATGCTAGAAAACAGTAAATTTTTTTATGCTATTCTATTTTTAAACTTAAGTGCTCAGATAATAGAATTAAACACATTAATTAATTAATTAATTGTCTTGTTTAATCCTAAAATCCCTTACTAATATGTTTCATGCAAAAATATTCCTTGAATATTAATTATTGCAAAATATTAACTTCGCCTAGTATGGACCCCAAAACAAAAAGAAAACGCAAGAAAAATTGCAAGGAAAAAAATAAAAAATTTCTCCTTAGTCCACTGCACCTGCCACACTAGATCATGCACCCATCTACACTGTGGTTCACTGCACCCACCACACAGAACCAGGATCCACGAGAAACCAGCGTGCGGACCGGCCTTCCAAACCCAAGCCAGCGCCAATTCCAACACCCCAAGCCAGCGCCAGTTGCGGTTTGACTAGCTCTTCCTGCAGTTTTTTTTTTTTTTTTTTTGCGAATTTCCTCTGCGAATTTCCCTTGTTTTTCTGCACAACTTTTGGCTTCGATAGCTCTCTGATTTCAAACCAAATACAATAAAATCAGCCAAAACCAACAATCGCCTATACCCATAAACGTTGGGCTTACACGATTAGCTAATAAAAATAGTAAATTAAACATCTCCTATACCTCCACCCGCGAGGTTTAACAAAGAATCTATCCATACCATAAATAGCGAAGAATCACAATTTTAATCACACATATGTGTCTAATTTTATTCATCTAGATGCATGCTCCCTATATTTTCACAAAACCTTCATGCTCTGATACTAATTAAAGGCACAAAAAGCGGAAAACACAGGGCACGCAGCGGAAGCGAAGATTAAAAAAATTGGAAAAACTAAAGAACATAGGATTCCCATCTGGCAGCCCTAGCCAGCGCCGGTTGTGCTCTACACGGATTTCAAGGTTTAAAATTTTTACCTCTTTTCCTTGTTCTAAGAATTGACTGGACTAGAATGTGTGCTACCGGGATGGGTATGCTCTAGTGTGATTCCTACAGGCCTCCTACTCTTTCTTTGCATGTAGGTGAACGCCAAACTCTCGATCTTCTAGTATATGGCCTGCCTAAATCCGTTTGGTGAACAACTAAAGACTAAGGAACCTTTTTCTGGAGAGAGAGAGAGAGAGAGAGAGAGAGAGAGAGAGACGTCTGGCTTTTCTTTCACATAGAAGAGGCCGTCAAAAAACATTATATCCAATCCTCCTGTTTAACCTAAATAAAAACCCTAGGTTAAACTGGATTGGGCCATTAGACTCTTAGTTTAACCTTTTGGGTTTAATTAATTATTCTAATTAGAACTAAATAAATGGCCCAATTAATAATTAATTTTTCAGCCCAAATAAACTAGTCCAATTAACAGGCCCTATATTAGTTTAGTCCCAGGTTAATCTTTAATTATTCAAACTAGGCAAAAACCTTGAATAATTAATTAACTCACCAAACTAATTTAATTAATTTTCTCTCTCCATGGACCTTTATTTTATTCTAGCCCAACAATTAAATAGGCTATTTAAATAAAATAAATTTCATTTAATTTAAGATCAATTCCTTAGCCTGTATTTAATTAGGACTCACGGTCTATACTAGGGACCAAAAGCACACCGCCTTGGCTACTAAAATGACCAAAATACCATTGCCATATAAATAATTGTATTTTGCATTTTAAATATTTTCTAATATCACCATAAGGAAATATTAACCCCAAGGACAATGCTGCATTAACAAAGTCTCCGACCTACAGGTGTAATAACTAAAATACCTCTCTATACATCGTCATACATTTAGAAAGGAAGAGCTATACTATCACTTCTCTAAATGACATCTATCATCCTTAGGCCTTTAGTCCAATGATCCACGACCTCATGGATTGTTTCCGCTTTCCAAGGGAGCTACCCTAAAACAAACATCCAAGTTATGTTTCCCAAGGCCCTGGATATTTAGATCATTCAAACAACCTCAAGGGGCGATATAGTATAGAAATTATCTTATACAAGTCTATCTTAACTAACTAGTCACACATACCCAACATGCAAGTATATTAGTCCTACGATAGAATCTCAACTATAGCACATCAAAGTATATGCTTCCAGTTTCGTCAGACCACCAACTCATACTCAAGTCATAGAGTACTAGTCCACCCTATAGTGGTACTAGTTTAGGTTTCTACCATATAGTACTTTTAGAAACCACTACTACAGGTATTGTTCTACGTATTCGAAATACGCTTATGTCATGAAGTGAGTGGACTACTCACTGGTTAAAGGTAAGCCATTCCCCATTTGGAATTCACAATATAACAACCTAGATATGATAAGATTCTCATTCTCATCAATTGGTTAAGAACGAATGTTTATATATCAAATAACTTGTAATGCATACCTTACTGTGAAAGACCTCCATTCATATGGACCACTTACTTAAATACAATGGGTCTTTTCTAAATGTAATTGTACACAAATAAAAATGTAAATTCACAAATAATTTCTGGAAATAAATTCTTTTATTAAAATATTTGATATTTATATCAGAAACCTAGTCTAAGAGGGTATATCTCCCAACAGCGTCGACAAACCAGGGATCGACCAGTTTATCAAAAATCGTATCCCGAGTGGGTGGATTCTATGGTAGTACTACCGCACGAATTTAAGCTGCCTGAGTTCTCTACATTCTCTGAAGAGGACAACAAGTCAACCATGGAGCATATAGGGACGTTCATGGCGCATTGTGGAGAATTTGGGAACAGTAACTGGCATAAATTGCAATTATTTTCTTTGTCTTTTACAAAGGCGACTTTCACTTGGTATGCAAATTTGATGCCCAGTTCTATGTGTTCATGGGCAAATATGGAACGGATTTTTCATGAGCACTTCTTCAAACCAACACCTGAGGTTTTCATAGCAAATCTCCTGACGGTCAAGCAAAAATCATCTAAAGGTGTGGCAAAGTTCATTGAGCATTTTCAATAGATTACAGCCAAATGCACCACTCAATTGGCAGTAATGGAGTGTGTCAGAATAGCCATCAATAGAATGCATCTGCAATTCAAGAAGTGTTTGATTCTCCAGGACTTTTTTGATTTATCCTATGTACTGTCTTAGGCCATTAGAATAGAGAAAATGATTAAGAAGAAAGAGAAGAGGCGGGGTGTTAAGTTCTCTTATGGGCAGACCATGATATCAATTGTGGACAACATTACGGATAACGAGAAGGAACAGTTGTTGGGGGTGATGGCAACAGAACTAGTAAAAGGTGCATCTTACATTTGTCCTTTTTTTAAACCTGGCAAAGGAAATGAGGAGGTTTTCCCGGTGGGGCCATCCACTTATACATTCGATATATTAAAGGCCGAGCAAATCTTCGATTAAATGGTCAAAGACAAATAGATCAATTTACCTCTTGGCCATAAAGTCCCAAGTCTAGAGAAGCTGAAGGACAAGAAATATTGTAAGTTGCATAATTCATTTTCTCACAATACTAATAGTTGTGTTGTTTTAGAGATACAATTCAAAAGGCTTTGCGAGAAGGAATGGTGAGATTTGTTGATAAATGTGAAGAAACTCTAGTCGATACAGACCCATTCCTAGCGGCCGATGCAAGTATAGTACAGACGTGTAAAGATGATGCAGAGCATGAATCGGAAGATCCTTTCGTCAAGGAACAATACAAAACCTTGGAAGGGGAAAGAACAACGTTCTGAAGGTTGGACGATCGACCATCAGTTTTCACCCGACTTACTGCTCCAACCTTTGCAGCTCATTTTCATGGGAAAAATAAGAGGTTTACAGTGTATGTACTTCATAAGGCGCCAATCTTCTTGGGGTCTCGCCCCCATTTTACAAAAACTCAAAAACAGCGGGAATAGAGAGAACGAACTCAGCAGAGACAAATACCTAAGAGATGGCTAGATAAGTAGGTATGTACTTCCCCTAGTCAAAATATACTTAGTATTCTCCCATCACAATTCCAAGCAAGGGCTAAACAAGAAGTAGTGGAGGAAGTCTACTATATAATGGAAGAAGCTGCCATTGAGCTCATTGAGTTTAAGGTGCCATCGAAAGGTATGTTCTTCCCAATCCCAACGACAAAGCATACTAATCACCTCAAGCCGTTGTACATTAAAGCACATATCAACGAAAGACCTTTCTCTCGAGTCTTCATCGATGGAGGGGTTATGCTGAATGTATTGCCATTGGCAATCTTAAGGCGTGTGGGTAAGGATAAACACGATTTATCTCCTATAGATATCCAAATGAGTAATTTTATTGGGGATGCAGCCAAAGTAGAAGGGGTTATCACTTTCGAGGTGGCAGTTGGATTCAAGGTTAGTAAGACTGTTTTCTTTGTGATCACGACAAAGCCGGTTTACTCTGTCTTGCTAGGTAGGGTTTGGATTCACGTGAACCATTGTGTTCCATCAACGCTCCACCAAATGATGTTGATTTGGGATAGAGAACGAGTGAAAAAGGTATCAGCTGACCCCAACCCATTCTCAGTAGAAGTGCACATGAACGATGCTGCGTTTTACCGTTCTACCTTTGATCTGAGCTAGTACGCCAAGTTCACCATGGCTCACAATCAAATTACAATGGAAGGATTGAAAGATAGACATCTGAAAACAGAGGACCCTGATGTTCGTTATGCACCTAATTTTATCGCTTAGGATCCGCTAACGGAGGTAGATATCGAGAAACTTGGGGAAAACAGAACTATAAAGGTAAGCTTATGCTTAGCTTTCGATCAACAGAATGCCTTAATAGCTTTGATTCACAGGTACAAAGATTATTTTGCATGGGATTACCATGAAATCCCATGATTGGACAGAGGTATTATGGACTATTGCTTACCAATTAAGGAAGGTTTCAAACCCCATAAGCAGCCTGCCCGACGTTTTAATCCCACACTCCTACCTAAGATCAAAGAGGAAATAGAGAGGTTACTTAGATGTGGTTTCATCTGTACCTATCGATATGCAGACTGGGTATCCAACATTGTGCCTGTCATCAAGAAAAACGGCCAGCTGCGGGTTTGTGTTGATTTCAGAAATTTGAATTTAGCCACACCAAAGAATGAATATACCATGTCAATGGACGATATGTTGGTAGACTCAGCCATAGGAAACCAATTTTTAAGCTTTATGGATGGATACTCCAGCTACAATCAGGTTTTTATAGCCGAAGAGGAAACACGGAAGACAGCTTTCTGATGTCTAGGTTCTATCGGTTTATTTGAATGGCTAGTTATGCCATTTGGTTTGAAGAATACTGGAGCTACTTTTCAAATAGTCATGAACCTCATTTTCCATGATCTCATCGGCAGGACCATGGAAGTTTATATTGATGATTTAGTGGTTAAGTCACCCACTTTCTCATAACACCTAAGGTGGTATGCAAACACCGGCTAAAAATCAACCCTGCTAAGTGTGCTTTCGGAGTTACAGCCAGAAATTTCCTCGGATTCCTGGTACACCAAAGAGGAATCAAAGTGGACCAGAACAAAGTAAGGGATATTCTACAGGCAAAGCCACTGCAGTCTAAAAAAGAGCTCCAAAGTTTCTTAGGGAAGATTAATTTCTTGTGACGTTTTCTAGCAAAAAATGTAAGAAAGCAAAAGGCGTTCTCTTCTTTGCTCTGTTTAAAGTCGTCTCTACAATTCATCTAGTAGTCGGAGCACCAGATGGCCTTCGATCAAATTAAGACGATTTTATCACAACCACTAATTTTGAAGCCGTCACATGATAAGGTACACTTGAAATTGTACATTTCAGCTGCTCAAGAGTATATCGGCTGCTTGCTAGCTCAAGACGATACACAGGGGATTGAAAGAGTAGTATATTATCTCAGTCGAAACCTGACAAACACTGAGACAAGGTATTCTCCTGTTAAGAAGCTATACTTGTCTTTATATTATGCATGCATGAAGCTAGAACATTATCTATCATCCAGGAAAGTGTAAGTCTTATGTAAAATTAATCTCGTCAAATACTTGTTAAACTGCCTTTTGCTGCAAGGACGTTTAATAAAATGGACTGTTAAGCTACACGCTCTTTCTCTGACTACTTGCCTTTGAAAGTAATGAAAGAGTAAGCCATAGCTGACTTCTTGGCTGAACATCCATGTTTAGAAGTGCGTAATCCTGAAAAAGAAGAGGCACAGGGATACATTTCATACAAACCATGAACGTTGCAGTTCAATGGGTCTAGCACCCAGTATAAGGCAGGTGTCGGTTTGATCATCGAAGCCGCTTGCGGACGACAAGGAAGAATTCTGTTTGAGTTAAGAAAAAGGACTTTAAATAATCAGGTAGAATATAATGCCCTCATTTTGGGACTTCGAATTCTGAAAACTTTGGATGCACGAGTGATCAATATAACAGAAGATTCTCAAGTGGTCATCCGATAGACTTCAAGTGAGTACAAATGCACTAACCCTGTTTTGTTGGATAAGCTACAGGAAGTAAAAGTATTGCTGCAACACTTCTCGAAAGTTATCTTGACTCATGTTCCTCAGTTGAGAACCAGGGGGCAAACGATCTAGCTCAAATAACTTCAGGTTTCAAGAGAAGAGCCGGGGTAGTAATGTGTTAGCAAATATTGAGAGAAGAACATGAAGAAGACTAGCATGCTGATATTATCTCATTTTTACGGAAGCCTACTAGTCAGGCTTCACGGGAGTTAAAACATAAGACTTTAAACTTTGTGCTGATAGGGAACGATCTATTCAGAAGAAGCCATTCAGGAGTTCTGTTGAAATATTTGTCAAAGCAAGAAGCATCATAAGCATTAGCCAAGGTGCATGAAGGCTTATGCGTTACTCATTAGGCAGGTCCAAAGTTATAATGGACACTGTACGTCACGGATTTTATTGTCCTTTTATGACCACGGACTACATAGCCTATGTAGCTGGATGCAAGGCATATCAGAAACATTACCCTTTAATTCATGCGCCTTCCGCGGACCTACATCCTATCATCAAACTATGGCCATTTAAGGGCTGGGCTCTAAATGTCATCAGCAAAATTCACCCGCTATCGACTAAAGGGCACAACTTCATTTTAGTGACAACTGATTATTTCACCATGTAGGTAGAGGTACAAGCTTTGATCAGGGTAACACAGTCTACCATTATCGCCTACCTTCAGCAGAATATTCTTTTCTGATTCGGCATACCTGAAACCATAACAGCTGACCAAGGAACCATGTACACGAGAGATAAGGTACGCAATTTTTTAACTCAATTCAAAGTTAAATTATTACATTCATCTCCATACTATGCACAGGCTAATAGTCAAGCTGAAGTTACAAACAAAACCTTGATCAACATGATCCGTAAGTCATTGGAGAATAATCCTAGTAGGTGGCATGAAACACTTCAAGAGGTTCTGTGCTGCTACAGGTTTCACACCATTTAGGTTAACATATGGATTAGATGCAATGTTACCCGCTGAGTTATCACTGCGATCGACACGAGTAGCTTACTAACACTGTTTGTTGGTTGAGGACTACAAACTGGCTTTAGCTATGAGTTTGGATCAAGCTGAAGAGGACTGATGGGTAGCATTAGAAAATATCAGAAGGCTCAAGGAGAAGGTAGCAAGAGCCTATAATCGAAAAGTGCAGGGAAAAAGCTTTCAAGAAGGAGATGTGGTTTGGAAAATTATATTACCAGTTGCACCAAAAGACCCACGCTATGGTAAGTGGTCCACTTCATGGGAAGGACCTTTTCTTGTTACATAGGTTTGCGATGAAGGGGCTTATCGACTAATGACACCCGTTGGGAAAGAAGTAAGTAACGCTATAAACGGAAAGTATTTAAAAAAGTTCTATCCTACATTCTGGGAAGGAACCACGGTAGGAGAAGAGTAAGAAAAAAATAACAACAGAAAAAAAAGGAAAAAATAACAGAAGAAAAAGAGAAAAAAAAAGAATATTTGCATTCATGAGAAGTAGCTGATCACAAAAAAAAAAAAAAAAAAAAGCCGATCATATGGCTATTACATTTGAGATTGAGTTAGAAAGAAAAGAAAAAAAACAGAACAAGTCAATTCTCCTCAGAAGGAATGCGAGGCATCTCGATCGGCTGAGCGAACGGAACTATAGCAAGCCGATTTGGATCTTTCTTAGGTAAAATGGTCACGATGGGGTTCTCTTATCCTCCTCCGCTTAGATGGTCGTGTCTTCTTGGGCTGCTTCTGGATCAATAGCTGTTTCTTCCGTTGGAGGCGGACGAGTTTTGGCATCCCCAGCTTAAGTGTCTTAGGGACCAGCCTCATCGGGACGATGAAAGATAGTGGTTAGGTAAGATTGGAAATTGTCCCACGAATACTGCATGCTAGTAAGCAGTTTGTCCGAATGCTACAGTTCTATTTGGAGCAATTCTTCCTCTGCTTTCATCGTGAGCCATTCATCTCAGAATCTGGCCACTGATTCTTCTACTGAGAAGGTCATTTGCTGACAGATGCTCTCAGCCTCAAGTTTGTCATCCAGAGCCCACCTTTCAAAATCTAACTCTGCCTAGAGTTCTCGCAATTGTTTCTCAAGTCCTTCAATTCTTTCAACTCTTTCAGAAATCTCAGGTTGAAGGACACTTAAGCGGGCAAAGGCTTCTTGGTGATACAATTGCAAAAAAGCTTTCTGTTCTTGAAGTGCCTCCAAAGCTTTGAGTTGACATAAAGCTTCATCCTGCTTGTTTTAGGCATCGGAGAAGAAGCATTGGGTGAACCTCATATGCCCTAAGTAATCAGCTGATAGGCATTTCAATTCAATAGGGATATCAGAATCGGCTGATTGCACAAGCAGCAGGAGGGCTCGGCTAATTGCATCCTAGAAAGATTGGTCGATTGGCAGGTTGGCCCTAATGAGGCCACGTAGAAGCTCTAATGCAGTAGCCTCAATTGTTATATGCTGAGATGGGATAGTTTCCTTAGAAAGCTCCACCGAAGAGGGTTCAGAGGTCGTTTTTATAGGAGGCAAAATAGGTTTGTCGACCGCTGCTTGCTATGAGGCGGACATTTCGGATGTTCGGGCAACAACTGATTAAGGTGAAGCAGCTGAAGTTCCTTCATCGGCCGTTGTTAGTTTTGCAAGTGACAAAGGGGGCATGGTTACCGATAACTTTGAAGAGGAGTCAGGTATGACCAACTAGCTGGGTTTCTGTTTTCGCAAAGGGAGTATGAGATTAGCTTTGAGTCAATGATTGAAGAACATTAGAAAAAAAATGCTTAATACAGATCCAAACATTGGCGATTGTTGAAGTATAGGTGGCCTACTGCCTTTTTAATTGCCTAAGTAGAGGGAAGACGGTTTCTTCTTCTTCCTCATCAGCAAGTAGAATAGTGGGAGTTTTCCTCACTGGCAGCGTCCGGAATAATGGTGCGGTGATCGGACTAGCAGATACCTTGCCCTACTTACTCTTCTTTGGCACTAACGTTTCCACCACTACTAATGCCAACCCAGCCACGTCTCTGCAGGGGCCGAGAAGAGCAACTCACTTAGCAATTGGCACCATAGGTTGAAGTTGGGTGCGGTCTCCCTGACGACCTAAAAGCGATAGTACTCAAAAGAACGAAGAATAGTTAGAGACCTATCTGCTAAAGTATGTACATCTTCAATCGATAAGATAGGTATGACGTTATAAGATAATATATTATTAGGATTTGTAGGGATATCCGGAATCAACCCAAATTGTTGAGAAAAGCAGTGTGGGTTGGACAGTTCCCAAAAGGTTTTGGCACTTCTAGCGCCTAGCTTGGCCCCTAACAGGAGCTCCCTGGGATATAGCATTTTCGCCTAGATGGCCTGTTGAAAACCTTCTGATTTATCGACAAGTTACGTTAACCAGAGAGGGCCACTCTCCCAAGCGGAGTAGGGGAAGAAATGAGGCATGCTGTGGAGGCGATTCTAATGAAGGTAAGACACAATGATGCCGGCGAAAGATCTATTCACAGGGTTCTTCAATAGCCGATGACCCGTGGCCTATTTGGCAGAGTCTGCAGAATCTCCAGAGAGATTGTTGACACTAAATTGGGAAATATACTGATAGAGCCACAACTGCATGACCCAAAGGGGGCCGCTTAGGTTGGTTGGGTCACTTCTAGCTGATAGGGCCAAAATCATTTAGTTCATCAGCCAATAGACTAAAACAAGAACCAAGGAGGCTAAATCGCAGTACCTTTTCTTCCTCAACATAGCCACTATGTAGTATTGCTATTCATTACTTATCCCTACTAAATGGGAGCAGAGAACGTATTTTGCAGAGCCACAGCCATAGAAAGGAGGCCTATTCTCGCTTTGATAGAATGCTGCCTATGCCCCTTTGGGCGGCCATAAAATTGCCATAGGAGGTTGTAGATTTGTCCAGGTGGGCTTCAACGCAGGTAAACTCTCATTATCATGGAGGCTTGGTATTTCATCGTTATCGCATTGGAGACCCAGGATAGTGCAGATGTCCAAGATGGTTAGAAAGAACATGTTGTGGAGGAAAACGAAGTCGTTGATGGCCAGAGACCAGAATGGCAGAACAGCAGTAAAAAGGTTATGGTTAAATGCTATGTCAAAGTCAGATATCATAATGGTATCACGAATGCCCCACTGATCCCAAAGGGCGCCAAAAGTAGCGTGGCAACAATCATGGCACTCTCTGTAATTTTTTAGGGGACACGGCCAATGGTAGAAAGAGAATGGCAAATCGGCCGTAGAAAAATTGTTCCGATTCAACGAAATGACAAAACCTTCTGGATGGGCAAATCGTAAGTGATTGATGGTGACTTTCGCCGGCAATAGCCAAGGACTCAAGACATATAGGTTAGCTTTAAAGGCTTAAAATGGCAAAAATAATCAAAACGAAAGTATGTTAGGAAAATAAAAAATTTTACTTCTATAATTAAATAGCCCTCTTCGAACTGGTGTAGATATCTGTATAATGATATTTGAGGCTAATGACTCATGTCTTTGTAAACGTCTACTACGTCTCATCTACGCAAGGCTTTTGATCTTCTGAAATGATGTCTGTAGCACAGCCGGTGAATACTTGAAGATTGGGTTTTGATAAGCTTTTGGTTTCTGTGAGTTCTTCTTCACAGACGAAGCCTTCTGTCAAATTGGGTTTACTTTGATGCTCTTTGATTGAAATTGAAAAGCCAGTTCTCACAATGCATGAAGACTCATTTCAATTCCTATGCAATTCCCCGAGAGAGTAAATCCATTTGTGTGAAAATAGAAAGCACCCATGCTTTTTGTTATCTTTCACACAGAACAATACGAGATCCATCTCGTGTTATCTTTTTTATTATTAATTAATTAATTTAATATTTTTTAAAAAAAATTATTTTACCCTTGGTCTTATTCATTGGGCTAGATAAATTATTTATTCTTGGGCTTGAACACTCATAAATAATAAATCTCAATTATTTATTTGTTAGGCTTTATTAAACAGCCCAATAAATAATTAAGAAGCCCAAATAAACCAATATAAAATTTCATACCTTTTATCTAGTTTATATCCAGATTAATTTTTTAATTATTCAATTTGGGCCTTGAGCCCTGAATAATTAATTAACCAATTAAACTAAATAAAAAAAATTCTCTCTCTCGTACATTTTATTTTATTCTAGTCCAATAACAAATTAGACTAATAAAATAAAAATAAAATCCATAAATACCCGGACAAATTCCTAAACCCAAATCTTTCATGACTTAAGGGCCATTTCGGGGACCAAAAGACATATCGTCTTGGCTACTAAAATAATCAAAATACCCCTGCTATATAAATAGTTATATTTTACATTTAAAATTTTTTTAATATCACCATAAGGAAATATTGACCCCAAGGACAATGCTGCGTTAGTAAAATCTTCGACCTACAGATGTAATGACTAAAATACTCCTTTACACATCACCTTACAATTAGGGAGGAAGAGTGTACTAACACCTCTCTAATAAACATCTACCATTCTTAGACCTCTAGTCTAATGATCCAGGACTCTTGGAATATTTTCACTTTTCAAATGAGCTACCCTAAAGTAAACATTCAAGTCATGTTCCCCAATGCCTTGGATAATTAGATCATTTGAACAATAATAAGGGGCGATATAACGTAGAAGCTGTTTTGTACAAATCTGTCTTAACTAACTAGTCACATATGCCTAACATACAAGTATATTGGTTCTACGAAAGAATCTCAACTACAATATATCAAAGTATAGACTTCTAGCTTCGTCAGACTACCAACTCATACTTAAACGGTAGAGTATTAGTTCACGCTGTAACAGTAATAGGCTGGGGTTTTTTTTTAAATAATACTTTTAGAAACCACTATTACAAGTCCTGTTCTACTATTCGAAATACGCTCAAACTATGAAGTGAGTAGACTACTCACTGGCTAAATGTAAGACATTCTCCATTTGGAATTCATAACACTGGAATTTATAATACAATAACATATACAAGATGAGATTCTTATTCTCATCAATCGGTTAAGAACAAACATTTCTGTATTAAGTACCCGTGATCCATACCTTACTGTGAAAGACCACCATTCACATGGATCACTTACTTAAATACAATGGGTCATTTCCAAACGAAAATCGTATACAAATAAAATGTAAATTCATAAACAAATTTTGAGAATAAATTCTTTTATTAATAAATTCGATAATTACATCAAATAAATTAATCTGAAAGGCATATATTTTAACTATCTTCCACTTGCACTCTAAGACTAAGAAAGTCCGTAGGTGCCTACCCTATGGTGTCTAAGTGTCTCTTAAAGACTCTCTCAGCCAAAGGCTTGGTGAAGGGATCTGCTAGGTTGTTCTCCGAGGCTATCTGTTTGACCACGATTTCCCGTATCTGAATGAAATCCCGGATCAAGTGGTACTTCCTCTGGATGTGCTTCCCCTTTTTGTGGTTCATAGGTTCATTGGATTGCAAGACTACTCTAGAGTTTTTGTAATACACCACAATTGGTCTGTCCATATGTGGCATAACTCCAAGTTCTGAAAGAAACTTTCAAAGCCAGACTACTTCCTTGGATGCTTCCGAAGCTGCCACATACTCAGCTTCCATGGTTAATACAAGATTGCTTGATACTTCTCCATGAAACAGCTCCTCTAGACAAGGTGAAGATATATCCACTAGTGGATTTTCTCTCATGCTTATCCGTCTGAAAATCTGAGTCTGTGTATCCAGTAGAAACTAAGTCGTCAATCCTGTAAACTAGTATATAATCCTTCGTACCATTGAGGTACTTAAGAATATACTTTACAGCTTGCTAATAAACCTCCCCAGGATTTGACTAATATCTGCTAACAACGCTTGCAGCAAAATTGATATCTGGCCTAGTGCACAGCATGGTATACATGAAACTTCCCACAGCCGAAGCATAATGAATCCTACTCATCTTGTCTTTTTCCTCTTGAGACTTAGGGCATTCCTTAGAACAAAAAGATAACCCATGTCTGCAAGGGATTAGAGCTCCCTTGTATGAGTCCATGCTAAACTTGGCTAACATTTTGTCAATGTATATCGCTTGGGATAATCCTAATATTCTCTACTTCCTATTTCTAAGAAGTTTAATCTCGAGAATATAACTGGCTTCTCCTAAGTCCTTTATACTAAATTGACTAGACAGCTAAACCTTAGTAGATGACAATGTCCATATATTATTCCCAATTAGTAGAATGTTATCCACATATAGGATAAGAAAAACCACATTCACCCTCGTTTTGAATGAAACCGTAAGACTTTACAGTCTCATCAAAATAAATATTCCATGTTCTAGATACTTCCTTAAGTCCATAAATGGACTTCTTAAGCTTGCACACCATATGTTCCTGGTCTTTTGCAATAAAACCTTCCGGTTGAGACATATATATGTGTTCGTTAAGATGGCTATTAAGAAATGCCATCTTGACATCCATTTGCCATATCTCATAATTGTAATGACATGCAATGGAAAGGAGGATACGGATGGACTTAAGCACGGCTACCAGGGAAAAGGTTTCATCATAATTGATTCCTTATTTCTGAGTATACCCTTTGAAGGTTTTCACCTTCCCATCCGCTCCTCTCTTCCTCTTGTATAACCACTTACACCTAATGGATTTTATTTCTTCAGGTGAAGCTACAAGATTCCAAGCCTGATTGAAGTACATAGACTCAATCTTGACTTTCATTGCTTCACGCTACAGATCTGCATTGGCATCAGTAATAGCCTCCTCGTATCTAGTGGGATCTTGTTCCTGATAGTCAGAAACCAACTCGAAAGTCTCTCTTGTCCATCTTTCTAGAACTCTAGATATCCTCCCACTATGATGAAGCTCTGTTTGAACAAGTTCTTAAGGCTGTGCCTCTTCTTGTTCCATAATCGGATTTGAAGAAGTTGATTCCAAAAATAACTTCTCCTCGAGTTCCAACCTTGTTGAACCTTTAGTGGAAGTACATTGATCATTCTCCAAGTATCTAGAACTCTAGATATCCTCTAAAGATAACTTCTCCTTGAGTTCCAACCTTGTTGAACCTTTCTGGAATTCTAGATATCCTCCCACTACGATGAAGTTCCATTTGGACAAGTTCTTGAGGCTGTACCTCTTCTTGTTTTATAATCGGGTCTGAAGAAATTGATTCCAAAGATAACTTCTCCTCGAGTTCCAACCTTGAACTTTTAGTAAAAGTACTTTGATCATCCTCTAAGTATCTAGCATTAGTACTTACCAGTACTTTTTGCTCCTTGGGATGATAAAAGTAACCTCCTTTTGTCCCTTTTGGATATCCAACAAAGTAGCATAATTCTGATCTTGGTCCTAGCTTGTCTCCCTTAATCAGCACATAAGTTGGACAGCCCCATATCCTGAGATGATTTAGACTTGGCTTATGCCCAATCTACATCTTATAAGGTGTCCTAAGTACTGACTTGGAAGGTACCAAATTCAAAATGTATGTTGTTGTTTCCAAGGCATATCCCAAAAAAGAGACCGGAAGAGTAGCTAATAGGGCCTAAATTAGTCATATATTTTCTAGTTATTATAGACCATTTTGTGATACATTTTATACAATAAATGGTCATATTCCTTCATATTTAAGATTTTATCATTGGAAATGTATTTTGTGCATTATTTCAGATTTTAGGGATAAAATAAGGCAAAAACGTCATGGAACAGAACAGAGGCGGCACCAATTAGGAGCCAGAGGCATCGCCAGCTGCAATCAGAAAAAATTAGCATAAAAATTAAGAAAAATCGACGAACGGGCAGAAAGGCAGAACACAACCAGTGCCGGCCCTAGGCAGGACAGGTGGCGTCGGCTGTGCACTGGTACTGAGGCAGTGCTTCGATTTTCGTGTGCCTTTTTGGTAATTTCTAGAGTTTTAGTATTTTCCTACTTCTATTCGGCCAAAAACCCTAGAAGGACGAATTTAGATACTTCTAAAACCTATAAATAGAGGAAAAACACAAGGTTAAACAATGAATTCACAGAGCAAAACCCAAATCATTCAAAATCAAGGAGGAATTCATCAAATCAATGAGGATTGTACAAGAGAATCTATGAAGGAAGAAGAATGAGGCTTGTCTATGAGTACTTTCTTTTAATTTTATTTTCTTTTCTTGAACAATGATGTATTAATTATTTTATTGTAATTTGACAGTGTTTTAGGTATTCATGATTTTTAGATTTACTTTGATCTTTTGATTAATTGATTGTTATTCTTGGTATTTAATTACTTATACTGATTACGAGATTAGTTTGTTGTTTCTTCTATTGACTTGCTTGGAAAATGGGTTGATGGTGGTCTCAATTCAATAATTTCATATTTGTTGTCTATTAACTTGCATGGAAAAAGAGTTAATTGCTAAGAATTGGATAATTAAAGGTTAATTAATGTCTATCAGGATATAGATTCATTGGTTAATTTCATGTTTTAAATTTGTCAGGATATGGGGATTTAATCAAGAATTGTGTTTAATGCACTTTGGGTGAATTAGTGGAGACAGGATATTGAAGGCATAGAAAGGGAAAAACACAGGGCATGCAGCAGAAGCGAAAACAAAAAAACTGGAAAAACTGAAGAACAGGGGAACTCCGAACAGAGCCGGCACCAGCTCCAACAGCCCTAACCGGTGCCGGTTGCACTCTGTACAGGTTCCGAGGTTTAAAATTTTTACCTCTTTTCCCCGTTCTATGAATTGGCTAGACCGGATTATGTGGAACCAAGGTAGGTGTGCTGGTGAAAATCTTTGGTGCGATTCCTGCAAGCTTCCTACTCCGTCTTTGCATGTAGGTGAACGCCAAACTCTCGATCTTTCAGTATATGGCCTGCCTAATTTCGTTTGGTGAACAACTAATAGAACTAAGGAATATTTTTTGGAGAGAGGGAGAAAGAGACGTGTGTTTCTTTTTTTTTTTCCACAGAGAAGAGTCTGTAAAAAAAAAAAAAAAAAAAACAACGTTGTTTCCAATCCTCCTGTTTAACATAAATAAAATCCTAGGTTAAACTGAACTGGCCCATTGGACTCTTAGTTTAGCATTTTGGACTTAATTAATTATTCTAATTAGAACCAAATAATTGGCCCAATTAATAATTAATTTTTCAGCCCAAATAAACTAGTCCAATAAATAAACTTATATTAGTTTAGTCCCAGATTAATCTTTAATTATTCAAACTGGGCCAAAACCCTGAATAATTAATTAACCCACCAAGCTAATTTATTTAATTAATTCTCTCTCCATGGATCTTTATTTTATTCTAGCCCAATAATTAAATCAGACTACTTAAATAAAATAAATTCCATTTAATTTAAGATCAATTCATTAGCCTGTATTTAATTAGGACTCACGGTCTATACTGGGGACCAAAAGACACACCGCCTTAGCTACTAAAATGACCAAAATACCCTTGTCATATAAATAGTTGTATTTTGCATTTTAAATATTTTTTAATATCACCCTAACGAAATATTGACCATAAAGACAATACTGCATTAGCAAAGTCAGGTGTAATGACTAAAATACCCCTCTATACATCGCTGTACATTAGAGAGGAAGAAATGTACTAACACCTCTCTGAATGACATCTACCATCCTTAGACTTAGTCCATTGATCCACGAATTCCTGGATTGTTTTCGCTTTCCTAGGGAGCTATCCTAAAGCAAACATCCAAGTCATATTTCCCAAGGCCCTGGATATTTAAATCATTCACACAACTACAAGGGGCGATATAGTATAAAAACTATCTTGTACAAGTCTATCTTAACTAACCAGTCACACATACCCAACATGCAAGTATATTAGTCCTATGATAGAACCTTAACTATAGCACATCAAAGTATATGCTTCTAGCTTCGTCAGACCACCAACTCATACTCAAATCATAGAGTACTAGTCCATATTGTAGCGGTAATAGTCTAGGTTTCTACTATATAGTACTTTCAGAAACCACTACTACAGGTCATGTTCTACGTATTCAAAATACGCTTATGTTATGAAGTGAGTGGACTACTCACTGGCTAAAGGTAAGCCATTCACCATTTGAAATTCATAACAAAATAACCTAAACATGACGAGATTCTCATTCTTATCAATCGGTTAAGAACAAATGTTTATATGTTAAGTAACCCGCAATCCATACCTTACTATGAAAGACCTTCATTCACATGGACTACTTATTTAAACACAATAGGTCTTTTCCAAATGTAATTGTGCACAAATAAAATATAAATTCACAAATAATTTTTTAAAATTAGTTCTTTTATTAAAACACTCGATATTTACATTACAAAACTAGTCTAAGAGGGCATATTTTCCAACAGATATGTGATGCTAATTTGTCTAGAAGATAGTGATTATATGGATTGGAAAAGAAGTGAATCTATCTTAATCCTTCATGATGCCAAGAGAATGATTAGTTATGATAATGATTGGGTACTTTAAGGTCATGTTTGTTAAAATAATGGTTTGAGTTACATAATTCTTCATCCTTGACATGTATATATTATTTTATTTTATTTTTCTTTTTATTATTTTTTACTTTATTGAGTCGGTTAAACAATGAAAGAAAAGTTATTAATGCATACTTGTTCCTTGAGGATCGATACTCATTTTAAACCCTATGCTATGCTTAAAAGTACGCTTTCTCATATGTGTAATTTGGGGTTATCATTTTAATTTAAACTTGATTGGGAATGTGCTTATTTTTATATGATTTTTTATATCCAAATTCAAACACATCAGTAGCATGAGACATCATACTTCGGACTATTTCAATTAATGTCATGTTCCTTCTCTCAGCTACTATATTCTGCTGGGCTGTACCCGGCGTAGAGAGTTGGGATACTATTTTATGATGTACCATGTAATCCTTAAACTCACTGAGAATGTATTTTTCACCACGATCTAATCATAAGATTTTGATTAGTTTACTTGTCCGATGCTCCACTTCAGCTTTAAACTCTTTGAACTTGTCAAAAGAGTCAAACTTGCGCCTCATCAAGTAGACATAATCAAACCTTGTACAATCATCTATGAAAATAATAAAGTACTCAAAGCCCCTTCTAGCTTGAGTAGACAAAAGACCACACATATCAGAATGAATAAGACCCAATATCTTTTTTACTCTATCAGCCTTTTGGGTATACGACTTTTTGGTTATTTTTCACATAAGGCAGAATTCACACTAAGGCCAACTTTCCAATCTTAATGAGCCCAATGGCCCATCATAGATTAACCTCTGAATCCTGGTTGAGTTAATATGGCCCAACTTTAGATGCCAAAGATATAAGTTTTTGACATTAGTCTTTCTCTTCTTACTTAAAGGTTCAGATTGAGCATTATTTATTTGATTGTTTGTAGGATTTAAAAAGAATAAGTTTCCATACATGTACCCTGTACATAAAACTTCTCCATTTCTACTGATAGTAATACCAAAATGGAAAGAAACAGAATATCCATGATTTATTAGCTTTGCAACTGAAATCAAATTTTGTCTAAAATCGGGTACATATAAAATGTCCTTTAATACAACTACTTTATTATAATAAAAAATAATATCCAACTCTCCCACTGCAAGGGCCCATACTCATGCTCCATTTCCTACTCGTAGTCCATGTCGTCTTTCTGGAGTTTTTTATCTTTCTAAACCCCTACAAAGAGTTATAGATATGATCAGTGGCACTAGAATCAACAATCCAAGTGGAAGTTGATCCAACCATTGAAATAGACTTTAGATAGAGAACAATACCTGTAGAGTTTTTCTTGACCTGAAATTCTGGACACTCCTTTTTTCAGTGTCCCTTCTACCCGCATTTGAAGCATTTGCCTTTGGGCTTGTTGGGCTGGTTCTTAGGTTGGGCCTATGCGTTTCCCTTCTTCTTCTTGAACTTCCTGGGCTTGGGCCCAGTTCTGAAAGAAAATGTCCTAGCAATCATAGCCTTGAACTATAGCTTCATGACCTTCTCCGCCACCTGGAGCTCTTTCATTAACTCAGTTAAAGTCATGTTCAATTTGTTCATGTTGTAGTTCAACTTGAACTGAGTAAAAGAGCCCGACAGAGATTTGAGAACCATGTCCACTTGGTTCTCGGGGTCAATAACAGCCCCTAAGACTTTTGCTTCCTCGAAAGCAGCAATCATTTTAAGTATATACTCCCTGTCTGATGCTCCCTCAGCCATCTTAATGTTTATAATCGTTCTAAGAGCTTCCTGTCTTGTTGGCTAGCTTATATTGGTGAACATCATGACTAATGAATGGCTAATGTCATATGCAGTGGCCATGTGCTCGTATTTTGACTGGGCACATTAGACATGGAGGCCAACATGTAACATCGAGCCATTTCGTTGGCCTTCATTCATGTTTTTTTAGCCTCACACTCCTTTATGGTGAAACCCTTCCCAATAACAAGGCAGGTTTCAAAGAGGATATACTTATACTCCTCAACAGTGAGTGTTATGTTGGGAAAATATGCCCTCTTAGACTAGATTTCTGATGTAAACATCGAATGTTTTAATAAAAGAATTTATTTTCAAAAATTATTTGTAAATTTACATCTTATTTGTTCACAATTACGTTTGGTAAAAACCTATTGTGTTTAAATAAGTGGTCCATGTGAATGGAGATCTTTCACAGTAAGGTATGGATCACAGATTACTTAACACAAAAATATTCGTTCTTAACCAATTGGTGAGAATGGGAATCTCATCATGTTTAGGTAATTATGTTATGAATTCCAAATGGGGAATGGTTTACCTTTAACCAGTGAGTAGTCCACTTACTTCATGACATAAACGTATTTCGAATACGTAGAACATGACCTATAATAGTGGTTTCTTAAAAGTACTATATGGTAGAAACCTAAACTACTACTGTTACAGCATAGACTAGTACTCTACGACTTGAGTATGAGTTGGTGGTCTGACGAACCTGGAAAGCATGAACTTTGATATGCTATAGTTGAGGTTCTATCGTATGGCCAATATACTTGCATATTGAATATATGTGACTAGTTAGTTAAGACAAACTTGTACAAAATAGTTTCTATACTATATCACCCTTTATGGTTGTCTAAATGATCTAAATATCCGGGGCCCTGGGAAATATGACTTGGATGTTTGCTTTAGGGTAGCTCCCTTGAAAAGCAGAAATAATCCAGGACGTCGTGGATCATTGGACTAGAAGCCTAAGGATGGTAGATGTCATTTAGAGAGGTATTAGTACACTTCTTCCTCTCTAAATGTACGGCGATGTATAGAAGGATATTTTAGTCATTACACCTATAGGTCGGAGACTTTGCTAACACAGTATTGTCCTTGGGGTCAATATTTCCTTATAGTGATATTAGGAAATATTTAAAATGCAAAATACAGCTATTTATATGGCAAGGATATTTTGGTCATTTTAGTAGCTAAGGCGGTGTGTCTTTTGGTCCCCAATATAGACCGTGAGTCCTAATTAAATACAGGCTAAGGAATTGATCTTAAATTAAATAGAATTTATTTTATTTAAGTAGTCTGATTTAATTATTGAGCTAGAATAAAATAAAGGTCCATGGAGAGAAAAAATTAATTAAATTAGTTTGGTGTGTTAATTAATTATTCAGGGCTTTGGCCCAAGTTGAATAATTAAATATTAACTTGGGACTAAACTAATATAGGCTTATTTATTGGACTAGTTTATTTGGGCTGAAAAATTAATTATTAATTGGGTCATTTACTTGGTTCTAATTAGAATAATTAATTTAGTCCAAAACGCTAAACTAAGAGTCCAATGGGCCAATCCAGTTTAATCTAAGGTTTTATTTAGGTTAAATAAGAGAATAGAAAATAACGTTATTTTCACTGTTTTCCTTTGGTGGAAAAAAAAAGACGCCACTCTCTCTTTCTTTCCAAGAAAAGTTCCTTAGTTTGTGAGTTGTTCATCAAACGGAATTAGATAGGCCATATACTGGAAGATCAAGAGGTTGGCATTCACATACATGAAAAGACGGAGTAGGAGGCTTGCAGGAATTGCACCAAAGGCTTCTACCAGCGCACCTACCCCGGTTGCACACATTCCGGTCCAGCTATCTTTGAGAACAAGAAGAAAATGTTAGAAATTTTTAACCTCGGAGTCCCACCAGAGTGGGACCGGCACCGGCTGAGGCTGTCGGAGCCGACGCCGGCTCTATTCAGGAGTTCCCCTATTCTTTAGTTTTTCCAGTTTTCGCTTCCGCTGCGTGCTCTGTGTTTCCCCCTTTTAAGACTTCAATTGGTATCAGAGCATAAAGGTTTTGTGAAAATATAGGGAGCATGCATCTAGATGAATAAAACTGGACACGTATATGTGATTAAATTGTGATCATTCGCTATTTTGGTATTAATAGATTCTCTGTTAAACCTCTCGAATTAAGGTATAGGAGATTTATAATTTACTGTTTTTCTTAGCAAATCGTGTAAGCCCAATATTAATGGGTATACACGGTTGTTGATTTTTGTTGATTTCATTGTATTTAGGTTGAAATCGGAGAGTCAATGAAGCCAGAAGTTGTGCAGAAAAATAGAGGAAATTCGCAGAAGAAAATCGCAGAAAAAAACTGCAGGAAGAAGACCCGACAGACTGCAACCGGTGCTGGCTCGAGTCTAGGATCTGGTCCGCACACTGGTTGCCCATGGGTCCTAGTTTCATGTGGCAAGTGCAGTGGACCACAGTGTAGATGTGTGGATAATCCAGTGCGGAGGGTGCAGTGGACCAAGAAGAAATTTTTTAATTTTCCTTGCAATTTTTCTTGCAATTTCTTTTTGGTTTTAGGATCCATACCAAGTGAAGTTAATATTTTTGAAATAGTTAATATTCATGGAATATTTTTGCATGAAAAATATTAGTAAGAAATTTTAGGATTAAACAAGACCATTAGTTAATTAATTAATGTATTTAATTCTATTATCTGGGCACTTAGATTTAAAAATAGAAAAGCATGAAAACGTCTACTGTTTTCTAGCATGTTATTTATTATTATGTACCTATGTGCATGTTTTCTCAAAGACCAAAGTCTTTGGGAATATTTTTTATAAGAAAACATTTTTCTACAAATTAAATAGTTATTTTAACTTGAACAAAAATTAATTCTTGGATATTTTCTCAAATGATTTAATCCTTGACATAGAAAATATATTAGATTTAGATATATTTATAAGTTAAAATAGAAAGCCATTTTGTTTTATTTTAACACAAGAAAAATTATTTTGTTAAATAAACTTGAGACCAAAGTCTCTAGAAAGTTTTAATTGGAAAATTTTTTAAATCATTAAGTTTTTTTAACTTAAATAAAATTAGTCCATGGAAAAATCTCTCAAATGATATATACCTTGACATAAAGATTTTAATGGATTTAGATATTTTATTTTTGAGTTAAGGAAAAACTAAATGGAAATTTTCAAAAGGATATTTTTCAGAAAACTCTTGTTTTAAAAGACTATGTGGGAGAGGGGTTCCAACGACCCCACGGCTTCCATCACGATCCTCATTAGAGATTGTGGGTCCCCTCGCGTCACCCTGGGAGTGAACCCGTATAGGATAGGGATACCACAAGGATATAGATCTAATGAAGGGATGTAATTAATAACCCGAGACACGTTATGATCAGCCAGCCCCTCGTTAGAGGTTATAGTGCGAGGTATGTCCATAGGAAATGAGAGGAAACGGCCATCCCCTCGATGGAATTATTTTTTAGATCATTACCTAGAAGGGAAATTAATTTGTGGTGGTTAAGACACTTAGCTTAGGGAATTGTTAATCTTCCCAAAAAGCTATGTTAGTTTTCCTAATAGCCAAATTAATATCAGTTATAAAGTGCACAAATTTGTTTTATTTTCACAAACTACATCTTTTTCTTTTATTTTTCAATTTTTCAGAAATGGTGGGAGGTTCTTTTAGTCCATTGGTTGTAATTCTCCGAGTGAATAAGCTAACGGGACAAAACTATGTGGATTGGAAGAGGAACTTGGACATAATACTCACAGCGAAAGAGTATAAGTATGTTCTTTATGAAACTTGCCCTGTTATCGGAGAAGGTTCCACCGCCGAAGAGTGTGAGGTTGAGAAGGCATGGAAGAAGGCCAACGAGATGGCTCGTTATTACATGTTGGCCTCCATGTCTAATGTGCTCCAGTCAAAACACGAGCACATGGCTTCTGCGTATGACATAAATCAACCGTTAGCTACGATGTTCACGGATAAGAGTCGGCCCGCAAGGCAGGAGGCTCTTTGAACTATCATTAACACTAAGATGGCTGAGGGAGCATCAGTCAGAGAGTATATGCTCAAGATGATTGCTACTTACAAGGAGGCAGAAATCTTAGGGGCTGTTATTGACCCTGAGAGCCAAGTGGACATGGTTCTTGAATCTTTACCGGGTTTCTTTACTCAGTTCAAGTTGAATTACAACATGAATAAATTAAACATAAGTTTAACTGAGTTGATAAAGGAACTCCAGATGGCGGAGAAGGTCATGAAGCCACATTCAAAGGCTATGATTGCTAAGGCTTCATCTTCTAGAGCTGGGCCCAAGCCCAGAAAGTTCAAGAAGAAGAAGGGTAACACAGCAGCCCAGCCCAAGGACAAATCCAAGGGCAAGAGCTTCACATTCCTAATGTTTGTTGACTTTCTTGTAGGAAATGGGTTCAAAGTCTTTATTGAACATATTAATGCTAACCAGAATTTCTGGGCTGACCAGCTCAGTAGACTGGTTATTAGGCCCATTGTCTAAAATAGATTAGGCATAGTCCAATGACAATAATATTTAGTTAGAGCTTAACTCTGAAAAGGCTATCGTACAGTATTCAGTGACTGTTTTGGGTACTATATTCAGTTATAGGAGCCCAAGTATAGTTTATGGCTTAGCCTACCATAAAATGTAGTAGATCTTTAAAGGTCTAAAATAGACAATTTAAACTGTTGTTCTCTTTTGCAGATGATGGATACAGGATCGACATCGTTACCTAAACCTGAGGCCTCTAAAATTAGATTTGGACCTTATTCTTTGAAGGTCTTACCTCAGAAATTTGCACCAGATTTCCCTATTTCCCTTGAACAACAAACCCTGTTAGATAATTTGTGGAAATTTAGAAACCACAAATAGTATGCCAGCATACTGAAAGCCTTGTCTAGACACCTCCACTTTTTGAACAGTACCTTGAGCTTAAAAGATCAGGAAATTCATCATCTTAAAACTCAACTTGCCAAAATTTCTAAACCATTTGAACCAGTGCTTAAACCACAGACCCCCCAAACTGTTCTTGAGCTTGAAAGCTAGTTGAAAATGTTGAAAGTTAGTCTAAAAGGAAAAGAAAATTTGAGTGAAGATTTTGCTGAACAAATGAAAGAAATAAGAGCCTACATGGAAGAAGAATTGAGAAAAAAGGAAGAAAGATTTGAAAATTTTCTTTGAAGATATTATCCATTTTTCTTTGGAAAATAGAGGGTGTATTTTTTAATCCAAAAGGCATTACTAACCATTCATAATGTCCATTTGGTACTGTAAATGCTGTCCATGGAATACTATCTTCATGCATAGCTATTTGCCAAAATCCTGAGTGTCCAGATCTTCAAGCCAAGAAAAACTCAACAGGTAATGTTTTCTATATAGAGTCTATATTAATGGTTGGATCAACTTCTACTTGGATTTTTGATTTAGGAGCCACTGATCACATCTGTAACTCCTTGCAGGGGTTTAGAAAGATTAGAAGACTCTAAAAGGGCGAACATGGACTACGTGTGAAAAATGGAACACAAGTTTGGGCCATTGCAATAGGAGAGCTGGATCTTGTTTTTTTATTGTAATAGAATAGTGGTTTTGAAAGATATTTTACATGTACCTAGATTTCGACAGAATTTGATTTCGGTTGCGAAACTAATAAATCAAGAATATTCTGTATCTTTCCATTCTGGTATTTCTATCAGTAGAAATAGAGAAATTTTATGTACTGGCCACATGTATGGGAATCTATTTTTCTTAAACCCTATTAACAATCAAATAAATAAAGCTTAATCTGAACCTTTAATAAAGAAGAGAAAGACCAATGTCAATGACTCTTATCTTTAGCATCTAAGGTTTGGTCATATCAACTCAACCATGATTCAGAGGTTAATCTATGATGGGCCTTTGGGCTCATTGAAATTGGAAAATTGGCTTCAGTATGAATCCTACCCAATGGGAAAGATGACCAAAAGGTCTTTTACCCCTAAGGCGGATAAAGCCAATGAGGTATTAAGTCTTGTTCACACTGATGTGTGTGGTCCATTGTCTATACCAACTAGAGCAAGTTTTGAGTACTCCATCACTTTCATAGATAATTGTACAAGGTTTGGTTACATTTACCTTATGAGACGTAAGTCTGACTCTTTTGACAAGTTCAAATAGTTTAAGGCTGAAGTGGAGCGTCGGACAGGTAAATTGATCAAGACCTTACTATCAGATTATGGTGGAGAGTACCTCATGGGTGAATTCAAGGACTACGTAGTACATCATAGGATAGTATCCCTACTCTTTGCTCCAAGAACACCCCAGCAGAACAGAGTAGCTGAGAAAAGGAACGGGACATTGATGGAAATGGTCCGAGCATGATGTCTCATGCTACTCTTCTAGTGTCTTTTTAGGGATATGCCCTGGAAATAGCGGCATACATTCTGAATACCTAGGACTCCCTATGAGATGTAGACTGGGCGTAAGCCAAGTTTGAATCATCTCAGGATATGGGGTTGTCCAACTTATGTACTGGTCATGGGAGACAAGTTGGAACCAAGATAAGAATTATGCTATTTTGTTAGGTATCTAAAAGGGACAATGGGTGGTTACTTTTATCATTTTAAGGAGCAGAAAGTACTGGTAAGTACCAATGCTAGATACTTAGAGAATGATCAGAGTACTTCCACGAAAGGTTCAAGTAGGTTGGAACTTGAGGAGAAGTTATCTTCGGAATCAACTTCTTCTGATCCAATTGTGGAACAAGAAGAGGCACAGCCTCAAGAGCCTGTACAAATGAATCCTCATCGTAGTGGGAGAGTATCTAGGGTTTCGGAGAGATGGACTAGAGAAGCTTTCGAGCTAGTCTCCGACCATCAGGAACAAGACCCTACTAGATATAAGGAGGCTATTGCTGATGCTGATACAAATCTATGGCATGAAACAATGAAAGCCGAGATTGAGTCTATGTACTTCAATCAGGTTTGGGATCTTATAGCTTCACCTGAAGGGATAAAACCCATTGGGTGTAAGTGGATATACAAGAGGAAGAGGGGAGTGGATGCGAAGGTGGAAACCTTCAAAGCTATACTTGTAGCAAAAGGGTATACTCAGAAAGAGTGAATCGATTATGAGGAGACTATTTCCCCGGTAGCCATGCTTAAGTCCATTCGTATCCTCCTTGTCATCACATGTCATTATGACTACGAGATATGGAAAATGGATGTCAAGCCGGCATTTTTAAATAGCCATCTTAGCGAAGACATCTATATGTCCCAACTGGAAGGCTTTATTGCTGAAGGCCAAGAACATATGGTTTGCAAGTTTAAGAAGTCCATTTATGGACTTAAGCAGATATCGAGAGTACGGAACATTCGTTTTGATGAGACTGTAAAGTCTTATGGTTTTACTTAAAACCAGGATGAACTATGCTTGTACAGGAAACTTGAAGGCATTAATGTGGTTTTTCTTGTCTTGTATGTGGATGACATTCTACTCATTAGAAATGATGTAGGGTCATTGTCATCTACAAAAATTTGTCTATCTAGTCAATTCAGTATAAAGGGTTTGGGAGAAGCCAGCTACATTCTCGGGATTAGACTTCTTAGAAATAAGAAGCAGAGAATGTTAGGATTATCCCAAGCGGCATATATTGACAAAATGCTAGCCAAGTACAGCATGGACTCATGCAAGGGAGCTCTGATTCCTTGCAGACATGAGATGTCATTTTCTTCAAGGGACTATCCTAAGTCTCAAGAAGAAAAAGACAGAATGAGTAGGATTTCCTATGCTTCAGCTGTGGGAAGTCTCATGTATGCCATGCTATGTACTAGGACAGATATCTGCTTTGTCGTAGGCTTGGTTAGCAGATATCAGTCAAACCCTGGGGAGATTCATTGGCAAGCTGTAAAGCATATTCTTAAGTACCTCAAGGTAACAAGAGATTATATGTTGGTTTACAGGGCTGATGACTTGGTTCCTGCATGATACACAGACTCAGACTTCTAGGCAGATAAGGATAAGAGAAAATCCACTAGTGGATATTGAAGGAAAACGAGAAAACAGGGGCATGCTCTGTACGTAAAAAAAAAAATTGGAGAAAAATAAAACGCGAGCTTTAAAGGCTATGCGGAAGCGTGAAGATCATACATTTGCGTTCCTTAACCCTCCTAAGTTGCGTAGGAATAGATTGAACGGCTGGAATTGCCTCGCTTTGCATACTTGAAGGAGCTTCCGGTTGAACACCCGCTAGCCTTCTACTTCGCCTTATTTGCATTAACGCTTAGCTCTCCAGTTCTCGGGATATTCCTCAGCCTAACCTCTAGTTGGTGAACACTATGGAGAAGAAGAATGGACTCAAAACTCCTTGGTTTAGTTGCTATTAGTTAGCAAAGAAGACAAGAGGAAAACACAGAGGGAGGTGGCGTGAGAGAGCAAGAGAGAGACGTGAGCTCTCTTGTGTGTTTGGGAAATCAGTGTTTATTTTCTACCAGAGACTAGTTTTATTGGTTAGCCAAAACAGGTCTCTCATTATCTGATAAACATATCCCCGGGATTTCAAAACACCCGGATGTTATCCTGAGAATCAGTTTGGCCTAACCCTAAACTCCTCTTAACCGTATCTGGAAAAATCCTAAGGTCCAAGCTATTGGGCCAGAAAAATATTTATTATTTTTCTTGGACCCAAAAGGCCCAAAATAATAAATATTAATTATTTATTTCCTGGGCTTATATAAACAACCCAATAAATAATTAATGAGCCCAAATGAATCATAATAATTAATCTTTAATTATTTATTTCTTGTGCCTATATAAATAACCCAATAAATAATTAAACATTAATTATTTCCCCTAGTTTAAGCCCAGGTTAATTTCTTAATTATTCATACTGGACCTAGGCCCCGAATAATTAATTAACCAAATAAACTAGATAATTAATTTCTCTCAACTCCTATTTTATTCATTTATTTATTTTATTCCAATCCAATAATAAATTAGACTTCCTGAATAGAATAAAATAAAACAAAATAAAATAAAATCCTCTTCAACTAAGACCAATTCCTCAACCCAAAAGTAGTTAGGACTTACGGGCTATCCCGAGGACCAAAAAGACACATCGTCTTGGCTGCTAAAATGACCAAAATACCCCTGCTACATAAATAACTGTATTTTGCATTTTAAATATTTCCTAATATCACCATAAGGAAATATTGACCCCAAGGACAATGCTGCGATAGCAAAGTCTCCGACCTACAGGTGAAATGACTAAAATACCCCTCTACACATCGCCGTACAATTAGAGAGGAAGAAGTGTACTAACACCCCTCTAAATGACATCTACCATCCTTAGGCTTCTAGTCCAATGATCCACGACTTCCTGGAGTGTTTTCGCTTTCCAAGGGAGCTACCCTAAAGCAAACATCCAAGTCATGTTTCCCAGGGCCCTGGATAATTTAGACCATTCGGACAACCACAAGGGGCGATATAGTGCAGAAACTATCTTGTATAAGTCTATCTTAACTAACTAGTCACACATACCCAACATGCAAGTATATTGGCCCTACGATAGAACCTCAACTACAGCAAATCAAAGTATATGCTTCCAGCTTCGTCAGACCACCAACTCACACTCAAGTCGTAGAGTACTAGTCCACGCTGTAGCGGTAATAGTCTAGATTTATACCATATAGTACTTTGAGAAACCACTACTACAGGTCATGTTCTACGTATTCGAAATACGCTTATGTCATGAAGTGAGTGAACTACCCACTGGCTAAAGGTAAGCCATTCCCCATTTGGAATTCATAACATAATAACCTAAACATGATGAGGTTCCCAGTCTCATCAATAGGTTAAGAACAAATGTTTATGTATCAAATAACCCGTGATCCATACCTTACTGTGAAAGACCACCATTCACATGGATCACTTATTTAAATACAATGGTCTGTTCCAAACGAAAATCGTGCATAAACAAAAAGTAAATTCACAAACAATTTTTGAAAATAAATTCTTTCATTAAAATATTCGATTTTACATCAGAAACCTAGTCTAAGAGGGCATACAATCCAACAATCTCCCACTTGCACTCTAAGACCAGGTAAGTCCATAGGTGCCCACCCCTATGGCGTCTAAGTGTCTCTTGAAGACTCTCTCAGCCAAAGGTTTGGTGAATGGATCTGCTAGATTGTTTTCTGAGGCAATATGCTCCACTACGACTTCCCGTCTCTGGATGAAATCCCGGATCAGGTGGTACTTCCTCTTGATGTGTTTCCCCTTCTTGTGGTTCCGAGGCTCCTTAGATTGCGATACTGCTCCAGTGTTGTCGCAATACATCACAACCGGCCTGTCCATATGTGGTACGACTCCAAGTTCTAAAAGAAACTTCCGGAGCCAGACTGCTTCCTTGGATGCCTCCGAAGCAGCCACATACTCAGCTTCCATGGTTGAGTCAGCAATACAAGACTGCTTAATACTCCTCCATGAAATTGCTCCTCCAGACAAGGTGAAAACATATCCACTAGTGGATTTTCTCTCATCCTTATCTGCCTGAAAGTCTGAGTCCGTGTATCCTGTAGGAACCAAATCATCAGCCTTGTAAACCAGCATATAATCTCTCGTTCCCTTGAGGTACTTGAGAATATGCTTTACAGCTTGCCAATGAACCCCCCCCCTAGGTTTGACTGATATCTGCTAACTAAACCCACGACAAAGCAGATATCTGGCCTAGTACATAGCATGGCGTACATGAGACTTCCCACAGCCGAAGCATAGGAAATCCTACTCATTCTGTCCTTTTCTTCTTGAGACTTAGGACAGTTCTTCGAAGAAAATGATAACCTATGTCTGCAAGGGATTAGAGCTCCCTTGCATGAGTCCATGCTGTACTTGGTTAGCATCTTATCAATGTATGTCGCTTGGGATAATCCTAACATTCTCTGCTTCCTATTTCTAAGAAGCCTAATCCCGAGAATGTAGCTGGCTTCTTCCAAGTCCTTCATACTGAATTGACTAGACAGCCAAGCCTTTGTAGATGACAATGTCCCTACATCATTTTCAATGAGTAGAATGTCATCCACATACAGGACAAGAAAAACCACATTAATGCCTTCAAGTTTCCTGTACACGCATGGTTCATCTTCGTTTTGAATAAAACCATAAGACTTTACAGTCTCATCAAAATGAATGTTCCATGCTCTTGATGCCTACTTAAGTCCATAAATGGACTTCTTAAGCTTGCAAACCATGTGTTCCTGGCTTTCAGCAATGAAGCCTTCCGGTTGGGACATATAGATGTCTTCGCTAAGATGGCCATTCAATAATGCCGTCTTGACATCCATTTGCCATATCTCGTAGTCATAGTGACATGCGATGGTAAGGAGGATGCGGATGGATTTAAGCATGGCTACCGGGGAAAAAGTTTCCTCATGGTCGATACCCTCTTTTTGAGTATACCCTTTCGCCACAAGCCTAGCTTTGAAGGTTTCCACCTTCCCATCCGCTCCTCTCTTTCTCTTGTATACCCACTTGCACCCAATGGGTTTTATCCCTTCAGGTGAAGCTACAAGATCCCAAACCTGATTGAGGTACATTGACTCAATCTCGGCTTTCATTGCTTCATGCCACAGATTTGCATCGGCATCAGCAATAGCCTCCTCGTATCTAGCAGGGTCTTGTTCCTGATGGTCGGAGACCAGCTCAAAGGCTTCTCCAGTCCATCTATCCGGAACCCTAGACACTCTCCCACTACGACGAGGCTCCATTTGCACAGGCTCTTGAGGCTGTGCCTCTTCTTGTTCCAAAATCGGGTCAGAAGAAGTTGATTCCATAGATAACTTCTCCTGAAGTTCCAACCTCGTTGAACCTTTAGTGGAAGTACTTTGATCACCTTCCAAGTATCTAGCATTGGTACTGACTAGTACCTTCTGCTCCTTAGGATGATAAAATTAGCCTCCTTTTGTCCCTTTTGGATACCCAACAAAATAGCATAATTCTGATCTTGGTTCCAACTTGTCTTCCTTGATCAGTACATAAGCTGGAAATCCCCAAATCTTGAGATGATTCAGACTTGGCTTACGCCCAATCCACATCTCATAGGGAGTCCTAGGTACTGACTTGGAAGGCACCAAGTTCAGAATATATGCCGCTGTTTCCAGGGCATATCCCCAAAAGGACATGGAAGAGTAGCATGAGACATCATGCTTCGGACCATTTCCATCAACGTCCTGTTCCTTCTCTTAACTACTCCGTTCTGCTGGGGGGTTCCCGGCGCAGAGAGCTGGGATACTATCACATGATGTACCATGTAATCATTGAATTCACCTAGGAGGTACTCTCCACCACGATCCGATCGTAAGGTTTTGATTAATTTACCTGTCCGACGCTCCACTTCAGCCTTAAACTCTTTGAACTTGTCAAAAGAGTCAGACTTGCATCTCATCAGGTAAATGTAAGTATACCTCGTACAATCATCCGTGAACGTGATGAAGTACTCAAAACCTCCCCTAGCTGGTGTAGACAATGGACCGCACACATCAGTGTGAACAAGACTCAATACCTCCTTGGCTCTATCCGCCTTTGGTGTAAATGACCTCTTGGTCATTTTTCCCATTAGGCAGGATTCACACTGAGGCCAACTTTCCAATCTCAATGAGCCCAAAGGCCCATCATGGATTAGCCTCTGAATCCTGGTTGAGTTAATATGACCCAACCTTAGATGCCAAAGGTATGAATCATTGATATTGGTCTTTCTCTTCTTAGTTAAAGGTTCAGACAGAGCGTTATTTGATTAGTTGTTAATAGGGTTTAAAAAGAACAGATTACCATACATGTGCCAAGCACATAAAATTTCTTCATCTCTACTGATAGAAATATCAAAATGAAAAGATATAGAATATCCTTGATTAATAAGTTTTCTAACTGAAATCAAATTCTGACGAAAACCAGGTACATATAAAATGTCTTTTAAAACCACTATCTTATTACAATAAAAAATAAGATCCAGCTCTCCCACTGCAAGGGCCCAGACTTGTGCTCCATTACCCACTCGAAGCCCATGTTCGCCCTTCTTGAGTCTTGTTATCTTCCTAAACCCCTGCAAGGAGTTACAGATATGATCAGTGGCTCTTGAATCAACAATCCAAGTGGAAGTTGATCCTACCATTGATATGGACTCTAGATAGTAAACATTACCTGTGGGGTTTTTCTTGGTTTGAAGATCTGGACACTCCTTTTTCCAGTGTCCCTTCTCCCACACTTGAAGCACTTGCCCTTTGGTTTGTCCTTGGGCTGGTTCTTGGGCTGGGCTGCTGCATTCCCCTTCTTCCTCTTGAACTTTCTGGGCTTAGGCCCAGTTCTTGAAGAAGAGGCCTTAGCAATCATGGCCTTAGACTGCGGCTTCATGACCTTCTCCACCATTTGGAGCTCCTTCATCAGTTCAGTTAAACTCATGTTCAACTTGTTCATGTTATAGTTTAACTTGAACTGAGTGAAAGAGCCCGGTAGAGATTCGAGAACCATGTCCACTTGGCTCTCGGGGTCAATGACAGCCCCTAAGATTTCTGCCTCCTCGAAAGCAGAAATCATCTTGAGCATATGTTCTCGGACTGATACTCCCTCAGCCATCTTAGTGTTCACAATAGTTCGAAGAGCCTCTTGCCTTGTGGGCCGGCTCTTGTCTGCGAACATAGTTGCCAATGATTGACTTATGTCATATGCAGAAGCCATGTGCTCGTGTTTTGACTGGAGCACATTAGACATGAAAGCTAACATACATCAACATGCCATTTCGTCAGCTTTCTTCCATGCCTTTTCAGCCTTTCGCTCTTCAGCGGTGGAACCTTCCCCGATAACAGGGCAGGTTTCGTAAAGGACATACTTATACTCCTCAGCTGTGAGTATTATGTCCAGGTTCCTTTTCCAGTCCACATAGTTTGGACCCGTTAACTTATTCTCCCTGAGAATAACGGCCAATGGACTAAAAGAACCTCCCACCATTTCTGAAAATCGAAAATAAAAGAAAGAATTTAGTTTGTGAAAACAAAATAAAATTTGTGCACTGAAAATAATTTGGCTCTTAGGAAAACTGACATAGCTTCTTGGGAAGATTAACAGTTTCCTAAGCTAAGTATATTAACCACCACAAATTAATTTCCCTTCTAGGCAATGATCTAGAGGATAACTCCATCGTGGGATGGCCGTTTTCTCTCATTTCCTATGGACATACCTCGCACTATAACCTCCAACGTGGGCTGGCCGATCATAGTACGTGCCTCATGTTATTAATTACATCCTTCCATTAGATCTAGATCCTTGTGGTATCCCCATCCTATACGGGTTCACTCCCAGGGTGAGGGGACCCACGATCTCTAATGAGGACCGTGATAGAAGCCGTGGGGCCGTTGGAACCCCTCTCCCACTTAGTCTTTTAAAATAAAGTTTTTCTGAAAAATATTCTTTTGAAATTTCCATTAAGTTTTTCTTAACTCAAAAATAAAATATCTAAGTCCAATAAAATCTCTATGTCAAGGCTTATATCCTTTGAGAGATTTCCTCCATGGACTAATTTTATTTAAGTTAAAACTTAATGATTTCAAAAATTTTCCAATTAAAACTTTCTAGAGACTTTGGTCTCAAGCTTATTTGACAAAATCATTTTTCTAGTCCAAAACAAAACAAAATGGCTCTCCATTTTAATTTACAAAAATATCTAAATCCAATATATTTTCTATGTCAAGGATTAAATCATTTGAGAAAATATTCAAGGATTAATTTTTGTACCAATTAAAAAAACCATTTAGTTTTTAAAGAAAAATATTTTTTCTTGCCAAAACAAAAAGTTCCCAAAGACTTTGGTCTTTGAGAAAAAGCACACATAGGTACATAAAAAAATAGCATGCTAGAAAACAACAAACGTTTTCATGCTTTTCTATTTTTTAAACCTAAGTGCCCAAATAATAGAATTAAACACATTAATTAATTAATTATCTTGTTTAATCCTAAAATCCTTTACTAATATTTTTCGTGCAAATATATTCCAAGAATATAAATATTGCAAAAATATTAACTTCGCCTGGTATGGGACCCAAAACGAAAAAGGAAAAAAAATTAAAAAAATGCAAAAAATAGCTGTCGGTCCACGTGCACCCGATGCACCAGATCAGGACCCATTTGCTCTGTCGGCTCACAGCGCTCCGGTGCACCAACCGCACCAGATCCAAGCCCGTATGCCATGCGGTCCACCGCGGCCGCTGTGCACCGCGCCACACCGGATCGCACGCCAGCTACGACCCGTGGACTTCACCCGCGCCCACGACCCGTGCCCGCTTCACCTCTGCACACGACCCGCGAACTCGCCCGGATACCCGCCGCTCGACCCACGCACGATTGCAATTTGCAATTGCAATTGCATGCAATTGGCGCAATTGGCTCCCAATTCTCCCAGCGGCTCGGCTCAGCAGCGACCGGCTCCTCTCACCAACAGCAGCGGCTCGGCTCGAACACGACGGCTTATGAACAGTATCATCTTCTTCGTTTTTTCACCCGTCCGCGCGCGAAATTGCAGAAACTCTTCTGCTTCATTTTTTCCAGCCTTCTTTGGCTTCTTTGGACATTTTTACTTACAAAAAACATCCAAACCAAAAACACAACCGCCTATACCTATTAAAATTAGGTTTACACGATTAAACCATTAAAACCAAAAATTTTACAGTGGCCTCCTATGCTTCAATGATGAAGCTTACATCAAGCCTATCCCGTACCAAAACAGCGAAGGATCACAGGTATAATCATCTTCTCCATTTTATTAACTACCATGCTCCCTATATTGATCAAAACTAGTGTCTATAATACCACTTTGAAGGAAAACGAGAAAACAGGGGCATGCTCTGTACGTAAAAAAAAATTGGAGAAAAATAAAACGCGAGCCTTAAAGGCTATGCGGAAGCGTGAAGATCATACCTTTGCGTACCTTAACCCTCCTAGGTTGCGTAGGAACAGATTGAACGGCTGGAATCGCCTCGCTTTGCACACTTGAAGGAGCTTCCGGTTGAACACCTGCTAGCCTTCTACTTCGCCTTGTTTGCATTAACGCTAAGCTCTCCAGCTCTCGGGATATTCCTCAGCCTAACCTCTAGTTAGTGAACACTATGGAGAAGAAGAATGGACTCAAAACTCCTTGGTTCAGTTGCTATTAGTTAGCAAAGAAGACAAGAGGAAAACACAGAGGGAGGTGGCGTGAGAGAGCAAGAGAGAGACGTGAGTTCTCTTGTGTGTTTGGGAAATCAGGGTTTATTTTCTAACAGAGATTAGTTTTATTGGTTAGCCAAAATAGGTCTCTCATTATCTGATAAACATATCCCCGGGATTTCAAAACACCCGGATGTTATCCTGCGAATCAGTTTGACCTAACCCTAAACTCCTCTTAACCGTATCTGGAAAAACCCTAAGGTCCAAGCTATTGGGCCAGAAAAATATTTATTATTTTTCTTGGACCCAAAAGGCCCAAAATAATAAATATTAATTATTTATTTCCTGGGCTTATATAAACAACCCAATAAATAATTAATGAGCCCAAATGAATCATAATAATTAATCTTTAATTATTTATTTCTTGGGCCTATATAAATAACCCAATAAATAATTAAACATTAATTATTTCCCCTAGTTTAAGCCCAGGTTAATTTCTTAATTATTCATACTGAACCTAGGCCCTGAATAATTAATTAACCAAATAAACTAGATAATTAATTTCTCTCAACTCCTATTTTATTCATTTATTTATTTTATTCCAATCCAATAATAAATTAGACTTCCTGAATAGAATAAAATAAAACAAAATAAAATAAAATCCTCTTCAACTGAGACCAATTCCTCAACCCAAAAGTAGTTAGGACTTACGGGCTATCCCGAGGACCAAAAAGACACATCGCCTTGGCTGCTAAAATGACCAAAATACCCCTGCTACATAAATAACTGTATTTTGCATTTTAAATATTTCCTAATATCACCATAAGGAAATATTAATCCCAAGGACAATGCTGCGATAGCAAAGTCTCCGACCTACAGGTGAAATGACTAAAATACCCCTCTACACATCGCCGTACATTTAGAGAGGAAGAAGTGTACTAACACCCCTCTAAATGACATCTACCATCCTTAGGCTTCTAGTCCAATGATCCACGACTTCCTAGAGTGTTTCCGCTTTCCAAGGGAGCTACCCTAAAGCAAACATCCAAGTCATGTTTCCTAGGGCCCTGGATAATTTAGACCATTCGGACAACCACAAGGGGTGATATAGTGCAGAAACTATCTTGTATAAGTCTGTCTTAACTAACTAGTCACACATACCCAACATGCAAATATATTGGCCCTACGATAGAACCTCAACTACAGCAAATTAAAGTATATGCTTCCAGCTTCGCTAGACCACCAACTCACACTCAAGTCGTAAAGTACTAGTCCACGCTGTAGCGGTAGTAGTCTAGGTTTATACCATATAGTACTTTGAGAAACCACTACTACAGGTCCTGTTCTACGTATTCGAAATACGCTTATGTCATAAAGTGAGTGGACTACCCACTGGCTAAAGGTAAGATATTCCCCATTTGGAATTCATAACATAATAACCTAAACATGATGAGGTTCCCAGTCTCATCAATAGGTTAAGCACAAATGTTTATGTGTTAAATAACCCGTGATCCATACCTTACTGTGAAAGACCACCATTCACATGGATCACTTATTTAAATACAATGGGTCTGTTCCAAACGAAAATCGTGCACAAACAAAAAGTAAATTCACAAACAATTTCTGAAAATAAATTCTTTCACTAAAATATTCGATTTTACATCAGAAACCTAGTCTAAGAGGCCATACAATCCAACAGATATATCTTCACTGCTGGGTATCTCGGGCTCGTATCCCATATGGCGCAGCGAAAAATAAAACGAGATACCCTCCCAGAACCCGTCTACGTGTGGAAAACAAGACATAAAGAGAGTAAAGGTAACAGCTTTTACCTTTGGGTGATCGTGCAAAGAACAAAACTTTCTTCTTCAAGTTGATGCGCGATCCAGCAATCCTCGTGATCAACCTCCACATGAGTTGAACGTCTACACACTATAATCACAGTGTGTGATTATCTCTAATAGTAATCCACACAGAGGAATACTCAAGCACTTAGCTTTCTGTGCTAGCAGAAATTTTAAGTGGTGGCTAGGGTTCCTTTTCAAGATCAAATTGAGAGAGAAGAAGAGAAAAAGTTCGTGGCTGTTTTTTCTTTTTGTGTGTTGTTCAGCTATTGGCTAGGGTTTTTCATATGTTATTAGCTACTATATATCACACGAAATTCCATTCCTAAAACTGAGAATTCTAATCCTATTAGAATTCCCTAATTGTAATTGAAAACATCAAGTTCTCACAATTACAACTTGTATCACAAATTATAACTAATTATAATTTGTCCACAACAACTTTTCTTTCTCTCAATCAACCCCACAATGTCATCAAATAACATCTTGAGTATATAATCCTCTATTGTGTGTGACCTATTAGGTTTCCCAGTCAATTGGTAGAGAACATGAATTAATCCAAACGTCTTTGAGATTAATAATCCATAATTAATTAGAATTAATCCTATTAATTCTAATCAGGAATGGTTTATTAATTCATCAATTAATAAACCCATATTCCCAGATCATGAGCGGTATCTAACAACACATCATGACCACCCAAGAGTCCAGGAAGTTAAATGGCTTGACATGAACCCTTCAATAACAAACTTCAGTGCAATTAACTCCTTTCACCATACAATATCTCATTCGGTTTGGAGTACGGAATTAATGCCAACTCCCTCCAGAAATAATTCTGGCCCGAATACAATAGTACTTGTACCAGGAACCCACTACTCTAGATGTGTATCAGTTGGAACTGTTTCTAAAACACAATCATCTTTGCCAAGGACTTTCCGAGTCGTAATTTCTACAAGTGGCCCTGAGATATTCGCCACTACTATTAGGAGTGGTAAATCCTTTATTGACCCTCTCAACTACTTTCGTTTACCTCACAATGTACCTAATATCCATCCCATAGGTGGCCCTCGATTGAGCTCTGGAGATTGGAATCAAAGTACAAAGCTCAGCAAACAAAATACCTTGGAGATCTCAAGTCTAAGGATACTTGCACGTTTGCTATATTGAGATTATATCACTGGCACTAAATAGTTATCCGTATGATTATCTCAAAGCTAGGTCATCCAATGAATGTGTTCCATTAACAAGCATCCATGTGTTAACTTTGAGTATCTCAATACTCACGGTTATGAGAACCACCGCCTGATCAAATCAGGAAGTCTAACACATGCTAGTCTTAACGCATTAATGATGTCCTGTCTCATTAATACTATAACTAGGGACTATTTAAGTACTAACACCATCCAGTGTAGTAAGAATCTCATATCATGATCTCTATCATGATTCCATTAACACAGTGTTGTACTAGGGACTTTATCGAACAGTTATATTACTTAAAGTAAATAAAAAGAAACTGTAAGATAAATAATGCATTTTATTAAAATAAAATGTGTCATATACAATGTACAAGTGATTGCCTCTAGGGTATAACACTAGCAAACTCCCACTTGCACTAGAGCCAATCATTCATGTATCTAATACCGAATGAGTTAACATGACAATCATATTTCTTTTGGGATAGTGCTTTCGTAAGCGGGTCAGCTATGTTCTCATCCATGGGAACTCTCTCTATCTTTACATCATTCCTATCTATGATCCCTCGAATCAGATGATAGTGTCGCAGTACGTGTTTGGATCGTTAGTGAAACCGCAGCTTCTTTACTTGTGCAATAGCTTCATTGTTGTCACAATCCAAGGTTATTGGACCAACAACACTAGGAACCACACCCAGTTCTGTCACGAATTTCTTGATCCAAACAGCCTCCGTAGCTGCTTCAGAAGTAGCGATGTACTCAACTTCTGTCGTAGAGTTGGCAATAGTCTCTTGTTTGGAACTTTTTCAACTTATTACCCCTCTGCACAACGTAAACACGTAGCCGGATTATGATTTGAAATCATCTTTGTCAGATTGAAAACTGGCATCAGTATACCCGTTTATTTTCAAATCACCTTCTCCATATACTAAGAACATATCCTTAGTCCTTCGTAAGTACTTAAGGATATTCTTTACAGCCGCCCAATGACCCTTACCAGGGTCGAATTGGTATCTGACCGTCAAATTAAGAGCATAAAATACATCGGGCCTAGTACATATCATAGCATACATGATAGATCCAACTGCTGAGGCATATGGAATCTTACTCATGTGATCCCTTTCAACTTGTGTCTTGTGAGACATTGACTTTGAAAGGCTTACACCACGTGACATAGGTAAGAATCCCTTTTTGGATTGATCCATGCTAAACCTTTTTAGCACTTTATCTATGTATGTAGACTGTGAAAGACCAAGCAACCTTTTGGATCTATCTCTATAAATCCTTATTCCAAGAATATATGTTGCTTCTCCAAGACCTTTCATGGAGAATTATTTGGACAACCAAATTTTAACCATTTTCAAGACAGGTATATCGTTTCCTATTAGTAATATGTCATCTACATAAAGCAGTAAGAAAACAATTGCACTCCCACTAACCTTCTTGTATACATAAGGCTCATCCATATTTTGAATGAAACCAAACTTTTTGATTATTTCATCAAAATGGATATTCCAACTTCTAGAAGCTTACTTAAATTCATAAATGGACCTTTGCAGCTTGCACACCTTTGTGTTATCACTGGATGTGAAACCCTCAGGTTGTGTCATATACACTTCCTCAGTTAGATTTCTATTTAGGAAAGCTATTTTCATATCCATTTACCAAATCTCATAATCATAATGAGCAGCAATGGCTAGGAGTATCCTGATGGATTTCAACATGGCTACTGGCGAGAAGGTTTCATCATAGTCAATACCATGTTGTTAACGATAACCCCTTCACCACTAGTCGTGCTTTATAGGTAACTAAGTTACCATCCATGTCTATTTTCTTTTTGAAAACCCACTTGCACCCAATAGGTTTAATTCCTTTGGGTGGATCAACCAAAATCCATACTTGGTTGTCGTACATGGAATCTATCTCTGACTTCATGGCCTTAAGCCATTTGCCAGATTCTGAACTATTTAGAATATCCTTGTAGGTAGTAGGCTCATCTTCATCTATGAGCAATATGTCATTGTGGTCACTAATGAGAAATCCATATCTCTCAGGTGCCACACGTATCCTACTAGATCTACGAGGTTCTTGTGTATTAGAAGGTTCATCTATTCTCTCAATAGATGTGGGGTTAGACGGTTAATCCTCGTTTGTTTAATCTTCATGAACTTCACAAAGTTCAATCTTACTCCCACTGTCCCCTTTGAGCATGTGCTCCTTCTCTAAGAAGACGGCATGCTTCAAAATAAACAGTTTGTTTTCAGAGGATAGATAGAAGTAATATCCGAAAGATTCTTTCGGATATCCCCCAAACAGACACTTGTCAGACTTACTTTCAAGTTTGTCTGACTGTGGCCTTTTGACAAAGGCAGGACAACCCCATACTCGCAAGTGAGATAACTTTGGTCTCTTACCAAAGAACATCTCAAATGGGGTAGTATCAACTGATTTTGTCGGAACTCTGTTTAGTATATAAATAGAAGTCTCTAGTGCATACCCCCAAAATGATTTTGGTAGGTCTGCAAAAGCCATCATGGTCCATACCATGTCTAGAAGGGTTCGATTCATTCTTTCAGATACACCGTTATGTTGAGGTGTATGTGGTGAAGTCCATTAAGATAATATCTCTTTATCTCTAAGATAACTCAGAAACTCTTGGCTCAAGTATTCTCCTCCTCGATCAGATCTTAGACTCTTAATACTTTTGCCAAGTTATTTCTCTATTTCATTATTGAAGTCTTTGAACCTTTCAAATGCCTCAGATTTGTATTTCATTAAATACAAATACCCGTATCGTGAGAAATCATCGATAAAGGTTATGAAATAGTTATAACCTCCTCTTGCTTGTATTGACATTGGGCCACATACATCAGAATGTATGAGTTCTAATAACTCCTTGGCCCGTTCTCCTTTTCCTAGAAAAGGAATTCTAGTCATTTTACCTAGTAAACAAGACTCGCATGTGCCATATGATTCATAATCAAATGACCCTAAGTTACCAAGCTTGTGTAACTTAGAAACACGATTTTCGTTTACATGGCCCAAACGACAATGCCATAAGTAAGAGGTGTTAGAGTTATCTATTTTAGGTTTCTTATTGTTTATATTGAGAATTGGATTGTCCAAGTCTAGAACATATAAACCATTAACTAAAGTTGTTGAACCATAATAAATATCATTCAATGAAAAAGAACAACATTTATTCTTAAAAATTAAATAAAATCCACATAAGTCTAAACACGCAACTAAGATAATGTTTTTCATTAAAATTGGTACAAAATAACAGTTTTACAGTTCTAGAATTAATCCCGAAGGCAAGTTCAGTTCGTATATCCTCATAGCAAGTGCAGCAATCTTTGCCCCATTTGCAGTACGTAGGTCCACGTCGCCTTCTCTAGCCTTCTACTACTCTTTAGCCCCTGCAAATTATTGCACAAATGAGATCCACATCCAGTATCTAATACCCATATCTCATTTCTAAAGGCAATATTTATCTCAATCATAAGCATACTTGGAGAAGAAGTAAAAGTGCTTGTAAGCTTCTCCTTTTGTTTCTTGTCCTTGATGGTCTCCAAGTAGGCTTTGCAGTTGCGCTTCCAGTGGCCCATATTCCCACAATGATGGCATGGGCCCTTGGTAGCTGCGTCCTTCTTGTTCACACCACCTTTGGGCTTCATGGCAGCCTTCTTCTTCTTCTTTTGAACTTTCTTCTTAGAAGAGGAAAATTCTACCATTAAAATCGCATTGGAATCCTTTTTCATGGAGGACTCCGCAGTTTTGAGAAGATTGATCAATTCAGGAATGGTGGACTCAATCTTGTTCATCTGATAGTTAATCACAAATTGTGAGAAACTATTAGGCAAAGATTGTAGAATTAAATCAACACTTAAGTCATGATCCATTGCAAACCCGAGAGATCCAAGCTTCTCTATCAAGCCCAACATCTTCAACCCATGAGTGGCTACAGAAGAACCCTCTGCCATTTTACAATGAAATAGTTGCTTTGAAATCTCATATCCCTCAGTTCTAGCTTGGGAATCAAACAACTCTCAAAGATGTAAAATGATCGATTGAGCATCCATATGCTCGTGCTGTTTTTACAACTTAGAAGTCATGGATACCAGCATAATACATGATGCTGTATCACTATCCTCCTTGTGCCTCTTGTGGACAGCATGCTCTTCAGCATGAGCATCTTGGGCTGGTGGTGATGGAATAGGAGCATCTAGCACGTAGAGCAACTTTTTCGATTTGAGAACGATTCTCAAATTTCTATACCAGTCGAGATAGTTTGATTCGGTTAACTTATTAGTTTCCAAAATGCTACGTAAGTTCAAGTTCGTTGACATGATGCAAGTGACCTAGATGTAAAGATAGAGAGCATTAACTACTTGTATATGCACATGATATGCAAATAATTAGAACTTTAATTAAACGCATTTTTACTCCACTATTTTACTCAAACCAATAGCCCCCACTACTGATTCGGGAAAGCCCGTTGGAAGCTTTTCTAGTGGATCGGTATCCAAATTCCTCAAGAATAACCTTGGGTTTGCCCAACAAACCACCCTTGAGTTCATTGGTAGGTATCCAATACCAATTACATCGTATGTAACTGCCGGATCATTGGTTGATTAACAGCTTTTAATCTTAAAGCCTTTTGGGCTACCCTAACTTTTCCTCTATATTTCTTTATGTTTGAGTTTACCCAACCAGGATAAAGAATTTAGTTAAACCCGACCCATTAATCAGGAATTTAATTCCAAAAAAATTTAATTCCATAGCTTGAACATACCCAATGTCAAGTAGGCTTGGGTTTGCCCAACAACCTGGTCTTGAAAAAGGACTCCCGTTCTTACTATATTAACGGAAGGAATTAGGTTTAATATTAATTGAGAGATTTGTTCCTTTTAGTGATTTCATTAAATGACATGCATAATAATCAATAAATCACATAATTGATAATCATGGTAATAAAGCGATTACGTGGTATGGTTATGGACTTTTCCTAAATTAATTTCTTTGAGCCATAAAAGAAATTAATATAGTTAACCCTATGTGTTCATGCATGATTTAAGTAGAAGGTCTTACCTCCTCGCATTGTTTTGGTTGTCATCTCCAGAATAAAATAATTCTACTCCTATCTAATCTATGTAAACTAATTACAAAATTTCCTAAAGAGAGAAAACCTCGAGTTACATTCGAAGGGAGTTAGATGAGAAGAGAATTACACAAGAATTCTAGAGAAGGCAGGACACGCAGGCCCTATTTCATAAAAATCAAAACTATAAAATGCATGAACAGATATAATTGGTTTTAGTCCATAACCATCCACTATGCCATTGACTATGCTGAAACAAATAAACATATACTTTTATTATTCCAAAATCATTATTTTTGGAAAAATAAAACAAATTTTAAAATCACCATTTTAGAGAATACATCAATTTTAGATTTTCAAAATCATTATTTTGAAGAACAAAATTGATTGTCTCAAAACTAATTTTGAAAAAATGCTTTTGGGTCCCGTCACTCATCAAATGAGGTTTTTCCCTTTCAAAATTCTGTTCCGGAAAAAAAAATTTAAAATAGCTGGAAGTCGCAAACAGAGCAGAACCGGCACCGATTTGGAAGCCGGCGCCGGCTCTATTCTGGTTTCCAATAATTTTTTCTCTTCAAAAAACGATTTTCGAACATCGCAAACAGAATGGAACCGGCATCGGCTTGGAGGCCGGAGCCGGTGCCACCTGTGTTCTGCAACAATGGCGGCAATTTTCAAAAAACTTCAGAAATAATTTCTGGTGCTTTCTTTTTCTGCAAATTTTCAGTGAGAACAATTCTCAGCAGTATTTTCTGTTTTGAAGCTCTAAACAACAACCAATTTGTTAGTTTAAACAAAATCAAAACAGAAAATTAAGATGAAATGGAGGGCAACATCCATGTTGCAAGAAAACGTTTTTCCTGCAGAAATTTTCAGTACCAAAGAAAGCATCTTTTCGAAATACGCTGTGACTTTTACACAATCATATTGTGCTACGGACCCAACACATAAAGATTGAAACGATTTCGACTTGAGTGAAAACGATTTTCACAGCAAAAAAAAAAACAAACACGAAAACAGTTTTTCATGCCAAAACAATGTCTGTAGACCACACATAGCATGGCTCTAATACCACTGCTGGATATCTCGGGCTCGTATCTCATACGGTACAGCGGATAATAAAACGAGATACCCTCTCAGGACCCGTCTATGTGTGGAAAACAAGACATAAAGAGAGTAAAGGTAACAGCTTTTACCTTTGGGTGATCGTGCAAAGAACAAAACTTTCTTCTTCAAGTTGATGCGCGATCTAGCAATCCTCGTGATCAACCTCCATGTGAGTTAAACGTCTACCCACTATAATCACAGTGTGTGATTATCTCTAATAGTAATCCACACAGAGGAATACTCAAGCACTTAGCTTTCTGTGCTAGCAGAAATTTTAAGTGGTGGCTAGGGTTCCTTTTCAAGATCAAATCGAGAGAGAAGAAGAGAAAAAGTTCGTGGCTATTTTTTCTTTTTGTGTGTTGTTCAGCTATTGGCTAGGGTTTTTCGTGTGTTATTAGCTACTATATATCACACAAAATTCCATTCTCAAAACTGAGAATTCTAATCCTATTAGAATTCCCTAATTGTAATTGGAAATATCAAGTTCTCACAATTACAACTTGTACCACAAATTATAACTAATTATAATTTGTCCACAACAACTTTTCTTTCTCTCAATCAACCCCACAATGTTATCAAATAACATCTTGAGTATATAATCCTCTATTGTGTGTGACCTATTAGGTTTCCCAGTCAATTGGTAGAGAACATGAATTAATCCAAACGTCTTTGAGATTAATAATCCATAATTAATTAGAATTAATCCTATTAATTCTAGTCAGGATTGGTTTAATAATTCATCAATTAATAAACCCATATTCCCATATCATAAGCGGTATCTAGCAACACATCATGACCACCTAAGAGTCCAGGAAGTCAAGTGGCTTGACATGAACCCTTCAATAACAAACTTTAATGCAATTAACTCCTTTCACCATATAATATCTCATTTAGTTTGGAGTACAGAATTAGTGCCAACTCCCTCCAGAAATAATTCTGGCCCGAATACAATTGTACTTGTACCAGGAACCCATTACTCTAGATGTGTATCAATTGGAACTGTTTCTAATACACAATCGCCTTAGCCAAGGACTTTTCGAGTAGTAATTTCTACAAGTGGCCGTGAGATATTCGCCCCTACTATTAGGAGTGGTGAATCATTTATTGACCCTCTCAGCTACTTTCATTTACCTCATAATATACCCAATATCCATCCCATAGGCGGCCCTTGATTGAGCTCTGGAGATTGGAATCAAAGTACAAAGCTCAGCAAACAAAGTACCTTGGAGATCTCAAGTCTAAGGATACTTGCACGTTTGCTATATTAAGATTATATCACTGGCACTAAATAGTTATCCATATGATTATCTCAAAACTAGGTCATCCAATGAACTTGTTCCATTAACAAGCATACATATGTTAACTTTGAATATCTCAATATTCACGGTTATGAGAACCACCGCCTGATCAAATCAGGAAGTCTAACACATGTTAGTTTTAACGCATTAATGATGTCATGTCTTATTAATACTATAACTAGGGAATATTTAAGTACTAATACCATCCAGTGTAATAGGAATCTCATATCATGATCTCTATCATGATTCCCTTAACACAGTGTTGTACTAGGGACTTTATCGAACAGTTATATTACTTAAAGTAAACAAAAAGAAACTGTAAGATAAATAATGCCTTTTATTAAAATAAAATGTGTCATATACAATGTACAAGTGATTACCTCTAGGGCACAACACTAACATTCACCTTGTCTGGATGAGCCATTTCATAGAGGAGTATCAAGCAATCTTGTATTACTGACTCGACCATGGAAGCTGAGTATGTGGTAGCTTCGGAGGCATCCAAGGAAGCAGTCTGGTTCCGGAAGTTCCTTTCAGAACTTGGAATTGTGCCACACATGGACAGGTCGATTGTGATGTATTGCGACAACACTGGAGTAATATCACAATTTAAAGAACCTAGGAACCACAAGAAGGGGAAGTACATCGAGAGGAAGTACCACCTGATCCGAGATTTCATCCAAAGACAGGAAGTCGTGGTGGAACAGATTGCCTTCGAGAATAATCTAGCTGATCCATTCACTAAGCCTTTAGCTGAGAGAGTCTTTAAGAGACACTTCGACGCCATAGGGGTGGATACCTACGAACTTACTTAGTCTTAGAGTGCAAGTGGGAGATTGTTGGGAAAATATGCCCTCTTAGACTAGATTTCTGATGTAAACATTGAATGTTTTAATAAAAGAATTTATTTTCAAAAATTATTTGTGAATTTACATCCTATTTGTACACAATTACGTTTGGAAAAGACCCATTGCATTTAAGTAAGTGGTCTATGTGAATGGAGGTCTTTCACAGTAAAGTATGGATCACGGGTTACTTAACACATAAACGTTCATTTTTAACCGATTGATGAGAATGGGAATCTCATCATGTTTAGGTTATTATGTTATGAATTCCAAATAGGAAATGGCTTACCTTTATCCAGTGAATAGTCCACTCACTTCATGACATAAGCGTATTTCGAATACGTAGAACAGGACCTGAAGTAGTGGTTTCTTAAAAGTACTATATGGTAGAAACCTAGACTACTACTGCTACAGTATGGACTAGTACTTTACGACTTAAGTATAAGTTGGTGGTCTGACGAAACTGGAAGCATGTACTTTGATATGCTATAGTTGAGATTCTATCGTAGGGCCAATATACTTGTATGTTGGGTATGTGTGACTAGTTAGTTAAGATAGACTTGTATAAGATAGTTTCTATACTATATCACCCCTTGTGGTTGTCTAAATGATCTAAATATCCAGGGCCCTGGGAAACATGACTTGAATATTTGCTTTAAGGTAACTCCCTTGGAAAGTGGAAATAATCCAGAATGTCGTGGATCATTGGACTAGAAGCCTAAGGATGGTAGATGTCATTTAGAGAGGTGTTAGTACACTTCTTCCTCTCTAAATGTACGGCGATGTATAGAGGGGTGTTTTAGTCATTACACTTGTAGGTTGGAGACTTTGCTAACGCAGTATTGTCTTTAGGGTCAATATTTTCTTATGATGATATTAGAAAATATTTAAAATGCAAAATATAACTATTTATATGGCAAGGATATTTTGGTCATTTTAGTAGTCAAGGCGGTGTGTCTTTTGGTCCTCAGTATAGACCGTGAGTCCTAATTAAGCTAAGGAATTAATCTTAAATTAAATAGAATTTATTTTATTTAAGTAGCCTGATTTAATTGTTGGACTAGAATAAAATAAAAGTCCATGGAGAGAGAGAATTAATTAATTTAGAAGATAGGACGATCAATTCATGAATTGTTGATGATGACTTAGATGAAGAATGAGGTGAACCAAGTAGTTAGTTTAGTATTTCGAATAGCTAGGAATTTAAGATATGTAATATTATTATGTAATTGTTTAATTTTATTTTTAGGATATTTATTTTATTTTTAAAATTTAATCATTATAATATTTTAAAGAGGTTTAGGCATCAACTCCACCTCTTATGTAATATTTATTTTATTAATTAATAAAATCGGTAAGGGTCTACGCCAAACCTCTCACCACTTCAAGGTGGCTTTTTTATAATTTGTTATTTAAGTAATGATAAAATATTTCAAAATAAAATCATATTCAAATATTTTTAATTGAATTAAAGGAGAAAAAATAAAAAGAGGGAGTGGATAGGCCCGTCCGGCCCGCGGGCCTCACAGGCCTAGGGCTCGGCCTGCCTATACACGGGATTGGCCCATATGGTAGGTGGGCCTAGGCATGGCCCGAGGCCATGCGGATTTGCCCACTTGCCATTGCTACAAATGGTTGGGTAGGAAAAATGTCCTCTATCAAAAATTTTGCTAGGAAAAGACTTAGCTAGGAAACAAGAGGGCTTGACGATAACAAATAATAATAATAATAATAATAATAATAATAATAATAATAATAATAATAATAATACAGAGAAAAATAAATAACGAGAAAGAAAATAAAGGAGAAAGACATAAGAACTTACGTGGTTTGATTAAATAACTTAAGTCCGCAGGTGGAGGCAGAACAAAATTTTACTATGAAGAAGACAATTTACAAAGCTTTGGAAAAGTATTCCTAAGCTACTAAACACCAATAATACAAAACAAGAGAACCTCGAAAAAATAAATGCTTAAACAAGCCAAAGAACTCTTATTGGTGTTGTTGTTTCAATGAACCAAACAAGGCCTTTATTTAAAGGCACAAAAGATGGTTCATGTTTGCCCCAAAAAAAAACTAATGTGGGATATGCACGAAGAATTGCCAACCGATATGGGACATATCATATGGATGCAATACATCCCAACAAATCTCCACTTTGACTTGCATCCCAAACTCAAACATAGCAGTTTTGCTCCATCTTTTTCATAAAAGTTCAAAGATTACAAATCATGAAAAGTGAACACCAAACAAGTCCAGACTTTGCTTGAACTTGAAGACGAAAAGAGACTTCATAAGCATGTTAGTAGGATTGTCTTTGGTATTAATCTTTTGAGCAAAGACTTTCTTCACAGTAATTATATCTCGAATGAAGTGAAATTTTACATCAATATGCTTCGTCTTCTTATGATATATCTAATCTCTAGTCAAATATATAGCACTTTAACTGTCACAATAAATTGTAGTTATACCTTTATGCAAACTGAACTGGCGAAATAAACTTTTTAACCACAAGGCTTCTTTGATTACCTCAATCAGAGCTATATATTTTATCTCCATAGTAGATAATGCCACTACATGTTGTAAGATAGCTTTTCAACTAACTGTACAATCGCCAATACAAAATACATAGCCAGTATGTGATCTCCTTTTATCAAGATCTCCGGTGTAGTCAGAGTCTACAAAACCAATCAAAGTGTTGTTATTTCTTCTAAATTTCAAACAAACATCTGAAGTGCCACGTAAGTATTTGAGAATCAATTTCACGGCTTGCCAATATGCTTTTCCTAGACAAGACATATATTTGCTAACCACACTGACTATTTGTGAAATATTCGAACGAATATAAACCATTACACATTATACTGCCGACACTAGAATATGAAACCCATGCCATATAATCTTACTATTCATTTGACTATGGTGATTAAGTAGCCAAAAGTTTAAAATGACTAGCAAAAGGAGTATTTACTGGCTTTGCATTTTTCAAGCCTATATCTTCTATTACTGACAAAATATATGCAACTAAATTTGCATACCTTTGCGGTAGTTGAATCTCTCTTCTTTGTCTATTCCACGCTATGGAATACTCTTCTTCTACATCTTCTTCATCACTAGAAATTGAATTTTGTTGAATAGAAGAAGCCAAATTAGAAGAATCAGAACTACAAATTTTAAGCTCCACCTACTTCTGCATACCATTTCCATCTATATGAGAAGAACTAGAAGATTCCCTTTTGGAATTTAACATAGACAACTCAACAAAATGTATACATCTTTGTTGATTACAAATTTTGGTGATTTGGGATTTGGACAACATAATCTGTATCCTTTCACCCCAGAAGCATACCCAAGGAAAATACTTTCCTTAACTCTAGGCTCCAATTTTCCATCATTTACATGCATGTATGTTGGACACCAAAAAACTTTCAAATCAGGGTAATGAGCTAGGGTACCTGACCAAACTTCCTTAGGAGTCTTGAAATCAAGAGCTGCAGAAAGAGCGCGGTTAACAATATAACAAGTTGTAGAAACTGCCTCTGTCAAAAAATCCTTTGTCAACCCTACATTCACTATGGGAAAATCAGGATTTAGAGACGAAATTTTTGAGATGAAATTATTTCGTCTCTAAATAGAGACCAATTTGAGACATAATAGAGACAAACTAATTTTTAAAAAATTAAAATGGGATATTTGAGACAAAATAGAGACGAATAATTTTCGTCTCTAATAAAACGTTTCTATTTGGTCTCTAAATAGATGCAAAATAGAGATGGAAGTAATGCCATCTCAATTTTGTCTCGAAATAGAGTCAAAACAGTGATGACTCTCAATGCGTCTCGAATATCAAAGATAAATTAGAGACAGATATTTTTCGTCTCTAACTAAAACATTTTTATTTGGTCTCTAAGTAGATGCAAAATAGTATATGATAGTAAATTTGTCTCAATTTTGTCTCCAAATAGAGTCAAAATTGCGACAACAGTCAACGCATCTCTAATATTAGAGATGAAATAGAGACGGAAAAATATTAGTCTCTAACATTAGAAGCGAAATAGAGATGAAAAAGTTATTAGTCTCTAATATTTTTAAAACTAGGAACTAATTAGAGATGAATATGTTCATCTCTACCGTTTCATTACTTTATCTATTCGGATAATTGTCTCAATATTACAGACGATCATAGTCGTCTCTAATTGGTCTCTAAATAGAAACGTTTTAGAAATTATCGAATCCCTATCAAATATTTAAGACTAATTAGAGTCTACATTTTTTGTCTCTAAATTTTAGAGACGTAAAGCATGATTTACATTTTTATCTCTAAATTGAATCTACCTTCAAATCCGTCTGTAAAATTGAAGACGGTCTTAGTTGTCTCTAATTGGTCTCTAAATAGAGACATTTTGGAGATTATCAAATCTTTCTCAAATATTTGAGACTAATTAGAGTCTATATCTTTTATCTCTAAATTTTAGAGATGAAAAGCATTATTTATGTTTTTGTCTCTAAATTGACTCTAATTTCAAGTCAATGGTTATTGTCTCCATTTGATTTTTAGTTTTTTATTTAGAGACAAAATATAGACTAGTTTGAGTCGTCTTTATATTTCTAAGTATATTTAACAAATTCAAAAAAAATTATTATGTTAAAATGATAATAATTATACGAGATTACAAATTGAACATGAACTTATAATGTAATTCATTCGAGGTTTTAGATGCAATTAAATAAAAACTCTCTTTATCATTCTAAATAATTGACATTAATCTAAATATACTTTATTGTTTTTATTGCACATTGTGTTAGCCTAAAGGGTATTCTCCTGTGTTTTGATTTATGATAAACATTAATGTGGACTAACATGTGTATTTATATGTGATAGGAGTTTTGGATATAACATGTTTGACCTCGGTTCTTCAAAGTCTTGCAAATAGGATTGCTAAGCAACTCATAGTCGGTGGAGTTTAAAAAGGATGATCAAAGAATGTCCAATCCAAAGAAGTTGCATATCTTGAAGAATTTTTTAAGAATTGTAGACTAAGAAATTGTGTCTAAGGTATTACTTGTATTTCCTATGTCTCTTTACCTCGGTTCAATTTATTTCATATTGAAACACTTAAAGTCATTTCAAAAAAAGGGTATTTTCATATAAAACTTGGTTGAATGATTTTGGACGGACCTTTAAATCCAAAATCCCTATCCAAGAATCTGTAGGTATTAAAAATATTCTTTTGCTTAAAGTGGTGTTTTGGACTCAGCTTTCGGACGCACAATTTTCTATCTTGTGAATCCAAAATCCTGCAAAACCTGATAGCAACAAACTAGACATTACTAGCTGTTGCAATCTTACTTTTTGCCCTTATAAAAGCTCTTTAAACATGATTTTCAGAAAGGAATTTGTGCTACCACTTTCAAAAACACTCTAAGACTTTCAAAAAACAAGAATCTCTCATCTACATTATACTTCAAAGTGAGATTTATTATTCCAAAGGTAAAAAGGTAAAAGAACTCTAGTTGGTATATATCTGCTCAATCTGTGAGCTATTTCTACATTTTCTCTGTTGTTTTGTATCAAGGTTAAGGAAGTAAAACCCAGTTGGGGTGAGCTTGATTGTTGTGTGTAAAGAGGTTAGGTGTAAAATCAAGTGTGATGATCCTCTTGTGTAAGATTGGTGTCGCCTACCACCATTGATTTGGGAAAAAGGTTTTAGTGGTTGTGTTAAAATCCTTAAGTGTATACTTAAGGTAGTAGATGTATATTAGTTGAGACTCGAACCACTATAAATCTTTGGGTCTATTCTCTTGCATTTAATCTGAATGTTATAACTGCACTTTTCATTGTTCATCAAATTAAAAAAACTCTACACTTTTCCTTTCAATCATTGATCTGATTTAAGACTTTTATATTCCATAGTGATTTGGTTATTGATATCTTAACTGCCCATCTTAAATTTAGACTATCTACTATTCATTTAGTGCAAATTCGAAAGATCTTTGACTGCATACTTAAAGCTGCACAGCAATTTTTTTTTTAACACACATACTTTTCAGCTCTTTTTTACAAGTCATCAAAAGATATCAAAATTTTGCATTTGTTTGTCATAAACCTTATTCACTCCCCCTCTAAGGTTTATCAATTGGTATTAGAGCATTGATCTACACTGATTTTGGCCTAACAGCCTTGTAGGAAAGATCCAGATGGCAAACACTTCATCCTTACCATATATTAAGGGGTCTTCGACAAATAGATAGCCATTGTTCAATGGAAGCAGCTATAGGTTCTGGAAAAATTGAATGAAGATTTATGTATGCTCAATCAACTTTAAGATATGGAGTTCGATCGAAAAAGGAACATTTGTCCCGTCTAAAATTGTTGAAGATAAAACAGTGCCTATATAAAATGATGAGTATGACAGAGGAGATAATACCAAAATGACACTGAATTTTCAAGTAACGAACATACTATGTTGTGCTCTTGATGCAAATGAGTACAACTGAGTTAGTGGTTGTGATTTAGCCCATGATATGTGAAAATTATTTGAAGTCACCTATGAAGGGATAAATCAAGTAAAGAAATCAAAATTGGGACTCTTAGTCGGTGACTATGAGCTATTCATCATGAAACCAAATAAGAACATTATCGACATGTTCACCAAATTCACGAATATAGTGAATGGATTAAAGGCTTGTGGGAAAGTCTATTCCGTCAAAGAGCAAAATAGAAAAATACTTGATGCATTGCCAAAAAGCTGGCAACCTAAGACTTTGGCTGTGGAGGAATCTAAGGACTTGAAAGTTCTACCAACCAAAGAATTGATTGGATCTCTCTTAACACATGAAATGAAACTTAAAAGGTTTCAAGAATATGATGATGATGATGATGATAATAATGATAAAGACAAAAGAGGAATTGCTTTAAAAGCTACAAATAATGAAGCTATCAGTGAACAATCTGAAAGTGATTGTGGCACTGATTTAGACAATGAAGAATTAGCCATGGTTGCTAGAAAATTCAAAAAGATGTTCAGAAAAAGCAATTTCAGCAAAGAAAAGAAATTTGTCAAAAAGAAAGGACAAACATCATCTTTCAAAACTCAGTGCTACGAATGCAAGAGTATAGAGCATTTTATTGCTGATTTTCCAATAGCTAAAGAAAGAGAAGCCAAGCAGAACAACAAGAGGAGAAAGGACATTAAGGTCAACAAAGGAAAAAGGGATGATCGAAACTTGGAATCAAGATGAATCCGAAACTGAAGAACACAGTGGATCTGAACCTGAAATATCCAATATATACTTCATGGCCATGAAATAAAAGGTAAAGCTTACTCCTTCTAATTCAATAACTGAATTACACAATTCTACTTGTGAAAATTCAGATGATCTGAGTGAGCTTCTTATTGACATATTCTATGAATTCAAAAAGTTATCTAGGAGAAACAAGGAAATGAAAATAAAATTTGATTTTTTGTTAGATGATAATGCTAAACTATTGAGTGAGAACAAAGCTCTAGTCGATTCCATTAACCATTCATATATTGAGAAAGATGTTATCTTAACTTTTTTGCATTATATGTCACTTAAAAATAAATGCCTATATGATAAAGTAATATCTCTTGAAACTATGCTTAGTGACTTTGATGATATGAAAAAGAAAGTTGATGAACTGTCTATATGCATTGAGAAGTTCACAAATGATAAAAACAACCTAGATAAATTGCTTGGAATGCAACGTGTAGCTGGAGACAGAAATGATCTCAGTTATAGGCATGTGCACAAAGCTGGAGACTACAAATCTCATTTCGATAAAGCTAGCTCTTTATATATAACCCATGCTTGCTGCACATATTGTGGTAAAAGTGGACATAATGCATCTAAATATCATGTTAGGAAGAAAATAGAATCTAGGGTAAAATCAGTGTGGAGGATGAATGAACAATTACTAACCCTCGAGGACCCAAAAAAGAATGGGAACTAAAAGTCACTCTTCCATATTGTATATAGGTACATTTGCCACAAAAGATGAGCTCCACAAAATGGTTCTTTGACAACGGATGTTGTAGACATATGACTGGAAATGCAGCACTAATAGAGGACATTCAAGCTTCAAGTGATGGATTTATCATATTTGGAGACAAAAAAAAAAGGAAAAATTCTCGGTATAAGTAATGTTGCTAAGGTATCATTATTAAGCAAGTATTGTTGATTTATGAATTGAATTATAATTTGCTTAGTATTAGCCAATTATGTGACAATAGTTGTTAAGTTAAATTTGAAAAGGATTCATGCACCATCATTGATAATTCCAGTAATAAAATCGTCTTTGTTGCAAATTGCATTGGAAATGTATATGTATTATATCTTGATGATCTTATTGCTCATGATATAAGATGTCTTTCCATAAATGATGATGATGGCTACCTTTGACATAAAAGGCTAGGCCATGTATCTATTGATTTGTTAAATAGATTATCCTCAAAAGAGATTGTTAGAGGACTGCCCAAAATGAAGTTTGACAAAAAATCGATTGTGCGATGCGTGTCAATTTAGAAAACAAACTAAAACCTCTTTTAAACCGAAAAAAAATGATTTCAACATCAAAACCTCTTGAACTTATACATATGGATTTGTTTGGACCAATAAGGACCACTAGTTTGGGTGGTAAGAGGTTTGCTTATGTATTTGTAGATAATTTTCCAAGGTTTATTAGGACCTTATTTCTTGCACAAAAAGATGAGGCATTCTCTGAATTTTCAAATCTGCTTAAAAGTGTTCAAAATTCCCTTAAGTGCAAATTGATATTAATTAGAAGTGATAATGGTAGAGAATTTTGCAACCATAAGTTTACAAAATTTTGTGATGAGAGTGGTATTTCTCACAACTTTTAAGCAACAAAAACACCTCAATAAAATGGTGTAGTCGAAAGGAAAAATAAAACTTTGCAAGAAATGGCAAGATCAATGCTTTGTGAAAACTCCAAAATATTTTTGGGCTAAAGTTGTAAATACAACTTGCTATATTGTTAACCGTGTTATGTTGAGGCCTTTCTAAGAAAAACACCAATTTGAACTTATATTTGATAAAATTCCATCCATTTCTTATTTCAAAGTTTTTTGCTGCAAATGTTTTGTTCTCAACACTCAAGATAACTTTGGAAAATTCGATAGCAAATCAGATGAGGCTATATTTCTTAGATACTCCTCCAACAAAAAGGCATATAAAGCGTACAATAAAAGAACTCTATGTGTAGAAGAATCTGTACATGTTATATTTGATGAACCTAATATACGTCTCTAGAAAAAAAAAAAAAAAAAAGATGATGATGTAGGAACCACAAAGGAAAAAAGACAGTGAACAGTACAAAACTCCATCACTTGACATCTATGCTAAAGAAAATGAATTTGAAGAATAGCAAGCTGAAGAAAATACGCTAAGAATTGAAGAGCACATTGATTAAAGCTTACCAAAAAGATTGGAAGTACAAAACTGGACATCTAAAAGAGTAGATTATTAGTGATCCCAACTGTGGTGTCAAAATAAGACAGTACTTCATTGATAATTTTACCCTACTTTCAAGTATTAAACCTGATTTCATTAATATGGCTTTGCGTGATGATTTTTGAATTCTGACCATGCAAGAAGAATTGAATCAATTCGAAAGAAATTAAGTTTGGAAACTTGTTACTAGACCACTTGATCATCCTATGATTGATACCAAGTGGGTTTTCAAAAATAAACTGGATGAGCATGGTGTAAGTATTAGAAACAATGCTAGACTTGTCGCCCAAGGATTCAATTAAGAAAAGGACATTGATTATGATGAGACTTTTGTTCCCATTACTCGATTAGAGTTCATTAGAATGCTACTTATTTTTGCATCCTTCAAAGATTTATGCTCTATCAAATGGATGTTAAAAGTGCCTTTTTAAATGATTTTATTGAAGAGGAAATGTATGTGGAGTAATTCCTTAGTTTTATTCATAAAGATTTTCCAAATCATGTCTTTAAACTTTCCAAATCTCTTTATGGTTTATAACAAGCTCCACATGCTTGGTATGAAAGGCTTAGTGGCTTTCTTCTTTCAAAAGGTTTTTTAAGAGGTATGATTGACACTACATTATTTATTAAATCTAAAAATTATGATAACCTCTTAATTGTTCAAATATATATTGATGATATTATTTTTGGAGCTACTAATGATTATTTATTCAAGAAATTTGCAAAGACTATGCAGGAAGAATTTGAGATGAGTATGATGGGGGAACTCAACTTCTTCCTCGAGTTACAAATCAAGAGAACTAAGGATGGGATCTTCCTAAATCAAGCTAAGTATGCTAAGGAATTGCTCAAAAAGTTTGGTATGAATGAAGCTAAAGAAATCAGTACACCTATGAGCACATCGTTAAAGCTTGACAAAAATGAAAATGGTAAGAAAGTAGATGAATCAAAGTATAGAGATATGATTGGAAGTCTTCTATATCTCATTATTGGTCGACCCAACATCATGTTCTCAGTTTGCCTTTGTGCAAGATTTCAATCATGTCCTAAAGAATCCCACTTCTGTGCTGCAAAATGTATTCTCAAGTACTTGGTTAGAACACGTGATTATGGTCTATGGTATCACGATCTAACTCTTTGATCTTATAGGACATACGGGTGCAGATTATGCAGGCTGTAAAGTTGAAAGAAAGAGTACCAATAGACATTGTCAATTTCTCGGACATTCTCTAGTCTCTTGGTACAGTAAGAAGCAAGCATGTGTTTTACTCTCAACAATCGAAGCAGAATACATAGCAGTAGGAAGTTGTTGTGCACAAATCTTATGAATGAAAAATACTTTACTTAATTTTGGCCTTAATTTTAACTGCGTGCCTATTTTGTGCAACAATACTAGTGCTATTAATTTGACCAAGAATCCTGTTCAGCACTCTAGAACTAAGCACATTGAAATTAAATATCATTTTATTAGAGATCATGTGCTTAAATGTGATGTTTGTGTTGAATACATTTCTACTAATGATTAACTTGTAGATATATTCACCAAACCACTAGTTGAAAAAAGATTTAATCATTTGCGAAGAAGTTTGGGAATTACTAGATTGTGTAACTAACAATTTTGCCAGAGATTGGTTATTTATTCTTACAGAATTTCTGAAGATTTTCTGATGTTGGATGGAGATTCTAGATATAGTTCTTGGACAACATGAATCCAAAATACCTTCACTAGAATCACATTTTTAGCTAATAACCTCTGTATGCATATTGGATGATATTTTGAACTGGGCTTCAAGTCTAAATTGGCAACAGCCTAAAATTGTGTGTGACATATCTCTTAGGCAGAATAATCAGATGGAAAATGTCTGGGTCCAAATCCTTCTCTTTAAAATTCAAAATATTCGCACCTTTCTAGAATAGCTCTTTCATATCTCTGAAAAATTACTTTTTTTCTATGTACTTGATTGTATTTATCTTTTCAAATATCTCAAAAATCCCAAAGAATCTTTCAAAATCATTTAAGTTTCTCTCTCTCTTTTCAAAATCTAGAACCGTCATTAACCTCTCTTTCTCTCCTTGCTAATCTATGTGCTCTCTGCAAAACCAGATAACCCAAATTTTTACCCTTCATCTGCTATGGCTAAAATCCCTAAAACTAGTAAGGGAATCAAGCCCAGATAAAAAAAACTCAAGAAAAGCAAAGAAGCAGGAAAGAAATCGATTGCCGCCACCAAGTCGCTCACCAAAAAAAAGGGCAAAAAAGTTGCTAAAGAACCAGCCTCTCAAACCGCGTCATCAAAACAACATCCTGAAGATGAAAGCTCAGACACTCAGGTACCCCCGCTTTTTTTACTCTAAGCATGGGTCAGAATTCAACGAATGGGTGTCGAGAAATAGGACCATTGTTGTAGGCTATCGGGTTAACCCTGAGGCATTTTTAAATTATGTAAATGTGCTAAATATGTTTGAATCGGTTGGGTGGGGAGATCTATTGTCTATAAATGAAAAACTATACACTGTGTTGGTCTGTGAATTTTACTCAAATCTGAGAAAAGGGGACGTGAGGAAACAGGGGATGGGTTAATGGTTCAGTGGTATAAATTGCAGGTAGGATATGTGGAGTTTGATCATCGGATGCTAAACAAAATCTTTAGAGTCAGAGATAGTGGAATTCAGTTCTTTGAGATGAACAAATTTCTGGAGGAGTCTGACTTATTTGATTTGGGGAGATTTGAGGACAAGTTTACTAGAGATAACAGTTTTAAAAACTCGAATGATCGCAATACAAAATGGCTAAATGGAACTGGGAGAATACTGCACTACATGGCTTCAACCATGGTGTCACCCAGTTTTGGGCACAAAACCTCCGTAAGCATCATGTAGATGATATTGATGTTGGCCCTATCAGAGGGTAGGAAAATTAACTTTGGATTTTTTGCTGTGAAGTTGATGCTCCAATCAAGGAATACCTCGAACAAAGCTTTACCATGTGGAAACCTTCTGACTAAATTTACTTCAATGTGAATCTCAATACGATTGCCCTGGACACTCCAAGATGAATGTCTATAGCACATATTCATTTGAGAAAATGTGTTTTGTCCAAATGGACAATCAATGGATTCTACTTAGAGATGCTATAGAAGAAGAGAAGAAACAGCTGATTAAGGTCAAAGTTGAAGGAAAGAAAGCTATACATGCTGCCTCGACTGGGACAAAACGCAAAGCTGAAATAGCAGTAGAGTCCTCCAGTAAAGGCTAGCAGAAAATTGAAGAGAGTGGACTATCACAGAGCATTTTAGATGCTCTGAATCTTTTTTTTTTTTTTTTTTTTGAAAAATTAGACAGTTTCAGTGCTGAAGTTAAGACTGAATTGCACAATCTGGAAACTTGATTAACTGATGTGGAAGGAAGGCAGTCCAAAGCAGAGAAGGATGCTGGAGGGGTTTCAAAAGAGCAAGATACTCCACAAGAGCAAAAAAATGAACCTGTTATTTCCTCACCAGAAAAGGACACTAGAAAACCTACTACTGCTGAGAAACCCATTGTTGATGAGATTCCAATTCCAGAAACTGCAGAACCTATAGTTGAAGATATTCCATCTCAGCCCACTAAAGAGATAACTACTGCACCTTTTGTTGAAAAAGTTGCTCTTAAGAAAGACAAACCCGTTACAACTGGTAGCTCATCAGGTCGCAAATAGAAGCATGTTGTAGTCAAAAGAAAGTCCAACAGACTTGCTAGACAACATAAAAAGAAGGGTGTCAGTGCCAAGCCTGATATTGTAATCATTTCGTGAGATATGGCACATGAAGAAACTTGACTAATGACTTACTCTGATGCAACTTTGTCCTTTTCTACTACCATGATGCTCTGTTTTTCTACTTATCTGTTTCATGTTTCTTGAACTCTATTTTCCTGAACAATTTTATTTTGTTTTTGGACTGATAATACTGCTGATATTTTGTTTATTTTGATAACTTCTGTTTTGATTACTTCTGTTTGTTTCTCTACTGCTTATGGTTATTTTTTATTGATGACAAAGGGGGAGAAACCTTGGTCTAACTATAGATATATGGATATGGATTGTGGCTGTATGATTATAGTTTAATTGGTTGTGTTGATGCAGTTTTTTTTTTTTTTTTTTTTTGTGAAGACTGTGTTTGTTGTATTGTGAATAGAATTTTGATTGTGTGGATTAGGATAAGAAAATTGAGTAGATGATTATGGTGATTGATTTGAGTTGATTTGATTGGCTGAATAGTGAATAGTAGTAGGACTGGTTTGTGCATTTTTTTTGCAAACTGTTGAATGCTGAATCTAAAAAGTGAAATAAGTGTTTTAGAATGCTTGTCGTGTAAATGTCTACATGATATGACCATTAGTTTTGTAAAAACGTTAGTTTAATTGTTATCTTTTAGGAAAAATCTTATTTTTAACCCTGTAAGACACAGGAGGAGTTTTGGACCCTTGAAAATTTTTTTAATCTAAATTCCCAGTCTAAAATGTTTATAGAGATGCACCTTTTGAAAGTTCAAAATTTCAAATCCCAGTCTATTTTCTAATGCACTCCAACATTAGTATTGTTTTATCTATTACTGATACACGCATACATAGAGGGAGCATTATTTTATTTGTCCTATCTTCTACACCTCCTCATGTACATTTTTTTATACTTAAGTTTCACATTCTTTTGTGAGTAATCACTATTTGGCTATTTCATTTTGAATTAGTTCTTTTTAAGGAAGGAATAAGGATATGGAGGGTGGTTGGGTTATAGGTTTATTGAGCCTTATTTATGAGACTATACTTGATTTTTCTTATTTTAAACTCATAAACACTCTTTGAGTCTTACGATAAGAGAACGTATTTCAACTAAACATAACCTTCTATATCTCTTGGTCTCACATGATGCATACAAGCTTATATTGTTTTTCTTATCACAATCCATCAAGTGTATCATCACTCAAAAATGGGGAGATTGTTAGCCCAAAGGACATTCTCCTTTGTTTTAATTTATGACAAACATTGATGTGGACTAACATGTGTATTTATATGTGATAAGATTTTTGAATATGCAAGTTTGACCTCGAATCTTCATAGTTTTGCAAATAGGATTGCTAAGCAACTCATGGTCGATGGAGTTTTAAAAGGATGATCAAATGAATGTCCAATCCAAAGAAGTTGCATATCTTGAAGACTTTTTGAAAAATTGTAGACTAAAAAATTGTGTCGAGGGTATTACCTGTATTTCCTATGTCTTTTTACCTAGGTTCAATTTGTTTCATATTAAAGCACTTAAACTCATTTAAAAAAGAGGGTATTTTCAATTCAGATTTTCTTATAAAAACTTAGTTGAGCGATTTTAGATGGACCTCTGAATCCAAAATGCCTATCCAAGAATTTTTAGGTGTTCAAAATATTCTTCTACTTAAAGTGGTGTTTTGGACTCACCTTTCAGACGCATAATTTTCTATCTTGTGAATCTAAAATCCTACAAAACCTGACAGTAACAAACTAGCTGTTACTAGTCGTTGTAATCTTATTTTTTGCCCATATAAAAGCCCTTTAAATACGATTTTCAAAAAGAAATTTGTGCTAACATTTTCAAAAACACTCTAAGACTTTTGAAAAATAAGAATCTCTCATCTACATTGTACTTCAAAGTGAGACTTATTATTCCAAAGGTAAAAAGGTAAAAGAACTCTAGCTTGTGTATATCTGCTAAATATGTAAGCTATCTCTACATTTTCTCTGTGATTTGTTTTATATCAAGGTTAAGAAAATAAAACCCAATTAGGATGAGCCTTAATTGTTGCGTGTAAAGAGGCTGGGTGTAAAATTAAGTGTGGTGATCCTCTTATATAAGATTGGTGTTGCCTACCACCATTGATTTGGAAAAAAAAGTTTTAGTGGTTGTGTTGAAATCTTTAAGTATATGCTTAAGGTAGTGGATATAGATTAGTTGAGAATCGAACTACTATAAATTTTTGGGTTTATTCTCTTGCATTTAATCTGAATGTTTTGACTGCGCTTTTCACTGTTCATCACATTAAAAAAACTCTACATTTTTTTCCTTTCAATCATTGATCTGATTTAAGACTTTTATATTCCATAGTGAATCGATTATTGATATTTTAACTGCCCATCTTAAATTTAGACTATCTACTCTTCATTTAGTGCAAATTCGAAAGATCTCTAACTGCATACTTAAAGCTGCATAGCAATTTTTGTTGAACACACATACTTTTCAGCTCCTTTTTACAAGTCATCAAAAGACTTCAAAAATTTGCATTTGTTTGCCATAAACCTTATTCACTCCCCCTCCCCCCCCCCCCTTCTAAGGTTTATCACATTGTTATACTGAACTATATGCTTGAGTTAAACGTTATTTTTAAACATTTTGAAGGAATTCTATACATACTTATTTACAGATTTATTTTAATCACACTATTTATAATACTATTATGCATACTAGCCAATTTAATGCATTTATAAAGATGTGCATGTAAATTAATGATTACCTTCAAATTTGTTCATAATACTTTTTTTTTAATAATTTTAACAAATCTAACGGTTGGATCATTAATTTGATATGCTAATCATTGTAAATGCATTTTGTTTTAAGCTTTTATATAGAGATTATGTCAGATTATGTCATAAATCATATCCGATTACCTTCAAATTTAGCAATAATACTTTTTTTTTAATAATTTTAACAAATATAACGGTTGGATCGTTAATTTGATATTCTAATCTTTGTAAACGCATAAGGTTTTGGGGTTTTATATAGAGATTATACTAGATCATGTGACAAATCATATCTGATTACCTTTAAATTTGGATATAATACTTTTTTTTTAAACAATTTTAACAAATCTAACGATTAGATCGTTAATTTGATGTGTTAATCTTTGTAGATACGTTAGGTTTTGGACTTTTATGTAGAGACTATACTAGATCATGTGGCAAATCATATCTGATTACCTTCAAATTTAGACATAATACTTTTGTTAGTAATTTTATCAAATTGAACAGCTGGATTGTTAATTTGATATGTTAATCTTTGTAAATACGATAAGTTTTGGGCTTTTATATAGAAATTGTGCTAAATCATGTGGACAAATATATCCAATTACCTTTAAATTTGGTTATGATATTTTTTTTTAGAAATTTTAACAAATCTAACAGTTGGATCATTAATTTGATATACTAATCTTTGTCAATGCGTTAGATTTTGGGGTTTTATATAGAGATTATACTAGAGATCATGTGGCAAATCATATTCGATTACTTTCAAATTTAGACATAATACTTTTTTAATACTTTTAACAAATCTAATAGTTTTGTTAATTTGATATGCTAATTATTGTAAAAACATTAGGTTTTGGACTTATATGTAGAAATTATGCTAGATCGTGTGGCAAATCATATTCGATTACCTTTAAATTTGGATATAATACTATTGTTAGCAATTTTATCAAATCTAACGATTGGATTGTTAAATTTGTATGTTAATATTTGTAAATGCGTTAGGTTTTGAATTTTTATATAGAGATTATGCTAAATTATATGGCAAAACATATTCGATTACCTTTAAATTTGGTCATGATACTTTTTTAGAAATTTTAACAAATCTAAAGGTTAGATCATTAATTTGATGTAGAAATCTTTGTAAATGCATTAGGTTTTCATATAGAGATTATGATAGCTCATGTGGCAAAACATATCCGATTACCTTTAAATTTGGTCATAATTTATTTTTTAATAATTTTAACAAATATAACAGTTGAATTGTTAATTTAATATGCTTATGTTTCCAAATGGATTAGCTTTTGGGCTTTTATATAGAGATTATGCTAGATTATATGAAAAATATACATGATTACCTTCAAATTTGGCCATAATACTTTTTTTAGTAATTTTAACAAATCTAACGGTCAGATTGTTAAATTGATATGCCTATCTTTGTTATATGAAAATATGTCTCTGTTTCAATAATAAGTACTATATAAAATACCATCAATATTTATGAACATCATTTTTTTAATTCAAAATAATTCCCTTTCACCAACTTAACTTTGAATTTATACTAATAGGAACTCGCCTATCCTGAAGATGATAGGGGACTATATATCAAGAAATCTCATATCCTCGAAAGGATTGGAGATTATCAGAGGCCTGTTTAGTATAAAATAATAATATGAACATTATAATAGTACTAATATAAATATTAAAGAAAAAAGATAAGTATTATTATATTTGAATTTGAATTTTTTAGATTTATTATTTTTCTAATTTTTTATTTTTTATTAAAAATCGTATAGGGATTCTTTTTATTTTATAATTATCAATAATATTCAATCTGAATTCCTAAGTCCAAATTCTAGTTCCATCCGTGTTTTAATAATATGCAATATATGAAAAAACTATCTATATTTATGTAATATATGAAAACACTTTAGTTAGGAAATTTTAACCTTTAGTTAGGATTTTTTTTTTTTTTTTGGGTCACAAAAGCCTATTTATCCCGTAGTCATTATACTTCCAAATAAATTTTTTTTTCTTTTCAAATCTCTCTATCCAAACCAACTCAAAAATATAGTTAATTATAAATATACAACTTAACTTTTGTTTAAAAATAAACTAAACATAATAAAAGAAAATTAAATTTAATAAATATTTTTTATGAACTAAAATATTCTTATATATATATATATTATGTAATATATTATTATTATTATTTATATATATATATACACACACAATATTATTTTGTCAGTATTTTTATTATTATTTTAATTTGTTTTTAAAATATGTTATATATATATATATATATATATATATATATATAGTAATATTAAAAAAAGTCCCAAAATTGAAATTTGTTGTAGCTTCATTTCAAAATTTAATCTCTTTTTTTTTTTTGTTCTATAGTTAATTCTTTTTTAAAATTTTTCTTGTTATTAACTAGTACTCCAAAGGCAAAAATTGTCCTATTAAATGTGATTTATCCTTTTAAATTTAATCATTAAAATAGTAATTAGAACTAAAAATAAAAAAATAGTTGTAAAACTAAAAAAAAATAAAAATCAAGTATGAAGATAAAGTTATAATGATAGAATAAAAATAATTTTAATACAACAAATGTTACTATTATAATAAACTTTAAAGAATAACAATATATCTTTTAAACCAAGTTGAGTTGGTTGTTTCAAATAATAGAAGAATATAATTACAAATTTTAAAATTTTAAAAGTACGATTAATTAATTTGATAAATAAAAAGTACAATTGTAATTAATTGATTCGATAAATAAAAAATACAATTGTAAAAATAGTACGTAATATTTTAAAAGTAAAAATTCTAAAAATCGAAAACAATCGAAGGAATCCAAAGTAGTGTAATATTCTTGAGGAAGAAAAATAAATAGAAAAGAGAAAATGCTTATCATAGTACTATTAACTTGAAAGAAAAAAAGAAGAAGAAATTGCTACACGATTTTCATGAAAATTTTGAAAAAAAATCCAAACCTTTCATGCTCCAAATCTCCTCGCCCATAGGGTGAGTTTGGTTTAAGTGAAAGTGGGAAGGAAAAGGGGAGGAGAAATAAAATATGAAGTAAATGTGTAATTTACTTCGTTTGGTTGGAGTGATTAGAAGAGGGAAAATATATATGTAAAGGAGAATTGGATCCCTTCCACGTCAGCTTTTTCTTCCTTTCTATTTCGAATGGTTTGGGAAGTAAATTAGAATTAAAAGACCCTCTTGTCTTAAGACATTTCTATTATTACAATTCTACCATCAATGGAATATTTGAGAATCAATGAGACTTTCTCATCTTTCTTCAAGTTTCCGATAGGAGCTAAAGTTCTTAATTTTGGGCCCATGAAATTGTCGATTTTTTTTTCTCCTCCTGAGAGTATATTATGGTAGTTGCCTTCAAATCATACTCGTATTTTTTTAATTAAATATATCAACGAAATAATTTATCACAATTAGACTTGTAGTTAAAGGTGATTATTTTAAATAATTGAATTTCTAATTTATTAAATTTATTTGATTTATTTTATTCTCAAAAAATTGATAATAGTAGAATAATATTTTTGTTGATAATTTATAAAAGTTTGACATGCTATTATTCATTCTCAATGATGAAAATGCATAATATATATATAATATTTAGAAAAAAAAGAAAAATGCCTATTTTACAATTTTTTATGAATTAGTCTTATAGGTATAATACTAATTCAATAATTATTTTCTCTCTATATACCTTACAAACAATTAAAGAATGTGAGATAAATCATATTTATTTTTATTACATTCTAATCAAACAGAATAAAAATAATTATATTTATAAAAATAAAATATATCGTACCCCTTTCCCTTTCGCGAACCAAACTTGGCCCACACATTTTTCTTTTCCATGTGCTTCTCCACTTCTATCAGTCTCCAGTCCAAATCTCCTCTGTCACGCCTCTGCTTCCCTGAAAAACCGACGTTGTTGCCCTCTTCGTCTTCAAAATTTCAGACACCTTTTCGACATCTCCTTCCCCTCATTTTCATCATATTCTTCCCACCTGTTCTCCTTCCCCCTTCTGGTTTCAGAGCCTCATGAACCAATACCCTAATGTCCGCCTCCATTTCTTCTCCTTCCTCCGTAGTTTCGCACTACTACTGACCTGCCCCTCCCTCATTAAGTCTCAAATCTCCTCCGACTGTAGATTGTGACGTCTAGGGTTCCGTCTGTCCACGCTACTTGAGTTAATTGAGCAGATTTTGTGCTCAGCTGCCCACTCCTCGTTTAAAGAGGCATAGGCACACAAACTATGCAAAACCCCCCAAATTCATCAAACTTCTCTCTGTTTCTCTCTATATAGAAGGTATGATTTCTTCAATTCCCAAATGATTTTCTTTCCTCTATTATTTCTGTAAATATATTTCTTTAAATCAAATTTGTTACGGGTTCAAAATTTTTTATGTTTCAAAATTGTGTTTGCCAATTGGGAGACTTTTACTTCTCTGGCCCCTTATTGTAATTGCAATTATGTTGCCTATTTGCATCAAAATCACAGGTTATTTGTGATGCTTTCGGTTTTCCTGATGTTGGTTTTCTTCGTGATTGCCCCTTTTGTTACTGATAGTAGGTTTTTTTTATAGATTTATGGTATTTTGACTATCAAACTGAAATGATACGACTGAATTGTTTGCTTATTAGCCCAACCATTGCTAGATTATTTTATGTAAATTATCATAAAAATTAAATCTCTTATGTATAATTCCTTCTGCTTGCATTTGGTATAAATTGTCTAGGCAAAGTCCATTATTATGTTGGACTCGCGAAAATAGATTATAGAATGAGCTTTCCTGGAACAATTACAGGTAATAGTAGGTGAGGAATTCTTTATGCATTTTTATACAGCTCCAATTGTTGCTGATTTGGGGATTTATATAGGGTTCATGTTAATTCTAGACCATGTATAACAATATCAACCTTCACTTTACATCATCTTGGGAATATTGCTACGGATGATATTAATGATGGAAGGTTAATTTTTGACGACTTTGACAATATGATGGAAAGGCACATTTTAAGTTCTGTACTTCTGACTATGCTGATGAGCATTTTCTCTTCGAAATATGTAGTCTCAACTATATAATTACCCTTGGTGCTTGGCAGTATAAGCCAGAATATTAGACAAGGTTTGCTCGAAGTATTTTATGAGTTTATAAGAAGGATGCAAAGAAGGTAATTGTTTCTTTGTTTATCTTTTGTTGTTTTGCCTAATCAGTCAAAAGTTTCAGTTACAAGTAGGTAATGCTATGGTTGAACATAGTTATGGAATGCATTAATGTTAACTAGGGAAAGGCATGTTTTCTATACAAGTCCTTCAAGCAATGGTTCAAATGGGTGTTCTTGTCCCTACTGGAGACATGACTGCTGTGAGGCGAACTGCACAATTTTTCCTTAGCAGGTTTGCCCTTGGCTGAGATTTTCCAAGAGTCTAAAATATCCATCTCCAATATCAGATTTGGTAAATTTGATATCAAATGCAGAAAATGTGCTGGAATTGGTCATAGTAAAAATATCCATCTCCAATATCAAATGCAAAGAAAGGATTTCCAAGAGTCTCAAGTGGCAACATTAAAGAGACGATGGCCATGAAACACTTGAAGATAATGATTAAATAGAGATTGTAGTAATATCTCTATATTTTTCTTCTTTCATATAGTTCATGGGCTGCTAACTCAATGAGTTTAATAGTTGGAAGGCAAAAATCAAAGTTTTTAATAATTTAGTAGTAGCCAACACCTTTTGCATAAAAAAAAATGAGACATTTGTTACTTTGTTTAGAAAAATTTTTAGTTTAATGTATACTTTTTTTCTAATATTTAACAGAATTAGGGTCAAAAGTTAATTTTAAATAATTCTTCTTACTTTGATTCAATATATGTTAATAAATACTAAATCATTAAAGTTTAAAATATTTATGTAGTGTTTATAATGACTTATTCTTATTTTTCATTCATTTGGCAATTAAAAAAAAAAAGTATTATTTGGACCAACTTGAACTTAGCTCAAACTCACACAAGCGTGTCTAGCAATGGCCAGTGGTTCGGCCCACTGGGTCGGTGTGTTGGGCTGGGTTCGGCCCGAAGGTTGAATCGGCCACTGTGCACTGGGCCGAGCTTTGGTCCCGGTTCGGGCCGCCCGCTTGAATGACTCTCTCAATTTTGGTTTATTACATTTTAATCTAAAAAACGGTCGAAATATATATATATTTTTTATATTTTGGTCTCTAACGGTTATATTCTCTATTATAACTTTCAAAATTTTATAAATACTCTCCAATTTAATTCAAAACTCATCAAACACTCTCAAATTCTTTTTAATTCTTTATTTTCTCTACAAAAAGTATCAGAATGTAATTTATTTTTGTGTTATACTTTTTTAATTTTTCAAGAAAGTTTTCATATTTTGGAAGATTGTTAAGCAGCAGAATAGTGGATACAAGAAGTAAAAAGCTCCACAAAGTATTGTTATTCTTGAATCTTAGTCATCAATGAGTTAGTATTTTTTAATCTTACATTTTTATATTTTGGTTTTATTAATTTTTTATTTGTTTTAGTTATTTGTTTAATTTTTCAGTTAATTTGTTTTTTATATTTTTCAATTCTCTTATTTCATTATTTGTTAATATTTTATTTTTTTGAACTTATATTTGAATTTCGATTGCTTGTTTTTTTTTAAAAAAATAATGGATCCAAATCAATATTATTATTTTTCTTCATCTCAACCGTCTGTACATTTTGATTTTAATATAGATTCAGCTTTGAATTTAATAAATAATGAAATATGTAATGAAGATGAAGATCCTAGTAGGCCTAGTGTTAGTATTTCACAATCACAACCAATTTAAAAAATTAATCCTGACGAATTTAATATAGGCGAAGATGATGTTGAAACAATGGATGCTATAACTAAAACAAAAATATCTATAGTTTGTAATCTTTTTGAAAAAGATAATGATAATGACATGACAACATATAAAATTTGTAGGGTGGTATATGCACATAAGAAATGAGGAGGGACGAGAACATTAGTTAGATATGTGAAAAGGTCACATAATGATTGATTAGAAAACTTACTTAAATAACAACAAATACGTATTACAGGAGGTCAAATTGTTGGTAATTTTCAATATGATCACAGAAAAAATAGAAGTGGATTTGCTAAAATGATTGTTCAAATTAAATTACCTTTGAATTTTGTAAAAAATTCACATTATGAACAATATATGTAAAATAATTGTCAACCAGTATGGAAAAGAATTTCTAGAACAACATTAAAAAATGATATAATAAAGATATATAAAGAGATGAAAGAGTATCTAATTGCTATGTTTGATTCTTGTAATTGAAAATTTGCTTTTACTTGTGATGGTTGGACTGTAATGAATCTTATTTGTGCATTATATATCATTGGATAGATCATGATTGGTTAGTACAAAAAAGAACTATTTGTTTTAAATTATTTGAATATCTTTATCTAGGTAGTAGTATAGTTAAAATAATTACTCAAACATGTCGTGAATATATGATTTTAAATAAAATTATTTCTATTTCTTTAGATAATGCTTTAAATAATGATTCCGTCATAGCAATTTTAAAAAATACTATAAATCTTATGTTAGATAGTATTTTATTTCATATTAGGTGTGCTTGTTATATACTTAATTTGTGTGTTAAAGAAGCATATAAATATATTGATGATATTGTTAATATAATTAGAAATGTTTTATTTATTAAAACTTCCCCAACTAGACAACAAAATTTTAAGGCATTATGCTAAGAACAATGTGTATCTTTTAAAAAATTTAGATTAAATTATAAAATTAGATGGAACTCAACTTTAGATATTTTTGAAAGTGTTATACCTTTTCAAAACCAACTTATTGAATTTTGTAATAGTAATAATTTTTAACCTCCACTAATTGAAACTAATTTTAAAAGTTGTATTGCACTTTTAACATTTTTATTTACTTTCAAAAAAGTTATTGAACTTTTATCGGGATCCTATTATTCCACTACTCGTCATATTCTTTCAACATTTGCTAAAGTAGCACATATTTTTTGTGAGTATATGGATCATCCCCAATATAGTTATTTTATGAGAATATGTTTGAAAATTATAAAAAATATTATAAAAATATTCTTCTTTTATATTGTATGGCATTGTGTATGAATCCTAGAGTAAAGACGACTGGTTTTCATAGTATTATTGAATATTTATATGAAACATTAGATTTTGATGAATCACAAACACTTAAACAATGTATGATAAAAGATAAAATAGTTAAAGCTTTATTTGACATGTATAATTTGTATGAGTTTTAGTCTTCTTATTCTAGTTCTCCTAGTTTAAGTAGGCAAGTTTCATCATCTAGTAGTCACTTTCAACCTCCACGAAAATCTATCTTTTCAATTTCATCAGTATTTAATCCATAGGGTATTATGAAATGTAAAAAAAGATCGATTACCACCTACAACGAGATGACAATTTATGAGATGCAGCCCTTGATAGAAAATGAAGATCAACATTTTGATATTTGTTGGTGAAAGGCTCATGCAAGTCAATATCCCATGTTATCTAAAATGGCACGTGATCTTTTGACACCACTAGTCTCTACAGTGTCATCAGAAAACATCTTCAGAGAGAGCGTTCGGACAATCGATGAAAGAAGATCTCGATTGGTTCCTCAAATTTTGGAGATATTAATGTGTTGTAGTAGTTGATTTACAACTGAAGATAGAACGGCTAATTCGTGGATTATTGAGAATGACTCAGATGATGAATGAGGTAAACCAAATAGTTAGTTTAGTATTCTTGTAATTAGGAATTTAGGATAAGTAATATTATATATTTAATTTTATTTTTAGAATATTTATTATATTTTTAAATTTTAATCATTGTAATATTTTTAAAAGGTTTAGGCATCAAGTCTCTCTCTTATGTAATCTTTATTTTATTAATTAATAAAACAGGTAGGGGTTTAAGCCAAACCCTCCACCACTTCAAGGTGGCTTTTTAATAATTTTAAAAAATTGTGTTAAGTAAGAGAAAAAAAAAAGAATAAGCACACGGGCCGACCGTTTCGGCCCGCGGGCCTCACTGGCCAAGGTCCTCGGGCCGTGCTGGTCCCAAGGCTTCTGGCCCAGGGATTGGTCTGGACTGGCCCGCCTCTTTTAGGACTAGCCCGCACACCACACGAGCCGGTCTTCGAGTCCGGTTCGAAATCGTACGGATCAGTCCAGTAGTCATTGCTAAGTGTGCCGAACTCACTAATAAAAAGTTACGAGAGATCCCTTCTTTTACTATAGGCTCATAAGCCCAATTTAACACTCTTAGTCTATATTAAAGTCAATAAAAAATATGAATTTTGAGAGATGGATTTTGAAACTCATGCATGGTTGTGGAAATATTTCTTTCACATGGGTTTTCCTTCTACCAATAATGTTATGCCATTAAGTTGAGGTAAGAAGAGGTTAGAATTTCAGTTACACATATTGATCTGATGTTAAAAAAAAAAAGTTGGAAGGAATTAAAAATAAAAAAAAATTTAGCCCAAGTTGCAAAATTTCAGCCAAAATTTAAAATGTTTTAGAAAAGTATCAAATATGCTACAAAAATTCTCAAAATGAACTATAACTACAATATAGTGTAAAAAAAGCTTCAATCCAAAAATCATCCAAATTGGAGCTGGAATATACTATTATTTTATTTCTAATGTTTTGTAACAATACATTTTATTAGAATTATTGAATATACTATTATTTTTATCTCTAAAATAGAATCATATATTTTTTTCTTTAATTTTTGTCTTTATGTTCTATCAAAGTAGAGTCGGAATTGAGACGAAAAAAATGGTCTCCAAGATAGTGACGAACAAATTGGTCTCTAATTTTTATTTCTAAATGTAGACAAACAATAATTTTGATTGGTCTAAAAAATTTGTTTCTAAATTGAGTCAAAATAATAAAAAAAATCGGTCTCTATATTAGAGATAAAATATTTCAAATCCGTCTCTAATCAATGACGGAAGAATTGGTCTCCATTTTTTTTGTTTCTAAATGGAAACAAAAAATTATTTTGATTAGTCTAAAAAATTTATCTCCAAATAAAGTCAAAATAACAACAAATAGTCTATCTCTATTTTAGAGACGAAATATTTTATGTTCGTCTATAAATTAGAGACGGTTTAGAGATGAAAATTTCGACTCTAATGAAGTGTTAACTTTTTTTACCTGATAATTTAGAGACAAGTACCAATATTTTAGAGACAAATTATTTTCGTCTCTAAATTTTAGTGATCAATATTTCTGTTCGTCTCTAATTTGAGATGCCATGTTTAGCTACAAAAGCTACTTCATCTCTGTTTCATCTCTAAATCAAATTTAGAGATGAAATTTAGCATTTAGAGACGAATTTTGTTCTTCTTTAAACAACTATTTAACCGTAGTGATTTGAAATCATACAACGTGCTCTTTCTAAAAGAGTTATATTCATACATTCTGCAATATTACTTTGTTGAGGCATCATTCTTATTGTACGGTACTGAATAATTCCATCATTTTTACAAAATTCTTCAAATTATTTTTCACAAAATTCCATACCATTATCCATCATCAGCTATTTTATATGTTTACTTGTCTATTTCTCAATCAAAACTTTCCACTGTTTGAAGGTTAGGCAAACATCATTGTTATTCTTCAAAAAGTAGGCCCAAACTTTCCTTGAATAATCTTCAATGAAAGTCAACAAGTATATGGCACCACCTTTAGAAAGAACATGCAATGAACCCTAAAGATCAAAATGAATATAATCCAAAGTACTTTTAGTCTAGTGAATTGCTGGTGAGTTGAAGTTGACTATTTTCTGGCTCCCAAAAACAAAGTGCTCACAGAAGTCCAATGCCCCGGTATTTTGTGTAATACCCCATTTAAAACCACCTTTATTTTAGAGGGAAAGTCATGCATGGCATAACATTTTATATGACATTTGATAACTTGAACCATTTTCATAGGTATATGTGATCTATGAGTTCGTTAGTTCATGAATTTATTTCCTTTGATATAATTGTTGGAAGACTATTTAAACAAGAGTGGTTATAGTTTAGTGGTTAAGGCTTGGTATTTGTTTCTTGGTGGACTTGAGATTTTGTTTTATGAGTATTATTAGAAGGAAAATGGAGTAAGTGAGTGGGAGTTTATGAAAATTTGTTAGTTTCTTGGTGAATTTGAGCTTTCATTTTATGTGTATTAGTAGAAGGGAAATGGAGTAAGTGAGTGAGAGTAAAGGGAATTTGTTAGTTTTTGGTAGACTTGAACTTTTGTTTTATGAGTAAAATTTATTAGAAGGGAAATGAAGTAAGTGAGTGGGAGTTAAAGGAATTTGATAGAGGAATATTTAAATAAGAGTTGTTGTGGTGTAGTAGTTGAAATTAGAATTGTTGTGGTTTAGTGATTAAAACAAGAGTTGTTGTGATTTAGTGGTTGAAACAAGAGTTGTTGTGGTCTAGTGGTTGAAACTAGAATTGTTGTGGTTTAGTGGTTGAAGTTTGGTGTTTAAGATTTGGTGTTTTGAGTTCAAATTCCAATTCTTACAAACCTTTTCATTCTTATTTCTCGAAATTCTCCTAAGTTAAACAAAAACCAATCACGAAAATTCCAGTAGTCTTGTCTTTCAATTTTCTCTTGTTTTACCTAAAACAACACCACCAAAAATGCAACCATCCCTTTTCTCCAAATTTCAGCTAACATAAGAACCAAAATGCAGTATCTTTTCTCATCTTTTCCTCCCTTATTTCGGCCATAATAACAACGAAAATAGCCACAAAAAACTACCCCTAAACCCCTCTTAAACCTTGCTAGAATTCAGCTATAGCAATATGGACAAAAGTTGTCATCTTTTCCTTCTTGTGATCAAGCGACCGAAGCAAGATCAACCTAAACACCCTCTTCTAGCTAAGAATTCCAGCCACCACTCTCTCTAAGGACTTCGTCCATTACACCCTCCAATCCTCTCCAAAATTGAAAACTAAACCTAAGGTGAGTAATCCTTTAACCCTTTTTACCTTTTATTCAAATAATCTCCTTCTTTTCTCCTCAATCTCAAGGGGCTGATCTTTATCTCCTTTTATTGGAGATTTTTGACAAGAAGGCCAAGAGCATCACAATCAACATTTCTTCCTCAAGTGAATCCAAGCAACCACCAAAGGATCCACCTTTGCTTTTAGTGTGTGTCGTTAAGAGGTATTCTTGGTCTCTATCCCTTTTTGCTTAAATAAGGTTGCTTTTATGGTGGTGTTGTCATGCATAGAGGTTAGATGAAAGCATGAATAGACTATATTGATGAGTTTAAGGGTTCAATAGAATAAACTAGCCGTATATGTCTTTGACCATGACTAAATATTGCGATGAAGGTCTAGATCTATAGCATATTGGTTAAAGATGAGATCGTTAAATGCAAATAAGGTTATTATATGAAGTTTATGGTAGACAAATATTAGAGTTCCTTGTATTGATGATGAGAATGCATGCCATGATGAGATGCATGATCATGGAAAGCTATAGCGATGAGCTAATAAAACTAGTCTATCTAGATGCCATGGATGAATTAGATGATATGATCATAGGGATTCATGATGTATGAACGGATGAGTGGATTCATAATTGGTTTCTAATCATAGAAATATTAATTCTAGATAAGGAAGAAAAATGAAAAAGAGATCAAGCATTACCTTGGTTAATTATTGAGAATATCTAAATAAGTCATTGCATAATTGTTTTGCTAAATATTACATGTTTGCAAGTATTTTTGTACAATGATATTTGAAATTGTGTTAATATGATGATTGACATGAGGATTGGAATGTTGGTTGAATATGATGAATTGTACTGTGGTATTTTGATACTTGGTTTGAGAACGTAGTCATTTTATTCTCTAAATGAGTTTGTCAAATCTCAAATTTTAAACTGAAAACAATTTCTTTTCTTTATTACTAAACGTTTTGGAAAACTTATTATAAAAAATCACGTTTTACAAAGACAAGATAATCAACAATTGTGAAAACAATGAATGATTCTACCCCTAAATGGGGAGTATTGAGTACCCAGCGGGGATAGACTAATGGTACTAGTCTTGAACAGTTAAAGTGAGTCTTTTTGCAGGAGGTCACCTCCAGAAGATGAACTCAACTTAGAGAGGCAACAGTACTACTTAGTCAGGTCGGTTCGAGCTAGCATATTGGTCCGTATGGACTTTATTTATCCGGGTTGGACAACCGGTGTGTTGGGTGTAAAGATTGAGGAGTATCTCACCCTAGTTATTGAAAGGTTATATTAGAACGCTATCATGGTGGTAACTATGATATAGATTGTGATACTATTATTTGAATCATTGCTAATCCTACATAATGAACTTATGATTATGATGAGATGATGATTTATTGAGAATTGCTTTGGATATGATGAACAATGCTCTTTGGAATAATTGTTTATTGATGAAAAGTCTTGCAAATATGATTTTGTGGTTTTGATAAACCTGCATGTATGAAATATTTATATATGACATTCGCTCACACGAAACTTACTGAGATGTCAATCTTACACTATTTTACATCATGTTTTCAGGGGAGTACTTTTATTGAGAAGGTTGAATAGATAAGAGATGACCTTCAATTTATTTATTTCTGCTTTGTATTTCTTTCGAAAGATGATTGTTAGTTTTAGATTCTTAGACTTGTATAAACTTTAACTTTAGTTGTAAAAAATTATTGCATAATTTTATTTAGTCATTTTCGTTCCTTTTGTACCTTGTTATAAAGATCTCTGATCCTTTGAACGGGGGCGACATCCCGTCTATTTGGATATGTAGGGAGTGAGGTGTTACATTTTGTCCATCCAAAAGGCCTCTCTTACTCAATATTCGTAAACCTTTCTCACTTATGTACCCCAAATGCATATGCCATAATTTAGTGATGTCGGAATTGGACAAAGCTAATGTAGAAGTTGCAATAGAACCGTGACAGTAGTTCCTTGCAAAATGTACAAACTACCAGACCTGCAACATTTCATGACAACAAAAGCATTTTTACTGACTTTCATAACTCCACCTTTAGTTGCATATTTATACCCAAGGGCCTCAAGGGTGCCTAAATAGATTCTTTTTCAAATTAAAAATATGTCTAACATCAGTGACAATCCTCACAACAACATCATATATTTTAATTCGAATTGTGCCCTTACTCACAATATTACAAACGACATTATTGTCCATCAAAACAACTCCACCGTTATAACTTTTATAAGTGAAAAATAAATTCCTATTGGGACACATATGATAAGAGCAACATGAAGCTAAAATCCATTCATTTTCAAACCTTATCCTGTTATCAGTCACAAAAAAAAAGTATTTACTTCACTCTTGTCTACAACACTAGCGTCAGTAAAATTTTCTTTATACTTATTCTTATTTTTCAATTTAAAGCATTTAGATTTAATGTGTTCTTTTTTATGATAATAATTGCAAATCAAATTTTTATATTTAGATTTGGATTTGGATTTTGATTTACTATTGGAACAATTTCTATTTTCAAATCTATCCCCAGCCACGAAACCCTTAGCCTGAGTTCTACTAACCTCCCTAATTAAATCTCTATCAATTCTTTCTTTCGATTTCAAAGTAAATTTAATTTCCTAATACAAGATAATTTCTTTCTCATACATCATAGTATTTCAAAAATACTTAAAGGATTGGGAAAGGGAACACGATAATAAAATGTCTTAATCCTCATTTCTATTTTCACACCAATATTATTCATATTCATAATGAGAGAATTAAATGTATCAAGTTGTGAAGTGTATTTTTAGCCATTCGAAGAGTAAACAAAGTTTGTTTTAGGTAGAATTGATTCTCCACTATCTTCTTCATATACAAAGCCTTCAACTTTTTCATATAGCTTTGGTTAAATTCTCATAAGCGACTTCTCTTAAAATCTCATTAGAGAGACTTATAATAATATTTTATCTCGCCCTTTTATCCAAATCTTCAAATGCCAATATTGTCATCTCTGTTGACTTCTTCTCTCTTCCTTTCAAAGCTAAGTCAACCACATCCTGAATTAAAATGGCCTCCATTTTGAGTTGCCACCCTAATCAAATTTCTCCACTTTAGTCTTTGTTATCGTCATCATCATAGAGTTAAGATTTAACAACTCTAATACTAGTTTGTTAAGGATAAGCCCTGGGAACAAACCGATACTCTAATGGTAAAACCACATAAGACGATAACAAAAAAGAAATAATAATAATAATAATAATAATAATAATAATAATAATAATGTAGAGAAAATAAATAACGAGAAAGAAAATAAAAAAGAGAGATACAAAAACTTACGTAGTTTGGTCAAATAACCTACGTCCATAAGTAGAAGTAGAACAAAATTTCACTATAAAAAAGACAATTTACAAGGGTTTAAGAAAGTGTTCCTAAGCCACTAAACACTAATCACTAAACACTAATAATACAAAATAAGAGAACCATGAAAAAACAAATGCTTAAACAAGCCAAAGAACCCTTGTTTCAATGAACCAAACAAGGCCTTAATTTAAAGACACAAAAGGCTGTTCATGTTTGTCCAAAAACCGTTATGGGACATGCATGGAGAATTGCCAATCGATGCGAGACATATCACATGGATGCCAGGCACCCGACAAGATCTTCTTGAACACTAGCATGGATTCTATGTGTGCACAGTCTGCAACAAATCTTTCATAATATACCATGCCCTGGGTGGGCGCAAAGCTTGTCACTACAACAAACCGATCGAGAAGACTAGTTCTTCAGCCACAGCTTCCCCTGGTCTCAACCCTAGCAGTGGGGCTCACGTCTGCTCCGTTTGCCACAACGCTTTCACATCAGGACAAGCACTGCGTGGCCACAGAAGAAAGCAGTACAAAGGACAAATTGGCACTGCCAGTGGAGGAGGTGGTGGTGGCAATAACATCGTTCATGACTTCCTCTTAAATTTGCTGCCTCGATCAGAATCAAAAGTTGAAGAAGGCCTGAATGTCGCTTCTAAGATGAAAAATGAAGTTGACCGTGAACAAGGAGTGGACGGAGGCCCTCAACCAAACAAGAAATTACATTTTACAGTTGATTTGGATCTCCGATTATGCATATCCCAGATTTAGTTAGGTACCTTTGACCATAATTATCATTATTTCTTGTGATACTCTGAATTATGTATAGGGTCTTGAAATCTCTTTCGATGATGATTATTTACGGAATTATATTATATATACATGTGAATTTGCATTATTATTTATTTAGTTGATAATTAATAAATCATTGTTATAAAATTTTAGTAGTGTTATAATAAAATTTACACGTAATAGATTTCTAATTATTATTTGTACAAGAATTTCTTCAAACTTCTCTCTTTCTTTTCTCTCATAATTTTCTCTAACAATTATCTCACAATTGGTATATTTTTCAAGCTTGGGAATAGAGCTCTTATTAGTGGTATATCCACTAACTCCACTAATATGTATTAGTGGTGTTAATGATGGACATCCATATACATTTGTCCACTAATAGAATTAGTGAATTCTTCACTAATGAATTCACAACACTCCCCCTTGGATGTCCATTACATAAAGAATATGTCTCGTTAAAATCTTATTAGATAAAAACTCAGTAGGAAAAAAAATCTAAGGAAGGAAAAAGAGTATATTATTCTATATGTCTATTTATTACTCCTATTGATGAGATGATTCCTTTAAATCTTTGAATCGACGCATACCGATTTTATATCTCAACTTCTCAAATGTCACAGTCGGTAAAGTCTTCTTGAAAATATTTGTCAGGTTGCCACATGATCAAATTTGTAGTATATTAATTTCACCTTTCTTTTGAAGTTCATGAGTAAAAAAGAATTTTGATGAAATATGTTTTGTCCGATCTCCTTTAATATATCCTCCTCGTAATTGAGTTGTGCAAGCTGCATTATCTTCATAAAGAGGAGTTGGAATATCTCTTATAGATGACAATCCACAACTTTCTCGGATATAATAAATCACTGATTTTAACCATACACATTCTCGACTTACTTCATGAATGGCTATAACTTCAGCATGATTTGAAGAAGTAGTTGCTATAGATTATTTTGTAGAACGCTATGATATAGCAGTATTTTCACATGTAAATAGATAGCCCGTTTGAGAAAGTGCTTTATGTGGATCAAATAAATAACCAGCATCTGCATAACCTATCAATGTTGGGCTAGTTTTATTTGAATAAAATAATTCGAGATCAATTGTACTTTGGAGATATCGAAGGACTTGTTTAATTCCATTTCAATGTCGTCGTGTTGGTGAAGAACTAAATCTTGTTAATAAATTGACAGCAAATGTAATATCAGGTCGTGTATTATTAGCAAAATACATCAATGCACCAATTGCACTGAGATATAATACTTCAGGACCAAGAAGTTCTTCATCATCTTTTTTAGGTCGGAAAGGATCTTTATTCATATCAAATTACCGGACGATCATTGGAATACTCAATGGATGTGCCTTATCCATGTAAAATCTTTTTAGAATTTTTGCTGTATATGTTGATTGATGAATAAATGTTTCACTTTCCAGATGTTCAATTTGTAAATTAATGCAAAATTTAGTTTTACCAAAATCCGTGATTTCGAATTCTCTTTTTAAATAATCAAATATTTCTTGGAGCTCTTTTGGAGTTCTAATAAAATTAATATCTTCAACATATATAGCAAATATCATAAATTTAGAACCAGATTTCTGAAGAAAAACACATGGACATACTTGGTCATTTTTAAATCCGCTTTCCATAAATATTCACTAAGACGATTAAACCACATGCGCCCAAATTACTTTAGGCCATATAATGATTTCTGTAACTTGATGGAGTCATTTTCATGAGGATAATGGTTATATGCTTTGAGCATCCGAAATCTTTCGGGGATTTTCATGTAAACAGCATTTTCTAATTTTCCATACAAGTAAGCAGTGACAAAATTTAATAGGCGCATATTTATCTTTTCATGTACTGCCAAACTGATAAGATATCGGAGTGTAATAACATCAACAACAGGAGAATAAGTTTCATCATAATCAATACTTGGTCTTTGTAAAAAATCTTGGGCTACTAGCCGTGCTTTATATCGTACGATTTCATTATTTTCATTGTACTTTCGCACAAATATCCATTTATAACTTACAAATTTTATATCTTTCGGTGTTCGGATTGTAGGTCTGAAGACTTCACGTTTTGCAAGTGCATTTAACTCCGATTGAATTGCATCTTTTCATTATAGCTAATTTTTTCTATACCGACATTTATTAACTAATATTGGTTTAGGATCATCATTATCATGTATAATATCAACAGATATATTGTAAGCAAACACATTATTAATAACCGTTTCTATTCAATTCCAACTTCTATTGAAAGTGGTATAATTGATAGAAATTTCAGTGTTACTTTCATCAACTTTTAGTTATTTGTCATCAGTTCTCTTTTGGTCTTTATCATTCTTTTCTTCAATATGATCATCTAGATTATTTAATCCTCTTTTCTTTTGAGAATTTTTATTTTTAGAACTAAGAGGTCGGCCACGCTTCTGACGTGCTTTTACTAAGCAGCTATAGGTAAATCTTTTGTTCTGTTGGAATTTAAATTCGTATAGGAGCATTTATTATTGGAATATGCAATTCTGTTACTCTTTTGGAGTCAATAAAAGCGTCTGGCATTTGGTTTACAATGCTTTACAAATGAATTATCTTTTGAACTTCAATTTCATATGTGCTTGTGTGCGGATCAAGATAATTTAATGATGTTGTCCAAGCAAGATCTTTTTCATACTATTTATGTTCTCCCCCTAATTTAGAGAATAATGATTCATTAAAATGACAATCAGCAAATTTTGCTGTAAATACATCTCCTGTCAGGGGTTCAACATACTTGATAATAGAGAGAGAATTATATCCAATGTATATCCCATTTCTTCTTTGATGACCCATCTTTGTATGTTGGTTTGGTGCAATTGAGACATATACAACATACCCAAAAATTCTTAAATAAGCAATATTTGGTTCTGAACCAAAAGTTAATTGTAAATGAGAGAATTTATGATAACTAGTTGGTCTTATACATACAAGTGCTATAGCATATAAAATAGCATGTCTCCAGACAAATGTTGAAAGATTTATTTTCATTAATAATGGTCTAATAATTAATTGTAATCTTTTAATAAAAGATTCAGCAAGACCATTTTGTGTATGAACATGAGTTACAGGATGTTCAATATTAATTTCAATTGACATGCAATATGCATCAAAATCATGTGATGAAAATTCACCAGCATTATCTAAACGGATATTGTTAATTTGATGATCAGAAAATTGTACTCGTAATTTAATTATTTGAGCAAGTAATCTCGCAAACGCCAGGTTAGTCTTATACGTACAAGTGTTGCAACATGTAAAATAGCATGTCCCCAGACAGATGTTGGGAGATTTATTTTCATTAATAATGGTCTAATAATTAATTGTAATCTTTTAATAAAAGATTCAGCAAGACCATTTTGTGTATGAACATGAATTACAGGATGTTCAACATTAATTCCAATTGACATGCAATATGCATCAAAATTATGTGATGAAAATTCACCAGCATTATCTAAACGGATATTATTAATTTGATGGTTAGAAAATTGTGCTCGTAATTTAATTATTTGAGCAAGTAATCTCGCAAACGCCAGGTTGCGAGTAGATAATAAACACATATATGACCATCGGGATGATGTATCAATTAAGACTATAAAATATCTGAATGGTAAACATGGTGGATGAATAGGTCCACAAATATCTTCGTGAATTCGTTCAAGAAATATAGGACTTTCATCTCCTATTTTTACTGGTGATGGTCTAATAATTAATTTTTTTAGAGAACATGCAGCACATGAGAATTTTTCTGATGTCAATACTTTTTATTTTTTAATGGATGACCATGTGTATTCTCAATTATTCTTCTTATCATGGTAGATTTCGGATGACCCAACCGGTCATGCCAAATTCTAAAAGTAGTAGAATCAATAAACTTCTGATTTACTAAATGATGAATTTCAATTGTACATATTTTTGCAAAATATAGACCAGTAGAAAAAGACGGTAATTTTTCTAATACAGATTTCTTACCCAAATTAATTTGAGTAATATAAAGATACTTAATATCATTTTCCTCATTTATTTTAACACGATACCCGTTTCTGCGAATTTCTTTAAAACTTAATAAATTTCTTCTGAATTTTGAGGAAAATAGTGTTTTATCAATATTAATTGTTATTCCTCCAGGCAACAATATACTAGCTCTTCTGAAGCCTTTAATCAAATTTGTATTACCGTTTATAGTATAAATATTTATTTCTCATTTTGAGATAAGAAAATTATTTCTCATTTTTTAGTATAGTGTGTGTGTGTAGTTCCACGATCAATAATATACACATCATCATTAACAACAGCCATCTGAACAAAAATATGTATATGCAAACGTATATATTATTAAAATATAATGAAAATTCAAAAATATTAAGGTGATGTATTAGTTCTTTTGGACACTGTCATCACCAATTAAATGGTCTATCTTACTGTCTGGGTGTTCGAAAAAATCAGATACATCCATATAGGTAATATTGATATTAATATCTTCTGGATCAATATCATCATCGTCAATATCATTCACCAAATGTTGAAAAAAATTTGTTTCAACAATTTTATTTTTCTTTTTCAGTGAAGCTTGATATAATTCCATTAAATGCTTGGCCATACGGCAATTACGTGATCAATGGCCTTTCATACCATATCTATAACATTTATTCTCATAATTTTCTTGCATTTCTTTTTCTTTTTCCTTCTTATCTTTTCTTTCTCACTTTAGGTGGCCAGTATTTCTCACAATTTGATTATTACTGTGATAAAGGAAATATCGAACGTATCCATGACCATAACCACGACCACGACCACGACCACGACCACGACTACAACTATGACTTCTACTAAAGCCAATAGTATTCACTTCTGGGAGTACTGTTGAGCCAGTTAGTTTGGCTTCATGATTTCTCAATAACAACTCATTAGTTTTCTCTTCAATGAGGAGGGCAATAATTAAATCAGTAAATTTTGTATACCCTTTTTTTTTATATTGTTGCTGCAGGATAATATTCGAGATATGAAAAGTGGAGAATGTCTTCTCCAACATATCTTCATCAGTAACTTTTTCTCTATATAATTTTAATTGAGATGTGATTTTATACATAGCGGAGTTATATTCATTCACAGTTTTATAATTTTAAAACCTCAAGTGCAACCATTCATACCGTGCAGTTGGTAGTATGACCATCTTCAGGTGGTCAAATCTTTCTTTTAAATTTACGTATAGGACATATAGATCTTTTTCAGTAATATATTCCATTTTCAAATTTTCGTCGAGATGACGACGGATAAAAATAAAAGCTTTGGCCATTTGTTGTGCAGATGCATTATTTTTTTCTTGAATAGTTTCACTATGGTCTTCAACATTTAGATGCATTTCTGCATCAAAAACCCGTGACATATAATTCTTTTCAGAAATATCAAGGGCTACAAATTCGAGTTTAGTAAGGTTAGTCATATGGATCAATAAATACGTAGCTTTAATTTTCTGACTTTTGTAACGGCAGAAACTCGTACTGCTTTAGTCTTCCGGCTTTTGTAATGGCAGAGATTCATGCTGATAATGTGTTGTAAATTTTTGGTAATATTAGAATAAAATCTACACACAATAGATCTCTAACTATTATTTGCATAATTTTTTTTTAAACTTCTCTCTTTCTTTTCTCTCACAATTTTCTCTAACAATTCTTTCACAATTAGAATATTTTTCAAGTTTGGGAAGAGTTCTATTTATAAAGTTCTTATTAGTGGTATCTTCACTAACTCTACTAATATGTATTAATGGTGTTAATGACGAATATTCATATACATTTGTCCACTAATAGAATTAGTGGATTCTTCACTAATGAATTCACAATAATCATATAATTATACTAATAAATGTACGCGAAATGGAATTAAATTTGAGGGTAACTCTTACCCATTGATCTAGCAACAAGTTGAAGGATGATGTATGAAGTCCTATATTTGGCTAAAAAGAAAAAATTCCTTTGTGCAAAGCAAATGAAGAAGAATGTTTAATCTCCAGCATGAACTCATGTTTAATCCAATGGAAACTCTGCAGGGGCTCACAACAAAAGCCATTGCAGCGCATGCTTCGGAGTTGCTTTGCTCTGCTTTCTTTCCATTTCTTAGTAATATCTCGGCAAATTATGCTAGTAACTCTTTTTTTGTTTTTTTTTGTTTTTTGGTGGTAGGGGAAATTTCTAATGGTATTTGTGTTTCATTTATCAAAAAGCAATACTTTGTTTCTGTCTTTATTTTCTAAATATTAAAAGGATAAAGATATAAACTTATTGCGAAAATATAGTGAAAAATGCTTTTTAACTGTTATGACTTTATCAAAATAAAAAGCATTAATTAACATCCTAAAATGAAAAATTATTTAACACACAAAGAAGTCAAATCATATGGAGGTTCGAAATATGAAGAGAGACGGTATGGTAATGATCAAGAATTCTTGTAATGGTATCTTCTATTAAAATAATAACAATATTATTATAATTACTTCAAGAAATTACTGTGATTTTTGCCAATCTACAGCATGAATCTAACCACCGGGCCGAAGTTTCCACTTAATTCTCATATACCATATTGTCTGGATTTGGAAAAAATATATATACTTCCATATACGTATACCCCATTTTCAAAAACTTTTACATGTAATTTTCAATTACAAAATTTATGCAAATATTTTTCCAGGGTTTTGACACCTAACTCTTGTATGAACCATCAACCTGACCACAAAACCGCAATATCATTAATACACAAAAGTTACATAAAAACTAATAACAATAAAATTCAAAAAAATATATTGCAAATCTTCTTGCTTCAAAGCTAACTGTCAAAGATAAATCCTCCAAGAGTATCTGAAATAGCTTAAAAATTAGTATCACATAGCGTGTAGTTTACCATATTGCACCATCGAAAGCGAGTGTAGTATTTGACAGCAGATCTTCTGCTTCCATTTATTGAATACTAGAAACAAATTTAATCTTCATTTTACAGCTGCAATTTTAAGTCACATAGCACATCTAGTATTGTCACTTTCACAAAATACATGAGTTGCAGCATGTTAGAAGAGTATCTGAATGCTTGGAATGCCCTTAAAAATAAGAAAAGAAACTGCCTTCAAATATCTCAATGACCTTCAGAAACAAATTATGATTATTTTCGTTCCTGATAGCTTTTCTTTTTTACAGCCCTTTCATTTTCTAATTCAGCCTTTAAAATTGCATCACCTTTGAACAAAACTGAAAGACATAAAATGCCTTGAAACTGCATGATCTTAAACAACATATCTCAACTGTCGGACTCAGAGCTCTTATCCTCTTTAGGTGGAGCGAATTGCCTGCTAAGCCGTGATCTTGTCCAAGGGTCCAAGGGCGTTCTCTGTGGTGGTTGGGGGGTCGGTGGCTTTGCTTGTCTAAGTTCATCCTTTCTATCTATAAACCTGCAAAGTAATGTAAGCATCTGTGTGAGAAAGAGAGTGAGAGAGATAGAGAGAGGGAGAGAGAGGGGGGGGGGGGCAGGGGAGAGAACTGTGAGACAGTGAATAAAGTGACTTATTACAAGGAGCCTATAATATCTATCTTTCTACCACACTCTCTATTCTTTCTAACAACTTCCGGTAACCAAAAGATGCTTCTCTTCCCCAAAGAAGCAAATCAGCAGAAAAGGCAAAAAAAGGAAAATTGATAAAACAAATTTCAAAGCCATTATCTTTTCTTGCTATTAACTACAATTTATACAGCCAATATTTTTTTTTCTGGGTTTGTGAAGTAACAAATATGTCGAAGCCGATATTAAGCAAAAATGAACTATTAGTCAACTCCCTTGGCCCGTTATCCAACATTTTCTTTGCATATGCCTGATCAATAATATCTTTCAATAGAACCAAAAATTAAGTTTCTCAATCCATGTAAATTAACAACCCCAGGAAGACAGCAAAACTCTTACTCAATGTAGGCCATTGGTGCTGCATCTCCAACTCGTATTCGAGTTCGAAGCACTCTTGTGTATCCACCAGCTCTATCTCTGTAAAACAAAACATTACCACCTATTAAAACCACAAATCCACAACTAAAAATGCAAATACAACAGGTCTAAAATTACTTGTATCTGTAAGCCAATTCTGTAAACAGCTTGTGAATGACATCATCTCCCCGCACAAAAGCAGCAGCACGTCTTGCAGCACAAAGTGTACCCTGCAAGAATTCAGGAATGTTATCAAAACACACCCAAACACAGAGAGTCATAAAATCCTAGGATCATATACCATAACAAATTTTCTCTGTCAAAACGCAGGACAGACAATATAATTATAAATAGGAGACGCCTACTCATCATCGTAGTTATGATTACAACATTCTTCCCAGGCATAAAAGTCACTAGCCATTATTCTACTCATTTATTTGAAAACTGAAACGAGTACACAAAGTTGAGTTGCTCATAAGCAACTTGAGCTCAAGTTTACTCATAGCCAGATTTAATTTGGCTAGACTGTTCTTGAACCCAAGCTCAAGTTAGTCAAACAATCAATTGAAACTATTCATGTAATAGTGTTGCATATTATACATATATGATATTTTATTATCAAATATGTTCTTCTATGAGGATAGAGTAAAGCTTGACCAACAGTATAATGGTCTACTACTCCCAAATTGAGCAATAATGACTAGTTTTTTGAGTTCTATCAAGATCAAATAGACAGTTCCCTCAAATAAATAAATAAATAACAAAAAAGAAATTTAAAAAAAAAACTCAATATAGATAAGTGTCCAGGCCAATAAAATGCAATCGCGGTTGTACGGAAGCCCTAGAAATATAGTAGCTTAAATGGGATTGAAACGCCTGCTTGACATGGCCAATGCCCAGAAATAACAAGGTACATCTACATACAAAATGTTCTGTTTAGGATGGGTGTATATACTCCCTCTCACATAAATATCGACAACCTACATTTGTGCAAGGGGAGGTAATACACCCACTTCAACCAAGACTTGTCCTTCTAAATGTCAGGAAACAGGTAGAAAAGTTGCCTCAAATCATATTCTGTATAAGATTCTTTAGTGGAGTCAAAGTCAGCAATAAAGGTGTTTGCTTGCTTCAACTTAGTTGCACTAGTAACGCCCCAGGGTATGCATTTCCCCTAGAGGGATTGAACAGAAACAACATACTTTATACTGACTAAGCCCATAGCTAACAAAGCCATACACCGAGCGAAAAGGAAAAGTCTTAGAACAAGAAATTTCTCTTTTGTCAGGAGTTAGTGGTCAGGAAGAATGAAAAGAAATGGAGGGATGAAGGTCTCTCCTAATCCTTCTTCATCGTCCCAAGGAGACAGAAAAGGAGAGAAGAGACGAGTCTTGCAGCAACATTCGCTCTGACGAATTTTGCCCATGGTCAAATTGCTCTTACAACAAGACAAATGACGTATCAGCTAAACCTCCTAAAACTTTTCACCTTCACAGAGAAGGAAATGAAATTGAATTTAACTCACAAGAAGAGGAAAGCAATTCATTTACTTTCTTTTACTTTTGCCTTCTTTGTGTTCCCTTTTTGTTAAAGTTTCCTCTCCTATCCTCTTCTCCCCTCAACTGCAAAACAAAATGTACAGAGTAGGACCTTGGGGATTATCTCTACAAAACACTTCAAGTAGAGTATAATTCACTCTTATCATATCCAATCAAGACTTAAATCAATAAAGCGTACTTTCTAGTCCGCTATTGTTCCAAACTCTTTGAGACATTAATATCTTAACATGTAAAGCATTTCATTTCACTGCTAATGAAGTTCCCCAATCATTGAGGCCATAACTAGGAAAGGTTAGTTATGTCAAAGCCCTGTATATAAATTTAGTTACCACATTTGACCATACCCAGCATCAGTTTGTCAAGTCAATTCTAAACTATTCCGCCATTCTAATTAAGGAAGTTGGGACACTATGTCTTTTAATGCTTAGAAGATCCGAAGCAAAGGAGGCATCATATAGATTTGCTTAGCTTCAAGAAAACGAAGTATACAAATCTTAAATAAGCTTGTCAAAGAAGATGAGGAACAAAATGAGACCACTTACGGTTTGGTTTCCATTAAAACTTTAATTTATCTTGAGAAGAAAGTATAAATTAGAAAAGAAATTTGAATAATTACTGTACTTGTCAATACAATCTTGCGATATGCCAAGACTATAACTGTTTGCATGAAGGCAATGCAACTATTACATTCTTCAAGTTCAGTATTCACTGACAGAATATCTCCCAGTAAACAAATGAAACATTTGTAAGTCAACATTCAAATGCTAGTAGTAGGTTCATGAATCTATAAAATCTTGCACAAATGAAATAAAATGCAAGGGCAAAGTTATCTAAAAGACAAAGGTGAAGATGATAACCAGACATATGCCAAGCACCATAGAACCAGATGGCAACCAACTTGACCCAGACCCAGAGAAAGTGTAACGTGTCTAGATGAAAAGTTTCAGGCTTCGAGAATGCACATTTTTATCGACAAACTTGATCATGCTTCCTGAGAGTGAGTGGCAGCCGGTTTAAAAATATACTTGTATTTTTGTTGCCTTACTTAATTAGTTAAATCTTGCAGAAGCACATCTATCTGTATTATAATCCAAAGGCCCAAAAAAAGAACTAGGAGCCTCTTTGTGGTCAAAGTGACTGATGATACTGAAGGGATCTCCTGGACAATAATACTTTGACTAATTTAATCAATACCTAAATTTAAGTACCCCCTAGCTACAATTTCTGAACACCTTTCATGAAGGCCTGAAAACGTCTATAGCTAGTCCCTTTGTTTTAGAATGAATATCCTAGTTTGGCTGGCCACAGATATTACAATAGCTTTATGAAGAAAATGAGGAACACATGGTCCTGTGTTTGTTTAATTAAATTTAACAAGGAAGTGGGGAATATATGCATGCACAACCTCTTCTAGTGTAATAAAGAGTTTATGAAGGAATAATGTTTTAAAGTTAGAACCCTAAGTAGTATTATTTTGGAATGAACCACATATCTAAATAGGGCATTCACTTTGGAAAGGATGAAGTATTAGAAAAATAGAGCGAAATCATATAGCCTCTCCATACAAAAGCAATATAACTGGAAGAGCAAAATTCAGCAGGATAGCACTGCAAGCCATAGTATGCTTATTTCCATTAACTGGCTCCTTACTTATTTTCATTTCTCTGCCTCTGGCTCCCTCCATGGCAAAATAAAGGTCTTTCTTCTTTAATCCCTTCTGATAGTTCTCATTTTCCCATCCAGGATGCTGAAATGTTCATATCCTATTCCTCTCCAAACACCTCAGACCATAAAACAGAGGTAGTGGACCCACATGTTCCCCACTTTCTCTTTAAATTTCAAAAATAAAATAGTGGTCAAACATGTTTCTCTGTTTCTCAATAAAATCTCAGATATTCTTCACACTATCTTAAAATCCATTTCTAGGACACTTACTTTAAAATAGACTGAGTATAAATTAACACCATTCCTATATGTTAAGTTTCAATAACAGAAGAGAAGATCCAAAATGATCTAAGTGCAATCACAGTTGCATCCATATGAATTCTAACAAAACGGATAAAGAAACCGCAAACAAAACATACACACATAAACCCACATAGACATCTATGCACACGTGCGTCTGCATATGTACATGATCTTACATAGACAGAAAAGACTCAGTCATAGTGTTATTTGTTTTAGTTTCATGATCATTAAATTTTATATGCATTTACATAAACATTCATGTGCATAAACACACCGCCCCAACAGAACTCTTCTGCCATCCAAATCACAAGATTGTGAATCTTCATTTCATATAACTTCAACTTCCAAAAACTTAGTCACAAATAGATAAGGTGATATCTTGCTTTTCATATGAAAATTTAGAACCCAAAATCTCGTCTTTGAGCTCCCGAGTGCTGCAGAAAAATGACCTTGAATATGTCAAAATTGAGTACAAGGCAAGCTAAGAAAGAGTTTTACTTCCCCATTTTGGCATGACCAAAAAGAGCAACATTTGGTAAATGTCACACATTGAGAATTTCTTAGGCACAGCACTCATGCCAAGTTCTTGAAGATGGCATAAAACTCAGAAAGGTTGCCAAGGAATTTCAGAACTTGAAGGTAGGGCTGTGCATTCGGTGTACGGTTCGGTTTTCGGTTTCAAATTTCGGTTTTTTTTTTTATTTTTTTTACAACAATCGAACCGAACCGAACCGAACCGAACACCTTAAAAAACCGAAACAACCGAACTGAAATTGTTTCGGTTCGGTTCGGTTCAAACCAAAGTTTAGACAGCAACAGTGACCACCTAATGAGAAAGACAAATTTCATCATTTTCATTAACATCATTTTTTCTTCAATTTGCATTATTATAATGTAATTAAAAAATGGTTAGGATGTAAAAATGAAATTTTTACCTGTAAAAATTCCTTCCATTTTGATGCAACTAGTATCCAAAATTTTATATAAAGAAATAAAAATTTATAAAAAAATTAACTACAAAGTAAAGGATTAATTTCAAAAACTATCTAAAAATAGGAGGTGATCTTCATTAGGAATTTCTGATCCTTAGATCAGTAATTTACTAGCGAAGCCACAAATTATGCCTAAATGGACACGAGTTCCTATACACATATGCCGATATGCGCATGTACATTAGACCGTTAAAATCAAAATAAAAACACAACAGCATAGATGAATTACAAGCGAGCAAAATAGAGAAGAGATTACACACCTACCGCATTCCGTCACCGATCAAGTTCCAGATTTAAACAAACACATAAACTGAACCAATTATAACCTTTAATTATCTGACTTCTAGCAAAACTACAACACATCAAACCGCACATTTTCTTTACGAAGCACCGATAGTGGTGAACAAGGACAAAAAATAAAATAGAGAGAAAATTTACTTTTCGAGCATAGACATTAGCGAGGATAGCACCCCAACAGAAGCATGTTCTTGAAGCTGATGGGTTGCTGCCGGTTGCGGCCGGTGGCACTTGGCACTGTAGAAGCTACGACTGTCAATCGGTCAGTGACAGTGGGGAGCTGGCGACTGCGAGTAGAGCAATGGAGGAGAAAGGAAGGAAGTCTACACTCTACAGTGGTGGTGGAGGCGGAGGCGGAGGTGGAGGCGAAGGCGGAGACGCAGCGCAGAGACTCAGAGGCAGAGAGTGAGAGGAGAGCTAGGGCGAAAAAATTGGGGAGATTAGGATTGTGAGGTGAGGGGCTGATCTGAGGGAGTGTGGGCGGATGGGCTTGGCTGCGTGGGGTTGGGGACCTTGGGGTGGGGTTGGGTTTTTATTAAATTATTTAAAATATATATAATATATATTATTTTCGATTTTTCGGTTTTACAGATTTTTTTTTTAACAAACCGAAAACCGAACCTAAATTTTCAAAAAAAAAATGAAACCGAACCTAATCGAACTGAAAAACTTAAAAACCGGTTCGGTTCGGTTCGAAAATCCGGAAAAAACCAGATAATGCACACCCCTACTCGAAGGAGATGATCATCAGCTCAAAACACAAAGAAGATGTCATGCAACTCAAATTTTGTATTAGCAGGTGTACTGGACCATTTGTCATTATTACCTTTCTGAATAAGTACATAAATGATTTTCAAAAGAAACAACCAACATTTATAACCAAACTTTGTTCTGGACTATCCGTGGATACAGATATCAAACTTGTCTGGAATACTAATTTGTGATTAAAAATTCAACATGTATAACTCCTACACAACCCTATTACAAAAAAAAAAAAAAAAAAATCTACCTACCTCTTTTCCCAGCTGCACCATGTTATCGGCAAGCCTACGGATCTCCTTTGCCTACAATGCAAATTAAAAAAGCAATAAAATGAGCAATTATAAATGGATTACACAAGCAACAGTAACACAAGCATAGGATAATCTATTACCCCTCAACTTTAAGCAGACAAAACATAGAAAAATCGAGAAGCAACTGCTCTTGTTATTTGACCCAAACTAATGGCCTCTAGATCACTCCTCTTATAACTCCATGGCTTACAAATAATTAACATCAAGAAGAAAATCTTTGCTTCAATGAATCATGCTCTAGAAATCAAACTTGCGCAAAACTCAGCTACCAAAAATAGATAGTGAAACTCATAAAGCTCAAACCAATGCAAAAGGGGCAGAACAATACAGTTTCAACTACAACAATTCAGCAATAAAAAACGCTAACCCCTCCACACACGAACCCCCCCCCCCAACCAACCCCCAAAAAAAAAGCCGCCTCTCGTTCCAGTACAAGAAAAAGCCTACCTTAGCAACAGTAGTTTCAATCCGCTCATGCTTCACTAATTGCGACACCATTGTCCTGATCCCAACAAATCAGGCTTCCTCAAAACAGATTGATACACAGAAAATCAAATTTAAACATGCAGAAGCATAAGCAAACCTGAGCATGGACATTCGATGGCCAGTGGGACGATTAAGCTTTCTAAATTTAGTCATTTTTGCTAAATGCTAAAAGAGAACACGGGAACAATAAGAAAATAGAGTGAACGAGTAAGAGAAGGAAATGATAAGCCTTTTAAGGTTTCTGGGGCTCGAGGCAAGGCGGAAGGGGCAGCAGTCGGGGCGGCGCGAAGGAAGGAAGAAAAGAAGATAGCATCTTCTGAGTCGACTGAAGAAAGAAGATGATTTAAAAAAATAAATAAATAAATAAATAAATAATAATAATAATAATAATAATAATAATAATAATAATAATAATAATAATAATAATAATAATAATAATAATAATAATAATAATAATAATAATAATAATTTCAGGTATTTCTGAAATAAGATAGTATAAAGTTTTTAAGTGCCTTTAAAAAGGAAAAGATATCGGTTAATTGCTTTTTCAAAAAAAAAAAAAGTTAATTGTTAAAATTAGACATCCATGAGCAACGTGACAGTCACTCCTACTTGGTGGTTTTAACATTAACCCTAAACATAAAAGACTAAATTTGAACTGGCCCTTTTTTGTGGATAAAGACTAGGTTGTAATTGGGTCGAATGTGTTTTGACAACAATGCCAATTATATTCTTTTGTAGGCAAATTGGGCTTAATATAATATCCAATCCCAATAGCAGCAAAAGTTTTGTACAAAAATAGCTTCAACAACACTTTTTAACGGCGGGTCCAGGTCCAACCCTAGTTCTAGTTTCCAATGGAAGTTTTCCTCCCTAGTTCTAGTTTCCAATGGAAGTTTTCCTAATGGAAATGGCAACCAAGTTTTTTTTTTTTTTCAAAATTTTCAAATCTAGTAGGTAGAACCATTCTTAGTTATTGGAGCCGAGAATTGGTTTCAATTTAATTTTAGTTCAAAACTAAATTAGGTCAGGGGTGTGTGTGTAAAAATTATGCACAAATTATGTGATAATAACTGAAATATGAAATGCTTTTAGAAAAAAAGTTTTTTTCATTGATAGTAATAAGTCCTTATCCATATTGCTGAGTCAAGAGTTTCCTTAAAGAGCTTATCCTCCTTCCTTCTTAGCTTGGTAAAAGGGAAAATTTCCTACTAACTAAAGTATGTACTTGTGATATTTTAAGTGATACTCATGTGGGTGTGGTTCCCAATTTTAAATAACCCTTTTGTTATGTACCCTTTTTTCTTATTAAGACTTAAAACAACATGGAATTCTTTTTTCTACGAACTTTCTTTTTTATATGAACTTAAAAATTTGAGGTCCTCTTTAGTGTCGATTCGTTAACATTGTAATTCATTAGTTGAAAATTGAGATAATGTCATGGTGTCATTTAAGTCTTTATTAGTAGTTTGAGTGAATTATGCAATACTTTTTGTAACACCCTTCATGTAAAAAGTTTTAGGAAGTGTTTGGAGGAATAAAACTTAGTCAATGTTTTTTTTTTTTTTTTTTACACTTGATTTACTCGCTATAGAAAGATATTAAGCTCGAGATCAAGATTTAAGAAGTGTTTATGTTGATTGGTGCAAGGTAATTGTGAGATTAAAAAAATAAGGGGGAATGGTGACTACTAACCCTAATCACGATTAAATGAGTATTAACCATAGTTTAAAAATGTAGCTACAGGAGGAAAATGAGATGGAAATGATTACCTTTCAATTAAAATGCTAGAATAAGGAACCGGCAGAAAGAAAAAGAATGAGGTAGGAATTGTTAAAGAGGAGAGCAAGGGATAACTTCGGCCTCAATTTGGATAAATTAGAAAATGGTGAAATTTGAGACAAAAGTTCGAGGAATATATTATTTAATGTGTGGAACATGTTTTTTTAAATAAAAAGTTTTTATGAACAATGTGGTTGGTGGTGTTAACCATGGTTAGTTAAGAGTTAATTATGGTTAGTTGAGCTTAAGTGAACTTTATCTATTTTTAAAATATAAGTACAAAGTACTAGACCCTAAGAAGAGTTTAGAAGAGGCTTGTGATAGTTAGAAATGATTAATGAATAGTTAGAGTTAATCAACTTTGATCATGGTTAGGCTAGATTAATAAAAAGACTAAACAAATTTAGGTAACAAATTAGTTACATTTAGTATGTATTTAGCTCTTAAGCTTAGTTTTTGTAAGACATGTATAATAAGCAAGATATTAACTTATACAAGGTGTTGGTTAATTAAGTTTAAGAAATGTTTAAGAGTATTAACTCAAAAAATGTACGTATTTTAAAAAACACCCTTGATTTACCCATTTGAAAGGACCAAACTAACCATTTTGCTTACACCTTAACAACATTAAGAAACGTAGAGATCTTGCATAGATTGAGGATCAAATTGGTTGTATTAGTAGAAAACAAACCAAAGAGAGAGAACTGAAGAACAAATCAATTCCAACCCCATTTCTACCAAAATTTTCAAGATAAGACCTAAACTTAAGTTTAAATAATGAATCCCTAATGTTTACTCTTCATTTTAGTGTAAATATTGTGTGTGGAAAATTAAAGGAAGTAGAGTTATGATTTCAGAATTCTGGTTATGTAGTAAGTACACACTAATTTTAATCTTGATGTTTAGGCAATTATTTTGAGTAGCAAAAATATTTGATTGATGTAATATAGCCTAAGGAAGTGTTGAACATGGTTGTGGAAGAGTTAAATTAAATCTTGAATGAATCCTTAAAGAAAGAAAGCAAAATTTGTTGTTTTTTCACTAGATGTTGTTTAAGTATGAAAATTTCGTTTTAGTGATTTGTAATCAAATTATTATTTTAGGAGGTTTATGGCTATTTTAGAATTTGGGAAGCCTTAGAAATTCATTATTTGAGTGTTATGAAATGTTTAGAATGGTTTTTTGTGTGGTTTGTGATGAAGGAAAGAATTTAGGAATTAGCTTTAAGTAAAACAGCTCACTGATTTAATTACTAGAAAATTTTGGCCTGGTGAATTTAAATTAAGTGATCATTTTGGAAGTTTGATTGGTGTGTCAAGTTGAAATACTTCAATATATATACTAACTAGATGGCATAAAAGATTTAATATGATTGTGGAGGGTTTTATGGTGAGAAAATATCATTTTGAAATGAGTTGTATAAATTCTTACAAAGCTGGAATTTTAATGCCCAAAATTTTTTGTTGATACCTTCTGATTAGGTGATGGTTTTGAAAACTTTAAATAGTTCTTTAAGGTAGGATAATTCAGTGTATGTAGTGATTTGATATCATGGAAGATGTAGTATTATCCTTGAAGAGTTTTATAATGAGATGAATGAAAATGGTGTTCAACTATATTAGTTTTAATTTGATGAAAAATTTTGGTTACATGTATGGTAGTTAAGATGGATAATTTGAATGGGTTAGGTGAGTTACTAAATCCAAAAAGCTTAAAAATTATATTAGTTGAATGTTGGGCGGAGAGGAAAAGTTTTGAAAGACAAAGAAAAAAAAAATTTCCATGTGAGACCAAAGCTCTTGGTCACGTAGACTAGTAACTATAAGAAGAAGTTCTATTTGAAAAAATGGTTTAAGGAAATTCAATATGAGTAATATCGGTAATTTGTAGAGGTTAAGAGAAACAAAAAAGATGTTAAGGAAATGAGAAAGTAGTTAACAAAGAAAGTCCAATATTTTGTCAGGGATTAAATTGGAAGGTAAATTAGTACAAAGGATGGCATGCTGTTTTGGATTGGAAGAGTTGTGAGTTATTTAGTTAGTCTAAAATTTAATCTTTATTGAATAAAATTTTGATTGAAAAATAATGAAAATTTTTTGTGTAGGTGATTATAAGGTGCAAGACCATTGCACTTAAGAAGAGTGTATGAAAGAGAAACGAAGTGAATCTCAATGGTTATTTTTCTTGAAAAGTGAATCGAGTTTTCTTGACAATTTCTGAACATGATTGAAAAATATATTTGATGTTATATTGTAAAACTATCCTTGCCAAATTGATGGATCTTGGATGCGATACTTCGTTTTACAGACTCAAACTTTCACAACAAGCATTAATTATCATATACACTGTACATGAAAGATTGTTTTGTACTATTTAGTAAGGCGTTTGATAATACATGCATGTATCTCGAAAACTATTTTTTGAGAACCTATGTACTAGTTTACATTAGATACAGATGAACTTAAGTAACTTGGTCAGTTATGGGATTCATCTTTCTCAAATAGACGATAGGACATTAGAATTAGTCATCCCTAACTAACTATGATTTGCCTAGCAATTGCATGAATATTTTTTATGTGAGACTGTTAATCAACCTGTGTGAATACTAGGTAGGGACACCCATTAGTGATCGACCTTTGTCACTGTGAGAGGCAGATGGGAGTGATGACCCTGTGTGAGCCCCAGCCTTTTTGCCTATTTGGCTTTTTTTTTAATATAGCTTTTGTATAGGCTTGTGACCTATGGGATTGGACTCAATTGTTGGTCCTATAGTTTGAGGGATTTATTAATTAGTATTTACAAAAACAATTAAGGGTTTCTTTTTTATTAAAGTAAGGTCTATGGTCAATTACGCATTCCTTTCATGAACGACGTTTGTGTTGTGATAAAAACTGCTTTAGCATATGAGAAGAATGACAGGAGAGGTGAGACAAAGAAGACTTTAGAATTAGAGATGCAAAACCAATATGAGATTATGGTTCAATTGACCTTGGGGATCTCTTTTGTTTAGGTCTAAATTCGTGCCTAAACTAGGGGAGGTTTCTACGTAGGGTTTAATTTGGGCAGAAGAGTAAATTATGTCTAAATTCTAATTTAGTTTATGAGTTCTGAAGTTTGTAGGTGTTTAAAGTATTTCAAAGGTAATAAAAGAATTGTTCTAATCTCGCGGAAGTCTAGTAAGGAGATTTTGGTTTCCTTGTGTTTTATTAGTGTTTCTAAAATTACTTATTTGTTTTTATTAAATTCATGAAAAACATATGTTTTGAATACTATATGGATTGATTGTGGTTATGTTTATGTTTGTTTAAGTTAATGAATTGTATGCATATGAAATTGTGAAGCTTGTTTAAATTTTGAAAATTCTGATTCAAACTCTGATATTCTGGTTCATAGAAGAGAATTGGACTGGAATGAATTAATTAATTGGCTGATATTGTTGACATATGTTAAGAGTCCAATTAGAATTAATTAATTAGTCTTTGGTATCTAATGAAGTCCATAAAAGATAATTAATTAATCAAAAGGATTAGGTCAGTCTTAGACTGATTTATGAGCATAGCAGCAAGCCCATTAGGGCTTGATGATTTTGGCCATTAAGGGTTGAGGAAGTCCTAAGGCTGGCCAAAATTAAGAAAAAAGGAGAAGGAAAAAAAATAACAATGTTAATTTTTTCTTATTCTCTCTGGTGTGATGTCTCTCCCTCTCACTCTCTGTTCCACGTTTTTCTCTTCTTTCTCTCTTAGAGAGTGTCTTGATTATTCAAAGAAGGAGCTTTCACCAAGTTAACCCAAGAGCAAGGTAGAGTCATACTCCAGAAGACGAAGAGAGGAAGTTTGGAGACGCTTGATGCATAGGAGTAGAAGATTGGTGGGAATACCGATCGAACTGCATGCGCTTCATTCTCCTCTTCCAACGCAAGTTTCAGTACAACCCGGCCCTTTGTTGGTTAATTTGCAACCATTAAAGAAAAGTAAGTACTCTCTCCTAGATGTGGCTTGAAAAACTGAAAAATTTTCTGCTGTGCTTTCTTTGATGTTTTCCATTTTGATCCGTTCAAGTGGTATCAGAGCCACGATTTTCATCTAGAAGCATGTACTAGAGTTAAAAATTGAAAAAGGTGGTTCCTTTACTATTAAAAATGAATCTTTTGTGATTTCATGTGATCCCTCATATATTGGTTTCTAGAGTTCATGTATACCTCGCGGTTAGAGACATAGGATCATATATTCTAAAGGTTTTCCTATCGCTTTTTTTTTTTCTTTTTTTAAAGTAGATTCATTGTATGCCTCTTGGTTAGAGGCATAGACGCTTGTAAAGGCATGTTTTTATGCCTGGTTTTGTGTTTCTTTTAACTTGTAAATTTTGGGAACTGAAGAACATGATTGTTGGAATTGTTGAGGGGCAAAAAATGGTTGAAAAGTAGAATTTTTCTAGAAATCGACGAACTCCAGAACGGGCCCTGTGCCAAGTGGCCCGATCAGACCAGGCGCCAAGTCCACTCTGCCCAGAGGCGGATGCGTGCAATTTTGTCCAAGAAAAGGGAAAGCACTATTGAAATTTTGTACCTTAATTTTTCTTTGATATAATCATGTTTTGAAACTATTATATGAGGTTAATTTTCTGTAATAGTTTTATTTGTCTATGGATGAATAATTTTCATAAAAATGAGTAGTAAAGGATGAAACAGCTTAAAAAAGATTATTAGTTTTTAATTCATAATGTTTAATCCATTATTTGGTCATTTAGGTATAAATGAATTGTTTGAGCTTGAAAAAGTTTACTTTTGTTATTATGCTTATTTCATTTTTGTGATCAAATGCGCAAATTTTTGTGAGACTAAAGTCTCACTAGATAGAACGGTTTTTGATAAAACATTTTAATCTAAGAAACTTTAAAATAAAAGAATTCATAGTTTATTCTCTTAAAGGGTTTAATCCTTGACATAGAAAATAATGTTGAACTTAAGGTTATTTAATAAAGTTTTACTAGGTTATTAACTTAGAATAGTAAAATAATTCATAGTTTATTCTCTCAAAGGATTTAATATTTAATATAGAGAATAATATTGAATTTTAGTTTTTTACTAAAGTTAATGAAACCATAAGATTATAGAAAATGTTTATTGGCCTAAAACTCTATTTTCAATAAAAAAAATTAAGTAGGAGAGGGGTTCCAACGACCTCATGGCTTCCATCACAACTCTCATTAGAGTTAGTGGATTTCCTTATGTCATTTTGAGCATGACCCCTTATAGGATAGATTTCCACAAATATCTAGAACTAATAGAAGAGTAAAATTAAATGCTTAGGGTATTTGCTAGGATTGACCAACCTACGTTGGAGGTTTTTAGCACTAGATTGCCCGTAGGTGGTGTGAATCAATGGCCATCTTATTGGTGGAACTTTTTTTGGACCATTACTTATTTAGGAAGTTTTGATTTGTGATGGTTATACATTTAACTTAAAATACTATTAATCTTCCTACGAAGCTCTGTTGGCTTTTTTAAGAGCCAAACTATTTATATTATTAATAATGGTTTTAAGAGTTATCTATTATCAAAGAAATAATATAAAGAATGTGCCTTTTTTTTCTTGCAAACTAAATGAATATTTTTTCGCAATATTTCAAAAATGTCTGGTTTCAGTCCATTGTCAATCATTCTTAAGGAAAATAAGTTAACAGGCCCAAATTATGTGGACTGGAAGAGGAACCTGAACATAGTACTCATTGCTGAGGAGTACAAGTATGTTCTTACGGATCCTTATCCTGAGATTGGGGAAGAATCCACTGATTAAGAGCGAGAGGCCGAGAAAGCATGGAAGAAAGCTGATGAGATGGCTAAGTGCTATATGTTGGCTTTCATGTCTAGTGTGCTCTAATCTAAGTATGAGCACATGGCCACTGCGTACGATATGGATTTGTCATTGCGTACTATGTTTGTGAAGGCATAGGAAAGCGGAAAAACACAGGGCACGCAACGGAAGCGAACATAAAAAAACTGGAAAAACACAACAGGGGATTCCAGGACAGGACCGGTGCCGGCTCCGGCTCCGGCTGCCCTAGCTGGCGCTGGCTCCACCCTGTCCAAATTCTGAGGTTTTAAAATTTTTACTTCTCCTTCTAGTTCTCAGAGGTGGCTGGACCGAAACGTGCGCAACTGGGGTAGGTGTGCTGGTAGAAACCTCTGGTGTGATTCTTGCAAGCCTCCTATTCCGCCTTTGCATGTATGTGAACGCCGAACTCTTGGTTTTCCAGTATATGGCTTGCTTAACTACCGTTTGGTGAATAACTAATAGGTTAGGAAATTTTTCTGCAGAGAGAGAGAGAGACGCCTGCCCTTTCACAGAGAAGAAGCAGTCTCTTAGAGTGTGTGTTCTGTAACAACGACGTTGTTTCCAATCTTTTTGTTTAACCTAAATAAAACCCTAGGTTAAACTGGACTGGGCCATTGGACTCTTAGTTTAACCTTTTGGGCTTAATTAATTATTCTAATTAGAACCAACCTAATGGCCCTATTAATAATTAATTTTTCAGTCTAAATAAACTAGTCCAATTAATAAGCTTATATTAATTTAGTCCCAGGTTAATATTTAATTATTCAAATTGAGCCAAAGCCCTGAATAATTAATTAACCCACTAAACTAATTTAATTAATTCTCTCTTTCCATGGACCTTTATTTTATTTTAGCCCAATAATTAAATCAGGCTACTTAAATAAAATAAATTTCATTTAATTTAAAATCAATTCATTAACCCGTATTTAATTAGAACTCACGGTCTATACTGGGGACCAAAAGACACACCACATTGGCTACTAAAATGATCAAAATACCCTTGCCATATAAATAGCTGTATTTTACATTTTAAATATTTTCTAATATCACCATAAGGAAATATTAACCCCAAAGACAGTGCTGCATTAGCAAAGTCTCCGATTTACGGGTGTAATGACTAAAATACCCCTCTATATATCGCCGTACATTTAGAGAGAAAAAAGTGTACTAACACCTCTCTAAATGACATCTACCATCCTTAGGCCCCTAGTCCAATGATCCACAACTTCCTGAATTGTTTCCGCTTTCTAAGGGAGCTACCCTAAAGTAAATATCCAAGTCATGTTTCTCAAGGCCCTAGATATTTAGATCATTCAGACAATCATAAGGGGCGATATAGTATAGAACTATCTTGTACAAGTTTTTCTTAACTAACTAGTCATACATACCCAACATGCAAGTATATTGACCCTACGATAGAACCTTAACTATAGCATATCAAAGTATATGCTTCCAGCTTCGTCAGACCACCAATTCATACTCAAGTCGTAGAGTACTAGTCCACATTGTAGCGGTAGTAGTCTAGATTTCTACCATATAGTACTTTTAGAAACCACTACTACAGGTCCTGTTCTACGTATTCGAAATACGCTTATGTCATGAAGTGAGTGGACTACTCGCTGGCTAAAGGTAAGCCATTCCCCATTTAGAATTCACAACATAATAACCTAGACATGATGAGATTCCCATTCTCATCAATCGGTTAAGAACAAAAGTTTATGTGTTAAGTAACCCTTAATCTATACGTTACTGTGAAAGACTTCCATTCACATGAACCACTTACCTAAATATAATAGGTCTTTTTCAAACGTAATTGTGCACAAATAAAATTGTAAATTTACAAATAATTTTTGAAAATAAATTCTTTTATTAAAACATTCAATTTTTTATATCAGAAACCTAGTCTAAGAGGGCATACATCCCAACAGTTTGCTGACAAGAGCCGGCCCGCAAGGTAGGAAGCTCTTAGGGAAATCATGAACACTAGGATGGTTAAGGGGGTATTAGTTCGAGAGCATCTACTCAAGATGATTGCCTATTTTGAGAAGGCCGAGGTCCTAGGCGCAATGATAGATTTTGAGAGCCAAATTAACATGGTTCTTGAAACTCTGCTTAATTCATATTCTTAGTTCAAGTTGAAGTGCAATATGAACAAGTTATGAATTTCACGAAGCTTATGAAAGAGCTCTAGGCGACAAAGAAAATCATGAAACCTACGTCAAAGGTTTTGGTCTCTCGTTTTGCTTTTTCTTCTGGAATTAAGGCAAAGCCTAAGAAATTCAAGAAGAAGAAGGTTTAGAACAATGCAAAAGCCCAACCCAAAGCATCTGGTTAGGCTAAGCCTAATGGGAAGCCCAAAAAGTCCAAAGGTAAATGCTTCAAGTGTGGCAAGAAAGGGTATTAGAAGAAATATTATCCGGATTTCTTAGCCAAGTCTACTTCAGGTATTGCTCTATGCCTAGGTCTATTTTGATGGTTGGATCAACATCTTCCTGGATAGTTGATTCTAGAGTCACTGACCATGTTTGTAACTCTTTGTAGGGTTCAAAAGGACAAGGAGACTCAACAAGGGTAACTATGGACTTCAAGTAGACAATAGAGCAAGAATATTGGTTGAAGCAGTGGGAGATCTTGAGTTTATTTTTTATTGTAATAGGAAGTTAATTTTAAAATATGTTTTATATGTTTCTTATTTTAAACAAAATTTAATTTCAGTTTCCAAATTGATGAATCAAGGATATTCTGTTTCTTTCCATTCTGGTGTTTCCATCAGTAGAGATGGTAATTTAATTTGTACAGGAAATATATATGGAAATCGCTTTTATATACATCCTATTAGAAATCAAGTGAACAATATTCAAACTGAACTTGATAATAAAAAGAGAAAGACCATATCAAATAACTCGTTTTTGTGGCAAGATTGGGACATATAAATCCCAATCGGATTCAAAGGCTAATCCATGATAGGCTTTTAGGTTCATTGAGATTGGAAGAATGGCCTCAGTATGAATCTTGCCTTAAAGGTAAAATAACTAAAAAGTCCTTTACCAAAAAGACGGATAGAACTATGGAAATACTAGCACTAATTCATTCGGATATTTATGGTTCGATGACTACACCAACTAGGGGAGGTTACGAGTACTTCATCACTTTCACAGATGACCACACTCGTTTTGGTTATATTTATCTGATGAGGTGCAAATCTGACTCTTTTGATAAATTCAAGGAGTTTAAGACAGAAGTAGAGTTCAAACAGATAAATTAATTAAAATTTTGAGATCAAATCGTGATGGAGAGTACCTCCTCAGTAAGTTTAAGGATTACTTGGTACATCACGATATAGTATCTCAATTAACTGCACTTGAGACTCCTCAGCAGAATGGAGTAGCTGAGAGAAAAAATAAAACTTTGATGGAAATAATCAGAAGTAAGATGAGTCATACTTCTCTTCTTATTTCTTTTTGGGGGGTATGCCTTAGAAACAATGGCATATATTTTGAACTTGGTGTTTTCCAAATCAGTATCTAGGACACCCAATAAAATATGGACTAGATGAAAATCCAGTCTGAACCATCTCAAGATATAGGATTGTCCAACTTATGTGCTGACAAAATGAAGCATGCTAAAAATAAAATCAGAGTTATGTTACTTCGTTGGGTACCTAAAAGGAATAGGAGGTGGATATTTCTATCATCCTCAAGAGTATAAAGTACTTGTTAGTACTAATGCTAAATCCTTAGAGGATGAACAAGTTACTTCCACTATGGGTTCAAGTGGAATAGAGTTAGAACAGAAGTTGGTAACTGATTCAACTTCAGGTACTTCCAACACCTCGATCGAGGAACCAAGAGAAACACTACTAGATATTCCTATATAATTTGAGCCTCGTTGTAGTGGGAAGATCAAAAAAGTTCCAAAAAAGTGGATCGAAGAGATCTATAATCTAGTCTCTGATCATCAGGAATGAGATCTTACTAGATATGAGAAGGCCATTGTTGATGCTGATGCAGATAAATGGTAGCTAGCCATGGATGCCGAGATTGAGTCTATGTACTTCAATCAGGTCTGAGATCTTTTCATTGTGCCAGATGGGATAAAACCCATTGCGTGTAAGTGGGTATACAAGAGGAAGAGAGGTGCGGATGGAAAGGTTGAAACCTATAAAACAATGTTGGTTGCTAAAAGTTATACTCAGAAAGAAGGAATTGATTATGAGAAAACCTTTTTACCAGTGGCCACGTTTAAGTCATCCGAATTCTCTTAGCCATTGCATATCATTATGATTATAAGATACGATCTTCTTAAATGGCTATCTTAGCGAAGATATCTATATGTCCCAACTAGAATGTTTTGTTGCTATAGGTCAAGAATAAATAGTATGTAAGCTTAAGAGGTCCATCTATAGACTTAAGCAAGCGTCACGAGCATGGAACATACATTTTGATGAAACTGTGAAAGCTTATGGTTTCATTCAAAACGTGGATGAATCATGTGTGTATAGGAAATTAAACAATGGCAAAGTGATTTTCTTGGTACTTTATGTAGATGATATTCTACTCATTGGAAATGATGTAGAGACATTGTCATCCGTTAATGTTTGGCTATCTAGTCAATTTAGTATGAAAAACTTGGGAGAAGCTAACTACATTATAGGTATTAAGCTTCTTAGAGATAGAAAGTAGAGAATGTTAGACTTATTCTAGGCTACTTATATTGACAAGATATTGGTCAAGTATAACATGGATCAATGTAAATGGGCTATCATACCTTTTAGACATGGATTATCCTTATCTTCCAAGCAGTGTTCTCGAACACTAGAAGATAAGTAGAAAATGAGTAAGATCCCTTATGCTTCGGTTGTGGAAAGTCTCATGTATGCTATGCTTTGTACTAGGCCAGATATCTGCTTCGCAGTAGGCATGGTTAGTAGATATTAGTCAAACCCAGGGGAAGCTCATTGGCAAGCCATAAAGCATATATTCAAATATCTCAAGGAAACGAGAGATTATATGCTTGTATATCATGCTGATGATATGGTTCCTACTAGTTACACAGACTCAGATTTTCAGGCAGATAAAGATAAAAGAAAATCTACTAGTGGATATGCCTTCACTTTGTCTGGAGGAACTATTTTATGGAGAAGTATCAAACAATCCTGTATTGCTGATTCTACCATGGAAGCTAAGTATGTTGCTACTTCAAAAACTTCTTAAGAAGCTATGTGGCTCTGGAAGTTCCTTATAGAACTTGGAGTAGTACCGCACATTGACAGACCTGTTATGATTTATTGTGACAATACTGGAGTGGTGTCACAATGCAAGAAACCTCGAAACTATAGGAAGAGTAAGCACATAAAGAGGAAGTATCATCTCATCCGAGAGTTTATCTAAAAGCGGGAGATTGTGGTCGATCAGATTTCCTCTGTCAATAATTTGGCGAATCCCTTTACCAAGTCTTTGACGGAAAATGTGTTTAGTAGATACTTAGATGTCATAGGGGTAGGCACTTGTAGACTTTCTTAGTCTTTGTAATGCAAGTGGGAGATTGTTGGAAAATATGCCCTCAAAGACTATATATTATGTGTAAACATATTGTAATAAAATGTTTATTCATTCAATTTAATTTGTTTCTTATATTATTGCACATTTAAGGTTCAAGTATGACAAGTAATAGTTTATGTGTTGAGTCATTCTTCACAGTAAGGTATAGACCATGTGTACTTATCATACAACTAAAATTGAGTTCTTAGTCGTTTGATGGAACTAAGCATTTCATCAAGATAAGACTATTATGTCATGAGTTCCAATAAGGAATGGTTTACCTTAAATTAGTGAGTAGTTCACTCATATCATTGGCATATGCTTATTTCAAATACATAGAACTGGATCTGTAGTAGTGGTCTCTCTTAAAGTACTATAATTATAGAGTCCAGACTATTACTGTTACAGCGTGGACGGATACCTTCATATTTGAGTATGAGTTGGTGGTCTAGCGAAACTAGAGTTTTATACTTTGATGTATGTTGGGTGAAATTTCTTTTGTGATATCAATATTCTTATATGTTGGGTGTATTACTCTAGTTAGTTAAGACGAACTCATGCAATAATGTTTCTATACTTCACTTAGTGAAGTTAAATCATCCTCTTGTGATTATCTGGGATAATCTAATGATTCAAGGCCCTAGGAACGTGACTCTAGAATATGTGCTTTTGGGTAGCTTCCAATGACGAGCAAGTACATTCAAGTGAGTCATGGATTATCGGACTAGAGATCTAAAGATAGTAGATGCCTTTGAGATAAGTGTTAGTACATTTATCCTGTCTCATTGATGGGTATTACATAGAGGGGTATTTCTATTATTTCACCTGTAGATCGGAGACATTGCTCAGCAATATTATTCTTGGGGTCAATATTTTCATATAGTAATAAATGAGAATATTTGAAATGGTAAAATGCAGCTATTTAATAGTAAGGGCATTTTAGTCATTTTAGTAGCCATGAATAATATGTTTCTTGGTCCTTGGAGTAGCTCAAGTTACTTTAGTATTGTTTAGACATAATCTGTGCTTAATGGATAATTATATAGAATAGAATAACATTTATTCTAAAAGTCTAATTAGAATTAATTAATTAGTCTTGGGTTTTTATAAGGCCCAAAAAAGATAGTTAATTGGGCTGATATATGTTGACATATATTAAGAGTCCAATTAGAATTAATTAATTAGTCTTGGATATCTAATGAAGTCCAGAAAAGATAATTAATTAATTAAAAGTATTGGGTCAGTTTTGGATTGATTTATGAGCACAGCACTAAGTCCATTAGGGTTTGATGATTTCGGCCGTTAGGGCTTGAGGAAGCCCTAAGGCTGGCCGAAATTAAGAAAAAAGGGGAAGGAAAAAAATAACGACGTAATTTTTTCTTATTCTCTCTGGTGTGTCGTCTCTCCCTCTCACTCTCTATTCCACGTTCTTCTCTTCTTTCTCTCTTGGAGAGTATCTTGATTATCCAAAGAAGGAGCTTTCACCAAGCTAACCCAAGAGCAAGGTAGAGTCATACTATGGAAGATGAAGAGAGGAAGTTTGGAGACGCTTGATGTGTAGGAGTAGAAGATTGGCGAGAATATCGGTCGAATCGCAGGCACCTCCTTCTTCCCTTCCAACACAAGTTCCAATGCAACTCGACCCCTTATTGGTTAATCCGTAACCAATAAAAAAAATTAAGTACTCTCTCCTAGATGTGATTGGGAAAACTGAAAAATTTTCAGCTACTTTGTCTTTGATGTTTTCCATTTTGATCTTTCAACTTATATTTCATCACAACTACTACCTCAATTCCTAAGAAACAATATGGTGTCACTTTTACTAAAGCCTAAATAAGGTTAAATTAAGTTCTCAATATCTAATTGTTTCATCCCTAATGTATAAGTTTACCTAAAAATAAACTTATCCAATAGGTGTTAAATTCAATTCTCAAGCTAAAAGGGGGACAACAAAAATACCATCAAGGCCTAATAAGGTCCAAAATCGAAAAAGTTTTTACCCAATAACATAACTCCTCAAAATAACATTTTAAAAAAAGCCAAAATTATGCACAACTCCTTGCATAATAAAAATTTGAAGAGACTATAAACTATACCCTTCCCCCACACTTAAATCACACAATGTCCTTATGGGCATAAATATAACAATAACCACATCCAAATTGGACTAAAATGAAGAAAAAGGGAAAGAAAGTAAGTAATACTCCCCAAGTGATCGTAACTTTATAGAGAAATGTAATCTTATCAGAAGAAGAAGAAAAGAAAACTGCCAAAAATAGGTAAAATATAGTAAATGTCAAATATAAGTAATAATACTATAATATAACCAAAATCGACATTCCAATCAAATATATACAAAATTGAATCCAAAAAGAAGAAAAGAAAAGCTAAAGTAAATGAAGCCCCAAAGACCTAAAGCCAAAAATCAAAGCTTCTTTACATCGTGTAAGATGTAGTCCACTTTCTCCATGTTTCCTATGTTTTCTCCACGGTATAATTTCAAACGGCTCCCATTTGCTTTGAAGATTCCCTTTTCTGGATGAGATAGCTCCACTGCTCCGAAGGGAGAAACCTTGGTCACCACGAATAGTCCAGACTACCTAGATCTCAATTTTCCTGGAAATAGCCTCAATCTTGAATTAAACAACAACACTTGATCACTTTTCTTGAATTCGTGACTTTATATGATGTGCTTGTCATGTCACTTCTTCATGTTCTCCTTGTATATTCATAAGTTCTCATAAGTTGTATTCCTCCATTCATCTAGCTCATTTACTTGAAAAAGTTTTTTTGTTCCTATAGAGTCAAGATCAAAATTAACCAACTGGATGGCCCAATAGGCTTAATGCCCTACTTCTACAAGTAGATGACACGAGTTTCCATAAACCAGTCTATATAGAGTGGTTCCTATAGGTGTCTTGTATGCTGTCCGGTAAGCCTAAAGAACATCATCTAATTTTACATTCCAATCTTTTCTAATATGATTTACCACATTTTCCAATATTATTTTCAGGTCTCTATTGACTACTTCAACTTGGCCACTAGTTTGGGAGTGATAGGAAGTAGCTAGCTTGTGGGTCACACCTAATCTATTTATCACTCTCTCCAGCTGGTTATTGCAAAAATGAGTCTCTCTATCACTTATTAGCATTCTAGCCACACCAAAGCGAGTAAATAGCTTTTTCAAAAACTTAATCACCACTCTAGCATCATTTGTAGGTAATGCCTGTGCTTCTACCCACTTAGATACATATTCAACAGCCAACAAAATATACTTGTTACCAAAAGAACTTGGAAAAGGTCCTATAAAGTCAATCCCCCAACAATTAAATATTTTACAAGCTTGGAAAATGGAAAGTGGCATTTCATGAGCTTTAGAGATGTTACTTATCCGCTGGCATCTATCACAACTAGTCACAAACCTGTGTGCATCCTTAAATACTGAAGGCCAGTAGAATCCAGAGTCAAGGGCCTTTCTTGCTGTCCCATTTCTTGATAATGCTTCCTTGTTGGTCATTCATGACAATGCCCAAGAATATCACAGGAATTAGTAGTGTCCACACATCTTCAAATGATATGATTTGCACAGAAACGAAACAAGAATGGATCCTCCCAAAAGTAACACTTTATATTAGAAAAGAATTTCTTCCTCTACTATGGAGTAAGTCCTTTAGGAAGGATACCTACTACAAGAAAGTTAGCATAGTCAGCAAACAAAAGGAAAGTGAGATTTTTACCCTCAACCTATAACAGTTGTTCATCAATAAAGACGTCATTGATCTGTTCTTCTTTTAGTGCTTCCAAAGTGGGGTTTTCTAGCCTTGATAGGTGATCCGCAGCTAAATTTTCAATTCCCTTCTTGACCTTGATCTCCAAATTGAACTCCTACAACAACAATATCTATCTAATCAATCTAGGTTTAGAGTCACATTTAGCAAGAAGGTATTTCAATGCAGAGGGATCAGTATAAACTACAACTTTAGATAAGATAAGGTACGGGGCGAAATTTATCAAAATCAAATACTATTACGAGTAACTCTTTTTCTGTGGTAGTATAATTCTCTTGTGTTACTATGAGAGTTTTTCTGTTATAGTGGATTGGCTGAAAGTACTTGCCCCGCCTTTTTCCAAGAATTGCTCCAACTACATAGTCACTAGCATCACACATTAGCTCAAAAGGGAGTCACCAATCGGGAACAACTAAAATGGAGAAGTTAATAAAATTTTTCCTTTAACAATTTAAAAGCAGATAAGCATTTTTCATCAAAATTAAAGGGGGCATCCTTCTCAAGTAGAGAAGTAAGGGGTTTGAAAATTTTTGAAAAGTCTTGGATGAATCTCTTGTAGAAAAGCCTGCATGCCCAATAAAACTCCTAATGGCCCTCACAGAAGTTGGTGGAAGAAGCTTTTCAATTAACTCTCTCTTGTCTCGATCAACCTCAATCCCTTTTCGCGGAATCTTATGCCCCAAGATGATACCCTCACCGACCATAAAGTGACATTTCTCCTAATTTAACACAAAATTTATCTTTTCACACATTTTAAGTACTTTCTCTAGATTTTGCAAACAAAGCTCAAAGGAATCCCCAAAAATAGAAAAATCATCCATGAACACTTCCATTATATCTCTTACCAAACCTTCAAGAATGACCATCATACATCATTGAAAAGTTCCAAGCCCATTACGTAATCCAAAAGGCATATGCCTATAAGCAAAAGTCCCAAAAGTACAGGTGATGATAGGAAGGGGGAAATGGCCATTTCTTGTGCCTTATTTAGTTTTCTATAGTCAATGCACATTCTCCATACTGTGACAAGCCTTATTGGGATAAGCTGATTCTTTTCATTAGGTGCCACTATCATACCCCCTTCTTTGGTATCACTTGTGTAGGGCTTACCCACATATTGTCTGAAATAGGATATACAAATCCAGTATCTAACAACTTGATCACTTTGCCCTTAACCACTCTTTCATATTTGGGTTCAATCTCGGTTGAGGTTGTACTACAAGCCTTACATCTTCTTCAAATAGAATCTTATGGGTGCAGAACAAAGGACTGATTCCTTTAATATCCATGAGTTTCAGTGCTATAGCCTTTTTGTGACTCAGAAGCATTTGCACTAATTGTAGCTTTTGCCCTTCATTCAGATCTCTTGCAATTATCACTGGCAAATTGTTCTTTAGAGTAAAAAATATGTACTTAAGATGATCTCGAAGCTCTTTCAATTCTAGCTCGAGTGGATCCTCAATGGATGATCTTATTCGCCCAAGGCTTGACCCCTCTATCACTTCAAGAATTGCTGGTTCAAATTTGTTCTTGGAGTTCTCCACATGTGCTAATAGTTCTTGGGGATATTGTTCCACATTTTCCACCAAGCTATCTTTTAGCTATTGAACAAAGTGTTCTTGCAAAAATTCAGAAATGCAATCATCTAGAATATTAATCCTAAAGTAATCGTCTTGTGAAGAACAATGTCTCATTATATCTGAAAGTCTTTTGATAACTTCCTCCTCCTTAACTTTTAATGTTAGCTTTCCCTCATGAACATCTATTACAACTTTTGCAGTAGCTAGTAAAGGTCTACCTAGGATTAATGGAATCTTGGAGTCTATATTCATATTAAGAATAACAAAATCAAATAGAAAAATGAGTTTGTCAACCTTAACTAGCACATCCTCCACAACTCCTCTAGGATATTTGATGGATCTATCTGCTAATTGAATACTTATCCTAGTGGGGTTTAGTTCATCTAAGCCCAATTTACCAAAAGTACTATAAGGTAGCAAATTAATACTAGCCCCTAAATCCATCAATGTTGTGCCAAAAGTGGTGCTACCTATTACACAAAGGATGGAAAAACTCCCTAGATCCTTTAATTTATGTGGCAGCTTTTTCTTTATGTTGGAGAAGGGTAGAACACTCTTCATTCAAGGTGACAATAAACAGCTCTTCTAACTTCCTTTTGTTGGATAGGATATCTTTAAAAAACTTAGCACACTTAGGCATCTACGTCAAGGTCTCGACAAGTGGGAGATTAATTTGCAACTATTTAAATAACTCCAAGAACTTTTGAAGTTGATCCTCATCTTTTCCTTTTCTCAGACAATTTTGATATGGCACAGGAAAGGGATGCGTATGCTTTTCTGTTCCCACTATCTCGGTGGAGAGATTGCCTTTTCCATTTCCCTTGATGGTATTGCAAGTAAGTTCTATTCCTTATCTTGTAGCTCTCCTGTTCTTCCTTCATCATTGTTATCCTTACTTAATGGTATCAAAGGATTAGTCAGCTCTTTACCACTTCTCAATGTGATTGTTTCAACAAGTTCGTAGGAAGCATAATCCTCAAAGTCCTTAACAAATACTGTAATCTCATCTCCTAGATTTTGAATTAATGCCTCTTAATGCCTTATCAATGCTTTTACCTCCTTAAAATGTGAAATGATTGAAATAGCAAATTGCTCTAAAAGTTGCTCAAGTGATGACTCGTAGCTTGACTCATGAATCCTAAGGATATCATTAACTCCCTCACTCTAATAATTATCTTAAAAGTCATTCCCCCAACACCATACACATTTCCCTTTATCATTATCCATATCACAAGTTAAAATCAACCTCGCAAAAATAATTCATAACTAAAATAAATGAATAGCACAAGAATTTCTCAAAAGAAACACAATAGATCAATAATTCCCAAAATATTAATTAACCCTCAAAATTGCAAGATGAAAACGACTTCAATAAAAAAGCAATGATTTTCAGTCTCCAAATGAACAACACATCGAGTCCAAATGACTATTCATTTATTAGACAAAAAATGCAAAATAATTATTCCTACAATAACTTAAAGTCACAAATTAAGATGCATAGTTTGTAGAAGAATAAAAAAGTTGTTTCAATTAAAAAAAAAAGAAAAAGAACAAACCAAAATGAGATTAAACTAAAGAAGTATTTCCCCAAAAGAGAAATTTGTCCAACTGAAACATATATCACATAACCACCTTCAAAGTTCCAATTTCATGCAAAAAGAATATAATCTCCATCATGCCAATCTAATCTCTAACAAATGAAATTCAAGTCTCAAATCTCCAATCTCCAACAATTTCACCATAATCCTTAACAAATCAAAGAACAAGATGTAAACAAATAAACTACCAAATGAAATTGAAATTATTCAAGAATCAAAATGAATAGATTGTTGATGCGTAAGATTTGGGTGTATAAAAATTATACAATTTTAAATCCATCCCTAACCAAGTTTTAATTAAAACAGTAATCCCCAAATTACACATATGAGTAAGTACACTCATCACAAACATAGTATAGGAAATTAACGAGTATCAATCCTCAAGGAACAACTACCATTAGTTACTTTTCATTCAGTATTTAACTGACCCAATAAAGTGATAAGAAAATAAAGAAAAATATATACAACTCAAGAATGAAAGAATATGCAATTTAGACAAATATTCTTAAAGACACAATCATGAATTACTTAGCAATTATCACAATCAATTATTGTCTTGGCATCATAAAACAATTTAATTCGTTTGCAATCCATGGAATCAGTATCCTTTAGCTAAATCAGTGAACATATTCTGTCTCAACCAATCTACCCAAAAGATGCATTAAAATTAATCATCATATAAATCCCTATATTCTAGATGATTTAAAGCATGAATTAACCAATGAATCTATATTCCAGCAATCATTAACTAATCTTTGATTACCCAAATTCTCAACAATTAACTCTTTTTGCAAGCAAGTTAAGAGATAATAAATATGAGACTAATTTAATTGAAACCACTATCAACCTCTTTTGCAAGCAAGTCAACAAGAAGAATCAATCAATCAATTCCTTAATTAAAACAAGTAATCAAATACTAAACATAATAATCAATTGATCAAAAGCTAAATTAACTCAAAAATCATCAATCCCAAAATAATGTTAAATTACAATAAAAACATTGATCACATCATTGTTCTAGAAAAAGATAATAAAGATAAAATAAAGAATTCATAGACAAGCTCCCTTCTTCTTCCTTGAAGATATTTTTGAATAATGCCATTTGAGTGATAAATCTCCTTTTCGATGATTGATTTATAGCTTTGATGCTTAGATTCATGTGTTTCTCTTGTATTTTTCTTGCTTAAATAGGCTCTCAAGATGCAAAAAATTGTTCTCCAAGAGTTCTCGACAGAGTATAAGTTGAAAAATATCAAAATTCTTAGAAAATTTCCAAATTTGAGCACAAAAAAGAGAAATTTGATGCCTTTGGCAACCTAGGGCTGACGCCAGCCCAACCTCTCATGGGTGGCTCTGGCCGTGTTCTGGTCGGCCCAACAATGCTCTATTTTCCAACCTTGTTCCAGTCTTGGGCTGGCGCCTACTGTGCTGTGCATGGCCGGTGCTATCTGGAATCAGTTTTTTTCCCTTTTTCTTGATCTATTCTGCATAAAATTACTAGAATACCTTTCCAAAGGTAAAGTATCAAATATGAATGAATATGCTTAGTTATTACATTAAATGTATCACAAAACAACCTCAAATAACTGTGAAATAAATTATGCCCCTATCAATTGTACAACAACAATACAACAACAATCGAAGAATTATCAAATACAATTTTGGCCAAAATGAAATACAATCACAATACACATATAATAATTATTCATAAACAAGTTACTGATATGTGCAAGTGTATGTACAAATATAATGCTAAATCAATAACAATTAAAGTTTTTAAAATGTAACCAGTGCCGTTCCCTGGTAACGGCGCAAAAAACTTGATGAATGCATTGCATGTATGAAAAATCTCAGTCTTTGTGCTCCACATACACACAATTTTTAGTAGTTAAAATGCCAATTAGAATTATACAACACACACATATATAAGTAAGCGCACCTATCGTGTAATCGAGATTTTTTGGCAAGTATCGAAGAACCTTAGGGAGCAGGGGCTATCACTCATACTTCCTTCTTTCTTTCCTTATTGTTTAGCCAAAAGTAAGTGTAAGGTGTAAAACTAACTACATTAGGAGAGATGTTATGTTTTTTAACATAAGAGAGAGTCATAATACCTCCAAAGAATAAGAAAGAGAAAAACCCATATAATAAAAAGGAAGTCCTCTATTCAAACCTAAAAAATGAGTACCCATTAGACCCAAAATTTCTAATTCTAGGCATCAGAGTAAGTCACATGTCAATCTCATCCTCTCTCAAGTTATAAGATTTCTACCTTTATGTTTGATTGATCGATATCTCTACCTAACCAATCAAGCCTAAAGGTGCATTAATTATTATTCACTATACCAAACCATCCGGAGATCACAACATTCCAATCTCTAGTAAATTTCATAAATCCTTTAGTTATTAGCCTTAATTCTCAACCTCCCTTTTGGGTTAATTGAAAATGACAAATGCTAACCTAGTTAAGTAGGTGTCCTATCCTTAACCCCATCTCTCGAAATCATTAAGGAAGAACAATAAATTGAAATACATAAATCAAAACCCATTCAACTAAGATAGTTAAATAAGATCAAATAACCAAATACCCAAGAACAAGAATCATAGATTTAAGGAAAATACATCATTTTCAAGCATAAAAATAGGGCCCAACCCTTCATTACAATTAAAAATATATTCTTAGCATAAGAATATAAGAAATATTATAAAAAGAGTAGAAAGACAAACTCATAGACAAGCTTTTCTTTTTCTTCCTCTTAAAATCTTCAAGTAGACTCTCTTCATCTTCTTTGGATCTCTTAGTTCTTCCCTTTTCTTGGTATTCAAACTCACAAGAACTAGGGTTTTTGAGAGAAACCCTAGCATTTTCCAAACTCTCCTCTCTTCATTTTGAGTGTAAAGAATGCTTAAATAGAGGTTTGGTCAAGTGGGATCTAAAACATATGCTCAAAACTGTACCTTCTCCTCTAGTGGGCAGCTTTCCCTTGGCTGCCATGTTTTTCTAGAACCAAGGTGGGCTAGGGATGCTCAAGTTCCCTAGCCCACCTAGTTTCTGGAAAAACTAGGCACTTAAGGGAAAAATGGGCAGCCTAGAGAACTCTATCTAAACTCACTCTATACACATATGCACACAACCAGGTGGCCTAGGAAAACTTCCATAGCCCACCATGTTTATGGAATTTTGGACGCAAAGGAAAAATACCAGGTGGCCTAGGGATACTCCACTTCCTTGGGCCGCCAACCTAGACTAAAACATATACATATTTACATAAAACAGGCGGCCCAAGGAACTTGAAGTTCCCTGGGCCACCAACAATCTGGAATTTTATATACAATAGTGATACGTGTTTTTTAGTGTAGAAAATATTATCAACAAAGTCCACAATTAATCAAGTTTTAATTAAAATGTTAACTACTAAAAATATTTATACGGGTAAGTATACCCATCATATAGTATAGGAATAACAAGTATTGAATCCATGAAAACTTAGGCTCCCACCTTACTTTATCCAAAATTTTCTTGTTTAGCCAATAAAATAATAAGAGAATAGAAAGGAAAAAATAAAGATAAAAAAATATATACAACTCAAAGATGAAACGATATGTAATTAGACAAATATTATTGAAAACACGACCATGAACTACTTAGCAATTATTACAATCAATTATTATCTTGGCATTATGAAGGAATAAATTAAAACCACTTCATTTGCAATCCATGATTCCCTATCCTCTAAGTTGTTAGAATTCGTGGACTCCTAAACGCAGAAAACATCCACGAATCCCTCCCGAGGACCCAAGTAAACGATTAAAAAGATCTAAGGTTTAAGAATTACCTCTGATTGCTGTAATCGAAATCCTTCGATTCTGGTTGCACTGTTGTACGTTCGACCCGAACAATCACCAGACGCTGCAGTATGCGAACGTATTCTATCGGATACACACCGCAAACTCACTCGATACCCGGGGAGTGCTAGCGCCTAGGGTTTGAGAGGTTTTTTTTTTCTTTTCTGGTAGAGAATGGCACGAATGTTCTCAACCGAAAAATTAGACTATTGAAAAGACGGCTAGGGTTTTCTTAAAAACCCCCGAACCTCTTAAAGTCCAACCCTAATAATATCTTATCATATTCTAATTTAAATTCAAATTAAATTAAAACTGATATGATAAGATTCTGCCATTATCTCGGTAATTTAACTAATTAATTTACCGAGTCAGATTCTTATAATCTGGACATCATCTAGATACATCGAACCTGGTCACCAGAAAAATAACCTAATAAGTTCGCTTATTGTGTGACCTTATAGGTTCATTTAACACTGGCAGTGTGCCTAAATCATATTTAAATGGCCCATAAGTTATAAGCAGTTTCTAGCAAAACATTATAACTATCCAGGTTAAATGAAGATCGGTGATCTCTTTGAACCAAACCATAATTTTATATTTAGTCCTTTTGTCACACGATATCCAGATTAAGCATAAGGCACGGAGCATGTCATCCTTATTAAGCTTAATCAATTATTTCTTGATTTCATAGTAGACTGTTCAAACAAATGATATCAATATCATAGATTGATATATTTGAGCACGGCCATGCATTTTTAACAGTCTAACTTATCAAGGGGCCCATGGATATCTCTCCCATAACTGAGAGGGACAAATTCCTTCACAATCAATCATATTCCTCTCCTTGATTTATTCTATATCCAACAGTAGTCTAATTTATTATCTGGTTAAAGATAACTTTAGACAATGTCAAAATATAAAATTTATCAAGTAGGAAACTATGATGAATTTAGGTCGAAGGACTTTCAATATTATTATGGCTAGAAAGTACTTATGACATATTCCATGAAGTACTCTCACAGTGGGTCATATCCAATTCAATGTTCTATAACATTTATTTATGTCTTGACTCGATATCACAAATATCCATGGCCAGTAAAACATAGCCATCAAGTCACAAATATACTAATCTTAATTTATTATTATTCCAATAATAATAATCGATCAGGGACAGTTTTAGAATAGTCATTGTATTCATTGTAGGGTTTTACTATCAAGTCACGTACTTGATGACCAACAAAACAAAACTCACTATTCATGGAAAGAAAAGCCTCATATTATTATATAAAACATAATGACAATAGTATAAGTACAAATTGACTCTAGGGCATATCCCCAACATAAGTAACTTAATGGATATATTCTATCTCACCAGTCTTATTCAAAAGATGTATTAAAATTAATCCTCATATAAATCTCTATATTCTAGGTGACTTAAAACATGAAATTAGCCAATGAATCTATATTCTAGTAATCATCAACATTTGATTACCAAAATTCTTAACAATTAACCCATTTTTTAAAGCAAGTTAAAAGATAACAAGTATGAAATTAATTAATTGAAGTAATTATCAACCCCTTTTTCAAGCAATTTAATAATAAGAATTAACCAATCAACTTCGTAATAAGTAATCAAATACCAAGAATAATAATCAATTGATCAAAAGACTAAATTAATTTAAGAAATCATAAATCTCAAAATAACGTTAAATTACAATAAAAACAATTATTCCATCATTGTTTAAGAAAAAGAAAAGAAAGGTAAAAGAAAGAACTCAAAGACAAGCCTTATTCTTCTCCATTGAAGACTCACTTGAACAATTCTCCTTGATTTGATGAATTCCTCATTCAATGAGTGATTTTTTGATTTGATCCTTGAATTCATACCTTTTTTGTGTTTTTCTTGTTTAAATAAGCGTTTTTTATGCCAAAATTTGTTATGTGAAGAGTCTTGGCCGAATAGGATTCGGAAAATATCAAAATCTTTTGGAAGATACCAAATTCGCGCACAAACCGTCTCTAGGAAAAGTGGACCTGCTAGAGGATCCATTAAGTAGACTTGCCGCTAGGTCAATTTCCTCTGTTCTTGCTCTATTTTCCCAGAATTGATTCCCAGCCTGCTGAGGTAGACCACCCGACGCTAGGTCAACACAGAAATCACACAATTAAGTTCCAAATTCCTCAATTTTAGCATAAAAACATCAAAACACATTTCCAAAGGCAAAATATAAAATATAAAAGAATATGACTAGTTATTATGTCAAATATATCACAAAAATGGCATCAAATAACTAGAAAAATATAGGTAAATTTAGCCTATATCAATTCCCTCACACTTAAGCTTTATTTGTCCTCAAGCAAACAAGAATTAGACACTAAGCAAATGGCTTAAGACAAAACAAATCAATTCATCAAAATTTTTCTTAGCAAATTCATCCATAATAAATTAATAATATTCTTCCAACCTTAAACGTAAACTCATCAAAAACCTTGTAAACTCTTGTATTAAACCAAACAATCCTAAGGCCATCAAAGTTAAGTTAAATAAGCTTATATTTAGTATAAGAAAATCATCCTACTCCTCAAGCAAAGAGATAGATAATATAAATCATACAAGTTAAGCTATTTAAACAATTCCAACATTATAAACTCAAATTTACACAATTCAAGTTAGTGAAACAAGGAAACACTCCATTTTTTTTCAATGACTTAGGGAATTGATAGTCTTAAGTGAATGAATTTTCTCTTCACGCACCGTATGGGCCCCCCTTATAGTCATTATCATTTTTCAACAATTTTTCTTTTTTTCTTACCTTTTCGATTTCGGGATAGCCTCAAGAGAGTGTATCGAATAATACTTGTTACTTCTCTCCATATTAACCCCCTTTTCAGCAAAATGTCTTTTTTTTTTCTTTCAAAGATAAAAGTATATATTTTTTTCAACTCAATGTTTTTTCCAATTCACATTCTTTTTTTTCACTCAATTTTTTTTATTTACTTACATTCTTTATTCACAACTCAAAGTCAAACAAACTTTAAATCTATAATATACGAATTAATCAACAATTCTTTACATATTCATGATATCATCTATATTCAAACTCAAAGAATAAAACAAAACTCAAATACCAAATATAACTAAGGTTAACTTAAATTCTCAAGACTTAGCAAAATCTAATTTAATACGTAAGTTTATCTTTTAAATAAAAATTCAACCATAATGAATGACAAATCTATATCCAAAATAAATTAAAAAAAAGAAAATCATAACTTCATTATAAACAAATAAACTTAATTTAGCTTCAAAATTTTCAAACTTTCAAAGTTTCAAATTTTCAACAAAATTGTTTGATACCAAAAAAATACCAAGATAATTGATAAAAACTTAGACAAAGAATATCACCATACTGCTCCCCCACACTTAAACTGGACAATGTACTTATTAGCAAAAAATTAACACAAGAAAGCATCACCAAATGGATCAAAAATAATAAAGGAGGTAGAAGGCTAAGCATCACTTCCAAAGTGCAATAAAGTTCCAATAAATATTAAAAATTGGAGAAGAATAGAAGAGCTTGTTCAAGAAGATTTTATTCAAACCTACAAAAGTAAACACAAATAAAAGCACAAAGAAAATAATAACAAAACAAAGACACGCCTAAATAAAAAAAATACAAACTAAAAAAAATAAAAATTTTAGCAAAACAAATAAAGACACGACTCAATCTCCCACACTTAAGATGGAAAATATTTTCCTTAGTTGGGGAAAATAACACCTAACAGCTCCAAACACAAAACAAAGATTCAAACTCATTCCACTCATCATACTTCCTCATCAAACATTTGTAAAATAAATTAATGCTCATTGAAAAAAGTAAGCATGATAAAAGTAGAAATAAGAGAGGGTTTTGAAAAATAGAGGGTTCATGAGAAATATTAGTGACAATGAATTTAAATGCATGACCCCCCTTCTGTAGCCCCTTCTTAGATATACAAATGATAGGAGCTAAATTGGTTATACTTTGCTTAGTTATTTGAGGCTCTTTTGTAATACATTTTGTGAAATAACTAGTCATATTCTTTCATATTTGAGATTTTACCCTTGGAAAGGTATTTTGGTCATTATCTCAGGATTTTGGGTAAAACAAAGTGAAACCGTCGCGGAACAGAGCAGAGGCGGCGCCGGCTGCATTCTGGAACATATGCGCACAATTCAGAGAAAAATTGACGGACGAGTGGAGAAACAGAACAAAGGTGGCACCGGCTCTGAAGGACCAAGGCGGCGCCGGCTGTGGTCTGTCCCTGAGGCAGTGCTGCGATCTTTCTACACGTTTTTGAAAATCTGAAGAGTTTTAACAGTTCCCAACTTCTACTCGGCCAAGAACTTGGTACTTACGAGTTTAGGCACCTCTTAACCTATAAATAGATAGAAAACACAAGGGAAAGGGGGAGAATTCATTGATCGTCATAGAAAATCACTCAGTCTAAGGAGGAATTCTTCAAAGTTTAAGGAGGGTTGTACAAGAAGGTCTTCAAAGAAAGAATGAGGAGGCTTGTCTATGAGTTCTTTCTTTTACTTTGTTTTCTTTTTCTTGACAATGATATGTTAATTGTTTTATTGTAATTCAACATTGTTTTAGATATTCATGATTTCTAGAGTTATTTGATCTTTTGATTAATTGGTTATTATTCTTGGTATTCAATTACTTATGCTTATTACGAGATTAGTTAGTTGATTCTATCCATTGACTTGCTGGACCAAATGGGGTTGATGGGTGTTTTGATTTAGTAATTTCATATTATGTTGGCAATTGACTTGCTGGACCAAAGGGGGTTGATTGTTTAAGAACTGGTAATTGAAGATTAATTAATGTCTTCCGAAACCAAGGGTTCATTGATTAATTTCATGTTCTAAATTCGCTGAGACCAAGGGAATTTAATTAAGGATTGTGTTTAATGTGTTTTTTTGATGAATTAGTTGAGACGGACCAAGTGGTTCTAATTTATCTAGAAGATAGTGATTTCATGGATTAACCATCAAAGTGAGTCTACCTTCATCCTTCATGGTGCCAAGAGAATGATTGGTTATGATAATGGTTAAGTTCTTTAAGATCATGTTTGTCTAAACAATGGCTTGAGTTACATAAATCTACATCCTTGACACAGACATATACATATTTTTATTTTCTTTTTAAATTTCCTTTTATTTGTTTTTCACTTTATCGAGTCGGTTAAATAATTAAAGAAGGGTAATTAATGTCTACTTGTTCCTTGAGGATCGACACTTATTTTAACCCTATGCTCAGTTAATGATGAGTACGCTTGCTCATATGTGTGATTTGGGTTTAACGTTTTAATTTAAACTTGATTGGGAATGTGCTTAGTTTTGTATGATTTTTATATCCAAGTCTGAACGCATCAAGTTTTTAGCACCGTTGCCGGGGAACAATAGCATGAAAACTTGGATTTTGTTGATTTAACCATGTAAATATGTAAATATGTCAATAGGTAAATATGTCTATTTGTTCTTTCTGCAAAACGGGGCTATTTTTTTATATTTCGTGTATTCTTGTATAACCTTGTAACCTAACCTAACTTAACCAACTAACTTAGACTGAGTTTGAATTACTAACTTTGTAACCTTGTATTTGTGTTATTTTAACCATTAATTATATCTCTAAACTTGTTTCTTGTTTTCTTAGGTATTACCCTTGGTACATGACCCGAAAATCTAACAACGAGATAGTCGATTTTGACCTTGAAATTGAGAGGACGTTATCAAAAATTCGCCGAACAATTCAAAGGAATCTGATTGTCGAGATGGATGGTGCTCAACAGAACAATGCTGGGAATGATAGGAGAGTTATGGACGACTTTGTGAAACCCGCAATCTCGGGCTCGGGCTCAGGCTCAGGCTCGAGTATCACTAGACCTAGGGTAGATGCCAACAATTTTAAAATAAAACCCAACATTATTCAAATGGTGCAGAATATGGTTCAATTTGATGGGTTACCGGAAGAGGATCCCAATGCTCACTTAGCTAATTTTCTTGAGATTTGTGATACCTTCAAGATGAATGGTGTTTTTGAATATGCCATTAAATTACAACTTTTTCCCTTTTCCTTGAGAGATAGAGCTAAATCGTGGTTAAAGTCTTTACCTACAGGTTCCATCACAACTTGGAATGCCTTAGCTAAAAAATTTTTGGCCAAATATTTCCCTCCAGCTAGGACAGCCAAGTTTAGGAATGAAATCTTCGCCTTCCAATAACTAGATTCTGAGCCCTTATATGAGGGTTGGGAGAGATTTAAGGAAATGTTAAGAAAATGCCCACACCACGGATTCGAGTTGGGGATGCAAATGCTTATCTTCTTGAATGGCCTCACGTTTGCAACACGGCAAGTGGTGGACTCTTCTGCAAGGGGTTCCATTAACCATAAGATCCTGGAACAGGTATTTGAGCTTATTGAAAATTTGGCTTTTAATAACTATTCTTGGGGAAGTGCAAGGTCAAAGGCTCGTGTGTAAGGAGTACACAAAGTGGATGCCGTGGCAGCATTAGAGGCTAAGATAGACGCCTTAACTCAAAAGATGGAGCAGTTGGTGATGCCTCAAGGCCAAGTGTTAAACGTCAACTGCGATTTCTGTGGAAAAGGGCACCCCAATCATGAATGCTAAAAGATGGGGTCACTCCAAGAAGCTTCAGAACAAGCGGCCTTCGCAGGTAATGTCCAGCCAGGTAACAATCCATATAGCTCTACCTATAATTCTGGCTGGAGAAATCACCCAAATTTCTCTTGGAGCAATGGAAATCCACCTAGGCAAAGTTCGTTCAATTTTGGAGGTAACCAAAGGAATCCAAACTCCATAAACACCACGGCAACACCTCAAAAACCACCAGTGGAAGAATTGATTGGCCAATTGGTAAGTACCACGGAGGCTAAGTTCCAAGGAGTCGATGCGACAACAAGGAACCTAGAGGCTTCCATGCGCAACTTAGAAAACCAGATTGGTCACCTAGCCAAACTCATGGAGGATCATCAAGCAGGAACACTATAGGGAATACAGAAGAAAATTCACAGGATCACAACCGTGGAAAACCTTGAAGTAGTTCTTTTCTCTTTTCTTTTCTTTTCATTTTGTGTTAAGGACAATTTTTAATTTATAGTATTTTGATTCAGCATCCGTGTGTTTTTGCATTTTCATCAGAAAAAAAAAAAAATTTGAACCGGACATAACAGAGCCGGCGCCGGCTCCAAGAGCCGGGCCGGCGCCAGTTCCTGTCAGAAGGAACATAATTAAAGGGCCATTTTGGCCCCTTTTTCTTCAAAACCTCCCTTCTCCCTCACAAATCCTCTCAAGCTCGCGCCAGTTTCATATCCATTAGTGCCCAAAGTTTGATTTTTCAACTTCTAAACACCTTCACAACATCTCTTACCTGCTTTTTTATTGATCCTACGGATCAAACACATCAAAAGCTTTGATTTTTCACAATAATAGCACATTCAATCCACAAGCAAAGGGAGTAGATTCTCGCGAAAAGCTTGCATCTTTTGCTTGCCATGCATATAAGAGCCTAAAGGTATGATTTTTATTTAAGTCCTACGGTTAAATTGATGGAATTGATTTTTTTCTAATTATAGGGACGATTTTGGCCAAACATTGGGAATTATATATTCTATGATTGTGCATTCCTACTTGAGTTTTATTCATTGGATTACCTTAGGAGTTATTGAGCCTGCATTACTTGATTCATGCTTGTTATCATTCAAGAATTCATATAGCTCGAGCTAGAATTATGGTTATTGGTGACACTTGAATCTATTGAAACTACATTATTGATCACATAATACCATTGCCTTCATTCACATGATCATGTTTACTAGCATGCTTTGAGGATATCAGCACAAGTTATGCTTTACAGTGGACTTTTACATGCATTGTGCAGGTTGTGTTGCATTGGGTGATAGTGGTTGATTGAATTGGGTGTTGGAGTTGATATACATTGAAGGAGTTGTGGTTTATGGATTGTGAGCTTGGTTGAGGGTTGTGTGAAATTTGAGATATATCTGTGTAAGGGTAGCTATACTCTCTTCAGTGATTGAGCGTACCTGTTATGTCTTCTTAGTACTCCATTCCTTCTGTGACCATGTCTAGAGCAAGGAGTCAACCATCTAAAAGGGCGAGAACTTCCTCGTCCTCAGTTCCATCATATGTTGATCTCTTATCTCTTAGACCTATTGAGTTTATCGATGCCTCTTGTGAGAAATGGTATAGTAGGAGAGCTTTAAACAAGATTATTGTTGAGCGTACTTTCTCCCCCACCTTAGACCGATCACTTAAATTAGGAATGATGTTTAGACGACTAGGTTGGGGATCCATAGTGCAATTAAAAGGGAAGTTTTGCCTCATGCTTGTCAAGGAATTCTATGCTAATATGACGGACAAGGGTAATAAACATCTTCCGCATATTGAAACAAGAGTGAAAGGAGTTCCTATTGTCATCACTCAAAACCAATTATCTCACCTCCTCCAGGTTTTTGACGATAATACTTGGCAAGGGATTGATGTGAATAATCAAAAGATTCTTTCGAACCTGAATTGGGATGTTAGGGGGACGCGAGCAACCTTGGGCTCATATAAGTATAATGCCTTCCAAGCTAATAGTTTCTATTCCAATAATGAGATGGCAGCCAACTTTCGCGCGCTGGTGTACATGTTTGGGTTTAATGTTGTTCCCCGTGCTAGTGGTTTCAATAAAACTAGGCTTATTGACACTTATATTCTACACCGGATGATAAACACATTACCTATCCCTCTTGCTCCTTTGATCATCTAATCTATTAGGGAGGTTGTTCGTCACTGTTTCTCCATAAAAGCCTTTGTTTTTCCCTTGGTTATAATGAATATTCTAAAGGACTTTGGGGTGAGTCTTGAGGGAGAACTCATGGAGGCTGCCACTGAGCACGATATAGTCACTGAGCACACTCTTATGAGTTACGGATACAAATACAGCCCGAAGTTGAAGAAATGGCTCACTCCCTTCGAGGTCCAACATCCCGGTTAGGAAAGGCCACCTACAGCGGAGGAGGAGTAGCCACCACCATCGGCACGTGCTAGAGCTGGCCGTTCTCAGTCTCACTCCCGGATTGACTTTGAGACCATCGTACTGGGATGCCTCGACCAGCAAATGGAGGTACTCCTACGCTTGCAGGGTACTATGGAAGATATGGCATGACGGCAAGCTACCATGGAGTAGCAGTTGACTGAGTTGAGGCAGCATCCTTCTAGGCCACATGATGGTTCAGGCCCCTCTACACTCGTTGATGAGGAGGAGGATGAGGATGATGATGCTGTGGAGGATTAATGATGCGTTCTTGCTCACTTTTGTTTTTGTTTCCTTTCTCTTTTCATGTTTTTGTTTTAGTTAGTTTGGCTTTCCTTTCGTTGTATTTCTATTTCGTTTATCTTTGCTTTATTTTCTTTTCTAGTTGTTTTTCGTTGTATTTCTATTTCGTTTATCTTTGCTTTATTTTCTTTTCTAGTTGTTATGCTTTGGTATTTTCTTTTGTATTTTTTTAGGTACGTTATGCTGCCTCCCTCTTCACGCATTCAGCTCTTGTACGCCACAATGAATGGAAGTTTGTTTTTCCTATCTCTTCTCCTTTATTTTATTTGGTCCCACAGTATTGGTTGTTTTGGTTATATTTATTTGGCCATTGAGAACAATGTTCAGTTTAAGTGTGGGGGAGTGGTTTGATTGACAATTCTTCTATACATATTCTTGGGAGCGGTATTTTTTAAAAATTTTCACCAGTTTCTGATTTTCTGGAGATTTCAAGCTGTATTTTTTTTTAATGCATGTCTTTATGATGGATTATAGAACATATGTTCTAGATCATTGATGGCTTATGCATGACTTGTTCCACTCACTTGGACAAAGTAGTTCTTGATCAAATGCTTTGCATTATTCTTGAACCTATTTTTCTCTAAAATTCATGGAACATTTTAGAACTTACTTGAATACCTCTCGAGGCAAAATAAGAAAGACATTCATGATTTAACTTAGGGATGACGGTAATAGGCCTTCTTTGGATAATTTGAGCTTTTCAAGCCTACCTATTGTTATATTTTCCCTAGTGCCTATTTTGAGCCTAAATTGGTGATTTCTTTCTTTAAAACCCGTCACGATATTTTGTCCATTACTTGTGCTGAGTGTTTGTATAATTTCCAAATCTTTATACTCTTGAAGGATGAAAGTATATGTATGTTGGAAAAAAATGTAGGGATGGAGATCATGACTTGTTACTTTCAGTCATGGATCAATTATAAGTGGAGCTAGGAAAGAAAGGAAGTGGAATGGAAGGAAGAAGTTGAAAGAAATTGAGAAAGAAAAGAATGTTGAGCTGAAAAAGATGAGAAAGAAGAAAATAAACGAGAGGAAGTGAAAAGAGAAAACAACAAGTTGCTAGAAAGAAAAGTGAGTGAAAAAGAAGAGAACAGTAGCAGTGAAAACAAAAGAGGAGTAAAAGAAGAGAGAACTGAAAAAGAATTGGAAAAAAAGAAGAGCAAAAAGATCACAAAATGGATGGGGAGTGAACTATAAAAGTAAGTTCATATAAAACACTTGACACCATTGCTGGAAAAATTGAGTGAGCTTGTGAGGAAAAGAGTTGATGATAAGAAGAGGTGAAAAAGAAAAAAAGAAGAAGAAGAACAATGCAGGATTTACTTGAAATACATAAGGGTTGTTATATAAGGTTATGGTTTAATTGATTCTTGGAATAGGAGAGCAAGAAGAGTTGGGAATTATATGTTTATTTTGGTTACCCTTTTCTTGATTACTCTCAGTTTTCTTTGACTTTTGATGTTCATAAATCTTTCGTTTGCTAAGCCACATTATAAACCTTTAGCCTTACATTACAAGCTTAAAAGTCCTACTTGATCAAAGTAGAATAATAATATGTCTCGGATTAGTGGAGAGAGTGTATGAAAAGTAAGCATATGGAATGCATACTCTTTTTAAACTGACTTCTTTCTAATGGTTTGAGAATATTGTAAAGTATTGAGATGGTTCTACTAAGTCATTTATCACTACACAAGTCTTGCATTGGCTGTGAAAGATTTGGTATCATATGTTTTATGTTCATAAATAAAGAAAGCATTGAAGATATGGTTTTGGAATTGATTGAGTGATTAAAACCTTGTGTTTTTCCTACTTGTTCTTGATACTTTGCTTGAGGACAAGCAAAGAGTTAAGTGTGGGGAAATGTGATAGGGGTTAAATTGGTTATACTTTGATTAGTCATTTGAGGCTCTTTTGTAATACATTTTGTGAAATAACTAGTTATATTCTTTCATATTTGAGATTTTACTATTGGAAAGGTATTTTGGTCATTATCTCAGGATTTTGGGTAAAACAAAACGAAACCGTCGCAGAACAGAGTAGAGGCGGCGCCTGCTGTAAGGCTGGAACCGGCGTTGGCTGTATTTTGGAACATATGCACACAATTCGGGAAACAGAGCCAAGGCGGTGCCGGCTCCGAAAGACCAAGGCGGCGCTGGTTGTGGTCTGTCCCTGAGGCGGTGCTGCGATTTCTCTACGCGTTTTTGGAAATCTGAAGAGTTTTAGCAGTTCCCAACTTCTACTCGGCCAAGAACTTGGTACTTACGAGTTTAGGCACCTCTTAAGCCTATAAATAGATGAAAAACACAAGGGAAATGGGGAGAATTCATTGATCGTCATAGAAAATCACTCAGTCCAAGGAGGAATTCTTCAAAGTTCAAGGAGGGTTGTACAAGAAGGTCTTCAAAGGAAGAAGAATGAGGCTTGTCTATGAGTTCTTTCTTTTACTTTGTTTTCTTTTTCTTGATAATGATATGTTAATTGTTTTATTGTAATACAATATTGTTTTAGATATTCATGATTTCTAGAGTTATTTGATCTTTTGATTAATTGGTTATTATTCTTGCTATTCAATTACTTATGCTTATTACGATATTAGTTAGTTGATTCTATCCATTGACTTGCTGGACCAAAGGGGGTTGATGGGTGTTTTGATTTAGTAATTTCATATTTTGTTGGCAATTGACTCACTGGACCAAAGGGGGTTGATTGTTTAAGAACTGGTAATTGAAGATTAATTGATGTCTTCCGAGACCAAGGGTTCATTGATTAATTTCATGTTCTAAATTCACCGAGACCAAGGGAATTTAATTAAGGATTGTGTTTAATGCGTCTTTTGGATGAATTAGTTGAGACAGACCAAGTGATTCTAATTTATATAGAAGATAGTGATTTCATGGATTGACTATTAAAGTGAGTTTACCTTCATCCTTCATGGTGCCAAGAGAATGATTGGTTATGATAATGGTTAAGTTCTTTAAGATCATATTTGTCTAAATAATGGCTTGAGTTACATAAATCTACATCCTTGACACAGACATATACATATTTTTATTTTCTTTTTAACTTTCTTTTTATTTGTTTTTCACTTTATCGAGTCGGTTAAACAATTAAAGAAGGGTAATTAATATCTACTTATTTCTTGAGGATCAACACTTGTTTTAACCCTATGCTCAGTTAATGATGAGTACGCTTGCTCATATGTGTGATTTAGGTTTAACGTTTTAATTTAAACTTGATTGGGAATGTGCTTAGTTTTGTATGGTTTTTATATCCAAGTCTGAACGCATCAACAAATCAAATTTCCAACAAAAAGATGTAAATTATGTTTAAAAAGTGTATAACTATTAGAATCACCACTTATCCCTTCAAAAGATTTGTCACAATTAAAATTTCTCTTTAGACCTAGTAATGTAGATTTTAAAAATAGGATCAAGAAATCCTTACTTTACACCACATCTATAAATACTAAGTTACCTCCCTAAAATTGGGGTGAAGGATATGAGTTGTAAACATCCTCCAAGGTTGTTGTATGATGTAGCATTGAAAGACCCAACTTTCTAAGGCATATTAAACTCAATACATCATCATTTGGACCATTGTTCTCCAAGAATTGAGAGGAACCTAAAAAATCATGTGACAAAGAGAAATTAGAATTATTAGTACATAGAGGAGAATCGAATACCTCCCTTTCCACATTAGGCAATTGTTCCTCGTATCCTCTTTCCTTAAGGATTCTCTTGTTCAAGTGTATGGGCCTTTATGGCATCTTCCACCAACTTGGCTAGTTATGTTCTTTGATTGCTCATTTGTTGGGAAGATTCATCTTGATACTTCAGGAATGAATTGGTGTTGGCGACAAAAGAATTTATTGAGGCTTCAAGTGACGTCTTACAAAAAGCATTAATCCAAGCTTGCAAATTTGCCAAATTCTCATCATTGTGGCTCTTTTGAATTTGTGTCCATGGCCCCATATATCCCTATAGTTGATTGTCCATGATGATAATTTTAACCTCGAGCTCAAAGAAAAACTAAGATCAAATCGAAAAGAAAAATCAAACAAGGAAAAAAAATCAAACAAATCACAAAAAAAAAATCATAATAAATGTAAATATTCACAAAGTACTTAAAAACAAAAGTTAGTAATATTTACAAATATAACAAAGGCTAAATCAATAAGATTCGAGTGTTTCCGATAGTGCCCATCCTCGGCAATGGCGCTAAAAACTTGATGCGTGTTTTTTAGTATAGAAAATATTATCAACAAAGTTCACAATCAATCAAGCTTTAATTAAAATGCTAACCACTAAAATCACACATACGGGCAAGTATATCCATCATATAGTATAGGAAATAACAAGTATCGAATCCACAAAAACTTAGGCTCCCACCTTACTTTACCCAAATCTTTATTGTTTTGCCAATAAAATAATAGGAGAAAAAAAGAAAAAAAAATAAAGATAAATATATATATACACCTCAAGGATGAAAGGATATGTAATTAGACAAATATTCTTGAAGCCATGACCTTGAACTATTTAGCAATTATTACAATCAATTATTATCTTGGCATCATGAAGGAATAAATTAGAACCACTTCGTTTGCAATTCATAATTAATCCCTATCTTCTAAATAACTTAATTGATAGATTCTATCTCACTAGTTTTACTCAAAAGATGTATTAAAATCAGTCCTCATATAAATCCCTATATTCTAGGTGACTTAAAACATGAAATTAGCTAATGAATTTATATTCTAACAATCATCAACCAATCTTTAATTACCAAAGTTCTTGACAATTAACCTATTTTTCAAGCAAGTCAAGAGATAAAAAATATGAAATTAATTAATTGAAGTCATTATCAACTCCTTTTTCAAGAAAGTTAATAATAAGAATCAACCAATCAATTTCGTAACAAGTAATCAAATACCAAGAAGAATAACCAATTGATCAAAAGACTAAATTAATTCAAGCAATCATAAATCCCAAAATAATATCAAATTACAATAAAAACATTGATTCCATCATTGTTTAAGAAAAAGAAAATAAAGGTAATAGAAGGAACTCATAGATAAGCCTCATTCTTCTCCCTTGAAGACTTTCTTGAGCAATACTCCTTAATTTGATGAATTTCTCCTTTAATAAGTGATTTTCTAATTTGATCCTTGAATTCATATTTTTGTCGTGTTTTTCTTGTTTAAATAAGCTTCTTTGTTGTTAAAATTCGTTGCTTGAGGAGTCTTGACTGAATAGGATTCGAAAAATACCAAAATTCTTTGGAAAATACCAAATTTACGCACAAACCGCCTCTGGGCAGAGTGGACCTAGTGGGGGGTCCATTAAGCAGACCTAGTGTCGGGTCCATTCTAGTTTTCTCTTCAATTTTCTCTATTCTTGCTCTGTTTTCCTAGACTTGACCCCTGGCCAGCTTAAGTAGACTACTCGACGCCAGGTTAATACTGGAATTGCTTAATTAAGCTCCAAATTCCTTAATTTCTGCATAGAAACATCAAAACACTTTTCCAAAGGCAAAATATAAAATAAGAAGGAATATGGCTAGTTATTATGTTAAATGTATTACAAAATAGCCTCAAATAACTAGAAAAATATAGGTAAATTTAGCCTCTATCAAATAGCTCAAAACCTAGTGGCCTAGGGAATTGCCTTCTTCCTAAACAAAAATTGTTCACTCTTTTTTTCTTCTATTTTCGTCCTTCTTCTTCTTGTTCTTCTTCATTTCATCTGCATTTGATCTTTTCCATTTCCTAGCAAAACAAGATGAGAATAGGGTGGTGAGTGGTGATTTATACACGAATTTATCTCCATTGAAGTACAAAAATAATAGAAAATGTATATATGATGAAGCTTCATCATTGCAAGAACTTTTGACACTTAAAGAGGCCCATATAAAGAAGTTGACAGAGGTAATCAGGATGGTCATGACATGTTTGATGCTACAAGAATGGATTCATAGCCAATGAATAAAGCAGGTACATGTGATGTTATAATGAACAATCTAATATTTGTACTATTCATGCATTATCTACTCTTTTACTTCGCAATATCTTTATAGACATTTATTTGTTTCCAGTTTAATTATCTACTATGTTGTCATCAATGGTAAAATTGTAGATTATTTATTTCACAGACCTGAGTGGACACTATTAGTTGGGAGTTCTTAGATTATATAGCCATGAATTAAATAGTGCATGAATACTCACTTCTGAATAATTTAAGTGCATGACCATCTTTTCTCCAGGTAATCCCTTGATTCTCTTGAAAATGCTATCCATAAACCCAGACCATTGGCAGATCAATCTTTCTATAGCCATTTCTATTATTATTCAGGCAACTTCTATCAAGAACCAACTTTCTATTGCTGATGCTTTTATATAGACGTGATGTTTGAAATATCTTGAAATTTCTAGGTCATTTCAGTTATGAAAACAGGAATGAGTTAATCTACCTGTTCTCAAATTCTTTACAAAGGGAACTTTTTCTTTAGTTATTGTCTCAGTATCTCCACCTAACTTAGACATTCAACCATGATGGGACGCAGTGAAAAATCACTGCCCTAGATTTATATACAAATAAGGGTTGTCTACATAAATTGGTTGGAAAATATAGTTGGTTAGCATTGTTTATGTTGGTTAAAAGCTATCCAGACTAGATTACCAAATTATTACCTAATGATCTATGTGTTGCACTAAACTTTTCCTTTGACTACTTTTGGGTAGTAGTGCCATTGTTACTGAATAATTTGCCCTTTTTAAGTCTTACTTTATGATTCCAAATGTCATTTCTACTTCTCATGCATCCATTCATTAGCATTGCACTACACTCAGCATTTCTACTTCTCATGGATCCACTTTTGGGCTATATAGAGCATAACACTACACTCAACATATAGTAGATATGTAGTTGAACAATATATAATAGAACTCTTTAAGAATATGCATATGTGAACTTCCCTAATGATTTCTATTTTTTTTTTCTGTGCAAGAACTTGGGAATAACTCTAAGAAAAAAGGAAGGGGTCCTTCAAAGCCAATAAATCGTGCAGAAGGAGAAACTATTTCGGTTGAATTTAATGAGATTATGCAGCTAATTGGACCAACTAAACCTATTTCCATGACCTATCTTCGTAATGTTGCTCATAACGGTATCCGACTACCCCTTACTTATAAGACATGGAGAGATATTCTAGAAGATATCTTAGATTATGTTTGGGTAGATATTCAGGTAAATTACTAGTATATTCCAATTGTCTTTTTGTTATTTTTTTTTTGTTATTATTGTTATTCTATTAGACTAAGTATATTCTTAACTTTTTATTTATTTATTTATTCTTTTTTAATGAAGTTAAAGAGCACAGTCCCTCCTGCATATAGGATTAATTGCATGAAATCACTTGATGAAAAATAGAGAACATCGAAGAGCCAATTAAAGAAGCACCACTTTACTGACAAAACCAAAGAGGAGGCTTTAGCCAATGTTCCTTAAGGGTTGAGCCTGAGCAGTGGAAAGTGCTGGTTGATTATTGGAATTTGGACCAAGTGCAAGTACTACTTCATTCCATTAATAATCTTCACTTTTTATTTAAGTATGATCAAATATTGTTTATCTCAATTTATACTAATTTGATGAAAATGGCTATAAGTTATTTTCTAGACATTGGTAGGAAGCTGGCGAAAAAAAATAAGCATAATCGTGGTATGTATGGGTCTTCACACAAATGTGGTAGAACACCATTTGCGATAATACAAGCTAATGTAAGTAGTCACATTTTCATATACTACATTTCAATAAATTTTTTATTAAAAATAAATGGTACAGGTTTTCACCTTCCATAGTTCAGATGACAAAGAAATGTGAGAAAACAAATCCGCTATCTATTTATATAAAAATACAAATAGATGCAAATGGCATCGCTAGAGATCTAGAAGCAGCTAGACTAGTTGTAACATACTACTACCTCTTTGATATTAATTTTTATGTTATTTATAATGCCTAGAATTTAATTAATTTTCATTAATTTTCCTTTTTTCCCATTTTTTCTTGATGACACATTCACACACTATTAATTGTGCAGAGTTCAATAAATGCAAGGCTTGAGGAATTGCCTCATGAAGAATGTATATTGGAACGCTGACTGTTAGTGTTGTGCCCTAGAGGCAATCACTTGTACATTGTATATGACACATTTTCTTTTAATAAAAAACATTACTTATCTTACAGTTTTTTTTGTTTCCTTTAAGTAATATAATTGTTCGATAAAATCCCTAATACAACACGGTGTTAAAAAAATAATGATAGAGATCATGATATGAGATTCCTACTACATTAGATGGTGTTGGTACTTAAATAGTCCCTAGTCATAGTATTAATGAGACAGGACATCATTAATGCGTTAAGACTAGCACGTGTTAGACTTTCTGATTTGATCAGGCGGTGGTTCCCATAACCGTGAGTATTGAGATACTCAAAATTAACACATGGATGCTTGTTAATGGAACAAATTCATTGGATGACTTAGCTTTGAGATAATCACATGGATAACTATTTACTGCCAGTGATATAATCTCAATATAGCAAATGTGCAAGTATCCTTAAACTTGAGATCTCCAAGGTACTTTGTTTGCTGAGCCTTATACTTTGATTCCAATATCCAAAGCTCGATCGAGGGCCGCCTATGAGATGAATATTGGGTACATTGTGAAGTAAACGAAAGTAATTGAGAGGGTCAATAAAGGATTCACCACTCCTAATAGTAGGGGTGAATATCTCACGGCAACTTGTAGGAATTACTACTCGAGAAGTCCTTAGCCAAGGCAATTGTGTATTGAAAATAGTTCTAATTGATACATATCTAGAGTAGTGGGTTCCTGGTATAAGTACTATTGTATTCGGACTAGAATTATTTATGGAGGGAGTTGGCACTAATTCCGTACTCCAAACTGAATAAGATATTATATGGTGAAATGAGTTAATTGCACTGAAATTTGTTATTGAAGGGTTCATGTCAAGCCACTTGACTTCCTGGACTCTTGGGTGGTCATGATGTATTGTTAGATACTGCTCATGATCTGGGAATATGGGTTTATTAATTGATACCAATCCTAATTAGAATTAATATGATTAATTCTAATTAATTATGGCTTATTAATCTCAAAGACGTTTGGATTAATTCATGTTCTCTACCAATTGACTGGGAAACCTAATAGGTCACACACAATAGAGGATTATATACTCAAGATGTTATTTGACAACATTGTAGGGTAAATTGAGAGAAAGAGAAGTTGTTGTGGATAAATTATAATTAGTTATAATTTGTGGTACAAGTTGTAATTGTGAGAACTTGATATTTCCAATTACAATTAGGGAATTCTAATTGTTTTAGAATTCTAGATTTTCAGTGAATTTTCGGTTTTATGATGATATAGCCGAAAACCCTGATGGTGATTCACGTGAGAAAAACTGCAGCCACATAAACCTTATTTTCTTCTTCTTCTTTCTCGATTTGATCTTGAAAAGGAACCCTAGCCACCACTTAGAATTTCTGCTAGCACAGAAAACGTCGTGCTTGAGTATTCCTCTGTGTAGATTACTATTAGAGATAATCACACACTGTGATTATAGTGGTTAGACATTCAACTCACGTGGAGATTAATCACAAGGATTGCTGGATCGCGCCTCAACTTGAAGAGGAAAATTTTGTTCTTCGGACGATCACTTAAAGGTAAAAAGCTGTTACCTTTACTCTGTCTTGTTTTTCACACATAGATCGGTCCTGGGAGGGTATCTCGTTTTATTTTCCGCTGCGCCGTATAGGATACGAGCCAGAGGTACCCAACACTGACAACAAATATTTCTAGAATTTATGGGATTTGAGGGGCATGGCTATATCAAAACAATAGGATTAGGTCCAACTCACTTAATGCTTATTGGTGGTAGTATATATTCTAGCTTTGAAGAGTACATAAACAAGCTCTTAGAGAAATTTCAAAAATAATTTGACCAAAAATTTTGATAGCATGCTATCAAATTTTCAAGGTTAAATTAGTACACTTAATGCTCAAGTGGATGCAATAGCAGCTTCATTAGAAAAAAAATCATAGCCTTTCTTGCACAAACAATGGTCACCAAGTCTGAATTAGATGTTTGTAAGTGATTATGAATTGCAAATCTTATACTTATACTAACATTCTATTTATTTTAGGCGGCTGATACCACCGAACGAGCATACTTTTAAATATGAGAGTGCAACAAACATGGCATGATTATTGCCTTTATTCTCCATATCATCACTATTCCAGAAGCCTCATCTCTTCATCTTATCTAAAATGTTAAGGTGATTTCAGTATTAACTTGGTATTAGAAGATAATAGAAAATGGTGGACATTAGTGCATAATTACTTTTATATATTTAATGCTGGTGATGTTGGCTATCATAATGGACAAATTTGGTTATTTTCACATTGGCAATTTACTTAATGGAGTTTAGTTTTCAAAACCACATGCTTGGAGGAAATGAAAAGGTGGGAATTTTCACGTAAAGAAGATTACAAAATCTATACTTTGATCATCTTTGGAACTTTGAGATGCTAAAAAAATAGTATACCAAATGTTGAGTAGTATTGTGATGTGGTGCTTTTTTTACATTCTTAATGGATTTGTCTCTGGAAAAAATGATGCAGTCTCAATTGATCTGCTAAATGCTTGATTACTTTTTAAATGTCTTGTCAGTGAGCAATACCCCGATGCTTCCTCTGTCTATGTTCCATTTTTTCCCCTCATTTTTCTTTTTAGAGATGCTACTTTTATTAGAATTAGTCTGTCTCTAAATTTTTATGGTGCTGTGAAAAGAAGGTAGATGGTGTTTGGCACTGAATGTTGTATCCATTAGAGGTTCTGGGTACAGACTTAGCTATATTAGATGAAATTGATTTTATCTTAGATGTTGATGTAATTGTGTAATTTTATGCTCTGCCATTGTGATAGGAATTCTCTAAGGCATAAAGATCACTTCAAATAAGGGGGAAGAAGGATAAGAAGATAATAAATGGCTCCATAAGTGAGGCTCCTTTGCAAGAGGCTTCAAGGAGCATTTAAAGATTCCAAGCCAAGAATTAAGAAGGTAGTGAAGTAATGGATGCCAAAAAGAAGACCAAAAGGTGCTCAAAGTGAATCCCAATTCATATAGATGGTCAAGAGCACTCATTACAAAGAAAAAGAGATCAAGAGGATCAAGTTTGGAGTGCTAGAACAGGGGATGCATGGCTTGAATGCAAGGGCATGCACCAAGCCATGCATTTTGCAAAAATTGAAGCTTCTAGCATCTTGGGTGCATGGCTAGGAGCATGGTTGTGCACCACGCTGTGCCACTATGCACGCGTTAGGATTTCAAAAATACTATAACGCTTATAGCAGTGGAAAAACAGAAATCCCAGCCCAAGATCACATGCATAGGATTTAAACAGGCAAAAGAACAAGCGTGGGTTTACCTCTGTTGTTCAAAAATTCCTTCGCGTGTGAAGGATGAGGCGCAATCCAGCAAACCTCTAGATCAAACAACAACTGGATGTTCAACAATTTATCTCGCCTCTTCAATCTCAATGTGAGAATGACTCTAACAGTAATTCACACGAGGATGCTTACTCAATGCCCAGAACACAATCTCTATGCTAGCAGAGAAAGAAAATGTCGTCTAGGGTAAAATCACAGAAAAAAAGAAGGGAAAAAGTCGTGTGGTTTTTTTTTTTCCAGAGAGAACAATTTTTCTCTATATATTTTTGAAAAAACAATCACAGCCTATTTTTTGGGAAAAAATCCCATAAAAATAGCCACTAATGAATTCTAAAAGAATTAGAATTCTTTAATTGTAATTGTAATTGGAATCTACAAGTTCTCATAATTACAATTTGGTCCAAAAATTATAATTAATAATAATTTGACCATAGTAACTTTTTCTTCTAACAATTAACCCCATAATGTTATCAAATAATATTTTGAGTACTTAATCCTCTATTATGTGTGACCTATTAGATTTTTCAGTCTATTGGTAGCGAATATGAATTAATCTAAACGTCTTTGAGATTAATAATCTTTAATAATTTAGAATTAACCTATTAATGAGGATATGTTTATTAATTCATCAATTAATAAACCAATATTAAGCAAATCATGAGCGGTATCTAGCAACACATCATGACTATCCGAGAGTCTAAGAAGTCAAGTAGTTTGACATGAACCCTTCAATAACAAATTTCAGTACAATAAATTTCTTTCACCATATAATATCTCATTCGATTTAGAGTATGGAATTAGCGCTAACTCTCTCCAAAATATATATTAATTATGGCCCGAATATATTAGTACTTGTACAAAAAATCCACTAGTCTATCAATCGGAACTGTTTTTAATACACAATTACCTTGGTTAAGGATTTCACGAGTAGTAATTCTAACAAGTGGCTATGAGATATTCACCTCTACTATTAGGAGTAGTGAATCTTTTATTGACCCTCTTAACTGCTTTCTTTTACCTCACATTATACCTAATATCCATCTCATAGGCTGCCCTCGATCTAGCTCCAGAGATTGGAATCAAAGTACAATACTTAGTAAATAAAGTACATTGGAGATCTCAAATCTAAGGATAGTTGCATGTTTGCTATAGCAAGATTCTATCACAGGCACTACATAATTATCCATGTGATTATCTCATAGTCAGGTCATCTAATGTACTTGTTCTATTAATAAGCATCCATGTGTTAACTTTGAGTATCACAATACCTACAAATGTAAGAATCACCACCTGATCAAATCAGGGAGTCTAATACGTGATAGTCTTAACTCATTAATGATGTCCTATCTTATTAACACTATGACTAGGGATTATTTAAGTACTAGCACTATACAGTGTAGTAGAAATCTTACATCATGATCTCTATCATGATTTTCTTAACACAGTGTTGTACTAGAGACTTTATCTAACAGTTATTTTACATAAAAGTAAAGAAAATAAATTGAAAGATAAATAATGCATTGTATTACAAAATAAATGTGTCATATATAAAGTACAAGTGATTACCTCTGGGCACAACACTAACAACACTAACAACACGACCATACAGTATGGCTGTGTAAGGCCAATTTTTTAGCAGCCCATCTATGGCATGGCCATGGACTCCCAACACATGGCCGTGCAATACCATTGAAGGCCATAATGAATGTATTAACTCTACTTCGGTTCTTTTATATTTGACCACGTTTGTAATGTTTTAAAGGCCAAATTAACTTGCTTAAAGGGCCTCTTTTAACTAGGATTAGTATCTCTAATAGCTTAGGACTTGGCATCCATATATATGCCATTTAACTCTTGTAATAGGAAGTTAAGATTTGGGAACTTAGAATATTTCTGGTAGAGAAACCAAAATCTCTCTAGAAGAGAGTGTATAAGGGGTGATTCCTATTTCAAGACTAAATCAAAGGGTTTAATCCTATCTTTGATTCAATATCTCTAAACTTCAAAGGGATAATCTAAATCTCTTTCTCTATTCTTGGATAGTAGTAATTCCCTAGTGTTCTTAATAGGTTTGAGTTTGGGTGCCTTCAATTCCTATCCTTTTTATTCTAATATCTTGATAGATTAGAGTATTTAGGTATTTTGAAGTAGGATAGGTTTACCAAATCTCATTGGATTATTTACATTTGCATTTAATTTAATTATATGTGTGAATTTAGTAGATAGTTGGGTGACTAACTCTGGGTTTTTGGTGCTTTAAAATCAAGAGGCTTCTGCGACTCGTATAAATTGGTATCAGAGCAAGATTATATTGATTTTAATCCATAAAACTTTCTTTGGGCAAAAGGTACAAATTTACTTCAAGAACTTATGTAATTTTTTAAATTTTCGTCACCTATTTTGGAGTTATTTTTTGAATGTTTAGAACTCAATACTATGCCATGAACTCAATGTTAAATTCATTCTACATGTTGGTATGATGTTTGAGAAATTATTTGGCTTGAAGATTTGTTGATTTGAATCTAAAACAAGTGCAAAAACTCATCAAAACATTACTGCAATTCAAATCCCATAACTAATTTTCTTGTAATTTTTGTGAGTTGAAAACTTTGTGATTTGATATAGGAAAGTTGTGAAGTTGATCCTATATGATATATTGATGTTTGGGGAACCATTTGGTGTGAAAATTTGTTGATTTGGGGATCAAAACTAAGTAGCAAATTGTCGATCAAAGTTGAGTTACGAGGTGTATACAAGGTATGTGATATATTGCATCAATGACTTGTGATTGTTCATACATGTGTATCTCAAGCTTCCATTCATGAACTATATTGTCTATTAACATAGTAAATTGTTCTTAGTGAGATAAATCTTTCTTGTAGCTATTAGAAAGTTTGTTTCTCTTTGAATTAGTCTTGAGCTTTTATATGAATTCTTGGTGGCTTTTCTTGGTGTTGTGGGTGTTTTAGTTGGCAATGTTTCAGCTCAACTCAAAGGAACAAAAAAAAAAAAAAAAAAACAGAGATTCTTTTGACCAAAAAGGAGAAAGCCAAATAACTACCTACACTCTTTCAAACCCTTGAAGAATAAAGCCTCAAAGACCCTCAAGATGAGTAGAAAGTTCTACTATAATCTCACCCTAATATCCTTGAAGCAACAAAGGTAAGCAAGAACAAATAGAATAGAGAAAATATGCACCCAAATATTGAATTTCAAACAAACCTTAGAAGAACAAAGTAACTAAGACCTATTCAAAGAAAATAATATTGAATTATCCAAAAGATTTATAGATTCTTACAAAAGGAGAACTAACTCTTAAGCGTGGTCTTGAACAAGATGAACAAAGAGGCTAGGGCCTCTTAAGATTCTCTCTCAAATTTGAATTAAAATGAAGTGAATTGTGTTTTCAAATCACTAAAGGTGCTATTTATACTATCCTAACCCTAGTTAAGTAATCCCTGATATTCTATTACAGTTTAGGGTCATAATAAGTCTTTATAAACACTTAAAATTAAAGAAAATCAGAGAAAATATAAAAAACGCGGAGCAGTCATCGGCTGCCCAGGGTAGAACCGGCGCCGGTTTGGGCACTACAACCAACGCCGGTTGTGGACTGTCTTCGGGCGGTCAAAAATTGGATGAAGTCCTTGTTGAGCAGAATGAAGCCGGCGCTGGTTTGGTTGCTTGGAGCTAGCACCGGTCATCCTCTGGAGGCCTCCTTTTTGGTTTAGTTTCGTCTGTCTTCGTCGCCGGCCCTAGTCCTTGCGTGGTCACGCCTCCCACCTCTTAATCTTGACCTTCATGATGAAGTGGAGTCTTATCAAGCTTGGAAACATTTGTGCATATTTGAACTCCCACTACTAGTTTTCTTAAATTTGCCATTCTTGAGAACTTATAACCTTTATTAATTGTCAAATTGTGTTTCTAAACATTGAGGTAGTATCACATGTTAGTAAAATAGTCATGCAATCTATATTACATGGTGGAAGAAAATCGAAAAATAATTCCTAGGATCACTCATATGCGTTATTATGGGATTAAGAAAAGTAAGGTAAAATACCTTCATGCTTTGGTGCTTGCACTGCTATTTAAAATTTCTTCACTCACTTGATGGCGTGATCCAACAATTGTTTGAAGAAGTTGTTGTTTGGTCACAACCACTGCAATTCAAGAATAGAATTGTCTCCAATAATAATCCACGCAAGGATTTCTCAGTTACACTGTGAACGAGATGCTAGTACGTTCACTAGATGCTAGGGTTTAGAGAGGAAGAAGATGAACACCAAAAAAACACAGGAAACGATTTTCCTTTTTCGTTCGATTTTTTTTTTCACACAAAACATAGCATTGCATATATCAAAATATATGCTTCGTGTTTGGAAACCAGAAACCGTAAGAAATAAGGATTCCTTAATTTTCAATTAGTATTGTAATTTTTTTAATTATAATATGGCCCACGAATTATAACTAATTATAATTCGACCACAATAACTTCTTCTTTTCTCAAATAAACCTGTAATATTATCAAATGACATCCCAAGTACTTTATCATTTATTATGTGTGACTCATTAGGTTTCCTGGTCTATTAGTAGCGAAATATGAATTAATCTAAACACCTTAGGATCAATAATTCTTAATAATTAGAATTAACTTATTAATTCTAATTATGATTGATTTATTAATTCTTTAATTAATAAATTCATATTCAGCAGATTATAAGCTGTATCTAGCAATACATCATGACCATCCAAAAGTCCAGAAAGTCAAGTGGCTTGACATGAACCGTTCAATAGCAAACAACAGTGCAACAAATTCCTTTCACTATACAATATCTCATTCGGTTTAGAGTACAGAATTAATGCTAACTCCTTCCAGAATATTAATTGATTCTGGCCTGAATATTTTAGTATTTGTTTCTGAAATCTATTACTCGTCATGCGTATAAAATGGAACTATTTCTAATACACAGTTGTCTTGGCTAAGGATTTCTCGAGTAATGATTCCTACAAGTGGCCGTGAGATATTCGCCTCTGCTATTAGGAGTGGTAAATTATTTATTGTTCTTTTTAACTACTTTTGTTTACTTCACATTGTATCCAATATCCATTCTATAGACAGTTTTTTCAGGACTCCAGAGATTGGAATCAAAGTATAACCCTTAGCAAACAAAGTACCTTGTAGGTCTCAAATTTAAGGATACTCGCACATTTACTATGATGAGATTTTATCACTGATACTAAATAGTTATTCATGTAATCATCTCATAGTTAGATCATCCAATGTACTTGTTCTAGTGATAAGCATTTACGTGTTAACTTTGAGTATCACAATACTCTCGGATGCGAGAACCACCACCTGATCAAATCTGGAAGTATAACACGTGCTAGTCTTAACACATTAATGATGTGCTATCTCATTAATATTATGACTAGGGATAATTTAAGTACGAACACTATCCAGTATAGTAGGAACCTCACATCATGATCTCTATCATGATTTTCTTAATACAGTGTTGCACTTCGAACTTTATCTAACAGTTATATTTACACGAAAGTATAAATAAAATAAACTGAAAGGTAAAGAATATCTTGTATTATTAAACAAATGTGCAATATATAAAATACATGTGATTGCCTCTAGAGTATAACACTAACAAATTTTCACTTGCACTAAAGCCAATCATTTATGTATCTAATATCGAATGACTCAACATATCTATCATGTTTCTTTTGAGATAGTGCTTTAGTCAGCGGATTCACTATATTCTCATCTATGAGAACTCTCTCTATCTTTTACATCTTTCCTATCAATGATTTCATAAATCAAGTGATAGTGCTCAAATTGAACACATAGCCTGATTGTGACTCATAGTCAATATTATCAGATTGAAAACTGCTATCAGTATACCCTTTTTACTTATTGAAGAATGAGACAACATATCATATTAGCAATATATCATTTACATAAATTGATAGGAAAACAATTGCACTCCTACTAATCTTCTTGTATACACAAGGTTCATTCATATTTTGAATGAAATCGAACTTTTTGATTATTTCATCAAAGTGGATGTTCCAATTCCTAGAAGCTTGCTTAAGTCCATAAATAGACCTTTACAACTTGCACACTTTTATCCTGTCATTGGATGTGAAACTCTCAAGTTGTATCATATACACTTCTTCGGTTAGGTTTCCATTTAGGAAAGTTATTTTCACATCCATTTGCTAAACCTCATAATCATAATAAGCGACAAGTGTTAGGAGTATTCTTATGGATTTTAACATAACAACTAGAAAGAAGGTTTTGTCATAATCAATACCATATTGTTGACGATAACCTCTAACAACCAATCGTGCCTTATAGGTAACTACATTAATACCCATGTCGGTTTTCTTTTTGAAAATCCATTTGCAGTTCGATTCCTTTGGGTAGATCAACTAAAGTTCATACTTGGTTGTCATACATGGAATCTATCTTTGACTTCAGGGCTTTAAGCCATTTGTAAGATTCTGAACTATTTAGAATATCCTTGTAAGTAGTAGGCTCATCTTCATCTATAAGCAATATATTATTATGGTCATTTATGAGAAATTAATATCTTTCAAGTGCCACACATATCCTACTCGACCTATGAGGTTCTTGTGTAGATGAAGATTTATCTATTCTCTCAATAGATGTGGGATTAGACGGTTGATCTGTATTTGTTTGTTTTTTTTTAACTTCACTAAGTTCAATTTTACTCCCACTGTTTCCTTTGAACATGTGTTCCTTTTCTAAGAAAATGACATACTTTGAAACAAATACTTTATTTTTAGAAGATAGATAGAAGTAATACCTAAAAGATTATTTTGAATATCCTACAAATAAACACTTGCCAGACTTACTTTCAAGTATATCTGATTGTGTTCTTTTAACAAAGGCAGGGTAACCCCATATTCTCAAGTGAGATAACTTTGGTCTTTTTCAAAAGAATAACTCAAATGTGGTAGTGTCAACTATTTTTTATGGAACTTTGTTTAGAATATAAACAGAAGTCTCTAGTGCATACCCGTTTAGCCATCATGATCCGTACTATGTCTAGATTTAGCCATGGATTTGCCACGGAATTGTCCGTGGCAAATTGACAATTTTCTTGTAGCCGACCCCAAAATAATTTTGGTAAGTCTACAAAAGCTATCATGATCTGTACCATGTCTAGAAGGGTTCGATTCCTTTTCTCAGATACACCGTTATATTAATGTATATATGGTGGAGTCTATTGAGATAATATCCCATTATCACTAAAATAACCTTAAAACTCATGGCTTAAGTATTCACCTCCTCGATCGGATCTTAAAGTCTTGAAACTTTTGCTAAATTATTTTTCTACTTCATTCTTGAAGTCTTTGAACTTGTCAAATTTCTCAGATTTGTATTTTATTAAATACAAATAACCATATCGTGAATAATCATCGATAAAGGTTATAAAATAGTGATAACCTCCTCTTGCGTGAATAGACATTGAACTACCACCAATTGTGGGTTGTTTTTAATCAGAATACGCCCCAAAAAGGGTCATTCCACTTCAACTGGCATGGCCACTCAAGGATTTCCTCTTTTGGCCTTAATGTATTCATGGAATGCATCTCACTTCAGATGCAACTTCAACATCTGTAACTCTCTTTTCCATTATGCCGCTATAAACTTATTTCCCTTTTCTTGCTGCTGTGATTTTTCTTTGCTACTGTCATTGAAAAGTGTCGTTACCAAAGCTACTCGTCCAATCCACTTCCTAAATTTGTGAGCAGTCTTCAAATTTCGTTTCCTTTTTCTATTATCCATCTCTTAGTTTAGGCTAGAATGAGGGTGTTTGAGTGTTTTTTATGTTTTTTTGGAAGGCAGAGGTTGTAGCTTTAGAAATTGTTCCTCTCTTAGTCTAGGTTGGATTGAGGATTTTTAGTGTTTCTAGGTTTTTTTTAGAAGGCAGAGGAGGCCCAGGTATTTTTTTTCAAACTTTAGAAATTGTTTTTTAAACGGCACACACACACACACACACACACACACACACACACATATATTGGGTTTAGCTCTATTTGATGTTGATGGATTTCCGATGAATGTTTTTGGGTTGAGATATAAAGCATTTTTATTTTTTATGGTGAGAATTGATGATGTCTCTATGTTGAGAATTATTGGATTGAACATTTTGTGTTTCTGTGTTGAACCAAGAATTGATTCATTACTTTAGGTTAAGCTTTTTTTTTTTTTTTTTTTTAAGTTGAGCGCTGTTTTTTTCTTTCTTTCTTTCTTTTTCTTTTTCTTTTTTTTTTTTTGTTAGGGTGATAACAGGGGAAGCAAACTGGATTTTTTTTTTTTTTTATCAGTCACATACATATGCATTTTCTAGGATTTTGATTTTCAGATTTTCAAAGAAGAAAAATTTTATTGATTTTTGAAGCAAGTGAATAATTTAGGTTGTTGGGAATTAAATTTATAGTATTTTTCTCTTTCAAGGAATATATATTATTTATGATGTTACAATATATATTGAAAATGATATTGCTGAGAAAATAATTGATCCATCAGACACAATCAAGAAAACTATAAATCCTTATAAGAAAATTCAAATATTGCAAGTACTCTTCAGGCAACGTATTCATTTTGAAGATATTTTCAACTTCTATCCAAGGATTTTCCTCAAATTTAGTTTTAAAAATCATGAACAAAAATATATATAGAAAATATATTCTACATGCTTCAACAAACATCAAGTTCTTCTAAAAAATGCACATTTGTTCTCTCTGATATATTCTCTATGCTTTAGGCATATTTGTCACAAAGATTGTGGCTTCGTGTAACGCTATCACAATTTGCATGTATGCCTTTTCACTTTACCCTGTAACTGGAGAGTTATTTCAGCTAATCTTTCTTCATTTGGCATCAATTTGTAATGCTTGTCCGAATGCATTCTATAAATGATGAAAAGTGATTTATTATATCAAGCATTTATAGTCTTAAAGAGTTAAGAAATCAGTTGCATCTTTTTCTTGTGGTTGGTGGTCCAACAACCAATGTTAAACCGCGACCCTTTACGCTAAAGAAATAATGTACTCACTAGAATTTTCTTTTCCTTTTATTTCTTAAAACCTCATTTAGCCATAATAACCAATTCATTGAAAACTAGAGATACCTTCTATTTAGTATTTTCTTTACCTTCTTCTTCCCTCCATCTTTCTCTTAGAGCTTCATTATTTTAAAAAATAAATCAATAAAAACATGTAAAACTGTGCACAGATATATCTCTGCAACTAGAAATACATTAACTTTGAAGAAATTGATGAGGGATAGCAAAAGGGTTGCAAGGAAATGAGGTAGAATTCTTGGATTGTTAAGAATTTACCTTCAAAAAATAAAGCTTTTGTTGAAATCTTATACCATTGGTTGAAAAATAAAGCTTCTAGGGTTGTTTTTATCTTGTGCTCTACTATTTTTTTTTTTTAATGTTGAGAAATAGAATGGGAGTATTAGTGATGTCTTTGTATTGAGCTCTGTTTGAGCTCTATTATTTTTGGGTGAGCTGTGTGAAGATATGGAGATGTGGAATGGTGCATGTAATTAAGCTATGTGGAGATGTGGAATGGTGATGTTGTCTTTTTTTTTTTTTCCTTTCCTGATTTTGATTTGGTTGTAGGAGGAAATTTTGAGTTGCAACATTAGATTGAATTACACACTCTTCTTATTTTTGCCTTGGGATTTTCATGAATTTTGGCCATAAAAACATTAGATGAAATATCATCTGTGAATGAATTATATAGCTATAATTGTTTATTTCTTTCTTTATTCTTTTGGTTTGGTCATTTATAAAACAAAACAAGCCTCCAGAATCTAGAGAGCAAAAAACCAAAAGAAAATGGGGGGTGGGGGGGGGCAGGGGCGGCAAGAACTCTAGCAAGTGAGATTTGTATACTAATAAAATAAACTGAATATCCCATAGTCTCTTGAATTGTACAAAACTCTGCACATGGATTTCAAGCAAAGTAAGTCATTGAAATTTGTTGATGCTACTACAAATATTTTACTACATCTCCATGCCAGGAATCTACTAAAAGTAGACTTTTTGTTGCATTCCTAAAATCATCATTTGTCCAACATTTCAATGTGGTTTACATCTGCAACATTTCTTTAATTAGTCAAATCCAGTGGGCTTTTTCCTTGTTGTTATTTATTTTATAATATTTTCACTAATATAGTCTCAAAAACTATAAATCTAATACTTGACTTTCAAATTATTACATTATATATGTAGATGAATAGAAACAACCTTAAAATATTGGAGTCAAACACAACTGAAACTAGATTTGGAGATTTTGGAAGAGAGAGAACTTATTAAGAATTGAACTAATATGGATTTGTCATTATTTGTTGAACGGATGGATCTTCAAAGATTTTAGAAAGGTTGAAGTACACCATCCCCCATAAGAAAAAAAAAAAAAGAAACTCAATCCATTAAATTTAGATTAGGATGTTCTACTACCAATTGGAGAAGATGTTGGAAAACAAACAAAGATGTCACTATCATATCTCAAAAAACAACAGAAATGAAGAAGGGTACATAAGAATTAACCTACAAGATAACATTGGCTCATGTAAGTGTTTCCAATGTTCAAGGAAAAATTCCTTTTTCTTAGTTCCATTTTTCTTTCTTGCATCTCCCTCTTTCAATCATTCATTGTTGCCTAGGGTACATAGGCATTAAGATATTTATCCTTTGGCGAACACATTCAACATCCTCTTGAATGTGCTAACATAAGAGAGATGTTGAATGCCTTCGCTAGAGAAAAACTTCTTGAAGTTTAAATCTCACAAACAGACCCTGGGAGCATTCTTAAAGCCATGGCTAGAGGAAGACGTCAAGCTTTTACAGATGATGCTAAAGGATGATGCATTGTTACAGTGTGTCCTACTGTTGATTTGACACAAAATGCTTTTGATGTATGTGATATCTTGAAAAATTTTCAGGCTTTTCTAGATGTAGCAAGAGGAAGACGCATTGCTACAGTGTGTCCTACTATTGATTCGACACAGGACACTTTTGACGTATGTGTTATCCTGAGAATTTTTCAGGGTTCTTCAGATGTAGCAAGAAGAAGATGCATTTCTATAGTGCATCTCACTGTTGATTTGACATATGACACTTTTGATATATGTGTTATTTTGAGAATTTTTCATGCTCTTCTGGATATAGCGAGAAGAAGATGCATTGCTACAATGCATCCTGTATTGATTTTACACAGGATGCACTTGTTTTATACATTATCCACAAAATAATTTCAACCTTTTTTGGATCTTACAAGTATGTAGTTGACACATTGGATCTAATCCTACCTTTTTATTGTTTCCTTACCCATTGACAACCTAGCTTACTTTAAACTTTTCTTAAGCTTGGCAAAAATATAACCAGAAACACCCGATGTGTAAGTACAATAGCTTTTGTACTGTGCGTCTTGTGTTAACAGCTTTGATTTTTTTTCTTTTTTTTGGCCTTCTCTGGCATTTCGTCTTTTAGAAAACAAAGTTTAAAGTAGGACAATTTTTTTATGCATCATCTTATTAAGACGCATTCAACACTTACATCCTACTGCCCCATAAATTTGATAACGCTTCTCAACCTTTTCGTCACTTAATAACAAAATATTACAAGTTTGGTGAGAAAACAAAAGTATTCTCCCTTTCCTTTCAACTTTGTCACTTAGTAGCCATGTCTCTTGAATCACTATTAACTCTTGGCTTCTTCTAAGATTGCATAATATCGTACGAAATTGGCGGTTCAGTTAGATTTGGTGGTCTATGTTGGAAGAGGCTAAACTCACAACAGTAAATATCATTTCACACACAAGTCAAGAAAATCCATTCATACATGAGAACTGATACACAATAGTTACACTAGAGATATCCATGACATATCCTTGGGTGTATGGTTCAATGGTTCAATAGGCGTTACTTATATTATAGGATGATGATCATATGGAAAATATCTAGAGTTTGCACCCGATTTCAAGAATGGTGGCGTGCATATTTATGTAAAGGCAAACTCTATTTTCCATGTACTATACAGTGTGCCATTAATTCCTCATGCACAAGACCAGTATGCTTCCACAGACATTACCACAATATCAACATCATTCACATGGCAACATCCACTTAATGTTGGGTACTACACAGCTATGCTACTCAAACAAGATGAGTTATGAACAACAACATTTCAAAATCAGTAGCCATATCAACTGAACTGTCCAACTACGGATCCCAATTAATTTACTTATTAGCCAACACTAGTTTTGTGATTGCCAACTCTCTACTGACCCCTCGCCCAATGTGACTAAAAAAGAACCATCAGAGCCATTAATAATTTATAGACCAGCAGTCATGGACTCATCAGGATCAATTTCTAACATCACTGGACCCCCTGACTCAGACGGAGATTGTGGATCTGTGGCTAGAGTTGTGGATGACTGTGGTGATGGTAGCAGTAGCGACATCGAACATGATAATATAGACTTACTGCACATGACACTTCGAGGTTCACCAGTACCAATGCAACACACACCAGTCTAAGGCACCAATATGCATTCCTATAATAGTTTCCAATACATTTGTATGGGGACACCTGAAGGTGACTTTTTCTATATCAAAGATGACCTACACATTGATAAATTGTAGGAAGAGAATTGGAAGTTAAGGCATAAAATGCCTTTTCAAGATAAGTCACAAGCAATTTATGTTGTGAGATTGTGGCACGTGAGGAAGGGGTACAAGTTCACAGTTATCAAGAGTAAGAGTATAGTTTGAACTGCCTCTTGCAAGAGTAGCACTGAACGAAATCCATATGCCTGGTATATTTGAATCGTTAAAAAAAGCTAGCACCAGACGATTGGGAAATATCAATTTAGAATAGTGAGCATACATATCTTCAAAGAGTTGTAAACAATAATAGTAGAAATTTGCCCCCACAGGTTTTTTTGTGTAGCATATGTTACATTTCATCATAGATGACCTCAAAACACGTGTCAACACCAGAGTACGAGTTGTTTATGCAAAATTCCAGGCTAGATATTTGAATTAGAAGGAATGCTATACTAGGAAAGCTATTGTTGAGTTCTTGTATAGTATATGGCCCTCTATCTTTAGAATATTACCCAGCTACATGGCATTATAAGATTCAAATCCCGATACAATAGTGTACTGGAAACACCACACATTAGTGTTGGAGACACCAACATATTCATGTTTGTATTTTAGCTTTTAAGCCATTAATCGAGGTATCTAAGCATTATCGTCCTGTGATTTCAATTGGCAGCACCCATTTAAGAAGGGCTTATAAGGGTTTCTATTGATCGCAAGCACTTAGGATGCTAATAACCATGTGTTTCCCCTAACATTTGGGTTACTGATGCTGAATCATTACAGAGTTAGGGATAATTTCTTAGACTAGTCCAGAGACGTGGTATGCAAAAGGTATGTTTGTATTGTATTCGACAGGCACACAAGCATCTTATCTGCTATAGGGAGACAGCTTGGATGGACTAAGTCAATAGGAGTCCAAAGGTTTTGTCTACGACGTATTTGTGCCAATTTTAATATTACATTTAAGAATATTGAGTTGAAGAGACTGATGTACAAATCCAGACTAGAGAGGAAGAAATCCAAGTTTAAATTTGTAATGAATGAAATAAGATAATACAATTAGAAAGTGTACAATTGGTTGATACAGATTGGCCTCGAAAAATGGTTATTTTCACATGATGACGGATATTAATATGGATGTATGACGATGAACTTGTCCAAATTATTGAATAATGTTCTAAAAAAAACACGGACATTACCAATCAAAGTACTAGTCGATGCAACATTTACAAAGATTGTTGAATACTTTAATCTGTATTGGTCCGAGGCAACCTACTATAACAAACCGTTTCCTCCTCTGATATGGAAGGCATTCCAGGCAGCTTTGCAGAAGGTTAGAACTTATAGGGTTGTAAAGTACAACGAAACAATTGAAATTTTAGCATAAGGATACTTGCAAGAGTTGGAGGGAAAGGTAACAATGTTTATATAGTGAAAATGCCTTCACGAAACTGTACTTGCACAAAATGAAATATCTTTAGATTGTTGTGTACATATGTATTAGCAATATGTCAACACTGTGTGTCGGCAACCTTTTGATTTTGTTTTGCCTATTGACTCCACGGAGAAGTACGTTGCAACTTACAATCATGACTCCTATCCTGTCAACAACAAAAATTCTTGGCATAATACTGACTTTTTGTTGTATGGTTACACATTAGCACTTAAAGGTTACAGTCCTGGGTGTAGGTATACCGCATGCTTTCGAGAAAAGATGGACTACTGAAATGAAATGTCCCCTCCAAGATGTGAAAATTGTCATCAAGTGGGACATAACAGGCAAAACTATAACAACCTTCACTTCGAACTTGGATAATAAATTGTACTATTATATACAATTGTACTGTATAAAATTTATTTTATGATAAATAATTTATTTCACAAATAACTTCATTCCGTTTCTGATTTAGTTTCATCTTTAACCATAAAGTTAAATGAAATATCTTTCACTTCTGTTACATTTTTAAACTAGAGAAAATATCATTTAGTAATATGAACAATTGAAGTAGATGAAAGACCTCAATCAATTCTGTCAAAATCTTTCACTCTATAGTGGGAGGAAGATGCATTTATTGCATTTGTTATAAGGACGCATTCACCTAATGCATTCTATACTAGCCAAGACACTTTACTTTAATGCGTTGTATAACAATTTAAAATTTTCAAAAATGATTTCAAGTAATAGTTTAAGACGCACTTATTGAATGCGTCCTATATTTTTTAAAACACTTAATTTTAATGCGTCACACAACAATTTAAAAATTACAAAAAAAATGATTTAGAATAACAGTTTATGACGTATTTGGAAAATGTGCCTTTTTTTAAGTTATAATGCATTCCATAAATGCGTAAAGCCAGAAAAGAGCATCCTTGCGCTGCAGGCCAGTTGGAGCGGAATGACCACTTTTGGGGCCATTTTGATTAAAAAACCCAGAAATTGTTCCACTGTAGATCGGTGGCGGCGGTGGTATTTTCAACTTAGAGACCAATTAGAGAGATCAAAGGCTCTCGTTTTTGACAAAAACTCAAGTTTTTTGCATATCTCTAAGAGTGCAAATGTCAATATGTTTTCATTTTCTTTCCTTGCTCCTTCTCCCACCACCACACTATCTTTTTTAATCTCTATCTTTCTGAATATTTTTTGCACTTAGACGAAATTTGTCGGTCTAAGGGGAAAGCAAAATTTTCGGGAGTGGATATAGGATTTGCAGGGGTAGGAATTAGAGGAGATTTGTTACATAATTTGTTTTTTCAAAACTTTTGGGGTGGTTTTGATTTTGGGTTTTGATAAGGGATGATGCCTTCTTCGTGCAATGACGAAGCTGGTGGCTCGGGAGTGGTGCTAGTGTTGGTTTCATCGAATGGTGGCACCACTGTCATGGAGAAGAAGAGAAGAAGGGGAAAAAAAAAGTCAAGAGGAGAATCAACATCTGCCGAGTTACCTTCTTCTGAATCTGGGCTCAGATTTGGAGTCTGAATCAAAGTTACCTTCTTCCTTTTCATGGGAATCCCGGAGATTAGATTTAGGCTCTATTTAATTATGCTTTATTTTTAAATTTTAATATCATTATTTTGAAAAATAAATATAAAATATTAAAAAAGGTGATATTATATTTTTTTTATATTTTTAACAATAAAATATTTTTTAAAATTTAAAAATAATAAAATATTTATTCATATTTATATATTTCTCATTAGTTATTTTTCCTAACCTAATTTTATATTAAAAGTTTTCATATTCCTTACTATAATTTTTTTTTTCAAAAACTTAAAAGACTCAACATTTTAAGTAAAATAATTATAAATTTTTAAGTTAAAAGTCATATTATGAAATGTTGACCCCCCTCCTCTTCTCTTAGTCCATCATCTACAATGGTTCTCCCAAGCAGGAGACCTTAATTTTTTTATAAATACTTTAATTTGACAATAATTAAATATTATTTTTTGTCAATATTAAAATTTAAATTAACATAAAAAATAATTATAATATTGAATAAAATTTGTATTTAAAGATGTAAAAATATTATTTATATGATTTTTATTTATTATAACTATTTGAAAAAAAAATACAATTAAATTGTACATTAATATAAAATATATTTAAAATTATTTTTAAATTTTTTTCATGTATAACATTTTATTATTTAAATACTAAAAATACCTTGTATTAATTTTCTTCAATATTTTTTTTATCTTCAAAAGAAAGAATATAATGTTATAATGTATATGGAATTATATTTTATCGATTCACTTTTTTAAAATTTAAATTTATTTTTTTTTACGTACCAATCAAACGGTGCCTTAAATTTAGACTCAATTCTGTTGGTTGGAGTTTCAATCAGAATGGCCTTCTTCCTGTATGGTAGAAATCTTTGAAATTAGATTCAAGCCTGGGTTCAAATTTAGTGTTTAGAGTTTCAAGTTGCAACTTTTGTGGTTGGAATCTAGATGAGGGAGGAGTGAGAAATTTAATTAAATAAATAATACTAAAAATGAAATAATGAGATATTTAATTAAAAATAATTAAAATCATCTGAATTTAAACTCAGAAAACAATTTTCAACACCTCAGCCCACACTAATTGTCCAAATAACAACCCTTGTTTTCTATTAGCCCAGAGATGAAGACAAATAAGAGAGGAGGTCAATGAGAGACGAATTTAAGTTTTTAAAAAATTTCAATAATGAGTGTAAATGTTAAAAAAAAAAAAAAAATTAATAGTACGAGCTCATGCTTTGAGTGCAAATTTCCAATTTCCAAAACTTGAGGGAGTAAAGTGTAAAAACAAGAAAAATCGATTGAACTCCCGCATTTGTCCTCCTACGATGTTACCAACTCCTCCTCGGATAAGACTATATTTTCAATTTGTTCTTGGTCTTTCTTCTCAATGTCCGATTCCTTTCAAGTTTCAAAAATTCTTCAAGAATATATTTATGTGTGTTGAAGCCCTAAATCATTCCATAACACCAACGGCAGCAGCTGTACTCTCAGTCGGAATGGATCTTGAGGATTCGAATCCGTCAACAACAGCAGCAGCAGTAGTTGTTGTAGAAGCAGACGATCTTCAGATGCCTCTAAATTCAATAGAAACAGTCTCACTGGCAGTTCAAAGTCCTGACATGGATCCAGATTCTTTGAATTCAGCAGCAGCAGAAGCAGTAATCCCACCGCCTTCACCATTGCGTTTTGTGGATAATTTTGGTCATTTAACCAAGAAACCTGCCTCCAATCTATATCGTTTCTACATTCCCCTGATTACAGAAGAACATTACTCGACATACTTGGCGCAAACTTTGGTCAAATTATATAGCAGCTGTCGCTCAGCCACGAGCAACGACTCTACTTCCGATGCCGATGCCACCGTGACTAGTTCGACAGACATCAACAACGAGGCGAAAACAGATCTTCTTGATCAGCATGGATCCTACGTGTGCACCATCTGCAACAAATCTTTCACAACGTACCAAGCCTTGCGTGGCCACAAAGCTAGTCACCGCAACAAACCGATCGAGAAGGCCAGTCCTTCAGCCTCGGCTGTCCCTATTAATGTCTCTGCTCCCAACCCTAGCAGTAGGGCTCACGTCTGCTCGGTCTGTCACAAGGCTTTCACGTCAGGACAAGCACTGGGTGGCCACAAAAGAAAGCACTACGAAGGACAAATTGGAAGTACTGTCAGTGGAGGAGGTGGTGGCAAGAACATTGTTCATGACTTCTTAGGACAAATTGGCACTACCAGTGGAGGTGGAGATGGTGGCAACAGCATCGTTCATGACTTATCAGGACAAATTGGCACAGCCAGCGGAGGAGGACGTGGTGGCAACAACATCATTCATGACTTCGACTTAAATTTGCTGCCCCAATCAGAATTTGAAACGGAAGAAGGGCTGAATGTTGATTCTGAGATGAAAACTGAAGTTGACCGTGAACAAGAGTTGAATGGAGGCCGTCAGCCAAACAAGAAATCGCGGTTCACAATCGATTTGGTTCTTCAATTGTGATTATCCCATAGTTAGGTATCTTTGGTTTCTATTATTTTTGGTGAAAGGATTAATGAGGCACGTTTGAATTCTTGTAATGCTCTGTATTTTGTACAGAGCTTTGAAATCTCTTTCCGTCATGATTATTTCCTTATTTCTATTAATTCATACTGATTTTTGTATCTTTTTTGAGTAATATGTAGTTTGATTTATTTTCCGAGAAGAATTATATCAAGATCTCTTGTGGCATGTTTGATTAGCAGAGAAGAAAGTAGCTTTTTCTGAAGAAGAAAACTTCTAAGGAACTAATACTGCATTATTCTTTATTTAGTTGATAATTAAATACGAATCTTTTGTGCAAAGCAAATAAAGAAGAACGTTTAATCTGTCAGTATTTAAGCGATATTACTATGGAATTTTTATGTTCTGTGATATGATTCAGTTTTCACTTGAGCGTTTTGCATCATTCTCAACCTGATTCTGCATGATCTTCAGAATGAAGCTTTCCTCTGAATTTTGCCTCTAAAGTTTGAGATGCTCTGGAATCTTTACTGTTTTGCCTATGTGCAATGTGGATCATTCCCAACTTTCCTGTGGATTTAGCCTCTTAACTTCAAGATGCTCGGAAACTTTTGGTGCATTCTCAACTTGATTCCCCCTGTTCCATTTTGTGAACCTCCCTTCTGCAATTTCCCTCTTAACATTAAATTGCCGTTCAGGATTTTCACAGCCTCTTTTCTTTGCCCATTCTTGTTCAATTTGTCTGCACATGTTACTGTCTTTTACCATAACATCAGCTTCTTGATGAATTCTATCTTGCAAAGCCACAACATCAGTTTCCAAATCACACTTGTTCTTCTCATTTCCTTTCCGAACCAAACCACCAAAACACCTGTTGCAGCTAGCCTTTACCATAGTTTGGATTGCTGCAACTTCTGACTTTTTCTCCTGTTGATTCTGAAGGAATTTCACCTCCTCCTTATGCATTCTCCTTCTTCGGTGACCATCAGAATCAGTCTTGATTTCCAGAGCCAAATTTAAACTTTTCTTCTGGCAATTCTTGGCCTTTATCTCCTCCATCCTGTTGCGGTAAGCTATAAGACAATTAACATGAACTTAGTGTTGATAATTTTGGGAATCAAAGCAATAGTTTCAAAAAGTTTTCCAATTCTTCTGAACCTGAGATCCACCTTTTACAAAAAGTTTTCAAAGGAGGTTTAGTTTTCACACAAACAAAGCCATCTTTCTAATAAACCCTAAAGTATATTTGAGATGCGCATTGAATATTTCACTCTTTCTTATTGCAGTGAGGAGAGAGGACTTGGTATTTACCTGCATTTGAATAAGTTTTACAATAGGCCAATGAATTTTTGTCATTCGCATCTTCCAATAACAGGGCACTACACTACTCTTTCCAGTTTGGAAACGCCTAATTTGCACGAAATTTTATTACTTACCAAAAGAAGTTGGGCAATCATGCCAGCTAAAACAATCCACAGAAACACTTCTTCCTTCTCTTTCGTCTAGTCCGTTACCCATAGAAGCACTTTTTCTTCCACTTCCAACCCTTCTTTTCCTGGGAAAATTTATATTCACCAAATACGGAGTTCGCATCAATTGAAGATATAAGAAATGGTTGAATACCTATTAAATTAAAAAAAAATGGGTGGGCGGGGGGCGCATTGAGGAATCGATCCCTTGAACATAAAGTCAAATCTAGTTGACCCCAAATATCTTTTAAATTGTAAAACGTTATACTATATCATATTCTTTCCTATCACTTGCCCTATTTTAAGTTCTAGTTTGATTCCTCTTCTAATACAAGAAGAGTTGTATTTGCCAAAAAACGTTTACAGCATTTAGATACTTTCAAGAACATATTCTTTCACGAAAAATTTTTCCTCAGTATATGTGGCAAAAAGAAGTGTTAAAAATCAGATCAAAGACATTACCAAGACTCGTTGCAGTAGGCGATAGCAACCTTCAATGTCTCACTTTGCTCTTCACTACTCATATTACTGTAGTACTTACAATTCCTTGCTGATTCTGAATCTTCCTCGTTCACGTACCTTGTTCGAGTTCGGATTGGCCTGAAACATGCAAAACACTTTCTCGTTAATGAATCCCACGACTTCTTACAGCTTCTAAAATCTACTGTCAGCATTGTTTGAAAGCGTTTCTTCTGTCAGAAATTTTGCTCAGAGAGGCAAAGGTTATGAAAGAACATTCAAACCAATGAATGAAGAAGGTAAAATATAGTACGTATGTGTGCAAATTAGTCATTAGTGGCAGAATTTAACAAACTTACCTTCTTGAAATTCGATGGGCAAATTTGAATTGGAATTAAGGAAGGAAAAGGCGGGTTTAGAGGCAACATTCAATTGAGTTTCCATGTTAGTGAATGTAAAAGAATAGTGATTGTGGGTTATTGTTAATGTCATGGAGAAAACACATAAACAAGGACACGCCAAAAATAAAAATAAAAATAAAAATAAAAATAAAATAATAAAAAAAAAATAAAGATGGGAATGATTTTGTTGGGTATGAAGAATTGTTTGGTTGGGTTTGGTGACGAGAGAATAATAATTGTGGATGTGATTCAAATTTATAACTTATAATTTAATAAAAAAATATTTCAATTGGATATGAAGAGTAAGAAATGATGTCGATGCCATTTCTTTGTTATATTTTTCTGCCTATGTTGCATTTGTTGTCAGTATTATAATACTAAAAGAAGAAAAATTACAATTTTTTTTAAAAAAAAATCTTTGGAATTTTTTAAATATTTTTTAGAAATTACTGATGGATGGCGATATTGTTGAAGCTCATCATTTCCTGCTGCTAGAGGAATTCTTATTCAAATTATAGTGTTTTCCTTCTTGATCAACAAATTTCTTCGCATGTTCTCTCAAATCTTTCTCCCTCCTTTCCAAATCTCGTGAAACTTGTGTCATCTCCTCTTTTCTTTCCAACTTTTTACTCATCTCTCTTCTCATCCTCATCGGATTCTCCGCCACGGCTGCCTATTAACTCGACTCTACAAGCTACTTACTAGGAGTCTTCCATCTCCTCGTCTCTCTAGCTATTTTTCCTTATTGTAGACGAACCAAATTTCCCAAAAACTCTTCAAAATTAATTCTTCTCCATCTTTACTCTGCCATTTCTTCTTAATACTCACGACAATGGCTAACAAATAATAAACTAAAAAGGAAAAGGAATAAAAAAGGCTCAAGAAGAACAAAACCCTCGTGTCCAATTTAGGAATGTTTGCAAGACATGAAAATCTTTAATCTCCAATCGTTAAGCTGCAGCATATTGTCGCCGTAAAGAGAGAAATGAAAGTTGTAATACCTTACATTTTTAAATTTCGGATAGCTACTACTTTTGATATAATAGAAATTTATATCAGTAGCCAAAATTAGAAATGATCAATTTAATGAAATGAATATCTTTGTGTAATAAAAATATCTAGGAACATTATTGGAATTTTAAAATTTATAGGGATTTAGATAGAATTTTAGATTTGTTCTACCTATACCCTAAATATTCAGATTGCAACTATTTTTAGTAGAGTGAGAGTTTGGGGTACGCTTAGAACGAAAATTAAATAGTGTGATGAGATGGACATTTTGGTATAACCTGAGCTATCAAGGGCATTATCGTTATTTTGACCGCCATTGGGGTTTTGATCGTAAATTTGGAAGAATTGAGAATTTTGATTCCCACTATTGAGTTCAGTGAAATTTATAAATTCCATTAGTGATGGGAATCAACCCAGCCAAATAGTTCAATCCCAATAATGGGGAACAACCTTGCAAGGACCAATAACAAGATCAAGGACCAAGAGACTCCAAGGCAATATCCAATTGCTTCTATAACCATACTTGAAGATGGAAGAGATTTGGAAGAATGATGCAGGCAGCCAAGAACTCAATTTGATGAACATCCAAGAGGGATCCCAACAACAACTCATGTTTGTACCAAAAGAGGGAGCAAAGGAGGAAGAAAATGCTGAAATCCAGCTACCAGATCCAACCTGGCACCAGGTGCGTTCTGCCAGCCAAACGCTAGAATTCCAGCGCCAACCTGGTGCCAGGTTCAGCACCTACTCCTGACGTCGGGTCCAGTCGGGTAGGACCCTTTGTTTATCGATTTTTATGATTTTCTCCAGTTTATGATAACTTTAAACACTATGTAAAGTTCCTTTAAGGCCTTATTTTATCTGTGGGTCTTTGTAATCAATTAATTAGGGTTAGGGTAGTATAAATATATTTTTTTGGTTATTTGATAATTCATTCAACTTACATTATTCAAATTGTGAAAGAGAGCTTTGAGAGATCTTTACCTTCTTGTTCATCTTGTTGAAGACCATATTTAGGGATTAGCCCTTCCTTTGAATAAATCTCTAAATCTTTTGGATAATCTAATACAGTTTCTCTTGATTGGATCTTAGTTGCTTTGTTTTTCTAAGATTTATCTTCAATTCTATTGCTTGGGTATCTATAGTTCTACTTCTTTTATTCTTAATTTTCTTTGTTGTGTCAAGGATATTTGTGTGAATTTATAGTAGATCTTGCTATATTTATTGTGGGTCTTTAATGCTTAATTCTTCAAGGGTTTGCTAGAGAATAGTTAAATAGTTTTTTTTCCCTTCATTTTAGCCACAAAGTTCTACTGTTTAGGTTTCACTAGTTGAGCCAAGGGTTTTGCCCGTTGTTTGTCATTGTTCCACAAATTTATCCATATAAGATCATATCAAAGAGTTTGGTATCAGAGAAATGAAAGTCTTGATTTTAATCAAAGCTTGACATTAAGAAGAGGAGCCTTTCAAAGTTGAAGAAAAACAGGGAAAATCCCGTAACTCAAAACAAAACCTCAAAAAGGTCATGATATCTTTGTTATTTCTTAATTTCTTCTTGAGAAAATTGCTCCTTGATGTTATTATAATATTTAGGAACAAATTTATCTTATATTTGTGGTGAAAAGAGACTTGAATTTGGGTGAAAATATTAGTTGTTTTTAAGTGATAGAATTACAACTAAGGTGTTTGATATATGCTCTAAGAGAATGTTCGTGGTTTTAGTTGTGAGTTTTAACTTTTGTTCTTCATTCCTTGGGATGTTGGGATTTAATATATCATTCTATTGTTGAAATCCACGCTCATTGAACTCATCATTGCTATTACACACTTGTGATTATCTTGTTCTTCTTATTCCTATTTATTAGTAGTTCTTGTTTTTTCATTTTGCTAGTTCTTGTTCGTTTCTTGTTTGGAATTGCTTCCTTGTGCCTTTTAGTGTTGTTCTTGTGTTAATTGAGTCATTTACTCTTTGAAATTCTTACTTAAAAGTTTGCTTGTTAAGATGCCCAATAAGTATTTGTTGAAATTTTCCTAAGACCCCCTAATTGAAAATTTTATTGGTTTTTGTGGATTCACTTGGTTGGACTAAATCCTTAGCTATTAGGGAGGATTGGATTGAATAAGAAAGTTTGAGTGTTGAGAAAAAGGCAAGAGGGAGAGACTATAATCAAAAGAGTCAAAGAGGGTAAACACGAGTGTAGAGTAAAAACCATTGAGAGTAAACATGCAAGGGAGTGATGAGAGGAACTACTTCTTTCTTGTTAATCTTAATTTCAGATATAACTCATTGAGTAATTCCATTACCATAGCTCATGAACAAGAACTTCCTAGGCCTAATCTAAGTGGTCTTAATAGGCCATAAGAAGAACCACTTGATGCTAGGGTTTTACGAGAGGATTTGAATGCTATGATGAGGACAATGCATAGTAGATTTAAAGAAATGACAAGGGAGATCAAGGGATTGAGGCAATATTTGGGTTAATCTTCCACCATGGCACAAAGAAGGGGACAAGAACGATTTGAAGCTCCTAGAATGATGGAAGATAATACCCATACTCTTTCACTAAATGTTCAACAAGGTGAAGATTATGATGAACACTCAATTAAGGGTTTCTAACAAGCTCCTATGAGAGGGGGGAGATATGAAGTAAGAGGAGGACGAGGTAGGAGCCAAGGAAGGAATGGAGGAAACAATCCAAGGGGGTTGAAAAGAGAATTTGATGGAGTTGAAGAATGGTATAAGGGAAAACATGGTGATACATATATGGAACTCAATAGAGGATAGGGCAATAGAGGAGGTAGGAGAGAAGGAAATGACGAAGATAGAGAGTTGAACTATATCAAGTTAAAGCTACCAACATTTTATGGGAAGAGTGATTCCGAAGCCTATTTTGAATGGGAGAGCAAAATAGAGATATACTTTCAATGCCATACTCATAGTGAAAGATCGAAAGTGAGGCTAGCTATTTTGGAGTTTTCGGAGTATGCATTGGTTTGGTGGGAATAAGTTAGCACTCAAAGGAGATAATGTGAGTAGAAGAAGTGAAAAATTGGAACTTATTAAAGGACATGATGAGGGGTAGATTTGTTCTATACCACTACTACCAAGACATTTACCAAAGGATTCAATCACCTAAACGAGGGAATAAAGGTGTGGAGGATTACCATAAGGAAATGGAGGTGATGTTGATAAGAGTTCAAATCCAAGAGGATCCTAGGGCAACAAGGGCTAAATTCTTGGGTGGATTGAATAGGAAAATAGCCAATTTAGTAGAGTTGCACTCCTATGACCGATTTGAGGATATGGTTTATGCCGCCGCAAAGATTGAAAGGCAACTAAAGAGGAGAACTTTTGCTAAACCTACATTTTAAAATTCGAACACTACTAGCAAGATGCCAATCAAGAAAGATGATGCTCCTAAATATTTCCAAAGGGAGAACAACAAGCTAAGGGAAGAATGGAAGCCTAAGGAAGATTGGAAACCTAGGGAATGATGGAACAAGGATAAAGGAAAAGTCATGGAGAGGCCACAACGGAATAGAAACATCAAGTGCTTCAAGTGTCTTGGCTATGGACATACTTCCCATGAGTGTCCAAGAAAAAGGGTTATGTACACTAATCCCTATAGAGAAGTCTCAATCGACGAAGAAGAATAGAGAGAGAGATGCCCAACAAGACCAAAAAGAAAATATAGAAGATGAAAGTGATGAAGCGGAAGTAGTTGGCCAAGAGTATTTCTTAGTTGGAGTCACGAGAAGATCATTGAACTTCCAAGCTATTGAAAACTAAGACCATCAACAAACGGAGAACATATTTTATACAAGGTGTCTAATCCACAAGACCCCTTGTAGTGTCATTGTGGATAGTGAGAGTTGCAGTAACGTGATTAATGTAAGCTTAGTTGATGAATTGGGCATGAAATGAATTAAACATCCTAAACCCTACAGGCTACAATGGTTGAATGATAGTGGGGAATTGAGGGTCAACAAATAAGTCTTGGTATCTTTTGAGGTGGGGAACTACAAAGATGATGTGCTTTGTGATGTGGTGTCTATGCAAGCGGGCTATTTGCTCTTAGGGAGACCTTGATAATATGATAGGAATGTAAAATATGATGAGAGGAAGAACACTTATTCCATTATCAAGGAGGATTCCAAATTCACTCTAATCCCCATACCTCTAAGTGAGATAAACAAAGACAAAAAATCATGAGGGAAAGAGAAAAGAAAAAAGGAGCATAAGATGCCAAACAAAAATAAGAGTTAGAGAGAAAAGACCAAGAGAGAAAAGAAAAAGAGTTGAAAGAAAGAATGGAAAAATAAGTGCCATTGACTAAAACGGATAGGAGTGAGCAAGGACAAGAGAGGGGAGGTAAAAAAAGAGTGAATTATTTTGCAAAATAAAGTGAAATCATAGAGGCAATAGAAACTAAAGAACCGGTTATTCTTCTTCTTTGCAAATGATCTTATGTTTCTACTAATGATTCTACCTTGTATTTGCCAAGTGAAATTATAGCCATTGTCCAAGTGTTTGATGATGATTTCCCAATGGAGGTACCCAGAGAATCGCCACCTATAAAAGGAATCGAGTACTAAATAGACTTTGTGCCTGGAGCCGTCATCCCCAATTGACCAGCCTATATAACCAATCTGGAGGGGGCCAAAGAATTACAAAAGTAAGTAGAGAAATTACTTAAGAAGGGACATGTGAGAGAGAGCCTAAGCCCTTATGCGGTTCCGTTTCTTTTGGTTCCTAAGAAGGATGGGACTTGGCACATATGTGTGGATTGTCGTGTCATCACAATATCAAGATTAAGTATTGCTATTCCATTCTTAGGCTAGATGACTTGCTTGATGAATTGTTTGGTGCATGCATTTTCTCTAAAATTTATTTGAAATTCGGTTATCATCAAATTAGGATTAGGGAAGGGAATGGATGGAAATCGACTTTCAAAACCAAACAAGGATTGTATGAGTGACTTGTTATGCATTTTGGGATATTTAATACTTCTAATACTTTCATGCGTTTAATGCATCATGTTTTAAGAGAATTCATTGAAAAATTTATTGTTGTGTACTTTGATGATATATTGATTTTTAAATATGTTTGAATCATTTTCAATGTGTACTTGTTGTTCTTGGAAGGAAAAGATTGTATGCTAACTTAGAAAAATGCTTCTTTTGTTTAGAGAGGATTATATTCATTAGTTATGTTGTGAGTGCTAAGGGGATTGAAGTTGATGAGGAAAAGGTAAAAGTCATTCTAGATTTGTCCACTCCTACCACTATTACCCAAGTTCGTAATTTTCATGGGCTAGCTAGTTTCTATCAAAGATTCATTCAGAATTTTAGTACCTTAGCAGCCCCTCTAACCGAAGTGGCGAAGAAAAATATGAGATTTGAGTGGGAAAAAGTCCAACAACAAGCCTTTCAAACCCTTAAGGACAAATTGAGTAAGCTCCAATTCTCATCCTACCTAACTTTGAAAAAGCATTTGAGATAGAGTATGATGCAAGTAGGATGGGGATAGGTGTGGTTCTAACCTAAGATCGAAAATTCATTGCTTATTTTAGTGAGAAATTATCTGGGGTGACCACCAGTTATTCCACCTATGATAAAGAACTTTTTGCCTTGGTAAGGACCTTAAAATATTGGCAACACTACTTATTACCAAAAGAGTTTGTGATCTATACTGACCATGAAACCCTTAAGCACCTCAAAAGCCAATAAAATTTGAACAAGAGGCATACAAGGTGGGTAGAGTTCATTGAGACATTTCCTTTTGTCATTCAATATAAAAAGGGTAAGGATAATGTAGTTGCAGACACACTATCTCGAAGGTATGCACTTCTAAACTCTTTAGATACTAAAATTCTTAGTTTTGAGGTTAGAAAGGAATTATATAAAAATGATGATGAGTTTGGGGATATCTTTCATACTTGTGAAAAATGTGCATTTGCTAAGTACTATAGGCATGATGGATTTTTGTTTAGAGAGTCAAGACTTTGTTTGTCAAAAGGGTCAGTCAGGGAATTGCTAGTCAAGAAGGCCTATAATGGGGGATTAATGGGATATTTTGGTCTTACAAAGACCTTAGGCATCTATAAAGAACGTTTCTTTTAGCAAAAAATGAGAAGAGATGTAGACAAATATTGTTCTCAATGCATAACTTGTAGGCGGGTTAAATCTAGGTCACTTTCACATAGATTGTACACTCCTTTATCCACTTCAAATGCTCCTTAGGTTGATATTTCAATAGATTTTATCTTAGGATTGCCTAGATTCAAAGGGGACAAAGACTCCATATTTGTGGTTGTTGATAGATTTTAAAAAATGGCTCATTTTGTGGCTTGTTCCAAGACTAATGATGCTCATATATTGTAGATTTATTTTTTAAGAAAGTAGTAAAAATGTATGGTATTCCAAAGACTATTGTGTCAGATAGGGACACTAAATTTCTTAGTCATTTTTGGAGGGTTTTATGGAATAAACTTGGCACTATTATTTTGTGTTCCACAGTTTGTCACCCTCAAACAGAAGTGGTCAACCAAACACTCACCCAACTCTTGAGGACCATTATCAAGAAAAACTTGAATAATTGGGAAGAATGCCTACCATACATTGAGTTTATTTACAATCGGGCTATCCATTCTACTACTCTTATTCTCCTTTTGAAGTTATGTGTGGTTTTAATCCTCTAAAGCCTTTAGATTTAGTTTCTTTGTTTGTAGAAGAATGAATAAATCTTGATGGAGCTAAGAAGGCAGAAGTTGTGAAGGCTCTCCATGAAAAAGTGAAGGTAGCTATTGCAAAGTGAAATGAAGAAATTGCCATTAAGCGTAACTAACGAAGGAAAAAGATTTCATTTGAGCCTGGCGATTAGGTTTGGATGCACATCCACAAGTAGAGATTTCCTACTTAATAGAAAAGCAAGTTAGACCCAAAAGACGATAGACCATTCCAAGTCATTGGCCAAATTGGAGATAATGCCTACAAGATCAATTTACCCTGTGAGTATAAAGTAAGTGCTGCATTTAACGTTAGTGACTTAACTCTTTTTGATGTAGGTGATGCTTCATAGAAGAATCAACTTCAAGAAGGGCGAGATGATGGGAATCAACCCAACCAAATGGTTCAATCCCAAAAAGGGGGAAAAACCTTGCAAAGGCCAATGACAAGATTAAGGACCAAAAGACTCCAAGGTGATATCCAATTGCTCCTACAACCATACTTGAGGATGGAAGAGATTTGGAAGAATGATGAAGGCAATCAGAACTCAATTTAATGAACATACAAGAAGGATCCCAACAACAACCCATTCGTGCACTAAAAGAGGGAGTAAAGGAGGAAGAAAATGCTGAAATCCAACTACCAGATCTAACTTGGAGCCTACTCCAATAGGCTGACCTGGTGCCAGGTGCGTTCTGCCAGCCAAACGCTGGAATTCTAGTTCTGACCTGGCTCCAGGTCCAGCACCTACTCCTGGCACCGGGTCCAGTTGGGCAGGACCCTCTGTTTTTTTTTTATTTTTATTTTTATGATTTCCTTTGATTTATGATGACTTTAAATACTATGTAAAGTTCTTTTAAGGCCTTATTTTATCTGTGGGCCTTAGTAATCACTTAATTAGGGTTATGATAGTATAAATACATCCTTTTGGTGATTTGACAATTCATTTAACTTACATTATTCAATTTTTTAAAGAGAGCTTTGAAAGGTCTTTACCTTCTTGTTCATTTTGTTTAAGACCATGTTTAGGGCTTAATTCTCCATTTGAATGAGTCTCTAAATCTTTTGGATAATCCAATGTGATTTCTCTTGATTGGGTCTTAGTTGCTTTGTTCTTCTAAGGTTTATCTTGAATTCCATTGTTTGGGTGCCTATAGTTTTACTTCTTTTATTCTTGATTTCCTTTGTTGTGTCAAGGATATTTGAGTGAATTTATAGCAGATCTTGTTATGTTTCTTGTGGGTTTTTGATGCTTAGTTCTTCAAGGGTTTTCTAGAGAATAGTTAGATAGTTTTCTTTCTTCATTTTAGCCACAAAATTCCACTGTTTGGGTTTCACTAGTTAAGCTAAGGGTTTTGCCTATTCTTTACCATTGTTCTACAAATTTATCCACACAAGATCATATCAATTGGTACAATAAAATATTTTTCCAATATTGACCGAGATTATAGTTATTTTTTGAGAAAATTCTAAAATGCGGTTGCAATTGAGACAAGTTGCCGAATATGATTGGTGGATAAAAACAAGTGTCAAAATACTATTGGAGGAGTGAAATATTTGTGGGATTATTAAATTGCAAAAGTTTATTGAATAAGTTTAAGAATTATCTACTTAAATTAAGTCCACCAATAGGAATTTAGCTTAAATGGATAGCCCACAATGTAATTCATGTTAGTTGACTCTAGGCACTAGAATGGCGGTGGAAGGGTTGTAAAACAACCAGAAATTCGTCCAAGAGAAGAACAAAAGAAAGGAGAGGAAGAAAAGAAAGGAAAAGGAAAGAAAAGCTAGAAAAAAAATAGAGAAAAATGGGAGAAGAGAAAGAAGAGTTCTTGGAGAGAAAAAGGAAAACATGAAGAATTTTTCAGCCAAATCAAGCTACAAACAAGGTAAACATTCAAGCCGCAAGAATTAAAGTTGAAGATTAAGCATGAGGATTACTTTGATATAAATTTTGTTGGTAAATTCATGCTATTTATGAATTTTTCTCAAGAATTCAAGTTTGTTTTTGAGTTTGTGTGTGTTGTGTGTGTGTCATTTGGTGAGGAGGATTTTTTGCTATGTTTTATATGGTGGTTGAAGGTGTTTTCATGGTGGTTTTATTGGTGGCTCATGGCTACACAAGAATCATGTGAAATAGAAAGGAAAACTAGACTAATTGTTAAAGGAAAATGAATGGTTATTGTTGTTGTTTGTGAATGTTAAATTTGGCATTATAAAATATGGTTTTGCTGAGCTTAATATGTCTGAAAATCAGAGGTAGTAAGGCTATTTTAGTAACATTTGAGGAGGATTAAATGATATATAAGTATTTGGATTGAAGGAGAATGAATTGGTGATATTATTTTATGAAGGAAAACAAGAAACATGAAAAGCTGAAAGATGTTTTGCCTCAGAAGTGTGTCATGGCTTAGAGGCTGTCTGAATGAAGTTTATAATCATAAAGTTTGAGATCTTTTTAGCATTTTGATATAAAATAGAGCTTAATTGGAATTGTGGATCAAAAGTTACATTAAAAACAAAATAGGGTGTTAAAGTTGAAAAATTCCAACTTTTGTGTGAATGAATGAAATTCAAGGAATTGAATTTGTTTGCATTAATGGAAGAATGAAAGGACGAAAGACCATATGAATCCCTTAAATTATGTGTAGAAAAGGATGGAGAAGTGGATAATGGATTTTGGTTATTTTGGAAAGACTATTCCATTGTATTTGGAAATAGGAAATATAAGAAATAAATGATTCTCATTTTACTATGGTAATCTATTATCCTAGATTTAATTACTAAGTTGAGAATGAAATGACTTTAATATAAGTTTCTATGTTAAAGACTTCAGGAAAAGCTAGGAACGTTACACCTATGGCTATTTGATATAGGGCATAAGGTGAGTCCCACTTGTTTTATAAACTCTGTTTTATGCTAGTGTAATTATGTTTTATTGAGAAATGTTCTATGAACCCTTTTGGTTTCTTTGAATGAGAATATGGCTTTTTTGAGAAAGAAATTACATCATGGTATGTTAAATTTGAATGAAAACATGGATTTTCATTTTTGGAATTATTTATAATAAGTCCTAAAGTATAACAATAAGGTTGAGAAACCTTTGTGTTTTCCTAAACAAGATATGGTTTTTCTGAACGAGAAATGGTTTCTTTGAATGGAAAATTTTGAAAACTTTAGGAAACAATATTTTCTACAAGGACTTTTGCCTCACTTAAATTATAAATAATTCTTTGATACAAATGTATACCTGAAAGGCTTTCTTCTCATTAATTATGAGACGAAATCATATTTTATGCTGGGAAAGTATTAATGTTCCTTTTATGGAAAGGATTTTGGGAAAATGTGAGTTATAAATATTATGAAATTATAATTGAGATTTCTTTAATTCAATTCTTCCTTTTGGATTAGAATTTTGGAATTCTTCAATAATACTCTTTTGAAATCGGGTATTCTTCAAATGACGAAAATATCCTTGGAAACTCACTTTATTGTACAAAAAGGGAGTTTTTTTTTATCCTTTTTTGCTGCAGTTTTGGAAAACAATCTCTTAGCATGAGATTAGCTTTTGAAAAACAGTATTTTAACTCCAAAAATTATTTTATTGGTATTGTTTTGGGAATAAGATAATTAATTGGCCTTGTGAGCCAATGGGATTAATCAACTAGTCTTGTGAACCAGTGAGATCAATTTATGGAAAATGATATTTTGGCCCCAGAAAAAATTTTATTGGTATTCCTTTGGGAATGGATATTTATTGGGCCTTATGAGCTAGTGGAATTGGACTGGTCTTGTAAACCAGTGGAAACGTTGAGTACTCAACAAGAGCCGATTTTTGTACTAGATTGCATTAGAGGTAGATGACTCCAAGTAATCTAATTAATTCTGGGGATTGTCTATATCTAAACGGGGCGGTGGGACATTGGAAATGGCTGAGGACTTATCAGATAGGTTAGTAAGTTCCTGGTTGACCCCTTGCTCCCTCTCATGTGAGAAACGATGTGGAAATGGGTCGCTGCACGTAAGCAAGCAATAAATTATAACTCATGTCCCTTCTCGTGCGAGGAACGAACGGTGATCCGAAGGCATATGAGTCCAATAAATTAGGTAGAGTGTGATGACACTTCTACCTCTCCGGCAATGCACATTTGAGTGCTATAGACTTGTGTCCTTAGTGCAACAAGACTGTGATGCTGAAGGCAAAGCCTTGTCATGAGCTTTGCACGTAGGCCAATCCTCTATTGAGAGAAGTGTCTGCATTTTTGAAATTAGGGTAATGACACTGAAATGAAACATGGTTTTTCAGAAATGACTGAATTCTAAATAAACTCTTTCTTAGAGAATTTTAGAATTGTTTTTAGTAGAAAAATGCAATGCTTTCCCATAATGATTTTATAAAGTCACAGCTGATAACACATTCATATGTTTGTTTGTAAATCACTAGTATACACGGGACTCATTGGGTGATTTTCACTCACACGTGTATTATTTGTCTTAAAATTTTAGGAATCAGAGGCGCAGTGGAAGCCTAGTAGATTCCCAGAGGCTCATGTTACACCTTGGATTAATTATGATATGAATAATTGTACTTGAGACCATACTTTGTATGATTTTCTGCAATGAATAAAAGATATTTTGGAAACTTTTCCATTGTGAGTATGTTACATTAGTTATAAAGACCTCTTTTTTGGACAACTGGATGGGGCAACATCCCATAAAGTTATAGCTCACTAGGCCATAGAAAGGTGGGGTGTCACAAAAGTCACCGGCTAATTTTTCAGTTGCTTCATTCTTAAGAAATATTCTTCATTGCGAGAGTTGTGATTGCTTCAAATTTTTTTTTTCTTGTAACGGTGTAAGTAGATAGGAATTTATTTAAAATGAATTTATTTGGATGTAATAAAAATTATTAAATATGTGGGGTTTATGTGGGGCCAAAAAGATAGAATATGATATATTGTGAATATATTGCAATTATTGAGAAATAAAAATTATTTAAATTAATATTATTTTAAATTAAAATAAAATTTTTGGATTGGAGAGAGTTTCTATCCAAATATAATCTTAATAAAAGTTTGCGATGAGTTCCCAAGCTCAATGGAGAAAGAATAAGAAAAAAAAAAAAGGATAAATTCGCATAGATAGTCTATAGAAAAGTCCCAAATAATATATATATATATATATATATATATATATATATAAAGTTCTAAGTCTATTTATTTCAATTTTTGTAGTTCCCATAGTCTCAAATGATTTGAAATTTAATGGATATAACACGTGAATCTTACATACACGTCTATAATGAGGATAAATCAACAAATCTTATAGTTTTATTTCATAACCTACAACTTTTTCCTAGAAAATGCATATGCCATTCTTTGAATTTTTCTTGTAGGCACACAAATACGTGGCGAGTATGCTCAAAGTAGATGGGTAAAAGCAAGGGGGAAATCATTGCGTGCACCTGGTGCTTTAGATACTTGTACCACATGCATTGAAAGTTGTACAACAAATGTCATGTTTAATTTTACCTGCACATTGTATAAACATCTAAAGCATTGGTGTACATGCACTGGATGCACGCAAGAATTTTCCAAAACAAGGGCCTTCTCTAACATTGCCATGGCCATTGAGGTCAAGCTAGTGATGATGGTGGACTCGCTTTCATTCTGGGCACCTTCTCCATGGCCTCCAGTGAGAAAATTGTTTCTAGAACAATGCTAGTTTAAATTTCCCCCCACAATGTAGTGTTTGATAAGGCTGTAGTTTTCAGCTGTTGTTGATGCTTATACAATATCTGTAAGTGAAGAACAGATGGTTGAGTAAAATTGAAGTTATTGTCCAATCACAATGATTAATGTGCAATCGCAATATATGGAAAGAAGTTATGCAATTTTCAACACTAGATGAATGTGTTGATCTCTAACAAGTACTGGCACTTTAAAATTAAATTAACAAGAAGTTGACTCCGATCCTTTGTCTCTCTCTATCGGCCTCATCTACTTGTATCAACCAGATGTCATTGTTCAAATGGATTACTAAAATCCTATTTAATCCTAAAAAAATGCCTATACCTATAAGCCCATAGAGTTTCCTAGGATTCACTGAGGAGTTTGATCGACATTGATCAGTTCTAACTATGGTTCTTACGTTTAACCAAATAATGCCTTCTATGAATAACTTGGAGAATAATAAAAGTTGATATAAGGCATTACTGATCATTCTAGATGAAAGAAATTAGTCTGCATGATGCGAATGTAAAATAAAATGACACCAAATCAATTCATTGTTGAGAAAATGAAGGGGAGCACCAAAGGAACTTAAAAGAATTTTATTGATATAGTGAATAAGTTATAAGAAGGACTCACAAAATTATTTTCTCACAAAACTAAAATAAATGGCTACAACATAAGGCTTTTCTAATAGCATGAGCACTTCTACCAAACACTCTTACACACCACACTGTTGAAAAGTATGCCCTTAAACACTATGTATTCTGTGGAAACATATTGCAATAAAGTATTTATTCATTTAATTTAGTTTGTTTCTTATATTATTGCACATTTAAGGTCCAAGTATGATAAGTAATAGTCTATGTGTTGGGTTGTTCTTCACAGTAAGGTATTGACCATGGGTACTTATCATACAAGTAAAATTGAGTTTATAGTCGTTTGATGGAACTGGGCATTTCATCAAAGTAATACTATTATGTCATGATTTCTAATAAGGAATGGTTTACCTTAAATTAGTAAGTAATTTACTCACATCATTGGTATAAGTGTATTTTAAATACGTAGAACTGGACCTGTAGTAGTGGTCTCTCTTAAAGTACTATAATTGTAGAGACGAGACTATTACTGCTAAAGCGTGGATAGATACTTTCAGACTTGAGTATGAGTTGGTGGTCTTGCGAAGCTTGGGTTTTATACTTTGATGTATGTAGGGTGAGATTTCTTTTGTGAGATTAATATCCTTGTACGTTGGGTGTATTACTTAGTTAGTTAAGACAAACCCATGCAATAGAGTTTCTATGCTTCACTTAGTGAGGTTAAATCACCCCTTTGTGATTATCTAGGATAATATGATCTAGGGCCCTAGGAACGTGTAACACCCCCCGAAGCCTAGGCTCGTCAGGGTCGGGGATGTCGCCCCATCCAAAGGACAAGGGGTCTTTATAACTAGGTCACACAAACAAATTGTGGAATAAAAATAATATTTAACTTAAAAAGTTATTACAACCTAAAGAAAAATTCAAGAATAAATCCATGAATTCCAAAACAAAAATCATAAATAAAATTATCCACTCTCGCCTCCCCCAAGCAATACATAAAATCAAAAAGACACATTCTCTTCCCAAGCAGATATTACTAGCCACTCAACTCCACAGCAGGATCATCCTGAAATCATGATAGAAAGATGATGAGACAGAAATCTCAGTAAGTCCGTGTGTACTTTGGGTGTTTTGTGAAATCAGTTCATGGATGCAGAGTGTGAAACTTTTATAAGAGAAAACATTGGCAAGCATCAAGCATTAGTCAAAAGTAAGAGTGGCGTTTTGGCTTATCTAGCCATACACAAGTAATGAAATCAACCACTCAAAAGAAAGGGATATGGGTTACCACACGTTGGGCCCCATAACCGGTCAGAATGCCAACACTTTGTGCAAACTGACAAAAGTAGGTGATCGGCCTACTGGGCAAGATACTCCTCCTTCTCTATACCCAAACAACAACTGGGTGTCCATTCCGGCAAAACACAGTCACTTGACTGAAAACAAACTGCTAGCTCGGACCGGCACGACTCACTGGACTGACATCTTATCCGGGAAGGACTCAACCCTCAGAGGTGGCCACCTGCTGAGAGACTTACCCTAACCCTTCAAAGACTAGTCCTAGTAGTCCACCCTTATTGAGTACTCAACGACGTTTCCCACTTGGGATGAAATGAACAAAGCATTGCTCTTCATGAAACTAGTAATTTGAGGGTTTCCAAAGTTTTGGGAACAATCAGTTTTAGAAAGAGTTTTAAGTTTGGAAAATCTGCTTAGTAACGTTTAAATAATTTAAGTGTTGGAAGTAAGAACAAATTCAACCATCAATTGCCTTCAAATAAACGAGTGTCCATGCACTCCATATTTAGCTTGCCATCAGGAAAACATTTCACATCGATAGGTTTTATGCAGGAGCTTACCTGATTCTTGCTCACAACAACAAGGTCTCGAATAGCTGACCTAACTCCACATGGGTAAATACAAATCTTAATCAGATTCAAGCTACAATCCACTTCCTCAATTTTAAATCAACTCATTTCACTACTACCATGATCCTAGTGTCCCAAGCTTTAAGGCAAAATAATAAATAAGCAGGTTTATAAGCTAAGTTTAATTTGTTATTTAAAATAATTAATGGTTTGGGAAATAAATTCTAATAAGTTGAAAGTTTAAATCTTGTTAAGGAAAAATTTAGAGTTTATTCGATCAAGAGTCATAGGTGGTACTATGCAAAATAGTGATTTAATGATAGTTTAGTTGTTAAAAAATAATTGATAGTTAAAACTAGTTGAGATCAAATTGAATAAGCCTTTCTTGGAAAATAATAAGTAAATCCTTAGGGGTTTTGATTTAGTAAATATTTTACTAAGCATAAATCTTTTTCATAAAGGCTTAAATTAATTTCTTTATTTTTAATAATATTTATTTATTTTGCTTTCTAGCAAAAATCATTATTTATTTGGCTAAAATATCATTTATATGTATAATAATTCCAAATATACCCTTCCTAGGGTTTTTCAAAATTTACTAGCAAAATTAGTATTGGATACTTTTCATGAACTAAAATTAGCTTAGGAACAACTAGATCATGATCAAGATTCTATGGCCAACCACAATCAATAACATACACAATCATTCGATTCATCAAATCATCCAAATCTTGCATCTAGGCATAGATCCAAATTTATTAAGACATGATTTAACCATTACTAGCATAAACATGAACATGGCTTCAATAATCTAATCATGCATAAACTCCTATTTACCAAAGGTGACATAATCTCTAACATGCTTCTTCACAAATACTACCTATAACATGCATCAACCCTCAAATCGTCATACAATCATCCAAGATGAACCTTTCATGCATAAATCCCATCTCCTTCACAATCATACAATTGCTCATGCTTCAATCTCAACAATAAATATATATATTCAAATCCTATCACCATCCACCTACTCACAACATCATCCTAGAGACATGATTCTAGAGTTTACAAGGAAGATTGAAGGTACTTACTTGATTGATGTATGTCTTGAAGGAGTTTAGAATAGATCTCCACTCCTAGATGGCTAATCTTGTCCAAGAGAGGTGGCGAAAGCATGGTCATGGAAAAAGAGACCATTCGGCCAAGGGAGGAAATTTCGGCCATGAGAGAGAGAGAGAGAGAGAGAGAGAGAGAGAGAGAGAAGAAGAAGAAGAAGAAGAAGAAGAAGAAGAAGAAGAAGAAGAAGAAGAAGAAGAAGAAGAAGAAGAAGAAGAAGAGATCATTAGCATGCTTATTCATATAGGTTTTCATTAGAGATCAAGTTTGGAGAAGATGAAGTTGTTAGAATAAGTTTACCTTGAAGATGTTCTTGAGCTTCACAAAATTTCCTGGTTTTTGATCTAAAGTAGCAAGACGATTTGTGGAGTTTGATGTTAATAATGGTGTTGATGGATTCACAGCAATGTGTAGATCAAATCTGGAAGTTTTCGAGTGGATTTGAGATGGTTTGGAGGGGTATTAGGTGTAAGAAGGTAGTAGGTGTTCTTGGTGTAGTGTGCGTGTTCTTGATGGTTGTTGAAAATCGTGAGAGAGAGAGAGAAAGGAAGGTTGTCGAAATTTCTGTGAGGAATAGGGCTGGCCGATTTTCAGTAGGGTTTGGGAAGTTGATTCTGTGATTTGGAAGGGAAAAGGAAAGCTTAGTTGTTACAATCTTGGTAGAATATTTTTAGGAAGTGAATTTGGAAAGTAAATATCCTAAGAATATCTTGATTGCTTGGACAGCTTTGCAGTCTGCCATGGTTGACTGTTTGAGCAGAATTTTGTGGGATTAGTGCTGGCTTATGGAGGCTTAGGGTGGCCGAAAGTAGGGTGCTTAATGGTGAAGAAGAAGTCTGGTCAATTGAGTAAGAGATTATGGAAGGTTGCTAAATAAGATGGCTGAAATTTTGGAAGGTAATCAAGCTAAATTGCAAGGATTTGTTGGAGAGATTTTCGGACAGCCATTGATGGAATTTCAAGCAGAAGCTCAAAGGGAACAATGGAGCTCTGTTAATGGTGGTTTAAGGAAGGTTTTTGCATAAGTAGGTTGGTATTTCGGTTGGAAGAAAAATAGGAAACATGCTGAAAAATTTTCTGCACAGAAATTTCGCTGCACAGTGGTTTTTCTGGGCAGATTTTCGTCTGTCATTTTCAGCCATTTTGCAATGAGCTGGGAGGGGGGTTTTAGGGGTATTCAAGGCTGGTTTCCAGCCTTCTTCATGGAGGAAAAACATGGCTAAGGTGCTGCACAAAATTTGGAAGAAAACAACTTGGTTTTGGACCCTTAAAGCAGCGATTTGCCCAGAATTTTTTTTTCCTGGTTTTGCACTGCTTTTGTGCAGTCCGAAAATGGCAGAAATAATTCATGTTTTAAGCTGATCTTAAGGCCATTTTTCTGGCAGCATTTGGAAGGGAATGTTAGCTAAGGAGTTCGACAATTTGAAGGTACAACAAGTTGGAAAGTTTCAGCTCATTCCATGAAGGAAGAGGAACTAATTTGAAGTGAAATTTCAGCAAGCTCACTAGAGATATTTTCCCCATGGAATTCCTCACAACTCTTCCATATTTTTTTTCAGACCATAGGTAGTCTTTTACCAAGACATTTTGATCCTAAAAGGCCTTAGCACTTTACTAAATTTTCTGGAAAGAAAAAGGCTAGAACACCTTGATCAAACTAATGAGTTGAGCATTGAGAAAAATTAAAGAACAAGGAAGAATGAATTTCCCTTCAAGAATTTCGAGTAGAGTAAAGAGTGAAATGAGAATTCTCCTAACATGTCTCTCCTAGGACATTATCACCACCTTGTTCTAGGCTCTTATGGCCGAAACCAACTCCCCCCAAGCAAAAATAAAATTTAATCTAGCTAAAGCTTCTATGCTAGAATTTGAACCCAAGACCTCAAGAATTAATTCCAAAACTCTAACCACTACACCACAACAACTCTTGTTGCTATTTCCACTAGAAAAATTATTTTCTATTCAATTCACAATCTATCTCCCTATTTTCACCTCGGGCAAAAATTACCATTTTGCCCCTCTCACACAATACTCACCATCAAGACTTCAAGACAATAAAAATCAAATCCAAAGCACATAGAAATCATATGAAAATATATTTAATTATGAAATAAAGTATGATATGCATCCCAACCCCCTTACTCTAAGGTTGGTTTTGTCCGGGGTTTCACAGAACGTGACTATAAAATGTGTGCTTTTGGGTAGCTTCCAATGATAAGCAAGTACATTCAAGTGAATCATGGATTATCAGACTAGTGATCTAAGGATAGTAGATGTCTTGGAGATGAGTGTTAGTACATTTATCCTGTCTCATTGTTGTGTGTTACATAGAGGGGTATTTCCGTCATTACACCTAAAGGTTAGAGACATTGCTTTAGCAATATTATTCTTGGGGTCAATATTTTTATATGGTGATAAATGAAAATATTTAAAATAATAAAATACGGATATTTAATAGTAAGGGTATTTTGATCATTTTATTAGCCATGAATAATATATTTCTTGGTCCCCGGAATAGCTCAAGTTAACTTGGTGTTGTTTAGATATAATTTAGGCTTAATGGATAATTATTTAGAAGAGAAATAAAATTTATTCTAAGAGTCCAATTAGAATTGATTAATTAGTCTTGGATTTTAATGAGACCCAAAAAAGATAATTAATTAAATAAGAGAATTAGACTGGAGTAAATTAATTAATTGGGCTGATATATGTTGTTAAGAGTCTAATTAGAATTAATTAATTAGTTTTGAATATTTAATGAGGCTTAGAAAAGATAATTTATTAATTAAGTGGATTGAGCCAGTCTTGGATTATTATTATTATTATTTTTAGCACGGCACCTATCCTATTAGGGCTTCATGTTTTTGGCCATTAGGGCTTGAGAAAACCCTAGGCTAGCCGAATATAGTGACATGAGGAGGAAAAAAAATAACGACATTGTTCTTGTGAGTTCTCTTCTCTGGAGTGTGTGCTGTCTCCTCTCCTCTATCTATGGTCTTTCGTCCTTTCGCTACCCTCTTGATAGTAGAGTATGGTTTGATTATCTAAAAGGAGCTCTCACCAAGCTAACGTCAAGATCAAGGTAGAGTCATACTCTGAAAGACAAAGAGAAGTAGCTTGTAGACACTTAATGCATAGAAGTAGAAGATTGGCAGGAGTTCCAGTTGAACAACAGGCGCCTCCTTTTCCCCTCTAATGCAAGAAGAAGTTCCAGTCTAACCCGTCCCTATATTGGTTAATCCGCAATCAATAAAGAAAAGTAAGTACTCTTTCCTAGATGTGGCTCGGAAAACTGAAAAATTTTCCACTGCACTTTCTTTAATGTTTTCTGTTTTGATCCTTCAAGTGGTATCGGAGCCACGGTTTTCATCTAGGAGTATGTACTAGGGTTAAAACTAGAAAAGGGTGGTTCCTTTACTATTAAAAAAATAAAGCTTTTGTGATTTCATATGATCCCTCATACATTGGTTTTTAGAGTTCATGTACGTCTTGCCATTAGAGGCATAGGATTATGTATTTTAATGATTTTCCCATTGTTTTGCTGGTTTTAAATAGATTCGAAGTACGCTTCGTGGTTAAAGGAATAGGCACTTGTAAAGGCATGTTTTTTTATGACTAGTCTATGTATTCTTTTAACTTGTAAATCTTGGGGACTGAGTAACGTGATTGCTTGAATTTTTTAGGGGCGAAAAGTGGCTGGAAAGTTGGATTTTTTCTAGAAATCGACAAACTCCAGAGCTGACCTGACGCCAGGTGGGCCAATCGGACCAGGTGCCAAGTCTACTCTGTCCAGAGGCAGTTATGCGCAAATTGTCCAAGAAAAGGAGAGCACTGCTGAAGTTTTGTATCTCAATTTTTTCCTTGATGTAATAATATTTTGAAACCATTGTATGAGGTTAATTTTCTGCAATAGTTTTAATTATCTATGGATGAATAATTTGCATGAAAACGAATAGCAAAGGATGGAACCACTTTAGGATTAAACATGATCATTAATTTTTAATTCATGATGTTTAATTCATTGTTTAGTCACTTAGCAATAAATGAATAGTTTGAGTATGAAAAAAATTACTTTTTGGCATCATGCTTATTTCATTTTTATGATCAAATGCGTAAGTTCTTGTGAGACCAAAATCTCACTGGATAGGGTGGTTTTTGATAAAACATTTTAATCTAAGAAACTTTAAAAATAAAAGAGTCCATGGTTTATTCTCTTAAAGGTTTTAATCCTTGACATAGAGAATAATGTTGAACTTAAGGTTATTTAATAAAGTTTTACCTAGTTATTAACTTAGAATAGTAAAATAAATTTATAATTTATTCTCTCAAAGGATTTAATCCTTAACATAGAGAATAATATTGAATTTTAGATTTTTATTAAAGTTAATGAAACTATAAGATTATAAAAAATATTTTTGGGCTGAAAACTCTATTTTCAATAAAAGATTAAGTAGGAGAGGGGTTCTAACGATCCCATGGCTTCCATCACAACTCTCATTAGAGATAGTGAATTTTCTCGTGCCATTATAAGTATGACCCCATATAGGATGGATTTTCACAAGTATCTAGAACTAATGGAAGAGTAAAATTAAAAGTTTAGGGTATTTGTTAGGATCGACCAACCTACGTTGGAGGTTTTTAGCATTAGATTGCCCGTAGGTGGTGTGAATTAGTGGTCATCTTATCGGTGGAACTTTTTCTAAACCATTACCTCTTTTAGGAAGTTTTGATTTGTGATGGTTATACACTTAACTTTGGATGCTATTAATCTTCTTATGAAGCTCTGTTAGCTTTTCTAAGAGTCAAACTATTTATATTATTGATAATGGTTTTAAGAGTTATCTATTATCAAAGAAATAATATAAAGAAATGTGAATTTTTATTTTTTATATACTAAATGAATATTTTTCGTAATATTTCAAAATGTCTAGTTTCAGTCTATTGTCAATCATTCTGATGTGTATGGATTTGAGTATAAAAATCATATAAAAACTAAGCACATTCCCATTCAAGTTCACATTAAAACGTTAACCCTAAATTACACATATGAGCAAGCGTACTCATCATTAACATAGCATAGGGTTCAAATGAGTGTCGATTCTTCAGGAACAAGTATACACTAATCACATTCCTTTCATTGTTTAACTGACTCGATATAGTGAAAAAAGAAATAAAATAAAACAAAAGAAAATAAAAATAAAAATATATACATGTCAAGGATAGAGAAGTATGCAACTCAAACCATTGTTTAGACAAATATGATCTTAAAGTATCCAACCATTATCATAACCAATTATTCTCTTGGCATCATGAAGGATGAAGGTAGATTTACTTCGATGGTCAATCCATGAAATCACTATTCTCTAGATAAATTAGCATCACTTGGTCTGTCTCAACTAATTCACCCAAAAGACACATTAAACATAATCCTTAATTAAATTTTCTTAGTCTGGAAAATTTAAAGCATGAAATTAATCAATAAATCATTGGTCTGGCAAATATTAATTAACCTTTAATCACTTAATCCTCAGTAATTAACCACTTTGGTCTAGTAAGTTAACAGCCAATAAATATGGAATTAATCAATTGCAACCACCATCAACCTCTTTGGTCTAGCAAGCTAATGAAAAGAAACAATCAATTAATTTCGTAATACGCCCAAGTAATTAAATACCAAGAAGAACAATTAATTAATCAAAAAATCAAATAACTCTAAAAATCATGAATACCTAAAACAATGTCGAATTACAATGAAACAACTAATACATCATTGTTCAAGAAAAGAAAACAAAGTAAAAGAAAGCACTCATAGACAAGCCTCCTTCTTCTTCCTTTGAAGACCTTCTTGCACAACCCTCATTGAATTGAAGAATTCCTCCTTTGATTTGAGTGATTTTCTATGATGATCAATGAATTCTCTCATTTTCCCTTGTGTTTTCCATCTATTTATAGGCTTGGGAAGTGCCTAAACTCGTTGGTGTATTGTTCTTAGCCGAGTAGAAGTTGGAAGATACTAAAACTCCACAGATTACCAAAAATCGCGTAGAAAAAATCAAGCACTGCCTTAACTTCAGGGCACAGCCGGCGCCACTTTGGCTCTTGGAGCCAGCGTTGGTTGTGTTCTGGTTCTCAATTGTTCACTGATTTTTCCTTGAATTTCGTACAATGTATTCTAGAATACAACCGGCGCCGCCTTGGCTACTGGAACTGGCACCGGTTCCACTCTGTTCTATCCTGTTTCACCAATTTTTCGTCGCCTCGAAGTTCCTGCAACTAGTGCATGGTCAGCACCGGTTCCTCTGTCCCAGTTGGCGTTGCCTCTAATATGTTTCACGACATTTTTGCTTCGTTTTACCCCAATAATCTGAAATAATGACCAAAATACCTTTCCAAGAGTAAAATCTCAAATATGAAGGAATACGACTAGTTTTTTAATAAAATGTATCACAAAAGAGCCTCAAATAACTAGGAAAAATATGACTAATTTAGCCCCTATCACATTCCCCCATACTTAGCTCTTTGCTTGTCCTCAAGTAAAGTATCAAGAACAAGTAGGAAAACATAAGATTTCATCAATCACTCAATCAATTTCAAAATAACATTTTCAATGCTTTTTTTTATTCAAGAACATAAAACACATGATACTACATCTTTCACAACAAATGCATGACTTGTGTAGGTGAATAATGACTTAGTAGAACCATAACAATACTTCACAATATTTTCAAACCATTGGAAAGAATTTATCTCAAAAAGGATATGCATTCCATAGGCTTACATTTCATACACTCTCTCCACTAATCTGAGACATATAATGATTCTACTTAGATCAAGTAGGACTATCAAGCTTGTAATGTAAGGCTAAATGTTTGTAATGTCGCTTATCAAATAAAAGATATAGGAGAATCAAATAGCAAAGAAGCTGAGAGTTCGTAAGAAAAGGGTAAACAAATGAATCAATAATTTCCAACCCTTCTTGCTCTCCTATTCCAGAAATCAATCAAAGCATAACCTTATTTAGCAATTACAATTCCACTCAAGCAAATCCTACATTTTCTCTTTCTTTTTCTTTTCGTCTTCTCATCTTTTTACTTTCTTCATCAACTCTTCCATATTTTTCACAAGATCACTCATAATTTTCAACAATGGTGTCAAAGATTTAATATGAATTTAACTTTTACAGCTTAATCACCACTCCTCTTGTGATCTTTCGTCTTTCTTTCAATTTCCTTTTCTTTCACTTCTCTTTTGTTTTCACTGCTGCTGTTCTTTTCTTTCTCACTTTTTTTTTCTCTTTCCATTCTTTCTAACAACTTTCTGTTTTTCTTTTCTTGTTTTCAATTCCTTTTTTCTCTTTCTTTTCTTTTTCTTGCTCACCACAACTACATGACTAAAAGTAACAAGTCATGATCTTTCTCCAAGTATTCTTCCTCAACATTCTCCTACATATACTTCCATCCATCAAGAGTATAAAGATTTCAAAAATTATTCAAACTCTCAGAAACAAGCAATGGACAAAGTATTATGGCGGGTTTTAAAGAAAGAAATCAATAATTTAGGCTCAAAATAGGCACCAGGGATAATATAACAATAGGTAGGCTTGAAAAGCTCATACTATCCAAAGAAGGCCTATTACCGTCATCCCTAAGTTAAATCATGATTGTCTTTCTTATTTCACCTCGAGAGGTATTCAAGTAAGTTCTAGAATGCTCCATGAATTTTAGTAGAAAAACAGGTTTATGAACAATGCAAAGCATTAGATCAAGAACTACTTCGTCCAAGTGTGTGCATAAAGTCATGCATAAGCCATAAATGATCTAGAACATATGCTCTATACTCCATCACAAAGACATGCATTAAAAATACAGCTTGGAATCTCAAAGAAAATCTCACAAGAAAGATAAGGTATATGCATAGAAGAATTTCAATCGAATCACTCCCTCACACTTAAACTGGACATTGTCCTCAATGGCCAAATAAATATAATAAGGAATAAACCATACCATGGGACCAAAAATAAAGGGGAAAAGGGAAGAAAGAAAATACTTCCATACTGTGTGCTCAAAATAAAATTATTTCTCAATTTCAAATTATTTCAAGGTAGCTCAATGCTAAGAAAACACCAAGATAATTGATAACAACTTGGACAAAATATATCACCAAACCACCCCCTCACACTTAAATTGGACAATGTCCTCATTGGCAAAAAATTAACACAAGAAAGCATCTCCAAAGGGATTAAAAATAATAAGGGGTTAGAAAGTTTAAGTAATACTGCCCAAGTGCAAAAATGCTCCAATAGATAGCTGAGCTTGAGGTAAAGAGAAGGGCTTGTCCAAGAGGACTTTATGCCTATAAAACAAAACACAAATAAAAGCACACGGAAAATAATAATAAAATAAAAACATACCTAAATAAAAGAAAACAAATTAAAGAAAAAGACTAAAAGAAAAAATATAAAACAAAAAATTTTCACACTCATCATGCTTCCTCATAAAATCTTTTGAAAAGAAATTAAAGCTCAAAATAGAAGATAGGCATGATGAATGTAGAATGGAGAGAGGTTTTTGAAAAATAGAAGGTTTATGAAAATAATTTTTTCACTAAAGCAAAACACATAAACATCTTCCCCTAACATTTCTTTAGATACACAAATATTGTTGTCAACATATAACTGCACATGGTTTCTAAAGAATGCATTAAGCTTGAAATCACCTTTTAACCCTTCAAAAGAATGTTCACAATTAGAATTCCCCTTTAAACTTAGTATTTGAGTTCTTAAAGATGAGATCAAGAAATCCTTACTTTTCAAGGCATGGTCTACAAAAACTAAGTTACCTCCTTGAAATTGGGGTGAAGGGTAGAGTTTGTCAACATCCTCAAAGGGTTTCTTATGATGTAGCGTAGAAAGATCCAACTTCTTGAGGCATGATAAATTTAGCACAACATCATTTGGACCCTTATTCTCCAAGAATTGAGAGGAACTTAAAAAAAATCATGTGATGAAGAGAGATTAGAATTATTAGCACGTAGAGTAGAATTGAATACCTCCCTTTCCACATTGGACAATTGGTCCTCATATCCTCTCTCATTTCCTTGGAGATTCTCTTGTTCAAGTATATGGGCCTTTAAGGCATCCTCAACCAACTTGGCTAGTTGTGTTCTTTGATAGCTCAATCGTTGAGACGCTTCTTCATGCTACTGAATAGATGAATTTGTATTGGCAACAAAAGAATTCACCAATGTTATTAATGACGTCTCACTAAGAATATTAATGCGAGCTTGTAATCTTACCAATCTAGCATCATTGTAACTTCTTTGATTTTGTGCCCAAAAATAGTTGTCCATGATGATATCAACTTTGCACCAAAATCAAAGAAAAGAGAAACAAACAAAAAATAATAGAAAAATAAAGAAAAGAAAAAAAAAGGTAAAAGCAATGAATAGAAAAAAAAAAAAAAGAAGAAAAACACACACATTAGATATATTCACAAGCTACCTAAACAATAAAGTTAGTGGTATTTATAGTACAACATGAAATATGTTAGTCAATTAAGTCACAGTTAGTAAATTAGATTACAAAGGTATACAGAGGATACACAAGATACAAAAGATTGCATCTTTTTGCGGAAAGAGCAAGTATACATATTTACATATTTGCATATTTACATGGTTAAATCAACAAAATCCAAGCTTTCATAATATTGTTCCAAGGCAACGGCGCCAAAAACTTGATGTATATGGATTTGAGTATAAAAATCATATAAAAATTAAGCACATTTCCAATCAAGTTTACATTAAAACGTTAACCCCAAATTACACATATGAGCAAGCGTACTCATCATTAACATAGCATAGGGTTCAAACTAGTGTCGATCCTCCAGGAACAAGTATACACTAATCACATTTCTTTCATTGTTTAACCAACTTGATATAGTGAAAAAGAAATAAAATAAAACAAAAGAAAATAAAAATAAAAATATATACATGTCAAGGATGGAGAAGTATGCAACTCAAACTAGTGTTTAGACAAACATGATCTTAAAGTATCCAACCATTATCATAACTAATTATTCTCTTGGCATCATAAAGGATGAAGGTAGATTCACTTCGATGGTCAATCCATGAAATCACTATCCTCTAGATAAATTAGCATCATTTGGTCTGTCTCAACTAATTCACCCAAAAAATGCATTGAACACAATCCTTAATTAAATTTTCTTGGTCTGGCAAATTTAAAGCATAAAATTAATCAATGAATCTTTGGTCTGGCAAACATTAATTAACCTTTAACTACTTAATCCTCAGCAATTAACCTCTTTGGTCAAGCAAGTTAATAGCTAATAAATATAAAATTAATCAATTGCAACCACTATTAACCTCTTTGGTCTAGCAAGCTAATGAAAAGAAACAATCAATTAATTTCGTAATACACCCAAGTAATTAAATACCAAGAAGAACAATCAATTAATCAAAAGATCAAATAACTCTAAAAATTATGAATACCTAAAATAATGTCGAATTACAATAAAACAATTAATACATAGTTGTTCAAGAAAAGAAAACAAAGTAAAAGAAAGCACTTATAGACAAGCCTCCTTCTTCTTCCTTTGAAGACCTTCTTGCATAACCTTCCTTGAATTGAAGAATTCCTCCTTTGATTTGAGTGATTTTCTATTATGATCAATGAATTCTCTCCTTTTCCCTGTGTTTTCCATCTATTTATAGGCTTGGGAAGTGCTTAAACTCGTTGGTGTAGTGTTCTTGGCCGAGTAGAAGTTGGAAGATACTAAAACTCCATAGATTACCAAAAATCGCGTAGAAAAAATCAAGCACTGCCTTAACTTCAGGGCACAGCCGGTGCCGCCTTGGCTCTTGGAGCCAGCGCTGGTTGTGTTCTAGTTCTCTAATTGTTTGTCGATTTTTTCTTGAATTCTGTACAATGTATTCCAGAATACAGCCGGCGCCGCCTTGGCTACTGGAGCTGGCACCGGTTCCACTCTGTTCTGTCCTGTTTCACCAATTTTTCGTTGCCTCGAAGTTCCTACAACCAGTGCATGGTCAGCGCCGGTTCCTCTGTCCCAGCCAGCGCCACCTCTAATCTGTTTCGCGACGTTTTTGCTTCGTTTTATCCAAAAAATCTGAAATAATGACCAAAATACATTTTCAAGGGTAAAATCTCAAATATGAAGGAATACGACTAGTTTTTTAATAAAATGTATCACAAAAGAGCCTCAAATAACTAGAAAAAATATATCTAATTTAGCCCCTATCACATTCTCAATAAGAATAAATTGACAGGCCCAAATTATGTGGATTAGAAGAGGAACCTGAACATAGTACTCACTGTTGAGGAGTACACGTATGTTCTTATGGATCCCTATCCTGAGATTGGGGAAGAATCTATTGATCAGATCAAGAGGCCAAGAAGGCGTGGAAGAAAGTCGATGAGATGGCTAAATGCTACATGTTGGCTTCCATGTCTATTGTGCTCTAATCTAAGCGTGAGTACATGGCCACTACATACGATATGGATTTCTCATTGCATACTATGTTTGTTGACAAGAGCCGGCCCACAAGGCAGGAAGCTCTTAGGGCAATCATAAACACTAAGATGGCTGAGGGGGCATCGGTTTGAGAGCATCTACTCAAGATGATTGCCTGCTTCTAGAAGGTTGATGTCCTAGGCTCGATAATAGATCCTGAGAACTAAATTAACGTGGTTCTTGAAACTCTACCTGATTTATATTCTTAGTTCAAGTTGAACTACAACATGAACAAGTTGGATATGAATCTCACAAAGCTTATGAAAGAGCTTCAAGCGGTAGAGAAGATCATGAAGCCTGTGTCAAAGGTTTTAGTCTCTCGTTCAGCTTTTTCTTTTGGAATTAAGGCAAAGTCTAAGAAATTCAAGAAGAAAAAGGTCCAGAACAATGGAGGGGCCCAACCCAAAGCATTTGGTTAGGCTAAGCCCAACGGGAAGCCCAAAGGTAAATGTTTCGAGTGTGGTAAGAAGGAGCATTAGAGGAAAGATTGTTCGAACTTCTTAGCCAAGTCTACTTCAGGTATTGCTCTATACCTAGAGTCTATTTTGATGGTTGGATCAACATTCTCTTGGATAGTTGATTCTGGAGCCATTGGCCATGTTTGTAACTCTATGTAGGGGTTCAGAAAGGATAAGAAGACTCAATAAGGGTGAGCATGGACTTCAAGTGGGTAATGGAGTAAGAATATGGGCTGAAGCAGTGGGAAATCTTGAGCTTATTTTTTATTGTAATAGGAAGTTAGTTTTAAAAGATATTTTATATGTTTCTTGTTTTAAACAGAATTTGATTTCAGTTTCCAAATTGATGAATCAAGGATATTCTATTTTTTTCTATTCTGGTGTTTTCATCAATAGAGATGGTAATTTAATTTGTATAAGAAACATGTTTGGAAATATTTTTTATATACATCCTAGTTGAAATCAAGTAAATAATATTCAAACTGAACCTGATAATAAAAAGAGAAAAATTATATCAAATGACTCGTATTTGTGGCATCTAAGATTGAGACATATAAATCCCAATCAGATTCAGAGGCTAATCCATGATGGGCTTTTAGGTTCATTAAAACTGAAAGAATGATCTCAGTATGAATCTTGCCTTAAAGGTAAAATGACTAAAAGGTCCTTTACCAAAAAGGCGGATAGAGCTATGAAAATATTAGCACTAGTTCATACGGATGTTTGTAGTCTGATGACTACACCAGCTAGAGGAGGCTACGAGCATTTCATCACTTTTACAGATAATTGCACTCGTTTTGATTATATTTATCTAATGAGGTGTAAGTTTGACCTTTTTGATAAATTTAAGGAGTTTAAAGCTGAAGTGGAGCATCAAACAAGTAAATTAATTAAAACTTTGACATCAGATCGTGGTAGAGAGTACCTCCATGGTGAGTTTAAGGATTACTTGGTACATCATGGCATAGTATCTTAGTTAACTGTACTTGGGACTCCCCAGCAGAACAGAGTAGCTGACAGAAGAAATAAAACTTTGATGAAGATGGTCAGATGCATGATGAGTTATGCATCTCTTCCTATTTCCTTTTGGGGATATTCCTTAGAAACAACAGCATATATTTTGAACTTGGTACCTTCCAAATCAGTACCTAGGACTTCCTAATAGATGTGGACTAGACGAAAGCCCAATCTGAACCATCTCAAGATATGGGGTTGTCCAGCTCATGTGCTGATAAAAGGAAGTATGCTAGAACAAGTTACTACTTATGTGAATATTTCTATCATCCTTAAGAGCATAAAGTTTTTGTTAGTACTAATGCTAGATATTTAGAGGATGAATAAGTTACTTCCACCATGGGTTCAAGCAGAATAGAGTTAAAGGGAAGTTAGTCATTGATTCAACTTCAGGTACTTCTAATACATCGATCGAGGAACCAAGAGAAACACTACCCGATGTTCCTATACAAATTGAGCCTCGTCGTAATGGAAGGATCATAAGAGTTCTAGAAAGGTGGACTAGAGAGATCTATGATATATTCTCTGATCATCAGGAATAAGATCTCACTAGATACGAGGAGGCCATTGTTGATGCTGATGCAGACAAATGGCAACTTGCTATGAATGCTAAAATTGAATCCATGTACCTCAATCAGGTCTGGGATCTTGTCACTGTGCTTGATGGGATAAAACTCATTGAGTGTAAGTGGGTATACAAGAGGAAGAGAGGTGTGGATGAAAAGGTTGAAACCTATAAAATAAGGTTGGTTGCTAAAAGTTATACTCAGAAAGAAGGAATCGATTCTGAGAAAGCCTTTTCACCAGTAGCCATGCTTAAGTCTATCCGAATTCTCTTAGCTATCGCATATCACTATGACTATGAGATATAGTAGATGGATATCAAGACGGCCTTTTTAAATGGCTATCTTAGTGAAGACATCTATATGTCTTAGCCAGAAGGTTTTGTTGCTAGAGATCATGAGTAAATGGTCTGTAAGCTTAAGAAGTTCATCTATGGACTTAAGTAAGCTTCACGGGCATGGAACATACGTTTAGATAAAATCATGAAAGCTTATGGCTTCATTTAAAGCATGGATGAACCATGTGTGTATAGGAAATTAGACAATGGTAAATTGATTTTTTTTGGTACTTTATGTGGATGACATTTTACTCATTGAAAACCACATATATTTTGTATATTGTGCATTATTAAATAAAATAAGGCATTTTTTATCTTTCAATTTATTTTATTTATTCTTTTGTGTAAAATAACTATTAGATAAAGTCCTAAGTATAATACTATGTTAAGAAAATCGTGATAGAGATCATGATGTATGCTACTACACGGAGAGTGTTCATACTTAAATTATCCCTAATCATAGTATTAATAAGATAGAACATCATTAATGCATTAAGACTAACACCTGTTATACTTCCTGATTTGATCAGGCGGTGGTTTTCACATCTGTGAGTATTGTGATATTCAAAGTTAACATATAGATGCTTGTTATTTGAATAAGTACGTCAAATGAATTGACTATGAGATAATCAAATGGATAGTTATTTAGTGCCAGCGATAAAATCTCATTATAGAAAAGGTGCAATTATCATTGGACTTGAGATTTTCACTGTACTTCTTTTGCTGAGCATTGTACTTTGATTCTAATCTCTGGAGCCAAATCAAGGGCCGCCTGTGGGATGGATATTAGGTATAATATAATATAAACGAAAGTAGTTGAAAGGGTCAATAAAGGATTCACTACTCCTAATAGTACGGACGAATATCTCACGGCCACTTATAGGAATTACTACTCCAGAAATCTTTGACTAAGGTGATTGTGTATTAGAAACAGTTTTCATTGATACACATATAGAGTAGTAGGTTCCTGATACAAGTGCTACTATATTCGGGTTAGAATTAATTTATATTCTGGAGGGAGTTGGTCTAATTTCGTACTCCAAACCAAATGAGATATTGTATGGTGAAAGGAGTTTATTACACTATAGTTTATTATTGAAGGGTTTATGTCAAGCCATTTGACTTTCTGGACTCTTGGGTGGTCATGATGTGTTGCTAGATAATGCTCATGATCTATTTAATATGGATTTATTAATTAGAGAATTAATAAATCAATCCATATTAGAATTAATAAGTTAATTCTAAAATTATTAAGGATTAGTAATTCTAAAGACGTTTAGATTAATTAATATTTTGCTACCAATAGACCGAAAAACCTAATAGGTCACACACGATAGAAAATTGAGTACTCATGTTGTTATTAGATAACATTGCTGGGTTGATTGTGAAAAGAAAAAGTTATTGTGGTCAGTTATAATTTGTATGCTACATTTTAATTAACAAAAATCATAATAACAATTGGTAATTAAGAAATCATGATTGCTATGGATTCTGATTACCGAAATAATGAAGGAAAATATATATATGATATATATATATATATATACACACACACACATACACTTCATGGTACACAGGAATTTTTTTTTTAGAAAAATGGAGAGTTCTTTTTCTTGTAAAACATCTTCTTTTGAAGAAGAAAAATACCCTAGCCGCCAAGTGATTTTTCCTAGCACAAAAATCTCAGTGTGTTCTTGAGCACGATTCTTGTGTGGATTTCTGCTAGAGAAATCTCTACTCATGAGATTTAGTGTTTTGACAAAACGAAAGAGGTTTTGCTGGATCGCACTACAAACTGAAGAGAAGTAAAATTTTTCATTCCTAGAGGCAACATAAGGTATATTTTTCTTCACCGTTCAATTCCTTTTTACGCATAAATGAGATCTTGGGAGGGAATTCTTGGTTTTATTCTGCTGCGCAACTTTCGTTTGCATGACAAGAATTCCTAAGAGTGGTATAAGAGCCTTCATTTATGCATTAATGGGTTGTGTTGTGGCCATGAAATTTGTTTTGTTCTTTGCCTTTGTGTTCTCTGTGGAAATCGTTTTCATGAGTGTTGTTTGTGAAAGGAAAAATAATTGATTCTATGGGCTTTGGTTGTATGAATATGTTTCTGTAAGAGTTATAGGAATATTTTTTATAAGAATTAAAGGGTTTTAATTCTTACGTTAATTCTTGTTGAAAGAAAAATGTTTTTCTGGGCGTTTGTTTTTGTAATTGTAAAAGGGAAATGGTTTCATGAGATTGACAATTTTTTTTTCTTGAACAAGTTTTGATTTGTTCTTTTTTGTTTTACTGAAACGAAAAAAAATGGAATCAATCAGAGAATAGTTCTCTGATATTGTCGCAAAAGACTTGAAGTTTTCTTCCAGAAATCGTTTTGGAAGACGAAGAAGGAAAAAAAAAAGTTTTTTTCCCCATGCCGTGGCTCAAAATGTCTCAACTCCCACGATGCGCGGCTCACATGGAAGGTTTGAGTGATCATGGGGAGGATGAACATCATCATCCCCAGGATGCAATTCCTATTGCTTAATTAAAAGAAAAGTCCTTTTCCTTTTCACTTAATTTTTTATCTTCCTGCACAACGGCCCATGGATGGTTTTTTTTTCGTTTCTTTTCACTTGGCACCCAAATTTTTCCCAAAGTTCTAGTTTAGGACTAACATGAGTTTTTCCAAAAATCTTGCTTTGGGAAAATAATATATTTTCTAAAATAATGATTTTTGATTATATATTATTTTAATTCCTAAAAGAAGATTTTAGCAATTAACATATTTTCTAAAATAGTGATTTGAAAATTTATTTTTTCCAAAATAGTGATTTTGGAATTAATTTTGGAAATTAATATATATTATCTAAAATATTGATTTTAGATATGTAAAAAAAATTATATTTTGGGATTAATTATATATTATCACAATATTAAGCTTTTTTTATTTATTAATTCTCGTTTTGAGAATTAAATCTAATTATGATTAGTTTTTAAATGGGACCCATGATTTGGGATAAAATTATATTTTAAAAATTAATATATTTTCTAAAATATTAATTTTAGAGTAGATATTATTATTTAATTCCTAAAATATGATTTTAGCAATTAATAAATTTTCTAAAATATTGATTTTAGATTATATCCTAATTAAATTTCTGGAATATGGTTTTAGAAATTAAATCTAAAATATTTATTTTAGATTTTATCTTAATTTAATTTCTAGAATTTGATTTTAGAAATTAAATCTAAAATATTAATTTTAGAATTTGTTTTATTTTTCAAAATAGTGATTTTGGAATAATAAAATTATATGTTTAATTTTTGTTTAAGCATAATTAATGATATGGTGGATGGTTATGGACTAAAACCAAATTATATTTGTTCATGCGTTTTACAGTTTTGGTTTTTATGAAATAGGGCTTGCAAATCCTGCCTTCTCAAAAACTCTTATATAATTCTTTTCTCATCTAACTCTCCTCAAATGTAACTCGAGGTTTCTCCTTTTAGAAATTTTATGTAATTAGATTACATATGTTAGATAGAAATAGAGTTATTTCATTTTGAAGATAGCAACCAAAACAAGGCGAGATGGTAAGATTTTCTACTTAAATCATACATGAACACATAGGGTTAACTATGTTAATTTCATTTATGGCTCGAGGAAATTAATTTAGGGAAAGTCCATAACCATACCACTAATCGCTTCATTACTATGATTATCAATTTTGTGATTTATTGATACTTTATGCATGTCATTTGATGAAATCACTAAAAGGAACAGATCCCTCAATTAATATTAAATCTAATTTCTTCTATTAATATAGTAAGAACGAGAGTCCTTTTTTGAGACCAGGTTGTTGGGCAAACCCAAGCTTACTTGACATTGGATATGTTCAAACTATAGAATTAAATTCCTGATTAATGGGTCAGGTTTAACTAAATTCTTTATCCCGGTTGGACAAACTCAAGCATAAAGAAATTTAGAGGAAATATTGGGGTAGCCCAAAAGGCATTAAGATTAAAAGATGTTTAAAAGATGTTAATCACCTAATGATCTGGTAATTACATACGATGTAATTGGTATTGGATACCTACCATTGAACTCAAGGGTGGCTTGCTAGGCAAAGCTAAGGTTATTCTTGAGGAATTTGGATACCAGTCCACTAGAAAAGCTTCCAATGGGCTTTCCCGAATCAATAGTGGGGGCTATTGGTTTGAATAAAATAGTGGAATAATAATGCGCTTAATTAAATACCTAATTATTTGCATTACATGTGCATATACAATTAGCTAATTTTCTCTAATTTTACATCTAGGTCATCAGCATCCTGACAACAAACTTGAACTTACATAGCATTTTGGAAACCAACAAATTAATTGAGACAAACTTTCTTGACTGGTATAGAAACTTGAGAATTGTTCTCAAGTCGGAAAAGTTGCTCTACATGTTAGAGGCTCCTATTCCACCACCACTAGCTCAAGCTGCTCATACTGACGAGCATGCTATCCACAAGAAACATAAAGAGGACAGTGACATGACATCCTGTGTGATGTTGGTGTCAATGACCCTTGAGCTGTAAAAACAGCATGAGCATATAGATGCTTACTCGATCATCTTGCATCTTCGAGAGATGTTTGATGCCCAAGTCAGGACGAAAATATATGAGATACAAAACAATTGTTCCATTCAAAGATGGCAGAGGGTACTTCTATGGCTACTCATGGGTTGAAGATGTTGGGCTTAATTAAGAAGCGCGGATCTCTTGATTTTGTGATGGACAATAAATTAAGTATTGACTTAATTCTATAATCTTTACCAGGTAGTTTTTCATAGTTTGTGATTAACTACTAGATGAACAAGATTGAGTCCATCATACCCGAGTTGATCAATCTACTCAAAACTGCAGAATCCTCCATGAAGAAGGAATCCACTGCAGTTATGTTAGTAGTGTTAGAATTCGTGGACTCCTAAACGCGGAAAACATCCACGAATCCCTCCCGAGGACTCAAGTAAACGATTAAGAAGATCTAAGGTTTAAGAATTACCTCTGGTAGCTGTAATCGAAATCATTCGATTCTGGTTGTGCTGTTGTACGTTCAACCCGAACAATTACCAGACGCTGCAGTATACGAACGTCCTCTATTGGATACACACCGTGAACTCACTAGATGCCCGGGGAGTGCTAGCGCTTAGGGTTTGAGAGGTTTTTTTTTTTTTTTTTCTGATAGAGAATGGCACGAATGTTCTCAACCGGAAAAAATTGGACTATTGAAAAGACGGCTATGGTTTTCTTAAAAACCCTCGAACCTCTTAGAGTCCAACCCTAATAATATCTTATCATATTCTAATTTAAATTCAAATTAAATTTAAACTGATATGATAAGATTCTGCCATTATCTCGGTAATTTAACTAATTAATTTACCGAGTCAGATTCTTATAATCTGGACATCATCTAGATACATCGAATGTGGATATATTTCCAGATTCATTGTATCTGGTAAATTTTCTAAGTACGATTAACTTAGACACATTTCCAGATTCATCGAACCTGGTCACCAGAAAAATAACCTAACAAGTTCGCTTATTGTGTGACCCTATAGGTTCATTTAACACTGACAGTGTGCCTAAATCATATTTAAATGGCCCACAAGTTATAAGCGGTTTCTAGCAAAACATTATAACTATCCAGGTTAAATGAAGATCGGTGATCTCTTTGAACCAAACCATAATTTTATATTTAGTCCTTTTGTCACACGATATCCAGATTAAGCATAAGGCACGGAGCATGTCCTCCTTATTAAGCTTAATCAATTATTTCTTGATTTCATAGTAGACTGTTCAAACAAATGATATCAATATCTTAGATTGATATATTTGAGCACGACCATGCATTATTAACAGTCTAACTTATCAAGGGGCCCATGGATATCTCTCCTATAACTAAGAGGGACAAATTCCTTTACAATCAATCATATTCCTCTCCTTGATTTATTCTATATCCAACAGTAGTCTAATTTATTATCTGGTTAAAGACAACTTTAGACAATGTCAAAATATAGAATTTATCAAGTAGGAAACTATGATGAATTTAGGTCGAAGGACTTTCAATATTATTATGACTAGAAAGTACTTATGACATATTCCATGAAGTACTCTCACAGTGGGTCATGTCCAATACAATGTTCTCTAACATTTATTTATGTCTTAACTCGATATCACAAATATCCATGGCCAGTAAAACATAGCCATCAAGTCACAAACATACTAATCTTAATTTATTATTATTCCTATAATAATAATCGATCAGGGACAGTTTTAGAATAGTCATTGTATTCATTGTAGGGTTTTACTATCAAGTCACGTACTTGATGACCAACAAAACAAAACTCACTATTCATGGAAAGGAAAGCCTCATATTATTATATAAAATATAATGACAATAGTATAAGTACAAATTGACTCTAGGGCATATCCCCAACAGTCTCCCACTTGCACTAACACCAATTTGGCATAAGCCGTAATCCCATTGATCTGGTATGACTATCATGTTTAGATGATGGGAGAGGCTTTGTCAGTGGATTTGCAGCATTGTTATCAGTTGGTACCTTGCATACATTGACATCTCCTCTTTCAACAATTTCTCGAATGAGATGAAAACGTCTAAGTATATGTTTGGATCGCTGATGTGATCTTGGTTCCTTAACTTGTGTAATGGCTCCATTGTTGTCACAATAGAGATCCACTGGGTTCAAAATACTAGGAACTACATCTAGTTCTATAATGAACTTTTTAATCCAAACTGCTTCTTTAGCTGTAGCTGAGGCAGCTACATACTCAGCTTCTGTAGTAGAATCGGCCACGGTGTCTTGCTTTGAACTTTTCTAGCTTACAGCACCTCCATTCAAATAAAATAGAAAACCTAATTGCAATCTATAATCATCTATGTCGGATTGAAAACTAGCATTAGTGTAACCATTTACAACTAGCTCGCTTTCTTGTCCTCCATAAACTAAGAACGTATCTTTAGTTCTTCTTAAGTACTTCAGTATGTTCTTGACAACAGTCCAGTGTGCCTCTCCAGGATTTGACTGGAACCTGCTCGTCATGCTCAATGCATATGATACATCGGGTCGAGTACATAACATGGCATACATGATAGACCCTATAGCAGAAGTGTATGGTATCTTGTTCATGCACTCTTCTTCATCCTTCGTAGAAGGACTTTGAGTTTTGCTGAGCTTAATACCATGTGACATTGGCAAGAATCCCCTCTTAGAATCTTGCATACTGAACCTTTTCAGTACCTTGTCAACGTATGCACTTTGACTTAGTCCAATTAGCTTTCTAGATCTATCTCTATAGATCCTTATACCTAGAATATAAGCAGCTTCACCGAAGTATTTCATTGAGAAATAATTTCCCAACCATATCTTTACACTTTGTAGAGTTGGGATGTCGTTTCCAATGAGTAAGATATCATCAACATAAAGTACCAAAAAGACTATTGCATTCCCACTTGTTTTCTTATAGACACAAGGCTCATCTTCATTTTTGATAAAGTTAAATTCTTTAATTGCTTCATCAAAACGAAAATTCCAGCTTCGAGATGCTTGCTTCAATCCATAAATGGTTCTTTGAAGCTTGCACACTTTATTAGAATTCAAAGGATCATCAAAACCCTAAGGTTGTGTCATGTACACATCTTCGAGTAAGTTTCCATTAAGAAACGTGGTTTTGACATCCATTTGTCAAATTTCATAGTCACAATATGCTGCTATGGCAAGAAGAATTCTAATAGATTTAAGCATTACAACTGGTGAAAAAGGTTTCATCATAGTCTATACCATGAGTTTGTTTATAACCTTTTGCTACCAGTCATGCTTTGTAAGTATGTACATTTCCCTCCATGTCTGTTTTCTTTTTGAAAATCCACTTACACCCAATGGTTTTTGAACCTTTAGGTGGGTTAACCAAAGTCCAAACTTGGTTATCATACATGGATTGCATCTCAGACTTCATAGCCTCTAACCATTTTCCAGAGTCAGAACTCTTAATGGCTTCTTGATAGGAAGTGGGCTCATCATTAACCATAAGCTCCACATTGTGATCGTCAGTGATGAGAAATCCATATCTCTCAGGTTGTTGACGAACCCTATCAGATCTTCAAGGTCCTTGTTCTATAGATGTAGGCTCATCTTGGACTTGTGAGCCATCTAATCGAGATTCATTATTTGGTTCAGGCACTAATTGTGGCTCTTGAATCTCATCTTGATAAGGTTCAGGCACTAATTGTGGTCCTTGAATCTCATCAAGATGTATTTTACTCTCACTGATTCTTTTGGAAATAAATTCCTTTTCAAGAAAGAATCCATTTCGAGCAACAATTACTCTATTTTCTTTTGGGAGATAAAATTGATATCCTTTAGTTTCTTTAGGATACCCCACAAATATGCATTTATCCGATTTAGGTGCAAGTTTATCAGATAATAAACGCTTTACATAAACTTCACAACCCTAAATCTTCAGAAATAACAAACTAGGTTGTCTCCCAGTCCATATCTCATATGGCGTTTTCTGAATCGATTTAGATGGAACTCGATTTAGTATAAATGCAGCAGTCTCCAGGGCATAACCCCACAAGGAGATTGGAAGATCAGTTTGACTCATCATTGATCGAACCATATCTAATAAAGTCCGATTTCTCCGTTCAGATACACCATTCCATTGAGGTGTTCCTGGTGGAGTTAATTGGGAAATAATTCCATAATTTTTAAGATGCTTGTCAAACTCGTGACTTAAGTATTCACCACCTCGATCCAATCGAAGTGTTTTGATACTTTTGTCAAGTTGATTTTGTACTTCACTTTGAAATTCTTTGAATTTTTGGAACGATTCAGATTTGTGTTTCATCAGATACAGGTAGCCATATCTGCTGAAATCATCTGTAAATGTAATGAAGTACTGAAATCCTCCTCTAGCAAGTGAATTCATTGGTCCACATACATTAGTATGTATTAGGCCTAATAAATCAGTTGCCCTTTTATTTTGTCTCTTGAAAGGCGCTTTAGTCATTTTGCCTAATAAACAAGAATCACATGTTTTGTAAGATTCTAAATCAAATGATTTTAGAAGCCCATCATTATGAAGCTTTGTTATGCGTTTCTCATTTATATGGCCCAAACGACAATGCCAGAAGTAAGTCTAATTTAAATCATTGGATTTCAATCTCTTAGTATTTATATTATAGATAGACATGTCTGAAGATCCACGAAGATTTAGAATATAAAGCCCATTCGATAATGAAGCATCTCTATAAAAAATGCCGTTTTTATTAATGGAGCAAATGTTATTCATAATAACAAATTCATAACCTTCTAAATCCAAACAAGAAACTGAAATAATAATCCTACTCATAGCAGGAACATAAAAATAATTGTTTAGTTCTAAAACAAGCCCATTGAGCAAAATTAATTCAAAAGTTCCTACAGCTACTGCAACAACTTTTGCTCCATTCGCAACTTATAGGTCCACCTCGCCTTTTGCCAAGGCTCTACTCCTTTTTAGACCCTGCACATTTACACAAATGTGAGATCCACAACCGGTATCCAATACCCATGAATCAGAAGTAGATAAATTAATTTCAATAACATAAATACCTGAAGCGGCAGTCTCACTGTCCTTCTTTTTCTTTGCTTCCAAATAGAGCTTTCAATTTCTTAACCAATGTCCTTGTTCTCCACAATGGTGGCAAGCTCCCTCCTTTGGTGACTTGACCTTAGGTTTGGGCTTGAACTTGGACTTTGCCTTGTCCTTACCCTTACTAGCCATGACCTTGCCCTTTTGGTTGTTCTTTTTGCCTTTCCCTTTTTGAACCATTAGAACACTAGGAGTATTCTTCTTAATGTTCAGTTCAGCTTGTTTTAGCATCCCATGCAATTCAGTAATGGATTTCTCCATATTATGCATGTTAAAATTCATGACAAACTGGTCATACTCAGCAGGTAAAGTGCCCAAGATCAAATCCGTGGTCATGTCATGATTAACAGGAGCACTAAGCTTATTAAGATGATCTAGATAGCCCTTCATTTTAAGGACATGAGCACTTATCGAGGTGCCAGAAACCATCTTACATGCATTTAACGCCTTGTGAGTTTCAAATCTCTCTTGTCGTGCTTGCTCTTGGAACATTTCCTTAAGATGCACAATCATGTCATATGCCTCTGCTTCTTCAAACTGTTTTTGAAGTTCAGAGTTCATGGTTGCTAGCATGAGGCAAGTAACATCGTTGGAGTCATCTTTGTGCTTACTATAAGCATCTTTTTCAGCTTTTGAGGCGTTATTTGCTGGAGCAGGGGGAATAGGATTTTCAAGAACATAGAGCCTTTTTTCTTGTTTAAGAACAATTCTTAAGTTTCGTGCCCAATCAAAAAAATTAGTCCCACTAAGCTTGTCTTTCTCAAGCACAGATCGCAATGAATTATTTCAACTGTTTGTTGCCATTATCTACATACAGAAATATGCAAAGTAATTAATTTTTGAGACTCTAACGAAAAACTCCCACTAAAAGCATTTAAACTTTTTGAAACTTCAACATTTTGATGTTTCGTAGTGGGGAAAAATATTTTATTTTAATCATAAGTAAGTTTTGGCTTTAATCTTATAATTAAATAAAACTCTAATTTTAAATGAGATAGACATCAAATGTCCAGGCTAAAAATATCTCATAAAATGCCCTAGGCCCAAAACCATTTTGATAGCCCAGTTAAGTCAAACCATATCAAACATATGAAAAACTATTTTCCATCTTATCTCACTCGGATAATCAAAAGCATCCTACTTTGGTAGGAATGACCATATGATGATCCAAGTAATAACAAGTGTTTGATTTTGGAAGGCATTTAACACTTAAATTTTTTTCTTTTTTTTTTAAAAAAAATTTGATTGTAGTAAGCAGGAAATAAACATATCAAATATGCATGCAAGACATAAATAAAAGTGACATAGCATGGCCCGTAACCTATGTTGATCATCACGAGCTAAGTGAAGATCAAGGTGGTCAATCTAGGTATATGAACTCCTTAAGCATTCTCTAATGCCTTGAGCATACTCCTCCTTGGTTGTAAATGTCGACTGCCGTCTTCTTTTACATTGGACAGTAAAATTAAAATAATTCCTATTCTAGGAAAGTAGTACAATTTTACAATAATGAAAAACGACACGCAGGCCGTATTTAAAAATTACAACTTAAAACAACCATAATGTAACCAGCCAATCACATTGGGATAAAACGGGCCATGCTATACACTATTCAAAATAATCCACAACTAGAATAAAAAACACTGACGAATAACACATAACGAACAGTTAGTTGGGGTTCAAGGGGCAACGCCCCTGTGGGGTCCAAGGGGCAGCGCCCCTGGCGGAGGTCCTGCTGGCCGGGTCCAGGGGGCAGCGCCCCCGGAAGGAAAAATAATTTTTCCTTCTCTCATTGAATGAGATTTGCCTTCCGATTTCTGAATATTAATCAAATTAACGTTCGGACCCCTTAGTAACCATCGCCGTGAAAATTCATATTACAGACAATATGCGTTCTTTTAATCATATTTATACAGATAACATATTATCATGGCCGATTAATAAAAACAATTCGCAAATATAGAACGACGGATAGCGTGCTTACGATACCATATCATTTTAAAACAGACCAATTTACAGACAATTTGCAACTAATCTTGTAATACCCCGCCCAAAACCACCTTTAACTATGGGGAAAAGTCATGCATTGCATAGCATCTTGCATTTTATGTGGTAGCTAGAATAATTTTATTTTCATGGATGCATGTGAATTTTTCCGTTACTCTTGCATTTGAATTAATTGATGTGAAATAGTTGTGTTGTTAAAGACTTGTTTAAGGGAGGTTTGGTCGAAGATTTTCAAGGATGAGTATTGGGGTGGTAAGAATTTATTGTAGAAAAATTAGCATTGGAGTTGTTTTAGAATAGCGGGGAGGTTGGTGATGTCCTTTGGTGACCCGAGTTCGAATCCTACCTTTTGTGAAGTAAGTTTCTCTTCTTGAAATTCTTTTCTTTAGACCGTTTCTTATCTTAGCCAATAAAGAATCTAGCTATCCTAGAGAAATTTTAGTATTTTTACTCCAAGGAAATAAGTCTCTATATGTATTTCCTAAATTCAAGGACTTGGATGTGAATAAAGTTCACCTCTAATTTTCAGCTTGTGTTCCTTAGGATTTTCGAAAAAAACCTAGCTAGGAGCCATTTTGAAGAATTTCAAGTGGTATAAAACTCTTCTTGATAAATATTAGAGTTAGGGAATATATTAGGGAAAAATCTTATTTTACCTCTTCAAGAATTCTAGCCATAATCCTTGTATTTATTTAATTGTTTTAGAGAAATATTTTAACTAAAGTCTTAGATATTTTCTTTGGGTTTAAACGCCACTTTCATAGGAGTAAGACTCTATATTTAACTCCTAAGTTCAAGGATTTTAGCTAAGGATGAAATTTGTTTTATTTTCAGCTTTTGTTCCCTTGAATTTTGGGAAACCATAAGCTGGAAATATTCTGGAAATTTTTCCAGATTTTGTTCGCCACCTTGGAGCACCTTTAGCTCAATCCAAACTCTTCTAGAACTAGAGGAAATCTTATCCAAATCCTTGATAAAACCATATTTTATTTCAATCCAAATTCAACTAGGATTTCTTCCTTTTCCTAGCTGAATTTCGGCAGCTTTGTATCTACATAAGCTGTCCGAAATTCCAGCCATTTTTGGCTATAATCCAACTCTGAAAATCCTAGCTCAAACCACCTAGAACACTCCTTAACAATTCAACTACCTTAGCTGCACAAAACCAGAATTTTTTTCACACAAAAACACTGAAATTCGTCCAGCATATACACAGAAAATTCGGACAGCTTTGTGCAGGATTTTCGGCCAGCTTTATGTTCCTACTTCAACCAAAATTCTGCACACATCATTCACTGAAAAACCCCTGCTGAACCAGCTATTTTCAGCGCCTAAACCCTCAATTTTCCTCTGGAAATTTCGGTAGAATTATAGCAGCCAAACCAGTCCAAAACTTGCTACACTTGCACAGAATTTTCACAGCACTTGCACAGGATTTTTCAGTCATCAAAACTCACTCAAACTCTTCCTTGTTTGGCCCAAAATTCTGAACACATTCAGCCCTTCCTTTGAGCAGTGTTTCAGCCAGCTTAGAGGAGCAAATTGCAAAATTTTTTCCTCCATAAAACTCCCCTAAAATCGGCAGCAAGGAGGCGCGCGCAAGCTGGAAATTTCGCCTTTGCTGTCCAAGAAACCTAAAGCCATTAGGAGTCTATCTAAATATCACCATTTAACCCTAAACCAATCTTCTCCAACTTTAAATCATAACCACTGTTTACCCTCTCCATTCTACACGAAAATTTTAGCAACTTCTCTCTGCAAATTTTCGAAAATACAAGAGTTGTTCCAAGCAAAAATCGAACACACCTTAAGGTAAGCACAAATCCTTTCAACCTCTTGATGCCGTTTTCTCTAATGATTCTTTTCTCTTTCTTCTACCCTTAAATCACGCCCTATAGAGGCTGATTTCCTCTTCCTCCTTAATTTTCGATCAAGTGAAGCAAAGGAGGTAGCTTCTCTCTTCTTCTCAAGCGAACTCGGGACGATCACCATAGGATCATCGAAACCTCATTACCCGGTAGTTACAAGGTAAGGGAATACCCTCCCTTGATGTCGAAAGTAAAGTTTAATGGTGTTTATTAGCGAGATAAACATGTGGTCGTAGTATTTGATCTTTGGGGATTGAATAGTTTACTTGGAATTAAATAGGAGATTGCGAATTGTTATGAAAATAAATGGGATTAGAGCATGTTTGAATTAATTGAGCCCCTGATCATGATATTATATGGTTTAGATCAGGAGGATAATTGAGGAAAGCCAGCGGTGATTTTTATCGCATTTATCTGAGGCATATCAAGTAAGTCCTTGCATAAACTCTTTTATTAAACGTTGTGATGGTAAGTCCTTTTATAAACTGTTTTGTTAAATGTTGTGATGGCAAGTCCATGTTGTGAAGCTTTGTAAAGCTATTTTTAAACTGTGTTTGCTTGGGTTGTAAACATGGATATTTATTCTTTAAACGGTTTTGTCAAACTAACGGTTTTAGCAAGAAAACTATTCTTTTCCTTAAATTTTTAGAAATCTCTTTTAAAGAAAACCACGTTTTGCAAAGCCAAGGTTTGAAAATATTTTGAATCAGGAATTGACGGATATGTTCGTTGAGTACTCAATAAGGGTAGGCTAACAATACTAGTCTTGGAGGGCTAGCGTAAGTCTTCTGGTAGGAGGCCACCTCCAGAAGATGAACTCTGCTTGAAAAGGCGACAGTGTTGGTTGGTCAGGCCAGTCCGAGCTAGCATTATGCCTGAAATGTATTATTTATATTCCCGGCATGGACACCCGGATGGTTTTGTTGGGTGTAGAGATGGAGGAGTATCTCACCCGGTGGGCTGTACACTCACCTTGATCAGAACGCCCAACGTGTGGTAATTTGGTCCGGACAAGGTGCACAAAGTGTGGTGCCTTGGCCAACTTGTTCTCATGGAGCCCAACGTGTGGTGACATGACTTTTATTCGAGTGGAGGATTTATTTTGTACAAAGTGTGACATTGAGAAAAACCCACTTCTTGCGAAAAGAGATTGTTTATGACTTGCCAAATTATTTCTTCGAATGTTTTACACTTTGCATACACGAACTATTTAAAACCACCATGTGCACACACAGGACTTACTGAGATTTATTCTCACACTGTTTTACACCATGTTTTCAGGAGATAGATTGTGCTGAGTCAGCGGGGCATGTAATAGTTGGAGCTTTTGTTATTTACTCTATCCGTTCTAGGAGACATTTATTGCTTATGCTTCTAAACAATATTTTGTTTTATTCCGTTTTGCTCCACGTTGAGCCTGGTATAATAAGAATATTTCTTCATTTATCTAAGTTGATCCTTTTGGAGATTGCCTTTATATTTTATACCTCGTTCTAAAGACCCCTTATCCTACGGGACGGGGCGACATCCCCGCCCTTTTAGGGTACGTAGTCGTGGGGTGTTACAAATCTGGTCTGATCAGGTGACTAAGACGCACATATTAAACCTAATTCAGGCAGTCTGCATGCTAAGTATTCTAAAATCATAATCATGTGAACATACTGATACATACCGTTTAAATTCATATATACATATCATACATGTATTCAACAATACGATTAACACAGATGAATCAACCTAATCGTTTAGCAAGTTGCTCTGATACCACTGTTAGAATTTGTGGACTCCTAAACGCGGAAAACATCTACGAATCCCTCCCGAGGACCCAAGTAAACGATTAAGAAGATCTAAGGTTTAAGAATTACCTCTGGTTGCTGTAATTGAAATCCTTCGATTCTGGTTGCGCTGTTGTACGTTCAACCCGAACAATCACCAGACGCTGCAGTATGCGAACGTCCTCTATCGGATACACACCGCGAACTCACTCGATGCCCGGGGAGTGCTAGCGCCTAGGGTTTGAGAGGTTTTTTTTTCTGGTAGAGAATGGCACGAATGTTCTCAACCGGAAAAAAATGGACTATTGAAAAGACGGATATGGTTTTCTTAAAAATCCCCGAACCTCTTAGAGTCCAACTCTAATAATATCTTATCATATTCTAATTTAAATTCAAATTAAATTAAAACTGATATGATAAGATTCTGCCATTATCTCAGTAATTTAACTAATTAATTTACCGAGTCAGATTCTTATAATCTGGACATCATCTAGATACATCCAATGTGGATATATTTCCAGATTCATTGTATCTGGTAAATTTTCTAAGTACGATTAACTTAGACATATTTCCAGATTCATCGAACCTGGTCACCAGAAAAATAACCTAACAAGTTCGCTTATTGTGTGACCCTATAGGTTCATTTAACACTGGCAGTGTGCCTAAATCATATTTAAATGGCCCACAAGTTATAAGCGGTTTCTAGCAAAATATTATAACTATCCAGGTTAAATGAAGAGCGGTGATCTCTTTGAACCAAACCATAATTTTATATTTAGTCCTTTTGGCACACGATATCCAGATTAAGCATAAGGCACGGAGCATGTCATCCTTATTAAGCTTAATCAATTATTTCTTGATTTCATAGTAGACTATTCAAATAAATGATATCAATATCTTAGATTGATATATTTGAGCACGACCATGCATTTTTAACAGTCTAACTTATCAAGGGGCCCATGGATATCTCTCCCATAACTGAGAGGGACAAATTCCTTCACAATCAATCATATTCCTCTCCTTGATTTATTCTATATCCAACAGTAGTCTAATTTATTATCTGGTTAAAGACAACTTTAGACAACGTCAAAATATAGTATTTATCAAGTAGGAAACTATGATGAATTTAGGTCGAAGGACTTTCAATATTATTATGGCTAGAAAGTACTTATGACATATTCCATGAAGTACTCTCACAGTGGGTCATGTCCAATACAATGTTCTCTAACATTTATTTATGTCTTGACTCAATATCACAAATATCCATGGCCAGTAAAACATAGCCATCAAGTCACAAACATACTAATATTAATTTATTATTATTTCAATAATAATAATCGATCAGGGACAGTTTTAGAATAGTCATTGTATTCATTGTAGGGTTTTACTATCAAGTCACGTACTTGATGACCAACAAAACAAAACTCACTATTCATGGAAAGGAAAGCCTCATATTATTATATAAAACATAATGACAATAGTATAAGTACAAATTGACTCTAGGGCATATCCCCAACAAGTAGAATCTTCCTCTTCTAGAAAAAAGGTTCCTAAGAAGAAGAAGAAGACTTCTACAAAACTCAAAGGTGGTGTGAAAAAGAAGGAAGTAGCCACCAAAGGCCCATACCATCATTATGGAAGGATGGACCATTGGAGGCACAACTGCAAAGCTTACTTGGAGACCGTGAAGGAAAAGAAGTAGAAGGAGAAGCTTGCGGGCACTTCTACTCCTGGTATGTTTATGATTGATGTTAATACTACCTTTAGAAATGAGATATGGGTATTAGATATTGGATGTGGATCTCATTTGTACAATAACTTGCAGGGACTAAAAGATAGTAGAAGGCTTCAGAAGGGCGACGTGGACCTACGTATTGCAAGTGGAGCAAAAGTTGCTACACTTGTTGTGGGGACTTACGAGCTGCACTTGCCTTCGGGATTAGTTTTAGAATTGCAAAACTATTATTTTGTACCAGTTTTATTGAAAAATATTATCTTAATTGCATGTTTAGACTTATGTGGATTTTATTTAATATTTAAGAATAAATATTGTTCTTTTTCATTGAATGATATTCATTATGGTTCCACAACTTTGGTTAATGGTTTAAATGTTCTAGACATGGATAATCCAATCCCCAATATAAACAATAAGAAACCAAGGATAGATAATTTGACCTCATCTTATTTATGGCATTGCCATTTAGGCTATATAAATGAGAATTACGTTTCTAAATTACACAAGCTAGGTGACTTATGATTGTTTGATTTTGAATTATATAGCACACACGAATCTTATTTACTTGGTAAAATGGCTAAAATAAATTTTTCTGGACAAGGAGAAAGGGCGAAAGAGTCACTATCACTTATACATTCTGATATATGTGGCCCAATGTCTATACAATCAAGAGGAGATTATCACTATTTCATAACATTTATTGATGATTATTCATGATATGGGTATTTGAATTAAATGAAATACAAATCTGAAGCTTTTGAAAAGTTCAAAAATTTCAAGAATGAAGTAGAAAAATAACTTGGGGAAAGTATTAAGACTCTAAGATCTGATCGATTAGGTGAATACTTAAGCCAAGAGTTTCAAGGTTTTCTTAGAGATAATAGGATATTATCTCAATGGACTCCACCATATACACCTCAACATAATGGTGTATCTAAGAGAAGGAATCGAACCCTTCTAGACATGGTATGGACCATGATGGTTTCTGCAAACTTGTCAAAATCATTTTAGGAGTATGCACTACAGACTTCTATTTATCTTCTAAATAGAGTTTCATCAAAAACAGTTGATACTACCCCATTTGAGATGTTCTTCGGCAAGAAACCAAAGTTATCTCACTTAAGAATATGGGGTTGTCCTACTTTTGTCAAAAGGCCACAGTCAGACAAACTTGATAGTAAGTCTGACAAATGTTTATTTGTGGGTTATCCAACTGAATCTTTTGGGTATTACTTCTATCTCCTCTCCGAAAACAAAGTATTTAGTTCGAAACATACTATCTTTTTAGAAAAGGAGCACCTGCTTAAAGGGGACAGTGGGAGTAAAATTGAATTTAGTGAAGTTCAAGAAGAACAAACAAATAAGGATCAATCATCTGATCCCATATCTATTGAGAAAATAGATGAACCTTCTACTACACAAGATCCTTGTAGGTCGAGTAGGATACGTGTGGCACTTGAGAGATATGGATGTCTCATAAGTGACCACAATGGCATATTGCTCATATATGAAGATGAGCCTACTACCTACAAAGAAGTTCTAAACAGTTCAGAATCTAACAAATGGCTTGAGGCCATGAAGTTAGAGAAAGATTCCATGTATGATAACCAAGTATGAAATTTGGTTGATCTACCAAAAGGAATTAAACCTATTAGGTGCAAATAGGTTTTCAAGAAGAAAATCAACATAGATGGTAACCTAGTTACCTATAAAGCAGGATTGGTGGCTAAGGGTTATCATCAACAGCATGGTATTGACTATGATGAAACCTTCTTACCAGTTGCTATGCTGAAATCTATCAGAATGCTCCAAGCTATTGTCGCTCATTATAACTATGAGATTTAGCAAATGAATATAAAAACAGCTTTCCTAAATGAAAACTTGACTAAGGAAGTATATATAATACAACCTGAGGGTTTCACGTCCAAGGATAGCACAAAAGTGTGCAAGCTGCAAAGGTTCATTCTAGGAGTTGAAACATTTGTTTTGATGAAATGATCAAAGTATTTGATATATTGTAAGAAGGTTAGTGGGAGAGCAGTTGTTTTTCCTATTGCTTTATGGGAATGACATATTGCTAATACGAGATATTATTTTTATTCATCAATAAGTAAAAGGTCTATTAATATCGGTTTTGAATATGATAATAATGACTGCGAGTCATAATTAGGCTACGTGTTCAATTTGAGTGCTATCATTTAATTTATGAAATCATTGATAGAAAAGATGTAAAAGATAGAGAAAGTTCTCATGGATGAGAACATAGCTGACTCGCTTATGAAAGCACTAACCCAAAAGAACCATGATAGACATGTTAAGTCATGTGGTATTAGATAAATGAATGATTGGTTCTAGTGCAAGTGTGAGTTTACTAGTGTTATGCCTTAGAGGCAATCACATGTATTCTGTATATTGTGCATTATTAAATAAAATAAGGAATTATTTATCTTTCAGTTTGTTTTATTTATACTTTCGTATAAAATAACTATTAAATAAAGTTCCAAGTGCAACATTGTGTTAAGGAAATCATGATGTGTGGTTCCTACTATACTGAATAGTGCTCATACTTAAATTATCCCTAGTCATAGTATTAATGAGATATGACATCATTAATGCGTCAAGACTAGAACATGTTATACTTCCTGATTTAATCAGGCGGTGGTTCTCATATCCGTGAGTATTGTGATACTCAAAGTTAACATATGGATGCTTGTTACTTAAACAAGTACATTAGATGACCTGACTATGAGATAATCACATTGATAGCTATTTAGTGGCAGTGGTAGAATCTCATTATAGCAAATGTGTAAGTATCTTTGGACTTGAGACCTCCAATGTACTTTATTTGCTGAGCATTGTACTTTGATTCCAATTTTTGGAGCCAGATCAAGGGCCGCCTATGGAATGGATATTGGGTACAATATGATGTAAACGAAAGTAGTTGAGAGGGTCAATAAAGGATTTACCACTCCTAATAGTAGAGGCGAATATCTCACGGCCACTTGTTGGAATTACTATTCCAGAAATCCTTGGCCAGGGCGATTGTGTATTAGAAACAGTTCCAATTGATACACATAAAGAGTAGTAGGTTCCTGGTACAAGTACTACGATATTCGGGCCAGAATTAATTTATATTCTGGAGAGAGTTGACACCAATTCCGTACTCCAAATTGAATGAGATATTGTATGGTGAAATGAGTTTATTACACTGTAGTTTGTTATTGAAGGGTTCATGTCAAGTCACTTGACTTCCTGGACTCTTGGGTGGTCATGATGTGTTGCTAGATACCGCTTATGATATGCTTAATATCTATTTATTAATTAGAGAATTAATAATCCAATCCTTATTAGAATTAATAAGGATTATTAATCCTAAAGACGTTTAGATTAATTCATATTTTGCTACTAATAGACCGAAAAATCAAATAGGTTACACATAATAGAGAACTGAGTGCTCATGTTGTTATTTGTTAACATTACTGGGTTGATTGTGAAAAGAAAAAGTTATTATGGTCAAATTATAATTAGTTATAATTTGTGGGCTATATTGTAATTAACAAAAATCATAATAACAATTAGTAATTAAGAATTCATGATTGCTATGGATTCTGATTACCAAAAAATAAAGGAATACACACACACACACACACACACACACACACACATCGTGATTTTATGATTTTTGGAAATTACATAGGAAGTTTTTTTTTAGAAATATAGAGAATTCTTTTTCCTGTAAAACATCTTCTTCTGAACAAGAGAAATACCCTAGTCGCGAAGTGATTTTTGCTAGCACAAAAATCCCAATGTGTTCTTGACCACGTGATAGGGGCTAAATTAGTCATATTTTTTCTAGTTATTTGAGGTTCATTTGTGATATATTTTGTTCAATAACTAATCATATTCCTTCATATTTGAGATTTTACTTTTGGAAAGGTGTTTTGTTTATTATTTCAAATTTTTAGGGTAAAACGAAACAAAAACGTTGCAAAACAGAAGAGAGGCTGCGCCTGCTAGGGTCCTAGAACCGGCGCTGGCCATGCACTGTTGAAATGAACTTTGAAGCGACGGAAAAATTGGTGAAACAAAGCAAAACAGTGTGGAACCGACACCGGCTCCAAGAGTCAAGGTGGCGCCGGCTACATTCTGGAACACATTGTGCAAAATTCGAAGAAAAATTGGTGAATGAGTAGAGAAGCAGAACACAACCGGCGCCGGATGTGCCCTGGAGCTAAGGCTGTGCTTGATTTTTTCTACGCGATTTTTGGTAATTTGAGGGGTTTTAGTATCTTCCAACTTCTGCTCGGCCAAGAACCCTGTACTTACGAGTTTAGGCACTTCCTAAGCCTATAAATAGATGGAAAACATAAGGGGAAAGGGGAGAATTCATTGATCTGTTAGGATTCGTGGACTCCTAAATGTGGAAAACATCTACGAATCCCTCCCGAGGATCCAAGTAAACAATTAAGAAGATCTAAGCTTTAAGAATTACCTCTGGTTGCTGTAATCGAAATCCTTCGATTCTGGTTGCGCTGTTGTACGTTCAACCCGAACAATTACCAGACGCTGCAGTATGCGAACGTCCTCTATCGGATACACACCGCGAACCCACTCGATACCCGGGGAGTGCTAGCGCCTAGGGTTTGAGAGGTTTTTCTTTTTCTTTCTGGTAGAGAATGGCACGAATGTTCTCAACCGAAAAATTGGACTTGAAAAGACGGCTAGGGTTTTCTTAAAAACCCTCGAACCTCTTAGAGTTCAACCCTAATAATATCTTATCATATTCTAATTTAAATTCAAATTAAATTAAAACTGATATGATAAGATTCTGCCATTATCTCGGTAATTTAACTAATTATTTTACCGAGTCAGATTCTTATAATCTGGATATCATCCAGATTCATCGAACCTGGTCACCAGAAAAATAACCTAACAAGTTCGCTTATTGTGTGACCCTATAGGTTCATTTAACACTGGCAGTGTGCCTAAATCATATTTAAATGGCCCACAAGTTATAAGCGGTTTCTAGCAAAATATTATAACTATCCAGGTTAAATGAAGATCGGTGATCTCTTTGAACCAAACCATAATTTTATATTTAGTCCTTTTGTCACACGATATCCAGATTAAGCATAAGGCACGGAGCATGTCATCCTTATTAAGCTTAATCAATTATTTCTTGATTTCATAGTAGATCTGTTCAAACAAATGATATCAATATCTTAGATTGATATATTTGAGCACGGCCATGCATTTTTAACAGTCTAACTTATCAAGGGGCCCATGGATATCTCTCCCATAATCGAGAGGGACAAATTCCTTCACAATCAATCATATTTCTCTCCTTGATTTATTCTATATCCAACGAGTAGTCTAATTTATTATCTCGGTTAAAGACAACTTTAGACAATGTCAAAATATAGAATTTATCAAGTAAGAAACTATGATGAATTTAGGTCGAAGGACTTTCAATATTATTATGGCTAGAAAGTACTTATGACATATTCCATGAAGTACTCTCACAGTGGGTCATGTCCAATACAATGCTCTCTAACATTTATTTATGTCTTGACTCGATATCACAAATATCCATGGCCAGTAAAACATAGCCATCAAGTCACAAACATACTAATCTTAATTTATTATTATTCCAATAATAATAATCGATCAGGGACAGTTTTAGAATAGTCATTGTATTCATTGTAGGGTTTTACTATCAAGTCACGTACTTGATGACCAACAAAACAAAACTCACTATTCATGGAAAGGAAAGCCTCATATTATTATATAAAACATAATGACAATTGTATAAGTACAAATTGACTCTAGGGCATATCCCCAACATGATCATCATAGAAAATCACTCAATTAAAGGAGGAATTCTTCAATTCAAGGAGAGTTGTGCAAGAAGGTCTTCAAAGGAAGAAGAAGGAGGCTCATCTATGAGTGCTTTCTTTTACTTTGTTTTCTTTTTCTTGATAATGATGTATTAGTTGTTTTATTGTAATTCAACATTGGTTTAGATATTCATAGTTTTTAGAGTTATTTGATCTTTTGATTAATTGGTTGTTACTCTTGGTATTTAATTACTTGGGTTAATTGCGAGATTAATTGATTGTTTTCCATTAACTTGCTTGAAAATAGGGTTGATGGTAGTTCAATTTATTGATTTCATATTTGTTGTCTTTTAACTTGCCTGAAAATGGGGTTAATTATTAAGAACAGAGTAATTAAAGGTTAATTGAAGTCTGTCAGAGTATGGATTCGTTGGTTAATTTCATGGGTTGAGTTTGTCTGAGAATGGGACTTAATCAGAGAATTGTGTTTAATGCATTTTTTGGTTAAGACTGGTTGAGACAGAGTATGCGATACTAAGTTACCTAGAAGATAGGGATTCATGAATTGGGAAAGAAGTGAGTCTATTTTAAGTCTTCATGATGCCAAGAGAATAGTTGATTTTGATAAGGGTTGGATACTTTAAGATCATGTTTGTCTAAGCAATGACTTGAGTTATATACTTCTCCATCATTGACATGTATATATTTTGATTTTGATTTTATTTGGTTTTATTTCTTTTGATTTATTTTTCACTTTATTGAGTCGGTTAAACAATGAGAGAAAGGTAATTAATGTTTACTTGTTCTTGGTGGATCGACACTCGTTTGAATCCTATGCTCGGTTAATGATGAGTATGCTTGCTCATATGTAACACCCCGCTACCTAGGCCCGCCAGGGCCGGGGATGTCGCCCTGTCCAAAGGATAAGGGGTTTTTATAACTTGGTCACACAAATAAAACAGCGGAATAAAAAAATAATAATTTAATTTAAAATTTATTACAACCCTAGAATAAATCTAAGAATTCCCAAAAGAAAAACAAATCCATAAATAAAATCATCCACTCTCAACTCCCCAAAGCAATACATAAAAATAAATGACAACATTCTCTTCCAAGGCAGATAACACTAGCTACTCATCCTCACAGCAGGATCGACCTGAAATCATGGTAAAAAAGTGATGAGATAGAAATCTCATTAAGTCCGTGTGTGCTTTGGGTGTTCAGTGAAAACAGTTCGTGGATGCAAAGTGTGAAATCTTTATAAGAGAAATATTAGCAAATAATAAACATTAGTAAAAAGCAAGAGTAGTGTTTTCCTCTTTTTGAAACCATACAAGTGCACAATAAAATCAACCACTCAAAAAGGGTGGTCATGGGTTACCACACGTTGGGCCCCATGTCCACATGGTCAGTATGCCACACTTTGTGCAAATTGACAAAAGGTAGGTGATCGGCCTACTGGGCAAGATACTCCTCCTTCTCTATACCCAAACAACAACCGGGTGTCCATTCCGGCATAATACAGTCACTTGACTGAAATAAAAACTGCTAGCTTGGATCGGCATGACTAAGTAGTACTGGCGTTTCTCTAAGTTGAGCTTATCTTTTGGAGGTGGCCTCCTGCCAGAAGACTCACCTTGCTCTTCAAAACTAGTACTACTAGCCTACCCTTATTGAGTACTCAACGTAACGCATCCCACTTGGGAAAAATGAACAAAACATAGTTCCACTTGAAAATGGCAATTAAAGTTTTCCAAAGTTTGGGGCAAGACTGGTTTTAGAAAGAGTTTTAGGTTTTGAGTAAAACCGCCCCTTGATTTGCAAATAATTTATTTGTCTGAAATGAGAATGAAAATAATCCTCAATTGCTTTTACAAAAATGAGTGACCATGCACTCTACATTTGGCTTGCCATAAAAAAAAAAAAAATCATTTTTCATCAAACAGGTTTTATGCAGGAGCTTACCTGATCCTTGCTCACAACAAAGGTCTCCAACAGCTGACCTAACCCTGCATGGGGTAAATACAAACCACAATCAAACTCAAGCCAAAATCCACTTTCACAAATAAACTAACTCAACTCACTACTATAGCCATGATCTTAGTGTCCCAAGCTTTAAGGCCAAATAATAAATAAAAAGGTTTATAAGCCAAGGCTAATTTGATATTTAAAATAATTAGTGTTTTGGGAAATAGGTACTAATAAGTTGAATGTTTGAATCTTGCTAAGGAAAATTTAGAGTTTATTTGATGAAGAGTCCTAGGTGGTATTAGGTAAAATAATGATTTATTAATAATTTAGTTGTTAGAAAATAATTGATAGCCAAAATTAGTTGAAAATAAATTTAATGAGTCTTGCTTGAAAAATAATAAATAAATAAATTCTTCACGGGTTTTGATTAAAAGATAATAATTAAATTTTTAGTAATAAATATTTTACTAATTATAATTATTTCCATAAAAGGCTTTAATTGATTTTATTATTTTAAATAATATATATATATATATATTTATAGCAAAAGCTATTATTTATTTGACTAAAATATCCTTATTATATATAATAATCCAAATCTACCCCTCCTAGGGTTTTTTCGAAATTACTAGCAAAATCATATTAAATATTTTATTCATGCAATAAAAATTAGCTTATGGACAACTAAATCATGATCATAATTCCATTTGCTAATCACAATCATAAACATATACAACCCTTCAATTCATCAAATCATCCAAAATCAAGCATATACGCATAGATCTAGACTTACTAAGGCATGATCTAACATCTACTAGCATAAATATAATCATGGTTTCAATAGATCATCATGAATATAAATCCTATTCACCAAAGGTGACATAATCTCTAGCATACTTGATCACAAATACTACCTATGACATGGAGACATACATTAAACCTCAAAACATCACACAGTCAACCAAGATAACCTATCCATGCATAAATCCCATCTCCAACATATTCATGCTTCAATCTCAACTCATCACAACAATATATATACTCATCCCTATTCATTATTCATATTCTATCAACATCATCCTAGAGACATGAATCTAGAATTTAAAAGAAGGGTTAACAAGGCTTACTTGATTGATGAATACCTTGAAGGAGTTTTGAATGAATCTAAACCCCTAGATGCCTAAATCTGTCCAAATGAGATGAAGGAAGCATGGCCATGGAGAAGAAACCATTCAGCCAAGAGAGTGAGGAAGTGTTTGGTCAAGAGAGAGAGAGACAGAGAGAGACAGAGAGAGAAGAGAAGAAGAAAGTTCATTAGCATGTTTAAACACATATATGTTCATTAGAGATCAAAGATTAGCAAAGATGAAGTTGATTGAATAATCCTACCTTGAAGGTGTTCTTGAGCCTTCACAAAATTTCTGGTTTTTGATCAAAAAATGCAAGTTGGATTTTGGAGTTTGATGTTAAAAATGGTACGAATGGACTCACAGTAATGAATAGATGAAATATGGAATTTTTAGAGGTGGTTTGAAGCGATTTGGAGTGGTATTAGAAGAAAGGAAGGAGTAGGTGTTCTTGGTATACTATGTGTTCTTAAGGTTGAAGAGAGTAGAGAGCTTTTGGATGGAAGCTGCCGAAATTCTATAAGGATTAGGGTTGCCAATTTGTTTGTAGGGTTTAGGTAGATGGTTTTTTTGGTTTGGAAGGGAAAAGGAAAGGCTAGTTGTTAAAATCCTTGAAGAATATTTTTGGGAAGCAAATTTGGAAACTAGATATAACAAGAATATCTTTGATTATTGGGGAACTTTTGGGAATCTGCCATGGACGAATTTCTGAGCAGTATTTTGGCTGAATGAAAGATGGTTGAAGGAGGCTTATGGTGGCTGAAAACAAGGAGCATATTGGTGAAGAAAAAGTCTGGTTATTTGAGGGATACTTTATGGAAGGTTGCTAAACTATGGTGGCTGGAATTTTGGTAATCAATCAAGCATGATTGCAGGGATTTGTTGGAGAGATTTTTGGGCAGCCATGTCTGAATTTCATGTAGAAGCTTAAGGGAGATAATGGAGCTCAGTTACTGAAGGTTTAAGGGTGGTTTATGCAGAACAAAGATGGGGTTTCGGCTAGGAGAGACTTAGGAAATAAAGCTGGACAAAATCCTGCACAGCATTTTGCAAGCTGGAATTTTTCCTGGGCAGTTTTTGGCTGCCATTTTCCAGCCAGCTTGCAAAGAGTTTGAAGGGGAATTTCAAGGGTTTTCAAGGCTGGTTTCCAGCCTTCTTCATGGAGGAAAAACATGGCTAAGGTGCTGAACAAAATCTGGAAAAAAATAGCTTGGTTTTGGACACCCAAAGGTGCGAATTTGCCCAGGAATTTTCCTGGTTTTGCACCATCTTTGTGCAGTCCGAAAATGGCTAGAGAAATTCAGGTTGCAAGCTGATCCAAAAGACCATTTTTCTGGCAGAATTTGGGAGGGAATATTAGCTAAGAATCTCGACACCTTGAAGGTACAAGAAGCTGAAAAATTTCAGTTCATTCCAAGAAGGAAGATGAACCTAACTAGAGTGAATTTTTAGCCAGTTCACTAGAGGGATTTATCCTCTTGGAATCTCCCACAACTCTTCCACATTTTCAGACTATAAGATTTCTTTCACTAAGACATTTTGATTCTACAAAGCCACAGCACTTTACTAAAATTTCTGAAAAGAAAATGGCTAGAACAACTTGATCAAACTAACGAGTTGAGAAATAAGGAAAATTAAATATCAAGGGGAAATGAATTCCCCTTAGGAATTTTGTGTAGGGCAAATAAGTAGAATGAGGATACTCTTAACATGTCTCTCTTAGGACAACATCTCTACTCTACTCCAAGCACATAAGGCCGAAATTATTACTCCTCAAGCAAAAATAAAATTTAACCAAGCTAAAGCTCCTAAGATGGAATTTGAACACAAGACCTCAAAAATTAATCCCAAAGCTCTAACCACTAAATCACAACAACTCTTGTTCTTATTTTCCCTCTATAAATTATTTTCTTATTCAATCCTTAAGCTATCTCCCTTTTTCACCTCAACGAAAAATTACTATTTTGCCCTTCTCAAGCAATACTCACAACCAAGCCTTCGAGACAATAAAACTCAAATCCAAAGCACAAAAAATCATTTAAAAATATATTTAAACATGCAATAAATTATGATATGCATCCCAACCGCTTTACTCTAAGGTTGGTTTTGACTAGGGTTTCACATCATATGTGTGATTTGGGTTGAATGTTTTAATTTAAACTTGATTGGGAATGTGCTTAGTTTCTGTATGATTTTTACACCCAAGTCCAGACACATCACCACGATTCTTGTGTGGATTTCTATTAAAGAACTCTTTACTCATGAGATTTAGTGTTTTGATGGAACGAAAGAGGTTTTGCTCGATTGCGCCACAAATTGAACAGAAGGAAATTTTTCATTCCCAAAGGCAACATATAAGGTATATTTTTCTTCACCGTTCAATTCCTTTTTATGCAAAAATAAGATCTTGGGAGGCAATTCTTGGTTTTATTCCGCTACACAACTTGAAATTTGCATGATGAGAATTCCTAACATTGTTTTGTATTTGTACTTAACAGGCATGTGCAACTTTGGTTAAGGTCAAAACTATGTAATGCATTTGCATTGACAGTATTGAGACTTTGAAAGCACTTAAGGACATATTTTCCATAATCTTCTTTATTTAATCTCATTACTGTCTTTTTTATTTTATTATGTATGGAAATCTCCTATGAATTTAAATTATAGTTTTTTGTTAATATGAAAGAATAATAATAATAATTTTTGATTACCAGAGAAAAATATTGTATACGTCACTTCCAACCATTGCAAAATATATATTTGTAACAATGATTGACTTAGAAGTTAAAGGCTTACATTTTTCTCTCGTGTGAATGGGGAAAAGAAATTAGCGAAAAAAATCTATTCTCCGGTGAGCAATTTGTCCTTGATGGCATGGCACCATATTCTCCCGTGGGAACCATTGTCAGTAAAGTTTTAGCCTGGTTTTCTTTTTACTTTTTTTTTTGTATTAGCGGCGAGAAGAGTGGAGCAAGTAAAAAAGAACTACTTAGTTTAGGTAGGATAATTTCATTTCATTTCTACCTTTGTTTCTTTTCTGGATATTTGATAAAAAAAAAAAAAGAACTTAGAATCTGGTTAAAATGGTTGTGGTGTTGACATGGTCACATTATTTAGCGGTGGAATTTCCTAGAAATCAGAGTTTGGGGAGGAATATATGGTAGGGAGGTGAGCAAACTATCGTGAACAAATCTCCCCAGTTGTTTAATTATTTCAAGAACGTGAAATTGACAGGGGCCGATTAATTATAATGACTTGTTAGGAGAAAGTATCAAGAGAAGGGGGGAGAAAGAGAGAAAGCTGCCATCTTTACCAAAAAAAAAAAAAAAACAAAAAAACAATAAAACAAAATTTGAGGTAAACTGCAGCAAATTTTATAATGCAAACTCTTATTACTTCTATGTACATTTTTCTCCTTTACTTGTTCTCATTGGGCTCCCTTTTCTTTATTAGGCATGGTTTGGTCTCTTGCTATATAGCAATGTAGAGAAAAGAAATGTGTATACATATGTCCATGAAATTTTAGAAAAAATTGGTGTAAAGAATTACTAACTTTTGGGCCAACTATGTGAAGATAAAATTTGTTTTCTTTGTAGAGCACATTTGCTTCCCCTCATTTCTTTGATATTTAATGTCTCAAATACTGATGTGCATTTTTTTAAAATTAATGCTCTTTGAAGGTTATCTAATTGATTTAGTTGAAATTGAGAAACTCACCTATTTGTTTGATGATTTCACCGCTACGATGGTGAATTGTCAAGAAACTTTTTCTCATGTTTATGAAAGTAGAAGATAGATGAGGCTATGATAAAGCGTTGTGCTTATTCATGCTGCAACTGGGGTTATGTTAGATTATTAGTTGGCATTCTTAGTATTATAATATAGTTCTTGCTGGGGTTAAGATAATAGTCATTTAATTTTATTCTATTTAAGGGGATGTGGATTTGGGAATGATGGATTTTGTTTTTCTTTACCACTATTGAGGTCTATAAGATGACATAGATCTATTTTGTCTTTGGTTTCCCCAAAACAAAAGTCTGACCATAAGAGATGGATGCTTATGCATGTAATTCTTAACCTGTTGGGCATATGGCACTAATTGCAAACTCTGCCAAGTTATTATTGTTTTTCATATACAAGGCATCTTACTAGTATGTGTCTTTGGTTGAGGAGTGGATTTAGTATTTGTCTTTGATTGAGGGATGGATATAGTATAAAGTAACCCTACTAGGAAAGTCTGCCATGTAAAAACATAACCCTTTTTCCCTTGAAGGGAAAAGGGGAAAAAAAACATCTACCTTTTACTTACCCCTATTGAAGTCCATCATGTAAATCAAACATATTACTATCGTTCATATGTTACTTATGTTCTATCTAATGTAAGCCCATCGAGATTCTTGGTAAGGGACAAAGATCTTGATCCAAATGTGTATGAAAAGTACTAATCATCCAAGGTAATCAACCTCTCTACATCTTATTTGTTTAGATCCCTCAAGTTATTTCTGAATCATATAATAAATAGAGCACTGTGATGATTTCATATGTAATTCCATAGTTTTCTTTTGATGAATGTTGAATGGTTAATATTACTAGCACAAGCTCAAGACATCCCAGCTACTCCTCTAGTTACACTACCACTTCTTTTGCTACCTTCTTAGCGTGCAGAGCGTCCAGGCAATCCTGCAGTATATCCTCTATATTATTTTGGGTGATCACTAATGGAGATGCACTGGTTCAGCCTCCATCAGACCTGACAAAATGAAGTGAGGATTAAAGAATTTAGTGAAGCAACAGATCGTGTAAACAATTAAGGTAAAATGTTTTACCTTGGAGGGTTGTTCTTTCAGCCAGATTGTATTTTAAAAATGTATTCATGACTAAAGAAATAACTGCTTATTTATTTAGCATTAATGTAATTAGAAGCTACATAAGTCTCCTGTAAGCGTGGTCCTAGTTGGAACTTAAGGCTTCGAAAACAAGTTGGTGGCACTAAGCAACTATCCAAGTTAGATGTTCCTGAATATAAGGATAGAGTTGTTGGCTATTGGAGCTCGAATTATACAATAGTGCTTGGCATTATAGTAAGACAACATGCATTTGTGGGAGTCAAAAGCTGGAAGTGCATCCCAAATTGAGAAGCATCATCTTTATAGACTTGTGAAGGTATTAATTGAAAAAATCCAAATGATATGTTTTGTATTGTTGATATATGTAATATATCTACTCCATCTATTTTCAAGATAAATTTGAGCTTGACTTTGAGGACCCTAAAGTGGAAGCTGCAGTCAAGATTGATATAAGGTGACTATTGATATGAGGTGAATATATGGGAATTGGCAAAATAAGTATCACTAACACCATAAGAAGCTAGGCGATGGCACTATGGCCAAAGAACATCCTATAAGAGAATTTGAAAAGCACCAAGAAGATTGGAGTTGGATATGTGACAACATATTTGAGGATACAAAGTGAAGGTATGCTACAGCTATAATTTGCTGAATCATTGAGATTCTTGGGCTGCAATTATGAAAATTTAGTCTCGCCTTCAGTTATCATTTAGGGAAGGTCTGCCACCAACACATAGAATCGACAGAATTTGAAGTGTATCCAGAAATTAGGGTTAAAGTCCATTGCACAGAGATGCCACGAAAAGGTTTATTTTTCCCCCTTCGAAAGAACGACTACAAACCACTTTATAGTTTCTAAGAAACTGTTAAAACATCATCATTATCTAAGATGGTGAAGTCTTAAGTAGGATGAAATAAGGATTTGATTTTATGAGAAGATGTTTTCTGGTGGTTGGAGTGTTAGGGTATAACACCCCACTACCTAGGTGCCCTATTAGGCTAGGGATGTCGCCCCATCCACAAGATAAGAGGTTTTTATAACTAGAACTCTCAAAAGCAATGAAAGAAATAACTCAAAATTAAACTTATTATAACCCAAGCAATACATGAACAAGTTCCAAAAATAAATAAATGTCTGCTAAAGTCTTTCAAATGAAATACATAGGAAAGAAATAAGTCTTCAAATCAAGGCAATCTTTAATTAATAACCTTCACAGTAGAACCGACCTAAAAACATGGTATAAAAGGTGGTGAGACAAAAATCTTAGCAAGCCCGTGTGTGCTTTGAGTGTTTTAGGTAAAACAGTTTATGTATGCAAGTTGGAAAATTTTCATAAAAGATAGTGCTGGCAAGCCTCAAATAAATTTCACAAATAAAGAGTGGTAGCTTCTTTTCAAATCATACATGTATACAATAAATACAACCACTCAAAAGAGGTAGTTGATAGGGCCTAAATTAGTCATATATTTGCTAGTTATTTGAGGCTATTTTGTGATATATTTTGTGCAATAACTGGTCATATTCCTTCACATTTGAGATTTTACTCTTAGAAAGGTATTTTGTGCATTATTCTAGATTTTAGGGGTAAAATAAGACAAAAACGTCGCTAAACAAAGTAGAGGCTGTGCCGGCCAGGACAAGAGAACCGGCGCTAGCCACGTGTTGTTGGTACGTATTTCGAGATGATGAAAAATCGGTGAAACAGAGCTGAACAGAACACAGCCGCATCGGTTGTGAGCTCAGAGGCAGCGTCGATTGCAATCTGGAAGAAGTGGCATGAAAATCAAGAAAAATCAATGAACGAACAAAGGAACAGACCATAATCGCCGCCGGCCATAGGCAGGACAAGCGGCGCCTGTTGTGCACTGCTACTAAGGCGGTGCCTTGATTTTTGCGCATATTTTTTGACAATTTGCAGAGTTTTAGTATTTTCCTACTTCTAGTCAGCCAGAAACCCTAGAGGGACAAATTTAGGTACTTCTAAAGCCTAGAAATAGAGGGAAAACACAAGTCAAAGGGGGAATTCACGGATCATAACAGAAAATCATTCAAATTCAAGGAAGAATTCATCAGATCAAGGAGGATTGTACAAGAGGGTCTTTGAAGGAAGAAGAAGGAGGCTTGTCTATGCGTGCTTTCTTTTCTTGAACAATGATGTATTAATTATGTTATTGTAATTTGACATTATTTTAGGTATTCATGATTTTTAGAGTTACTTTGATCTTTTGATTAATTGATTATTATTCTTGGTATTTAATTACTTATGCTGATTACAAGATTAATTTGTTGTTTCTTTCTATTAACTTGCCTGAAAAAGGGGTTGATGGTGGTGTCAATTCATTAATTTCATATGTGTTGCCTTTTAACTTGCTTGAAAAAGGGGTTAATTGCTAAGAATTGGGTAATTAAAGGTTAATTAATATCTGCCAAAATATGAATTCATTGGTTAATTTCAAGTTTTAAGTTTGCCAGAATATGAAAATTTAATCAAGGATTGTGTTTAATACATCTTTTGGGTGAATTAGTTGAGCAAGAATATGTGATGCTAATTTTTCTAGAAGATAGTGATTTCATGGATTGAAAAAGAAGTGAATCTATCTTAATCCTTCATGATGCCAAAAGAATAATTCGTTATGACAATGATTGGGTACTTGAAGATCATGGTTGTCAAAATATCTAAATAGTGATTTTATGGATTGAAAAAGAAGTGAATCTATCTTAATTATTCATGATGTCAAAAGAATAATTAGTTATAACAATGATTAGGTACTTTACGATCATGATTGTCAAAATAATGGTTTGAGTTACATAATTCTCCATCATTGACATGTATATATTCTTTTACTTTATTTTATTTTATTTTCCTTTTTAGTCTTTTTCACTTTATTGAGTCGGTTAAACAATGAAAGAAAAGTGATTAAGGCATACTTGTTCCTTGAGGATTGACACTCGTTTTAAACCCTATGCTATGCTTAATGATGAGTACGCTTGCTCATATGTGTAATTTGGGGTTAACGTTTTAATTTAAACTTGATTGGGAATGTGTTTATTTTTATATGATTTTTATATCCAAATTCAAACACATGAAGTTTTTGGTGTCGTTGCTGAAGAACAATATCATGAATGCATGGATTTTGTTGATTTAACCATGTAAATACATAAATATGTAAATATGTAAATTTGTACAATTGTTCTTTTTGCAGATAGGTGCCTTCTTTTGTATCTTATGTATCTTTGTAATCTAATTTACTAACTTTGACTAATGTTTAATTAACTAAATTGTTCTTGAAATTTTGTTTGAATTGTGAATTCCGTTATCTAACTTTTTTCTTTTCTAGGTGCTAGCCTTGGTACATGACCCGATAATCTAAAGGCGATATAGTAGATTTTGATCCTGAAATCAAAAGGACATTGTCAAAAATCCGCCGGACAATCAAAAGGAACTTTATCGCAAACATGGATGGTGCTCAGAAGAATAATGTTGGAAACAACAGGAGGGTTATGGATGACTTTGTGAAACCTGTAATCTCGGGCACGGGCTCTAGTATCATTAGACCTAGAGTGGATGCGAATAATTTTGAAATAAAGCCCAATATCATCTAGATGGTCCAAAATATAGTCCAATTTGATGGGCTACCTGAAGAAGACCCCAATGCCCACCTAGCTATTTTTCTTAAAATTTGTGATACTTTTAAGATGAATGGTGTTTCTAAAGATGCCATAAAACTCAGACTTTTTCTTTTTTCTTTGAGAGATAGAGCCAAATCCTGGTTAAAATCTTTACACACAGGTTCTATCACCACGTGGAATGCCCTAGCTGAAGAATTCCTTATCAAATACTTTCCTCCAGCTAGGACATCTAAACTCAGAAACGAAATTTTTGCCTTGATTCTGAACCTTTGTATGAAAGTTGGGAGAGGTTCAAGAAGATATTGAGAAAGTGCCCACACCACGGATTTGAGCTAGGAATGAAGATGCTCATCTTTTTTAATGGCCTCACGTTTGCAACACGACAAGTGGTGGACTCTTCTGCAGGGGGTTCCATCAATCATAAAACCCTGGAACAGGTATTCGATCTCATTGAAAGTTTAGCTTCTAATAACTATTCTTGGGGAAGTGCAAGGTCTAGAGCTCGTGTGCAAGGAGTGCACAAAGTGGATGCTGTGGTAGCTTTGGAAGCTACGGTGAAAGCCTTGACTCAGAAGATGAAATAAATGGTGATACCTCAAGGCTAAGTTTTTAATGTAAGTTGTGATTTTTGTGGAGAAGGGCACCCAAATCATGAGTGCCAAAATATGGGTTCACTCCAAGAAACTACGGAACAAGTAGCCTATGCAGGTAATGGCTGTCCAGGTAACAATCCCTATAGCTCTACTTATAATCTTAGTTGGAGAAATCACCATAACTTCTTGTGGAGCAATGCAAACCAGCCTAGGCAGGGCTCTTTCAACTTTGGGGGAAATCAAAGAAACGAACCTCCTTTGAGTAACAATTCAGCACCGTGTAAGCCACCATTGGAGGAATTGATTGGCTAATTGGTAAGTACAACGGAGACTAAGTACCAAGGGATTGATGCTACAATAAGGAACTTAGAGGCCTCCATGCGCAACTTGGAGAGCCAAATTGGCCAACTGGCTAAATTACTTGGGGATCGTCAAGTAGGGACATTACCAGGGAACACCGAAGAAAATCTACGGGATCAAGGCTGTGGAAAGTATTGAAGTCATTTTTGCTTTAAGTTCTTGTGAATTGGAACAATTTTTGTTTTCTTTGTTTGTTTCATTTTTACTTGTTTCTTCATGAAATGAATTGCATTATTGATCACTGCTGTGTGTTCATTATTTCATTTTTTTCCAAAAAAAAAAAAAAAAAAAAAACTCTAGGAGCTCGAATAGAATGCAACCGGCATCGGCCCTGCCCAAAATCGGTGCCGGCTCTTGTCGCGGGAAGCACTAAAATAGGCCAATTTGGCCATTTTTTCTTTCAAACTCTCCAACTCCCTCTCAAATTCTCTCTAAACCGTATCGACTTCACCTCTTACCTCTTTCAAAATTTAATTTTTCACCTCCCGAACACTTCTAGAGTATCAATCTATCATTCTTTTGTTGATTCTATGGATTAAAATCTTCTAAATCTTCCATTTTTCACAAAAACTCAATCTTCAATCTGCTTTCAAGGAGCTTTGATTTCTGAAAAAAGGATGCATCTTTTGCTTGCCCATGCATGGGAGAACATAACGGTATGATTTTTCTTGAATTCCCACGGTTAAAATGTTATAGGTAAATTTTTCTAATTTTGGGTATATTTTTGGCCGAAATTTGGGATATTTAATGTTTGCTTGCATTATGAATCAACTTGTGAGCTTCATGACATTGGATATATTATGAGTTGATGATTCTTGAGCACTTTATTCATTCACATGATCATTAAAGAGTTTTTGTATTTGCTTAAGGGTATGATTATGGCTATTATGATGATTGAGTAGCTAGTTGCACATTGACCTTGAATTATCTTGCACTTGATCACTATAATGCCATGATGATTCTATCGTTCACATGATCATGTTATGAGCATCTAGATACATTGGGTTTGTTCAGCACATTTATGCTTTACAGTGAGCTTTTATGCTTATTCTTGCAGGTTGTGTTGTGAATTGTGGTGGATTGATTGAGGAGATTGAATTGGTTGTTGTTTGGTGCGAGGTATACTTTAAGGAGTTTGGGCATTGTGGTGTGAGTTGAGTGTGGTGGTGCACATTGTGTTTGAAAAAAGGGAGATTCTATTCCTCTGAAATATTTGAGCTTCCTAGTCCTTATCCTCCTATCTTCACTACTACCTACTTGCCAATATGTCTAGAGCACGAGGTTAATCATCCAAAAGGTCTAGAGCTTTTTCTTCCTCAGCCCCTTCGCCTATAGACCCCCTGTTCCTTAGGCTAGCAGAATTTATTGATCCATCATGTGAGGAGTGGTACAATAGGAGGGCTTCAAATAAGATTATTATGGAGCGTACCTTTGCATTTACCCTAGACCGTGCCCTTAAATAAAGAATGATGTTTATGAGGCTAGGGTGGGGACTTATAGTACAGCTAAAGGGGGATTATTATCCAGTGCTCGTAAAAGAATTTTATGCCAACATGGTTGAAAAGGGAAATAAACACCTTCCACACATTGAGATAAGAGTGAAAGGAACCCCCATTATCATCACAAGAAATCATTTAGCTACTCTTCTCCAGGTGGATGATAATGATTCGTGGCTAGGGATAGATACTAATAATCAAAAGATTCTTTCTGACCCTAATTGGGATGCTATTGGAACTAGAGCTACTCTAGGATTGCACAAGCAAAATACTTTCCAAGCCAATAGCTTCTACTCTAGCAATGATCTTGGTGCCAACTTTCGGGCTCTAGTATACATGTTTGCTTTTAATGTCGTACCCCGAGCCAATGGATTCAATGAGACACGCCTTATTGATATATACATCTTGCATAGGATGATGACCGCTCAGCCTATCCCTCTTTCCCTATTGATCATACAATCCATTAGGGATGTGGTTCATCGTTGTCTTTCTACCAAAGCCTTCGTCTTCCCTTTAGTAATCATGAAAATTCTGAGAGATTTTCGTATTAGTACTAAGGGGGAATTGATTGAGACTACCACTGAGCATAACATGGTCATGAAGTAAACATTGATGAGTTGTGGGCACAAATATAGCCCGGAGATGAAACAATGGCTAACTCCCTATGAGGTCAAGTATCCCGGATAAGTTCAGCCACTACCCGTGGAGGAGCAGCCCCTACCACCACCATCGCGAGCACGAGCTAGTAGTTCACAGTCCTAACCAAGGACTGATTTTGAGATAGCGGTGCTGGGACAGTTAGCCCAGTAGATGGAGATGTTGCTATACATGCAGGACTCCATTGATGCCATTGCTCAGTGGCAAACTACTATGGAGTAGCAATGGACTAAATGGATGCAATGTTTTTCGGGACCGCATAGCGGTAGGGGCACTTCAGCACCTGATGATGATGTTGGAGAAGATTGAGATGATTGTTCTACACTTGTTCCTCCTTGTCACTCTCTTTTTTTCCTTTCTATTTTCCTGATTTTTCTAGTTATTTCCTGTACTTTTCTTTTTTGGTACTATTTTCTTTACTTTTTGCTTATTATTTTTTTCTTTTTTAGTTTTTATGCTTTGGTGTGTTTCTTTTGTGTATTTTTCTTTTTAGGTACTTCGACAATGCTCCTTTTTGCTGGAACTAAACTATTTTGAAGAAGAATGTACAATGAATATAAGTATTTTTGTTCTTCTCTTTTCACCTTTATTTTTGGTCCCGTGGCAATCTTTCCTTACTCTATTTGTTTGGCCATTGAGGACAATGTCCAGTTTAAGTGTGGGGGAGTGGTTAGAATGGGAATTATTCTATACTTCATTCATTCTTTGAACATTATGAGCATATTTTTCATAGTTTTTCTGATAGAGCTTTCAAAATGTATTTTTAATGCATATCTTTGTGATAGATTATAAAACATATGTTCTACATCATTTGTGGCTTATACATGACTTTTTGCACGCACATGGACTAAGTAGTTCTTGATCAAATGCTTTACATTGCTCCTGTTTTTCTGCTAAAATTCATTAAGTATTTTAGAACTTACTTGAATACCTCTCAAGGTGAAATAAGAAAGACATTCATGATTTAACTTAAGGATGACGATAATAAGCATTCTTTGGATAGTTTGAGCTTTTCAAGACTACTTATTTGATATTATCTCTAGTGCCTATTTTGGGCCTAAATTGTTAATTTCTTTCTTAAACCCATTGTCATACTTTGTCCATTACTTCTTTCTGAGAGTTTGATAATTCTTCCAAATCTTTGATTGCTCTTGATGGATAAAAGTACAAGTAAAGAATTGTGAGGGAGAATGCTAATGTAAATGTCATGACTTGTTGCTTTCAGTCATGCATCATTGTTGAGTTGGAATTGTGAAAGGAGAAAAGAAAAAGAAAAGAAAACTTGAGGAAAACCAGAAATCTGCTAGAAAATATTGAAAAAAAAAAAAACAGAGAAACAAACAAAAGTAGCATTTGAAAAGAGGAGAAAAAGAAAGAAAAGATAAAAGAAAAAGAAGAGAAGAGCACAGGAAGAGAGCTGGAATAAGAATTGCTGAAATTTTGATGATTTTAAGCAATATGATTGATGAGTTGAGAACTAATTGCTGAAAAGAATGTAAGATTTGCTTGAACTGTAAAATAACTGCCATATAAGGTTATGGGTTTTTGATTGGTTTTGTGATCGAAGAGCAAGAAAAGTTTGGAATCTCTTGGTACATTTTGTTTATCCTTTTCTTGCAAACTCTCATCTTCTTTGATATTTGATTTTCCTATATCCTTCATTTGACAGCTACATTACAAACCCTTTAGCCTTACATTACAAGCTTAAAAGTCCTACTTGACCTAAGTAGAATCATGATATGTCTCGGATTAGTGGAGAGAGTGTATGAAAAGTAAACTTATGGAATGCATATTTCTTTTGAACTAAATTCTTTCCAATAGTTTGAGAATGATGTTAGGTGTTGGATGGTTCTACTAGTCATTCTTCACTTACATAAGTCTTATATTCGTTATGAAAGGTATAGTAGCATATGTTTTGTTGTCTTGAATAAAGAAAGCATTAGAAGTATTATTTTGAAATTGATTGAGTGATTTTGTGAAAACTTGTGTTTTTCTACTTGTCTTTGATATTTTACTTGAGAACAAGCAAAGAGCTAAGTGTGGGGGAATGTGATATGACCTAAATTAGTCATATATTTCCTAGTTATTTGAGGTTATTTTGTGACACATTTTGTACAATAATTGGTCATATTCCTTCATATTTGAAAATTTACCCTTGAAAAGGTATTTTGTGTATTATTCCAGATTTTAAGGGCAAAATAAGATAAAACGTCACTAAACAGAGTAGGGGCGGCGTCGGCCAGGATAGGAGAACCGGCGCCGGCCACATGCTACTGACATGCACTTCGAGGCGATAAAAAATTGGTAAAACAGAGCTGAACAGAACACAGTCAGCGCCAGTTGGGAGTTCAGAGGTAGCGCCGGCTACAATATGGAAGAAGTTGTGCGAAAATCAAGAAAAATTGACAAATGAACAAATGAATAGACCACAACTGGCGTCGGCCCTAGGCAGGATAGGTGGCGCCGGCTGTGCATTGCTACTGAGGTAGTGCCTCAATTTTCGTGCGCATTTTTTTTTATCAATTTATAGAGTTTTAGTATTTTCCTACTTCTAGTTGGCCAGAAACCCTAGAGGGACGAATTTAGGCACGTCAAAAGCCTATAAATAGATGAAAAACACAAGTCAAATGGGGAATTCATGGATCATAATAAAAAATTACTTAAATTTAAGGAGGACTTCATCAGATCAATAAGGTGTTGGGTATCTCACGCATATCATATATGGCGCAGCGGAAATATAAGAACGAGATACCATCTCAGGACTCGTATACGTGTGGAAAACAAGACATAAAGAGAACAAAGGCAACAGCTTTACCTTTTCTTGAGCATCTAAAAAACAAATGTTTTTCTTCTTCAAGTCGAGGCACAATCCAGCAATCCTCTTAATCAAATACCATGAGAGCTGAATGTCCAGCCACTATAATCACAGTGTGTGACTATCTCTAACAGAAATCCACATGAAGGATCAAACTCAAGCACCAAGTTGTTTATTTGCTAGCATAAACCAAAGTGGCGGCTAGGGTTAGGGTTTCTCGTTTTTTTCTTTGCTGAAGAAAAACAAGAGAGAGAGAATAGAAGGTTGGAAGCTGTTGTTTCGTGAATTACCCTCCCCCTTAGGGTTTCATGCATATCCCATATATGTCACAAAAATCACTGAAAACTAAGAATTCTAAAACAGTTAGAATTCCCTAATTGTAATTGGAAACATTAAGTTCTCATAAGTATCATTTGGATCATAAATTATAACTAATTATAATTTGTCCACAACAACTTCTCTTTTTCGCAATTAACCCCACTATGTTATCAAATAACATCTTGAATATATAATTCTCTAATGTGTGTAACCTATTAGGTTTCCTAATCAATTGGTAGTGAACATGAATTAATCCAAATGTCTTTGAGAATAATAATACATAATTAATTAGAATTAATCATATCAATTCTAATCAGGATTGGTTTATTAATTCATCAATTAATAAACCCATATTTTTAGATCATTAGTGGTATCTAGCAACACATCATGACCACCTAAGAGTCCAGGAAGTCAAATGGCTTGACATGAACCCTTCAATAACAAACTATAGTGTAATTAACTCCTCTCACCATACAATATTTCATTTGGTCTAGAGTACAGAATTAGTGCCAACTCCCTCCAAAATATATATTAATTCTGGCCTAAATATAATAGTACTTGTATCAGGAACCTACTACTCTAGATGTGTATCAATTGGAACCGTTTCCAATACACAGTCGCCTTGGCCAAGGACTTCTCGAGTAGTAATTCCTACAAATGGCCGTGAGATATTCACCCCTACTATTGGGAATGGTAAATTCTTTATTGACCATTTCAACTACTTTCGTTTACCTCACAATGTACCCAATATCCATCCCATAAGCGGCCCTCGATCTGGCCCAGAGATTGGAATCAAAGCATAATACTCAGCAAACAAAGTACATTGGAGATCTTAAGTTGAAGGATATTTGCACGTTTGCTATATTGAGAATATATCCCTGACACTAAATAGTTATCCATGCAATTATTTCATAGCTAGATCATCCAATAAACTTGCTCCATTAATAAGCATCTACGTGTTAATTTTGAGTATATCAATACTCACGGATATGAGTAACACTACCTGATCAAATCAGGAAGTCTAACACATGCTAGTCTTAACGCATTAATGATGTCTTGTCTCATTAATACTACGACTAGGGACTATTTAAGTACTAACATTATACAGTGTAGTAGAAATCTTATATCATGATTTCTATTATGATTTCCTTAACATAGTATTGTACTAGGGGCTTTATCTGACAGTTATATTACACAAAAGTAAACAAAAGAAACTGTAAGATAAATAATGATTTTTATTAAAATAAAATATATCATATACAACATACAAGTGATTGCCTCTAGGGCATAACACTAACAAACTCCCACTTGCACTAGAGCCAATCATTCGTGTATTTAATACCGAATAACTCAACATGCCTATCATGTTTCTTTTGGGATAGTGCTTTTGTAAGCGGGACAGCTATGTTCTCATCCGTGGGAACTCTCTCTATCTTTATTTCCTTAGCTGCTTCAGAAGCGGCCATGTACTCAGTTTCTATCATAGAGTAGGCAATTGTCTTTTATTTGGAACTCTTCCAACTTATTGCCCCTCCGCACAACGTAAACATGTAACCAGATTGTGATTTGAAATCATCTTTGTCAGATTGAAAACTGGCATCAGTATACCTGTTTATTTTCAAATCACCTTCTCCATATACTAAGAACACATCCTTAGTCTTTCGTAAGTACTTGAGGATGTTCTTTATAGCTGCCCAAGGACCCTCACCAGGGTTAGATTGGTATTTTCTCGTCAAACTGAGAGCACAAGAAACATAGGGCTTTGTACATATCATAGAGTACATGATAGATCTAACTGTCGAAACATATGGAATCTTACTCAAGTGATCCTTTTCAACTTGTGTCTTGGGAGACATCGACTTTGAAAAGCTTATACCATGTGACATGGGTAAGAATTCCTTTTTGGATTGATCCATGCTAAACCTCTTTAACACTTTATCTATGCATGTAGACTATGAAAGACCTAGCAACCTTTTGAATCTATCTCTATAGATTTTTATTCCAAGAATATAGGTTACTTCTCTAAGGTCTTTCATGGAGAATTGTTTGGACAACCAAACTTTAACCGTTTGCAAAACAGGTATATCGTTTTCTATTAGCAATATGTCATCTACATAAAGTAATAAGAAAACAATTGCGCTCCCACTGACCTTCTTGTATACACAAGGCTCATCCATATTTTGAATGAAATCAAACTCTTTGATTGTTTCATCAAAATGGATGTTTTATCTCCTAGAAGCTTGCTTAAGTCTATAAATGGACCTTTGCAGCTTACACACCTTTGTGCCATCACTGGATGTGAAACCCTCAAGTTGTGTCATATACACTTCCTTAGTCAGATTTCCATTTAGGAAAGCTGTTTTCACATCCATTTGCCAAACCTCATAATTATGATGAGCAGCAATGGTTAGGAGTATCTTGATGGATTTTAACATGGCTACTGGCGAGAATGTTTCGTCATAGTCAATACCATGTTGTTGATGATAACCCTTCACCACTAGACGTGCTTTATAGGTAACTAAGTTACCATCCATGTCCGTTTTCTTCTTGAAAACCCATTTGCACTCAATAGGTTTAATTTATTTGGGTGGATTAACCAAAATCTATACTTGGTTGTCGTACATGGAATCCATCTCTGACCTCATGGCCTCAAGCCAATTGCCAGATTTTGAACTGTTCAGAACATCCTTGTAGGTAGTTGGCTCATCTTCATCTATGAGCAATACGTCATTGTGGTCACTAATGAGAAATTCATATCTCTCAGGTGCCACACGTATCCTACTAGACCTACGACATTCTTGTGTAGTAGAAGGTTCATCTATTCTCTCAATAGATGTGGGATCAGACGGTTGATCTTTGTTTATTTGATCTTCTTGAACTTCACTAAGTTCAATTTTACTCCCACTATCCCATTTGAGCATGTTCTCCGTCTCTAAGAAGACAACATGCTTTGAAACAAACGCTTTGTTTTCAGAGGGTAGATAAAAGTAATATCCGAAAGATTCTTTTGGATATTCCACAAACAAACACTTGTCAGACTTATTATCAAGTTTGTCCGACTGTGGCCTTTTGTTTAGTCATTTTACCTTGTAAACAAGACTCGCATGTGCCATATGATTCATAATCAAATAACCCTAAGTCACCAAGCTTGTGTAACTTAGAAACACAATTTTCGTTTACATGGCCCAAACGACAATACCATAAGTAAGAGGTGTTAGAGTTATCTATTTTAGGTTTCTTATTGTTTATATTGAGTATTGGATTATTCAAGTCTAGAACATATAAACCATTAACCGGAGTTGCTGAACTATAATGAATATCATTCAATGAAAATGAACAACATTTATTCTTAAATATTAAATAAAATCCATCTAAGTCTAAACACGTAACTGAGATAATGTTTTTCATTAAAATTGGTACATAATAACAGTTTTGTAATTCTAGAACTAATCTCGAAGGCATGTTCAGCTCGTATGTCCCTACAGTAAGTGCAACAACTTTTACCCCATTTGTAGTACGTAGGTCCACATCGCCTTTCTCTAGCCTTTTACTACCCTTTAGTCCTTGCAAGTTATTGCACAAATATGATCCACATCTGGTATCTAATACCCATATCTCATTTCTAAAGACAGTATTTATCTCAATCATAAATATACCTGGAGTAGAAGTAGAAGTGCTTGTAAGCTTCTCCTTCTGCTTTTTGTCCTTAACGGTCTCCAAGTAGGCCTTGCAGTTGCGCCTCCAATGGTCCATCTTACCATAATGATGGCATGGGCCTTTGGTAGCAGCATCCTTCTTATTCACACCACCTTTGGGCTTCATGGGAGCTTTTTTCTTCTTTTGAACTTTCTTCTTAGAAGAAGAAGATTCCACGATTAAAACTGCATTGGAATCCTTCTTCATGGAGGACTTTGCTGTTTTGAGAAGATTGATTAACTTAGGAATGGTGGAATCAATCTTGTTCATTTGATAGTTAATCACAAATTGTAAGAAACTATTAGGCAAAGACTGTAGAATTAAGTCTATACTTAAGTCATGATCCATTGCAAACTCGAGAGATCTAAGCTTCTTTATTAAGCCCAACATCTTCAGCCCATGAGTGGCCACAGAAGAACTCTCTGCCATTTTGCAATAAAATAGTTGTTTCGAGATCTCGAAACTCTCAGTTCTGGCTTGGGCGTCAAACAGCTCTCGAAAATGTAGTATAATCGATTGAGCATCCATATGCTCGTACTGTTTTTACAGCTCGGGAGTCATGGATGCCAGCATAATACATGATACCGTATCACTATCCTCCTTATACCTTTTGTAGACAGCATGCTCATCAGCATGAGCATCTTGAGCTGGTGGTGGTGGAATATGAGCATCTAGTACGTAGAGCAACTTTTTCGATTTGAGAACGATTCTCAAATTTCTATACCAGTCGAGGTAGTTTGATTTGTTTAACTTATTGGTTTCCAAGATGCCACGTAGATTTAGGTTTGTTGACATGATGCAAGTGTCCTAGAAGTAAAGATAGAGAGGATTAGCTATTGTATATGCACATGAAATACAAATAATTAGGACTTTAATCAGAGGCATTTTACTTCACTATTTTACTCAAACTAATAGCCCCCACTACTAATTCGGGAAAGCCTGTTGGAAGCTTTCCTAGTGGACTGGTATCCAAATTCTTCAAGAATAACCTTGGGTTTGCCTAACAAGCCACCCTTGAGTTCATTGGTAGGTATCCAATACCAATTATATCATATGTAACTATCGGATCATTGGGTGATTAACGGCTTTGAATCTTAAAGCCTTTTGGGCTACCCCAACTTTTTCTTTAAATTTCTTTATGCTTAAGTTTGCTAAACCGGGATAAAGAATCTAGTTAAACTCAACTCATTAATCAGGAATTTAATTCCATAGCTTGAACATGCCTAATGTCAAGTAGGCTTGGGTTTGCCCAACAACCTGGTCTCGAAAAAGGACTCTCGTTCTTACTATATTAATGGAAGGAATTAGGTTTAATATTAATTGAGGGATTTGTTCCTTTGAGTGATTTCAATAAATGACATGCATAAAAATCAATAAATTACCTAATTGATAATCATGGTAATAAAGTGATTACATGGTATGGTTATGGACTTTACCCTAAATTAATTTCTTTGAGCCATAAAAGAAATTAATATAGTTAACCTAATGTATTCATGCATGATTTAAGTAGAAGGTCTTACCTTCTCGCCTTGTTTTGGTTGCCATCTCTAAAATAAGATAATTCTACTCCTATCTAACATATGTAAACTAATTACATAATTTCCCAAAGAGAGAAAACATCGAGTTACATTCGAGGGGAGTTAGATGATAAGAGAATTACACAAGAATTCTAGAGAAGACAGGACTCGTAGGGCCTATTTCATAAAAAACCAAAACTATAAAATGCATGAACAGATATAATTGGTTTTAGTCCATAACCATCCACCATACCATTAATTATGCTTAAACAAAATAAACATATAATTTTTATTATTCTAAAATCACTATTTTAAAAAAATAAAATAAATTCTAAAATCAATATTTTAGAAAAATACATCAAATTTAAATTTTCAAAATCATTATTTTGAAAAATAAAATTGTTTGTCTCAAAACTATGTTTGAGAAAATGCTTTTGGGTCCCGTCTCTCATCAAATGAGATTTTTTCCTTTTAGAACTCTATTCTAGATTTTTTTTTTAAAATGGCTAGAACGTCGCGAAAAACAGAGCAAAACCGACCGGTTTAGAGCCAGAGGCGGCGTAGGCTGCAATCTGGTTTTAAGGAAAAATTTTTCAGAAACGATTTCTGCACGTTGCGAAACAGTACAGAACCGGTGCTGGTTTGGAAGCCAGAGTCGGCGCCGGCTGTAGTCAGGAAGAGGCGGCGATTTTTGAAAATTTTTTCAGAAACAATTTCTGGTGCCCTTATCTTTTGCAATAGTTTAGTGAGAATAATTCTCAGCAGAATTTTCTATTTTGAAGCTCAAAACAACAACCAACTTGTTAGTTTAAACAAAAACAAAATAGAAAATTAGGATGAAACAGAAGGCAACAACCATGTTCAAGAAAATGTTTTCTCGCGAAAGCATATTCCTTTTACTTTTTTAGGCTAGCCTGTGTTCAATGGAAGAAATAAAAGGATTCAATTCCAACCAGTTCTGGATAAGCTGCATAAATGCACTCAAGTGTGGAAATACAAATTTTTATCTGATGCGGGGCGTTTACAACTTATTCGTTCAGTGCTATATTTTAGTGTTATGCCCTAGAGGCAATCACTTGTATGTTGTATATGATACATTTGTATGTTGTATATGACATATTTGTACGTTGTATATGACACATTTTATTTCATAAAAGGCATTATTTATCTTACAATTTCTTTGTCTTGTTTTCCACACATATGCGGATCCTGAGATGGTATCTCGTTTTAATTCTTCTGCTGCACTGTATATGATACGCGTGAGATACCCAATAGTATATTCTATGCCATTACATATTTTTCACACAATGGAGCCTTTTCATGTTATACTAAAAATGATAGAGAAGGCTTTCGCTGATTTCTTTTGGGGCTATTCTCTTTTTGGGAAGAAACAACATTAGAAGTCATGGAAATCCCAATGCCTTCCTTGAAGTGAGAATGGATTAGGGGTTTGATCTTTATTTGATGTGAGTGCTTCTTTTGGACTAGGCTTATGGTGAAAGTTTAGGTAAGGCGGTTCTTTTTGGTCCCAGTTCATGTATGCTAAATACAATCCTAAAGGGCTTCATCCTATGCTCTTATCTACCAACTATTCTTCTTCTTGGGTTTGGAGAAGGATGCTCAAAATAAGGTAGATTGCAGAGGATAATATCGGCTTCAATTTTAGTAATGGCTCGTCTTCTTTTTGGTTTGACGATTAGACGGGTTTTGGAAAGCTTTGTAATTTGAATTCTAAGGTTGTCCAACCAAACCTGAAAGTCTCACATTGTTTATCCAGTGGTTTCTAGAATGTTAATAGGATAAGTCAATTGTTAGATCCTAGTTTGGCGTATAAAGTTACTACCTTACTGCCGCCTTTACTTACTAGAGGTGCCGATGACACTATGATTTGGAAACTTTTTGAGAATGAGAGCTTTTCTTCCACCTCAGCCTGACAAGTGGTTCGTCACAAAGGTGAGGCACATCAAGCAGCAATAGACGTTGGGGACCTCAAAATCCAGCCCACTACTAAGGTGTTCATGTGGAAATTGCTTAATGGCAACCTTGCTTTAGATTCGCAACTTAAACGTTGGGTTTTGAGCTCTTGTCGTGCTATAATCTGTGTTGGGCAGCAGAGGAATCTGCTACTCATTTATTTTTTGAGTGCACTGCGGTGAAGGAATTTTGGGCCTTCGCTTTTGTTCATTTTCCAAGACGACAAACTCCTCGTCGTTAGCGCTCTTTTGTCAAGTTTTTTAATTATTTGTGGAAGGGGAGATCTTCTGAGTTAGCTATCCATCGGCGTTTCTTTGCTATTTCACTTTGGGAAATTTGGAAGTACAGGAACAAATGCAGGTATGATAATCTACACTTTCATTGTCAAAAACTTAGTCTTGCAGTGGCTAATACTTTTGCGATTAATATGTAAGCTTTTCCTGTTCACTTCTTTGCGGGATTTGAGGACTTTTCTCAATTCTTTCCTATTTCATGGAAGGCTGTGAAAACCAGATAGGTAGAGGCAGTCGTTTGGTTGAATGGATGACACAATGAGGTCATTCTGAATATAAATGGAGCATGCAAAAAGAATCTTGGTTTATCCAGTGTTGGAGGCATTCTGAGACATGGTGACAGTAGATTTATCCACACATTTGCACAAATTATTAGTCACTTGGATAGCTTCACTGCTAAGCATTCTGCACTGGTTGAGGGTCTTTGTCGGTGTCACAGGTTGGGTCATCTCGATATTTTAGTACAATCCGACTGTCAATTACTAGTAAGATAGATTGCTAATGGATCTCGTTTGAGCTAGAAAGGCTTTCAGCTCAGATGTCTACTCGAGCTGCTTCGGGGGAAACTCAGACGGTTCACTGTTATTCATGTTTACAGGGAAGGGAATCAGATTGTAGATCATTTGGCAAACTAAGCATTGGATCAAAATGGACAATTTTCTTTTTCTAGCTCTTCAGAGTTAGCTAGGCATATTTACGGATTATATCTTATGAACAAGATACAAGTGCATTTGATGAGACTCCGCTTCATCATGGAGGTCAAGATCAAGGAGGGGGAGGCGTGACCATGCAAGGACAAGGACCGATGACAAGATCTAGGTCCAAGAAGCTTCAAGAGGATTTTCAATCGCTCATAAAATCATGCTTGAGGATGGAAAATGATTGGAAGGTTGAGGAAGCCAACCAAGAGATCATTTTGATGACTATCCAAGAAGGACCCCAACAAGAATTTAAGTTGGCAACAATGGCAGACGAAACTTAACCAAAGAGGCCTTCCAGCGGACAGCCGGTGCCGACTTCATTCTACTCAACAACAGATTCATTCTGGCATTCGACTGCCCGAAGACAGTCCGCAACTGGCGCAGCTATAGTGTCCAAATTGGAGCATGTTCCATCGGCTGCCCCGCGATTTTGATGTTTTCTCCAGTTTTCTTCAATTTTAATTGCTTGTAAAGACTTATTATGACCCTAAACTGTAATAGAACCTCAGAGATTACTTAGCTAGGGTTAGGGTAGTATAAATAGAACCTTTTGTGATTTGATAACACAATTCACACACTTTAATTAAAATTTGAGAGAGAATCTTGAGAAGCCTTAGCCTCCTTATTCATCTTGTTAAAGACCATACTTAAGGGTTATTCCTTCTTATGAATGAGTCTATAAAATATTTTGGATAATCCAATGTGGTTTCTTTGAATGGGTCTTAGTTGCTTTGTTCTTCTAAGGTTTGTTTGAATTCCATTATTTAGGTGCCTATTTTCTCTATTCTATTTGTTCTTGTTTGCCTTAGTTGCTTCAAGGATATTAGGGTGAGATTATAGTAGAACGTTCTATTTTTCTTGAGGGTCTTTGAAGCTTAGTTCTTCAAGAGTTTGATAGAGGGTAGGTTGTTATTTCACTTTCTCCTTTTTGTCTCTAGAAGAATCTCTGTTTTAGTCCCATTTGGTTGAGCTAAATATAAACCAACTAAACCACTCACAACACTAAGAAAAAGTCCACACAAGGTCATATCAGCCTTCCATTAGAACTTATTTTCAAATAATTCGGAGGTCAGGCTAAAGCCCCCTCCTTGTATTTTATTTCCCTCCGTGGTTAATAATAATAATAAAAAAAAAGGGATGAAGGAAAATGTACTAGTGAATATGTCTTTACCTTGTCCAAAGGAGCCATTCCATGAAATTGTATTGGTAATTCAACCATAGAAGTTGAATATGTGTAGCTGTAGATGCATTTAAGTAGTTTAGCTCCGAAAATTATTTTTAGAACTTAGAGTTGTGCTACAGATAGATAAACTAATTTTACGCTATTATGAAAACTCAAGGGCAGTTTCATAATCCAAAGAACTAAGAAACTACAAGAAAGAGAAGCACATAATGTTAGGTATCTCATGCATATTATACATGGCATAGCGGAAAAATTATAACAAGATACCATCCTAGGATCCGCATACGTGTGGAAAACAAGACATAAAGAGAACAAAGGTAATGATTTTACCTTTCTTTGAGCATCTAAAAAATAAAAATTTTCCTTTCTCGTCTGAGGCGTGATCCAGCAATCCTCTTGATCAAACACCACGAGAGTCGAATGTCCAACTACTACAATCACAGTGTGTGATTGTCTCTAACAGAAATCCATACGGAGGATTACTCTCAAGCACCAAGATGTTTCTGTGCTAGCAGAAACCAAGAATGGTGGCTAGGGTTTGTTCTTCTTGTTTGCTGAAGAACAACGTGAGAGAAAGAAAGGAGAAAGAAGTCGTGTGTTGCCCTAGGGTTTTTTGAAGTTGATTTCCGTGTGTTCTCTAGCAAGTAGGTATCATGCATATATCCCATATATTACACGAAAATCTCCTGCTAAAAATACTCCATCTAAGAATTCTAAAACAGTTAGAATTCCCTAATTGTAATTGGAAACATCAAGTTCTCACAATTACAATTTAAACCATAAATTATAACTAATTATAATTTGGCCACAACAACTTCTCTTTCTCGTAATTAACTCAACTATGTTATCAAATAACATCTTGAGTATATAATCCTCTATTGTGTGTGACCTATTAGGTTTTCCAGTCAATTGGTAGTGAACATGAATTAAGCCAAACGTCTTTGAGAATAATAATCCATAATTAATTAGAATTAATCATATTAATTCTAATTAGGATTGGTTTATTATTAATTCATCAATTAATAAACTCATATTTTCAGATCATAAGCGGTATCTAGGAACACATAATGACCACCCAAGAGTCCAGGAAGTCAATTGGCTTGACATGAACCCTTCAATAACAAACTACAATGTAATTAATTCCTTATACCATACAATATCTCATTCATTTTGGAATACAGAATTTGTGCCAACTCCCTCTAGAATATATATTAATTCTAGCTCGAATATAATAGTACTTGTACCAGGAACCCACTACTCTAGATGTGTATCAATTGGGACTGTTTTCAATACACAGTTGCCTTAGCCAAGGACTTCTCGAGTAGAAATTCCTAGAAGTGGCCGTGAGATATTTGCCCCTACTATTAGGAGTGGTGAATCCTTTATTAACCCACTCAATTACTTTCATTTACCTCACAATGTACCCAATATCCATCCAATAGGCGGCCCTCGATCTGGCCCAAAGATTGGAATCAAAGCACAATACTCAGCAAACAAAGTACCTTGGAGATCTCAAGTCTAAGAATACTTGCACGTTTGCAATATTGAGATTATATCGCTAGCACTAAATAGTTATCCACGTGATTATCTCATAGCTAGGTCATCCAATGAACTTGTTCCATTAACAAGTATCCACGTGTTAACTTTGAGTATCTCAATACTCATGGATACGAGTAACACCGCCTGATCAAATCAGGAAGTCTAACATATGCTAGTTTTAACGCATTAATGATGTCTTGTCTCATTAATACTATGACTAGGGACTATTTAAGTACTAACACTATATAGTGTAGTAGGAATCTCATATCATGATCTCTATTATGATTTCCTTAACACAGTGTTGTACTAGGGACTTTATCTAACAGTTATATTATACAAAAGTAAACAAAAGAAACTGTAAGATAAATAACGCCTTTTATTAAAATAAAATGTGTCATATACAATCCAAAAATTCAGGAACAAATCCAAAATAAATTGATTACTATCATCTCTCAAAGTAACACATAAAATAAATAATATAAAGTCTTCAAAGCAGGCAACAAATCTAGCTGCTCATCTCCACAGCAAGATCGACCCATATGTGCTTTGAGTGTTTCAGGTAAAACAGTTCATGTATGCAAGTTGTAAAAATTGTATAAGAGAAAGTGCTGGCAAGTAATAAATAAGATTAAAAATAAAGAGTGGCATTTTGCTTTTTAAACCATACATATGCATAATAAATACAACTACTCAAATGGGTAGCCATCGGTTATCACGCGTTGGGCTCCATAACCATATAACTGTCAGAATGCCACACTTTGTGCAGACTGACAAAAGGTAGGTGATCGGCCTACCGGGTGAGATACTCCTCATTCTCAACACCCAAACTTACCAGTTGTCCACTTCAGAAACATATAGTCCACATGACTGAAATTTGCTAGCTCGGACTGGCTTGACCTACTGGACTGACATCCTATCCAATAAGGACTCACCCCCTTAAAGGTGGCCACCTACTGAGAGATTTACCCTAATCCTTCAAAGACTAGTCCTAGTTGTCTATCCTTATTGAGTACTCAACGTTGATTATCCCACTTGGGAGAAAACTGACAATACATAGCTTTATTTGGGAAATAGCAATTAAGGGTTTCTAAAATTCTTGTCAAAGTTGGGTTTTAGAAAGAGTTTAGTATTTGAGCAAAACTGTTTGTTTAACTTTTCAAATGATTTGCTTAACTGAAATAAAAAGAAAACAGTTCTTAATTGCCTTTACAAAATGAGTGTCCACACACTTCACATTTGGCTTGCCATAGTAACTTTTTGTCATCAAATAAGTTTATGTAGGAGCTTACCTGATCCTTTGCTTGACCAAATTCAAGAATCTTCCAAAGTAGACCTAACCCTGCCTGCGGTAAACACAAGTCATATAGTTATTCTCAAGCTATGTTCGTTTTCATAAATAATCCTAGTTCAACTTATTACAATCATGACCCTATTGTCCTAAGCTTTAAGGCTAGATGTAACACCCCGCTACCTAGGCCCGCCGAGGCCGGGGATGTCGCCCCGTCCAAAGGACAAGGGGTCTTTATAACGAGGTTACACAAATAAAATAGCGAAATAAAAATAATAAAAATAATACTTCAACTTAAGATTTATTACAACCCAAGAATAAATCCACGAATTCCCAAAAGGAAACAAATCCATAAATAAAATTATCCACTCTCGTCTCCCCAAAGCAATACATAAAATCAAAAGACACATTCTCTTCCAAGGCAGATATTACTAGCTACTCGACCCCACAGCAGGATTCACCTGAAATCATGATAAAAAGGTGATGAGAAAGAAATCTCAGTAAGTCCGTGTGTGCTTTGGGTGTTTAGTGAAAACAGTTCGTGGATGCAAAGTGTAAAACCTTTATAAGAGAAATATTGGCATGCATCAAACATTAGTCAAAAGCAAGAGTGGCGTTTTGGCTTATCTAGCCGTACATAATTTATAAGATCAACCACTCGAAAGAAAGGATTATGGGTTACCACACGTTGGGCCCCATAACCGGTCAGAATGCCGACACTTGGTGCAGACTGACAAAAGGTAGGTGATCGGCCTACCGGGCAAGATACTCCTCCTTCTCTATACCCAAACAACAACCGAGTGTCCATTCCGGCAAAACACAGTCACTTGACTAAAAAAAAAACAAATTGCTAGCTTGAACCGGCCTGACTAAGTAGTACTGACGTTTCTCCAAGTTGAGCTTATCTTCTGGAGGTGGCCTCCTGCCAGAAGACTCACTCTTGCTCTTCAAAACTAGTACTACCAGTCTACCCCCATTGAGTACTCAACGTAACATATCCCACTTGGGGAGAAAATGAACAAAACACAGTTCCACTTGAAAATGGAAATTAAGGTTTTCCAAAGTTTGGGGCAAAACTGGTTTTAGAAAGAGTTTTAGGTTTTGAGTAAAACCGCCCCTTGATCTGCAAATAATTTATTTGTCTGAAATGAGAATGGAAATAATCCTCAATTGCCTTTACAGAAATGAGTGACCATGCACTCTACATTTAGCTTGCCATAAAAATCATTTGTTCATCAAATAGGTTTTATGCAGGAGCTTACCTGATTCTTGCTCACAACAACAAGGTTTCGAACAGCTGTCCTAACCCCGCATAGGGTAAATACAAACCACAATCAAACTCAAGCCAAGATTCACTTTCACAAATAAAACTAACTCAACTTACTACAATCATGTCCCTAGTGTCCCAAGCTTTAAGGCTCGATAATAAATAAAAAGGGTTTATAAAATAAATCTAGTTTGATATTAAAATAACTAGAGTTTGGAAAATAGGTACAAAAAGTTGAAGGTTTAAATCTTGCTAAAAATAAATTATGGTTTATTTGAAAAAGGGTCCAAGGTAGTATTAGGTAAAATAATGATTTATTAATAATTTAGTTGTTAGAAAATAATTGATAGCTAAAATTTGTTGAAAATAAATTTAATGAGTCTTGCTTGAAAAATAATAAGCAAATCCTTAATGGGTTTTGATTAAAAGATAATAATTAAATTTTTAGTAATAGATATTTTATTAATTATAATTATTTCCATAAAAGGCTTTAATTGATTTTATCATTTTAAATAATATATATATATATATATATATATATATATTTCAGCAAAAACTATTATTTATTTGACTAGAATATCACTATTTTATATAAAAGACCATATCCACATTTTCCCATGGTTTTCAAAATTTTACTAGAAAAATCATATTATTAAATATTTTATTAATGAAATAAAGATTAGCTTAGGGACAACTAGATCATGAATATATTTCTATGGCTAACCACAAACATGAACATATACAACCCTTCAATTCATCAAATCATCCAAATCATGCATACAAGCATAGATCTTAATTTATCAAAATATGATCTAACCCTTACTAGCATAAATATGATCATGGCTTCAATAGTCCAACATGAATATAAATCCTATTCACTAAAGGTGACATAATCTCTAGCATACTTCATCACAAATACTACCTATGACATGCATCAACCTCAAATCATCATATAATCATCCAAGACAATCCTTCCATGCATAAATCCCATCTCCTTCTCAATCATACATATATTCATACTTCAATCTCAACAATATATATATATACTCATCCCCTCGCCCTCCACCTTCTAACAACATCATCGTAGAGACATGAATCTAGAGTTTAAAAGAAAGGTTGAAGTGACTTACTTGGTTGATGAATGCTTTGAAAGAGTTTAGAGTAGATCTCAACTCCTAGATGTCTAACTTTGTCCATGGGAGATGGCGAAAGCATGTTCATGGGAGAAAAAATCATTCGGCCAAGAGAGAGAGAGAGAGAGAGAGAGAGAGAGAGAAAGAGAGAGAGAGAGAGAGAAATTATTAGTATGTTTATTCGCATAGGTTCTCATTAGAGATCAAGGTTAGAGAAGATGAAGTTGCTAGAATAAGTTTACCTTGATGGTGTTCTTGACCTTAACAGAAATTTCTGGTTTTGATCCGAAGTAGCAAGATGTTTGTATTGGGGATATGCCATAGAGTCAATTTGTACTTATACTATTGTCATTATATTTTATATAATAATATGAGGCTTTCCTTTCCATGAATAGTGAGTTCTATTTTGTTGGTCATCAAGTACGTGACTTGATAGTAAAACCCTACAATGAATACAATGACTCTTCTAAAACTGTCCCTAATAGATTATTATTATTGGAATAATAATAAATTAAGATTAGTATGTTTGTGACTTGATGGCTATGTTTTACTGGCCATGGATATTTGTGATATCGAGTCAAGACATAAATAAATGTTAGAGAACATTGTATTGGACATGACCCACTGTAAGAGTACTTCATGGAATATGTCATAAGTACTTTCTAGCCATAATAATATTGAAAGTCCTTCAACCTAAATTCATCATAGTTTCCTACTTAATAAATTCTATATTTTGACATTGTCTAAAGTTGTCTTTAACCAGATAATAAATTAGACTACTGTTGGATATAGAATAAATCAAGGAGAGGAATATAATTGATTGTGAAGGAATTTGTCCCTCTCAGTTATGGGAGAGATATCCATGGGCCCCTTGATAAGTTAGACTGTTAAAATGCATGGCCGTGCTCAAATATATCAATTTAAGATATTGATATCATTTGTTTGAACAGTCTACTATGAAATCAAGAAATAATTGATTAAGCTTAATAAGGATGACATGCTCCGTGCCTTATGCTTAATCTGGATATCGTGTGACAAAAGGACTAAATATAAAATTATGGTTTGGTTCAAAGAGATCACCGATCTTCATTTAACCTGGATAGTTATAATGTTTTGCTAGAAACCGCTTATAACTTGTGGGCCATTTAAATATGATTTAGGCACACTGCCAGTGTTAAATGAACCTATAGGGTCACACAATAAGCGAACTTGTTAGGTAATTTTTCTGGTGACCAGGTTCGATGAATCTGGAAATATGTCTAAGTTAATCGTACTTAGAAAATTTACCAGATACAATGAATCTGGAAATATGTCCACATTCGATGTATCTGGATGATGTCCAGATTATAAGAATCTGACTCGGTAAATTAATTAGTTAAATTACCGAGATAATGGCAGAATCTTATCATATCAGTTTAAATTTAATTTGAATTAAAATAAGAATATGATAAGATATTATTATGGTTGGACTCTAAGAGGTTCGGGGGTTTTTAAGAAAACCCTAGCCGTCTTTTCAATAGTCCAATTTTCGGTTGAGAACATTCGTGCCATTCTCTACCAGAAAAGAAAAAACCTCTCAAACCCTAGGCGCTAGCACTCTCCGGGTATCAAGTGAGTTCGCGGTGTGTATCCGATAGAGGACGTTCGCATACTGCAGCGTCTGGTGATTGTTCGGGTTGAACGTACAACAGCGCAATCAGAATCGAAGGATTTCGATTACAGCAACCAGAGGTAATTCTTAAACCTTAGATCATCTTAATCGTTTACTTGGGTCCTCGGGAGGGATTCGTGGATGTTTTCCGCGTTTAGGAGTCCACGAATTCTAACAGTTTGGAGGAGTTTGATGTTAACAACGGTGTTGATGGATTCACAGCAATGTGTAGATCAAATTTGGAAGTTTTTGAGTGGATTTGAGATGGTTTGGAGGGGTATTAGGTGTAGAGAAGAAGTAGGTGTTCTTGGTGTAGTGTGTGTGTTCTTGATGATTGTAGAAAATCGAGAGAGAAAGGGAAGGAATTTGCAGCTGTCGAATTTTCTGTGAGAGATGGGGCTGGACGAATTTTTGTAGGGTTTAGGAAGTTGTTTCTCTGATTTGGAAGGGAAAAGGAAAGGTTAGTTGTTACAATCTTTGAAGAATATTTTTAGGAAGTGAATTTGGAAACTAAATATTCCAAAAATATCTTGATTGTTGGACAACTTTGAAGTCTGCCATGGCTGACTGTTTGAGCAAAATTTTGTGGGATTAATGCTGGCTTATGGAGGCTTATGGTGGCTGAAAGTAAGGTTCACAATGATGAAGAAGAAGTCTGGTCAATTGAGCAAAATATTATGGAAGGTTGCTAAATAAGATGGCTGAAATTTTGGAAACCAATCAAGCTAAATTGCAGGGATTTGTTGGAGGGCTTTTCGGGTAGCCATTGATGGAATTTCGTGCAGAAGTTCAAGGGGATCAATGGAGCTCTGTTTATGGAGGTTTAAGGAAGGTTTTGATAGATTAGGGTTGGTGTTTTGGCTGGAAGAGAGATAGGAAACAAGCTGGACAAAAATTTGCACAGAAATTTCGCTGCACAGTGAATTTTCTGGCAGATTTTCGTCTGCCACTTCCAACCATTTTGCAGCAAGCTGGAAGGGGGGTTTCAGGGGTATTCAAGGCTGGTTTCTAGCCTTCTTCATGGAGGAAAAACATGGCTAAGGTGCTGCACAAAATCTGGAAGAAAACAGCTTAGTTTTGGGCTCTCAAAGTTGATTTTCGTACAGGATTTTTTTTCTGTTTTGCTCCAGCTTGTGCAGTCCGAAATTGGCCAAGAACTTTCAGGTTTCAAACTGATCCTAAAGACCATTTTTCTGGCAGCATTTGTGAGGGAACCTTAGCTAGAAATTTTGCCCTTTTGAAGGTACAAAAAGCTGGAAAATGCCAGCTCATTCCATGAAGAAAGATGAACTAAGCTAGAGGAAAATTTCAGCAAGCTTACTAGAGGAATTTTTCCTCTTGGAATTCCTCACAACTCTTCCATATTTTTCAGACCATAAGAAGTCTTTCACCAAGACATTTTGATCTTAAGAGGTCTCAGCACTCTACTGAATTTTCTGGAAAGAAAAAGGCTAGAACATCTTGATCAAACTAATGAGTTGAAACTAAGGAAAACTAAAGATCAATGGAACAAGAATTCCCTTTGGGAATTTCGAGTAGGCAAAGGAGTGGAATGAGAATACTCCTAACATGTCTCTCCTAGGACATCATCACCACATTGATCTAGGCCCTTAAGGCCGAAACCAATCCTTCCTAAGCAAAAAATAAAATTTAATCTAGCTAAAGCTTCTTTGATGGAATTTGAACCCCAAGACCTCAATAATCTATTCCAAAGCTCTAAACACTAAACCACAACAACTCTTGTTGCTATTTCTACTAGAAAAATTATTTTCTATTCAATCCACAGGCTATCTCCGTATTTTCACCCCGGGCAAAAATTACCATTTTGCCCCTCTCACACAATACTCACCAACAAGACTTCAAGACAATAAAACTCAAATCCAGAACACATAAAAATTCATATGAGAATATATTTAACCATGAAATAAAATATGATATGCATCCCAACCCCCTTACTCTAAGGTTGGTTTCGACTGGGGTTTCACACTAGATGATAAATGATTTTATAAAATAAGACTAGCTTGATAAGTTAAAATAACTAGGGTTGTAAAATAATTACTAAGAAGTTATAGGTTCAAATAATAAATCTTGAGTGTTGCTATTAATAAATAAACTAGGGTTTAATTGTTGAAAAGTCCTAAGTCGTAGATAATATTAATAAATGATAATTCTCAACTAGCAAAATAAATAATAAATTTTTAATAACCTCTTATTTAATAATTAATAGTTAGAAAATAATAAATAAAGTTAATAATAAATAAATTTTATTAAATTTTGATTAATAGATAATAAATAAACTTCAACCAAAATAATATTTATGAATATATGGTCTACAAGGTTATTAATATTCTACCTATTTTTATTATTTAGATAAAAGGTTTTATTTATTCTTATTATCATATATAAATATTTATATATTATTTTTAATAAAAGATATCATGTATTTGGCTAAAATATCACTATTCCATTTAATACTCCAATTCCAAAACTTCCTAGGGGTTTTTGAAATCTTTGGAGGAAAATATAGTATTAATTTTAATTAATGCAATAAAATTGGCTAATTAAAATAACTTAGGATCACAAGATCATGATCATAGTTTTCCTATTGCTAATAAGAATCATGAACATATACTTTAGCATCAATCACCAAACTAATCTATTCATGAACAAGGCTTAAATCTATACCTACTATCACATGGCCAAAACTCTACTAAGCATAATCATATTCATATCTTCAATCTCAACTCCTTCATATATATATATGCATATACTCAATTCCCAATCATATTCTATCCCTTTCTATCAACATCTAAGAGACATAAATCCAGAATTTAAAAGAAAGGTTAAAGAGAATTACTTAGTTGATGACTATCTCGATGAAGATTTAAGAAGATCCACGCGTTCGAGAGGCTTGGATCGTCCAAGAGAGGAGAAAGAAAACAGCCATGGTTGTAGCAACCATTTCGGCCGAGAGAGAGAGAGAGAGAGAGAGAGAGAGAGAGAGAGTATTAGTATGTCATGTTAAAGATTGAAGGGAAAAAGATGAACAAAAGTTGTTCTTGGTTACCTTGATGATGTTCTTGAGACTTCAAGAAATATTTTGGTTTTGATCCGATTGTAAATTTTTATTTTCGAGATTTGATGTTATAAAATCTAGAAATGGACTCTAGGGAGTATGTAGGCATGTTTTGGAGTTTTTGGGAGGTATTGAAGGTGTTTAGAGTGGTCATAGGCTTGAAGAAAGGTAGTGTATGTTCTTGATGAAAATGGAAAGAATTTGAGAGAAAGTGCTAGATGAATTGCTGAAAGGGTTGGCTGAAGGATTGAGGGAGTTCTGGGATTTTGATTTTTAGATTAGAGGGAAGAGGAAAATCTGGTTGTTTAAAATTCAAATGGAGAAATTTAAGGAGTGTATTAAGGTAAAAGATTTGGTAATGGTGTTTGATTGATGAAGGTTCCTTGGAGCTACAATGGAGCCGGCTGGTTTGCTGTGTTTTGCTGAAATGAATAAGGGTTGAAGGAGCTATAAGGTTCGCTGAAATTCTAAGTTCAATGGTGGGGAGAATTTCTGGTTATAGAGCTTAATCCAAGGGTGTTTTCATGGAGCAATTGCTGGAATTTTTTTGAACTTCAAATGGAAGTTTGATTGGAGTGATTGTAGGAGGAATTTGAGGAGTGGCTATGGAGCCTAGCTGTGAGAGGTCAGTGGAGGGGGTAATGGAGTTCAGTCCATGGCTGAACAAAGGTTAACTCATAGAAGTTTAAGGTGATTTTCGGACAAGGCTTGAAGAAAGAGAGGCTGGAATTTTTTACTGGTTGAGATTCGAATTGTTTGCTGGAATTTGCTATGCAGTTTTTCTGCAATGTTCTAGCCGATTTGTAGAGGGTTTGGAGAGGTATTTGAGGGTCCTTTAAGGCTGGTTTCTGGCCTTTTTTATGGAGGTAAAGCAAAGGTAATTTACTGGTTTGAAGGGCAGAAGAAACAACTTTGATTTTGGCCTGCTATGCATCGAAGCTGTCCAGAATTTTTTTCTGGTTTTCACAGTTTTGTGCAGTCCAGTTTTTGGCAAATGAATTTCAATCTTCAAGCTGAATAAGTTGGCCATTTTTCTGGCAGCAATTAAGTAAGGAAGATGGCTAAGATTTTCAAAACCTAGGCTACCCAAGAATCTGGAAAAATTTCAGATTTCTTCCATGGAGAAGATGAACACTATGGAGTGGAGTTTGAAGGTCCAACTATGGAGATTAATTTCTCCTGGGAACCTTCCTTAACTCCTTCCCTATTTTCAATCTAATCTCCAACCTCTAAGAATTATTTCCGAAATCTAAAGGCCAATAAACCTTGCTGAATTTTTTGGAATTAAAACATAGATTTAGATAATTTGAACAAATTTAATTGGTATGGAATTTAGGATAAGATAGGAAATAAAAAGGACATGAATCCCTTAAGAATTCTTTTTAGGACATAAGAATAGGATTAGGACATTCCCTTCATGTCTCCCCTAGGACAACACTCCTATTTTTACTTATGGAATGGAAGGGACGAAAAATCCAACCTTAAATTAAAATAATCATGACAAAAACTTAAATGATGGGATTTGAACTCAAGACCTTAGAGATTAATTCCAAAGCTCTAACTGCTAAACCACAACAACTATTGTTCTTATTTTCTCTCCCAAATATTCTTCCTATTTAATCCTTAAGCTATCTTCCTATTTTGATCTCAGGCAAAATTGCCATTTTACCATTCCTACTCAATAAGCATAACTAAGCCTTCTAGACTATAAATCATAATTCTAAAGCACATAATATCATTCAAAAATATATATATTCATGCAAAGAAATATGATATGCATCCCAACCCCCTTATCCTAGGGTTGGCTTTAGGTGGGGTTTGACACGTTTAGCACCTGGCAATTGCTGCGTCTGTGGGCGCTTCTTATTTTGAGTCATTCACTGAATGCCGAGCGGGGACACTCAGCACGTTTGACTCCTTGCCACCTCGATGGTGATTAATGTCAGGATTGGGACCCCTAGCTTATGAGGGCAAGTAAAAGATTATGTGCTACAGTACACTAGATATGTTGCGGTATACCTGAGTAGAAGTACGTTGCGGTGTACTTATTCCAGCAACATATGGTTGAATACTAGAGGTTGTGGTCTCGGTACAATAATACGTGGCACCGAAGGCAAGGACTGCGGGACTTGCAAACAGGCCGACCTTCTGTTGGAGAAGTGCCTGCGGTTTGAAAACCGGGGCAATGATTTGAAATTTGAAATAAAGTTTTTCAAAAATGATTGAGTTCTGGATAAACTCTTCTTTAGAGAGTTTTAGTATTGTTTCCAGTGAACAAATGATATGCTATTCCACAAAAATTTTATGTACCCTATTCTTTCATAAAGCACTAGCACATACGAGACTCACTGGGTGATTCGTCATTCACACGTGTCTTTTAACTTACCTTTTGTAGGATCCAGAGCTGAGCGGATCTACGGATAGAAGGACGATATCACTGAGTCAGCAGTTTAGGACTGGACAGTTTTTCTTTTGATCATGTATTGTATTCTGTTATAGATAGAGATAGCATATATGAAATCCTCTGATATATATATATATGTGTGTGTGTGTGTGTGTGTGTGTGTGGCCATCAGTGTGGGATATTGTTGAGTCTGGACCTTATATTTGTATTTACTCTGTTATTTCTATTTTAAAGACCCGTTGCCCGGGAAACCGGACGGGGCCACACTCGGTGTTAATATGCTTCTGCTGTTGTCTTTAGTAAGGGTGTTACAATTAGTATCAGAGCCTAGTTTTATAAAACTGTGGTATCATTATAGGAATTGAAAGAACCCTTTTATTATATAGGTATGGCGGATAGGAACAATAAGGGCAAATGCCCAATGGACGAGCGTAGTGATGAAGGAAAAAAAAGAGACAGGTGAAAGCTCAGGTATGAAGAAATCGGGAATGATCAGGAAGATCTTTCGAACGGGTGTGCCGGGATATTTTCTTATGATAAGACCTAGACATGGCTACCATTATGCACCTCCTCTCTCTGGGAGTAGGCTTGACCCAGCGGTACTCGTTATTATTCTATTTGCATGAAACCATAGTGTGGAATGGGCATCTACTTCCTAGGGGACATCAACACCACATGAGGAGGTAGGTGGTAATTTTGATGAGATTGATAATGGTGATGAGCTGCGCCATCAAGATGATGAGGAGGAGGAGAATAGTATCCCCGATGGTGTAGTATTACTTGAGGATGATGAGGAGATATTTGGTTGGGATGTATCCTGGGTACTTGAGGAAAAGATGCTGGATTTGGAGGGTGTTGATGTGGGAGAGGACTAGGAGGTACCCGAGGTGGAGGTACCTGTAGGTGAGGAGCCCGAGAAAGATTTAGAGATAGACCCAGAGCTATTGGTTTGGCTGCAGCCAGATGCGGACGGAGATGAGGAGTTTGATACAGTGGAGTCTTATACAATCTCGACTGATTCAGGACCTCTTATATCAGATAGTGAGGATGATGAGTAGAATGATGAGATAGAGATATATATATATAGTATGATATGGATAGTTTGGCCGATGTATATGACTGTGTGCTTGGCACACGAATTTTTTACTTTGTGATAAATGAGAATAAACATATGTTATGTTTTGCTAATTGCACTATACCTATTTTATGACTGCTTATGAGCTATGTTACATTTGTTATACTGGTAAAATCTTACGAACTGTACAGATACCTTCTAAACGAACCTCCGAACGATCATCGCTAGTTACTTGAAATAACCCTAAACCAATAGTGGAGGAATTGCAGGCGGAAGGCCCCCAGCTCACAACCTTAGACCACCCTATGTTGCAGACCTTCCAAAAGATGGCTGACACGATCCAATAGCTGACTGAGAATGTTAGGGTAAATGAAAGTATGAGTAAGGAAAGTCGGCAAAGTGAAGTTGAACCAGATCAAGCCCTTGAGCACTCTTTGAAATTTCACCCTCTGCAATTTCAAGAGTGACCTAACTCAAAATAGAAGGCTGAGAATTGTATTGAACAAATAAAAAAGATCTTTGCAGCCCTAAATTATTCGAAGCAAAGGAAGGTACAACTTGCTACATTCCAGTTGAAAGGACTTGGCCAAGATTGGTGGGCAAGGGTGACGAATCAACGCGAATGGGAGTGGACAGATTTTAAGGCTAATTTTAAGAAGGAATTTATACCCATTTGGGTAGTAGAGAAGAAAGAGGATGAATTTCAAGCTGTTTGGTAATAAAGCCATATTATGGGACAATATGATGCTGAATTTACTAGACTATGAAATATTGCCCACTTTTAGTCCACTCAGAAGTAGATAGGGTTAGACACTTTGTGAAGTGTTTATGGCCAAAGTTGAAAAGAATATTAGCAAGTATAGCTCCCACCAGTTATAATGTTGCAATAGAAATGACTTCTAGAACAAAAATTACTGATATTAAATAGGCAGGCGAGAGGAACCGAGGTAAATTTTGGGGCATAAATCGAAGAGACTTGAAGGGTCCCGATGGCAGAAGAAAAGGAAGATGCAAATGAGGGGAGGCTCGACTAGCCGATGGGAGAACCGCCCTCCTTTAAATGTTTCAATTGTGAAGAAATGGAGCATAAGATTTTAAATTGCCCTCCCCCACGAAGGATAGGATGATGGAGCCAACCTGGAGTAACAGCTAAGAACAGAGGTCAGGATTTGGAAGAGGAAACCTAGGGCAGGCTTTTACCACCAGAACTGGACCCTCTAAACCATAAGTAAACACTCAGGTGGTAGCCTTAGAAAAGACAGATAATCAGACTGTAGTGGTGGAATGTACGCTCCTTATTTTTTTATCATGCTACTAAAGTATTAGTAGATCTCGATTTTACGCATCTCTTTATTGCCAATGCATTTCTTGATTCTATGGAGATAAAAGGGGAAGAAATTTTATATGAAATGATTATTAGTACCCCATTGGAAAAGTAAATGAATAGTAAAAAAATACATAGGAAATATAAGATCTTGGTAGGAAATGAAGTATTGGAAAGAGATTTGATAAGTTTGCCTATAAAGGATTATGATGTTGTCTTGGGCATGGATGGTCTATCTCAGCATCATGCTCAAGTTAGTTGTAGACAAAAAGTAGTACCTTTCCATTGGTCTGGGAAACCTATATTGGAATTTGTATGTGAGGTTGGAAGGAAAAGTAATGCTTTTACATCGGGACTTAAGGCCCGGAAGATGATTATGAAAGGGTACACAGGATACTTGGCTTATATAATTAATAAGCCAGGAGCGATTAAGAAGCCTGAAGATGTGCATGTTGTAAATAAATATTTAGATGTTTTTCCAGTGGAATTGAAGGAGTTACTGCTGGAGGGAGAAGTAGAGTTTTCCATTGACCTAGTACCATTGGCAGAACCCATTCCAAGGACTCCTTATAGATGGGCACCTACAGAATTATACGAGCTCAAGAAACAACTACAGGAGTTAATGGACAAGGGTTTATCTGACCAAGTAATTCGCCGTGGGGAGTACCTATATTGTTTGTCGAGAAGAAAGATGAGTCATTATGAATGTGTATAAATTATCGAGGGTTAAATGCAGTGATGATAAAGAATAAGTATTTATTACCCATGGTTGATGAACTGTTTAACCAGCTGCAGGGGGCTGGATGTTTTTTGAAATTAGACTTGAGGCAAGGATATTACCAAGTCTGGATTTGGGAAAAAAATATACCAAAAACAAATTTAACACTCGATGTGGGCATTTTGAGTTGTAGTGATACCTTTTGGTGTTACTAATGCCCTGCTAATTTTATGGACTTGATGCATCGAACATTTTGGCTGTACTTAGATAATTTTATGGTCATATTTATAGATGACATTTTGGTGTACTCTAAAGGTCCCTAAAAGCACAAATAACACCTTCAGAAAGTCTTAGGGAAGTTAAGAGAGACTAAATTGTATGCGAAATTCAGTAAGCGTGAATTTTGGTTGCAAGAAGTAGAATTCTTGGGACATGTGATATCTAGTGACGAGATTATAGTAGATCCTGCAAAAGTTGAAGTGGCACCAAATTGGAAACGTCCCAATACTCCGACCGAAATCTAAAGTTCCTTGAGACAGGTAAGATATTATCGAAAATTTATTGAGGGAACTTTCTAAGATAGTTTCACCTTTGACTCGACCCACCCAAAAGAAAGTTCCTTGTGTTGGAAGTAAAAAGCGCGAGAGAAATTTTCAGGACTTGAGAGAAGGATTAAATTCTACTCCTGTTCTAATATTGCCAGTGATGGAATCATTTACCGAGATCGGTATTGTATCTTGAAATAGTCTGCGATGAGTCAAGATGTTTTAATGAAGACACCTTGAAGTAAGTATACTATCCATTCAAGAGGCGTAAAGATGTATCAGGACTTAAAATGGCATTATTAGTGGATTGGTATGAAGAAGGATATCTCGAATTTTATAGCTCAATGTTTAACTTGTCAGCAAGTGAAGCCGATCAGCAACTGCCTGAAGAGTACTGCCACTGTTACCCAACTCTATCATGGAAATGGAGTGAAATTACTATGGATTTCATTATAGGATTGCCCATAACAGTAGGACAGCAAGATAGTATATGGGTGATAGTGGATCGATTGACTAAGTCCTCCTATTTCATCCCTATCAATCAGCAGGATTCTCTAGAGAAGTTAAATAAAATTTATATGGAAGAAGTAAACAGACTTCATGGAGTACCCCCTAGTATTGTGTCGGACCGAGACCTTAGATTTACTTCGAAATTTTGGACTAAGTTCCAACAGAGATACGGGACGACATTAAAATTCAGTGCAACAGTGCACCCACAAATGGATGAACAGACAAACGAGTGAATAGAACTTTAAAAGACATGTTGAGGGCCTGTGCTTTGGATTTTAAAACTAAGTGGATTGATAATTTAGCGTATGCAGAATTTGCATACGAATTGGAATGGCCCCGTTTGAAGCTTTATATGGATGAAAATATCAGTTCCATTTATATTGGGAAAGTTTAGGACTGAGAACGGGTGAACAAGGTGTTTTTGATCTTGAAAAGGTCTAATAGCCTGTAGAGAAGATCAAAACTAAGTTAGAAGTAGTGCACAGTAGACAGAAAAGTTATGAGGATCAACGTGGGAGAGATTTGGAATTTACTGAATGAGATTGTGTATTCTTGAAATTGGCTCCACAATGACAATTTAGAATCAAGAACAAGAATAGACGCTGGACCGTACCCTATTGTCGAGAGGATTGGGAAAATAGCCTATCGATTTGGAGTTACCAGTGGAACTCATGTTATTCATGGTGTGTTTTATGTATCCCAACTTCGAAAGTATGTGTCTGATCTTGCCCACATTTTGAATGAAGAACCCATTGAATTGACTCAAGCTTGAAGAATGAGGAAAAGCCTATAAAGATCTTGGAGTATAATGAAAAGGAATTGCGGAATAAGAAAACTCCACTTGTACAAGTATCGTGGAATCATCATTCTATGTAATATGCAACTTGGGAAATGAAAGCGAAGATGTTGAAAAAGTATCCAGATTTATTCCAAGTATAAGCTAATTTCGAGGATGAAATTTTTTGCAAGGAGGGGAGAATGTAACACCCTACCTTTTTACTTTCGATTGGCTACTATTTGTAATAGGATGAGAATTTATACCGATGTCCAGAACAAAAGTTGATTGGTGTAATGAGACGAATATTTCGGTAGAATAAAATTCTATCGGAACCTGGATGTAATTATTGAATTTGTTCTACCCGTACCCTAAATTTTTAGAAGGCTATTATTATAAACAAAATAAGAATTTTAGGGTACTCTGAAAAGATAAATTGATCAGTGCAATGAGATGCACCTTTTGGTGTGAATTACGCTACCCTGGGTATCGGGGGCATTTTTGTCATTTTGACCACACCCGCTACTTTGATCGCAAATTTGATTGAGTAGACAAGAAATTGAAGAATTTGAGTGTTACTAATGGACTCAGGGAAATTTTTGGAGTTGAATGGTGAAATAAAATATTTTTCCGTTACAAACCCAATATTGGTCATTTCTGAAAAAAAAAAATAGGAAAATGCGGTTGAAAATGGGATGTGTAGCTTCTTGTGATTGGTGGCCAAGGAAAAGTGTTAAATAATAAGAGGATGCATGAAATATTCATACATGCAAGACTTCTTAAATAAACTTTGCAAAATAATTAAGGAAAATGGCAAAAAAAGAGATCGCAACACGTGTAAAGCAGCCACCATTCATTTAATTGAGCAAAATCCTATTGGTCATTATTTTTGTAATACCCCGCCCAAAACCACCTTTGACCTATGGGGAAAAATTCATGCATTGCATAGCATTTCACATTTCATGTGTTATCTAAAAAATTATTCTTGCATGAGTGCACGTGATTTTCAAAGTTGCTCTTGCATTTAATTTATTTGATGGGAAATAATGGTGTTGTTGCATTAATTGAAAATTGTTGTAGGTGAAATTTAGTAGAGAAGATAGAGGGATGAGAATTAGGGTGAAAACAATTTCTTAGAGAAATAATAACATCGGAGTTGATTTGGAATAGCGGTAAGGTTTGGTGATTATTCCTTGGTGACCTAAGTTCGAATCTTACCTCTTGCGAATCTTAGCTTTCTTTTTGAATTATTTTTCCTATATTTTCCTCATGCTTGGCCGAAAAACCCAGCTTTCCTTTTTAAAATTCCAGCGCCATCTTCTTAGGGGATAAGTCTCCATATTTATCTCCTAAATTCAAGGATTTTTTATGAGGATAAAGATTAATATTATTTCAGCTTTTATCCCCTTTCATTTTCGAAAAACCTTAGCTAGAATAATTAAATTCCATCTTATTTTTAATTCATCGGATGTTATATAGATAGCTGGCATTAATTTGTTAAATTTTCTAGTTAGATATCTTGTTGATTTTGAACATTGAAACCTAGCTAAAAATCTGGAAATTTTTCTAGCTTAGTGCCGCCACCTTTGGAGGACTTTTAGCTCAACACAAACTCTTCCAATACTAGGGAATCTTATCCTAAATTCTCTTGCAAATCAAGCTTAATCCTAAATCTAAACAAACCCGATTTTTGTTCCTCTTATCTTGCCAATTTCAGCTAGCCTTGTGCATGCACAAGCTGCACGAAAATCCTACAATCCTAAGGGCAATTAAACTTTTCTAAACCTAGCTCAAATCACCTAGAACACCTCTCACCAAATCAGATTACTTTAGCTACACAAATCAGAATTTTTATCCACTAAAATTTTCAGAGTTTCGGCCAGCTTGTGCACAGGAATTTCGGCCAGCTTTGCTCAGTGCAACGCACGAAATTCTGCACTTCAAACCCTACAAAAACTCCTTATTGAATTGGCCAATTACAACGCCTAAAGCACTCATTATTCCCTCTCGAAATTGCGGATAGAATAGCAGCCAAAACATTCCAGAAAATCCTCTCTTTTGCTCACAGATTTCTCACAACAATGCACTCCTCTTTCGCACAGAATTTGGTTGTCAAAACCCACACAAACTCTTCCTTGTTTTGGCCAATAACCTGAACACACACAACCCTTCCCTTGAGCAGTTTTTGTCCAGCTTAGGAGAGCAACTTCAAACTGTTTTTCTGCTCTCAACTCCTCACAATTTTGGCAGCAATAAAAGTGCAGCAAGCTACAGTTTTTTGCCATTGCTGCCAAAGAAACCTAGAGCCATTAGGAGTCCTTCTTAGCATCACCTTCTAACCTTAAATCAAACTCTTCTAACCCTCAACCACAACATCCGCCTAATCCAACAATACTACACGAAATGTTCCACCAAACCTCCTATGCAATTTTCAAAAACTCAAGAGCAATCCTAGGCTAAAAAAAAAAAATCGAGCACTCCCTAAGGTAAGTAAAAGACCTCTCAACCTCTTGATTCCTTTCTTCCATTGATTCTTCTCTTTTCCTTTCCTTAAATCACACCACATAGAGGCTGATTTCATCTCCTTTCTCAATTTTCAGTCAAGAGGAGCAAAGAAGGTAGCTTTTCTCTTCTTTTCAAACGAACTCGGGACGATCACCATAGGAGCACCGAGACCTTGTTAATCCGGTGGTTGTGAGGTAAGGGGATTCTTACCCTTGATGTCGAAATTAAGATCTAATGAGATTAATGATATCTATGGAAGTATGATAGCATGATAAATGTGCTTAGTTAGGATAGATGAATATTTGGAGTCGAGTAATGGATTAAGCATGTTCAATAGATAGCGATGCTATGTTTGATGTGATAATGATGGATGTGAATTGTTTTGATTAAGTCAAGACCTTTTTGATATATTTTTCATGTCTTTGATGGAAATATGGTCATGGTATATGTACTTTGAGGAATGGGTGATTTACTTGAAGTTAGATAATGGATCACGATTTGTTATGGGAATAAATGAGTTTCATGCATGCTTAAGTTGATGGAGACCCTGATCATGATATTATGTGATTCTAGATTAGGAGGGTTTTTGAAGGAAGCAAGCTGTGATTTTATCTTGTTTATCTAAGGCATATTAAGTAAGTCCTTGCATAAACTCTTTTGTTAAATGTATGTGGTGGCAAGTCGAATGTTGTAAAGCTTTGTAAAGCTATTGTTGAACTATGATTATTTGGGTTGTAAACGTGGATGTTTATTCTCTAAATGGTTTTGTCAACCTAATGCTTTTATCAAGAACTATTCTTTCTCTTAAATATTTTAGAAAACTCCTTTTTCAAGAAAATCACGTTTTACAAAGCCAAGGTATGGAATCATTATTGTGAATTTGGAATTGATGGATATGTTCGTTGAGTACTCAATAATAAGGGTATGCTAACAATACTAGTCTTGGAGGGCGTGAGTGAGTCTTCTGGCAGGCGGCCACCTCCAGAAGATAAGCTCTGCTTGAGAAGGCGACAGTATTGGTTGGTCAGGCCGGTCCGAGCTAGCATTTGTATCTAGTAAGGTATTATTTATTTTCCCGACATGGACACCCAGATGGTTTTGTTGGGTGTAGAGATGGAAGAGTATCTCACCCGGTGGGCTATACACTCACATTTGATCAGAACGCCCAATTGTGGTAATCTGGTCCTGGCAAGGTGCACAAAGTGTTGTGCCTTGACCATTTTTCGCATCATGGAGCCCAAAGTGTGGTAACATGACTATTTATTTGAGTGGATGATTTATTTGTATAAAGTGTGACAATGAGAAAACCCACTCCCTGCCAAGAGAATTTATTTATGACTTGCCAAATATTTTTGCAACTGTTTTCAGCTATGCATACATGAACTGTTCAAAGTATCACATGCACACATAGGACTTACTGAGATGTTAATCTCACGTTGTTTCATATCATGTTTTCAGGAGATTGATTATGCTGAGCAAGCGGGATGTGTAATAGTTGAAGCTTATATTATTTCCATTATGTTTAAGAGACAATTGTTGATTTATGCTTCTGGATCAGATGGTTGTTTTTATTTAGTTTTGCTCCAATTTAAGCCTGATGTAATAGGAGTTTTCCTTTATTTATCTAAGTTTGATTTCCTTGATTTGACTTTATGTTAGAGCACCTCATTTTAAAGACCCCTTGTCCTCGGGACGGGACAACATCCCCACCCTTTTTAGGGTATATAGTAGGGGGTGTCACAAGTGGTATCAGAGCCTAAGTTTAGGTAATTATTTGACTTGCTGGATTTTTATTCGTTAAGTATTTTTATCTGGTTCTAATCTGTACGCTTTGTTTATAGGATGGTCAAGAGAGTTGTATCGGCTGTTAGAGACTGGCCTGCTGGTTGCGGGAATCCACCTGCCCCACTACCCGTAGCAGAACCACCCTCGTCTGATTCTGAGACCGAGCCTAAGGGAGGTTGGTTGGATGAGATGGAGCATGAGCCGCCTATGCAAGATGACCCGGTTGTTGAGGCAGAGATAGAGGTTGATGGGGACATAGGTGAGTATGATGGGGATAATGAGGGTGAGGTAGGTGAGCTTACCGATAAGGCTGAGAAAGATGAGGGGATGGCGGAGCTGAGTGAAGAAGAGGCAGACGAGCTTGGGGATGAGGGTGATGATGAGAGCGAGGGAGAGATGGACAAGATAAAGGAAGAGGATGAGGTGGTGAGGGAGGCTCCCCGGACCCCGCAGATAGGTGAGTTTGATAGGACTTCTACTTATTATGATCTCAAGGAGTCTAGTGATAAGGGACATAAGTTGAGGGATAGAGTTACCCCGGCAGTGAAGGAACTTAGGCAGCCTGCTTTAGGAACGGAGGATAAGGGAAAAGGGAAGCTAGAAGAGAGTCCTAAGAGGAGCAGACCGCGATACTGATTGGGGGTATATGCTAAGATGAGGAGAGAGAGATTGTTTGACTTATATGACTCGGAGGATGAGAGGCCTGCACCTAAGAGTGCGATCAAGCTAGCTTTGGATGAGTTTTATGAGACCGCCATGAAAGCTAAGAGGGGCAATAGGGTTTATTTAGGTCAGTCAAGTGAGAGTGTGGATTCGATGGGTTTTGCGAGGGATTATGTGGGGAAACCCGATAGCTCCGTGAGGTGGCTCGTGGAACCAGCCTCTAACGATCCAGATGCCTATACTGACTCTAGCAGCGAGTAGAGTATAGAAGACTAGCGGCATTTTGTCTCTCATTTGGAAGCTACATTCTTTTGTTCATGGATTTTTTTTTAAAGAAGCATGTTGCTTGTAGGGCTCGATTATTTTATTAAATAAAAGGGTATCGCATGTGATAACCCCTTCTTCATGAAAGTATGATTCTTTATGAAAATCATAAGTTTTATTTATTACTTGGTTTTTCCCCACATATTATCATCAAAATTTCTTTTGAAATAAGTAGATATCATTATTAACTAATCATGCACCTGAGCATAATTTTCCCCTTGGTAATTATTTAACTTTGAGTGAATGTGATCAAAGATGGCACCAAAACGCAGGATAGTCATTCATAGCAGAACCGTGCAGGAAAGTGGGTCATTGACTCTAGAATTTGAGCGGGTGCATCGTTCCACCCTTGATGTGGAGGAACACTTGCAGCAGGAGCCAGGGGAAGCTTCTGAGAGATCTCGGGATATGACTATAGGTCAGGCTTTTGACAAGATGGCTTCGATCCTTCAGAATCTGATAGAGAGAGTGGATAGGGTGGCTAAGAGATCGCCGCGGGCAGAAGATGAGGCCCTGGAGCGATTTTTGAAATTCAAACCTCCCACATTCCAAGGGGAGGTGGAGCAGGACGAGAAGGCCGAGCAGTGGATCGAACAAATAGAGGACATCTTTGCTACTTTACAATATGCGAAAGAGAGGATGGTGAAGTTTGCTGCTTTTCGACTGAGGGGACCATCGCAAGCATGGTAGCAATGGGTACAGAGAGACTGGGAAAGAGAGGAGCAGGAATGGATATAGGATAACTTTACCGAAGCTTTCCGTGTTGAGTACATTCCCCGGTAGGTGGCTGAGAAGAGGGAGGATAAGTTCCAAACCCTCAAGCAAGGCAGCATGACAATTGCTCAGTATGCAGCCCGGTTTACACAGTTGTCCAAGTACTGCAGATGTTTGGTCGACACGGAGTAGAAGCGAACCCGACAATTTGTGAAGGGGCTGAGGCCAAATCTGAGAAAGGCATTGGCTCCATCACCGCCAACATCCTACATAGCCATTGTGGACGCAGCTTCCCGGACAGAGAATAAAGATCGGTACCGACCGGTGAGTAGGCCTTTTCAACTAACTCGACTACCAATGTGTAACAAGCGACCTGTTGGCCCTATGCAGTGGGGAAACTGGGGGGAAGAAACCTCAAGTGCCTATGTTAGGATCGATGCAAAGTAATCTCAATTGCCGACTTTGTGGAAAACATGGACACACCGAGAGGAACTGCTGGACCAACGGGGGAGTAAGAAGGTACTTCAACTGTGACGACCTGGGCCATCTAAGGAACGCCTACCGTAAACCTCTATGGATTGGGAAAACGGCCCTGACGCAGCCGATGGGAGTCAACCGAGGTGCTGCTACTGGAACAGCTGAAGTGGGAGGTCAGAAACCCCAAGTGAAGGCTAAGGTCTTTGCCTTGAATCGGGAAGAAATTGGAGCAGATGCAACAGTGATTGAAGGTAACCTTTCTATCCAAGGCCGTCTTGTTAATGTTTTGATAGATCCAGGATCCACACAGATCCACACACTCTTATGTAAGTAAGGTATGTGCATCGCATTTGGGTTAGAAAGGAAAGGAATTGCCCTATACCTTAGTAGTAAGCTCGCCTTTGGGAAGAGTGGTAGAAGCGGGTAAGTTAATGGAAAGTTGTGAAGTTAAGGTAGGAAAAGAGATTCTGGAAGCAGACCTTATAATTTTGCCCATTGATGATTATGACCTGATCTTCGGCATAGATTGGTTATCAAATCACGGAGCTCGTGTTAACTGCAAGGTCAAGACGGTGCAATTTGTGAGACCCGGGCAAGATGTGATTGAATTTAATGGTAAGCGGGCAAAGGAACTGAAATTCTTGATTGCTGGCGCTAAGGCTCGAAAGTTGCTTTGGAGCGAATGTGCAGGATATCTTGCATATCTTCGGAATAAATCCTAAGATCAGTGTACCTTGGAGAGTACTAAGGTGGTAAAGTACTTTCCGGACATTTTTCCTGCTAATCTCACTTCTTTACCCCCTGAGCGGGAGGTTGAGTTTACCGTGGACCTGATTCCCGGAGCGAAACCTGTGTTAAGAACCCCCTATCAGATGGCACTGACAGAACTGAAGGAATTAAAGGAGCAACTAGAAGAGTTGGTGAGGCAAGGATATATTCGACTGAGTACGTCACCGTGGGGAGCACCGGTATTGTTTGTTAAGAATAAAGATGGTACTTTGAGATTGTGCATCGATTACCGGGGACTAAACAACTTAACGATCAAGAACAAGTACCCTTTACCCTTCATCGATGAGTTGTTTGATCAACTTCAAGGCGCAGCTTGCTTTTCAAAGTTGGACCTGCAGCAAGGATACTACCAGGTGAGGATTAAGGAGGAAGACATTCCTAAGACTGCTTTCAACACGCGGTTTGGCCATTATGAATTTGTGGTAATGCCGTTCGGTGTAACCAACGCACCAGCGGTTTTCATGGATTTGATGCATCGAGTTTTCCAGCCATATTTGGACAAGTTTGTGGTTATCTTCATCGATGATATCTTAATCTACTCTAAGAATCTGGAGGATCACACAGAGCACTTAAGGTTGGTCTTGGAAAAGCTGAGGGAATTCAAGCTCTTCGCTAAGTTCAGTAAATGTGAGTTTTGGCTAAGCTCGGTATCCTTTCTTAGCCATGTGATATCCAAGAATGGGATTAAGGTGGACCCTACCAAGGTGGATGCCGTAGCTAATTGGAAGCAACCGGAGAATATTACCGAGATATGAAGGTTTTTTTGGATTGGTTGGGTACTATCGGCGTTTTATTAAGAATTTCTCTACTTTGGCTTCACCGATAACGCGGCTATTAAAGAATGATGTTACTTTTGCTTGGAGCGAAAAGTGTGAGAAGAGTTTCCAAGAGCTTAAAAGGAGATTGGTTACAGCGCTAGTACTGAGTTTACCCGAGGTCGACAAGCCCTATGCACTCTACACGGACGCATCCAAGGAAGGTTTAGGAGCTGTGCTGATGCAAGATGGGAAGGTCATTGCTTACGCATCTAGAAAGCTAAAACCGCATGAAGTCAATTATCCGACCTATGATTTGGAGCTGGCAGCTATAGTATTTTCCTTAAAGAAGTGGCAACATTATTTGTATGCGGCACAATATGAAGTCTTCACCGACCATAAGAGTTTGAAGTACATTTTCACGCAAAAGGACCTGAATCTTCGAAAGCGGAGATGGATGGAGTTCTTGGAAGAGTATAGGTGCCCTATCAATTACCATTCGGGCAAAGCAAATGTGGTAGAGCCGTAAAGTGAAGATAGCACACTTGAGAATTCAGGAAGTGTTAGCAGTGCAGGAAATACTGGAGCATAAAGCAGAAGTTCAAGAGGGGAGGATCTGTGTAAGTAATTTGACCTTGAAGCCCGACCTGGAGCAGGAAATTGTAACAGCCCAGCAGGACAGTGTAGAATTTCAAGGTTTCAAAGAAAAAGATATTGGGAGAAGAGGTAAAGATTTTTGGACCAATGAGAAAGGGACACTGTATTTTTTAGACCGGATATATGTACCTAACACCCAAGGCTTACGGAAGAGGATATTGGACGAAGCTCACAGGAGTAAGTATACCATACACCTTAGGGAAGTAAAGATGTATCATGACTTGAAGAAGAAATATTGGTGGGCTGGAATGAAGAGAGATGTGGTTCAATATGTATCAACGTGCCTGACATGCCAGAAAGTTAAGATGGAGCATAAGAAGTCTGCAGGTTTATTGCAACCATTATCGATTCCTGAGTGGAAATGGAAAGAGGTGACTATGGATTTTGTGATTGGCCTTCTGATGACCAAGTCATACAAGGATACAGTTTGGGTGGTAGTGGATAGATTGTCCAAGACAGTGCATTTTATACTGGTGAACGTAAGGGACTCGATGGAAAAGTTAGCACAGACTTATATCCGAGAAAGGTTGCATGGTGTACCGACAAGCATCGTATCAGATAGGGATCCTAGGTTCACTTTGAGATTCTGGAATAAGTTTCAGGAGTCTTTAGGTACTACATTGAAGTTCAGCACCTCTGCTCATCCTAGACCGACGGTCAATCCGAAAGAGTTATTCAGATATTGGAGGATATGCTCCGGGTGTGTATTTTGGACTTTGGGGACAAGTGGATTGAGTGTTTACCGCATGCCGAATTGGCATATAACAATAGTCACCAGGCATCGATTGGGATGGCACCGTACGAAGCATTATATGGGCGAAAATGTTAAGTACCAATCTACTGGGGATGGACAGAAGAGAGGCATATTAGGAAGACTGGTGAAGTATGTATTCAAGAGATGACGGATAAGGTTAGGGTCATTAGAGAAAGACTGAGAGCAGCACAAAGCCGACAAAAGAGTTACGCAGATAATAGGATGAGGGAACTGGAGTTCCAAATGGGTGATCGTGTGTTCTTGAAGCTGACTCCTACTAGAGGAATACTGAGGATCCGTTGAGTCCTAGGTATTTGGGACCGTTCCCGATAATGGAGAAGGTTAGGTCGGTTGCCTATAGATTGGATCTACCTGGCGAACTAACTGGGATACCTAGGTTTTCCATGTATCTCAGCTAAAAAAGTACAATCCCAATCCAAGTCATGTGCTTAATGAGGATCCGTTGGAATTGCGTCCGAATCTGAGTTATGTGGAGAAACCAGTCAAGATTTTGAAGCGGAGTGTCAAGACTCTTCAGAACAAGCAGATACCTATGGTAAAAATACTTTGGGATCATCATAGAGCGCAGGATGCAACGTGGGAAACCGAGGAATGGTTAAGGCAGAAATAACCGGATATGCTCTAAGGGTATGTAATTTGAATTTCGGGACGAAATTCTCTTAAGAGGGAGGGGATGTAATACCCCGCCCAAAACCACCTTTGACCTATGGGGAAAAAGACATGCGTTGCATAGCATTTCGCATTTCATGTGTTATCTCAAAAATTATTATTGCATGGGTGCGTGTGATTTTCAAGGTTGCTCTAGCATTTAATTTATTTGATGGGAAATAATGGTATTGTTGCATTAATTGGAAATTGTTGTAGGTGAAACTTAGTAGAGGAAATGGAGGGATGAGAATTAGGGTGAAAAGAATTTCTTAGAGAAATAGTAACATCGGAGTTGATTTGGAATAGCGGTAAGGTTTGGTGATTATTCCTTGGTGACTTGAGTTCGAATCTTACCTCTTGCGAATCTTAGCTTTCTTTTTGAATTCTTTTTCCTAGATTTTCCTCATGCTTGGCCGAAAAACCCAGCTTTCCTTTTTAAAATTCCAGCGCCATCTTCTTAGGGGATAAGTCTCCATATTTATCTCCTAAATTCAAGGATTTTTTATGAGGATAAAGATTAATATTATTTCAACTTTTATCCTCTTTAATTTTCGAAAAACCTTAGCTAGAATAATTAAATTCCAGCTTGTTTTTAATTCATCAGATTTTATATAGATAGCTGGCATTAATTTTTTAAAATTTCTAGTTAGATATCTTGTTGATTTTGAACATTGAAACCTAGCTAAAAATCTGGAAAATTTTTTCAGCATGGTGCCGCCACCTTTGGAGGACTTCTAGCTCAACACAAACTCTTCCAATACTAGGGAATCTTATCCTAAATCCTTTTGCAAATCAAGCTTAATCCTAAATCTAAACAAACCAGATTTTTGTTCTTCTTATCTTGCTAATTTCGGTCAGCCTTGTTCATGCACTAGCTGCACGAAAATCCCGCAATCCTAAGGGCAATCAAACTCTTCTAAACCTAGCTCAAATCACCTAGAACACCTCTCACCAAATCAGATTACTTTAGCTACACAAATCAAAATTTTTATCCACTAAAATTTCCAGAGTTTCGGCCAGCTTGTGCACGGGAATTTCGGCCAGCTTTGCTCAGTGCAATGCACGAAATTCTGCACTTCAAACCCTACTAAAACTCCTTATTGAATTGGCCAATTACAACGCCTAAAGCACACATTATTCCCTCTCAAAATTGCGGACAGAATAGCAGCCAAAACATTCCAGAAAATCCTCTCTTTTGCTCACAGATTTCTCACAACAATGCACTCCTCTTTCGCACAGAATTTGGTTGTCAAAACCCACACAAACTCTTCCTTGTTTTGGCCAAAAACCTGAACACACACAACCCTTCCCTTGAGCAGTTTTTGTCCAGCTTAGGAGAGCAACTTCAAACTGTATTTCTGCTCTCAACTCCTCACAATTTTGGCAGCAATAAAAGTGCAGCAAGCTGTAGTTTTTTGCCATTGCTGCCAAAGAAACCTAGAGCCATTAGAAGTCCTTCTTAGCATCACCTTCTAACCTTAAATCAAACTCTTCTAACCCTAAACCACAACAGCCGCCTAATCCAACCATACTACACGAAATGTTCCACCAAACCTCCTCTGCAATTTTCAAAAACTCAAGAGCAATCCTAGGCTAAAAAAAAAAAAAAAAAAATCGAGCACTCCCTAAGGTAAGTAAAAGACCTCTCAACCTCTTGATTCCTTTCTTCCGTTGATTCTTCTCTTTTCCTTCCCTTAAATCACGCCACATAGAGGCTGATTTCATCTCCTTTCTCAATTTCAGTCAAGAGGAGCAAAGAAGGCAGCTTTTCTCTTCTTCTCAAACGAACTCGGGACGATCACCATAGGAGCACCGAGACCTTGTTAATCCGGTAGTTGTGAGGTAAGGGGATTCTTACCCTTGATGTCAAAATTAAGATCTAATGAGATTGATGATATCTATGGAAGTATGATAGCATGATAAATGTGCTTAGTTGGGATAGATGAATATTTGGAGTCGAGTAATGGATTAAGCATGTTCAATTGATAGTGATGCTATGTTTGATGTGATAATGATGGATGTGAATTGTTTTGGTTAAGTCAAGACCTTTTTGATATATTTTTCATGTCTTTGATGGAAATATGGTCATGGTATATGTACTTTGAGGAATAGGTGATTTACTTGAAGTTAGATAATAGATCATGATTTGTTATGGGAATAAATGAGTTTCATGCATGCTTAAGTTAATTGAGACCCTGATCATGATATTATGTGATTCTAGATCAGGAGGGTTTTTGAAGGGAGTGAGCTATGATTTTATCTTGTTTATCTGAGGCATATCAAGTAAGTCCTTGCATAAACACTTTTGTTAAATGTATGTGGTGGCAAGTCGAATGTTGTAAAGCTTTGTAAAGCTATTGTTGAACTATGATTATTTGGGTTGTAAACGTGGATGTTTATTCTTTAAATGATTTTGTCAACCTAATGCCTTTTTCAAGAACTGTTCTTTCTCTTAAATATTTTAGAAAACTCCATTTTCAAGAAAATCACGTTTTACAAAGCCAATGTTTGAATCATTATTGTGAATCTGGAATTGACAGATATGTTCGTTGAATACTCAATAAGGGTAGACTAACAATACTAGTTTTAGAGGGCGTGAGTGAGTCTTCTAGCAGGCGGCCACTTCCAGAAGATAAGCTTCGCTTCAGAAGGCGACAGTATTGGTTGGTCAGGCCGGTCCGAGTTAGCATTTATACCTGGTAAGGTATTATTTATTTTTTCGGCATGGACACTCGGATGGTTTTGTTGGGTGTAGAGATGGAAGAATATCTCACCCGGTGGGCTGTACACTCACCTTTGATTAGAACGCCCAAAGTGTGGTAATCTGGTCCTAGCAAGGTGCACGAAGTGTGGTGCCTTGACCGTTTTTCGCATCATAGAGCCCAAAGTGTGGTGATATCACTATTTATTCGAGTGAATGATTTATTTTGTACAAAGTGTGACAATGAGAAAACCCATTCCTTTGCCAAGAGATTTTATTTATGACTTGCTAAATATTTTTGCAGCTGTTTTCAGCTATGCATACACGAACTGTTCAAAGTATCACGTGCACACAGGACTTACTGAGATGTTAATCTCACACTGTTTCATATAATGCTTTCAAGAGATTGATTATGCTGAGCAAGTGGGATGTGTAATAGTTGAAGCTTATGTTATTTCCATTATGTTTGAGAGACAACTGTTGATTTATGCTACTGGATCAAATGTTTGTTTTTATTTAGTTTTGCTCCAGTTTAAGCCTAATGTAATAAGTGTTTTCCTTTATTTATCTAAGTTTGATTTCTTTAATTTGACTTTATATTAGTGCACCTCGTTTTAAAGACCCCTTGTCCTCGGGACGGGGCGACATCCCCGCCCTTTTTAGGGTACATAGTAGGGGGTGTTACAATTTTGACCAAGAATGGTGGTGGATTTAGGGGAGAAACCGTCCAAAAGCATAAAAGAAGAAGGAAGGAAGAAATAAAGAAGAAAAGGAAAGGAAAAATCAAGAAAAAATAGAAACAGTGAGAGAAAGAAAAAGTGTGTGTATTTCTTGGTGTGTTCTTGGTGTGCTTGGAGCAAGATCAAGCCAAAACATCCTATACACAAGGTAAAGTCCTATGCTTCAAGAATTAAAGTTGTAGATTTCATTGCGGTGATCGTTTTGATGTGAATTATAACATGAGAACATGAGATTTGTGATGATTAAAATAATTATTGTGTACTATGTGAGCATTGTGTGTGCAAGTGTGTGTACCAGTTGGATAAAGGATTCATAGGCTATATATAGTATGGTGAATAAGGGTATTTGAATGGTGATTTAAAGGGGGGTTCATGATTGAGAGGAATAATAGGAAAGTCGGGATAAAAATGGGGTTAAACGTTAAACGAAATAGATTATGATTGTTTTTTAACGTCGATGTTAATTGTATGTTATTTGCATATCAACTTAGTGGCTTTTTTTAACCTGAAAATCGGAAGAATTAAGGTTGTTTGCATAGAACTTAGTGGCTTTCTTGAACCTTAGTGTCTTTCTCTATTTGGTCAAATTTGTGGTCAATGTTGCGGGCGCGGTCAAAATAACGAAAATGCCCCCGATGACCCAAATAGCATAATTCCTACCAAAACATGCGTTTCATCGCACTGATCAATTTCTCTTGTCAGCGTACCTTCAAATTCTTATTTTAATAATAGTAGCCTTCCGAATATTTAGGGTACGGGTAGTACAAATCTAATAATTACATCCAAGTCCCGACCAAATATTATTATACCGAAATATTCGTCTTATTACACCAATCAACTTTTGTTCTGGCCATTGATATAAATTCTCATTCTATTACAAGAAGTAGCCAATCAAAGGTAAAATGTGGGGTATTATACTCACTGAGTGATTTTCACTCACACGCATGTTATTTTTCTTGAAAAATTCAGGATCAGAGGCGTAGCGAAAGCGAGATGGACTCCTAGAGGCTCATGCTACATCTTGAACTTGCTATACCTGTGAGTGTATATATCAGAAGCCAAATTCTTGTACTTTTTCTATGTTAGAAAAAAATTTTCGCTGCCCTTTTAAGTAATGTTTGTTATAAAGACCCCTTGTCTGAGCAATCAGGCGGGGTGACATCCCACAAACTTATAGCCCACTACATCATGGAAATATGGGGTGTTACAGATATGCTTCCGCTATTGTCTTTATTAGGGGTGTTACACCCCACTATTGATTCAAGAAAGCCCGTTGGAAGCTTTCCAAGTGGACCGATATCCAAATTTCTCAAGAATAATCTTGGGTTTGCCCAACAAGCCACTCTTGAGTTTGATGGTAGGTATCCAATACCAATTACATCTTATATAATTATTGGATCATTGGGTGATTAACATATTTTAATCTTAAAGCCTTTTAGGCTACCCCAATATTTGCTCTAAATTTCTTTATGCTTGAGTTAGCCCAACAGGGATAAAGAATTTAGTTAAACCCGACCCATAATTAGGAATTTAATCCATAAGAATTTAATTCCATAGCTTGAACATGCCCAATGTCGAGTAGGCTTGGGTTAGCCCAACAACCTATCTCGAAAAAAGGCTCTCGTTCTTACTATATTAACGGAAGGAATTAAGTTTAATATTAATTGAGGGATTCATTCCTTTCAGTGATTTCATCAAATGACATGCATAAATATACTAATAAATCACATAAATTGATAATTATGATAATAAAGCGATTACATGGTATGGTTATGGACTTTCCCTAAATTAATTTCCTCGAGCCAAAAAGGAAATTAACATGGTTAACCCTATGTGTTCATGCGTGTTTTAAGTAGAAGATCTTACCCTCTCATCTTGTTTTGGGCGCCATCTCCAAAATTAAAATAATTCTATCCCTATCTAACCCCCATAATCTAATTACATAAATTTTCTAAATAGAGAAACCTCTAGTTACATTCGAGGGAAGTTAGATGAGAAGAGAATTACACAAGAATTTTAGAGAAGGCAGGACTTGCAGGTCCTATTTAATAAAAACCAAAACTGTAAATAATGCATGAACATATATAATCTGGTTTTAGTCCATAACCATACACCATGCTATTAATTATACTTAAACAAAAGCTAAACATATAAATTTATTATAAAAGAAATTTAGATTTAATTTCTAAAATCAAATTCTAGAAATTAAATTAAGATAAAATCTAAAATTAATATTTTAGATTTAATTTCTAAAATTAAATTCTAGAAATTTAATTAGGATAATATCTAAAATCAATACTTTAGTAAATTTATTGGTTGCAAAAATCATATTTTTGGAATTAAATAATAATATATAATCTAAAATTAATATTTTAAAAAATACATTAATTTCAAAAATATAATTTTATCCCACATCATGGGTCTCAATTAAAAACTAATCATAATTAGATTTAATTCTCAAAATGAGAATTAATAAAATAAAAAAACTTCTTTTTACATATCTAAAATCACTATTTTATATAATATATATTAATTTCCAAAACCAATTTTAGAAATTAATATTGGTTAGTCCCAAAACACAATTTTTGGGAAGCTTTGGGCGTTGAGTGGAAAAAGAAACATTTCGTGGGCCACCAGGAAAAGCAACCGAAATGGAGTAAAGAAAAGAAAAGAAAAATTTATATGAAACCCAAGAAAAGACAAAGTTTCATCTTGGTAACATCCTCCCCATGATCACTGGCGAAAGCTAGAATAGAAACAGAACACATGCAGTGACCCAAAATAGAAATAGTTTCAAACCAAACGAATTACAAAAACAATTTCTATAATACAACTATGTGCATGAAACAATTTTAGACATAGGCAAAGAAATCAACTAAAAAGCAATTTTTCCAAAGATATGACCACAACATGAAACGAAAATAGAGACAAACATGAAACAGCTTTCACGGTAACAAATGTCCGTAAATCACATACAAGAGGCTCTGAAACCACTGTTAGAACACTTACATGCATCAAATATGCATTACACAGCAGAAATAAAAAGATTCTATCGCAAGAGGACCGCATGTATGTGTTATACACAGATCAAAAGATCAAAAGACAAGAAGACATACCTTTTTCGGATGCCTCTGTTGTTCAAAATTTTCAACTGCTGAAGGCACGATCCAGCACAAACCGCTAGAGTCTAAGCATAAGACTCCCTCTACCAATATCCACACAGAGGATATTTACTCAAGAACGCTAGAATGCAGTCTTTGTGCTAGAGAAGAAGGAATGGCGACTAGGGTATTGTTTTTAAGAACAGAAGAAGAATGAATCAGAGAAAAGAAGTCGTCTAAGTGTTCTGTGTTTTTTCCCTCATATTAAATTTGAGAGAACCATTTCGGGGTACTCCTAGGAAAAAACACAGAAACATGAATTCTAATCAAATTAGAATTCACTAATTGCAATTGGAAACCATAAGTTTTAGCAATCACAGTTTGGCCTAAAATTATAACTAATTATAATTTGACCACAATAACTTTTCCTTCTCACAACTAACCCTATAATGTTATCAAATAACATCTTAAATACTTAATCCTCTATTGTATGTGACCTATTAGGTTTCCCAATCTACTGGTAGTGAATGTGAATCAATCTAAACGTCTTTGAGATTAATAATCCTTAATAATTTAGAATTAATTTATTAATTCTAATCAGGATTGGTTTATTAATTCATTCATTCATAAACTCATAGTCCGCAGATCACGAGCGGTATCTAACAACATATCATGATCACCCAAGCATCCAAGAAGTCAAGTGGCTTGACATGAACCTTTCAATAACAAACTACAGTGTAATAAATTCCTTTCGTCATACAATATCTCATTCGGTTTGGAATATGAAATTAGCGTCAACTCCCTCCAAAATATTTATTAATTCTAGTCCAAATATATTAGTACTTGTACCAGGAATCCACTACTCTACATGTGTATCAATTGGAACTGCTTTCAATACATAATTACCTTGGCCAAGAATTTCACGAGTAGTAATTCCAACAAGTGGTCGTGATATATTCACCCCTACTATTAGGAGTGGTGAATCCTTTATTAACCCTCTCAACTACTTTCATTTACCTCACATTGTACCCAATATCCATCCCATAGGCAGCCCTCGATCTGGCTCCAGAGATTGAAATCAAAGTACAATGCTCAGCAAACAAAGTATCTTGGAGATCTTAAATCTAAGGATACTTGCACGTTTGCTATGATGAGATTCTATCACTAGCACTACATAGTTATCCATGTGATTATCTCATAGTCAGGTCATCCAATGTACATGTTCCATTACTAAGCATCCACATGTTAACTTTGAGTATCACAATACTCACGAATGTGAGAACCACCACCTGGTCAAAGTAGGAAGTCTAACATGCTCTAGTCTTAATACATTAATGAAGTCCTATCTCATTAATACTACGACTAAGGATTATTTAAGTACTAGCACTATACAGTGTAGTAGGAATCTCACTTCATGATCTCTATTATGATTTTCTTAACACAATGTTGTACTAGGGACATTATCTAATAGTTATTTTACATGAAAGTAAAGAAAACAAATTGAAAGATAAATAATATCTTATATTATAAAACAAATGCGTCATATACAAAGTACAAGTGATTGCCTCTAGGCTACAATACTAACAGATGATATAGGTATATCAAATGAAAAGGGCAGTGAGCAGCATATGGCTTATCCACTTGATATTGATGAGAAAGAAGAGGAATTAGAAGAACAACAAGCTGAAGAAAATAAACAAATGACTGAAGAGCCCACGAATCAAGATAGACTAAGCAATTGGAAGTACAAAACTGTCCATCCAAAAGAACAGATCATTGGTGATCCTAGCTGCGGAGCCAAAACTAAAAGGTATTTTGTTGATAATTTTTCTCTACTTTCTAGTATGGAACCTAATTGTATTGATACAGCCTTCCATGATAAATTTTAGATTATGGCCATGCAAGAAGAGCTGAACCAAAGCTTGTCCCTAGACTACTTAACCATCCCGTAATTGGTACCAAGTAGGTTTTCAGAAACAAACTTGATGAGCATGGTATTGTTATTAGAAATAATGTCAGATTAGTTGCCCAAGGATTCAACCAAGAAGAGGGCATTGATTATGATGAAACATTTACTCCCATTGCTCGGTTAGAATCAATAAAAATGTTGCTTGCATTTGTATCTTTTAAAGGTTTTGTTCTCTACCAAATGGATGTCAAAAGTGCTTTTTTAAATGGTTTCATTGAAAAAGAAGTATATGTGGAACAACCTCCTGGTCTTACTCATGAACGTTTTCCAAACCATGTCTTTAAACTCTTCAAAGCCCTTTATGGTTTAAAATAAGCTCTAAGAGCATGGTATGAAAGGCTTAGTAGTTTTCTTCTTTCAAAAGGTTTTCCAAGAGGCTTAGCTGATACCACATTATTTATCAAATCTGAAAATTCTGGTGATATCTTAATTGTGCTAATTTATGTTGATGATATTATTTTTAGAGCTACTAATGATTCTTTGTGCAAGAATTTTGCCAAGACAATGTAGTGAGAGTTTGAAATGAGCATAATAGGAGAACTAAATTTCTTCCCCGGTCTTCAAATCAAGCAAACCAAAGACAGAATCTTCTTGAATCAAGCTAAGTATGCTAAAGAACTACTCAAGAGGTTTGGTATGAATGAAACAAAAAAATAGGTATATATATCAGCACATTGTTAAAGCTTGATAAAGATGAGAAAGGTAAACAAGTAGATGAATCGAAATATAGAGTTATGATCAAAAGTCTCTTTTATCTTACTGCTAGCCAACCTGGCATTATGTTCTCGGTAAATCTTTATGCAAGATTTTAGTCTTGAATCTCATCTATGTGCTATAAAATAGATCCTTAGATACTTAATTGGAACACACAATTATGGCTTGTGGTATCCACGAACTAATTCATTTGATCTTATAGGATATACGAATGCCGACTATGCTAGTTGCAAGGTTGAGAGAAAAAGTACCATTGGAAACTGTCAATTTCTTGGACACTCTCTTGTCTTTTGGTATAGCAAAAAGTAAGCATGTATATCTCTTTCAACAACTGAAGAAAAATACATAGTAGCTGGTAGTTGTTGAATGCAAATTTTATGGACGAAAAACACCTTGCTTAACTTTGGTTTAAATATTAATTGCGTGGCTATCTTATGTGATAATACTAGTGCTATCAATTTAATCAAGAATCCTATTTAGCATTCAAGAACTAAGCACATTGAAACTAAGTATTATTTTATTAGAGATCATGTGCTTAAGGGTGGTGTGTGTGTTGAATATATTTCAACTGATGAACAACTTGCAGATATCTTCACCAAACCTCTGGCCGAATATAGATTTAATCATTTATGAAGGGGTTTGGGAATTACCAAAATTATGTAACTAACAACTTAGCCAAGGATTTATTTGTTCAATCTTGCAGAACATCTGAAGATACACTTTTAGGATGGCAATTCTGGACGCAATTCCTAAGAAACTTGAATCCAAAATCCCCTGAATAAAATATCTATATCTCTCATTCAGCTTTTGGAAGAACAAATTTGGACTCAGTCTAAGTGCAAAACAGTAGCCGCCCAAAATCATGTAAAGCCTTTTTTTTTAAATATTCGAATGAAGAAGCGCATAAGTTCAAAACCCACTTTTTAAATTTTCAAAATGTTCACATTTTTCAAAAAAAAAAAAGGCACCCTATCTCTGGTGCAAATCTCTAATTAAGGGTACTTGGTTGTACTTATCTACTTTAGAACCTAGAAAATCACAAAAAGGTTATTTCTCTCTCCCCTAGAAATTTGAAACTGCCATTGTTCTCTCTGCTTCTCTCACTTCGTATCTTCATCTTCTCCACTAAAACAAAAAAAAAAAAAATCCTTTATCTTTTTTTCACTTCTGCCATGACGAAAATATCAAAATCAGATAAAGGAACTGAGTAAAAGATGAAGAAGGGCAACAAAAGTAAAGAGTGGCTAAGACAAAAGTTGTTATTGTAGCACCACCGGCCACCAAACAAAAGGAAAGAATATCGTTACTGAAGAAACAGCTTCACAATCCGACTCATCAACAAAGAATCCTATATCGAAAAACTCTGAAACCTAGGTACCTTGCTTTCTTGATCTAAAATGTGAAACTGAGTTTAATGACTGGCTATCGAGAAATAAGACTGTGATTTCTAGATACCGTGTTGATGCCAAGACATTTTTAAATTTTACAGATATTCTGAATATGTTTGAGACACTTGGTTGGGGGGCTTTGCTGTCAGTAGAGAAAAAACTATACACCCCTTTGGTTTGGGAATTTTATGTGAACTTGAGAAAATGAAGGCTTGAGGAGATTGGCAAAGGCTTTATGGTATAATGGTACACTTCTAGAGTAGACTGCATTAACATGGAGTTTGACCATAAGATGTTAAATCAAATTTTTGGAGTTAGAGATGGAGGAATTCATTTTTTTTAGATGAACAAATTCCTTGAAGATTCGGGTGTTTTCAATTTAAGAAGATTTGAAAGTTAGTTTATAGGCGAAAAAGTTTTAAGAACTCAAATGATAAGAATACAAAGTGGTTGAATGGAGTAGGTAGAATCTTGCACCACATGGTCTCAACCATGGTGGTTCCAAGCTCTGGACATAAAACATCTATAAGTACTATGCAAACGGTGATGATGTTGGCGCTGGCTGAAAGAAGGCAAATCAGCTTTGGATTTCTGGCCACAAGATTGACGATGCAATCACAAAACACAACCAGTAAAGCTCTACCGTATGGGAATCTTCTAACAAAAGACTTTAAGTATTTCAATATGGATCTCAAATCAACTGGTCCTGGACACTTTAAAATGAATGTTTATGGCATTGATTCATTTGAAAAGATAGGCTATATTTAAGTAAATAATCAATGGGTACTGCTTAGAGAAGTATCTGAGGAGGAGAAAGAAAAGGTGTTGAAAGTAAAAGCTAAAGCTAAACTAGGAGGAACAAAAAGAAAGGCTACAGTGGAAGCTCAAGGGGAGTCATCAAGCAAGGGAAAGTAGAAAACTCTTGAAAACATTCTACAAGCCAGAAATCTGTTGGTTGTTAAGGTTGATAGTTTGAATACTGAAGTGAAAGCAGAACTCTAGAATCTGGGAAAAAGATTAACTGATGTGGAAAGAAAGCACCAAAACAGTCAAACCGAACCGGTTCCTTCTCAAGAACAAATGCCAGCAGAAGAAACTGCCACTTCCCAAGTTGAAGAAGAGGTTACTAAACAGACTGAGCAAGAAGTGCAACAGGAAAAAGAAAAGGAGAAAGGAATAGAGGAAGTAGAAGAAAGTGAGAAAGATAAAGGAAATAAGAGTGAGGTTCCCACAACTACTACCCCTACAGCTGTATTGCAAGCCCCCAAGCCAGCTATAACTGGAAGCTCCTCCGGAAAATGCCAGAAGCATGTAGTAGTCAAACGCAAATCCAACAGGCTAGCTGGAAAATAAAAAAACTCTAGCGCTCATACTCAGCCTGACACAGTAGAAATTCAAGGAAACATGGCTATCACCATGAACAAGCATGGTGTTAAGACAATGAAAAGATCGGTTGATAGTTCCCTGAAAACTGCTGGCTGATCAATGACACTCTCATACTCTCTTGATGACACTTTACTTGAACAATTTTATTATTTTCTTTTGATGAACAATTTTATGCTTTTTGCTCCAGCACTTGAACAATTTCTTTTATTTTTTGCCTAAACAATTTTTACTTTTGCACTATTCCCCTGTTGTCCTTTGATTATATGCTTATTATCTCGATCAGGAATTAACCATATGCACTCTATCTCTATTTTTTCTCTCTAATTAATCTCCGCACCATATTTTTGTGTGATCTCCTATTGTGTCTCTTTTTTTTATTGATGACAAAGGGGGAGAAGAAAGAAAAACTATATTAGTTGGGGATTGTGATTTGTGAATTATGAATTGTGAATATATTGTGGTTATGGAGAATTGTGAATGTACTTTGGTTATGGAGCATATATAGTTGTCACTATTGTGAATTATAAATTTATGGATTGTGATTGTGATTGTTTATGGTTATGTTTTGAGAATACAAACTGTGAAGAATTGGGTGACTTGATGGAAACTATGCTGAGACGTTGTTGTTATGGACTAAGGAAATTGAAGTATGGGTATGAGTTTATTGCGTACTCTGACTGATTGAGAATGGGTTGTATGACTTGTTTTGACTACGGTAATAATGTGCATTTTTGCTAAAATATTTGGATGATGATGATACTTTAGTGGACATTCATGATTTTTTTTGGGTTCCACAATAAAATCCTTGTGTTGAATTTTCCTGAGAAAAATTAGTTCAGTCAATTCCAGGAAAATCATTAATTTTTACTCTTCGAAAATTTTTTTGCCCTGCACATACACGGGGGAGTTTTAGACTCATATTTCTTCAATCCAAAATATAGTCCAAATCTGACTTTTTAAAAAGCTATTTTCTGCCTCATTTTTAACCTTTTTTGGATGCACATTTTGAAAGTCCAAAACCTTGAAATCCAGTCTTTTTTTTTAAACGTACTTCATAGGTAGTATCTTTCTGACTACTGTTCATATATGCACATATCCTATCATCTACACCTTCTTATATACATATCTATACATATTTTTTTGTGACTACTATTTGGCTATTCCATTGAGAAATAGTCCTTATTATGGAAGGAAAGAGGATAAGGAGGTTGGTTGGACCATAGGCTCATTGAGCTATTTTGTGAGTACATGCTTAAATTTTCTTGTCTTAATCTCATAAGCACTCTTTGAGTCCTACAACAAGAGAATGTATTTCAGTTCAAAATATCCTTATTTATCTCGATCTAAACATGTTTGTACTGTATATATTACTATTTTCATGTTACAATCCCATCAAGTTTGTCATCACTCAAAAAGTGGGAGATTGTTAGCCCTAAAGGCATTCTCCTTTATTTTGACTTATGAAAAACATTGATGAGGTCTAACCTGCGTGATCTACATGTGATACGACATGTTTGACCTCAGTTCTTCTAAGCCGTGCAAATAAGACTACTAAGCAACTTTTAAGCAAATAGAACTCAAAGGAGTGATTGATCAAGCATAACGTCATCTTAAGAGCTTACATACCGTGAAGCCTTTATGAAAGAACTATAGCCTAGGAATCACTGTTAAGGTATTATTTATAAATTCCTATGTCTCTTTACCTTATATTCAATTTACTTTTACCTTGAAGCACGCAAATAAAATGATTTCAAAGAGTAAGTTTTCATATGTTTGGATTGAGTAGTTTGGATGGACCTTTGCATCCAATACTCTATCCAATAATCTATAGCATTTTCCAAAATTTTTTTGCTTAAAAAAGTGCCATTTTGGACTCATATATTAGACAGACATCCTTTCACTTTGTGAATTCAAAATTCTGAAAATCCTGACAAAAAGTTACTAGCCATTACTAGTCGTTGGGACTTCGGATTTGGCTCCTATAAAAACTTTTAGAACTCAATTTTGAAGTATATTTTTGTACTATCTTTCTCAAAAACACTTTTACACTTTAGAATACAAAAATTTCCCTTTTTATATGTGCCTAAAAGTGAAATAAAATTGTCCAAAAGGTAAAAGGTTGTTGTGCTTAGTTATTCAAATCTGCTCAATCTATGAGCTATCTCTGTATTCTCTTTTAAGTATGTCTTCTATCAAGGTTAAAGAGGTAAAAACCTAGTTGGGGTAAGCCTTGATTGTTAGGATTAAAGAGGTTGGGTGTAAACCCAAGTGTGATGATTCTTTTATATAAGATTGGTGTCACCTACCACCATTGATTTGGGAAAAGGTTTTTAGTAAGTGGTGTTGAAATCCTTAAGTGAGAACTTAAAGTAGTAGATGTAAATCATTTGAGGATTGAACTACTACAACTTCTTGAGCATTTTCTTGTGCTATTCTGCCAAATTCTTTACTGCAACCTTTGCTATCTTGAGATCTTAAATGCTATATCTTTTCTTCTAAAATCAATAACTTATTTATGACTTTTGTATTCTGATTTAAACTTGTCCTTGATATCTCAGCAACCTATCTTTGTTTCATAACATTTTCTTATCATTCTGGGCTAATTTAAAAGACACCTGTCCGAACTCTTGAAGTCGCAAAACATTTCTGCTACTTAGTTTAAATTTTTTAGGGGAGCAAAATTTTTAATATATATTTGTTTGTCAAAAACTTTATTTACCCCCTAAGGTTTTTCAATCATCATCAGCCATATGGCCACCATCACCTCCTTGTGGTCCAGGGAATCACTACATCCATTGAACCCATTGCTACTCCTGAGCATCTTACCTCCGATTAAGTGCAGTCATGGAATCACGAAGTTGATGAAGGATCTCTGTCTGTGTCTGTATACCCACTCTCAATTACTCCAATTAACCTTTCACCTCGGTTTTAAAACTAGTCCTTGAGTGGGACTGTGAACTACTAGCTCGAGCTCTAGGTGGTAGGGCAGGATGCTCCTCCTCCACAAGTAGGTGCTCAACTTGGCCCAAGTGTTTGCACTTCATAGGGTCTCAACCATCGCTTCTCCCCAGCATTATACTGATAACCATAACTAAGTAAGGTTTGCTTGGATCTCTCTCAGTAGTGGTCTTACTAAGTTTCCCCTCAAGACTAATGCTAAAAGCTTATAGAATCTTCATGATCACAAGGGGGGAAAAAAGGCTTTGGAGGAAAGGCGAGAACGGACCACATCCCAAATGGATTGGATGATCAAATGAGTAAGAAGGATAGACTAAGTGTGCATCATCTTATACAAGATATGGAGATCAACCACCCGGGACTCGTTGAACTCACTAGCTTTAGGAACAAATTGTAGGAAAAGATATAAACTAGGATACAGAGGTTGGCCTTAAGGTTATTGTTAGAATAAAAGCCTAGCTACCTACCCTACAAGACCTCTCTTATACATCCTTAGTGTAGCTCTAGTATCACTCACCTTCCATTTAGGTTACAGATTATCTTTTGGTTATGGTGATCTATAGCTAACCAAGGATCTTTATTATTAACATTCAAGATGGCAGCCAATCTATCTCTATACTTGAGAATAAGAGTGCCCTTGACCCTAGTTTCAATGATATCCAGATGATTATTCCTTTTCTGCACCATGTTAGCATAAAATTCTTTAACCAAGACAGGGTAATATGTTCCTGTCAGCTGAACAATAGGTCCCTACCCCAACCGTCTAAACATCATCTCTAACTTAAGGGCACGATCCAAAAAGGATGTAAAAATGCATTCCACAACAATTTTATTGGATGCCCTTGTAGAGTACCACTCCTGATAGGAAGGATCAATGAAATCAGTAGAGTGTAAGAACAAGGATTAAAGAGGTAGGAATAGAGTAAGACGAAGTTCTAGCCCTTTTTGAATGTTGGCTTTTTTCTTTGGGGATGATAAGAGAGTTTGAAGATGAGTATCAAGAAAGAATGAGAAACAGACAGTACAACAACACAACACCACCCTCAACTAGTCACAATTCACAATTAATTCACCACTTTCTCAATCCATAATATAAACCAAATAATCCCAATCTCCTCATAAATCCTACAAAAAGAAATATAACACCATAATTCAAACAATAATATAATTTTTGACTTGTAGGGAACATGATCATAGCATGTTAAGAAAATGGTCATAGTACAATTCATGAAGAATAAATCATTGCTAAGGACATTGTCTATCTAACATGAATTCATCACCAAAATAATCTCAATTACCCAAAAATAGCCAATATAGGATCAAAATATGGAACAGGTTATAGCAAAAATAATCCTTGAACTATAAAATCATGCTATTTCAATCATAATGGAGCCACAAATTCAATTAAATTCAACAAAAAAATTCTAAGTTACGCAATTTTTGCCCAAAAATATACCGAAAAATAGTAAAAAATCCATGGCAATAATTTAACCGTAAGAATGCAAGAAAAATCATACATTTATTCTCTCTAATGTATGGGCAAGAAAATTGTGCAATCCATTTGAAGAAATCTTCACATTTAAGAGGAGATTTAAAAGTGGGTTTTTGAAGAAAAAGTTAGGATTTTTGAATATTTAATTTGTAGATTCAACAAAACAAGAAGATTTTATGTTGAGTTGGTGTTTTTGAAGGGAAAATTTGATCAAGTGGTGTTTGGAGCTTAGGAGTTGGCGCGGGGTTGAGAGAAAAACTGAGGGAAGTTGGAAAGATTTGAAAACAAATAGCCAAAATCATTTTTTTTTTTTTTTTTGTGAGAAGCCCAGCCAAGAATCGGCGCCGGCTCAATGTGCTTGGGTCGGTGTTGGCCAAGGTCTATCTAGCCTGAGACATTTTTTTATTTAAGTAATTAAAGCAACAAAAAATGATCACACAATTGTGAAGAAAATGTAATTATCCCATAAATAAAAATTACGAAAAGATAAACAAAAGTAAATAGAAATTAAAGAGATGTCCCAAATAAAAAGAAAACTAAAACAGGAAAAATTCATCTTTTTTCACTGTCTTGATCATGGGGATTCACTTCTATGTTCCGAAGAAGAGATCTAGTTTGACAGTCTCCAAGAATCTTAGCCAACTGCCTAATTTGATTTTCAAGATTGTGCATTAAAGCTTCCAAATTCCTTGTCACAGCATCCACTCCTTGAAACCGTGTTTCAGTTGAGCTTACCTGTAACACCCCACCTTTTACTTTCAATTGGCTACTATTTGTAATAGAATGAGAATTTATATCAATAGCCAGGATAAAAGATGAGTGGTATAATGAGACGAATATTTTGGTATAATAATATCTTGTCGGGACCTAGATGTAATTATTAGATTTGTTCTACTCGTACCCTAAATTTTTGGAAGGCTATTATTATTAACAAAAAAAGAATTGTAGGGTACTATAAAAAGAGAAATTTATCAATGTAATGAAACGCACGTTTTGGTGTGAATTATGCTACCTGGGGTATCGAGGGGCATTTTCATCATTTTGACTGTGCCCGCGACTTTGTCCACAAATTTGATCAAGTAGAGAAGGAATTGAAGAATTTAAGTGTTATCAATGAATTCAGTGAAATTTTTGGAGTTGATTGGTAAAATAAAATATTTTCCCATTACGAACCCGATTTTGGTTATTTCTGAAGAAAATAGGAAAATGCGGTTGAAAATAGGACGTGTGGCTTCTTGTGATTGGTGGTCAAGGTCAAGTGTCAAATTATAAGAGGATGCATGAAAGATTCATGCATGCAATGAAGAAAGATGTGTAATTTTGTTATTGGAACACATCACTCGTGGGCTCACTTGACTAAGGTCTTAAGCAATATAATTGGCCAATATTTAGACCAAGAGAAGATGAATGAATGGTTGGAAATTGGTCGAGAATTTTGTTGGCCTTGCAAGAAGAAATAAGGGAATTTTTGTGAGGAAATAAAAGTGGTTGGTGTGTAAATTTTTCATTGAAACACACCTATACATTAGCCACCACACAATTAATTGATTTAATATTTCATGGCCGAATTTCTGATGAAGAATGGCAGTGAAAAGGCTGATTTACAGCCATATTTTCGTCCAGCCTTGGAGATACAAAAAAAAAAGAAGAGGAAATAAGAGAGAAAAGGTTGAGAAAAACCAAGAGAAAAAGGAAAAGGAGAGAGAAGAAAGAAATGTGTGTGTTCTTGGTGCAAAATCACACCAAATAGCCTCAAATACAAGGTAAAACCCTACCTTGCTTGAATGAAAGTTGTTCTTGGGTGAATGATGATTATGATGATGTGAATTTTAACATAAAAACATGACTTTCATGTATTGATTTTGGACCAAAGCTAGGGTTTGTGAACTTTTGTATATAAACTTTATACATGCTTATATATGTGCCGGCTGCCGAAGGGCCTTTGACTGCTGTTTTGTGTGAGGAAGAACTAAATAATTATGGTAGCTTGAAGGCTTATTTTCTGTTGAAGAGGTAATGATCAAAGTAGAGTAAAAATGGAATTTACTTGGTTGGGGGAAAAATGGTTCAATCTAGCTTTTGATTAGAAGAGATGAATTTGTGTTGAATACGTGTGACTTTTGTGAACTACTAGAAATCTAGAAATTTAGAATTAATAATGATTTGAAGGAGGATTGAATGAATTAATGGTTTAAAAGTGCTAAAGGCAAAGGAAAACAAAGGAAAGCATGAATAGTGAAATTGAGACAAAACTACAGGGGCGGTTTTTAGCCAGTAGTGTATTACTGGAACCAGAACTCTGAAAACATCCTATATATAATTAAAGTTAAGATTATTATGGTCTTTTTAGCTTATCATAGAGCCAAATCAGAGTTGTGTATTGAAAGTTATGTGCAAAACAAAATCATGTGTCAATCGGTGAAATTCCAAAAAAAATGAGTCCGAAAATGGATGAACTTAAGGATGATTAATTGTGTGATTTTGGATAAAATAAATGGGAAACAAGAAGTGAATCCCTTGTTTATGAAGGGAGGAAGGATGTGGGAAAAGAAAAATGAAAGAATTGATCAAACGATGAAAAAACGACATGAACAAAAGTTGAACGTTTTCCTTAACCATCGGCTAAACGTCGGTTGGACGTCGGCTACCCGTCGGCTATTTTTCGGCCAAACACAAATTGACCCAAAAATGATGTTTGGTGTAGGTTTAACAACAAACGGCCAACGGAACGTCAAAAATGGTAGAAACGAAGGTTAAACGGCCATGAATAGAAAGAGTTGCTTGGGACACAAGATGAGTCCCTTTGATTTCTAAAACCCTTCTAAAAGCTAGTGTTCTTTGTTTTTTTTTCATGAAATGCTATGTTTTATACCATTTTGGAAATCCCTGAATATGCTTAAGGTTTATTTGAGCAAGAATTATTTTATGCCATTTTGGGCTCGAATGAACTTCATATTTGGCTTGGAAACCTTAGTGGACGATTCAAGCTTGAATTTGTGAATTTAGTTCCTTTTGAATTAAAAACTTGGGATTTTCGAGAAATGGTAAATTTTGGAATCAGGTATTCATAAATTGACGAGAATGCCTTTCTTGGAACATTCTATGAAAATATGTTTGGAAACTTTGAATTTAATCCTCTTTTAGAATTAGAATTATGGATTTCTTGAAATGAGTTCCTTTGGAATCGGGCATTTGGAGAATGATCCAAATGTCCTTATTGGAATGTTTATGAAAACCTTTAAAACTCGGGTATTCGGTAATTGACTGAAATATCCTTATTGGAACTCTTGTGAATATTTTTCAAATCGAATAAGGGTAAAATGACCCGAATACTCTCGAAAAGTCTTTTGGAATCGGGTATTGGTAAAATGACCTGAATATCCTTGGAAATGACTTTTGTGATTGAGTACGAGGAAAACGACTCAAATACTCTTGAAACATGTTTTGATATATGAACAGAACTCTTTATCCTGTTTTAACATGATTTTGGAAAATGATTTCTCGTGGTGAGATTGACTTTTAGAAAACGACCTTTTGATCCCTGAAATTATTTCATTGGCCTGATGTGCCATGGAATGAATTGATTGGCTCTGCGGAATCTTTGTGAATGATGATCTGACTTGCGATTTAGTGGGATCAAATTTTGGAAAATGTTGTTTTGCCTCAAAAATGTTTTTGATTTGAAAATTTTGTGGGATCAAATAACCCTCTGGCCTGATCAGTCAAACAGGGTTGGTATTATTAACGTTGAGTACTCAGCAAGGACTTTAATCCTTGTACTAGCTCATGTTAGAGGTAGACGACCCCAAGTAACCTAGCTAGTTCCGGGGATTATCTTACTCCAAATAGGGCGATAGGACATTGAGATGAGTTGTCCTGGCTAGCCATTTAGCACCTGGCAATTGCCGCATCTGCGGGTGCTTCTAATTTTTATGTCATTCACTGGATGCCGGGAAAGGACACTCGGTGCATCTAACTCATTGCCGCCTCGATGATGATTGACGTCAGGATTGGGACCCCTAGCTTATAGTGGCAAGTAAAAGATTGTGTGTTGCGGTATACTAGGTATGCTACGGCATACCTATGCAGAAGTACGCTGCGGTGTACTTATTCCGGCAAAACACGGTTGAGTTTTGGAGGCTGCGGTCTCAGTACAATGATATGTGGCACCGAAGGCAAGGACTGCGGGACTTCCATATGGATACAGGCCAACCTTCTATTGGAGAAGTGCTTGTGATTTGGAAAAATTGAGGTAATGATTTGAAATTGAAATACATTTTTCCAAAAATGATTGAGTTCTAAATAAACTCTTCATTAAAGAGCTTTGGAATCGTTTTTAATGAACAAATAATATGCTATTCTACAAAAGTTTTATGTACTCTATCTCTTTGATAAAGCACTAGCACACGCGGGACTCACTAGGTAATTTTTTACTCACACGTGTCTTTTATCTTACATTTTTTGTAGGATCTGGAGTTGAGCGGACCTATGGATAGCGGACGATACCACAATGACAACAGAATAGGCCAGGACGTTTCCCTTTTGGATAATATACCTTATTACTAATGTTGAATGGAAATTTTCATTTATGAGATTCTTTGTTATATATGTGCATGTTTCCATCAACATAGGTTGTTGTATGGATCTGGACCTTACATACTTTGTTTTTTTTTTTCGTTATAAAGACCCCTTGTCTGGGTGACTGGATGGGGCAACACCTGATTTTGATATGCTTCCGTTATTACCTTTGGTAGGGGTGTTACAATTGGTATCAAAGCCTAGTTATATAGAACTGTGGTATCGTCATAGGGATTGATAGAACTCTTTCATTGTTGAGGTATGATGGATAGGAGTGATAAGGGCAAGCGCCCAATGGATGAGTATAACGATGTTGGGAAGAAAGAGATAGATGAGCATTTGGGTGTAAAAAGATCTAGGAGGATTAGGATTACCCACCAAGCAAATGTACCTAGACGTTTCACTTAGACAGGACCCGGCCCTGGCTGTCTTCATACACCTTATCTCACTGGGAGCGCATTTGACCCTGTAGTATCTGTCATTACCTTATTTGTGCGAGACCTCAGTCTGGAATGGACACCTACTCCCGAGAGGACATTGTCACCGCATGAGGAGATAGGTGGGAATTTTGATGAAATTGATGGCGAAATTGAACCACACTATCAAGATAATGATGAGAAGGATAGTGTCCCCGATAGTATAGTATTGTCTAAGGATAATAAGAAGGAATTTGGCAGGGATACAACAGGAGAATTAGAAGATGATATGTTATGTTTGGAGGATGTTGAGATAGGAAGAGATCAGGAGGTACCTAAGATGAAAGTACCTGTGGTCAAGGAGTTCAAGGAAGAATTGGAGATAGACTTAAACATACCAGCTTGATTGCACTCTGATGCAGATAAAGGAGAAGAATTCTATACGGCCAAATCCTATATAGTTTCTACTAATTCAGAACCTCCTGTTTCAGATAGTGATGACGATAAGCAGGAGGATAAGACGTGGATATGTGTAGTAGGATATGCACAATCCAGCCAGTGTATATGATTGTGTGCTTGGCATACGAATTTTGTATTGGCTTTGTGTTTGATGAGAATGAATATATGTTATGATCCTGCTATGTGCACTATAACTCTTTTGTGCCTGCTCTTGAGTTATGTTATATCGTTTTACCAGCAAAATCGTATGAACTGTACAGATGTCTCCTAAATGAACTTTTGGATGATAATCGTGAACTACTCAACATAACCCTGAGCCAATAGGGGACGAATCGCATGTGGAAGGTTCCCACCTTGTGAATTTGGATTATTTTATATTCTAAACCTTCTAGAAAATGGCTGATACCATTCAATGAATGGCTAGGACTATTACTAGAGCCAATGAGAATGCTGGAATAAATAAGAATATAAGTAGGAGAAATCAAAGTGAATTTTAGGGTATGAGTAAGAAAAGATCTAGTGGACCTCAATGGCAGAAGAAAGGAAAGATACAGATGAGAGGAGCCCCAATTGGAGGATAGCCCTCTTTTAGATGCTTTAACTATAGAAAGGAAGGGCATAAGAGTTTCAATTTCCCTCATCTCCGAAGAATAGGGGGATGAAGTCGACCAGGAAGAAACAATCAGGGGCAAAGGTCAGGACTAGAGACAAGCTTCTACCCCTAGAGCCGGATCTGGTAAACCAAATAAATGCTTGAGTGGTTGTATTGTAGAAAATGGATGATATTCTATAGTAATCAAAGGTACACTCCTTAGCTTTAAATTATAATGCTAAAGTATTGGTAGATCCCGGTTCTATGCATTCCTTTGCTGCCAATGTATTTCTTGACGCTATAGGATAAAAAAGGGTAAGAAACTTCATAAGAAATGCTTGATAGTACCCTATTGGGAAAGTACATGAATAGTGGGAAAGTATATAATGAATGTAAGATCTTAGTAGGAAATGAAATTTTGGAAGAGATTTGATAAGTCTGCCCATAAAGGACTAGATGCTATCTTGGGCATGGACTTGCTTGAAGGCCTAGAAAGGGAAAACACAGAGCACGCAAGAGAAGCGAAAACTGGAAAAAAAAATTGAAGAATAGGGGAACTCTCGAACAGAGCCAGCGCCAGCTCCGGCAGCCCTAGTCGGCGCCGATTGCGCTCTGTCCAGATTCCGAGGGGAAAATTTTCTAACATTTTCTCCTTGTTCTCAAAGTTGGCTAGATCAGAATGTGTGGTACCGGGGTAGGTGTGCTGGTGGAAACCTCTGGTGCAATTCTTGTAAGCCACCTACTCCGTCTTTGCATGTAGGTAACACCAAACTATCGATCTTCCAGTATATAGCCTACCGAATACACTGAAGAAAACTGGAAAAAAACTGAAGAACAGAGGAACTCCCAAACAGAGCTAGCACCGGCTCCGGCAGCCCTACCCAGCGCCGGTTGCACTCTATCCAGATTTCGTGGGGAAAATTTTCTAACATTTTCTCTTTGTTCTCAAAGTTGGCTGGATCAGAATGTATGGTACCGGGGTAGGTGTGCTGGTGGAAACCTCTGGTGCAATTCTTGTAAGCCACCTACTCCGTCTTTGCATGTAGGTAACACCAAACTATCGATCTTCCAGTATATAGCCTACCGAATACACTGAAGAAAACAGGAAAAAAACTGAAGAACAGGGGAACTCCCGAACAGAGCTGGCACCGGCTCCGGTAGCCCTACCCAGCGCCGGTTGCACTCTATCCAGATTTCGTGGGGAAAATTTTCTAACATTTTCTCCTTGTTCTCAAAGTTGGTTGGACCAGAATGTGTGGTACTGAGGTAGGTGTGTTGGTGGAAACCTCTGGTGCGATTCCTGCAAACCTCCTACTCCGTCCTTGCATATAGGTGAACACTAAACTCTCGATCTTTTAGTACATGGCCTACCTAGTCCTGTTTGGTGAACAACTTACAAGGTTAAGGAACTTTCTTGGAGAGAGAGTGAGAGAGGCATCTCTTTTTTCACAAAGAAGAAGCAATGAAAACAACATTTTTTTCTATTCTTCTGTTTAACCTAAATAAAACCCTATGTTAAACTAGACTGGCCCATTGAACTCTTAGTTTAGCCTTTTACACTAAATTAATTATTCTAATTAAAACCAAGTAAATGGCCCAATTAATAATTAATTTCCCAACCCAAATAAACTAGTCCAATTAATAAGTCTATATTAGTTTAGTTTCATGTTAATCTTTAATTATTCAAACTGGGCCAAAGCCCTAAATAATTAATTAGCCCACCAAACTAATTTAATTAATTCTCTCTCTCCATAAGCCTTTATTTTATTCTAGCCCAATAATTAAATCAGGCTACTTAAATAAAATAAATTCCATTTAAGTTAATTTAAGACCAACTCCTTAGCCTATATTTAATTAGGACTCACGGTCTATACTGAGGACCAAAAGACACACCGCCTTAGCTACTAAAATGACCAAAATACCCTTGTCATATAAATAGTTGTATTTTACATTTTAAATATTTCTTAATATCACCATAAGGAAATATTGACCCTAAGGACAATGCTGCGTTAGCAAAGTCTCCGACCTACCGGTGTAATGACTAAAATACCCCTCTATACATCGTCGTAGAGGAAGAAATGCACTAACACCTCTCTAAATAACATCTACCATCCTTAGGCTTCTAGTCCAGTGATCTACGACTTCCTGGATTATTTCCGCTTTCCAAGGGAGCTACCCTAAAGCAAACATCCAAGTCATGTTTCCTAGGGCCCTGGATATTTAGATCATTTAGACAACTACAAGGGCCGATATAGTATAGAAACTATCTTGTACAAGTCTGTCTTAACTAACTAGTCACATATACCCAACATGCAAGTGTATTGGCCCTACGATAGAACCTCAACTATAGCATATCAAAGTACATGCTTCCAGTTTCGTCAGACCATCAACTTATGCTCAAGTCGTAGAGTACTAGTCCACGCTATAGCAGTAGTAGTATAGGTTTCTACCATATAGTACTTTTAGAAACCACTACTACAAGTCCTATTTTACATATTCGAAATATGCTTATTGTTGGGTATCTCAGGCTTGTATCCTATACGGCGCAGCGGAAAATAAATTGAGATACCCTCCCAGGACTCTTCTATGTGTGGAAAACAAGACATAACGACAATAAAGGCAACAGTTTTTACCTTTGGGTGATTGTACGAAGAACAAAATTTTCTTCTTCAAGTTGAGGCGCAATCCAGCAATCCTCGTGATTAATCTCCACGTGAGTTGAACGTCTACCCACTATAATCACAGTGTGTGATTATCTCTAATAGTAATCCACATAGAGGAATACTCAAGCACCAAAATTTCTGTGCTAGCAAAAATTAATGGCGGCTAGGGTTTTTCTTTCAAGAAGAAAAACGAGAGAAAGAGAGATCAAAAGAAGAGAGAATCGTGTGTTGTGTTTCAGCTACTGGCTAGGGTTTTTCGTGTGTTATTAGCTACTATATATCACACGAAATTCCCATCCCAAAACTGAGAATTCTAATCCTATTAGAATTCCCTAATTGTAATTGGAAACATCAAGTTCTTACAATTACAACTTGTAGCACAAATTATAACTAATTTTAATTTGTCCACAACAACTTTTCTTTCTCTCAATTAACCCCACATTGTTATAAAATAACATCTTGAGTGTATAATCCTCTATTGTGTGTGACCAGGTTTCCCAGTCAATTGGTAGAGAACATGAATTAATCCAAACGTCTTTGAGATTAATAATCTATAATTAATTAGAATTAATCCTATTAATTCTAATCAGGATTGGTTTATTAATTCATCAATTAATAAATCCATATTCTCAGATCATGAGCAGTATCTAGCAACACATCATGACCACCTAAGAGTCCAGGAAGTCAAGTGGCTTGACATGAACCCTTCAATAACAAACTTCAGTGCAATCAACTCCTTTCACCATACATATCTCATTCGGTTTGGAGTACGGAATTAGTGCCAACTCCCTCCAGAATTAATTCTAGCCCGAATACAATAGTACTTGTACCAGGAACCCACTACTCTATATGTGTATCAATTGGAACTATTTCCAATACATAATTTCCTTGGCCAAGGACTTTCGAGTAGTAATTCCTATAAGTGGCCGTGAGATATTCGCCCATACTATTAGGAGTGGTGAATCTTTTATTGACCCTCTCAACTACTTTCGTTTACCTCACCATGTACCCAATATCCATCCTATAGGCGGCCCTCGATCGAGCTTCGGAGATTCAATCAAAGTACAAGGCTCAGCAAATAAAGTACCTTGAAGATCTCAAGTCTAGGGATACTTGCATGTTTGCTATATTGAGATTATATCACTGGCACTAAATAGTTATCCATGTAATTATCTCAAAGCTAGGTCATCCAATGAACTTATTCCATTAACAAGAATTTATGTGTTAACTTTGAGTATCTCAATACTCACGGTTATGAGAACCACCGCCTGATCAAATCAGGAAGTCTAACTCATGCTAGTCTTAACGCATTAATGATGTCCTGTCTCATTAATACTATGACTAGGGACTATTTAAGTACTAACACCATCCAGTGTAATAGGAATCTCATATCATGATCTCTATCATAATTTTCTTAACATAGTGTTGTACTTGGGACTTTATCGAACAGTTATATTACTTAAAGTAAACTAAAGAAACTGTAAGATAAATAATGCCTTTTATTAAAATAAAATATGTCATATACAATGTACAAGTGATTACCTCTAGGGCACAACACTAACAAACTCTCATTTGCACTAGAGCCAATCATTCATGTATCTAATACCGAATGACTCAACATGACAATCATATTTCTTTTGGAATAGTGCTTTCGTAAGCGGGTCAGCTATGTTCTCATCCATGAGAGCTCTCTCTATCTTTACATCATTCCTATCTATGATTTTCCGGATCAGATGATAGCGTCGCAGTACGTGTTTAGATCGTTGGTGAGACCGCGGCTCATTTACTTGTGCAATGGCTCTGTTGGTGTTACAATACAAAGTTATTGGACCAACAACACTAGGAACCATACCCAGTTCCGTCACGAACTTCTTGATCCAAACAACCTCCTTAGCTGCTTCAGAAGCAGCTATATACTCAACTTCTGTAGTAGAGTCGGCTATAGTTTCTTGTTTAGAACTTTTCCAACTTATTGTCCTTCCGCACAACGTAAACACGTAGCCGGATTGTGATTTGAAATCATCTTTATCAGATTGAAAACTAGCATCAGTATACCTGTTTATTTTCAAATCACCTTCTCCATATACGAAGAACATGTCCTTAGTCCTTCGTAAGTACTTAAGGATGTTCTTTACAGTCGCCCAATGACCCTCACCAGGGTCGGATTGGTATCTGCTTGTCAAACTGAGAGCACAAGATACATCGGGCCTAGTACATATCATAGCATATATGATAGATCCAACTGCCGATGTAACACCCCACTACCTATGCCCGACAGGGCCGGGGATGTCGCCCCGTCCAAAGGACAAGGGGTCTTTATAACTAGGTCACACAAAAGAAAATAAAAGTAATACCTTAAAATTGAACTTATTACAACCCAAAAATACATGAACAAACCCAGAATAAATTGTTCACTACCATCTCTCAAAACAACACATAAGAAAAAGAACATAAAGTCTTCAAAGCATAGGCAACAAATCTAGCTATTCATCTCCACAGCAGGATCGACCTGAAAACATGGCATAAAAGGTGATGAGATAAAAATCTCAGTAAGTCCGTGTGTGCTTTGGGTGTTCAGTGAAAACAATTCGTGGATGCAAAATGTGAAAACTTTGTAAGAGAAATATTGGCAAGCAATAAACTTTAGTAAAAAACAAGAGTGGTGTTTTCAGCTTTTCCAGCCATACATAATTTATAAGATCAACAACTCAAAAGAAAGGATTATGGTTTACCACACGTTGGGCCCCATAACCAGATGGTCAGTATGCCACACTTTATGCATACTGCCGGTCAGAATGCCGACACTTTGTGCAGACTGACAAAAGGTAGGTGATCGTCCTACCGAGCAAGATACTCCTCATTCTCTATACCCAAACAACAACCGGGTGTCCATTCCGGCAAAACACAGTCACTTGATTGAAATAAAAACTGCTAGCTCAGACCGGCATGACTAAGTAGTATTGATGTTTCTCTAAGTTGAGTTTTATCTTCTGGAGGTGGCCTCCTGCCAAAAGACTCACTCTTGCTCTTCAAAACTAGTACTACTAGCCTACCCTTATTGAGTACTCAACGATAATTGTCCCACTTGGGAGAAAACTGATAAAATATAGCTTTGCTTGAAAATGGCAATCAAGGGTTTCTAAAGTCCATGCCAAAATCAGTTTTAGAAATAGTTCAGTATTTGAGTAAAACTGCTTTGAAAATTTTCAAATAATTGGTTTGACTGAATCAAGAAAAGAAACAGTCCTTAATTGCCTTTACCAAATCAGTATTCACATACTTCGTGTTTAGCTTGCCATGGTAACCTTTTACAACAAACAAGTTTTATGCAGGAGCTTACCTGATTCTTTGCTTGCTCAAATTCAAAAGTCTTCCAAGGCTGACCTAACCCCGCCTGGGGTAAACACAAGACATAAGGTTACACTCAAGATATATTCACTTACACAAATAATCCTAACCCTAATGTTCTAAGCTTTAAGGCTAGATGATAAAGAATTTTATAAAATAAGTCTAGTTTGATAAGTAAAAATAACTACGGGTTCTAAAATAATTGCTAATAAATTATAGACTCAAATAATAATTCTTGAGTGTTATTAATAATAAATAAACTAAGGTTTGAATTTTAAATAATATTAAGTCCTAAATAATTTTAATAAATGATAATTTAAAAATAGCTTTATTATAAATAAATAATAAATTAAATAATTTTTAATTAATTAATTAATTTTTTTAATAGATAATAATTATTTAGTAATAAATGAATTTTATTAAATTTTTTTTAATAAAAATATTAATAGTCTAATTAAATATTCCAATCCAAATCCCCTAGTGTTTCGAATTTTGAAGGAAACTATATTAGTAATTCTAATTTTTTTGTAATAAATTTTGTTAATGAATATAACCTAGAATTAATAAGAAAATAATCTCTTACCATGATTTTCCTAGTGCTAGAAAAGATTCATGATCACATTCTCCATCATCAAACAATAAATCAATTCATTCATGAACATACACTTGAACTATCGCATACCATCACATGGCCAAAATCCTACTAAGCATAATCATCAATCATGGCTTCCATGGAGAATAAGAACATAAAAGCCTAATCACCTTTGGTGTCATAATATCTAATCATACTTCAAACATCCATAAAATTCATTGAGCATGAAGAACATAAATTGATTCAAAAGGAAAACACATACATCCTAGTCATATACAACAATCATCATGTCCTAACCCCAATCTCTTTATCCACATGCATATACTCAATCTCCCAATCATATTCTATCTCCCTATCAACACCTAAGAGACATGATTTTAGAATTTAATAAGAGAGATTTACGAATGAATACTTGATTGTCGAGTACTTTGATGAAGATAAAAGAAGGTCCACGCGCGATGGAGTGTCTTGAATGGTCCAACAAAAAAAACAATCATGGTTGATGTTTGATCAACCATTTCAGTTAGAAGAGAGAGAGAGAGAGAGAGAGAGAGAATGATATAATCGAATGGAAGAAGATGAATAAGAAAGTTGTTCTTGACTTACCTTGTTGATGTTCTTGAGACCTTCAAAGAAAAGTTAATTTTGATACGCTCGAAAATTCTTGTTTGTGAGGTTTTGTGTTATAAATAACAGAAATGAGGTTTAGAGATTAAATGGAAGTGATTTGGAGTATTTGAGAGTGATTGGAGGTGTTTAGAGTAGGGTTAGGCTTGAAGAAGGTTAGTGTGTGTTCTTGGTGTTCTTGGTGTTCTTGGTGAAAATGGAGAGAATTTAAGGGAAAATGATGGACGAATTTCTGGAGAGTGTAGACAAAATAGTTTAGGGAATTCAGGGGTTTTGGTTTATCTTAGAAAGGGAGAGAAAAATCTGATCATTCGAAATTCAAATGGAGTGATTTGAGGAGTGGTTTGAGGTATAGGATATGTTAATGGTTTTGTTTGATGAAGGTTTTCTTGGAGCTTCAATGGTGTCGGCTAGTTTAGTTTGCTTTGCTGAAATGAATGAGGTATGATAAAGCTTAAGGCTGGACGAAATTCAGAGCTTAAATGGCAGAGAAATTCTGGTTGTATAGCTTAGTACAATGGTGTTTTCATGGAGAAAAATTCTGGAAAATTTGAAGTTCAAATGGAAGTTTGAATGGAGTGATTGTAGGAGAGATTTGAGGTGTGATTATGGAGTCCAATTGTGCAAGGTAAGTGGAGATGGTAATGGTTTTCAGTTCATGGCTAAACAAGGGTTAGTTTATAGAGGTTGGAGGGTGGTGTTCGGCCAAGGCTTGAAGGGAACAAAGCTGGAAAAATTCTGGTTTCAAGGTGCTCATGTTTCGAAGGTTTGCTGCAAATTTTCCTGTGCAGTTTTCTGCAATTCTTCAGCCCATTTTGCAGAGGTTTTGAGAGGTGTTCAAGGGTCCTTTAAGGCAGGTTTTCCAGCCTTCTTTATGGGGAAAAATCAGAGAAGTTTTGCTGGCTTGAAGGTGGAATAGAACAGCTTCATTTTCTGGTTTGAAGGTTGCGAAACTGCCCAGAATTTTTTTCTGGTTTGTGCAGTTTTTTGTGCAGTCCGAAAATTGCACAGTTTTTCCCGCTTTCAAGCCACATGAAATGACCATTTTCTTGGCAGCAAATTAATGTGTTTATTGGCTGAATTTTTGAAGAAATGGCCTGCAAATATTCTGGAAAATTTCCAGATTTTCCTTTACTAAGCTATGGACAACATGAAGGTGAAGTTGAAGGTTCTTTCATGGTGATTGATTTTCTCTTGGAAACCCTTCCTATTTCTCCTCCTACTTTCGGCCAACTTCCCAACCTCCAAAGCTGATTTTCGAATTCAAGGTGGAGGAGTTATCACAGAATTTTTTTTGGAATTTAAAAGAAAGGATTTAATGGTTTTGAATTATAAAGATGTTAGGATAAGCTAGTGGTAATAAAAAGGACAAGAATTCCTCTAGAATTCTTTTTAGGACACGAGAATAAGATTAGGACATTCTCTTCATGTCTCCCCTAAGACAACATTCCTATTTCCATGAAATGCAAGAAAACAAAAATTCAAACTTAGTTGAGATAATCATGACAAAAGCTTAAATGATGGGATTTGAACTCATGACATTAGAAATTAATTCACCAAGCTCTAACCACTAAACCACAATAACTCTTGTTGTTATTTTCTCACCCACATTTTCTTCCTATTTAATCCTCAAGCTTTCTTCCTATTTTGACCTTAAGCAAAATTACCATTTTACCCTTCCTACTCGATAAACATAACTAAGCATTTTAATCTATAATCCACAACTCTAAAGCACATAGAATCATTTAAAACAAAAACATATATATTCATGAAAAATAATATGATATGCATCCCGATCCCCTTACTCTAAGGTTGGCTTTAGGTGAGGTTTCACAGCCGAGGCATATGGAATCTTACTCATGTAATCCCTTTCAACTTGTGTCTTGGGAAACATCGACTTTGAAAGACTTACACCATGTGACATGGGCAAGAATCCCTTTTTGGATTGATCCATGCTAAACCTCTTTACCACTTTATCTATGTATGTAGACTATGAAAGACCAAGCAACCTTTTGGATTTATCTCTATAGATCCTTATTCCAAAAATATAGGTTGCGTCACCAAGGTCTTTCATGGAGAATTGTTTGGACAACCAAACTTTAACCGTTTGCAAGAAAGGTATATCGTTTCCTATTAGTAATATGTCATCTACATAAAGCAGTAAGAAAATGATTGCACTCCCACTAACCTTATTGTATACACAAGGCTCATCCATAATTTGAATGAAACCAAACTCTTTAATTGTTTCATCAAAATGGATATTCCAACTCCTAGAATCTTGCTTAAGTTCATAAATAGACATTTGCAGCTTACACACCTTTATGCCATCACTGGATGTGAAACCCTCAGGTTGTGTCATATACACTTCTTTAGTCAGATTTCCATTTAGGAAAGCTGTTTTCACATCCATTTGCCAAATCACATAGTCATAATGAGCAGCAATGACTATGAGTATCCTGATGGATTTCAACATGGCTACTGGCGAGAATGTTTCATCATAGTCAATACTATGTTGTTGACGATAACCCTTCGCCACTAGTCGTGCTTTATAGGTAACTAAGTTACTATCCATGTCCATTTTCTTCTTGAAAACCCACTTGCACCCAATAGGTTTAATTCCTTTGGGTGGATCAACCAAAGTCCATACTTAGTTGTCGTACATGGAATCCATCTCTGACTTCATGGCCTCAAGCCATTTGTCAGATTCTAAACTATTCAGAACATCCTTATAGGTAGTAGGCTCATCTTCATCTATGAGCAATACGTTATTGTGGTCACTAATGAAAAATCCATATCTCTCAGGTGCCATACGTATCCTACTAGATCTACGAGGTTCTTGTATATTAAAAGGTTCATCTATTCTCTCAATAGATGTAAGGTTAGACAGTTGATCCTTGTTTGTTTGATCTTCATGAACTTCACTAAGTTCAATCTTACTCCCACTATCTCCCTTGAGCATGTGTTCCTTCTCTAAGAAGACAACATGCTTCGAAACAAATAATTTGTTTTCGGAGGGTAGATAGAAGTAATATCTGAAATATTCTTTCGGATATCCCACAAACAAACACTTGTTAGACTTACTATCAAGTTTGTCTGACTGTGGCCTTTTAACAATGGCAGGACAACCCCATACTCGCAAGTGAGATAACTTTGGTCTCTTACTAAAGAACATCTCAAATGGGGTAGTATCAACCGATTTTGTCGGAACTCTGTCTAGTATATAAATAGAAATCTCTAGTGCATACCCCCAAAATTATTTTGGTAGGTCTGCAGAAGCCATCATGGTCCGTACCATATCTAGAAGGGTTCGATTCCTTCTCTCAGATACACCATTATGTTGAGGTGTATGTGGCGGAGTCCATTGAGATAATATCCCATTATCTCTAAGATAACTCAGAAACTCTTAACTCAAGTATTCTCCTCCTTGATCAGATCTTAGAGTCTTAATACTTTTGCCAAGTTGTTTCTTTATTTCATTCTTGAAGTCTTTGAACCTTTCAAAGGCCTCCGATTTGTATTTCATTAAATACAAATACCCGTATCGTAAGAAATCATCGATAAATGTTATGAAATAGTTATAATCTCCTTTTTGCTTGTATTGACATTGGGCCACATACATCAGAATGTATGAGTTCTAATAACTCCTTGGCCGGTTCTCCTTTTCCTAGAAAAGGAGTTTTAGTCATTTTACCTAGTAAACAAAACTCGCATGTGCCATATGATTCATAATCAAATGACCATAAGTCACCAAGCTTGTATAACTTAGAAACACGATTTTCGTTTACATGGCCCAAACGATAATGCCATAAGTAAGAGGTGTTAGAGTTATCTATTTTAGGTTTCTTATTGTTTATATTGAGAATTGGATTGTCCAAGTCTAGAACATATAAACTATTAACCAAAATTGCTGAACCATAATGAATATCATTCAATGAGAAAGAACAACATTTATTCTTAAATATTAAATGAAATCCACATAAGTCTAAACACGCAACTGAGATAATGTTTTTCATTAAAACTGGTATATAATAACAGTTTTCCAGTTCTAGAATCAATCCCGAAGGCAGGTTCAGCTAGTATGTCCCCACAGCAAGTGCAGCAACCTTTACCCCATTTGCAGTACGTAGGTCCACTCGCCTTTCTCTAGCCTTCTACTGCTCTTTAGTCCCTATAAGTTATTGCACAAATGAGATCCACATCCGGTATCTAATACCCATAGCTCATTTCTAAAGGCAGTATTTATCTCAAGCATAAACATACCTGGAGAAGAAATAGAAGTACTTGTAAGCTTCTCATTCTGCTTCTTGTCCTTGATGGTCTCCAAGTAGGCTTTGCAGTTGCACCTCCAGTAGCCTATCTTCCCACAATGATGGCATGGGCCCTTGGTAGCCGCGTCCTTCTTGTTCACACCACCTTTGGGCTTCATGGCAGCCTTCTTCTTCTTCTTTTGAACTTTCTTCTTAGAAGAGGAAGATTCTACCATTAAAACCGCATTGGAATCCTTCTTCATAGAGGACTCTGCAGTTTTGAGAAGATTGATCAATTCAGGAATGGTAGACTCAATCCTGTTCATCTGATAGTTAATCACAAATTGTGAGAAACTATTAGGAAAAGATTGTAGAATTAAGTTAACACTTAAGTCATGATCCATTGCAAACCTGAGAAATCCAAACTTCTCTATCAAGTTCAGCATCTTCAGCCCATGAATGGCCACAGAAGAACCCTCTGCCATTTTACAATGAAATAGTTACTTCGAGATCTCATATCTCTCAATTCTGGCTTGGGCATCAAACAACTCTTGAAGATGTAAAATGATCGATTGAGCATCCATATGCTCATGCTATTTTTGCAACTCAGGAGTCATGGATGCCAGCATAATACATGATGCTATATCACTATCCTTCTTGTGCCTCTTGTGGACAGCATACTCATCAGCATAAGCATCTTGGGCTGGTGGTGGTGGAATAGGAGCATCTAGCACGTAGAGCAACTTTTTCGATTTGAAAACGATTCTCAAATTTCTATACCAGTCGAGATAGTTTGATTCGGTTAATTTGTTGGTTTCCAAAATGCTACGTAAGTTCAAGTTCATTGACATGATGCAAGTGACCTAGATGTAAAGATAGATAGCATTAGCTACTTGTATATGCACATGATATGCAAATAATTAGGACTTTAATTAAACGCATTTTTACTCCACTATTTTACTCAAACCAATAGCCCCCACTATTGATTCGGGAAAGCCCATTGAAAGCTTTCCTAGTGGACTGGTATCCAAATTCCTCAAGAATAACCTTGAGTTTGCCCAACAAGCCACCCTTGAGTTCATTATTAGGTATCCAATACCAATTACATCGTATGTAACTACCGGATCATTAGATGATTAACAGCTTTTAATCTTAAAGCCTTTTGGGCTACTGCTATTTTTCCTCTAAATTTCTTTATGCTTGAGTTTGCCCAACCAGGATAAAGAATTTAGTTAAACCCGACCCATTAATCAGGAATTTAATTTCATAGCTTGAACATGCCCAATGTCAAGTAGGCTTGGGTTTGCCCAACAACCTGGTCTCGAAAAAGGACTCTCGTTCTTACTATATTAACGGAAGGAATTAGGTTTAATATTAACTGAGAGATTTGTTCCTTTTAGTGATTTCGTTGAATGACATGCATAATAATCAATAATCACATAATTGATAATCATGGTAATAAAGAGATTACGTGGTATGGTTATGGACTTTACCCTAAATTAATTTCTTTGAGCTAAAAAAGAAATTAATATAGTTAACATTATGTGTTCATGCATAATTTAAGTAGAAGGTCTAACCTCCTCGCCTTGTTTTGGTTGCCATCTCCAGAATAAAATAATTTTACTCCTATCTAACCTATGTAAGCTAATTACATAATTTTCTAAAGAGAGAAAACCTCGAGTTACATTCGAGGGGAATTAGATGAGAAGAGAATTACACAAGAATTCTAGAGAAGGAAGGACACGCAGGCCCTATTTCATAAAAACCAAAACTGTAAAATGCATGAACATATATAATTGGTTTTAGTCCATAACCATTCACCATGCCATTGACTATGCTTAAACAAAATAAACATATATTTTTATGTTTCCAAAATCACTAATTTGGAAAGACAAAACAAATTCTAAAATCACCATTTTAGAAAGATACACTAATTTTAGATTTTCAAAATCATCATTTTCAAAAACAAAATTGTTTGTCTCAAACTAATTTTGAGAAAATAGTTTTTGGGTCCCGTTCTCATCAAATGAGATTTTTCCCTTCCATATTCTGTTCCCAATTTTTTTTTTTTTTTAAAATACCTGGAAGTCACAAACAGAGCAGAACCGGCACCGGTTCGGAAGCCGGAGCCGGCGCCGGCTCTGTTCTGGTTTCCAAAAAATTTTCTCTTCCAAAACAATTTTTGGACATCGCAAACAGAATGGAACCGGCACCGGCTTGGAGGCTGGAGCTGGCGCCGCCTGTGTTCTGCAACAATGGCGGCGATTTCAAAAAATTCCAGAAATAATTTCTGGTACTTTCTTCTTCTGCAAATTTTTAGTAAGAACAATTCTCAGCTGTATTTTCTATTTTGAAACTATAAACAACAACCAATTTGTTAGTTTAAACAAAATCAAAACGGAAAATTAAGATGAAACGGAGGGCAACATCCATGTTGCAAGAAAACATTTTTTTGCAGAAATTTTTCAGCACCAAAGAAAGCATCTTTTCGAAATACTCTGTGACTATAACACAACAATAATGTGCTACGGACCCAACTCATAAAGATCGAAACGATTTCCACTCGAGTGAAAACGATTTTCACAGTAAACAAAGACAAACACAAAAATAATTTTTCATGCCAAAACAATGTCCGACCATACATAGCATGGCTCTGATACCACTGTTGGGTATCTCAGGCTCATATCCTATACGGCGCAGCGGAAAATAAATCGAGATACCCTCCCAGGGCTCTTCATCAATTAATAAATCCATATTCCCAGATCATAAGCAGTATCTAGTAACACAAAATGACCACCTAAGATTCCAGGAAGTCAAATGGCTTGACATGAATCCTTCAATAACAAACTTCAGTGCAATTAACTCCTTTCACCATACAATATCTCATTTGGTTTGGAGTACAGAATTAGTGCCAATTCCCTCCAGAATTAATTCTGGCCCGAATACAATAGTACTTGTACCAGGAACCAACTACTCTAGATGTGTATCAATTGGAACTGTTTCCAATACACAATTGCCTTGGCCAAGGACTTTCGAGTAGTAATTCCTACAAGTGGCTGTGAGATATTCGCCCCTACTATTAGGAGTGGTGAATCCTATATTGACCCTCTCAACTACTTTCGTTTACCTCACCATGTACCCAATATCCATCCCATAGGCGGCCCTCGATCGAGCTCTGGAGATTGGAATCAAAGTACAAGGCTCAACAAATAAAGTACCTTGGAGATCTCAAGTCTAAGGATACTTGCACGTTTGCTATATTGAGATTATATCACTGGCACTAAATAGTTATCCATGTGATTATCTCAAAGTTAGGTCATCTAATGAACTTGTTCCATTAACAAGTATCCATGCGTTAACTTTAAGTATCTCAATACTCACGGTTATGAGAACCACCGCCTGATCAAATCAGGAAGTCTAACACATGCTAGTCTTAACGCATTAATGATGTCATGTCTCATTAATACTATGACTAGGGACTATTTAAGTACTAACACCATCCAATGTAGTAGGAATCTCATATCATGATCTCTATCATAATTTCCTTAACACAGTGTTGTACTAAAGACTTTATCGAATAGTTATATTACTTAAAGTAAACAAAAAAAATTATAAGATAAATAATGCCTTTTATTAAAATAAAATGTGTCATATACAATGTACAAGTGATTGCCTCTAGGGCACAACACTAACAAACTCCCACTTGCACTAGAACTAATTATTCATGTATCTAATACCGAATGACTCAACATGACAATCATGTTTCTTTTGGGATAGTGCTTTCGTAAGCGGGTCAGCTATGTTCTCATCCATGGGAACTCTCTCTATCTTTACATCATTCCTATCTATGATCTCCCGGATCAGATGATAGTGTCGCAGTACGTGTTTGGATCATTGGTAAGACCACGACTCATTTGCTTGTGCAATGGCTCCATTGTTGTCACAATACAAAGTTATTAGACCAACAACACTAGGAACCACACCCAATTCCGTCACGAACTTCTTGATCCAAAAAACCTCCTTAGCTGCTTTAGAAGCAGCTATGTACTCAGCTTCTGTCGTAGAGTCGGCAATAATCTCTGTTTGGAACTTTTCCAACTTATTGCCCCTCCGCATAACGTAAACACGTAGCTGGATTGTGATTTGAAATCATCTTTATCATATTGAAAACTGGCATCAGTATACCCGGATCAGGTGGTACTTTCTCTCGATGTGCTTCCCTTTCTTGTGGTTCTTGAGTTCTTCAGATTGTGATACAACTCCAGTGTTGTCGCAATACATCACAATCGGCCTGTCCATATGTGGCATGACTCCAAGTTCTGAATGGAACTTCCAAAGCTAGACTGCTTCCTTGGATGGCTCCGAAGTTGCCACATACTCAGCTTCCATTGTTGAATCAGCAATGCAAGATTGCTTAATACTCCTCCATGAAATAACTCATGACTTGGTTCCTATAGGATACACAGACTCAGACTTCCAAGCGGATAAGGATGAGAGAAAATCCACTAGTGGATATGTCTTCACCTTGTCTGGACTAGCATATAATCTCTCGTTCCCTAGAGGTACTTGAGAATATGCTTTACAACTTGTCAATGAACCTTCCCAGGGTTTAACTGATATCTGCTAACCAAGCCTACAGCAAAGCAGATGTCTGGCTTAGTACATAGCATGGCGTACATGAGACTTCCCACAACCGAAGCATAGAGAATCCTACTCATTCTGTCCTTTTGTTCTTGAGACTCAGGACAGTCCCTTGAAAAAAATGACAACCCATGTCTGCAAGGAATCAGAGCTCCCTTGCATGAGTCCATGTTGTATACTTGGCTAACATCTTGTCAATGTATACCGCTTGGGATAATCCTAACATTCTCTACTTTCTATTTCTAAGAAGTCTAATCCCGAGAATGTAGCTAGCTTCTCCCAAGACCTTCATACTGAATTGACTAGAAAGCCAAACCTTTGTAGATGATAATGACCCTACATCATTTCTAATGAGTAGAATATCATTCACATAGAGGACAAGAAAAACTATATTTATGCCTTCAAGTTTCTTGTACATGCATATCCTCGTTTTGAGTGAAACTGTAAGACTTTACAGTCTCGTCAAAATGAATGTTCCATGCTCTCGATACTTGCTTAAGTTCATAAATGGACTTCTTAAGTTTGCAAACTATATGTTCTTGGCCTTCAGCAATAGAGCCTTCCGATTGGGACATATAGATGTCTTCACTAAGATGGCCATTTAAAAAAGCCATCTTGACATCCATTTGCCATATCTCGTAGTCATAATGATATGCGATGGCAAGGAGGATACGGATGAACTTAAGCATGACTACCAGGAAAAAAGTTTTCTCATAATCGATACCCTCTTTCTGAGTATACCATTTCGCCACAAGCCTAGCTTTAAATGTTTCTACCTTCCCATCTACTTCCCTCTTTCTCTTATATACCCACTTACACCCAATGGGTTTTATCCTTTCAGGTGAAGTTACAAGATCCCAAATCTGATTGAAGTACAAAGACTCAATCTCAGCTTTCATTGCTTCATGCCATAGATTTCCATTAGCATCAGCAACAGCCTCCTCGTATCTTGTGGGGTCTTGTTCCTGATGGTCGGAGACTAGTTCGAAAGCTTCTCCAGTCCATCTCTCTGGAACCCTAGACATTCTCCCACTATGACGAGGCTCTAATTGTACAGGCTCTTGAGGCTGTGCCTCTTCTTGTTCCACAATCGGGTCAGAAGAAGTTAATTCTGAACATAACTTCTCCTCAAGTTCTAACCTAGTTGAACCTTTCGTGGAAGTACTCTGATCATCCTCTAAGTATCTAGTATTAGTACTTACTAGTACTTTCTGCTCCTTATGATGATAAAAGTAACCACCCTTTGTCCCTTTTGGATACCCAACAAAATAGCATAATTCTGATATTGGTTCCTACTTGTCTCCCTTGACCAATACATAAGCTGGACAACCCCATATCCTGAGATGATTCAGACTTGGCTTACGTCCAGTCCACATCTTATAAGGAGTCTTAGATACTAACTTGGAATGAACCAAGTTCAAAATGTATGCCGCTATTTTCGGGGCATATCCCCAAAAATACACTGGAAAAGTAGCATGAGACATCATGCTTCGGACCATTTCCATCAATGTCCTGTTCCTTCTCTCAGCTACTCCGTTCCACTGGGGTGTCCCCGATGTAGAGAGCTAGGATAGTATCCCATAATGTACTATGTAGTCCTTGAATTCACCCAAAAGGTACTCTCCACCACGATCCGATTGTAAGGTCTTGATCAATTTACCTGTCCGACGCTCCACTTCAGCCTTAAACTCTTTAAACTTGTCAAAAGAGTCAGACTTTGAACTTGTCAAAAGAGTCAGACTTATGTCTCATCAGGTAAATGTAACCAAACATTGAACAATCATCTGTGAAAGTGATAAAGTACTCAAACCCTTCTCTAGCTGGTGCAGACAAGGGACCACACACATCAGTGTGAACAAGACTCAACACCTCTCTAGCTCTATCCGCCTTAAGGGTAAAAGACCTCTTGGTCATCTTTTCCATTAGGCAGGATTCACACTGAGGCTAATTTTCCAATCTCAATGAGCCCATCATAGATTAACCTCTGAATCCTGGTTGAGTTTATATGACCCAACCTTAGATGCCAAAGATAAAAGTCATTGACATTGGTCTTTCTCTTCCTTGTTAAAGGTTCAGATTGAGCGTTATTTAATTAATTGTTAATAGGGTTTAAGAAAAATAGATTCACATACATGTGCCCAGTACATAAAATTTCTCCATCTCTACTGATAGAAATACCAGAATAGAAAGATACATAATATCCTTGATTTATTAGTTTCACAACCGAAATCAAATTCTGTCGAAATCCAGGTACATATAAAATATCTTTTAAAACTACTATTCTATTACAATAAAAAACACGATCCAACTCTCCCACTCCAAGGGCCCAAACCTGTGCTCCATTTCCCACCCGTAGTCTATATTCACCCTTCTAGAGTCTTCTAATCTTTCTAAACCCCTACAAGGAGTTACAGATGTGATCAATGGCTCCTGAATCAACAATCTAAGTGGAAGTTGATCCAACCATTGATATAATCTTTAGATAGAAAACATTATCTGTGGGGTTTTTCTTGGCTTGAAGATTTGGACACTTCTTTTTCCAGTGTCCTTTCAGTCCACATTTTAAGCACTTGCCCTTAGGTTTGTCTTTGGGTTGGGTCTTAGGCTGGGCCGCTGCGTTACCCTTCTTCTTCTTGAACTTTCTAGGCTTGGGCTCAGTTCTAGAGAAAGAAGCCTTAGAAATCATAGCCTTTGATTGTGGCTTCATGACCTTCTCTGCCATCTAGAGTTCCTTCATCAACTCAGTTAAACTTATGTTTAACTTGTTCATGTTGTAATTCAACTTGAACAGAGTAAAGAAACCCAGTAGATATTCGAGAACTATGTCCACTTGGCTCTCGGGGTCAATGACAGCCCCAAAGATTTCTGCCTCCTCAAAAGCAGTAATCATCTTGAGCATATGCTCTCTGACTGATGCTCCATCAGCCATCTTAGTGTTTATGATAGTTCAAAGAGCTTCCTGCCTTGCGTCGTAGCTAATGATTGACTTTATGTCGTATGCAGAAGCCATGTGCTCATATTTTGACTGAAGCACATTAGACATGGAGGCCAACATATAACAACGGGCCATCTCATCGGCCTTCTTCCATGCCTTCTCTGCCTCACGCTCTTCGGCAGTGGAACCTTCCCTGATAACAGGACAGGTTTCATAATGGACATACTTATACTCTTTCGCTGTGAGTATTATGTCCAAGTTCCTCTTCCAGTCCACATAGTTTGGTCCCGTTAGCTTATTCTCTCAAAGAATAATGGCCAATGGACTAAAAGAACCTCCCACCATTTCTGAAAAATCGAAAAATAAAAGAAAAAGATTTAGTTTGTGAAAACAAAACAAATTTGGGCACTTTATCAAAACTAATATTAATTTGGCTCTTAGGAAAATTGACATAACTTCTTGGGAAGATTAACAGTTCCCTAAGCTAAGTGTGTTAACCACTACAAATTAATTTCCCTTCTAGGTAATGATTTAGAAGATAACTCCATCGAGAGGATGGTTGTTTCCTCCTATTTCCTATAGACATACCATGCACTATAATCTCCAACGAGGGGCTGGCCGATCATAGTATGTGTCCCGAGTTATTAATTACATCCCTCCATTAGATCTAAATCCTTGTGGTATCCCTATCCTATACGGATTCACTCCCAAGGTGACGCGAGGGGACCCACGATCTCTAATGAGGATCGTGATGAAAGCCGTGGGGCCGTTGGAACCCCTCTCCTACTTAGTCTTTTAAAACAAGGGTTTTTCTGAAAAATATCCTTTTGAAAATTTTCATTAAGTTTTCCCTTTAACTCAAAAATAAAATATCTAAATCTATTAAAATCTCTATGTCAAGGTTTATATCCTTTGAAAGATTTTTCCATGGACTAATTTTATTTAAGTTAAAACTTAATGATTTCAAAAATTTTCCAATTAAAACTTTCTAGAGACTTTGGTCTCAAGTTTATATGACAAAACAATTTTTCTTGTGCCAAAAATAAAACAAAATGAATTTCTATTTTAACTTACAAAAATATCTAAATCTAATATATTTTCTATGTCAAGGATTAAATCCTTTGAGAAAATATCTAAGGATTAATTTTTGTTCAAGTTAAAATAACCATTTAATTTGTAGAAAAATATTTTCTTTGTCAAAAATATTCCCAAAGACTTTAGTCTTTGAGAAACCGTGCACATAGGTACTTAAAAAAAAATAGCATGCTAGAAAACAATAGACGTTTTCATGCTTTTCTATTTTTAAACCTAAGTGCCCAGATAATAGAATTAAACATCTTAATTAATTAATGGTCTTGTCTAATCCTAAAATCTCTTACTAATATTTTTCATGCAAAAATATTAACTTCGTCTGGTTTGGACACCAAAACCAAAAAGAAAATGCAAGAAAAATTACAAGGAAAAATAAAAATTTCTCCTCGATCTACTTCACCTGCCGCATTGGATCAAGCACCCATCTGTACTGCGGTCCACTGCACCCGCCGCATAGAACCAAACCCTGCAGGCGACCAGAGTCAGACCGGATCCCAGACCCAAGCCGACGCCAGTTCGGGAGGCCTCAACCGGCGCCGGTTGCGGTCTGCCGGGTCATCCTTCTATGATTTTCTTGTAATTTTTCTAGAGCTTTCTTTTTGGTTTCCTGCAACTTTCTTCCTCTATTGGCTCTCCGATTTCAACCCAAATACAATAAAATCAACCAAAACTAACAATTGTCTATACCTTTTAATATTGGACTTACACGATTTGCTAAGGAAAACAGTAAATTACAAATCTCCTATAACTCCATCAAAGAGATTTAACAGAGAATCTATCCATACCAAAAATAGCGAAGGATCACAGTTTAATCACACATATGTGCCTAGTTTTATTCAACTAGATGCATGCTCCCTATATTTTCACAAAACCTTCATGCTTCGATACCAATTGAAGGCTTAGAAAGGGAAAACACAGAGCACGCAGCCGAAGTGAAAACTGAAGAACAGGGGAACTCCCGAACAGAGCCGACACCGGCTCCAGCAGCCCTAGCCAACGCCGGTTGTGCTCTGTCCAGATCACGAGGGGAAAATTTTCTAACCTTTTCTTCATGTTGTCAAAGTTGGCTTGACCAGAATGTGTGGTATCGGGATAGGTGTGCTGGTGGAAACCTTTGGTGCGATTTCTACAAGCCTCCTACTCCGTCTTTACATGTAGGTGAATGCCAAACTCTCGATCTTCCAGTGCATGGCCTACCTAATCCCATTTGGTAAACAACTTACAGGGCTAAGGAACTTTCCTGGAGAGAGAGGTGTCTCTCTTTTTTCACAGAGAAGAAGCAGTGAAAACAACATTTTTTTTCTATTCTCCTATTTAACCTATATAAAATCCTAGGTTAAACTGGACTGGTCCATTGGACTCTTAGTTTAGTCTTTTGGACTAAATTAATTATTCTAATTAAAACCAAATAAATGGTCCAATTAATAATTAATTTCCCAGTCCAAATAAACTAGTCCAATTAATAAGCCTATATTAGTTTAGTCCCAGGCTAATCTTTAATTATTCAAACTGAGCTAAAGCCCTGAATAATTAATTAACCCATCAAACTAATTTAATTAATTCTCTCTCTCCATAGGCCTTTATTTTATTCTAACCCAATAATTAAATCAGGCTACTTAAATAAAATAAATTCTATTTAATTTAATTTAAGACTAACTCCTTAGCCTGTATTTAATTAGGACTCACGGTTTATACTGGGGACCAAAAGACACACCACTTTGGCTACTAAAATGACCAAAATACCCTTGCTATATAAATAGCTGTTATTTACATTTTAAATATTTCCTAATATCACCATAAGGAAATATTGACCCCAAGGACAATGTTACGTTAGCAAAGTCTCTGACTTATAGGTGTAATGACTAAAATACCCCTCTATACATCGTCGTACATTTAGAGAGGAAGAAGTGTACTAACACCTCTCTAAATGACATCTACCATCCTTAGGCTTCTAGTCCAGTGATCTATGACTTCCTAGATTATTTCTGCTTTCCAAGGGAGCTACCCTAAAGCAAACATCCAAGTCATGTTTCCCAAGGCCCTGGATATTTAGATCATTTAGACAACCACAAGGAGCGATATAGTATAGAAACTATCTTTTACAAGTTTGTCTTAACTAATTGGTCACACATACTCAACATGCAAGTATATTGGCCCTATGATAGAACCTCAACTATAGCATATCAAAGTACATGCTTCCAGCTTCGTTAGACCACCAACTCGTACTCAAGTCGTAGAGTACTAGTCCATGCTGTAGCAGTAGTGGTCTAGGTTTCTACCATATAGTAGTTTTAGAAACCACTACTACAGGTCCTATTCTACGTATTCGAAATACGCTTATGTCATGAAGTGAGTGGACTACTCATTAGCTAACGGTAAGCCATTCCCTATTTGAAATTCATAATATAATAACCTAGACATGATGAGATTCTCATTCTCATCAATCAGTTAAGAACGAACGTTTATGTGTTAAGTAATCTGTGATCTATACCTTACTGTGAAAGACCTTCATTCATATGGACCACTTACTTAAATACAATGGGTCTTTTCCAAACGTAATTGTGCACAAATAAGATGTAAATTCACAAATAATTTCTTAAAATAATTTTTTTATTAAAATATTTGATATTTACATCAGAAACCTAGTCTAAGAGAGCATATTTCCCAACATGGCTATCCCCACATCGTAATCAAGTTGTAGACATAAAATAGTACAATTTCGTCAGCCTAGGAAACCTATAATGGAAATTGTAAATGAGGCTGGAAGGAAAAGTAATACTTGCATATTAGGACTCAAGGCCCGGAAGATAATTAAAAAAAAAAAGGGTGTACTGGGTACTTAGCCTATGTAATTAATAAGCCAGGAGAGGTTAAGAAACCCAAAGAAGTTCTTGTTATGAATGAGTATTTGGATGTTTTTCTTGTGAAATTGACGAAATTACCACTGAAAAGAGAAGTAGAATTTTCTATTGAGTTAGTGATATTGGAAGAACCAATTTCAAGAACTCCTTATTGAATGGCACCTACAGAATTGTAGAAGCTTAAGAAATAAGTACAGGAATTAATGGAGCAAGAATTCATTTGGCCTAATACTTCACCTTGGGGAGTACCTATCTTGTTTGTTAGAAAGAAAGTTGAGTCGCCATGAATGTATATAGATTTCTGAGGTTAAATGTAGTAACGATAAAGAATAAATATCCATTGCCCATGATTGATGAATTGTTTGCTCGGTTACAAAGAGCAGGATCATTCTCAGAGTTAGACTTGAGGCAAGGCTATTACTAGGTTTGGATTCAGGAAGAAAATATATTGAAAACTGTATTTAACATGATATGGACCTTTTGAGCTTGTAGTGATGCCCCTTTGGTGCCACTAATGCCTATTGTTTCATAGATCTAATGCACCGGCCATTTCAGCCCAGTTTTGTGGCTAGATTCATAGATAATATTTTGGTGTACTCCAAAGATCCCTAAGATCATGAACAATAATCTTCAGAAAGTATTAGGAAAGTTAAGATAGTACAAACTATATACAAAATTCAGTAAGTGTGAGTTTTGGCTACATGAAGTAGCATTCTTGGGACATGTGATATCCAAAGTCGTGAGTACAATATATCTTGCAAAAGTTAAAGCAGTGATGAACTGGAAACATCCTGAGATTCCGACTGAATACAATGTTTCCTGGGATTTGTAGGATATTATCGGAGATTTCCTGAGAAATTTTCTAAGAAATCTTTACTTTGAGATAACTCACCTAAAAGAACGTTCCTTATGTTAGAACTGGAAAATGTGAGGGAAAATTCCAGGAGTTGAGAAAAAGGATTAAGTTCTGCTCCTGTTTTATCATTGCCAATGATGGACAAGCCTTATGAGGAGTACACAGATGTGTTAAAGGAAGGATTGAGAGGAGTATTGATGCAGGAGGGAAAGGTGATAGTTTATATCTCTAGGAAGTGGAAACCTCATGAGGAGAATTAAGTTACACATGATTTGGAGTTAGTTGCTATTGTGTTTGCCCTTTAGCAATAGAGACATTATTTGTGTGGGGCTGAGTTAGAAATCTTCACCGACCACAAAAGTTTGAAGTATGTTTTTACTCAAAGGGATTTGAACATAAGGCAAAAGTTGATCAATGGAATTTTTGGAAGGATTTTAATGTCCAATTAAATATCATCCTGGAAAAGCAAACACAGTAGTAAATGCCCTTAGTAGGAAGGCGAATTTATCAGCTCTTCGGATGTTACAAATTTCAGAATTAGAAGTATTTGCAGTAGATGGAGAAATAAGGATAAGTAATTATTCCATTCAACCTGCCTTCCTACAACAGTTGAAGAGAGGGCAAGATAAAGATGAAGAGTGTAAAAGTTAGTGCAGAGGGAGGCAAATATAGGAGAAGATGAGTTCCGAAAGGATAATGATGGGATTAATTGCTACTGGGGTCGGTATTGATTTCTGAAACAATCTGCGATAAGATAAGATGTTTTAATGGAGGCCCTTTGGAGTAAGTATACCATCCATCTAGGAGTTGTAACGATGTATCAGAACCTAAAATGACATTATTGGTAGATTGGTATGAAGAAGGACAATTCAGACCTTGTAACTTGATGTTTAATTTGTCAGTAAAGGAAAGCCAATCAAAAACAGCCTGGAGGGTTACAACTATTATCTACTCCATTGTGGAAATGGGATGACATTACTATAGACCTCATTACAGGATTACCTATGATAGTAGAGTGGCGATATACTATTTAGGTGATAATGGATCGACTAACTAAGTCTGCTCATTTCATTCTTATTAATTAATGGAATTCCCTAGAGAAGTTAAGTGAAATCTATATGGAGGAAGTAATCGGACTATATGAGTATCCTATAGTATTGTGTCAGATCGAGATCCTAGATTTACCACAAAGTTTTGGACTAAGCTGCAATAGAAATATAGGACCACAATAAAGTTCAGTCTAGCAGTGCACCTACACACGGATGGACAGACAAAATGAGTGAATAGAGCTTTGAAAGATATGTTGAGGACCTGTACTTTGGATTTTGGAATTAAGTGGATTGACAATTTAGCGTATGCAGAATTTGCATACGAATTGGAATGGCCCCGTTTGAAGCTTTATATGGAAGAAAATGTTAGTCCCCATTATATTGGGAAAATTTAGGATAGAGAACGGGTGAACAAGATACTTTTGATCTTGAGAAGGTCCGATAGGCAATAGAGATGATCAAAACCAAGTTAGAAGCAGCGCAGAGTAGACAGAAAAGTTATACGGATTGATGTAGAAGAGATTTGGAATTTACTGAAGGGGATCATGTATTCTTGAAGTTGGCTCCACAACGACCATTGGGAACTAAAGAACAAGAAAAGAAATTGGCATTTAGGTACGCTGGATCACTCCCTATTATTGAGAGGATTTGGAAAGTAGCATAACGATTGGAGTTACTAGTAGAACTTCAAGTTATTCACGGCATATTTTATGTACCCCAACTTCAAAAGTATGTGGCTGATCCTACCCACATTTTGAATGAAAAACCCATTGAGATGACTCTAAGCTTGAAGAATAAGGAAAAGCCTATTAAGATCTTGGAGTATGCTGAAAAGAAATTGAGAAATGAGAAAATTCCACTAGTACAAGTATCATAGAATCATTATTTTGTGTAAGATGCAACTTGGGAAAACAAAAGCGAAGATGTTGAAAAAGTACCCAGGTTTATTTCAAGAGTAAGTCAATTTCGAGGACGAAATTTTTTGTAAGGAGTGGAGAGTGTAACACCCCACCTTTTAATTTCAAATGGCTACTATTTGTAATAGAATGAGAATTTATATCAATTGCCAGAACAAAATATGATCGGTATAATGAGACGAATATTTTGGTAAAATAATATCTTGTCGAGACCTAGATGTAATTATTGGATTTGTTCTACCCGTACCCTTAATTTTTGGAAGGCTATTATTATTAACAAAATAAGCATTGTAGGGTACTCTATAAAAAGAAATTGATCAGTGCGATGAAATGCACGTTTTGGCGTGAATTATGCTACCCGAGGTATTGGAGGGCATTTTTGTCATTTTGACTGCACTTGCGACTTTGACCGCAAATTTTACCATGTAGAGAAGGAATTGAAGAATTTTAGTGTTACCAATGAATTCAATGGAATTTTTGGAGTTGATTGGTGAAATAAAATATTTTCCCATTATGGACCCGATTTTGGTTATTTTTGAAGAAAATAGGAAAATGCGGTTGAAAATAGGACGTGTGGCTTCTTGTGATTGGTGGTAAAGGACAAGTGTCAAATAATAAGAGGATGCATGAAAGATTCATGCAAGCAAGACTTCTTAAATAAGCTTTTGCAAAATAAATGAAGAAATATGTGTAATTTTGTGATTGGAACACATCACTTGTGGGACCACTTGACTAAGGTCATAAGCAATATAATTAGCCAATATTTAGACCAAGAGAAGATGAATGAATGGTTGGAAATTGACCAAGAATTTCGTTGGCCTTGCAAGAAGAAATAAGGGAATTTTTGTGGAGGAAATAAAAGTAGTTAGTGTGTAAATTTTTCATTGGAACACACCTATACATTAGCCACCACACAATTAATTGATTTAATATTTCTTGGCCAAATTTCTGATGAAGAATGGTGGTGAAGAGGCTAATTTACAGCCATATTTTCTGTTAGTGTTATGCCCTAGAGGCAATCACTTGTACCATGTATATTGCATATTAAATTAATAAGAGGCATTCTTTATCTTTCAGTTTGATTGTTGTATCTAACTATGTGTACAACCCGTTAGATAAAGTCCCTAGTACAACACAGTGTTAAGGAAATCATGATAGAGATCATGATGTGAGATTCCTACTACACTATGCAGTGTTTGTACTTAAATAATCCCCAGTCATAGTATTAATAAGATGGGACATTATTAATGCGCCAAGACTGGCACATGTTATATCTCTTAATTGGATCAAGCGGTGGTTCTCATATCCGTGGGTATTGAGATACTTAGGATTAACGTGTGGATGCTTGTTTTGAAACAAGTTCAGTGGATGACCTAGCTACGAGATAATCACTTGGATAACTATTTAGTGCCAGTGATAGAATCTCATTATAGCAAGTGTGCAAGTACCCTTAGACTTGAGATCTCCAAGGTACTTTGTTTATCGAGCGTTGTACTTTGATTCTAATCTTTGGAGTCTTATCTAGGACCACCTATAGGATGGATATTGGGTACAACGTAAAGTAAACGAAAGTAGCTGAGAGGGTCAATAAAGGATTCACCACTCCTAATAGTAGGAGAGTATATCTCAAGGCCACTTGTAGAAATCATTACTCATGAAGTCCTTGGCCAAGGCGACTATGTGATGGAAATGGTTCCAATTGATACACATATCGAGTAATGGATTTCTTGAACAAGTACTAAAATATTCGGGCCAGAATTAATAATATTCTGGAGGGAGTTGGCACTAATTCCATGCTCTAGACCAAATGAGATATTGTATGTTGAAAGGAGTTTATTGCACTGATAATTTGCTATTGAAAGGTTCATGTCAAGCCACTTGACTTTCTGGACTTTTGGGTGGTCAAGAGTCATTGCTAGATGTCGCTCTTGATATGCTAAATATGAATTTATTAATTAGAGAATTAATAAATTTAATCCTTTACTTTATTAAGGATTATTAATTCTAATATTGTTAGAATTAATTCATATTATGCTACCAATAAGACCAGGAAACCTAATGGGTCACACACAATAAATGTTTGAATTCTTAAATATATTATTTGATAATATTATGGGGTTAATTAAGAGAAGGGAATATATTTATAGGTGAATTATAAGTTTGTTATAATTCATGGGACCTAATTGTAATTAAGTAAATTTCAAGGACCAATTTGTTGACAATTGGACGTTGAAGGACTAAGTTACAATTTATGGTAATTATAAATCTATAAATATAAGGAAACGGTTTCCTTAGGGTTAGAGACAGACCATTCACGCAATAACAGAGAAACCGTTTCTCTGCCTCTCTCTTGATCAAACCCTAGCCGTCTCTCTTCTTGATCAAAACCCTAGCCTCCCGAATTCTACTAGCATAGAATTGTGAGATTGTGAGCATTCAACCTTATGTGGATTATCATTAGAGGGAGTTCTTTCTTGGACTTCAGTTGAGCTGCAATGAATGGTTTTGGATAATCTGGATCGCGCCTGCATTCTTGTTTCTGAAATTTTTTAATTCCGGCTTCACGAGGTAATAAACGCAATCTTCTCCTTTTCCCCGTTTCTATTGCAAACCCGTGATCCATGGCTTGGATTTCTTGTTTTTTTCCGCTGCGCTTAATCTGATTATGCATGATAGAAATCCTACATTTTCATCCAGCCTTGGCGAAAGAAAAACAAGAGGAAATAAGAAAGAAAAGGTTGAGAAAAACCAAGAGAAAAAAGGAAAATGAGAGAGAAAGAAAGAAGTGTGTGTGTGTGTATGTGTGTGTGTGTGTGTGTTCTTGGTGTTCTTGGAGCAAAATCACACCAAATAGCCCCATATACAAGGTAAAACCCTACCTTGCTTGAATTAAAGTTATTGTTGGGTGAATGATGATTATGATGATGTGAATTTTAACATAAAAACATGACTTTCATGTATTGATTTCAGATCAAAGCTAGGGTTTGTGAACTTTCGTGTATGAACTTTATACATGCTTATAAATGTCCCGGCTACCTAAGGGCCTTTGAATGATGTTTTGTGTGAGGAAGAACTGAATAATTACAGTAGCTTGAAGGCTTATTTTCGGTTGAAGAGGTGATGATCAAAGTAGAGTAAAAAAGGATTTTACTTAGATAGGGAAAAAAAATGTTCAAACTAAGTTTTGATTAAAAGAGATGAATTTGTGTTTAATAAATGCGACTTTTGTGAGCTACTAGAAATCTGGAAATTCAGAATTAAAGATTATTTAAAGGAGTATTGAATGAATTAATGGTTCAAAAGTGCTAAAAGCTAAAGGAAAACAAAGGAAAGCACAAATAGTGAAATTGAGACAAAACTACTGGGGTGGTTTTGCCCAGTAGCGTATTACTGGAACTAGAACTTTGAAAACACCCTATACATAAACAAATTTAAGAGTCCTACGGTCATTTTGGTTTATCATAGAGCCAAATTGGAGTTGTGTATTGAAAGTTATGTGTAAAACAAAATCATTTGTCAATCTGTGAAATTCCAAAAAAATGAGTTCGGAAATGGATGAACTTAAGGATGATTAATTGTTTGATTTTGGATGAAATAAATGGGAAATATGAAGTGAATCCCTTGTTAATGAAGGGAGGAAGGATGTGGGAAAAGAAGAATGAAAGAATTGATCAAACAATGAAAAAACGACGTGAATGAAAGTTGAACATTTTCCTTAACCGTCGGCCCCCGTCAGTTGGACATTGGCTACCCGTCGGCTATTTTTCGGCCAAATACGAATTGACCCAAAAACAATATTTGGTGTAGGTTTAACGATAAACGGCCAACAAAACGTCAAAAACGGTACAAACGAAGATTAAACGGCCGTGAACGGAAAGAGTTGCTTAGGACAGGAGATGAGTCCCTTTGATTTCTAAAACCCTTCTAAAAGCTAGTGTGCTTTGTTTTTTTCATGAAATGCTATGTTTTATACCATTTTAGAAATCCCTAAATATGCTTAAGGTTTATCTGAGCAAGAATTATTTTATGCCATTTTGGGCTTGAATGAAATTCATATTTGGCTTGGAAACCTTAGTGGACGGTTCATGCATGAATTTGTGAATTTAGTCCTTTTAAGATTAAAAACTTGAGATTTTCGAGAAATGGTAAATTTTGGAATTGGATATTCATAAATTGATTAGAATGCCCTTATTGGAACATTTTTTGGAAATATGTTTGGAAACTTTGAATTTAATCCTCTTTTGAGATTAGAATTATAGATTTCTTGAAATGAGTTCCTTTGGAATCGGGTATTTGGAAAGTGATCCAAATGTCCTTATTGGAATGTTTATGAAAACTTTTGGAACACGAGTATTCGGTAAATGACCAAAATATCCTTTTTGGAACTCTTGTGAATATTTTTCAAATTGAGAAGGGTAAAATGACCCGAATACCCTCGAAAAGTCTTTTGGAATCGAGTATAGGTAAAATGACTTGAATATCCTTGGAAATGACTTTTGTGATCGAGTACGGGGAAAACGGCCCGAATACTCTTGGAAACATGTTTTGATGTGTGAACAGAACTCTTTATCTAGTTTTAACATTATTTTGAAAAATGATCTCTCGTGATGAGATTAACTTTTGAAAAACGACCTTTTGATCCCTGAAATTATTTTATTGGCCTGATGTGCCATAGAATAAATTGATTAGCTCTGCAGAGTCTATGTGAATGATGATCTGAATTGCAAGTCAGTGGGATCAAATTCTGAAAAATGTTGTTTTGTCCCAAAAATGTTTTTGATTTGAAAATCCTATGGGATCAGATAACCCTCTGGCCTGATCAGTCAGACAGGGTTGGTATTGTTAACGTTGAGTACTCAACAAGGACTTTGATCTTTGTACTAGCTCATGTTGGAGGTAGATGACCCCAAGTAACCTAACTAGTTCTGGGAAGGTCTTACTCCAAACAAGGCGACAGGACATTGAGATAAGTTGTCATAGCTAGTCGTTTAGCACATGGAAATTACCGCGTCTGTGGGCACTTCTAATTTTTGAGTTATTTGCTGGATGCCGGGCGGGGACATTCGGTGCGTTTGACTTCTTACCACCTCGATGGTGATTGATGTTAGGATTGAGACCCCTGGCTTATGGTAGCAAGTAAAAGATTGTGTGCTGCAGTACACTAGGTATGCTGCAGTATACTTGGGCAGATGTACGCTGCGGTGTACTTATTCCGATGATACATGGTTGAGTTCTAGAGGCTACGGTCTCAGAACAATGATACGTGGCACCAAAGGCAAGGACTACGGGACTTGTATATGGATACAGACCGACTTTCTGTTGGAGAAATGCCTGTGATTTGGAAAAATTGGGACAATGATTTGAAATTGAAATACAATTTTTCGAAAATGATTGAGTTTTGAATAAACTCTTCGCTAAAGAGTTTTGAAATCATTTCCAGTGAACAAATGATATGCTATTCTATAAAAGTTTTATGTACTCTGTCTCTTTGATAAAGCACTAGCATACACGAGACTCACTAGGTGATTTTTCACTCACACGTATCTTTTATCTTACCTTTTTTGTAGGATCCAGAGTTGAGCAGACCTACAGATAGTGGACGATACCACAGTGACAGCAGAATAGATCCGGACGTTTCCATTTTGGATAATGTACCTTATTACTGATGTTGAATGGAAATTTTTATATATGAGATTCTTTGTTATATATGTGCACGTGACAATCAGCATAGGTTGTTGTATGGATCTGGACCTTACATACTCTATTTTTTTTTTTTTCATTATAAAGACCCCTTGTCTAGGTAATTGGATAGGGCGACACCCGGTTTTGATATGCTTCCACTGTTACCTTTAGTAGGGGTGTTACATTACCATTTTCTTAACCTACTCCTCCAATGTTGGCTTTAACGGTAGTGCATTGTAGGGTAAGAAGGGTTAAGTCCTTTGATTCCCACCAAAATTTGAAAGGTTTAGCCTAGGTCGGTTTTGATTTGTTTAAGAAAAATTTGGATGGTTTCTCCAACCAGGATTGTATATGGCACTATAAGGGTTATTATCTTGTCACCCATTACTTATGAAAGAAACTTGTTCTAAGAACTCTTGGGATAAACCCATGCATTTACATTCATGATTAGGATACCCTTCTCTATAAAAATCATAACTAACATTCATTACCTGGCCTGGGGAAGTAGTTATCACTATTTGTTCCATATTCTGAGAAAAACCTCAACCTTAGCTTCCAAAGCAGCTACAGCATCAACCTTATGAACACCTTGAACACGAGACCTATTCCTTGGATTACTTTATGAGTAATTATTCATTGCAATGTTTTTCACCAAATCATATACTTCCTCTGGTGTCTTAGAATTGATAGTTCATCCAGTAGATGCATCAACTAACTATTTTGAGGCAAAATTTAGTCCACTATAAAAAATTTACATTTGCATACCTAGCTCAAAACCATGATGAGGACACTTTCTAAGCATCTCCTTCCACCTTTCCCAATACTCATAAAGGCTTTCAGAGTCTAACTGTTTGAAGGCAAAAATGTCTATCCAAAGTTTAGCTGTTCTAGTTGGGGGAAAATATTTTGCTAAAAATTTCTTAGCTGGCCCGTTCCAAATAATGATGGATCCTACTAGAAACGATTTTAAACATAATTTGGCTCAATCTGTCAAAGAAGAAGGAAAAAGCCTCAACTTTATAGCATCCTTTGAAACACCATTCATCTTGACAGTATCACTAATTTCTAGGAAACTAGCAGAATGGGCATTAGGGTCTTCATCAGGTAACCCATCAAATTGTACCATGTTCTGGATCATTTGGATAATGTTAGGTTTTACCTCAAAATTGTTCACTTCTACCTTACGTCTAGTAATGCTCAAGTCTGTACTCGAGAATGTCGGCTTAACAAAGTCATCTATGGTCTTTCTATTATTTCCACCATTATTACCATTGTTGTTTTGGTTAACTTCCATCTCTCCTGCAAAACTTGCTTGCTTATCCCTTTGCCTAAGTACCCTTAAATCCTTTTCAAAGTTCTTCCAATCTCAGGATCAAAATCTATTGGGTCTCCTTGCAATCGTCGGGTCACACCCTAAAGGCTAAGTCTACAAAGAAAAATAAGATGATGAGATTATAGAATTTACAAGTATTCAATTAAGCATAATTTAGCATACAAAGCACAACATAAAGTAAGTTAGTTAATTAAGATACACTTATACACAAAACAAAATATTGTACTTATTTACACAAAGAACATATATACATATAAACATATAAACATATATACGTATAAACATGGTTAAATCAATAAAATCTAAACTTTCATGATATTGTTCCCAAGCAATGACACCAAAAACTTGATGCGTAAGATTTGAGTGTATAAAAATCATATAATTTTAACCCCATCCCTAGCTAAGTTTTAATTAAAACATTAATTTCCAAATTACACATATGAAAAAGTATACTCGTCACAAGCATAGTATAAGAAATTAACAATTATCGATCCTTAAGGAATAACTACCATTAGTTACTTTTTGTTCATTATTTAACCGACCTAATAAAGTGATAAGATAATAAAAAGAAAAATAAAGAAATATTTATATACGGTTAGGATGTATGTCCTTTTAGACTAGGTTTCTGATATAACTTTTTATTTGTATTAATAAAAATTTTATTCTGAAAAATTATATGTGAATTCTTCTTTACTTTTGTGCACAATTTTATTAGAAAAGATCCGTTGTGTTTAAGTAAATAGTTGATGTGAATGGAGGTCTTTCATAATAAGGTATGGACCATGGGTTACTTAACACATAAACTATTGTTCTTAACCGAATGATGAGAATGGGAATCTCATTATGGTAAGGTTATTGTGTCATGAATTCTAAATAAGGAATGGCTTACCTTTAGCAAATGAGGAGTCTTCCCATTTCAAAACACAAGTATATTTCGAATACGTAGAACTGGATCTGTAGTAGTGGTTTCTAAAAATACTATGTGGTAGAAACCTAGACTACTACCGCTACAACGTAGACTTATACTCTACAGCTTGAGTATGAGTTGATGGTTTGATGAAGCTGGAAGCATATGCTTTGATGTACTATAGTTCAGGTTCTTTTTTAGGACCAATATATTTGTATGTTAGGTATATATAACTAGTTAGTTATGACAGACTTGTACAAAAAGCTTCTATACTATATCGCCCCTTGTGATTGTCCAAATGATCTAATTATCTAGGGCCCTGGGAAACATGACTTAGATATTTGCTTTAGGGTAGCAACCCTTGGAAAGTGAAAATAATTTAAGAAGTCGTAGATCATTGGACTAGAAACCTAAGGATAGTAGATGTCTTTTAGAGAGGTATTAGTACATTTTTTCCTCTCTAAATGCACGGCGATGTGTAGAGAGGTATTTTAGCCGTTTCACCTGTAGGTTAAAGATATAGCTAATGCAGCATTGTCCTTGGCGCTAATATTTCCTTATGGTGATATTAGGAAATATTTAAAATACAAAATACAACTATTTATATAGTATGGATATTTTGGTCATTTTAGTAGCCAAGGTGATGTATCTTTTTGGTCCTCAGAATAGCCCAAAAGTCTTAATTAATTTTGGGTCGAGGAAATTGTCTCAGTTAAAAATGATTTTATTTTATTCATAAATTTTAATTTATTATTGGACTTGAATAAAATAAAAGAATGAGAAAAATTAAATTAAATTTATTATCTTGTTTAATTGGTTAATTAATTATTTAGAACTTAAGCCCAGATTGAATAATTAGAAAATTAACTGGGGCCAAAACTAGATAAAAAGGCTTAAATAATTATTTTGGTTTATTTTGGCTCTCTAATTATTTATTGAGTTATTTTTATAGGCCCATAAAATAAATAATTAATGTTTATTATTTTGGGCTCATTGGATCCAAGGAAAATAATAAAAATAATTATGGCCCAATAAACTAGACCGTAGGGTTTTTTTTCCATTCACGGGATAAGAGTTTAGGATAAGACAAACCTCTTCTGTTGATAACTTTTGGGTGTTTTGAAATATCAAAACCCCGATGCTATGTTATCTAAGATAGAGAAGCTATGTTTCATTCATTCACAAAAGACACACGACAAAGAAAAAAAAAACCCAGAAGCTTTTCTTTTTCTCTCTCTCTCTCGTTCTTCTTGTTTTCCTTAATCTTCTTGATTTTGCTAATCAATAGCAAAGAATCAAGAAGCTTTTAAGACTGTGATTTTTCTCACCTAAGTTGTGTCACCAACGAGCATTAGGCGGTGGAATATTCTAAGTTTACAAGAAGCTTCGGCATTCATGTAAACGAGACAAAGTAGGCGGATTGCAAGATTTCAACTGAAGGCATCTACAAGTGAAGTAGCTACCCCTGTGGTTCAATCAATCTCTTCACAGCTAAAGAAAACAATAACACACAGAGGTAGTTCTTTCGCCGTGTTCTCTGTGTTATGTGTTTTGGTTTCTGTATATTTTTTTTGGCATGCATGGCCTTCTATTGTTTTCTCACTTCAAGTGGTATCAGAGCGTGAAGCTTTGAATGGCTTAGGAAGCATGCATGTTAGTTAATAAAATTGGCCAAATAATTGTTTGGTTAATGCTTGTGAACCTTAGCTGTTTTGGTATGGGATAGATACTCTGTATACCTCACGGTGGAGGTTTAGGAAGCTACTGTAATTTAATGTTTTCTATAGCAAAGCCTGTAAACCCGAATTTAAAGGGTATAGGTGGATGTTACTTTGATTTTGGTTGAGATCTGTAACAAAGAAGGTGCCTAAGGAAGTCGCAAGATGTGTTGCAGAAGCTTTCTGGAAAAATTGCAGAAGGAAATTGAAGAAGAGGGCACTCAAGCCGCTGCCTGAGCTGAGCCTTGTCAGCTACGGTTCGGACAGCCTACAGCTAAGGTAGGCACCTAAGCCCAACCGAGGCTTGCAAGCTGTAGCCGGGCCCGAGCTCCCCCTCGGCTCGACAAAAGGCATTACATCTGGGAAGGATGATATGCATCCTCCCCAAGATGCGGCACTATTGTGACTGTGTCCTGTAGGTTTGGAGTAGCCAGCGAGTTGTGGGTGGCAAGCACCCGCTTGCAGGTCATAGTCCAGGGATCTTTCCGTGGGCTATGATCCGGTGTGGCGGGTGAGCAAAACCGGAGGAAAAAATATACTTTCTTTTTTCCTTATAATTCTTGCACAATTTCTTTTTTGTTTTTGGTCCCATACTAGCTAAAATTATTATTTTTGCAATAGTTAATATTCTTTAAATATTTTGCATGAAAAATAATAGTGAAGGATTTTTAGGATTAAATAAGACCATTAATTAATTTAATTAATTAGTTTAATTATATTCTTTGAGCACTTGGGTTTAAAATAGAAAAGCATGAAAACGTTTATTTTTTTCTAGCTTACTATTTATTTTAATTCCTATGTGCACGTTTTCTCAAAGACTTATCTTTGGAAATTTTTATTTGACAAGGAAAAATATTTTTCTTTAATTAAATGGTTAATTTTAACTTAAACAAAAATTAATCCTAAGTTATTTTCTTAAAAGTTTTTTATCCTTGACATAGAAAATATTTTGGATTTAGAAATTTTTGTAAGTTAAAATGGAAAATCATTTTAATTTGTTTTTGCAAAGGAAAATTATTTTTTAGTCAAATAAAAACTTGAGATCAAAATCTCTAAATATTTTTAATGAAAATGTTTTGAAATTATTAAGTTTTTTAACTTAAATAAAATTAATCCACGAAAAAATTTCTCAAAGGGTATAAACTTTGATATATAAATTTTTATAGATTTAGATATTTTATTTTTAAGTTAAAAGATAACTTAATTGAAATTTTTCAAAGGATATTTTTCCAAGAAAACCCTTGTTTCAAAAACTAAGTAGGAGAGGGGTTCCAACGACCCCATGGCTTCCATCTTGATCCTTATTAGAGATCGTGAGTCTCCTCACGTCACCCTGGGAGTGAACCCGTAAAGGATGGAAATACCACAACAATCTAGAACTAATGGAATGATGTAATTAATAACCCGAGACATGTACTATGATCGGCCTACCCACATTGGAGATTATAGTGCAAGACATGTCCATAGGAGATAAGATGAAATGGGCTTCCCCTCGATGAAGTTATCTTCTAGATCATTACATAGAAAGGAAATTAATTTGTGGTGGTTAGCACACTTAGCTTAGGAAACTGTTAATCTTTCCAAAAAGCTATGTCAATTTTGCTAAGAGCTAAATTAATCATGTTAAAAATAATAATAACGGGGTTAACTATTATCAGTTTAATATGAGGATAAAGTGTACAAAATTATTTTATTTTTCAAAAAAACTGAGAATTTCTTTTATTTTCAAATTTTCAAAAATGGTTGGTGGAGATTCTTTCAATCTCTTAGCCGTTATTCTCCATGAGAATAAGTTAATGGGTCCTAACTATGTGGACTAGAAAAAGAATTTGGACATAATACTTACAGTCGAGGAGTATAAGTATGTTCTCTATGAAACTTACCTTGTTATTGGGGAGGGTTCCGCTAGTGAGGAGCCAGAGGCTGAGAAAGAATGGAAAAAGGCTGACGAAATGGTGTGATGCTATATGTTAACCTCCATATCTAATGTGCTCCAATTAACAAAAGCACATGGCAACTGCGTACGATATTAGTACATCATTAGCCACGATATTTGTAGACAAGAGCCGGCCCGCAAGATAAGAAGCTCTTCAAACAATCATAAACACCAAGATGGTTGAGGAAGTATCAGTCAGGGATCATATGCTCAGAATGATTGCTGCTTTCGAGGAAGCGGGAGTCTTGGGGGTTGTCATTAACTCCGAGAGCCAAGTGGACATGGTTCTCAAATCTTTATTGGGCTCTTTTACTTAGTTTAAGTTGAACTACAACATGAATAATTTAAACATGGGTTTAACTGAGTTAATGAAAGAACTCCAGGTGGTGGAGAAGGTCACAAAACCACAAGAAAGGTCTATGATGGCCTCTTCTTCAAGAACTGAGCCCAAGCCCAGAAAGTTCAAGAAGAACAAGGGTAATACAGTACACCAGTTGAAGTTCCAGCCCAAAGACAAACCCAAAGGTAAATGCTTCAAGTGTGGGAAGAAGGGACACTAGAAAAAAGAGTGTCCAAATCTTCAAGACAAAAAACCCCACAGGTAATGTTTTCTATCTAAAGTCTATATCAATGGTTGGATCAACTTCCATTGAATTGTTTATTCAGGAGCCATTGATCATGTCTATAACTCCTTGCAGGGGTTTAAAAAAATTAGAAGACTCTAGAAGGGCGAACATGGACTCTGTGAGAAATGGCGCACATGTTTGGGCCCTTGCAGTAGGAGAACTAGAACTTTTTTTTTTATTGTAATAGAATAGTTATATTGAAGGATATTTTATTTGTTCCTAGTTTTAGATAGAATTTGGTTTCAATTTCCAAACTAATAAATAAAAGATATTATGTTTCTTTCCATATCAGTAGAAATGGATATGTACTGGGCATATGTATAGAAACCTATTCATCATTAATCCTATTAACAATAAATTAAACAACACTCAATCTGAACCTTTAAATAAGAAGAGAAATACCAATGTCAATGACTCATATATTTGGCATCTAAGGTTAAGTCACATTAACTCAACTAGGATTCAGAGGTTAATCCATAATGGGCTTTTGGGCTCATTGAGATTGAAAAGTTAGCCTCAGTGTGCATCCTGTCTTATGTGAAAAATGACTAAAAGGCCCTTTACCTAAAAGATGGATAAAACCAATGAGATACTAAGTCTTGTTCATACTGATGTGTGTGGTCCTTTGTCTACACCAGCAAGAAGGGGGTTTCAGTACTTCATCACTTTCATGAGGCCTAAGTCGATAGGCTAAACTCAAGTTGTAACAACGGGGTATTCAAGACATTATATAAGCTATGGCCATTGTCGAGTCATTATTCAAGTTCCAAAAGAATGATGTTGGTAAGGACAAGGGGAAGAAGCCCATTCATAAGAAAAATAGGAGAGATAAGGCTAACTCGTTCCACAAAGCAATGGGGTTCGGTAGGAACAAGGGCAACCTAACTAAAAACACCAAGAACGACATCCCTAAATGGCCAACGGAGTGCTTCTTGTGCCAAAGGCCACACGTTTACAAGACTTCCCAAGCAAGGGGAAAATCGTAGCCTTAGCCCAAGGCCCTTGCCAAACAAGGGAGCAACTGAGGGTCGCGAGTATGTGACGACTTGAAATAGCCCAAGATTGACAAAGGGGCTGGCCCTACATGACCATTCTATAGTAGGGCACGACATGATGGCTTTAGTCAACACTGAGGCCGACACCAACTATGTGATTCTCAAGACGGCAAGAAAATTAGGCCTATTATAGTTACAGGCTAGTGGACGTTTTAAGGATGTAAATGGCACGTCAATGCAACTAGATAAGGAAGCCAAGAACGTGACTGTTCGGTTGGGCCAATGGCTCAATAAGTCTAATTTCTCAATCACTTAATTAGACGACTATGAAGTTGTTCTTGGCATGGTTTTCTTAGACTTCGTAGAGCCCGTCATGGTGCCAAGCATAGACACCATGCTCATTATGCAAGAGGAGACACCTTGTATCATGACTTTACATCAGGAAAATGAGCTATGCCTAAAGCAGCTCAAGAAGGAAATGCAACGGGGTGAGCCGACCTTCGCTGCCATAATCATAGACAAGGATCCCCTAACATTCGAGGAAAATGTGGAGGTACCCGTTCCACCTAAGATTGTTAAGGTCTTTAAGGAGTTTGAAGATGTCATGCTCGAGAACCTACCAAAGTAGCTTCCATGAATATGAGAGGTAGACCATGTGATTGAGCTTGTAGACAGTGCCAAGCCAATTTCCCAACTATCGTACCAAATGTCTCCTGAGAAGCTTGAAAAACTTAGAAGGCAACTTAAGAAATTTTTGAAGGCTAAGTTCATCAAGCCATCTAAGAGTCTGTATGGGGGCACCCATTCTCTTCCAAAAGAAGAATGACAAAACTTTACGTCTATGCAACGACTATTGGGCCCTAAAAAAGCAAATGGTAAAGAACAAATACCCGATCCTATTGATAGTCAATTTGTTTGACCGTTTGCAAGGAGCCAAGGTGTTTTCTAAGCTCCATCTTCGCAAAGGCTATTATTAAGTTTGCATAGCAGAAGGAGACTCATATGTGTTGTCTCATAACTTGCTTGAAAAAAAGGTTAATTGCTAAGAACTGGGTAATTAAAGGTTAATTGATGTATACCAGAATATGGATTCATTGGTTAATTTTATGTTTTAAGTTTGCCAGAATATGGAAATTTAATCAAGGATTGTATTTAATGCATCTTTTGGGTGAATTAGTTGAGACAGAATATGTGATGCTAATTTGTCTAGAAGATAGTGATTTTATGGATTGAAAAAGAAGTGAATCTATCTTAATCCTTCATGATGCCGAGAAAATAATTAGTTATGATAATGATTGGGTACTTTAAGATCATGGTTGTCAAAATAATGATTTGAGTTATATAATTCTCCATCATTGACATGTATATATTCTTTTACTTTATTTTATTTTATTTTATTTTCCTTTTTAATCTTTTTCACTTTATTAAGTCGGTTAAACAATGAAAGAAAAGTGATTAAGGCATACTTGTTCCTTGAGGATCGACACTCGTTTTAAACCCTATGCTATGCTTAATGATGAGTACGCTTGCTCATATGTGTAATTTGGGGTTAACGTTTTAATTTAAACTTGATTGGGATTGTATTTATTTTTATATGATTTTTATACCCAAATTCAAACACATCAGTAGCCATGACACCACACTTTATGCACCATGACAAAATAATGTTCAGTATGCCACACTTTATGTATACTGACATAAGGTAGGTGTACGGTCTACTGGGTGAGATACTCCTCCATCTCTACACCCAAATTTACCGGTTGCCCATTCCAGAAATACATAGTCCACTTGACTGAACTTGCTAGCTCAGATTAGTATGACCTACAGGACTGGCATCCTATTTGGGAAAGACCCACCCCTTAGAAGTGGCCACCTACTGAGAGACTTACCCTAACCCTTCAAAGACTAGTCCTAGTAGTCTACCCTTATTGAGTACTCAACGTTGTGCTCGTCCTACTTGGGAAAAGAAAGATCACACAATGATTCTCTTTGAAATAGTAATTATGGTTTCCAAAATTCTTGTCAAAGTTGGTTTTTAGGAAAAGTTTAGCATTTTGAATAAAATTGCTTGTATAATTTTAAATGGTTTGCTTGGCTGAAAAGAAAATAAAAATTGTCCATAATTGCATTTACAGTACAAATACTCGTATACATTGAGTTTGACTTGCCAAAATAACTTTGGTCTTCAACCAGTTTTATGCAGGAATTTACCTGATCTTTTGCTCTTCTTGGGTACAAAAGTCTTCCAATGTAATTCAGATCAACCTAACCCCCGCCTGAGATAAATACAAGATATAAGACAAACATCTAGACAATACTTACTTTAAATATATAATTCTTAGGTCAATTAGCCATAACAATATCTTGCCATGACAACAATGCCTTAAGCTTTAATACTAGTTAATAAAGTATTTTATAAAATAAAATTAGTTGATAAGTTAAAATAAATAGGTGTTATAAATAATAAATGAATAATAAATTATAACTTTAACAATTTATTACCAAATAATAAATAATAAGTAATATTGATAATAAATAAAATTAGTAATAATAAATCCTAAATAAAATTGGCAATAAACAACATTTAAATAGTGTTATTTTAAATAATAATAAATTATACTTAATTTTAATTAATTAATAATAAATAACAAATAAAATTAATAATAAATAAATTATTATAAATATTATTTATGAGTGTAGATAAAATTTTTAGTAAGACTAACTAATAATAATATAATTTTAAAAGTCATTTGATATTAATTAATTCTAATATTTTATTATTTCTATTTAATAAAAATATTTTATTTATTTAACTAATAAAATAACAATATCTAAAATAATCTTCAATTTCGAACCTACTTAATGTTTTTCGAATTTTGTAAATTAAATAATAATAATAATAATAATAATAATAATAATAATAATAATAATAATAATAATAATAATGATGATGATGATGATGATGATGATGATGATGATGATGATGATGATGATGATGATGATGATGATGATGATGATGATGATGATAGTAATAATAATTCTAAAAATAATAAAAGTAGTTCTTACAATAATTTTTATTGCTAGAGTAAATCCATGTACATATTCATACACACAAGGATTCAACAAATAACATGTTAATCTATCCAAAAACATAAACTTGAATTAACATATACTACAACAAAGATGATATTCTACTAGGCATAATATTATCTATGGCTTTATTGAAAAATAATATCGTGAAGGCCTAATCAATAATGGTGGCATAATGTCTAACATGCATCAACACATCTATAAAGCTCTTAATCATAATGAACATAGAGTGATTCTAAGCATAATCCATAAATCACAATATTCATTCCAATTCTCATGTCTTAAATTCATTCTCTTCACCCACATACATATCTTCAACCCCACTTTATTCAATCAACCTATCATCATCTAAGAGTGTTGATTTTGAGAATTAAAGAGGAGATCAAGAAAGAAATACTTGATTTGATGAACGCTTGATGAAGGTTTTGCCTTGCTTAGTGGAAGTCCTTGAGTGTTTGATGGCTTTAATGATCCGAAGATTTTCCATGGTTGTTCATCAACATTTCGGCCAAGAGAGCGAGAAAGAGTGAGAGAGGAATGAATGAGAGCAAGAAGATAAGAATATATGGAAGTTGAATAAAAGAAGAAAAACAAAAAGGTTGTTCTTATTTTATCTTTTTAGTGTTCTTCGAATCTTCAACAAAAAAAGGTGGTTTGATCCATTTGAAGGTTCAAATTCATGTGTTTTGGTGTTATAAAGTGTACCAATGAAGAATATAGGTTGAATACTAATGGTTTGGAGAGCTTGGGAATGATTGAAGATGCTTAGAAGTGATTTAGGCTTGAAGATGTATAGTGTGTGTTCTTGGTGTTTTTGAGAGAGTTTGAGAGGAGAAGGAATTTCATGTGTGCTGTGTGAGTGATGGTCAAATGGCCTAGCTTAGGGGGAGCTTTCGGTTATCCAAGAATGAGAGAGAAAGTTTCAACTTTTTCAAAATTCAAATTGAGAGACAAATGGAGTTGTTTGAGGTATAGGATTGGGTAATGATATTTGCTCTTAGAAGGTTTCTCGTCCTTCAATTGTTGGAATATATGCCCTCTAGACTAATTTTTTGATATAATTATTGAATTTATTAATAAAAGAATTTATTCTCAAAATTTATTTGTGAATTTACATTTTATTTGTGCACGATTTACGTTTGGATAGGACCCCTTATATTCAAGTGTGATCCATGTGAATAGTGGTCTTTCACAATAAGATATGGATCACGGATTACTTAACACATAAATATTTTCTCTTAACCGATTGATAAGAATAGGAATCTCAGTATATTTAGGTTATTATGTTATGAATTCTAAATGGGGAATGTCTTACCTTTAGCCAGTAAGTAGTCCACTCACTTCATAACGTGAGAGTATTTCGAATACGTAGACTAGGACCTATAATAGTGATTTCTAAAAGTACTATTTAGAAGAAACCTAGACTATTACTACTACAACGTGAACTAATACTCTACTACTTTAGTATGAGTTGGTGGTCTGATGAAGCTGGAAGCATGTACTTTGATATGCTGTAGTTGAGGTTCTTTCGTAGAGCCGATATACTTGTATGTTGGGTATATATGACTAGTTAGTTAAGACAGACTTGTACAATATAACTTTTGCGCTATATCGCCCATTATGACTGTTCAAATGATCTAAATATCCAAGGCCCTGAGGAACATGACTTGGATGTTTACTTTAGGGTAGCTCCCTTGGAAAGTGGAAACATTTCAGAAGTCGTGGATCATTAGACTAGAGGTCTAAGGATGGTAGATGTCTATTAGAAAGGTGTTAGTACACCCCTCTCTAAATTCACGGCGATGCGTAGAGGGGTATTTTAGTCATTATACCTGTAGGTCAAAGACTTTGCTAACGTAGCATTGTCTTTGGGGTCAATATTTCCTTATGGTGATATTAGGATATATTTAAAATATAAAATATAGCTATTTATATAGCAGAGGTATTTTGGTCATTTTAGTAGTCAACGCGATGTGACTTTTGGTCCCCGGAATAGTCCTTAAATCCTGACAAATTTAGGTTAAGGAATTGGTCTTGATAATTATGGGTTTTATTTTATTTTATTTAAGTAGTCTAATTTATTATTGGACTAGAAAAAAATAAAAGGCCCAAGAGAAAGTATATATTTTATCTAGTTTAATTGGTTAATTAATTATCCAAGGCCCAAGGCCCAGATTTAATAATTAGAAAATTAATTTAAGTATAAACTAGATAAAAGGTCTTACATTTTATATTGGTCTATTTGGGTTTGTTAATTATTTATTGGGCTATTTTATGAAGCACAGAAAATAAATATTTGAAACTTATTATTTATGGGTGTTCAAGCCCAAGAGTTAATAATTTTATCTGGCCAATGAATAAGACCAAGGGTAAAAAAAAATTAATTTTAAAAAAATAAAAAGCAAAAACAACACGGGATGAATCACATATTGTTTGGCGTGAGAGGATAAGAAAAGCGTGGGGCTTTTTGTTTCACTCTCTTGGTCTCTCTCGGTAATGATTTGCATGAAATGAAAGAAAAAGGAATCAAGACCAAGGTGAAAGATGAAGAAGTCGGTGAAGCTTTAACTAGCTAAAAAGAAGAAGAACCCAACACTCTGTAAACCTTCATTGGTAGAGGAAATAGCATCATTTCGGAAGCTCAAAAGCTTCGCATGAATGAGACGAAGCTGGTGTTTATAAGGACGTGATCCAGTGGCTTCAAGCTTCCTGGTTCAGACATCTTCTTTAGTACTAATAAAGTCATTCAAACATAGACGTAAACAGCTTCCATAATGCTCTATAATATTTTCGTTCTGTAAGCATGCTTTTGGTTTCATCATTTTTGCCATTTTCATCCTACAAGTGGTATTAGAGCCATGGTTTGGCAAAAATAGGAAGCATGCAAGGCTTAACTAAAATAGAAAAATATTTGTTTTGGATATTTTTTGTGAGCCTTCACGTTTCTGGTATGGGATAGTCTATGTGTAAGCTTCACGAGTGGAAGCATAGAAACACTGTAATTTACTGCTTTCTTATATGAAACATGTAAGCCCACTGTTTTTAAGGGCGTAGGAGCTTGTTAAGTAGCTTTACATATTGTCTGGAAAAAAAACCAAAAGAAGAAATGTAAAATCGCAGAAGAAAAATTGCAGGAAATGTTGGAGAAGATGAGTCGAGCCGAGCCGAGTCGAGCCGCAAGCCGAGCCAAGCCGCAGATGAGTATGGAGCTAAGTCGGCCGCGACTTGGAGCCGCAACTGCACTAGCTGGCGAGGACTATTTCCAAGCGGAAGAAGCTCTTCCGCAAGGAAGTAAATTTGCAATTGCAAATTGCAAATTGTGGCGGTCATTAATTTTGACCGCGGCAGCGGGGCTATTGGCGGGCCAGGTCACGGGCACCCGCCCGAATAACGGCCCATGGGTTTTCCCATGGGCCATGATCTAGTGTGGCAAGTGCATTAGACCAACAATAAAAATAAAAAAAAATAATTTTTTTTTGTTTCATACCAGGCGAAATTAATTTTATTGTAATAGTTAATATTCTTTGAATATTTTGCATGAACAATAATAGTAAAGGAAATTTAGGATTAAATAAGACCATTAATTAATTAATATATTTGATTCTATTATTTAGACACTTAGGTTAAAAGAATAGAAAAGTATGAAAACGTTTACAATTTTCTAGCATGCTTATTTCTTTTTGTACCCTATGTGCACGTTTTTGCAAAGACCAAAGTCTTTAGGAATTTTTAACAAAGAAAAATATTTTTGTTAAATAAAATGGTTAATTTTAATTCAAACAAAATTAATTCTTGGTTATTTTCTCAAAGGATTTTATCCTTGACATAGAAAATATTTTGGATTTAGATATTTTTGTGAATTAAAATAGAAAATCATTTTGATTTAATTTTAATAAGAAAAATTATTTTTGTCAAATTAAACTTGAGATCAAAATTTCTCGAAAGTTTTATTGGAAATTTTTTAAATTATTAAGTTTATTAACTTAAATCAAATTAATCCATGAAAAAATTCTCAAAGGATATAAACTTTGACATAGAAATTTTTATGGATATAGATATTTTATTTTTGAATTAAAAGAAAACTTAATTGAAAATTTCAAAGGATATTTTCTAAGAAAGCCCTTATTTTAAAATACTAAATGGGAGAGACTACACCTTTCATCACGATCCTTCTTAGAGATCGTGGGTCCCTCGTGTCACCCTAGGAGTGAACTCATATAGGATGGGGATACCACAAGGATTTAGAACTAATAGATGGATGTATTTAATAACTCAGGACACGTGATATGATTGGCTAGCTCACGTTAGTGGTTATAGTGCGTGGAATGTCCATAGGAAATAAGAAGAAATGGTCATCCCACGATGGAGTTATCTTCTAGATCATTACCTAGAAGGAAAATTAATTTATGGTGGTTAATACACTTAGCTTAGGAAACTGTTAATCTTCCCAAGAAGCTATGTCAGTTTTTCTAAGAGCCAAATTAATCATATTAAAGATAATAGTGAAAGGGTTAACTATTATCGAATTTAATATGAAGATAAAGTTACAAATTATTTTTATTTTTCACAAACTGAGTTTTCTTTTATTTTCGATTTTTCAGAAATGATTAGTGGAGGTTCTTTTAGTCCTTTGGCCATTATTTTCCGTGAGAATAAGCTAGTGGGTCTAAATTATGTGGACTAAAAAAGAAACTTGGACATAATACTCACTGCTAAGGAGTATAAGTATGTCCTCTTTGATACTTGCCCTGTTATCGAGGAGAGTTCCACTGCTGAGGAGCGAGAGGCTGAGAAAGCATGAAAGAAGGCCAACAAAATGGATCGATTCTACATGTTGGCCTCTATGTCTAATGTTCTCTAGTCTAAACACGAGCACATGACTACTGCGTACGACATTAGCCAATTACTAGCCATGATGTTCACAGATAAGAGCTAGCCCGCAAGACAGGAGGCTTTTAGGACAATTATCAACACTAAGATAGCTAAGAGAGCCTCAGTTAGAGAGCATATGCTCAAGATAATTGCTACTTTCGAGAAAGTAGAAGTCTTAGGGGCTGTAATTGACCCCGAAAGCCAAGTAGACATGGTTCTCGAATCTCTTCCGGGCTCTTTTACTCAGTTCAAGTTATATTATAACATGAACAAGTTAAACATGAGTTTAACCGAGTTAATAAAAGACCTCCAGGTGACAGAGAAGGTCATGAAGCCACAATCCAAGGTTATGATTGCTAGGATTTTTTCTTCCAGAACTAGGCCCAAGCCCAGGAAGTTTAAGAAGAAGAAGAGAAAAGCACTGGCCTAGCCCAAGAACCAACCCAACAAGCCCAAAGGCAAGTGCTTCAAGTGCGGGTAGAAGGGACACTGGAAAAATGAGTGTTCAAAACTTTAGGCCAAGAAAAATCCTACAGGTATTGTTCTTTATCTAGAGATAATTTCAATGGTTGGATCAACTTCCACTTAGATTATTGATTTTAGTGCCATTAATCATATCTGTAACTCCTTGCAGGGGTTTAGAAAGATAAGAAGACTCCAGAAGGGCGAGCATGAATTATAAGTAGGAAATGGAGCACAAGTATGGGCCCTTGCAGTGGGAGAGTTGGATCTTGTTTTTTATTGTAATAAAGTAGTTATTTTGAAGGATATTTTATACGTATCTGATTTTAGACAGAATTTGATTTCAGTTGCAAAGCTAATAAATCATGGATATTTTGTTTCTTTCTATTCTGGTATTATTATCAGTAGAAATGGAGAAGTTTTATGTACAGGGCACATGCATGGAAACTTATTCTTTTTAAATCCTACAAACAATCAAATAAATAACACTCAATCTGAATATTTAAGTAAGAAGAGAAATACCAATGTCAATGACTCATATCTTTGGCATCTAAGGTTGGGTTTTATTAACTCAACCAGAATTTAAAGGTTAATCCATGATGAGCCCTTGGACTTATTAAGATTAGAAAGTTGGCATCAGTGTGAATCCTGCCTTATGAAAAAAATGACCAAAAGGTCATTCACCTAAAAGGCTGATGAGCCAAGGAGATATTGGGCCTTATTCATACTGATGTGTGTGATCTTTTGTCTACACAAGCTAGAGGGGATTTTGAGTACTTCATCACTTTCACGGATGATTGTACAAGGTTTGGTTATGTCTACCTGTTGAGGTGCAAGTCTGACTCTTTTAACAGGTTCAATGAGTTTAAGGCTGAAATGGAGCGACAGACAGGTAAACTAATCAAAACCTTACGATCGGATCATAGTAGAGAATACATCTTCGGTGAGTTCAAGGATTACATGATACATCATGGGATAGTATCTCAACTCTCTGCGCCGAGTACATCCTAGCATAATGGAGTAGATAAGAAAAAGAACAAGACATTAATGGAAATGGTCCAAAGCATGATGTTTCATGCTACTCTTCTGGTCTCTTTTTCGGTCTCTTTTTAGGGATATGCCTTGGAAATAGCAACATACATTCTGAACTTAGTACCTTCCAAGTCAGTACCTAGGATGCCTATGAAATGTGGACTGGGCATAAGTCAAGTCTAAATCATCTCAGGATATGGGACTGTCCAACTTATATACTGATCAAGGGAGACAAGCTAGAACTAAGATCAAAATTATGCTACTTTATTGGATATCCAAAAGGGACAAAAGGAGGTTACTTTTATCATCCCAATGAGCAAAAAGTACAGGTAAGTACTAATGCAAGATTCTTGGAGGATAATCAAAGTACTTCTGCCAAAGGTTCAACAAAGTTGGAACTTGATGAGAAGTTATCTTCATAATCAACTTCTTCAGACCCGATTATGGAACAAGAAAAGGCACAAACGGAGCTTCATCATAGTGGGAGGGTATCTAGAGTTCCAGAAAGATGGATAGGAGAGGCATTCGAGCTGGTCTCTGACCATCAGAAATAAGATCCCACTAGATACGAGGAGGCTATTGCTAATGCCAATGCAAATCTATGGCATGAAGCGATGAAAGCCGAGATTCAGTCTATGTACTTCAATCAAGTTTGGGATCTTATAGCTTTACCTGAAGGGATAAAACCCATTGGGTGTAAGTGGCTATACACGAAGAAGAGGGGAGCGAATAGGAAGGTGAAAACCTTCAAAGCTAAGCTTGTGGTGAAAGGGTATACTCAGAAAGAGGGAATCGATTATGAGGAAACTTTTTTCTCGGTAGCCATGCTTAAGTCTATCTCTATCCTCCTTGCCATTGCATGTCATTTCAACTACGAGATATGGCAAATCGATGTCAAGATAGCATTTCTTAATGACCATTTTAACGAAGACATTTATATGTCCCAACCGGAAGGTTTTATTGCTAAAGGCTAGGAACATATAGTTTGCAAGCTTAAGAAATCCATTTATGGACTGAAGTAAGCATCTAGAACATAGAATATTCATTTTGACGAGATTATAAAGTCTTACTGTTTTATTCAAAACGAGGATGAACCATGCGTGTAAAGGAAATTAGAAGGCATAAATGTGATTTTTCTTGTTCTATATATAAATGACATTCTACTCATTGGGAATAATATAGGAACATTGTCATCTACTAAGGTTTGACTATCTAGTTAATTCAGTATGAAGGACTTGGGAGAAGCCAGTTACATTCTCGAGATTAAGCTTCTTAGAAATAGGAAGTAGAGAATGTTAGAATTATCCCAAACAACATACATTGACAAGATGTTGGCCAAGTTTGGTATGGACTCATACAAAGGAGCTCTAATCCCTTACAGACGTGGGTTGACTTTTTGTTCTAAGGACTGTCCTAAGTCTCAAGAGGAAAAAGGCAGAATGAGTAGGATTCCCTACGCTTCGGCTGTGGGAAGTCTCATGTACACCATACTGTGCACTAGGCCAGAAATCTATTTTATCGTAAGTTTAGTTACCAGATATCAGTCAAACCCTAGGAATGTTCATTGGCAAGCTGTAAAGTATATTTTCAAGTACCTCAATGGTACGAAAGATTATATGCTGCTTTACAGGGCTGATGACTTGGTTCCTACTGGATTCACAAACTTAGATTTCCAAGCAGATAAGGATGAGAGAAAATCCACAAGTGGATATATCTTCACCTTGTCTAAAAGAGCTGTTTCATGGGAAAGTATCAAGCAGTCTGGCTCCGAAAGTTCTTTTCAGAACTTCGAGTTGTACCACACATGGACAAACCGATTGTGGTGTATTGCAACAATTCAAGAAAAGTCTCACAATCTAAAGAATTCAAGAACCACAAGAAGGGAAAGCACATCCAGAAGAAGTACTACTTGATCCGGGATTTCATTCAGAGAAAGGAAATCAGATGGAACAGATAGCCTCGGAGAACAACCTGGTAGATCCTTTCACCAAGCCTTTGGCTGAGAGAGTCTTCAAAAGACACTTAGACGTCATAGAAGTGGGAGATTGTTGAAATATATGCCCTCTAGACTAGTTTTCTGATGTAATTATCAAATTTATCAATAAAAGAATTTATTCTCAAAATTTGTTTGTGAATTTACATTTTATTTGTGTACAATTTACGTTTGGATAGGACCCATTGTGTTTAAGTAAGTGATCCGTGTGAATGGTGGTTTTTCACAGTAAGGTATAGATCACGGGTTACTTAACACATAAATGTTTGTTATTAATCGATTAATGAGAAAGGGAATCTCATCATGTTTAGGTTATTGTGTTATGAATTTCAAATGAGAAATAACTTACCTTTAGCTAATGAGTAGTTCACTCACTTCATGGCATGAGCGTTTTCGAATATGTAGAACAGGACCTGTAATAGTAGTTTCTAAAAGTAATATTTAAAATAAACCCAGACTATTACTGCTACAATGTAGACTAATACTCTACTGCTTGAGTATGAGTTGGTGGTCTAACGAAGCTGGAAGCATGTACTTTGATATGTTGTAGTTGAGGTTCTTTCGTAGAGTCGATATACTTGTATGTTAGGTATATCTGACTAGTTAGTTAAGACAGACATGTACAAGATAGCTTCTACGCTATATTGTCCCTTGTGACTATTCAAATTATCTAAATATCCAGGGCCCTAGGAAACATGACTTGGATGTTTACTTTAAGGTAGTTCCCTTGGAAAATGGAAACATTCCAAGAGTCGTGGATCATTAGACTAGAGGTCTAAGGCTGGTAAATTTCTATTAGAGAGGTGTTAGTACACTCATCCTCTCTAAATGCACGGCGATGCATATAGGGGTATTTTAGTCATTACACCTGCAAGTCGAAGACTTTACTAACGCAACATTGTCATTGGGGTCAATATTTTTTTACGGTGATATTAGGAAATATTTAAAATGCAAAATATAGCTATTTATATAGTAGGAGTATTTTGGTCATTTTAGTAACTAAGGCGATATGTCTTTTGATCCCCAGAATAGCCCTTAAGTCCTGACAAATTTAGGTTAAGGAATTGGTCTTGATAATTATGGGTTTTATTTTATTTTATTTAAGTAATCTAATCTAATTTATTATTGGATTAGAATAAAATAAAAGGCTCAAGTGAGAGTATATATTTTATCTAGTTTAATTGGTTAATTAATTATTCAAGGCTTAAGGCCCAGATTGAATAATTAGAAAATTAATATAGGTATAAACTAGATAAAAGGCCTGATATTTTATATTGGTCTATTTGGGCTTGTTAATTATTTATTAGGCTATTTTATAAAGTCCAAAAAATAAATATTTGAGACTTATTATTTATAGGTGTTCAAGCTCAAGAATAAATAATTTTATCTGGTGCAATGAATAAGACCAAGGGCAAAATAAAATTTATAAAAAATTAAAAACAATTAAAAAAACATAAACAACACGAGATGGATCCCGTATTGTTTGGCGTGAGAGGATAACAAAAGCATGGGGTTTTTTGTTTCACTCTCTTGGTTTCTCTCGATAATGATTTGTATGAAATGAAAGAAAAAGGAAGACCAAGGTGAAAGATGAGGAAGTCGGTGAAGCTTTCACTAGCTAAAAAGAAGAAGAACCCAACACTCTGTAAGCCTTCACGGGTAAAGGAAAGGGCATTATTTCGGAAGCTAAAAAGCTTCGCGTGAATGAGACGAAGCCAGCGTTTACAAGGACGTGATCCAGTAACTTCAAACATCCTCATTTAGACATCTTCTTTGGTACCAATAAAGTCATTCAAACACAAAAGTAAACAACTTTCATGATGCTTTGTAATTTTTTCGTTCTATAAGCATACTTTCGGTTTCATCATTTTTGCCATTTTCATCCTACATCAATGGTGTGTGGCTAAACTAGCTATGTTTTAACCAAGGAATGGAGAGTTGTTTCAGCTTTGGGCTGGCTGAAATTAGCTATGGAATGGCAAAGAATTTTCTAGTTTTATCAACTAGCTAAATGAGTATTTAATGAAATAAAATCTGGAATTTTAATTTGAAATTTGAATAAATTTGGATAGAGTGAAGATAGGAGTGTTTCGAGGTATGTTAATGGAGTCCTTTTATTCAAGGTAGGTGGAGAAGCCAAGAGGTTCTATCCATGGCTGAAAGAGGGCCGAAATTTGGTGAGGTTTGCTGAATAAATTCGGCCTTACCGTGAAGAGGCAAAGCTGGAATAAAATTCTGGTTTTGAAGCTCAAGAATACTTGGAATTGAAATGGTTTTGGTGCAAAATTTTTTGTCTACTTTGGAACGATTTTGCAGCTAGAATTTAAAGGTGTTTGAAGGTCCATTAATGGTGGTTTTCCAGCCATCATCTTGAAGAAGAAAGGAGAAAGTTCCAACTGTTCATGTGCTCTAATGGATGGCTTCAAGATCATGTTCAAAAGTTGCTAACTTGCTGGAAAAAATTCTGGTTTGGCTTTATTTATGAAGCTGTAAAAATTCCAGGAATTTCAGCCTTCATCCTTATACAAGATGGTTGGTTCCTTTCAAGGTTTGGGTAGGGAAGCTTGCTGCAACTTTTCGAAAACAATTTTGAAGGAAATCTAAAAAAAAATTCAGATTTTTAACCAAAACAAGAACAAGAAAAAGATGATGTTCTTGAAGAAATAGCTATGGCGATTTCATTGAAACCTCTACCTATTCTTCCTCCTCATTTTCAGCCAACCCCTATCCTACAAGAGCTAAGATGTTTGAAATTCCAAGCAAGGAATTATCCAAGAACTTTATGGATATAAAAATAAATTAAAGATTTAGGAATAGTTTAAATTTTAAGACGTTTGGACAAGGCTTGCAAAAATAATGGAGATAAGAATTCTTCTAGAATTTTTTTTTTTTAGGACAAAACCACATAGTCAAGACATTACCAGTATGTCTTCCTTAAGACAACATTCCTAACTTTAAGGAATGTAAGAAGAAAGAAAATTCAAACATGGGTTAAGATAAATATGAATAAAATTTAAGTGATGGGATTTGAACTCAAGACCTTAGAGATTAATTCACAAAGCTCTAACCACTTAACCACACTAACTCTTATTCTTATTTTCTCAACCAAATATTCTTCTTATCTAAGCCTCAAGCCATCTGCCTATTTTAACCTCAAGTAAAATTACCTTTTTACCATTTCCACTCAACAAGCACAAATAAATCATATAACCTATAAACCACAATTCTAAGGGACACAAAATCATTCAAGAGATATATTTTATGCATGATGACATAATATGCATCATATCCCTCTTACTCTATGGTAGGTTTAAGTGGGGTTTTACAAAGGGGGTGTGTAATTTTTCTTTAGCTTGGCTACTTCTGATTTCTGTCCCACTATTAGTGTGACTTATCATTCTTGGCTAGCTAGAATATCTTATCTTTTCGCATTTTCTTTCTTTCTCTACCCCCTCCCTCCTCCCTTCCTAAACCATATACTTGAAATACTGGAAATGAATTGAACAGTGAGCAAGATATGAAAATTAAGATATTTTTGCTCCTTTACCTTTAGAATGTTTTTGTTAAGAGAAAATATGAAATCAATTTTGTTTGTGATTGGCAACAAAATTCCGGTTTCTTTGAAATTTTTATTGAAAAACCTTAAAAGAGGAGTAAATAAAGTTTTTGAAAATTTTAAAACACTTTTCAAAAAAGTTCTATTTTTCGAAGTCCTCCTTTTGTTTTTCAGATCGAGGAGTTTGTTGGATATGCAAAGAAGAGTTTTGAGCAGCCTTAAGGAACCAATTAGGATCTAAATAAAATAAGACAAGAGATGTGCAATCAATACCGAAATAAAGATGGATTGGTGAGAATCATAAAGATTTCTTTTGAATGATTGAAAACATTGAACAAAGAAATTCACAAGCCGTTAGAATTTAAAAGCAAGGAAGATGAACAAAAGATTTATAGTGGTTCGATCCTCCAAGATCTACATCCACTACTTTAAGCTCATACTTAAGGATTTTAAACCAGATCTCTATAAACTCAAGTCAACATATTTGTGTTTATCTACACCAATTACACAAGAGGATCACCATACTTGGCTTTACGAAAACCTCTCAATCAACTACAAATCAAGGCTCATACCAAATGGATTTTACACCACAACCTTGATATAAAAAAAAAAGATTATAGGAATGAAATAGAGATAGCTCACACTTTTGAGCAAATAAGCAAACAAATGAGTACTAACAGCCTTTACCTTTTAAAGCAATTAGATTTCACTTCAAAGCACCAATGAAAAGGGAGATTTTTGTATTCTAAAGTGTAAAAGTGTTTTTGAGAAAGATAGGACAAAAATCTACTTTAAAATCGAATTTTGAATGCTTTTATAGAAGCAAAAAGTAAAGCTCCAATGGCTAGAAATGGCTAGTTTCTTGCTATCAGATTTTTTAGCATTTTGGACTCAAGGATTAAACGAGGGTGCGTCTAAAAGGTGAGTACAAAATAGCACTTTTCTAGGCAGAAATATTTTGATGCTGTTTACAGAGTTTTGGACGAAACTTTTGGATGTAGAGCCATCCAAATTACTCAACCCAAAATTCTGAAGACTTAATACTTTTAAATCTTTTTGCTTGTATGCTTGAAGGTAGAAATAAATTGAATCATAAGATAAGAAAGACATAGGAATTTACACAATATACCTTAACAAATGATTCCTAATCTAAAGTTCTTTCATGAGGATTTCATAATCTTACGAGCTCTTAGGTTAAATGTGTACTTGATCAATCACCACTTTGGATTCCATTTCCTTAAGAGTTGCTTATCAACCTTATTTGCATGCCTTGAAAGACTTAGGGTCAAATATGTCCTAACATATGTAAGTCACATAAGTTAGTCCTTTGTCATAAGTCAAAACTCGGGAGAATGCCCTTAGGGTTAACAATCTTTCCCTTTTTAAGTGATAACAAACTTAATGGGATTGTGATATAAAAACAATGATATGTACAGTACGGACATGTTAGACCAAGAGTAATATGAATATTTTTCATTGAAATGCAATATCTCATTATAGGACTCAAAGAGTGCTTATGAGATTAAGATAGAAACTTTAAACATGTACTCATAAACATGGCTCAATGAGCCTATGGCCCAACCTACCTCTTTATCCTCTTTCCTTCCATCACATGACTATTCCATAAGAGAATAGTCGTACTTAGTAAAAAAAAAAAATGTATAGATATATACATAAAGAGGTATAGGATATAAATCAAAAGATGTAATGCTCTCCCTTAATATGTGCATATATAAACATAAGATGTAAAGCCATAAAGTGCATTTTAAGAGTAAGACTAGATTTAAAATTTTAGACTTCCAAAATATGCATCCAAAATAAGAGAAGTGAGACAGAAGCTAATCTTCTTTAAAAAATTTTGGTCTTAAGGTTTTAGATTTCTAAAACATGTGTCCAAAATAAGGTAACAAACAGAAGCTAGCCTTTTAAGAACTCATTTTTGGGCCGGACTTTTGGATTGAAGAAATGTGAGTCCAAAACTCCCCATATGTATGTGCAGGGTAAAAATGAATTTTCAGATATTTTTAACCTAGCTTAGTTTTCTCGAGATATTTCAAATATAAGGAATGTTCTAAAAAAAATGTCATAATTTTCAACATAGTGCATATCATAATCATTGTCAAAACAAATCATCCAACCACCTAAATCTCAATTTGTTAGAATGCATAATAGACTTAGACACACACTTCAATCTCCTTTGTTCATAACAGCAACAACATCTCAACATAATTTCCATCTAACACTTCAATCACCCAAATCTTCACAGTCTGCATTTTTAAACTGTGATCATAAACGGACATAATCACTATCCATAAATTCATAGTTTTCTAATTTTCATTGACCAACATATAGCTAGTATATACAACCAGCATATATTCACACTATCATACAATCTTCCAATAGACATATCACAATCTCCCAACATAATTGCCAACATCACCAGTTTATAATTTCCAACAATACCTATTCAACACCAACATCATCAGTTCACAATCCCCAGTAATATCCTAACATAATCACCAGAATCACTAATATCATCAGTTTATAATTTCTAAAAATGCCCATTCATCACCAACATCATCAGTTTACAATCTCCAGCAATGCCTATTCATGTTTCTTCCCCTTTGTCATCAATCAAAATGCAAATAAAAGAAGAAGATAAAGAGATGTAGAATAGATATATATTAGCAGATAGATCAGTAAAAATGTAGAATGTTCAAGTACTAGAGCAGAAATTATAAAGTGAATTGTTAATGAGAAAGCAATAAAAATTGTTTAAGCATAAGGAAAAGTCTGGAAGTAGCTCACAAAAATGGTCAGTCACGGAATGTGAATTGTTTCTAACTTAGACCCGACATCTCTTTTGGAATGCTATCCAGCAATTCGGCTGGACTATTTTTTCACCACCACATCTTCTGTCATTTACCAAATGAACTTCCAGCTATAGTGGACTTGGCAGCAGGTACCTCATTAGGAGCAGGTGGTGCTGATTTTTCCTTACGCATGGGTATCTGCCTTCATTTTTCACTGTCCTTAAGGGTTTGTTGTTTACCAAAATCTTTATCTTTCAAGTTTTCCTCAGTCTAGGTGGTGTTCATTTTTTCATCCTCCTTTTCCTTCAAAGTATCATGTTCATTGACATCTTCTACCTCTTAGGCAGTTTGTTCTTCAGTCTTTTATTCTCGAGATGGTACTGATTTATCAAGAATGGTTTCAGCCTTTTGACTATTCTCTTCCACAGCAGTTAGCTGTTAGTGTTGTTCCCTAGAGGCAATCACTTGTACTATGTATATTGCATATTAAATAAATAAGAGGCATTCTTTATCTTTCAGTTTGATTGTTATATCTAAATATGTGTACAAACCGTTAGATAAAGTCCCTAGTACAACACAGTGTTAAGGAAATCATGATAGAGATCATAATGTGAGATTCCTACTACACTATGCAGTGTTTGTACTTAAATAATCCCCAGTCATAGTATTAATAAGATGGGACATTATTAATACACCAAGACTGGCACATGTTATATCTCTTGATTGGATCAAGCGGTGGTTCTCACATCCGTGGGTATTGGGATACTCAGGATTAACGTGTGGATGCTTGTTTTGAAACAAGTTCAATGGATGACCTAGCTACGAGATAATCACTTGGATAACTATTTAGTGCCAGTGATAGAATCTCATTATAGCAAGTGTGCAAGTATCCTTAGACTTGAGATCTCCAAGGTGCTTTGTTTATCGAGCGTTGTACTTTGATTCTAATCTTTGGAGTCTTATCTAGGACCGCCTATGGGATGGATATTGGGTACAACGTAAAGTAAACGAAAGTAGTTGAGAGGGTCAATAAAGGATTCACCACTCCTAATAGTAGGAGAGTATATCTCAAGGCCACTTGTAGAAATCATTACTCATGAAGTCCTTGGCCAAGGCGACTATGTGATGGAAATGGTTCCAATTGATACACATATCGAGTAATGGATTTCTTGAACAAGTACTAAAATATTCAGGCCAGAGTTAATAATATTCTGGAGAGAGTTGGCACTAATTCCATACTCTAGACTGAATGAGATATTGTATGTTGAAAGGAGTTTATTGCACTGATAATTTACTATTGAAAGGTTCATGTCATGCCACTTGACTTTCTGGACTTTTGGGTGGTCAAGAGTCATTGCTAGACGTCGTTCTTGATATGCTAAATATGAATTTATTAATTAGAGAATTAATAAATTTAATCCTTTATTTTATTAAGGATTATTAATTCTAATATTGTTAAAATTAATTCATATTATGCTACCAATAAGACCAGGAAACCTAATGGGTCACACACAATAAAGGTTTGAATGCTCAAATATATTATTTGATAATATTGTGGGGTTAATTAAGAGAATGGAATATATTTATAGGTGAATTATAAGTGTGTTATAATTCATGGGACCTAATTCTAATTAAGTAAACTTCAAGGATCAATTTGTTGACAATTGGATGTTGAAGGACTAAGTTACAATTTATGGTAATTATAAATCTATAAATATAAGGAAATGGTTTCCTTAGGGTTAGAGACAGACTATTCACGCAATAACAGAGAAACCGTTTCTCTGCCTCTCTCTTGATCAAACCCTAGCCGTCTCTCTTCTTAATCAAAACCCTAGCCTCCCGAATTCTACTAGCATAGAATTGTGAGATTGTGAGCATTCAACCTTGTGTGGATTATCATTAGAGGGAGTTCTTTCTTGGACTTCAGTTGAGCTGCAGTGAACGATTTTGGATAATCTGGATCGCGCCTGCGTTCTTGTTTCTGAAATTTTTGAATTCCGGCTTCACGAGGTAATAAACGCAATCTTCTCCTTTTTCCCGTTTCTATTGCAAACCCGTGACCCATGGCTTGGATTTCTTGTTGTTTTCCGCTGCGCTTAATTTGATTATTCATGATAGAAATCCTACATTAGCCTGAACCCAAAGTTCTGGATTTCTGAGTTGAGGCTATTTACCTTAACAGCCAACACATTTATGGCTTCTAGAATGCTCTAATTGATGTCAGTGTCATGAATTTTCTATTTTCCCTTGCTAGAGGACTCTTCTTGAGTTTCCATCTCAGCCTTTCTTTTTACTCCTACAGGTTAAGCAGTCTTGCCTTCAGCCTTAACCTTTAACAATCTTTCCTTTTCATTGTTAGAAACATCTCTGAATAGTTTCCACTCATTATTCATTCGCACATATCCCTTTTTCTCAAAAGACTCAAAGCTGTAAACATTTATCTTTGAAGAAGCAGGAGTAATCGAACTCAGATCAATACTGAAATATCTGAACACTTTAGTTAATAAATTTTCGTGGGGCAGGGCTTTGCTTGAAGTGTTCCTTATTTGCATCATTAATTTAGCAGCAAGAAACCCAAAGCTTATTGGTCTATTCTCGAATAGCGCCAACATTATTACTATCTACATAATGTTTATAGAGGTTTTGTGACCAAAGCTTGGAACCACCATGGTTGAAACCATGTGGTGCAGAATTCTACCTGGTCCATTTAACCATTTTGTATTTCTATGGCCTAAGTTCTTGAAGCTCTTCCCACCAGTGAATCTTTCCTCAAAGTTTCCTAAATAAAAAACATTTGTTCCTTCGGGAAATTTATTTGTCTAGGAAATTGAATCCCTCCATCTCTTACTCCAACAATTCGGTTTAACAGCCGATGGTTGAACTCTACATTCACAAATCCTACTCTGATGCTATACCATTGCACCCTAAAACCTCCCCCTGTCTCCTCAAATCGTCCCTTTTTTCAAATTTGCATAAAACTCCCAAACTAATGGGATGTATAGTTTCTCATCAACTGTTAGTAAGGCTCCCTAACCCAAATTTTCAAACATATTCAGAATATTAGAGAAATTCAAGAATCCCCCAATATTAACCCGATATCCTGAAATCACAGTCTTATTCCTAGACAGCAAATTATTAAAATCAGACTCACATTTTTTATCAAGAAAGTGAGGTACCTGGATTTCAAACCTTTCTGGTGTAGTATGCTGTACAGATGAGTCGGTTCGTGAGGCTTCCTCAGCGATTTTCTTTTCTTTCTATTTGGTGTCCAGTGGTGCAACAAGTTTTGTCTTAGCTACTGCGTTACTTTTCTTCCCCATCTTGGTCTTTTTCACAGCTCTTTTGTTAGATTTTACTGCTTTCGTCATAGCAGAAGTGAAAGGAAGGTGAAAGATTTTTGATTTAGTTTGGCGAAGATGAAGTTAAATTTTTTTAGAGACACAGTGCAATGATGGTTTCTGATTGCAAAGAGAGAGAGAAAATGATAGCTTTTTGAGATTTCCTATGTTCTAGAGAGGATAAGTATAATCAAGTACTTTACATCAAAGACTTTTCACCAGAAATAAGGTGTTGGTTTTTTGAAAAATGCACAGACATTTGAAAATTTGAAAAGTCATTTCTAGACTTATTTTTTATTTCTCCCAGATAACAAAAAAATTAGACTATTCATAAACTCTGAGCCGCTGATATTTCGGATTTTGACTGAGTCCAAAATCGACCGTCCAAAAGGCGGAATAAAATAAGTTCAGCTTAGGGGATTTTGGAATCGTGCTTTCTAGATATTGCGTCTAAAAGCTCTATCCAAAAGTTGTATCTTCAATAGTTCTGCAAAAATAGACAAATAAATCTTTGGCAAAATGTCAGTTACATGATTCTGGTAATTCCTAAACGTCTTCATAGATGATTGAATCTTTCTTCGACCAGAGGTTTTGTAAAAATGTCTACAAGCTGTTCATCGATTGAGATATATTCAACACACACATCTCCTTTAAGAACATGATCTCTAATAAAGTGATGCTTGATCTCAATATGCTTAGTTCTAGAATGTTGAATTGAATTTTTTGTTAGATTAATTGCATTTGTATTATCACATAATATAGGTACGCAATCGAAATTAAGACTGAAATCAAGTAATGTGTTTTTCATCCACAAGATTTGCACACAACAGCTCTCTGCTGCAATGTATTCAGCTTTGGTTGTGATAATGATACACAAGTTTATTTTTTGATGTGCCATGACACTAGAAAAATATCTGAGAAATTGGCAATGCCTGCTAGTATTTTTCTGTTTAACTTTACAGCCTGCATAGTCCATATCAATATAGTCTATAAGATCAAAGGAGTTAGTTCAAAGATACCATAAACCATAGTTGTGTGTTCTAACTAGGTATCTAAGAATGCATTTCACAGCACATAAGTAAGATTCTTTCGGACATGATTGAAATCAGCGCAAAGATAACTGAAAACATAATATCTGATCGGCTAGCAGTAAGGTATAGCAAACTCTCAATCATATCTCTGTATTTTGATTCATCTACTTTCTTACCCTTTTCATCTTTGTAGAGCTTTCGAGAAGTGCTCATAGATGTACTGATTTCTTTGGCTTCATTCATACCAAACCTCTTGAGCAGTTCCTTAGCATACTTAGCTTGATTTAGAAAAATTCCATCATTGGTTTGTTTAATTTGCAATCAGAGAAAAAAGTTAAGTTCTCCTATCATGCTCATCTTGAATTCTTGCTGCATAATCTTGGTAAATATCTTACGCAAGGATTCATTAGTAGCACCAAAAATGATATCATTAATATAAATTTAGACAATAAGAAGATCATCAGAATTTTTTGATTTAATAAATAGTGTAGTACCAATCAAGTCTCTTGAAAAATCTTTTGAGAGTAAGAATCTACTAAACCTTTCATACCAAGCTCGTGGGACTTGTTTTAAACTATAAAGAGCCTTTGAGAGTTTGAAAATATTATTTGGAAAATGCTCATGAATAAAACCTAGAGGTTGTTCTACATATGCCTCCTCTTCATTAAAACCATTCAAAAATGCACTTTTAACATCCATTTGATAAAGCATGAAATTTTTCAAAAATATGAAGGTAAATAGCATTCTTATAGACTCTAATCTAGCAACGGGAGCAAATGTCTCATCATAGTCAATGCCCTCTTCTTGATTGAATCTTTGGGCAATAAGTCTAGCTTTATTTCTAATCACCACCCCATGTTCATCATGTTTGTTTTTGAAAACCCAGTTGGTACCAATGATCAGATGATCAAGTGGTCTAGAGACGAGTTTCCAAACTTGATTTCTCTCAGATTGGTTCAGCTCTTCTTGCACAGTTAGAATCCAAAAGTCATCGTGAAAGGCCACATCAATACAGTTAGGTTCAATACTTGAAAGTAATGCAAAATTGTCCACAAAGTATCGTCTAGTTTTGAACAACTAGGATCACCAATAATTTGCTCTTTTGGATGACTAGTTTTGTACTTCCAATCTTTGGTAGCCCTTGATCAGTTTACTCGTCAGTTTCTTGCTTGCTTTATTCAGCTTGTTGTTCTTCTAATTCTTCTTCTTTGGCATGAATGTCAAGCAATGTGGCTTTGTGTTGTTCGCTGTCTTTTTCTTTTGAAATCCCTACATCATCATTATCGTTTCTCGATGTATATATATTAGATTCATCAAAGACAACATGTACAGATTCTTCCACACATAAAGTCCTTTTGTTGTACACTATATATGCATTTTTATTATAAGAGTATCTAAGAAATATAACCTCATCAAATTTGCTATCAAATTTTTCAAGATTGTCTCGAGTATTAAGAACAAAACATTTGCAACTAAAGACTTTAAAATAGAAAATTTATGGAGTTTTGTCAAATAAAAGTTAAAGGTTGTTTTTCTTAGAAAATGTCTCAACATGATTTGGTTAACAATATAACATGTTGTATTGACAGCTTCAGCCCAAAAGTATTTGGAGGGGAGTTTTCACAAATCATAGATCTAGCAATTTCTTGCAAGGTTCTATTTTTCCTTTCAACAACACCATTTTGTTGAGGAGTTTTAGCAGCTGAAAGGTTATGAAAGATTCCATTTTCATCACAAAATTGTGTAAACTCATTGTTGCAAAATTCTCTACCATTGTCACTCTTAATAGAAATCAATTTGCATCTAAGAGAATTTTGGACATGCTTGAATAGTTTAGAAAATTTAGAGAATGCTGTTAGGTATCTCTCGCATATCATATATGGCGCAGCGAAAAAATAAGAACAAGATACCACCCAAAGATCCATATATGTGTGGAAAACAAGATATAAAGAGAACAAATGTAACAGCTTTTTACCTTTCTTTGATCGTGTGGAAAACAAAATTTTCCTTCTTCAAGTCGATGTGCGATCCAGCAATCCTCTTGATTAAACACCACGAGAGTTGAACATCCAACAACTATAATCACAGTGTGTGATTATCTCTAACAGAAATTCACACAGAGGAACACTCTCAAGCACCAAAATATTTCTGTGCTAGAAGAAATCAAGAATGGCGGCTAGGGTTTATGGTGAAGAACAACGAGAGAGAGAGAGAGAGAGAGAGAGAGAGAGAGAGAGAGAGAAGAGAAAGTTTGGAGTTATTTTTTGCATCAATCACCTCCAAGCTAGGGTTTTGTGTGTCTCATCTATATGTTACACGAAATCTGCTAGAAAAATACTCCAACTCAGGATTGTAAAATAATAAGAATTCGCTAATTGTAATTGGAAACATCAAGTTCTCACAATTACAATTTGGACTAAAAATTATAACTAATTATAATTTGGCCACAATAACTTCTCTTTCTCTCAATTAAACCCACTATGCTATCAAATAACATCTTGAATATATAATCCTCTATTGTGTGTGACCTATAAGTGTTGGGAAATATGCCCTCTTAGACTAGGTTTCTGATGTAAACATTGAATGTTTTAATAAAAGAATTTATTCTCAGAAATTGTTTGTGAATTTACATTTTTTTTTTTTGTGCACAATTACGTTTGGAAAAGACCCATTGTGTTTAAGTAAATGGTCCATGCAAATGGTGGCCTTTTACAGTAAGGTATGGATCATGGATTACTTAACACATAAATATTTGTTCTTAACCGACTGATGAGAATGGGAATCTCATCATGTCTAGGTTATTGTGTTAAGAATTTCAAATGGAGAATGTCTTACCTTTAGTCAGTGAGTAGTCCACTCACTTCATGACATAAGCATATTTCGAATATGTAAAACAGGACCTGTAGTAGTAGTTTTTTAAAGTACTATATAGTAGAAACCTAAACTACTACTGCCACAGCGTGGACTAGTACTCTACGACTTGAGTATAAGTTGGTGGTCTGATGAAGCTGGAAGCATGTACTTTGATTTGCTTTTAGTTGAGGTTCTATCGTAGGACCAATATACTTACATATTGGGTATGTGTGACTAGTTAGTTAAGACAGACTTGTACAAGATAGTTTTTATACTATATCGCCCCTTGTGGTTATCTGAATGATCTAAATATCCAAGGCCTTGGGAAACATGACTTGGATGTTTACTTTAGAGCAGCTCCCTTGGAAAGAGAAAACAATTCAAGAAGTCGTGGATCATTGGACTAGAAGCCTAAGGATGGTAGATGTCATTTAGAGAGGTGTTAGTACATTTCTTCCTCTCTAATGCACGGCGATATATAGAGGGGTATTTTAGTCATTTCACCTGTAGGTTAGAGACTTTGCTAACGTAACATTGTCCTTGGGGTCAATATTTCCTTATGGTGATATTAGGAAATATTTAAAATGTAAAATACATCTATTTATATGGCAAGGGTGTTTTAGTCATTTTAGTAGCCAAGGGTATTTTGCTATATTGAGATTATATCACTGGCACTAAATAGTTATCCATGTGATTTTCTCATAGTTAGATCATCCAATGAACTTGTTCCATTAACAAGCATCCACGTGTTAACTTTGAGTATCTCAATACGCACGGATATGAGAACCACCGCCTGATCAAATCAAGAAGTCTAACACATGTTAGTCTTAACGCATTAATGATGTCCTATCTCATTAATACTACAACTAGTGACTATTTAAGTACTAACACTATACAGTATAGTAGGAATATCATATCATAATTTCCTTAACACAGTGTTGTACTAGGGATTTTATCTAACAGTTATATTACATAAAAGTAAACAAAAGAAACTATAAAATAAACAATGTGTTTTATTAAAATAAAATGTGCCATATACAACGTATAAGTGATTGCCTCTAGGGCATAACACTAACAAATGCCTCATCTTTTTGTCTAAGAAACAAAGTGTAAGTAAATTTTGAGAAATCATTTACTAGACCATAAGCATACTTCTTACCACCAAGGCTAGTGGTCCTCATCAGTCCAAACAAATCCATATATATGTATTGATTCAAGGGGTTTTGATGTGGAAATCATTTTCTTGGGCTTAAAGGAGGTTTTGATTTGTTTTTCAAATTGTTATGCATCACATATTCTGCCTTTATTAAACTTCATTTTGGGCAGTCCCCTAACAAGTTCTTTTAAAGATAATTTGTTTAGCAAATCAAATGATACATGGCCTAGCCTTCTATGTCAAAGATAGCAATCATTATCATACACGGAAAGCCATCTAATATAATGAGCCATAAGATCATCAAGATAAAATACATATACATTCCTAACACGGTTACAACAAAGATTGTTTCATTACTTAAGCTGTCCATAATAGAGCAAGAATCTTTCTCAAAAATAACTTTGTAACCATTGTCACATAATTGACTAATGCAAAGCAAGTTGTATTTCAACTCATCAATCAATAAAACTTGTTTGATAAAAGTTGAAGATCCATTACCAATGTTACCTATGCCAAGTATCTTTCTTTTCTTTTTGTCTCCAAAGGTAACAAACCCATCATTTGTAGCTTGAACATCTTCTAATGGAGCTGCATTTCTAGTCATATATCTTGAGCATCCACTATCCAAGAACCACTTTGTGAAGTTCATTTTCTCCAGTGAATGTACCTATACATAAGATGGGAGAGTGATTTTGGTACCCATATCTTCTTGGGTCTATAGAGGTTAGTAGTAATTCTTTTAATTCTCTAATCAGTTTTCATTTCCAATGCTTTTTCTCATATGACACCTAGATGCATTGTGTCCATTTTTACCACAATAAGTGCAACATGTGTAATTTTTATTTTAGGAGCTTGTATTTACAAAATAAGACTTGTATTTTTCCTATTTTGTGCATATTACCATAGCCAAGGCCATTTCTGTTTCCAGCCATCCATTGAACTCCAAGAAGTTTATTCAAGTTGCTTCGGCCATCGGTGAATTTTTTAATACAAGTAGTAAAATTATCAACTTTCATTTTCATATTATCAAACTCACAGATCATGACTTCAAGAGATGAGACTTTATCATACAAACATTTATTCTCAAGAGTAGAACAGTTCAAGAAAGTAGAGATAATTTCTTTTTCAACTTTCAAGCAGCACATGGAGTCAAGAAAAGTTTTGTTCTCACTTATCAGATTGTCATTCTCATTTGATAAGGAATTAATTTTCACCTTCGTTTCCTTGTTCCTTCTTGACGGTATTTTTAATTCACGAAATATATCAATAAGAAGTTCATTTAGATCATCAATATTATCACAAGTAGAATCATGCAATTCAGTTATAAGGTTAGATAAGGAGTTTACCTTATCCTCTACTACCATGAAGCATATGTTAGCTGTTTTATTTTCAGAACCTCCATTTTCCTTAGATTCGGACTCATTTTGATCCCAAGTTCTCATTAGTCCTTTTCCTTTCTATGTTTTCAGATCCTTCTTTTTCTTTTTCAGCATCTTGCCTTCTTTCTCTTTGGCTATTGGGCAGTCAGTAATGAAGTGTTCTGTACTCTTGCATTCATAACATTAAGGCTTAAAAGATGAAGTTTGTCCCTTCCTTTTACGAACTTCTTTCATTTTTTGAAGTTTTCCTTTTTAAACATTTTTCTGAATTTTTTTGCGATCATGGCCAATTCTTTGGTATCCACTTCAATTCCATCATCACTATCAGATTAACTGCTATCAGCATCCTCATCAGTAGCTTTCAGTGACGTTCCTCTTTTGCCTTTGTCGTTGTCATCAAATTCTTGAAACTTTTTTAGTTTCATTACATGAGTTTTGATTTCTCCACAGCTAGAGCTTTAGGTTGCCAACTCTTTGGCAAGGCATCCAGAATTTTTTTATTTTATTCACCAAGGGAATAGCTTTTCTCATAGGCCTTAAGTCCATTTGCAATATTTGTGAATTTAGTGAACATATCGATTATGCTCTCATTTGGCTTCATAGTAAATAATTCATAATTATGAATCAAAAGCCCCAACTTTGATTCCTTCACTTGATTTGTCCCCTCATGGGTGACTTTAAGCAATCTCCACATGTCATGGGCTGAATCACAGTCACTTACTCTATTGTATTCAATGGCATCAAAAGCACAACATAGAATGTTGATAGCTTGAAAATTTAATGGCATTTTGGCATTTTCTTCAGCATCATATTCATCATTCTGTTTGGAAACTATTTAACCTTTAACACTTTTAGAAGGAAAATATGGTCCTCTTTCAATTAAATTCCATAACTCAAAATTAATTGAGGAAACATAAATCTTCATGCGATTTTTTCAGAATCTGTAGTTACTCCCAGTGAATAAAGGAGGTCTATTTGTTGAAGATCTCTTGACATAGGGAAGAGAGGAAATATTTGCCATAAGGATCTTTTCTACAAGGCTGTTTAGCCGAAGAAGAGTAGACTAACTCTCTGATACCAAATGAAAAATCTTGAATAAGGTTTTTGACAAATTTAAAACACTGCTAAAAAAGGATCTATTTTTTGAAGTCCTCGTTTTGTTTTTTAGATCAAGGAGTTTACTAGATATGGAAAAAAGAGTTTTGAGTGGACTTAAGGAACTAACTAGGATCTGAATGAAATGAGATAAGAGATGTGCAATCAATACTGAATTAAAAATAGGTTAGTGAGAGTCAAAAAGATTTCTTTTGAATAATTGAAAATATTGAACAAAGAAATTCACAAGTTGTCAGAATTTAAAAGCAAGGAAAATGAGCAAAAGATTTCTAGTGATTCGATCCTCCAAGATCTATATCCACTACCTTAAACTCACACTTAAGGATTTTAAACTAGATCTCTATAAACTCAAGTCAACACAATGGTGTTTATTTACACCAATTACACAAGAGGATTACCACACTTAGTTTTACCAAAACCTCTCAATCAACTACAAATTAAGGCTTACCACAAATAAGTTTTACACCACAACCTTGATATACAAAAAGGATTATAGGAATAAAATAGAGATAGCTCACACTTTTGAGCAAATGTGCAAACATATGAGCACCAATAGCCTTTACCTTTTGAAGCAATTAGATTTCATTTTGAAACACTAATGAAAAGGGAGATTTTTGTATTCTAAAGTGTAAGAGTGTTTTTGAGAAATATAGGACAAAAACCTGCTTTAAAATCGAGTTTTGAAGACTTTTATAAAAGCAAAAAGTAAAGCTCCAATAGCTAGAAAAGACTAGTTTCTTGCTGTCAGATTTTTCAGAGTTTTGGACTCAAGGATCAGATGAAGGTGCATCCAAAAGGTGAGTCCAAAATGGCACTTTTGTAGACAAAATATTTTGACACTGTTCACAAAGTTTTGGATGAAATTTTTGGATACAGAGCCATCCAAATTACTCAATCTAAAATTCTAACGACTTAATACTTTTAAATCTTTTTGCTTGTGTGCTTCAAGATAGAAATAAATTGAATCATAAGGTAAAGAAGACATAGGAATTTACACAATATACCTTAACAAATGATTCTTAATCTAAAGTTCTTTCATGAGGACTTCATAATCTTGCGAGCTCTTAGATTGAAGGTGTACTTGATCAATCACCACTTTAGATTCCATTTCCTTAAGAACTGCTTAGCAACCTTATTTGCATGCCTTGAAAGAATTGGGGTCAAACATATCCTATCACATGTAAGTCACACAAGTTAGTCCTCATCAATATTTGTCATAAGTTAAAACACAGGAGAATGCACTTAGGGTTAACAATTATTATGCCCTATTCTCACAATATATTCCTTGTTCAATGCTTTTGACTTGAAGTTTCCTTTTTTTTTATGTATCTTCATTACAATAATATTCTCAGACAAATTTGAGACTTGGTCCAATTGAAACTTTTTCCCTTGTATATAAGAACAAGAATCGTTATTAGATTTCACCGGTTGCAGAAGAACTATAGGTGAGTGAGAAAATTTTAAAAAAATAAAACAAAAAATAGATACTTACCCTTAATTGGTTTGTTGTGAAATGACTCAAAAAAATATGCAGCCTACATTACTCAAAAAAACTACTCATAAATTTTTTCTAGCAACAAATGATGCAAAAGAGGAATGCATCTGTGAATGAAGATTTTGGGACAAGAAACGAGGAAGAAATATGTGAAGATGTCCATGGAATGAGGTGTTCCCATATTGTTGGTCATAGGCATGGGCCAAAGTTCATTTCTCAGTTTAGGAAATCTATATCAAGATTGAATCATCATCCATTGAGCTATAGCAAACCATTTAGGCCTAGAAAGAACAAATTGAATCACAAAGAGCTAAAATTGAAGGTCAAATGAAAAAACTAGATACATCTACCCAATACTTGAGACTCAAAGCTCCCACTGTTGGAATGTATGCTCAAAATGGACAATGCATTTCTGTATTTTGAAAAATTAATAAACTATTTCATTCATTAATGTTTGTTTGTTTATGTATATATACATATTAAGGTCCAAGTGCTTTAGTAAGTAATCTACGTGATTGGATCGTACTTTCACAGAAAGGTGTAAATTATGGGTTAGTAACACATAAGTAAAAAATATTCTTAATCGATTGATAATGTTAGGTACTTCATCAAGGTTTAGATCATTACACTATAGTTTTTAAATAGAAAATGGTTTACTTTTAACTAGTAAATAGTCTACTCATGCTAATAGTATAAGCGTATTTGAAATACATAAAATTAGACCATGTGATAATAATATTTATAAAAGTACTAAAATAGATAAAGATTAATTTATCGCTACTACTATGCAGAGCAGTATCCTACGACTTAAGTAAAAGGTAGTAATCTAGTGAAGTTAGAGTTGTGCACTTTGATGTATAATAAGTGAGGTCTTATCGCAAGGTTAATAACCTTGTACATTGAGTGTATGGCTCTAGTTAATTAAGATGAATTTATACAATAGAGTTTCTATACCTCATTACGTAAAGAAATCAACTCATTGGGATTGTTCAGGATAATCTAAATAATGCAAGGTCTTGGGAAAACGTGACTAAGTATGTATATTTTTGGGTAGCTCCATGATAGGGGCTAAAATCACCATTATTTATCTAATTATTTGAGGCTGTTTTGCGATATATTTGTTGTAATAACTAGGCATATTCCTTCCTATTTGATATTTTGCTTATAAAAAGTGTTTTGGCAAATTTATGCATATATAAGTTAAATTCAAGTAAAAAGTGAACAAATCCATAATGCACCGGCGCCAAACCCAGTCAAGGGACCAGGCATCAAGTCCATTCTGGTCAAGGAGAGGAAACCGAGAAACTTTAAAGAAGAAAACAGAACAGACCTGGCACCAAATCTAACAAGTGGACCAGGCGTCGGGTCCATTTTGTCGGACCAGTGAAAACAGAATGAAAAACCAGAGGAAGAATAAATTGAACCTGGCGCCAGATAGGTCAACTTGACTTGGCGCCAGGTCCACTCTAGAAGGCAAAAATGTTGTGCACGAATTTAGAAATTTTTTAAAGATTTCAGTATTTTCTAATTCCTACTCAGCCAACATTCCTCAAACAACAAATTTAGCATCAAAGAAACCTATAAAAGCAAGAGAAAACACAAGAGAATAGAGAGAGAGATAGATAGAGAGGTGGATCCAAGAGATAAAATTCCATCCAATCATTGAATAAAGAATTCACCAAATCGAGGAGAGTTGTTTAAGAGAGTTTTCAAATGAGAAGAAAGAAGTTTGTCTATGAATACTTTTTTTGTTTTATCTTTGTTTTCTTTTCCTTAAATAATGATGTATTCAATATTTTTATTGTAATTTAACATTATTTTGAGATTCATGATTTTAAGTTAATTTGGTTATTTGATCAATACTTTATCATCTTTGGTATTTGATTACTTGTTATCATTGGTTATTGATGCAAATTCTTCTAATTAACTTAGGACAACGATATTAGGAGTTTTATTGCATTGATTTTGTATTTGTCTAATCTTAATAGACTTGAGCAACAAAGTTAAGGTTATAGGACTAAATAATCAAAGATTAGTTGATTTCACCTCGAGCAAATAGTTATTAGCTAATTTCATACTTATAAGGAATTGAGCCTAATGCATGTTTTGGTTATGTTAACTTGATTGGCAAATCTGTTAATATTAATCAAAAGATAGTAATTCTATGGATTGGGAAACAAAATGGAATTTATCTAAATAGATTCATGACTTAGGAAATGATTGAATTTTACTTTATATTTCTTCATAATGCCAAGATGATAATTAATTGAGAGAATTGTTAGTTGGTTCATTATCATGTTTTCTATGATAATTGTCTAAATTGAATATTCCTACATCCTTGAGTTGTATATATTTTTTTATTTTTTTAATTATTTTCTCACTTTATTTGGGTTGGTTAAATAATGAATGAAAAGTGATTAGTGTGTACTAGTTCCTTTAAGGATTGATACTTGTTAATTTCCTATGCTATGCTTACTCGTATGTGTATTTTGGAATTAATGTTTTAATTAAAGCTTGACTAAGAGATGAATTTAAATTTCATAATTTTTATACACCCAAAATTTACGCATCACTCCATATGATTAGTAGGTACATACTAGAAATCATAGATTATCAGACTAGTTATCAAATTGTAATACCCCACACCCTAGGTACCTAAATAGGGCAGGATGTCACCCCATCCAAAGGACTAGGGGTCATTATAATAAGGTACAAAAAGAAAAAAAAAAGTATAAAATTAAAGAAATAATCTCATTACATCAAGAAGCAAAACTTATACAAGTTTGAAAATTCAAAACTAACAAATATCTCTTGAAATAATTTCAAACAGAAATAAATAAATAAATTGGAGTTCATCTCCTAATGCTTCATCCTGCTCAGTATAAGCAATTCCCTGAAATCTGTTAGTGTTGTGCCATAGAGGCAATCACTTGTACATTGTATATGACACATTTTATTTTAATGAAAGGCATGATTTATCTTACAGTTTCTTTTGTTTACTTTAAGTAATATAACTGTTCGATAAAGTCCCTAGTACAACACTGTGTTAAAGAAATCATGATAGAGATCGTGATATGAGATTTCTACTACACTGGATGGTGTTAGTACTTAAATAGTCCCTAGTCATAGTATTAATGAGACAGGATATCATTAATGCATTAACACTAGTATGTGTTAAACTTCCTGATTTGATCAGGCAGTGGTTCTAATTGTTGGGGATATGCCCTAGAGTCAATTTGTACTTATACAATTGTCATTATGTTTTATATAATAATATGAGGCTTTCCTTTCCATGAATAGTGAGTTTTGTTTTGTTGGTCATCAAGTACGTGACTTGATAGTAAAACCCTACAATGAATACAATGACTATTCTAAAAGCTGTCCTCGATCGATTATTATTATTGGAATAATAATAAATTAAGATTAGTATGTTTGTGACTTGATGGCTATGTTTTACTGGCCATAGATATTTGTGATATCGAGTCAAGACATAAATAAATGTTAGAGAACATTGTATTGGACATGACCCACTGTGAGAGTACTTCATGGAATATGTCATAAGTACTTTCTAGCCATAATAATATTTAAAGTCCTTCGACCTAAATTCATCATAGTTTCCTACTTGATAAATTCTATATTTTGACATTGTCTAAAGTTGTCTTTAACCAGATAATAAATTAGACTACTGTTGGATATAGAATAAATCAAGGAGAGGAATATGATTGATTGTGAAGGAATTTGTCCCTCTCAGTTATGGGAGAGATATCCATGGGCCCATTGATAAGTTAGACTGTTAAAAATGCATGGCCGTGCTCAAATATATCAATCTAAGATATTGATATCATTTGTTTGAACAGTCTACTATGAAATCAAGAAATAATTGATTAAGCTTAATAAGGATGACATGCTTCGTGCCTTATGCTTAATCTGGATATCGTGTGACAAAATGACTAAATATAAAATTATGGTTTGGTTCAAAGAGATCACCGATCTTCATTTAACCTGGATAGTTATAATGTTTTGCTAGAAACCGCTTATAACTTGTGGGCCATTTAAATATGATTTAGGCACACTGCCAGTGTTAAATGAACCTATAGGGTCACACAATAAGCGAACTTGTTAGGTTATTTTTCTGGTGACCAGGTTCGATGAATCTAGATGATATCCATATTATAAGAATCTGACTCGATAAATTAATTAGTTAAATTACCGAGATAATTGTAGAATCTTATCATATCAGTTTTAATTTAATTTGAATTTAAATTAGAATATGATAAGATATTATTAGGGTTGGACTCTAAGAGGTTCGGGGGTTTTTAAGAAAACCCTAGCCGTCTTTTCAATAGTCCAATTTTTCGGTTGAGAACATTCGTGCCATTCTCTACCAGAAAGAAAAAAAAACCCTCTCAAACCCTAGGCGCTAGCACTCCCCGGGTATCGAGTGAGTTCGCGGTGTGTATCCGATAGAGGACGTTCGCATACTGCGGCGTCTGGTGATTGTTCGGGTTGAACGTACAACAGCGCAACCAGAATCGAAGGATTTCGATTACAGCAACCAGAGGTAATTCTTAAAGCTTAGATCTCTTAATCGTTTACTTGGGTCCTCGGGAGAGATTCGTGGATGTTTTTCGCGTTTAGGAGTCCACGAATCCTAACAGTGGTATCAGAGCAACTTGCTAAACGATTAGGTTGATTCATCTGTATTAATCATTTTGTTGAATACATGTATAATATGTATATATGAATTTAACTGGTATGTATCAGCATGTTCGCATGATTATGATTTTAGAATACTTAGCATGCAGACTGTCTGAATTAGGTTTAATGTGTGCGTCTTAGTCGCCTGATCAGACCAGATTAGTTACAGATTGTCTGTAAATTGGTCTATTTTAATATGATATGGTATCGTAAGCATACTATCCGTCGTTCTATATTTGCGAATTGCTTTTATTAATCGGCCATGATAATATGTTATCTGTATAAATATGATTAAAAGAACGCATATTGTCTGTAATATGAATTTTCACGGCGATGGTTACTAAGGGGTCCAAACGTTAATTTGATTAATTTTTGGAAATTGGAAGGCAAAATCTCATTCAATGAGAGTAGGAAAAATCGTTTTTCCTTCCGGGGCGCTGCCCCCGGAGACCCCCGCCCGCTGACCGGCTAGCGGGACCTCCGCCAGGGGCGCTGCCCCTTAACCCCGCCAGGGGCGTTGCCCCTCAGAACCCCAACTAACTGTTCGTTGTGTGTTATTCGTCAATGTTTTTTATTGTAGTTGTGGATTATTTTGAATAGTGCATAGCATAGCCCGTTTCATCCCAATGTGATTGGCTGGTTACATTATGGTTGTTTTAAGTTGTAATTTTTAAATACGGCCTGCGTGTCGTTATCCATTGTTGTAAAATTGTACTGCTTTCCTAGAATAGGAATTATTTTAATTTTACTATCCAATGTAAAAGAAGACGGCAGCCGACATTTACAACCAAGGAGGAGTATGCTTAAGGCATTAGAGAATGCTTAAGGAGTTCATATACCTAGATTGACCACCTTGATCTTCACTTTGCTCGTGATGATCAACATAGGTTATGGGCCATGCTATGTCACTTTTATTTATGTCTTGCATGCATATTTGATATGTTTATTTCCTGCTTACTACAATCCAATCAAATTTTTTTTAAGAAAGAAAAAATTTAAGTGTTAAATGCCTTCCAAAATCAAACACTTGTTATTACTTGGATCATCATATGGTCATTCCTACCAAAGTAGGATGCTTTTGATTATCTGAGTGAGATAAGATGGAAAATAGTTTTCCATATGTTTGATATGGTTTGACTTAACTGGGCTATCAAAATGGTTTTGGGCCTAGGGCATTTTATGAAATATTTTTAGCCGGGACATTTGATGTCTATCTCATTTAAAATTAGAGTTTTATTTAATTATAAGATTAAAGCCAAAGCTTACTTATGATTAAAACAAAATATTTTTTCCCACTACGAAACATCAAAATGTTGAAGTTTCAAAAAGTTTAAATGCTTTTAGTGGGAGTTTTTTGTTAGAGTCTCAAAAATTAATTACTTTGCATATTTTTGTATGTAGATAATGGCAACAAATAGTTGGAATAATTCATTGCGATCTGTGCTTGAGAAAGACAAGCGTAGTGGGACTAACTTTCTTGATTGGGCACGAAACTTAAGAATTGTTCTTAAGCAAGAAAAAATGCTCTATGTTCTTGAAAATCCTATTCTCCCTGCTCCAACAAATAACGCCTCAAAAGCTGAAAAAGATGCTTATAGTAAGCACAAAGATGACTCCAACGATATTACTTGCCTCATGCTAGCAACCATGAACTCTGAACTTCAAAAACAGTTTGAAGAAGCAGAGGCATATGACATGATTGTGCATCTCAAGGAAATGTTCCAAGAGCAAGCACGACAAGAGCGATTTGAAACTCACAAGGCGTTAAATGCATGTAAGATGGTTTCTGGCACCTCGGTAAGTGCTCATGTCCTTAAAATGAAGGGCTATCTAGATCATCTTGATAAGCTTGGTGCTCCTGTTAATCATGACATGGCCACGGATTTGTTCTTGGGCTCTTTACCTGCTGAGTATGACCAGTTTGTCATGAATTTTAACATGCATAATATGGAGAAATACATTACTGAATTGCATAGGATGCTAAAACAAGCTGAACTGAACATTAAGAAGAATACTCCTAGTGTTCTAATGGTTCAAAAAGGGAAAGGCAAAAAGAACAACCAAAAAGGCAAGGTCATGGCTAGTAAGGGTAAGGACAAGGCAAAGTCCAAGTTTAAGCCCAAACCTAAGGCCAAGACACCAAAAGAGGGAGCTTGCCACCATTGTGGAGAACAAGGACATTGGTTAAGAAATTGCAAGCTCTATTTGAAAGCAAAGAAAAAGAAGGACCGTGAGACTGCCGCTTCAGGTATTTATGTTATTGAAATTAATTTATCTACTTCTGATTCATGGGTATTGGATACCGGTTGTGGATCTCACATTTGTGTAAATGTGCAGGGTCTAAAAAGGAGTAGAGCCTTGGCAAAAGGCGAGGTGGACCTACGAGTTGCGAATGGAGCAAAAGTTGCTGCAGTAGCTATAGGAACTTTTGAATTAATTTTGCCCAGTGGGCTTGTTTTAGAACTGAACAATTATTTTTATGTTCCTGCTATGAGTAGGAATATTATTTCAGTTTCTTGTTTGGATTTAGAAGGTTTTGAATTTGTTATAAGGAATAACATTTGCTCCATTAATAAAAACGGCATTTTTTATGGAGATGCTTCATTATCGAATGGGCTTTATATTCTAAATCTTCGTGGATCTTCAGACATGTCTATCTATAATATAAATACTAAGAGATTGAAATCTAATGATTTAAATCAGACTTACTTCTGGCATTGTCGTTTGGGCCATATAAATGAGAAACGCATAACAAAGCTTCATAATGATGGGCTTCTAAAATCGTTTGATTTAGAATCTTACAAAACATGTGATTCTTGTTTATTAGGCAAAATGACTAAAGCGCCTTTCAAGAGACAAAATGAAAGGGCAACTGATTTATTGGGCCTAATACATACTGATGTATGTGGACCAATGAATTCACTCGCTAGAGGAGGATTTCAGTACTTCATTACATTTACAGATGATTTCAGCAGATATGGCTACCTGTATCTGATGAAACACAAATCTGAATCGTTCCAGAAATTCAAAGAATTTCAAAATGAAGTACAAAATCAACTTGACAAAAGTATCAAAACACTTCGATCGGATCGAGGTGGTGAATACTTAAGTCACGAGTTTGACGAGCATCTTAAAAATTGTGGAATTATTTCCCAATTAACTCCACCAGGAACACCTCAATGGAATGGTGTATCTGAACGGAGAAATCGGACTTTATTAGATATGGTTCGATCAATGATGAGTCAAACTGATCTTCCAATTTCCTTTTGGGGTTATGCCCTGGAGACCGCTGCATTTATACTAAATCGAGTTCCATCTAAATCGGTTCAGAAAACGCCATATGAGATATGGACTGGGAGACAACCTAGTTTGTTATTTCTGAAGATTTGTGGTTGTGAAGTTTATGTAAAGGGTTTATTATCTGATAAACTTGCACCTAAATCAGATAAATGCATATTTGTGGGGTATCCTAAAGAAACTAAAGGATATCAATTTTATCTCCCAAAATAAAATAGAGTAATTGTTGCTCGAAATGGATTCTTTCTTGAAAAGGAATTTATTTCCAAAAGAATCAGTGGGAGTAAAATACATCTTGATAAGATTCAAGGACCACAATTAGTGCTCGAACCTCATCAAGATGAGATTCAAGAGCCACAATTAGTGCCTGAACCAAATAATGAACTCGATTAGATGGCTCACAAGTCCAAGATGAGCCTACATCTATAGAACAAGGACCTCGAAAATCTGATAGGGTTCGTCAACAACCTGAGAGATATGGATTTCTCATCACTGACGATCACAATGTGGAGCTTATGGTTAATGATAAGCCCACTTCCTATCAAGAAGCCATTAAGAGTTCGACTCTAGAAAATGGTTAGAGGCTATGAAGTCCGAGATGCAATCCATGTATGATAACCAAGTTTGGACTTTGGTTAACCCACCTAAAGGTTCAAAAACCATTGGGTGTAAGTGGGTTTTCAAAAAGAAAACAGACATGGAGGGAAATGTGCATACTTACAAAGCACGACTGGTAGCAAAAGGTTATAGACAAACTCATGGTATAGACTATGATGAAACCTTTTCACCAGTTGTAATGCTTAAATCTATCAGAATTCTTCTTGCCATAGCAAGCATATTATGACTATGAAATTTGGCAAATGGATGTCAAAACCGCGTTTCTTAATGGAAACTTACTCGAAGATGTGTACATGACACAACCTGGGGGTTTTGATGATCTTTTGAATTCTAATAAAGTGTGCAAGCTTCAAAGATCCATTTATGGATTGAAGCAAGCATCTCGAAGCTGGAATCTTCGTTTTGATGAAGCAATTAAAGAATTTAACTTTATCAAAAATGAAGATGAGCCTTGTGTCTATAAGAAAACAAGTGGGAATGCAATAGTCTTTTTGGTACTTTATGTTCATGATATCTTACTCATTGGAAACGACATCCCAACTCTACAAAGTGTAAAGACATGGTTGGGAAATTGTTTCTCAATGAAAGACTTAGGCGAAGCTGCCTATATTCTAGGTATAAGGATCTATAGAGATAGATCTAGAAAGCTAATTGGACTAAGTCAAAGTGCATATGTTGACAAGGTACTGAAAAGGTTCAGTATGCAAGACTCTAAGAGAGGATTCTTGCCAATGTCACATGGCATTAAGCTCAGCAAAACTCAAAGTCCTTCTACGAAGGATGAAGAAGAGCGCATGAACAAGATACCATATGCTTCCGCTATAGGGTCTATCATGTATGCCATGTTATGTACTCGACCCGATGTATCATATGCATTGAGCATGACAAGCGAGTTCCGATCAAATCCTGGAGAGGCACATCTGGATCTGTCGTCAAGAACATACTAAAGTACTTAAGAAGAACTAAATATATGTTCTTAGTTTATGGAGGACAAGAAGGCGAGCTAGTTGTAAATGGTTACACTGATGCTAGTTTTCAGTCCGACATAGATGATTATAGATCGCAATCAGATTTTCTATTTTGTTTGAATGGAGGTGCTGTAAGCTGGAAAAGTTCAAAGCAAGACACCGTGGCCGATTCTACTACAGAAGCTGAGTATGTAGCTGCCTCAGCTGCAGCTAGAGAAGCAGTTTGGATTAAAAAGTTCATTACAGAACTAGATGTAGTTCCTAGTATTGTGAACCCAGTGGATCTCTATTATGACAACAATGGAGCCATTGCACAAGCTAAGGAACCAAGATCACATCAGCGATCCAAACATATACTTAGACGTTTTCATCTGCGAGAAATTGTTGATAGAGGAGATGTCAATGTATGCAAGGTGCCAACTGATGACAATGTTGCAGATCCACTGACAAAGCCTCTCACATCGTCTAAACATGATAGTCATACCAGATCAATGGGATTACGGCTTATACCAAATTGGTCTTAGTGCAAGTGGGAGACTGTTGGGGATATGCCCTAGAGTCAATTTGTACTTATACAATTGTCATTATGTTTTATATAATAATATGAGGCTTTCCTTTCCATGAATAGTGAGTTTTGTTTTGTTGGTCATCAAGTACGTGACTTGATAGTAAAACCCTACAATGAATACAATGACTATTCTAAAACTGTCCCTGATCGATTATTATTATTGGAATAATAATAAATTAAGATTAGTATGTTTGTGACTTGATGGCTATGTTTTACTGGCCATGGATATTTGTGATATCGAGTCAAGACATAAATAAATGTTAGAGAACATTGTATTGGACATGACCCACTGTGAGAGTACTTCATGGAATATGTCATAAGTACTTTCTAGCCATAATAATATTGAAATCCTTCGACCTAAATTCATCATAGTTTCCTACTTGATAAATTCTATATTTTGACATTGTCTAAAGTTGTCTTTAACCAGATAATAAATTAGACTACTGTTGGATATAGAATAAATCAAGGAGAGGAATATGATTGATTGTGAAGGAATTTGTCCCTCTCAGTTATGGGAGAGATATCCATGGACCCATTGATAAGTTAGACTGTTAAAAATGCATGGCCGTGCTCAAATATATCAATCTAAGATATTGATATCATTTGTTTGAACAGTCTACTATGAAATCAAGAAATAATTGATTAAGCTTAATAAGGATGACATGCTCCGTGCCTTATGCTTAATCTGAATATCGTGTGACAAAAGGACTAAATATAAAATTATGGTTTGGTTCAAAGAGATCACCGATCTTCATTTAACCTGGATAGTTATAATGTTTTGCTAGAAACCGCTTATAACTTGTGGGCCATTTAAATATGATTTAGGCACACTTGCCGGTGTTAAATGAACCTATAGAGTCACACAATAAGCGAACTTGTTAGGTTATTTTTCCAGTGACCAGAGTTCGATGAATCTGGATGATATCCAGATTATAAGAATCTGACTTGGTAAATTAATTAGTTAAATTACCGAGATAATGGCAGAATCTTATCATATCAGTTTTAATTTAATTTGAATTTAAATTAGAATATGATAAGATATTATTAGGGTTGGACTCTAAGAGGTTCGGGGGTTTTTAAGAAAACCCTAGACGTCTTTTCAATAGTCCAATTTTTCGGTTGAGAACATTCGTGCCATTCTCTACCAGAAAGAAAAAAAAACCCTCTCAAACCCTAGGCGCTAGCACTCCCCGAGTATCGAGTGAGTTCACGGTGTGTATCCGATAGAGGACGTTCGCATACTGCAGCGTCTGGTGATTGTTCGGGTTGAACGTACAACAGCGCAACCAGAATCGAAGGATTTCGATTACAGCAACCAGAGATAATTCTTAAAGCTTAGATCTTCTTAATCGTTTACTTGGGTCCTCGGGAGGGATTCGTGGATGTTTTCCGCGTTTAGGAGTCCACGAATCCTAACACTAATAACCATGAGTATTGAGATACTCAAAGTTAACACATGGATGCTTGTTAATGGAACAAGTTCATTAGATGACCTAGCTTTAAGATAATCACATGGATAACTATTTAGTGCAAGTGATATAATCTCAATATAGCAAACGTGCAAGTATCCTTAAACTTGAGATCTCCACGGTACTTTGTTTGCTGAGCTTTGTACTTTAATTCCAATCTCCGGATCTCGATCGAGGGCCACCTATGGGATGGATATTGGGTACATTGTGAGGTAAACGAAAGTAGTTGAGAGGGTCAATAAAGGATTCACCACTCCTAATAGTAGGGGCGACTATCTCACGGCCACTTGTAGGAATTATTACTCGGAAAGTCCTTGGCCAAGGTGATTGTGTATTGGAAATAGTAATAATTGATACACATCTAGAGTATTGGATTCCTGGTATAAGTATTATTGTATTCGGGCCAGAATTAATTCTAGAGGGAGTTGGCACTAATTTCGTACTCTAAACCGAATGAAATATTGTATGGTGAAATGAGTTAATTGCACTGAAATTTATTATTGAAGGGTTCATGTCAAGCCACTTGACTTCCTGGACTCTTAGGTGGTCATGATGTGTTGCTAGAAACCGCTCATGATCTGGGAATATGAGTTTATTAATTGATAATTAATAAACCAATACTAATTAGAATTAATAGAATTAATTCTAATTAATTATGAATTATTAATCTCAAAGACGTTTGGATTAATTCATATTCGCTACCAATTGATTGGAAAACCTAATAGGTCATACACAATAGAGGATTATAGACTCAAGATGTTATTTGATAACATAGAGGGGTTAATTGTGAGAAAGAGAAGTTGTTGTGGACAAATTATAATTAGTTACAATTTGTGGTCCAAGTTGTAATTGTGAGAACTTGATGTTTCCAATTACAATTAGGAAATTCTATTTGTTTTAGAATTTCAAATTTTCAGTGGATTTTGGAACATATATTGGATATGCTCGAAACCCTAATCCAAGGGTGGTTCACATGAAAATAGGAGCCACAAAACAAACGTCTTCGTCTTCTTCTTCTTCTTCTTCTTCTCTCTCTCTCTCTCTCTCTCTCTCTCTCTCTCTCTCTCTCTCTCTCTCGTTTTGCTGAAAATGAAAACAACCCTAGCCGCCATTTTTTTCTGCTAGCACAGGAAATTTTGGTGCTTGAGTATTCCTCTGTGTGGATTACTATTAGAGATAATTACACACTGTGATTATAGTGGTTAGACGTCCAACTCTAGTAGAGTTTGCATAAGAGGATTGCTGGATCACACTTCGACTTGAAGAAGATCAATTTTGTTCTTCAGATAATCACCCAAAGGTAAAATCTGTTACATTTATTGTCTTTATGTCTTATTTTTCACACATAGGCGGGTCTTGGGATGGTATCTCATTTATTTTCTGCTGCACCGTATAGGATACGAGCTTGAGATACCCAACAAAATCATGATATAAAAGATGTGAGATTGACATCTCAGTAAGTCCCGTGTGTGCAAGTGTCAATTATAACTATTTCGTGCATGCAGGTTTATCAAAATCACAAAATCATGTTTGCAAATCAATTTCATCATTAATAGTTATACAAATGAGCCTTACTCAATGTATCCAAAATAGCTCACAAGAAATCATCGTTTCATCATATTCACAATTCATTAGGTAGGGATTAACAAATGATTCAACAATATAGTAACACAATTCATATCATGGTTACCACCATAATAGCTTCCTAATGTATTCTTTCAACAATGGGTAGTGGGGGATCCACCCACTAGGTGAGATACTCATCCATCTTTACACCCAATACTCCGGTTGTCCAATCCGGATCAACAATGTCCACATGGACCAATATACTAGCTCGGACGGCCTGACTATATAGTATTGTCGCCTCTTCAAGTTGAATTCATCTTCTGGAGGTGACCTCCTGCCAGAAGACTCATCCTTACTCTTCAAAACTAGTACTACTAGCCTACCCCTGCTAAGTACTCAACGCTCCCTATTTAGGGACAGAATCATTTTTTCTTTTTTTAAAAGTCTTTGATTAGCTTGATTGCAAAATGTGGTTTTTTGTAATAGCATTTCCAAATCGTTCAAGAAATCTCTTTTGGGTTTGAATAGTTGAAATTTGATAAACTCATTTAGAAAGTAAAGCATCCACGTTTCTAACACAAGTACCAAAACTAGTGTAACTCATCATGTTTAGCAAACGTTTCAATCATCTTGTCAAAACATCATATTGACATCAATTCAAAATAACATTATAAAAATTTCTTTCAAACAAGTAACATTTATCAAAACGGTTATACAGGGACTTACTTGGATAAATCAACAGCTAGACCCAACTCAATCGATTGCTCTTATTTCCACTCCTTCCTTATCTAGAGTAAATAATTCCATAATTATGATTCAATCATTCCATCTACTATTTCATATAATATAACTTCTCGTGATCTCATTAATCACCTAATTCATCCGTGATATCTAAATACTTTAATTCATTAGATCACATGAATAACTTCCCTTTACCATGCTATTGATCATAACCATGCATTGATCTAAATCAATTCACCATATGACAACTCCTATATTCAACTAGCATAAAATCATTATAAACAGCCCCATAAATGTTAAAAGATCTCATCTTTGCCAACCTAAAATAGAGCTAAATTCATCATGAAAAGATACATCGATGTCCAATCTCATACATGCTTTGTCTATGGCTTATATCAACATATTCATCAAACTAGTTCATTTATGTTTTCATGCTAGACTCCATACGCATTCATAAGCCAATATTTTAAAGATTAAGACTATTTAAACCAAAAAATATAGGATTTTGATTACCTCTTAGCGATCTAGACTTAAAACACGGCCACTCCTTGTTGACTAACTTGAGTCCAATCAATAGTTAAAGAGATTGGTTCGCTTAGATGACTTTGATCGAGACTCACCAAGAAAGGGATAAAATCAGTCTCTTATGGACGTGATTTAAGGGAAGGAAAAGGAAAAAAATGGAGTAAGAGATGAATAGAAGAGTTAAAGATCAATTACCTTGTAGAGAGTTTCGGTTTTGGCTTTGTTCTTGGGGTAGGCTGTCCGAATTTTTGTGTAGGTTGCAAGTTGGTTGTTTCGTGAGTTTGAGCGGTTGAGAGGGTAAGAATTTCGTGGTTTGCTAGATAAGAAAGTCTAGGGTTTGGTGTTTAGATATTTGGAAGAGTTCTACCCTGCTATGGTTGCTCGATTATAAGAGAAAGTTGGACAGCTTTGGTCCTTCTTTCGAAACTGAAATTGGATAGTAGTTTAAGGTTGGTTGCTGCTACATTTTTACAGCTTATGATGTCCAAAAATCTGGACAAAAAGTGGGAAGAAATCTGTTTGGTTTTCGGTCTCCAAGATGGCGAAAATAAGAGAAGAAAAATGAGTCTTTGTGTAGCTGTTTTTGTTCGATAATTAGAGAGGTTTTTGTGCAGGTTTTTGGCTAAAAATGTTGTACAGAATAGAGCTGATTGTGGCCAAAATTCTAAAGGTATTGGAGAGGGAATTCTTGTATTTTTTTTGCTACAACCAAGTCCTAATTGGTTAAGGTTTTCTTGGTTAACTCTAGCTAGGTTTTGGAGAGTTTTAGTTTAAGTATATTTGCTCTATTATGTGGAGGCAACTTTGAGGAAATTTTACAGAAAAATATAGGAAAAAATTAGGTTATCTATTTAAGAAATAATTTAATTAATTCCCTATATTAATTTGAGTAATTTAAATAGCTATTAAATAGTTATTTTATACGGGAAAAAAAATCTAGTTTCCTAATTCCCTTGAAGTTACCCGAAGTTCTTCTTTCTTTTTCCCCAAATTTTTGAAAATATTTATCCAAGAAATAAATACTTCATTTAAAATTCAGCTTTTATCTTTTTATTTTCTTTTTAAAAATTATTTGAAGAAAATTAAATATGGAGACTTATCTCCTTGAGAAGTGGCGGCTACCACATTAAAACAATACATATATATTTTCATATATTTTATCTCTTAATATATAACTTAGATATAGCTTTTAAAAATCTAAATTAGTAATATTTAAAATTCTCTAAAAGATTATGATAAGATATTGGAAATAAATATTAAATTTATTCTCAAATATTTTATAAAATAATTCCCAAGATAAATCACACTCCTAATTTTTAGGAAACTAGTTCCAACGTGGCGGCAACCCTAGGGAGTTTCGGCCAAGGATAAAAAAAAATTAAGGAAGAAGTAAATAAAAGAAAGGAAATGATTTGAAATAGCTAAGATTCGAACTCAAACCCATCAAGAATTAAATACCAAGCTTTATCCACTAAACCACATTAATTCTTGGTAAATATTCTCCCAATAAATTTCCTTGATTCCTACTCACTTGCTCCATCCTCTTTCTAATAAATAAAACTCAACTAACTCAAATAACACGACCACTTCAAGAACAAATTAATTCATGCAATAACAAACTGATATTTTCTTGAAAATAGTTCAAATCATCAAAGGTAGTATAAAACAATATGACATGCATGACTTTTCCCCACATACTAAAGGTGGTCTAATATAGGGTATTACATCCTCTCTCCCTTAAGAGAATTTCGTCTCGAAACTCAGAGTGCTAAACTTCTAAAGTAAATTCGGTACTTCCTCTTCACCCATTCTTCAGTCTCCCACGTTGCATCCTAAGCACCATGATGTTCCCATAGGATCCTCACCATAAATATCTGCTTATTCCTCAACATTTTGACACTACGATCTAAAACCTTAATTGGTTTCTCAACATAGCTCAAATCAGACTGTATGATCAATGGTTCCTCGTTCAATACATGCTCTGGATTAGGGTTGTATCTCTTTAATTGGGACACATGGAACATATCATGAATTCCTGTTAACCCTTCTGGTAGCTCCAACAGGTATACTACAGGTCTGATCCTTTCAATCACTAGAAAAGGTCCTAAATATCTAGGACTCAGTTTCCTTCCTTTAGGATACTTCAGAATTCCTTTGCTAGTCGTTATTTTTAAAAATGTTTGATCTCCCACTTGAAACTCCAACTCCCTTCTTCTATTATCGGTATAACTCTTCTGTTGGCTTTGCACGGCTTTCAGTCTCTCCCTTATCATCTTTACTTTGTCTATCATTTCCTCAATATTAACCTCCCCAGGCTTGCTAATTTGTCCATCCTCAGTCCAACCCCAATACAATGGTACCAAACATTTTTTGTCCATACAACGCTTCATAGGGTGCCATTCCAATCGATGCCTGATTGCAATTGTTGTATGCCAACATAAGGTATACAATCTATCCACTTATCTCCAAAATCCAACACACAAGCCCTAAGCATGTCCTCCAATATCAGGATGACTCTCCCAGACTGTCCATCACTCTACGGATGAGCGGAAGTGCTAATGTAACACCCCACTACCTAGGTCTGCCAGTGCTGGGGATGTTGCCCCGTCCAAAAGACAATGAGTCTTTGTAACTAGGTCACACAAATAAAATTGTAAAATAAAAATAATATTTTAACTTAAAATTTATTACAACCCAAGAATAAATCCATAATAAAATTTATCCACTCTCATCTCCCCAAAGCACTACACAAAATAAATTATCAGAAAATCTTCCAAGGTAGGCAATATCTAGCTACTCATCCCCACAGCAAGATCGACCTGAAATCATGGTAAAAATGGTGATAAGACAAAAATCTCAATAAGTCCGTGTGTGTTTTGAGTTTCCAGTGAAAACAGTTCGTGAATGCAAAGTATAAATCTTTATAAGATAAATACTGGCAAGCAATAAACATTAGTTAAAATCAAGAGTGGTGTTTTGGCTTTTCCAACAATACATAGTCAATAAAATCAACCACTCAAAAGAAATGATCATGGTTACCACACATTGGGCCCCATAACAGAATGTCGACACTTTGTGCAGACTGACAAAAAAAGGTAGATGATCGGCCTACTGGATAAGATACTCCTCCTTCTCTATACCCAAACAATAACTGGGTGTCCATTTCTGTAAAACACAGTCACTTGACTGAAAAATAAACTGTTAGCTCGGACCGGCACGACTTACTGAACTGACATCTTATCCGGGCAGGACTCACCCCTCAGAGGTGGCCACCTACTGAGAGACTTACCCTAACCCTTCAAAGACTAGTCCTAGCAGTCCACTCTTATTGAATACTCGACGTAACGTATCCCACTTGGAAAAAATGAACAAAACATAGTTCCACTTGAAAATGGCAATTAAGGGTTTCCAAAGTCTTTGTCAAAATCAGTTTTAGAAAGAGTTTTAAGTTTGAGTAAATCTACTTATTGATTTTCAAATAATTTGTTTGACTAAAATAAGTAAGGAGTCCATCCTTAATTGCCTTTACCGAAATGAGTGTTCATGCACTCTACATTTGGCTTGCCATAATAAACATTTTGCATCAAACAGGTTTTATGCAGGAACTTACCTGATCCTTAGCTCGAGATAAGATAAAGATCTTCAACCGCTAACCCAACCCTGCCTGGGGTAAATATAAACCACAATCAAACTCAAGCCAAAATCCACTTTCACAAATAAAACTAGATCACTCACTACTACCATGATCCTAGTGTCCCAAGCTTTAAGGCCAAATAATAAATAAAAATATTTATAAGCTAAGTCTAATTTGATATTTAAAATAATTAGTGTTTTGGGAAATAGGTACTAATAAGTTGAAGGTTTAATTCTTGCTAAGAATAATTTAGAGTCTATTTGATGAAGAGTCCTAAGTGGTATTAGGTAAAATAATGATTTATTAATAATTAATTGTTTGAAAATAATTGCTAACTAAAATAAATTTTAATGGGTCTTGGTTGAAAGGTAATAAATAAGTTTTAACATGTTTTGATTAAAAGATAATAAATTTTAATGATATTTATGAATATAAGACTTACAAAATTAATGTTTTTACTTATTATGATCATTTATATAAAAGGCTTTATTTGATATTATTATTATATATAATATATATTTTTTATTTCGTTAATAAAAGCTATCATTTATTTGACTAAAATATCCTTATATAATAATCTAAATCTACCTTCCTAGGGTTTTTGAATTTGCTAGCAAAAATTATAATATTAAATATTTTATTGAAGAAATAAAATTAGCTTAGGGACAACTAGATCATGGTCATATTTCCATTGCTAACCACAATCATGAACATATACTCCCTCCAATTCATCAAATCATCCAAATCATGAATAAAAGCATAGATCTAAATTTATTAAGGCATGATCTAACCTCTACTAGCATAAACATAATTATGGCTTCAATAATCATACATGAATATAAATCCTATTCATCATAGATAACATAATCGCTAGCATACTTGTTCACAAAATACTACCTATGACATGGAAGCATACATTAAACCCTAAAACACCATACAATCAACCAAGATAATCAACTCATGCATAAATCTCATCTCCATCATAAACACACATTTATCCATGCTTTAATCTCTACTCATCACAACAATACATGCTCAAATCCTATTCATAATCCATCTCCTACCAATATCATCCTAGAGACATGAATCTAGAATTAAAAAGGAGGGTTGAGAAGGCTTACTTGATTGATGAGTACCTTGAAAAAGTTTCGAACGGATCTCAACTCCTATATGTCTAAATCCGTCCAATGAAGATGAAGAAAGCATGACCATTGGTGAAGAACCATTCGGCCAAGAAGAAGAGAGTGTTCGGCTAAGAGAGAGAGAGAGAGAGAGAGAGAGAGAAAAGAGAAGAAGAGAGTCCATTAGTATGCTTATTCATATATATATTCATTAGAGATTAAAGATTAGAGAAGATGAAGTTGTTTGAACAAACCTACCTTGAAAGTGTTCTTGAGCCTTTACAAAATTTCTGATTTTTTTTCCGAAATAACAAGTTGGATTTTGGAGTTTGATGTTAAAAATGGTATGGATGGACTCACGGCAGTGAGTAGATGAAATCTGGAATTTTTGAAAGAAGTTCAAAGTGGTTTGGAGAGGTATTAGGCGAAAGAAATGAGTAGGTGTTCTTGATGTTCTATGTGTGCTTGAAGGTTGAAGAGAATGGAGGAATTTTGGGTTTGTGACTGCCGAAATTCTGTGTGTGCAGTGGCCAAATTGTTTATGTAGTTTAGGAAGATGATTTTTCTGGTTTGAAAGGAAAAGGAAAGGCTGGTTGTTGAAATCCTAAAAGAATATTTTTGGGAATCAAATTTGGAAACAAAATATAGCAAGAATATTTTGATCAATGGAGAGCTTTTTTGGAACTGCTATGGCCGACTGATTGCTCTGTGACTTGGCTGGATGAAAGCTGGTTGAAGTGGATTAATGGTGGCCGAAAAGGAGTGTAATGGTGAAGGGAATGTCTGGTTGTTTGAGGGACATTTTATAGAAGGTTGCTAAATTAAGTTTGCTGGAATTTTGGTATCTAATCAAGGCATGATTGCAGTGATTTGTTGGAGATATTTTTGGGCAGCCATGTCTGATTTTCGTGCAGAAGCTTGGGGAAGACAATGGAGTTCAGTTCATGGTTTGTGTAGAAGAAAGATGAAGTTTCGGCCAGGGCTGGAATAGGAAACAAAGCTGGAAAAATTACTGTACAGAATTTCGCCATTGCTGGAATTTTCTGAGCAGTTTCAGCTGCCATTTTCTAGCCAGGTTGCAGAGAGTTTGAAGGAGATTTCAGAGGCATTTCATGGCTGGTTTCCAGCCTGCTTAATGGAGGAAAAACGTGGCTATGGAGCTGGGAGAAAATTGGAAGAAAATAGCTTGGTTGAAGACCACCAAAGCTGCGATTTCAATTAGAAATTTTTCTGGTTTTGTATAGCATTTGTGCAGCCCGAAATTAACCAGAAAATTTCAGATTTCAAGCTGATCAAAAGAGCCATTTTCTAGCAGTATTTGAGAGGGAATAATGGCTGAGAATTTCGACACCTTGAAGGTACAAGAAGGTGGAAAATTTTCAGTTCATTACATAAAGGAAAATGAACCTAGCTAGAGTGAAGTTTAGAAGGTTCACTAGGGGAATTAATTCTCTTAGAACCTTCCCCATCTCTTCCACATTTTCGATCCATAAGATGCCTTTCCCTTAGACATTTTGAACCTTCAAAGCCACAGCGCTTTACTGAAATTTCTAGAATGAAATTGGCTAGAACAATTTTGTCCAACCTAATGAATTGAGAATTAGGAAAAATTAAAGATCAAGGAGGAATGAATTCCCTTAGGAATTTTTGAGTAGGGCACAAGAATAGTATTAGGATACTCCTATCATGTATCCCCTAGGACAACACCTCTACCCTATTCTAAAGCACTTAAGGCCAAAAATATCACTTCCCAAGCAAAAATAAAATTTAATCATGCTAAAGCTCCAATGATTGAATTTGAACCCAAGACCTCAAGAATTTATTCCTAATCTCTAACCACTAAACCACAACAACTCTTGTTGTTATTTTCTCTCTAAAATATTTTTCCTATTTAATCCTCAAGCTATCTCCCTATTTTCACCTCAAGCAAAAATTATCATTTTGCCCTTCTTACTCAATAATCATATCCAAGCCCTCTAGACTAGAAAACACAAATCCAAAGCACATAAAATCATATAAAAATATATTTAAATATGCAATAAAATATGATATGCATCCCAACCCCCTTACTCTAAGGTTGGTTTTGACTAGGGTTTCATAGCTAAGCTTCAGAATTGTCCCTATTAATTCTTGAAACTTGGTCCAAAACCTTGAAGTGAACCTAGGATCCCAGTCAGATACGATCCCCGATGGTACACCATGCAATCTAACCACTTCCCGAATGTATGTCTTAGCCAGTCTCCATAGAATCCTTAACATTTACCGAGATAAAATGAGCAGCATTGGTCAACCTATCAACCACAACCTAAATAGCATCCTTCGAAGTCTTTGACATAAGTTGTCCGATAACAAAATCTATCGTCACCTCTTGCCACTTCCACTTGGGAATAGGCAACTGTTGTAGTAATCCGGCTACCTTTTTATGCTTCACTTTTACCTTCTGGCATGTTAGGCAAGAAGAGACTTATTGCGCCACATCTTTTTTCATTCCCCGCCACCAGTAGGCCTTTTTCAAGTCTTGGTACATCTTCACTTCTCCTGGGTGAATAGAATACTTGTTCTTGTGAGCCTCCTCCATTATCTTTTTCTTCAATACGGGATCGTCCGGTACACATAGCCGTTCTAAAAAATACATCACTCCCGCTTTATCAGTCCAAAACTCCTTATTTCCTCTATTTGCTTCCTTTGCCTTGAAGGTCTGGAACTCTTGGTTATTTCGCTGAACCTTACTAATCTCTTACCTCAGCTCAGGCTCCAATCTCAGGTTGCTCAAGCTAATTTTCCCTTCTCCCACTTCTGCCTTTTTCCCCAAGATTTCTTGTACTATTTGAACCTCTTGAAACCTCAAGCTAGTCATCCTCACTTTTCGACTTAGCACATCAGCTACCACATTCGCTTTCCCCAGATGATAGTTAATTAGACACTTGTACTCCTCCAAGAACTCCATTCACCTCATCTGCTTTAAGTTCAAGTCCTTTTGTGTAAATATGTACTTCAAGCTCTTATGATCCATGAAATTTCATATTCCTCTCCATACAAATAGTGTCGCTATTTCTTCAAAGCAAACACTATCGCTACCAACTCCAAGTCGTGCGTCGGATAGTTTACCTCATGCGGCTTCAACTTCGTCCATGCATAGGCGATAAATTTTCAATACTATTGTTAATGAAAGCATGATTGCAAAAAAGACTTTCATTAGGGGTAGAATCATTAGCTAATTCATTAGATCACATGTATAATTTCCCTTTGCCATGCTATTGATCATAACCATGCATTGATCTAAATCAATTCACCATATGACAACTCCTATATTCAACTAGCATAAAATCATCATAAACAGTCCCATAAATGTTAAAAGATCTCATCTTTTCCAACCTATAATAGAGCTAAATTTATCATGACAAGATACATCGATGTCCAATCTCATACATGCTTTGTCTATAGCTTACATCAATACATTCATCAAACTAGTTCATTCATGCTTTCATGCTAGACTCCATACGCATTTATAAGCCAATGTTTTAAAGATTAAGACTATTTAAATCAGTAAAGATAGGATCTTAATTACCTCTTAGTGATCTAGACTTAAAATACAGTAACTCCTTATTGACTAGCTTAAGTCCAATCAATAGTTCAAGAGATTGGTCTGCTTAGATAACCTTAATCGAGACTCACCAAGAAAGGGATAAAATCAGTCCCTTATGGACATGATTTAAGGGAGGGAAAAGAAAAAGAATGGAGTAAGAGATGAATAGAAGAGTTTAAGATCAATTACCTTATAGAGAGTTTTGATTTTAGCTTTGTTCTTGGGGTAGGCTGTCCGAATTTTTGTGTAGGTTGCAGGCTGGTTGTTTCGTGAGTTTGAGGGGCTGAGAGGGTAGGAATTTCGTGGTTTGCTAGATAGGGAAGTCTAGGGTTTGGTATTTAGATGTTTGGAGGAGTTCTACCTTGCTATGGTTGCTTGATTACAAGAAAAACGTTGGACAGCTTTGGTCCTTCTTTGGGAACCAAAATTGGATAGTAGCTTTGGGCTGGTTGCTACTATATTTTTGCAGTTTATGATGTCCAAAAATCTGGACAAAAAGTGGGAAGAAATCTGGTTGGTTTTCGGTTTCCAAGATGGCAAAAACAAGAGAAGAAAAAGGAGTCTTTGTGTAGCTGTTTTTGCTCGTAATTAGAGAGGTTTTTGGCTGAAAATTTCGTGCAGAATAGAGCTGATTGTGGCCAAAATTCTAAAGGTATTGGAGAGGGAATTCTGGTGTTTTTTTTTTTTTTTTTTTTGCTACAACCAAGTCCTAATTAGTTAAGGTTTTCTTGGTTAACCCTAGCTAGATTTTGGAGAGGTTTAGTTGAACTATATTTGCTCTATTGTGTGGTGGCAGCTTTGAGGAAATTTTTCAGAAAAATATAAGAAGAAATTAGGTTATCTATTTAAGAAATAATTTAATTAATTCCCTATATCAATTTGAGTAATTTAAATAGCTATTAAATAGTTATTTTATAAGAAAAAAAATCTAATTTCCTAATTCCCTTGAAGTTACCCGAAGTTCTTCTTTTTTTTTTTCCCCAAATTTTTGAAAATCTTTATCCAAGAAATAAATACTTCATTTAAAATTCAGCTTTTATCTTTTTATTTTCTTTTTAAAAATTATTTGAAGAAAATTAAATATGGAGACTTATCTCCTTGAGAAGTGGCGGCTACCACATTAAAACAATACATATATATTTTCATATATTTTATCTCTTAATATATTACTTAGATATAGCTTTTAAAAATCTAAATTAGTAATATTTAAAATTCTCTAAAAGATTATGATAAGATATTGGAAATAAATATTAAATTTATTCTCAAATATTTTATAAAATAAGTCCCAAGATAAATCACGCTCCTAATTTTTAGGAAATTGGTTCCAAGGTGGCGGCAACCCTAGGGAGTTTCGGCCAAGGATAAAAAAAAAAAAAAAACTAGGGAAGAAGAAAATAAAAGAAAGGAAATAATTTGAAATAGCTAGGATTCAAACTCAAGCCCATCAAGAATTAAATACCAAGCTTTATCCACTAAACCACATTAATTTATGGTAAATATTCTCCTAATAAATTTTCTTGATTCCTACTCACTTGCTCCATCCTCTTTCTAATAAATTCTCCTCAATAAAATAAAACTCAACTAACTCAAATAGCACGACCACTTCAAGAACAAATTAATTCATGCAACAACAAACTGATATTTTCTTGAAAATAGTTCAAATCATCAAAGGTAATATAAAATAATGTGACATGCATAACTTTTCCCCACATACTAAATGTGGTCTAATACGGGGTATAACACAAATGATGGCACATATCATTAAGAAATGTATTAGTGAATTTTTCCTATTTTAATAACGGGTATTACATAAAGGCGTATTTTGTCATTACACATGTAGGTCGGAGACACTGCACTTGTAATATTATTCTTGGAGCTAATATTTTCATATGGTAATAAATAGAATATTTAAAATGATAAAATACAGTTATTTATTAATAAGGGTATTTTGGTCATTTTAGTAGTCAAGAATAATATGTCTTTTGGTCTCCAGAGTAGCTCAAGTAAATTTAGTAAATATATTTACTATATAGGTTTATTGGGTGGATTTTATTCTAGAATAAATTATTCTAGGAGGCTAATAATTAATTATTTGGGTTAAAATAATTTATTGCGCTAATTTAATTAAATTAGTTTATTAATTAAATATATTGGGTAATTTTATATTGGACCCAAATGGATTAATTAATAAAAGAGCTAAGTTAATTAGTCTTGGACTAATTAAGAAAACCCTGACCCACCAGGGTTTTTGGTGAGGTGGCTACAGGTTTGGAAACTTGGAGTAGCAGCCACATAAGAGGAAAAGGAAATAAAAGGAAAAAAAAAACATGGCGGTGGCTCTATGGATTTGAAATTAAAAAAAAAAAACTATTCAAGAATTATACAGTGCTCGGTGTATGGTTATGGCATTGACCGAATTACATACACACAAAGAGCTTTCTTTTCGCCCTAGAAACCAAGCTACCGTTTCTTGTCGTTTTTCCTTTGTTTTTCCTTAGAACGTTTAACTCTTCCATTTACTTCCAAATTGATTCACCCTAATTTACTTTCATCGGTTGAAGTCCAGAATAGGTTTGGAGAATACTCTAAAAGATCAAGAGTTAGCAAACGCGGTAACTATTTGATGCGAAGGAGTCGACTTTTAGTTAGTATTCTTGCAGAACAAATCATCGGTCCAACCGAGGAAGCTTCGTCGACCTTGAATCTGGCTCCAGTTATTCAAGTTAAATGTCCTAAAAGTAAGTATTTCTAGATTTTGGTTCTAGAAAAATGTTAAATTGCTATTTTTCGCTACATTTTTTATTTTCCTGCAATCCTTCAAGTGGTATCAGAGCCATGATTATAATCTAAGAGCACACTTAGGGTTAATAACCAGAAAGGTGGCTCCTTTACTAATAAAAAATTCAATCTTTATGATTGTATAGATCTCTCGTGGTTTTTTATATGGGTAGATGGTGTATAAACCTTGCGCATGGAGAAATAGGCACCTGTAATTTATTGTTATTCACTTTCCGTATAATTCATGTAAGGCTCATTTTGAAAGGTATAGGTGATTGATATTGTATTTAAATTCATCTACTGAAAATTTGTAAGAATATTGGTGCTTGAACAATGGTGAAATTCCATGGAAGAAAACGAAAGAAATTCAGACAAGGAAAAATTGCCTTCTGAAGACAAACGGTGACTACCTGGGGAGCCAGGCGGCCATGCCTTTGTGATAGAAAATCTCAAGGCAGCCCAAGGATCAAATGCAAGCAGGCGACTGTTTTTCATGTTTTGTTAGAGCAAGGTGGTCCATGGCTTGCTCAAGCAATGGATTGCCTACAAGACACAAAGTAGCAAGGCGGTCCATGGCTTGGAGCAAGCCATGGACAGGCTACAACAAGAAGAAAATCAATGTGCTCAATTTTTGATCAATTCGGATCAATTTTTGTTTCTATGCCGATCGGGTGTTCCCATAAGAAGTCCAAGAATTTTTTCCAATTTTCCTTGTAAGTTTCTTTTCCTTTTGGGGCCCTATATCACATGAGATTATTTTCTTGCAATGGTTTATTTATTGTAATAAATAATTTTGTACGAAAATAGTTAGTAAAGGAAGAACCACCTTATGATTAAACAAGATCATTTTAATTTTATTATTACAATATTTAATCCATTATTTGGTCATATAAGAATTAAAGGATAGAAATAGCATGTAAAAAGTTTATTTTTGGAGACATGTCTATTTTATTTAATTTTGTGATCAAATGCCCAACCATTTTTGAGAAAATAATTTTTTCTCTATATAAAACAATTAAGGAAAACGTTTTTAAATGAAACTAAGGAATTTAAAATATAATTCAAGGTCTATTCTTCCAAAAGGTTTTATCCTTGACATGGAGGATATTTTTAATTTAAGTATTTTAAAGTTAGTTACTACAAAATGGTTTTAACTTAAATAGTAAAAATAAAATTTCATATTTTATTCTCTTAAAGGGTTTTATCCTTGACATAAAGAATGATGGTTGAATTTTTTGGATTTCACTAAAGTTAATATTTATTTTAAGAAAACATTTTTTTTTTCCAAAAACCTATTTTTCTCAAAAGATTAAGTAGGAAAAAGGTTCCAACGGCCCTACGATTTCCATTATGGATTCCTATTAGAGATTGTGGTTATCCTTGGATCATTCTAAGCATGACCCCCTATATGATGGATTTCCACGATAATTTAGAACTAACGGAGGAATTATAATTAATAATAGGATATGTGTTAGTGTCGGCCAACCTATTGTTGTAAGCATTAATACTAGATTATCCGTAGGTAGTGAGAGTATTGACCATCCTATCGATAGAACTATTTGTAGATTATTATCTATTAAGAAAGTTTAATTTGTGATTGTTATACACTTAATTTAGAAAATTGTTACCCTTCTTACGAAACTCTACCAATTTTTCTAAGAGTCAAATTTTTTTTCATATTTTGATAAGTATTCAAGATGACAAACTACTACAAGTCGTAATGTACCCTTATTGTAAAAGTTGAGAAATTGAGATGTAATTATGGATATTTCCTTCTTTTTGACAAAAGCAAACTTTTCAATCAAATAAGAATTTTCAAACAAAAGCTGATCTCATAAAATGCAAGTTTCAAATCAAAACGAACAAAGCCATGATTGCATTTTCAAGTTAATGAAATACTTCATGAATTTTTCCTAGAAATGAACAAGCAAACGTTGAGTTACTCAATATGAATAGACAATTAGTACTAGCCTTAGAAAGTTGGGGTAAGTCTCCTGGCAGGAGGCCACCTTTGGGAGATGAACTCTTTCTAGATAAAGCACCAGTACCAGATAGTCAGGTCGATCCAAACTTATAACTTAATCCAAGTGGATTATTCCAAGAAGTAGACATCTAGAAAGTTAGAGTATAGAAAGAGAGGATTGTTTCACTTAATGGGTCGATCACCTATTTGACTATGATGTAAGGTTTCACAACACTTGGTCATGATGTAGGGTTTCATTGTCACTTTTATTTAAGAGTGGATTTTTTTTTTTTTTCTAAATGTACACTTTTATTTGAGATAAAGCTGCAAAATACCACTCTACATTCAAAAGAACAACGTAATGACTTGCAAGCTTTCTTCTTGTTGCTTATCCAAAGCTGCATATCATGAAACAATTTTAAATATTCAAGGGCACACACAGAACTTACTGCAAAGCAATTCTCATATTTTTTTAAATCATAATTTCAAGAAGATCCTGCATTGATAAGGTTGAGCTTTGGCCTAGAGATTTGAAGACTTTATTTCTTTTATTGATATATTTATTTGGAAACTTTGATTAGTTTTCCTTATTTTGTGACATGTATAAGTATTTGATCAATTATAATAAGTCTGAATTTTAGTGGATTTCTTTTGACTTATACATTACCTAGTTATAAAGACCTTTAATCCTAAAAATAGGGCAACATCTCTATTTTTTTGAAGTACGTAAGTAGTGAGATATTACAGGCGTAACATCTGTAACGTGCACATTTGAAACAACAACATCTCTTTAGTAGCTCAATTGCTTTTGTCACATTAGTTTCTTATAGATTAACCTCCTCATCTCCATTTTTTCCCTCTTTCTTATTCTCCCTACCTACCACCAACATCGACATCCCCTTCTCCCAACTACTTCTTCCCTCTTCTGCATTGGTCCAAGAATCCTTCTCTTTTTTAAAGTAGTTCCAGTAGCCGGAAAATGCAAAATGGGGGAGACATAAGTCATATGCTTTGATTAAATTGCCCTTCTAAAATTAAGAACGAGAGAAGGACATGCAAAATTTAGTTAGACTCCATTGTAAATATGGTAATTAAGATCAATTTTGCTAACCGAAAATAATTTAGGAATTTAGAAGTTAAAATAAAAGTTGAATAGTAGACATTTCCTTTCGAAAATAGTTTAAAGACTATCTTGAAAAATTCTCCAAAAGATAAAATTTAAAAATTTTCAAAAAATAGAATATATAATTGTAAAAAGTTTAACTTTTGAAAAGCAAATCTAAAAACACATCCTGACAAAAAAGCCAAAGCTCTCAAAAATACTACACAATAATGCCTATTTGCAATAAAACTTATTATTTTATTATTAAAACTTTCTATTTCTATCGCATTAACACTTAACATCAAACCTAGATAAGATATTATTCCAACAATAATCATTCAACGCTATAACATCCTCTGTGAATTTCACTCACTCGTTCAAACAACAAACAACGACCCTAATCCTCTTTGCATAAAAGTCATGCGCACGGCTAAAACTGGTCCACTGTTCAACCATTTTATTTTGAATTTGGCATTAACTATTCCCAATTAACAATGAGAAACTATTTGATGCAAAAGATGCAAATTGAAATAGACGCAAAACCTTAAGAGTGAAATTGCAATCATCCTAAAGTTTCTTCCTAAAAATTATAGCTGGTGATGCTTAGAATTTCTCAAAATCCAACATTTTCCTTATTATAGACAAATATATCACATTGTTATTTATCCTTACATTACTTTTACAATTAAAAGCCTCCTAAAATTACATAATGGCTATGGGCTTTCCCAGCATAGGATTTTTGTAGAAGTATACGAGCAATTTAAAATGCAAAAGATTACTGTTAAACGAACTAATTTGGAAATATCTATTAGTTTAAGGGCTTAAAAGTTTATGAAACCAACAATATATTTTAACTGACTAAATTGCCTATTTCTATGGACTCGATTACCCATAATAGAATGGACAAGATTCTGATCATACAAGTTTGGTCCACAGTGGAGTCCAACCCATATGATATTTTGGATCTTGAGGTAGATCGAGGCGGTAAAATCCAAATTCATCCTATCAAACAAGCTCTTGGTTACTCACATGTTTCAAAACGTTCTTGGCCCAATATTAGGACTCTTTTGTTGGCTACTTCCAAGGATCAAACATGCTCTTGGCCCAACGAAAAGTCAAATCCTCAAAATCGAATTGATTTGGTTTCGATATGAGAAATTTTTAAATTGATATTTTAAATAATTTGGTTTAATTTAAAAAATAAATCAAATCAAATCAAAACTCATATCATAATTTGTTTAGAAAAAATAAATTTGAATTATCGTTTATAAAAAAGTTGTTGATAAAGTAAATATTCCTTCACACATGATTGAGAAAGGGGGAAAATTGAACCAATTAATCTAAAATTTATACCATAAATATTCTTAAGTATTTAGTAGATTTTTATTTAAATAACATCCGTTATTCCATATATATTGGAAGTTACGTCTGCAAAAAAAGTACAAATTCCAAATCCCCTTTATTTTCTTCTTTGTACACATTTTACATTGATTTCTTTTTATAAAAGTATTATTCTTCACGCCTCATCAAAAATCAATGAATCAATACAGTAATAATTCTTTTTAGAATCAATGCAGTAATAATTCTTCTAAAAAAAAGAAAAGAAATTGGAAAAAAAAAAATGCACGCCCAATGAAACTCGAATCCAAGATCACCTGATCAGAAGTCAAGACGCCTCATCCATTAGGACATGGCGCTACTGAACTTGTGTCTTACTTCAATAAAACCACAATGTTTCCGATTTTTGTCATAGAAAATCCTAGCTCACCGGTTACTTCACAAGAATATTTGCAATTTTTAAAGCCAAATTATTTGTTTAGAAGTGAGGTAGCTTCGAAAGGGAAAAAAGAATGAAAACTTTCAATATGAAATAACTGATTTATATAACAATTTCGAACTTGTTACAGAGTCTCAAGATATAAAATTGAGTACATCTTTCCCATGGCTGCTATATAGTGGTGCTCACTATTTGAAACGGTATTTCCAATACCGTACCAAAATTTTAATTCTTTCATATTCTTAATATTAATTCCGATATAGAATGAGAATTTTAATTCTTTTATATTCTTAATATCAATTCCGAAATAGAATGAGACGGCTCTTTTTAATTTTAGAACAATACGAGACAAATATTCGAATCTTCGATTCTTACAGAACAATGACAATTCCAATTTGATTTTCGAATATTTTTTTAACATTTTTCACAAAAAAATGCTATTATCTATAAATTTGAAAAATATATGTTAATAATTATTAAATTTTAATCAAAAATAAAATTCAAACAACCTTTATGATACTTTATATAATAATCTATATAATCTATCTAAATAATACATATATAATATAAATACTATACTATATAATCTATATATACATATTATAAATATAATATAATATACATATAATATACTACATAATCTATTATATACTAATCTATATAATCTACTTATATAATATTAATGCATGACTATATATATTCAATTTTGATTTTTGTTTATTCAATTCAATTCGAGACGGTTCGTGATAATTTTTATATGGTTCGAAACAATTCTCTGTATGAATATTATATAAAAAATTTTGAAACAATGCAATTAAAAAAAGGTCATAAATTAATAATTTTTTTCAATTCCGATTCTTTTTTGTCTAATTATTCGAATCGATTCGATTATTCTCCAATCCTGTGAGAAGCCCTATTGCTATATTTCAAGGAGGGGTGCATCTGTTACATCTTTGACCAATGGCTCTCCAAAGTTGACCAAGCCACAAATGGGAGCAGATGGGAACAACAAAAGATTTAATCAGAGAAGTGCCTGCAAGCCCTCGCACTTTGCAGACTGCTTTCAGACAAGGATTTCAGGGGAGCGAAAATGGATGTAAGAATAAACATACTTCCCCCTCACGAACTCAACTATAACTATATCTGCTAATCGAAGGAAAATATGGCCCTTCAAAAGAGGAAATTGCCGCAGGTCACCAACTCGGTACGGTTTCCTCCAGCGTTTGAAGCACCTCCCAACAACATTATTACTAAAAAAAAATTCTACATTATAACAGACACCTTTCTTGGGGATAAGTACCTGTTTAATGCGTTTAAATAGTCACAACCCATGTTTCTAGCTTATTAGATAAACCATGAATAAATGCAAATAAACAATACTTTCTAGTAATGGCTGTTATTATATTTAATTAAATTTACTGGGTCATAAATTCCATCTCCTTTCTTTTGTGTTTCAAAATTACATTCTTAGAGCATTTACCTTTACCCTTTACAGACTGCTTGAGAACAACAGCAGCAACCCCCACCCCAACCCCAACCCCCACCCCCACCTATGTAACAGAATCTCTGCCCAGGTCCAACACAAATGAATAAGGCAGGGTTGAAGAGAAGTGACAAACTGCAGACAACAGAAAGTTCCCCCTGGAAACTGAATATGGAAATGAGGAAAAACAAACTTCAACCCAAAATCCCAGCCAGAAAATATCCATGTCTTAAAATTTAGTTCAAATACATTATTGGCGCGGGCCTAAAGTTTTAGGGAAGAGAAGCAAAACAAATTAAGTTCGAACAATCCTTATGTAAGACTCTCTTAATCATACGGTATTTGAATATATGCAGCATCACAAACAAATGGAATGTCAGCATACATTCCAGCAAGTGCACACCTCATGCACTCCAAAACTGTAAAAAGATAAGCAAATGCAACAGCAGTCCAGAAGTGCATTCCGATTTTGCCCCAGTATACAGCAAGAGGCATCCAACGACTCACAGTCCCAATGACTTGCAAAGCTATCTCAAGAAGCATGCCCATCACCACATGGAACCTGAAGTAATGGGGCCATTCCTTTCTCCTTACAACTCCAAGATATGCAACAAAAAAGTAAGCCATCAAAAACCAGCTGGGAAGTCTTCCTATAGCTCCTAGAAAGGGGTAAGTCAAAAATTCAAAATCCTCCAAGAAGGGATGCAGATGGTATGCAGTCTCTGCATACATCCATGTCTCATGAAGAGGCATAAGATAAGGGAGGCACGCTAAGGTCCTCCACCACCATCGCGGCTTCTTTGTCATAGCAGGGTAGCGATAACTATAGGGGACATCCTTTGATGCTCTTGGAGTCAAAGCTAAGCGGCGTCGCGTAGTCAATTTCGGAATAGTGTGTGATAGACCACCTAGTTCACTACTCAAAAGCAATGATGACGCAGAAGAAAGGCAGAGATGCTGTGTTCCTAGCATAACACCAAAATATATTCAAGAAAAATGTAACACCAGTGCCACATGTAATAATATTAAGGAAACTATAAGCACTTGATTCCACAGAGAAAAAATTTCGATCTAAGCAGGAGCATTTGACATCAGTAGTAAGTGTTAACTGTTATAGAACTATTTGACCACGTTGCCCGTAACAGATTGCCAATAATAAATTGATCAAGCACAGTTCTTGTTAAAGAACTGCACATAAAAATGGAATATTTATCTTCACACATGTATCCTAATCTTTCTTCGTCCTTAATGCAGCATGGTATACCCCTTGCATTCTTTTGAGTGGGGCGTTAACAGAATCACCAATTATCAACAATTGCAATAGAGAAATATCAATCAATACAAATAAAGTTCATTTTTACTAGAGAATCAAGATTTGCAATTTTTTTTTTTTTTTTGGTGGACGAATTAAAACAGCAGTTACTGTACAAGCCTTAAATAAAAAATAATAATAGGAAAGTTTTTCCTCAATGCAGCACCACCCATTTAGATTGCATAAAACCATGTATAATTATTTCTTCCACAATGCACTGATTCAATAACATGGAAAAAAGATATATAGCCTCCAGTCGGCTTACAAACTCACAATGCCATCAAGGTCCAAAATTCAAAAATTTTTCAAAGACTATAGATACTAGATATATACTCCATGCTCTCTCGGATATATATAGAATGTCTAACTTTTACTGGATAAAATTATTGTTCATTTGAAACATATAGGAGTTTAAATAGAAGGTGAGAGTAATATGAGGCTAATATGTGACCTTGAATTTAGAGTGAAAGTGGTGAACCTATGACACTCTTACCTTTTCACATATAAATCATTTAAATTGTTCAAAATCTCTATTTAAAATTTTCCATTTAAGAACTAAAATTACATTAAATTTGGGAGGAGTAATTCAAAATAACCACAAGATATAGAATACAACAGTTTATGAGGCAACATAATCATCTAGCCACCTACCGAGAAACAATAAAAGGAGCCAATAAATTCAACACATAAGAATTAACACCAATTTGACGACTAATTACACTACATAAATACACATTGGGAAACACACATATAATACAGGCCTCAACGCTGAGCCCCTACCTAACACCGTAAGAATATATATATCCACACCTTTACAGGAGCAAGTAATCCAATCTTGATGAGGTGTCCAAGAATTTCTAGAGCGAGAAAATACATCCTTACGTGGCAAGCGAGGGATGCCTGCAGTTACTAAGCCATAGGATTTAGGATCACATGTCTTGTAAGGCATACAAACAGACCATGCCTTCATAAAGCATCCATTTAGGATCATATTCAACCACCTCCACCTCTTCCCAACCTACACTCAAGAAAATGAAAAATCACGAAATTGCCAGAAAATATATACTTGATCCTCAATGTAACAACTTTATATTTGCAAATGAGAAATGAAGTCGCGTTAGTTTATAGAAACTTCTAGCCAGATAGCCAGTAGGATAATCAAAATGTTTTTCTAATGTGCATGGCAAACTGCAAAAAGGCAACATTGGAATTAAATAGCAAGCACGGAACAAAAGACATGATCTAGTAAGTGAAACAAATGTATATATAAGCTCATACTTTTAACCAAATTCAACATATTCACTCATCAAACTGAAAATTTCAACAGAAAACCATTACATAGCCAAATATAAGTACTTCAGTTTGGGAAATACATATTTATCCAAATTACAGAATTTAACAGACAATAATATTCACCATATACTGAAAATTAAATAGGAAAGAATTGCAAAAAGGAGATGATGGGGGTAAGTAGCAAAAACCAAAAGAAGAAAAGAGATTAGGACTCAGAACTATAATAATGCATAAATAATGTGTTAGATCACAAAAAGGACCTTAGCCAAAAACCTTAAAAACTCCACCCAAGTCAGAACTATTATAATGCATATTTCACATGGAAAATAATGTGTTAGGTCACAAAGAGGACCTTAGCCAAAAACCTTAAAAACTCCACCCAAGTTAAAAGTAAAGAAGACACTCCTCTCAATTGAGAAGCAAACGCATTACGTGCAACTCTTTAAGTGTTTGTTTAATTGCTATCATATTCGAACAAATGACAAATGTTCAGTAAACATCAGCAACAAAAATATATGCCACTGCAGACACAATCTACCATGGACCGAAAAAACACCAAACATAACTTTGAAAAAGAAATGTCCCTTTTTATCCACCCCCAAGGAAACATAGAGACCAAGCAAAAATGATGGATTACTACAGTGGCCATGTTCCTCTGAATCTAGAAATTAGACCTAATTTCCAATGTATTTAAAAGATGATCATGATAATATCTATGCATGCCACAATACATATCATTGCAAGTAATATCTGTCTTTCCCCATAGTCTTTTCACATTGTGGAGTATGACACACATGCATTTCAAAGGTTAAAAAAGAACCAGAAAAGGAAGAAAATAAAAGAATGTCAAAGAAATAGCAGAGTGGCCAATAAGAAAGCCCTCATATTCCCGGAAACTATCATCACAAAAAACTAAGACAAAAATTTATCCCTCCATTTTCTTCTAACTCTTCTGAAATTATGGGGTATAACGTCAAGCACTTGACCAACCTTGAGGGAACTCTCCTCCCTCCCCTATCACAAGGCACCCACACAAAAGCAAAGGCTTGGGAAGGGGGGAAAAAGGAATAATATGGTATGAAAAACTACAACACATTTTCAGAAGTATATTTTCAATCATTAATACATTTGCTGAGATATTACTGTTTATTCAAGTAGAAAAACAATTTTCAAATACATATATTCTTAGGCATTTAGCACAAATCACACAGTAAAGCCCCAGAAAATGAAAATCAAAACAAATCAAATTTCTATCGCCCATCATGAAGCATCCATTCAAAGCACAAAAGGAAGGTGTAAATGAGCAATAATCACACTACAGGTGATAAAAGTCCTAAATTCAGGTTCTGACCACTCCTATTCGCAGCCCTTTATATCAGAAGCATTCCAAAAAGAATGCAACTTCATGCAAAACATAAGAGTGAAGCATCAAATCCCTGAGTTTTCATTTAACAGCTTTTTAGAATCAACTTAAGCTCTAGAAACAAAATAAGCCCCCTCAAAAATAACCCCAAAAAAATTTTAAAAAATCTTTGCAAAATCAACAGAAAAACTCCGGCTTTATTTTCGATACACAGATGAACTCATATACAAAAAGAACGAAAATTTCCGCTGCATAAATAAGTCACAATTCATACAACAAGAAAACGAGAAATTTTCGTGAGCCAGAACAACGGGAAAAAAAAAACCTATATTCATATTTTACAAGCAACTCAGAATCAATTCAATTCGCCAGCACAGTAGAAAGAATAGAGAAGCCCAGATATTTACCAGAATGAGATTATAGAGGATGCGAATTCACGACCTGCGAGAAGTTGAGACTGGCGATTTCTCTCTTAATACGGGCGAAAAGCAGAGCTGAGGTTATCCTTTTGAGGGAAGAGAGAGAGAGGTTGGAAAAAGAGAAGCTCTAGAAAGATACACTTTCATTTGTCAACTGGACTTGGGTTGGGCTACACTCGTAACGGTTGATTAAGTTTTGAATTTGGCTGATAGTGGGATCCACTGCGACGCGGAATTTAGTTGTGCTTTTTATAGTATAAACTTTTTCTCCTTTTTTTTTTTTTTTTTTACGTTGAGAGATTAGAGATGAGAATCGATGTGATGTTTTATACTGTGAAATTTTTTGTTTTTATATATTGCGCAGGTGTTTTTAACAACTAAATTATTACTTATATCACTATATTATCAATTTTTTAAAGAAAAATTACACAACGAATTTAAACAATTTATTATAAAAAAATTAATTAGACCAAATTTTCAATGAAATAAAAGAAATTGTCTTCTAAAAATTAGATAATATGTTACATTCGATTGAATACTAAAAACTTGAAATGTATGTATTATATACTGTGTATTACAAAAAATTATAAATTTTAATGCACATGTCTTTTGAAAATTAAATATATATAATTAATGTCATTATTCTTAATCCATCATAAAACTATTAAATAAGTCATGCATACGTTTAAGGGTGAGAAAAGTATATATTAGGAGATGAAAATTGTGATAATTTAGTTGGTGTGCTCCATTAAATGTTGAACTCATATCTCACGTATATTATTTGCTTGATTTTTGCACCCAATCATATACTTCCTCCGTCCCGATTTATCTATCACAATTGAAAAGTTTTAGTATCTCTTTTTATCTGTCACATTGAAAAAATTTAAGTGTTATTAATGCTAATTTTACCACTATACCTTTGTATTAAATAGTTTTAAAAAAATGAAAGTATAATAACTTTAGAGAGAAAGTTGAGCAAACAAACAATAAAATAGTTATGGAGAATATTAAACTCAAGGATATTTTTAGAATGTATAAATAAAGTTGTATAAATTTAAAATATTAACTAATTTTTCTTAAACGGTGTGAAGTAATTAACTGTGATAGATAAATAGGGACAGAAGCAGTAGATATATCCCTGGAAAAGAAAAAAAATAAAAGAAATTAGAAATTTTCCTTCGTAGTAGTTAGGTGTAAGACGGAGTAATATATCAATATAGACAACTAGTGTCTAAACATTTGAAAGATTATTATTTTGTAAATATCCTACACGAATCTACGCGACAGACCACTCTCTTATTTCCATTTAAAAAAAATTAAGATTTTTTTAATAAATCATTATAAATATTCCTTTTTATCTCTTAAAATTATTTTAAAATTTATAATATTATCTTTTAAAAAAATTAGTCAATTCATTTCTTTACTTTTTTTTAATTTTGGAAAGCTAAATCATTTTTCTTTATTTTCAACTAGTTAAGTCCTCTAGGTATTTTTTTTTTTTTTAAACTGAAAATGTCCTTTTGACCGTTACTTTTAATATTACCGTCAAATAAGAAGGGTAAATGTTTAAAATGGCAAAAATCATCAAAATGAAAGTATTTTAGGAAAATGAAAATTTTACCTCTATGATTGAATGGCCCTTTTCGCACTGGTGTAGATGTCTGTCCAAGATATTTGAGGCTATTGAATCACATTCTTACAAACGTCTACTACGTCTCATTCACGCGAAGCCTTTGATATTCCAAAATGGTACCCTTAGCACAGCCGATGAAAGCTTGAAGATTGGGTTTTGATAAGCTTTTGATGAAAGGTTCACCGAAGCTTTCTATGTGATTTTGGGTTTCTATTTCTCTGTGAATGATGAACTCCAGAAGTGCAAAACCAAAGCTCCCACTTCAATTCATTTTTCATTTATTTGAATCAATCCTAGAGAAAGAATCCATTCGCGTGCAAACAGAAAACGTTCATACTTTCTATTATCCTTCACGCGAAATAACACAGGTTCCATCTCGTGTTTTTTTTTAATTTTATTTAATTAATTAAATTAAATTAATAATTAATTTAATATTTTTTAAATTTTATTTTACCCTTGTTCTTATTCATTGAGCTAGATAAAATTATTTATTCTTGGACTTGAACACCTATAAATAATAAATCTCAATTATTTATTTTCTATACTTTATTGAATAGCCCAATAAATAATTAACAAGCCCATATAAACCAATATAAAACTTCATACCTTTTATCTAATTTATATCTAGATTAATTTTTTAATTATTCAATTTAGGCTTTGGGCTATGAATAATTAATTAACCAATTAAATTAGATAAAATAAATACTATCTCTTGGACCTTTTATTTTATTCTAATCCAATAATAAATTAGACTAATAAAATAAAACTCATAAATATCAAGACCAATTCCTTAACCTAAATTGTTCATGACTTAAGGGCCATTCCGGGGAGCAAAAGACACATTGCCTTGGCTACTAAAATGACCAAAATATTCCTATTATATAAATAGCTATATTTTACATTTTAAATATTTCTTAATATCACCATAAGAAAATATTGACTCTACGGACAATATTGCATTAGCAAAGTCTTCGACTTATAAGTTTAATGACTAAAATACCCCTTTACGCATCGCCGTGCAATTAGAGAGGAAGAGTGTACTAACACCTTTCTAATAGACATCTACCATCCTTAAACCTTTAGTCCAATGATCCACGACTCCTGGAATATTTTTACTTTCCAATGGAGCTACCCTAAAGTAAACATCTAAGTCATGTTCCCTAGGACCCTGGATAATTAGATCCTTTGAACAGTTACAAGGGCGATATAGTGTAGAAGTTATTTTATACAAGCTTGTCTTAAATAACTAGTTACATATACCCAACATACAAGTATATTGGCTCTACGAAAGAACCTCAACTACAGTATATTAAAATATATGCTTCTAACTTCGTCAGATTATCAACTCATACTCAAGTGATAGAGTATTAGTCCATATTGTAGCAGTAATAATCTGGGTTTCTTTTAAATAATACTTTTAGAAACTACTATTACAGGTCCTGTTTTACATATTCGAAATATGCTCATGCCATGAAGTGAGTGGACTACTCACTGGCTAAAGGTAAAACATTCTCCATTTGGAATTCATAACACAATAACATATACATGATGAAATTCACATTCTCATCAATCGGTTTAGAACAAATATTTATGTATTAAATAACCCGTGAACCATACCTTATTATAAAAGACCACCATTCACATGGACACCTACTTAAACACAATAGGTTCTTTCCAAATGAAAATTGTATACAAATAAAATGTAAATTTACAAACAAATTTTGAGAATAAATTCTTTTATTAATAAATTCGATAATTACATCAAATAAACTAGTCTAGAGGGTATATATTCCAACAATCTCCCACTTACACTCTAAGACTAAGAAAGTCCGTAGGTACCCACCCCTATGGCGTCTAAGTGTCTCTTGAAGACTTTCTCAGCCAAAAGCTTGGTGAAGGGATCTGCTAGGTTGTTCTCCGAGGCTATCTGTTCTACCACGATTTCCCGTCTCTGAATGAAATCCAGAATCAAGTGGTACTTCCTCTGGATGTGCTTCCCTTTCTTATGGTTCTTGGGTTCTTTAGATTGCTAGATTACTCCAGAGTTGTCGCAATACACCACAATCGGTATGTCCATGTGTGGCATAACTCCAAGTTCTGAAAGGAACTTCCGGACCCAGACTGTTTCCTTGGATACTTCCGAAGCTACCACATACGCAACTTCATGGTTGAGTCAGCAATACAAGATTGCTTGATACTCTTCCATGACACAGCTCATCCAAACAAGGTGAAGACATATCCACTAGTGGATTTTCTCTCATCCTTATCTGCCTGAAAATCTGAGTCTGTGTATCCAGTAGGAACCAAGTCGTCAGCCCTGTAAACCAGCATATAATCTTTCGTACCATTAAGGTACTTAAGAATATGATTTATAGCTTGCCAATAAACCAGCTTGCCAATAAACCTCCTCAGGGTTTGACTGATATTTGCTAACCAAGCCTACGGCAAAGCAGATATCTGGCCTAGTGCATAGTATGACGTACATGAGACTTCCTACAGTCGAATCATAGGGAATCCTACTCATCCTGTCTTTTTCCTCTTGAGACTTAGGACAGTCCTTAGAACAAATAGATAACTCATGTCTGCAAGGAATTATAGCTCCTTTACATGAGTCCATGCAAAATTTGATCAGCATCTTATCAATGTATGTCGTTTGGGATAATCCTAACATTCTCTACTTCCTATTTCTAATAAGTTTAATCCCGAAAATGTAACTGACTTTTCCCAAGACCTTCATACTAAATTGACTAAACAACCAAATCTTAGTAGATGACAACATCCCTACATCATTCTCAATGAATAGAATGTCAATCACATATAGGATAAAAAAAATCATATTTATACCTTCCAATTTCCTGTACACGCGTGGTTCATCCTCATTTTGACTGAAACCGTAAGACTTTACAGTCTCGTCAAAATGAATGTTCCATATTCTAGATTCTACCTTCCCATCCGCTCATCTTTTCCTCTTGTATAGCCACTTACACTCCCTCAGGTGAAGCTACAAGATCCCAAACTTGATTGAAGTACATAGACTCAATCTCGACTTTCATTGCTTCATGCCATAGATCTGCATCGGCATCAGTAATAGCTTCTTCGTATCTAGTGGGATCTTATTCCTGATGGTTAGAGACTTGCTTGAAAACATCTCCTGTCCATCTTTCTGGGACTCTAGATATCCTCCCACTACGACGAAGCTCCGTTTGTACAGGTTCTTGAGGTTGTGCCTCTTCTTGTTCCAAATCGGGTCTAAATAAGTTGATTCCAAAGATAACTTCTCCTCGAGTTCCAACCTTGTTGAACCTTTAGTGGAAGTACTTTGATCATCCTTCAAGTATCTAGCATTAGTACTTACCAGTACTTTTTGCTCTTTAGGATGATAAAAGTAACCTCTTTTTGTCCCTTTTGGATACCTAACAAAGTAGCATAATTTTGACCTTGGTTCTAGCTTGTCTCCCTTAATTAGTACATAAGCTGGACAACCCCTTATCCTAAGATGATTTAGACGTGGCTTATACCTAGTTCACATCTCATAGGATGTCCTAGGTACTGACTTGGAAGGTACTAAATTTAGAATGAATGCCGTTGTTTCCAAGTTATATCCCAAAAAAGAGATCGGAAGAATAGCATAAGACATCAGGCTTCGGATCATTTCCATTAATATCCTATTCCTTCTCTCAACTATTCCATTCTGTTGGGGTGTATTCGGCGTAGAGAGTTAGGATACTATTCCATGATGTACCATGTAATCCTTGAACTCACTGAGGAGGTACTCTTCACCACGAATCGATCATACGATTTTGATTAGTTTACCTGTCCGACGCTCCACTTTAACCTTAAACTTTTTGAACTTGCAAAAAGAGTCAGACTTGCACCTCATCAGGTAGACATAACCAAACCTTATACAATCATCCGTGCAAGTGATGAAGTACTCAAAACTCCCTCTAGTTTAAGTAGACAAAGGACCACACACATCAGTATGAACAAGACCCAATATCTTCTTAATTCCATTAGCCTTTTAGGTGAATGACCTTTTGGTCATTTTCCCCATAAGACAGGATTCACATTGAGGCTAACTTTCCAATCTTAATGAGTCCAATGGCCCATCATAGATTAACCTTTGAATCCTAGTTGAGTTAATATGGCCAAACCTTAGATGCCAAAGATATGAGTTATTGACATTGGTCTTTCTCTTCTTACTTAAAGGTTCAGATTGAGCGTTATTTATTTAATTGTTTGTAAGATTTAAAAAGAATAAGTTTCCATACATGTGTCATGTACATAAAATTTCTTCATTTCTATTGATAGTGATACCAGAATGGAAAGAAATAGAATATTCATGATTTATTAGCTTTGCAACTGAAATCAAATTTTGTCTAAAGTCGGGTACATATAAAATATCATTTAATACAACTACTTTATTACAATAAAAACAAGATCCAGCTCTCCTACTGCAAGGGCCCATACTCGTGCTCCATTTCTTACTCATAATCCATGTTCGTCCTTCTAAAGTTTTCTTATTTTTCTAAACCCCTACAAGGAGTTACAGATATGATCAGTGATACTAGAATTAACAATTTAAGTGGAAGTTGATCTAATAATTGAAATAGACTTTAGATAGAGAACAATACTTGTAAGGTTTTTCTTGGCCTGAAGTTCTGGACACTCATTTTTTCAGTGTCCCTTCTGCCTGCTTTTGAAGCATTTGCCTTTAGGTTTGTTGGGCTAGTTCTTGAGTTGGGCCTGTGCGTTTCTCTTCTTCTTCTTGAACTTCCTGGGCTTGAGCCCAGTTCTGAAAGAAAAATTCCTAGCAATCATAGCCTTAGACTGTAGTTTCATGACCTTCTTCGCCACCTGGAGCTCTTTCATTATCTCAGTTAAAGTCATATTTAATTTGTTCATGTTTTAGTTCAACTTGAACTGAGTGAAAAAGCTCGGTAGAGATTCGAAAACCATGTCTACTTGGCTCTCAGGGTCAATAATAGTCCCTAAGACTTCTGCTTCCTCGAAAGCAGCAATCATTTTGAGCATATGCTCCCTGACTGATGCTCCGCCAGCCATCTTAGTGTTTATGATCATCCTAAGAGCTTCCTACTTTGCGGGACAGTTCTTATTGACGAACATTGTGACTAATGATTGGCTAATGTCATATACAATGGCTATGTGCTCGTGTTTCGATTGGAGCACATTAGATATGGAGGCCAACATGTAGCATCTAGACATCTTGTTGGCCTTCTTCTATACTTTTTCAGCCTTACGCTCCTCAGCGATGGAACCCTTCTCGATAATAGGGCAGGTTTCAAAGAAAATATACTTATACTCCTCAGCAATAAGTATTATGTCCAAGTTCCTTTTTCAGTCCACATAATTTGGACCCGTTAGCTTATTCTCATAGAGAATAACGGTCAAATGACTAAAAGAACCTCCACTAACCATTTCTGAAATATCGAAAATAAAAGAAAATTTAGTTTATAAAAAAATAAAATAATTTGTGACTTTATCCTCATATTAATTTCGATAATAGTTAACCTTATCACTCTTATCTTTAATATGATTAATTTTGACTCTTAAAAAAACTGACATAGCTTTTTAGGAAGATTAACAATTTTCTAAGTTAAGTGTATTAACCACCATAAATTAATTTCCCTTCTAGGTAATGATCTAAAAGATAACTCTATCATGCTATGGACATTTCTCGTACTATAACATCTAATGTGGACTAGCCGATCATAGTATGTGTCCTGAGTTATTAATTACATCCATCTATTAATTCTAGATCTTTGTGGTATCCCCAACCTATACGGGTTCACTCCCAGGGTGACGCGAGGGGACCCACGATCTCTAATGAGGATTGTGATGGAAGCCATGGGGTCATTGGAACCCCTCTCCCACTTAGTATTTTAAAATAAGGATTTTTCTTGGAAAATATATTTTGAAATTTCAATTAAGTTTTCTTTTAACTCAAAATAAAATATCTAAATCCATAAAAAATTATATGTCAAGGTTTATACCATTTGAGAAATTTTTTCATGGATTAATTTTATTTAAGTTAATAAACTTAATAATTTCAAAATTTCCATTAAAACTTTCGAGAGATTTTGATCTCAAGTTTAATTTGACAAAAATAATTTTTTTTGTTAAAATTCAATCAACATGGTTTTCTATTTTAATTCACAAAAATATCTAAATCCAATATATTTTCTATGTCAATGATAAAATCCTTTAAGAAAATATCCAAAAATTAATCATTTGCTATAAGAAAAATATTTTTCTTTGTCAAAATTCCCAAAGACTTTGGTCTTTGAGAAAATGTGTACATAGGGTACCAAAAAAAAAAAATAATAATAATAATAATAAGCATGCTAGAAAACTATAAACGTTTTCATGCTTTTCTATTCTTTTAACCTAAGTGTCCAAATAATAGGATTAAACACATTAATTAATTAATGGTCTTGTTTAATCCTAAAATTTTCTTTATTATTATTTTTCTTGCAAAATATTCAAAGAATATTTACTATTGCAATAAAAATAACTTCGTCTAGTATAGGACTAAAAAAAGATTTTTTTTTATTCGCGTCGAGTACACTGCACTTGCCACACTAGATCACGGCCCATGAGAAAACCCATAGGTCGGATTCGGGTGGGTGGACTTGGGACCCACCCGCGCCTGCCCAGTTGCGCCGTCAAAATGTTGATCGCGCAGCGAATTGTAATTGCACTCCTTGCGGAAAGCCTTCCTCGCGCCATGGGAATGGCGCACGGTTCAGCGGCTCCACACACATCCAATGGCAGCTCGGCGCATATGGCTCGGCTTAGCTGGCTCGACTTGCATAGTACCTTCTTCTCCAGAATTTTTTCTGCGATTCTGAAGCCTCTGTGCACGCGATTTTTTCATCTTTTTTTTTTTTTTTTTTATCAAAACTCATCCAAACAACTGCCTATACCCTTAAAAATATAGGGCTTACACGATATCTATGAAAGCAATCAAAATACATTATTCCTGTACTTCCACTCACGAAACTTACAATGAAACTACCCAAACCAGTAAACACGAAGGATCACAGATTTCAACCAAAACAAATATTTTCTTATTTTAGTTAAGCCTAGCATGCTTCCTACATTTGCCAAACTATAGTTCTAATACCAATTAAAAGCTTAAAATGGTAAAAATCATCAAAATGAAAACATGTTCGGAAAACGAAAAATTTACCTCTATGATTAAATGACCCTTTTCGCACTGGTGTAGATGTCTGTACAAGGATACTTGAGGCTATTGAATCACATCCTTACAAATGTCTACTACGTCTCATTCACGCGAAGCCTTTGATCTTCTGAAATGATACTCGTAGCACAACCCATAAAAGCTTGAAGATTGAGTTTTGGTAAGCTTTTGGTGAAAGTGTCACCGAAGCTTTCTCTGTAATTTTGGGTTTCTATTTCTCTGTGAATGATGAACTCCAAAAGTGCAAAACCAAAGCTCCTACTTCAATTTATTTTCCATTCATTTAAATCAATCCCCAAGAGAGAATTCATTCGTGTGCAAACAGAAAGCATCTATGCTTTCTATTATCCTTCCTGCAAAAAAACACGAGTTCCATCCCGTGTTGTTTTTTTATTTTAATTAATTAATTAAATTAATAATTAATTTAATACTTTTTTAATTTTATTTTACCCCTAGTCTTATTCATTGGGCCAGATAGAATTATTTATTCTTAAACTTGAACACCCATAAATAATAAATTTCAATTATTTATTTTTTGGGCTTTATTAAACAGCCCAATAAATCATTAACAAGCCCATATAGACCAATATAAAATTTCATATCTTTTAGCTATTTATATCTAGATTAATTTTCTAATTATTCAATTTGGATCTTGGGCCCTGATTAATCAATTAACTAATTAAATTAGATAAAATAAATACTATCTCTCAAACCTTTTATTTTATTCTAATCTAATAATAAATTAGATTAATAAAATAAAATTCATAAATATCAAGGCCAATTCCTTAACCCAAATCTTTCATGACTTAAGGACCATTCCGGGGACCAAAAGACACATCGCCTTGACTACTAAAATGACCAAAATACCCCTACTATATAAATAGCTATATTTTGAATTTTAAATATTTTCTAATATCACCATAAGAAAATATTGACTCCAAGGACAATGTTGCGTTAGCAAAGCCTTCGACCTACAAGTGCAATGACTAAAATACCCCTCTACGCATCGCCGTATAATTAGAGAGGAAGAGTATACTAACACCTCTCTAATAAACATCTACCATCCTTAGATTTCTAGTCCAATGATTCACGACTCCTGGAATGTTTTCACTTTCTAAGAGAGCTACCTTAAAGTAAATATCTAAGTTATGTTTCTTAGGGCCCTAGATAATTAGATCATTTGAATAGTCACAATGGGTGATATAGCGTAGAAGTTATCTTGTACAAGTTGTCTTAATTAACTAATCACATATACCCAACATATAAGTATATTGGCTCTACGAAGGAACCTCAACTACAGTATATCAAATTATATGCTTCTAACTTCATCAAATTACCAACTCATACTTAAGCGGTAGTGTATTAGTTCACGCTATAGCAGTAATAGTCTGGGTTTCTTTTAAATAGTACTTTTAGAAACCATTATTACAGGTCCTGTTCTACGTATTCGAAATACGCTCATACCATGAAGTGAGTGGACTACTAACTAGCTAAAGGTAAGACATTCTCCATTTGGAATTCATAACACAATAACCTATACATGATGAAGTTCCTATTCTTATCAATTAGTTTAGAACAAACATTTATGTGTTAAGTAACCCATGATCCATACCTTACTGTGAAAAACTACCATTCACATGGATCACTTACTTAAACACAATGGGTTATTTCTAAACGAAAATTGTGTACAAATAAAATGTAAATTCACAAATAAATTTTGAGAATAAATTCTTTTATTAATAAATTTGATAATTACATTAGATAAACTAGTCTAGAGGGCATATATTCCAACAAAGGGAAATTTTGGCACTTCACTTTTCAAGTATTAATCGTGCACCACTCACGGATACATATTTTTCCTCCTCATTTGTCTTGTCCGTGTTGCAGAAGTGATGGATTCAGCAGAGCAACATACTTAGTGCCTAGGGAGAAAAAAAAAATCATGTCTTCAACTATGCAAAAGAGTGGTTTAACTTCAAATCCTTTTTGCAATGCTACTGTAAAAAAAAAAAAACTAGCAATATTGTTAACTGCTTGGACAGATGCAAGCCCCGGAAGGTGATTCCTTCGATGTGAGCTACCTTAGAGCTACCTCAAGCATGTACTATTTCTATTGTTATTAGATTGCAAAAATTCTTTTTTTTTTCTTCCTTCACCGTAGGTAAATGGTGGCTATTGGTTTTGAGTTTGACTTGAGTCAGAAATATGTGATAGATCTAAGGTGATTCTAGAATTATTAAGGAGGATTAAAAGGCTTGAAGGGAAAAGAAATACCCTGATGAGAAAGGAGAAAGTTTTTCACAGGAAGAATGCATTGATGATCATTTTTTGCATTATACTGCTAATAATATTTGGGTGGAAGTTCTAGACTTCATATGGGTGTTTTGATCCCAAAATTAGTCTGAAGATATCACTGTGAGATGTGTTGGCATTTGTGCCTTGTTGGGTTGTTGGGAATTTTTGTATATGTTTTAGATGGATTCAAACATGTAATTCGACAATTGTAGCGTAGCATTTTATTTTTCAATATGTTCATTGTAATCTGAAAGACGTCAATCTCCATCTTCTCTATTTTTTGTTTTTTGGCTAGTGCTCAAATGCTGGCTTTTTGTGTTGCTTGTTTTGAATGTATATAAAAGTTGATGTCCATGGTATTTTGAGGACCTTCTTCAATTGGTATAGGGACCTTCTACAATTGGTATAGGCAATGTTAAATTTGTATTCTTTTTGGGGTTGAAGTTTTTCAACACTCCCATCCTATTGATCAAGGAAGACAATGTGAATATTTTTAGATTAGTTTCATATTAATAACTTATAGATCTATTGGACTAATGTAGTGAAATTTTGTATACTTTTATGTATGATACATTTGGTGTGCTTTGATGTCACCTCTATGCTACTAAAATTTGTTATTGTATCTGTGGATAGATTCAAGCAGTCTTATTCCTGCTTTGCACATACCTGATCTATCAGAATTAGTAACTATTCTACTCCACATTTTAAACATGTACAATCATATGCCACATTTTAAACATGGATCTAAGTACAAATATATAGACAGTAGATAGATATTTTTCCTCAAATCTTTTGTACAAAAACAACAAATTGAATACCCATGGAACATTTCTACATGTTAGAATAACCATCATCGACTTCACATAAATGTAACAATACAGAATCCAGTAATGTGCTACTAAAACCAATGCAACACTCAGAAATAAAAAATCCAGAGTAACATATCCATTACCCCAAACATAAGGACTCTAATCCCTACAAGAATAGAATCCTGCAGACATAAATTAAAAAATACATCAAAATCCAGCAATACTACCAAAACCAATACAACACTCAGAAATAAAAAATCCAGCAGTAATATATCCATTAGCTAAGACACAACAAGTCCAAGTTAATAGATGTTACATATAGGTAATAAGCAACTCAAAAAATAATGCTATTTCTAAAACCACTTTAGTCAACATATCTACACTAGCATCATTAAAAATTTGAACTTTGAGTCAATATATATACACACACACTGTCATCATTAACAACCCAAAATACAAAAGTGTAATCTCCAGTTCCCCTTTGTTGCTGTCCTTTAACAACAAAAAATATGAACTGTAACCTCCAGTTCCCTTTTGTTGCTGTCCTTTAACAACCCAAAATATGAACTGTAACCTCTAGTTCCCCTTTATTATTGTCCTCTTCTTTTCCATAAGCTGTTTAAATTGAAATAGTAGACGCAAGTCCCACAATATATATATATATATATATATATATATATATATGTATGTATAAAAAGTGAGTATTAAGGGTAATAGAAAAAAAATGGTAAAATTAAGTACTAAGTCAGCAAATTACCTTAAAACTGAGTAATTAGCTTCGAAACCTCATGCATCTAGAATAAGTTCCATTACCACTTCATTCTCTTGTGAACCTATATGTATTTGTAAACTGAGTTGAACATTACATGGCCTTTTATTATGGCCTAACTGTCTATATCTGCCACACTTATTCAAGCTTCGAGCACTTTAATTGTGTTGGACCCCACCATCTTTATCAACATTATTCTTTTTTATGTCTTTTGTGGGCAGTTTCTAGCATTATATCCAAAAGAACTACAATGCCTACACTTCATAGTCCCAAAACCTACTTTTGAAAGCTTTCTTACACCAATGATTGTAACTTTACAAGCCTTTTTTCCCTTCTTCTAGTTTTTTTTTTCTTTTTAGGTCTACTGGGAAGTTTCAGGGTTACAAGAGGCTTTAATTTAGGTAATTTGCTTTTTGGCCAATTATTTGGTCCATTACAAGGATTTATGATTGGCTTATAAGCCTTTCTTAATGAACCAATGCTATAACAACCATCAACATAGTTTTTTGAGTCATTACCTTCACACCCAATAGCTGAAATACCATACTTGTAAGGGATACCATAAAGTTCCCATACAGATGTAACTTCTCTTTTCTGTGTCAACTAAAAATTACTCCAAAGTTTTAGTCTCATTAGCTTGAAACTTGTAACTACCGGCATATAAAGCGATGTAATCAGTGGACTCCTCAACCAGCTTTTCAAACATTTTTTTAATCCTTGGGCCGATCTTGTCCTTTTACCTCGAACCTATGACCTTCTCGGTTGAAGTCTCAGCATCATGTATACACATATTCTTTCAAGAAAACCAAGTATGGATTTGAACCTTGCATTCAATATTTAACTATTAAATATCTCGTTGTAGCTGTTCAATAACATATCACACTTGGTTTGTGTCTTGAAGTAGGATCAACTCCAATATCTAGGGTGTGTATGCTTACACAACAAAGCATAAGCTACTTCATCAAACTCCTTCAACAGTTGCAACTCACCCTCAAATTTGTTAGGGTATGTAGCCTTTGTATATTTCTATATCATGTCTTTCAAAGCATCTCCTAGGTGTTTTTACTTGAAGTTATTATGTAGATACCTAACACAATGTCTGTCCTCTACATAGGGCAGTAGTTTTGATATTGCTTGTCACAATCCTTGAAAAACAACAACAAGAACAAAGTGAGTTAACAAACTATTTGATGCATATCTAAAGTGAGCTAAATAAGCAGACAAATTACCTTTTATCTATTAGAGATTAAATACTAATCCTTCTATTTATGTATGTCTAAATCTTCAATAAGTCCACGTAATTCAAAATTAGCTAGTTTTAGCCTCCATAACGACATAAGTAATGGGATATATGCTATTATTTGCATCAACGCCAATAGATTTCAACAAAATACTATGATGAGGACCTTTTAAAAAAAATCCTATCCAGTCTAACTAGCCTTCTACAACCTTTTAGAAAATCCTCCCTTAATATTGCCAAACACACATAGATTCTTCTATAAACTCTTTAACCTATTTGCTCATCCTCATTAACAACTATATAAATGGTGCTGCCCGAGTTACTTCACATAATCTCTTCGCAATAATAATTTAGAAGCTTGTATTGGTTTTTAAATTTTTCTTCAATCATCAACTTAGTTCTACCTTAACTTTATAAACCTTGTGTCTTGAAATGTTCAAATTCATCTATTCATATACTTTTTCTTGAAATTCAGTTAGATTTACACCATATTCACTTCTAAAATCATCTACATATTTCATTACTATAAAGTTTACAAAAGTAAGGGCATGGCGTGTAGATGTTGCATATGAATGCTTGGATTGCAGTTTTCTGATTCGAAAACTTGAAGTTTCTTCCACCCTATAAGCGTATAATAACTGATCACAATTTTTTCCCTTGCAAACAACCCTCACTCTAACCCTGTCATTTTCCTTGAAAACAATCATCCTACCCTATTTGACCCCATGATAGATGATAGCACTTTTTAATTCTCCTTTATCTTAAAAATTAAACCTTCTTCGAACCGAAGGTCCTCTATATCTCTTCCTCCATTGAATATTGGCCAATGGTCTATGTTGTCCTTCATAACCTCTTCCCCATTCAATGGCTATGATTTGAAGTATTCCCTGTCTGAATCATCACTATCATTACTAGAATAATGTAATTGTTCAGAAACTTTGCCAGATTCTAATTGTTCTACGTCCTACTCATTTTAGTTCAGTAAATATGCTTTGCGAGCCTAAGTTGATCTCCTTTCTTGTTTGGTTTGATGCTAGGTTGCTAAATGTTACTAAATCTTGAAGATGATGCATCGGTTGATCTGGAAACTTGTGTTTGTCCCCAATCATGTTGTTAAGTCAACTCTTCTTCCCCCTCTGTAGGCAAAACAAGCTGTCTTTGAACTGTTAGTGTTATGCCCTAGAGACAATTACATGTATATTATATATGGCACATTTATTAATAAAAGACATTTCTTATCCTACAGTTTGTTTCGTTTATACTTTTATGTGTATATAACTATTAGATAAAGTCTCAAGTACTACACTATGTTAAGAAAATTGTAACAGAGGTCATGATACAAGGTTCTTGCTACACTAGATAGTGTTTGTACTTAAATTATCCCTAGTTATAGTATTAGTGAGACATGACAACATTAATGTGCCAAGACTAGCACGTGATATACTTCTTGATTTGATTAAGCGGTGGTTCTCACATTTGTAATTATTGTGATACTCAAAGTTAACATGTGGATGCTTGTTACTTAAACAAGTTTATTGAATGACCTAACTATGAGATAATCATATGAATTACTATTTAGTGCCAGTGATAGAACATTATTATGGCAAATATGCAAATATCCTTAAATTTGAGATCTTCAAAATACTTTGTTTACTAAGCATTGTACTTTGATTCTAATCTTTAGAGTCCCTACAAGACTGCCTATTGGATGGATATTGGGTACAACGTGAAGTGAACAAAACTAATTGAGAGGGTTAATAAAGGATTCATCATTGCTAATAGTAGGAGTGAATATCTTAAGGCCACTTATAGGAATCATTACTCAAGAAGTCCTAGCTTTAAAGAATGTAAGAAAAAAGAAATTCAAACATTGGCTAGGATAATTAAGAATAAAACTTGGGTGATGAGATTTGAACTCAAGACCTTAGAGATAAAATCACAATGCTTTAACCACTTAATCATACTAACTCTTATTCTTATTTTCCCAACCAAATTCTCTTCCTTTCTAAGCCCCAAGCCTTTTTTCTAATTTAATCATAAACAAAATTTCCTTTTTACCCTTACTACTCAACAAGCATAAATAAACTATATAACCCTTATATCACAATTCTAAGGTATATGAATTTAGTCAAGAAATATATTTTTATGCAATATGATATGATATGCACCCCTTCCCTCTAACTCTAGGGTAGGTGATAGGAATTGCCTCAGGCATGAAGGCCACTCAAAAGAAGACAAAGAGAAATCCAAACTACAGCTCATGGCACTTTGGGTGAAATCCATTTTCAAGAGGTTTCAACAGGAGTTTAAGGTAAACCAAGCCAATAAACTAAGGGCCAAAAGAATGACGAAAGAGTGGATAATAAAAGGAAGGCCAAAAGGGGTACAAAGAATGCAACAATTCTTGTGGAAGGTCAAGCAAGTAAATGAACAAAGATTAAAGGGCAAACAGGCAAATGAAGGAATGCAAGCCAAGGGAGCTTCAAATGGAAATAATCTTGGTTTTAAAACTATTTGGAAGATCAAGAAAACGCATGGAAAAGGAATAGAAGGAATAGAGGTCAAATGAGTAAGAATTAGAGTGCTCGGAGCTGACCCGACGCTAGCCTTAAAAGCCCGACCCAGTGCCAGGTGTGGACTGGTTAAGTCCTATTTTTATTGTACTGACTTTTGTGCATGAGAACTATTCCTCCATATTAGACCTGGCACCACCTCCAGAAAACGTACCCAGCGCCTTCCTTATTCTAGAACTCGAACCCCTGATATTTTGCAGCTATTTTAGGGTCATTTTATAATATTTAAAAGTATTTAGTTCAGGAATAGAACATCCTTCTATAATGCTTTGTATTAGGTTATGTTGGGGGATTATAATTACCCTATTATAACATTATAACCAGGAATCTTTTAGGAGGCATATGAAATATTAAGAGTTCAAGAACTTTTTTAGAGTTTTGGAGAGGGTGATCCTCTTAGGTGATGTCTATTAAACATTAAGATTAAGTCAAATGATTTAGTCCTACCTTTGATTTTGTCTCTAAATCTTAAGGGATAATCTCAACTTCATCTCTATTCTTATATGTTAGGTTGCCCAGTGTGTTTGATAGGATTGAGTTTGGTGCCTTCAAATTCATATCCTTGGTGTTCTAATCTTTGATAGATTAGAGTGTTATGGTGTCTTTAAAGTAGGCTAGATTTACATTATTACAAGAGTCTTAATTTCTTTACATTTTGGTGTTCATGTGTGTGAGTTTGTCAGGGTACTTGTTCTTGAGCTTAATCCTCATTTTTGGAGCTTCCCAAGATCATATCAAAAGTGGCATCAGAGCTTGCATTATGTTGATTCTAATCAATCAACTTCCTTTGGCCTAAGGTACAATCTTTTTCAAGATCTATTAATTTTTAAATTTTTATCACTTTTTCTATTGCTATTTTTAGAAGTCAAAAACTTAAAATGTTGTTAATTTGACAAGTCAAAAACTTGAAAACTTGAAATTTTTGGAAGTAAAAAATGTTATTACTTTGACCCTTTATGGTATATTGATGTTTGATTAGTCATTTGGTGTTAAAAGCTGTTGATTTAGGGCCAAAACCATGCTGAAATTTGCTATACAACATTAAGCTACGAGATTGCATTTAATGTGTTCAATGTGTTTGATATATTGTCCCAATGAATTGTGAATGCTCATACTTGACTACTAAAGCTTTTATTCATGAAGTATGATGAATAATTTATTTAGTAAAGAGTATTTAAGTGATTGTTAATTGCTAAATTGTGAATGAGGTTGTGATAGCATCACTTAGTGTAACAACTCTTTAAAATCCATGCATCTTTCTTATTGCACACCAATTGTTTGATAAATTTCCTTTAAGACACCTTTATTTCTTATCTCTTGGAATTTAGTTGACCTGATTAGTAGAACCAAATCCTTTGAAGAAGCAAAGAGTTGGGAAGAACTTGAGTGTGGAGTTAAAAGTTTGAAAAAGGCAAGAAGGAGAACACATTGTGATAAAAGTCAAGAAGAGGACAAATACGAGTGAAGAATGATCACTAAAAATTAAGTGTAAATATGTGAGGGAGTGAAGTAAAAAAAATTTCTTGTGTTTTCTGCTTCAATTTTTGTGGATACTTCTCTTGAAAGAAAATTCACAATGGCTAGTTAGAGTGAAAGTGAAGGTTGTAGCAATTTTAAGGAGTCTTGTTACATTAGAAGTAATTATGGGGGATATGATGAACATGAATATATCTATGAGAAAGATTATTGGGGAAATGAAGATGATCCTGAAAATTTGCTTGATTGTGGAGATGAGTCTTATACGGATAGTTATAATTAAGGGCTAAGTATAAATGAAAAAGGATATGGTGGGTTTGATAGAAAAGAAAATTGGAAATATGAGAGGGTTGAATATGTGGGTATAAATTATGGGAATAATGGGGTTTGTGTTGGTGGACCACAAAAATATTCAAAGAGTGGAATGCCAAAAGAAATGGAGTATAGGTGTTTGTATGAAAGTCCAAAAGTATCTAGACCAAGAGAAAAATGTGAATCACAAAATTCTTCCAAGAGTAGATTGAGAAGAAATGAGGATATGGAAAATAGGGAGTTGAAGTACAATGAGAAATTGACACCTTCGTTTCTTGGGAAGAGAGATTTGAGGGAGTACTATGAATGGGAAAGAGGAATGGAAAAATTATTTAAAAGCTTAGAGTGCAGTGAAAAATATAAAGTGAATTGTGCCTTAATGAATTTCTCCAAAAATAATTTTGAATGGTGGGAGCAAATGAATGCACAAAGAAGGCGAAATAGGTATCAAATGGTGGTTTCTTGGGAAGAGATGAAAGATTTGATGAGAAAACAGTTTGTACCCAATGAGTGCCAAATATATGAAAGTTTTGCTCACATGTCCTATAATTGTCCAAGAAGTTCTAAGCATGGTGAGGGAAGTACAATGCAAAATTTTTCAAAATAAGAGATGAGGAGAAAACAATATTATATTTGCTCTACTTATTAGGAATATAGTTATAGTATATGTGATTGCCCAAGATTGAATAATCAAGGAAGAAGTTTTAATTTGTAAAAGGGTAGTGCAATTTCTTGTGAGCATTGTAATAGCTATGGGCACAAATAATTTGATTGCTATTGAAAGTTCTCTAAGATGCAAAGTGAGATTCATAAAATTGAGAAGCAAAAAGCTAGAGTTGAGACCAAAGTGGCCAAGAAAAATGTTATAGATATTGAGGAGCAAAGAAGGACAAGAAGCGAAGAAAAAGTTGAGACAGTTGAGCAAAGTGAATTTCTTAACTTTGAGAAGGAGGAGAAGCTAGAAAGGGAAGCTAAAGGCCAAGAAATGCTCAATCAAAATGATGAAGTAGTGTATGAAGAAGTTGAGGAAAATATTGATAAGATTGATGAAGCGCTTAGTGATGATGTAGAAGAAGATGTGGAACTATTGAATTCAATAAATAGGGTGACTAAGGAATATTACAACATTCTATTCTTTCTAGAGGATGAATTAAACCCATTAGAAGTGTTAGAGGGGAATGAGTAAGGAGAAGTTGAGCAAAAGAGTATGGAATTTGCTAAAGAGCCAAAGATTGCAAAAATTGAGGTAAAAAATGCATGCTATAGATGAAGGTTCCCAAAATGCTTCAAATACTCATGAAGTGGGAGGAAGCTTACATCCACAAGAGGAGAAAAAGAGGAGTTGGCTAGAGGTGGTGTATAAGCAAATGAAAATAAGTGAAACTAATAAGAATGAAGCAACTAGTTCAACTTCATAAAATAACATCAAATCTAGTGAAGGAGATAGAATGGATGGAAGAGATGGGGATATACTTGAGAAATCATGTGCATTGATTGGCGTAGCATTGAAAATGTTTGTGAGGGAGTGGAAGAAGGAGAAAATTTGCAATGAGAGAATATATTTTTTTCAAGGTATCTAATCAGACAAAAACTATGTAGTATCCTTATTAATGGAGGGAGTTGTAAAAATGTGATTAGTGCTACATTGGTGGAGGAGTTAGGAATAGAAACCTTGAAACACCCTAGACCTTACAAGTTACAATAGTTGAATAATTGTGGAGAGGTGAAGGTGAACAAACTGTTGGGATATATGCCCTCTTAGATTAGGTTTTTGATGTAAATATCGAATATTTTAATAAAAGATTTTATTCTCAAAAATTATTTGTGAACTTACATTTTATTTGTGCACAATTAAGTTTGGAAAAGACCCATTGTATTTAAGTAAATGGTCCATGTGAATGGTGGTCTTTCACAGTAAGGTATGGATCACAGGTTACTTAACACATAAACATTTGTTTTTAACTGATTGATGAGAATGAGAATCTCATCAACCTAGGTTATTGTGTTATGAATTTTAAATGAGGAATGACTTATCTTTAGCCAGTAAGTAGTTCACTCACTTCATGACATAAGCATATTTCGAATACGTAGAATAGGACCTGTGGTACTGGTTTCTTAAAATACTATATAGTAGAAACCTAGACTACTACCGCTATAGCGTGGACTAGTACTCTGCGGCTTGAGTATGAGTTGGTGGTCTGACGAAGCTAGAAGCATGTATTTAGATATGCTTTAGTTGAGGTTCTATCGTAGGACAATATACTTGCATATTGGGTATATGTGACTAGTTAGTTAAGACAGACTTGTACAAGATAGTTTCTATACTATATCGCCCCTTGTGGTTGTCTAAATGATCTAAATATCCAGGGCCCTAGGAAACATAACTTGGATGTTTGTTTTAGGATAGCTCCCTTGAAAAGCGGAAACAATTTAGGAAGTCGTGGATCAATGGACTAGAAGCCTAAGGATGGTAGATGTCATTTAGAGAGGTGTTAGTACATTTCTTCCTCTCAAATGCACGGCGATATGTAAAGGGATATTTTAGTCATTTCTTCTGTAGATCGAAGACTTTGCTAACGCGGCATTATCCTTGGGGTCAATATTTTTTTATGGTGATATTAGGAAATATTTAAAATGTAAAATTCAATTATTTATATGACAAGGGTATTTTGGTCATTTTAGTAGCTAAGGTTGTGTGTCTTTTGGTCCCTAGTATAGACCGTAAGTTCTAATTATATACAGGCTAAAGAATTGGTCTTAAATTAAATTTATTTTTGATTTTATTTAAGTAGCCTGATTTAATTATTATGCTAGAATAAAATAAAGGTCCACAGAGCGAGAGAATTAATTAAATTAATTTGGTGGGTTAATTAATTATTTAGGGTTTTGGCCTAATTTGAATAATTAAAGATTGACCTAGGACTAAACTAATATAGTCGTGTTAACTGGATTGGTTTATTTGGGCTGAAAAATTAATTATTTATTGGGCCATTTATTTGGTTCTGATTAAAATAATTAATTTGGTTAAAAAGGCTAAACTAAGAGTCCAATGGGCCAAATTAAAGTCCAGTTTTGCCTGAGGCTTTTTTTTTCGGTTAATAGGAAAAAAGAGGAGTAATATTTGTTCAATATTTAGAAATTCCTGGACATTAGCCTGGGATAAAAGTCATGGATATACTATGATGCTTTGAGGTTATCCGGTTTTTGATGAGATTGGCAGATAAAAAGAAAAAAACGTGTGTGATATGGAAAACAAAGGACACACAGTTTTTTCTTCCTCTAAGGACTCCTTTTCTCTCTGGAAAATCTTCTTTGTGTGCATCATTCTTTGAGAGACAGAAAATTGGTTTTTTTTCTTCTTGACACTGCTCTATAGCATATTGTCAAGGAAAAGTCTAAACCATTCCTTAGTTCTGTAAGTCTTCACCAAAGGTGGGTTAGGCAGAGCCATATATTGGAAGTTCAAAAAGAGCTTGGCGTTTATGTACATACATAGACGCAGTAGGAGGCTTGCAGGAATCGAACCAGAGGTTTCCACCAGTGCACATATTCTAGTTCTACATATTCTAGTGCAGCCAACCTTGAGACAAAGAAGAGGTAAATTTTCACGCTTGAGCCTATGTTCTTCTATTTTTCTGTATATTTGCTGTGGTTTATTTGCCATTTAATCTTCAATTGGTATCAGAGCATGAAGATTTTGTGCAAATATAGGAAGCATGTATGCTAGTTAAATAAAACTGGACAGTTTTGTGTTGATTGCAATGTGATCCTTCGCTGGTTTTTTAGTATGGATAGACACTCTATTCACCTCACGGATTGAGGTTTAGGATCATATGTAATTTACTGTTTTCCTTAGCAAATCGTGTAAGCTCAATGTTAATGGGTATATGCGGATGTTAGTTTTTGATTTCATTCATTTTAGGTTGAAATCTAAGAGCCAAGAGCAATCAAGAGACTTGCAGAGAAGAAAACAAAGAAGAAAATCTGCAGAAAGAAGACGCAAGAAAAAAACGAAGAAGAATGCACTGTTGATCGGCTCGGCTTGGAGAGCCAAGCCACCAGCAGTCTTCTGTACCTGGAGCCAAGGCGGCCTAGCTTGGCGTTGATCGGCTCGATGGATTTCAATTTGCAATTGCAATTCATCCGCGGTTCAAATTTCTAGTGGGTCGGCACTGGGGCGGGTCGGGTAGCATGGGTCACGGATCTTGGATGGCCCAATGAGGTGGTTGTCCCATGCAGCGGGTGTTGTGGACCACGGTTCAGATAGGCCACATTCCAGTATGGCGGGTGCAGTAGACCAAGGAAATTTTTTTTTTATTTTTTCCTTGTAATTTTCTTACATTTTCTTTTTTTTTTTTTTTGGGTTCCATACCAGACGAAATTAATATTTTTGCAATGATTAATATTCGTGGAATATTTTTGCATGAAAAATATTAGTAAGGGATTTTAGGATTAAACAAGACAATTAATTAATTAATTAATGTGTTTAATTCTATTATTTGGGCACTTAGGTTTAAAAATAGGAAAAGCATGAAAACGTTTATTGTTTTCTAGCAGGCTATTTATTTTTGAGTACCTATGTGTGATGGTTTGAAAGAAAATAGAGAGCATGCTCACGGGAACGGAAAAAAAATAGAGGAAAAAAAACCAAAGAACAATAGCAGCACGGAATAAATTACAAGGTTAGATGCCAACCATGGATTAGCCTCTGAATTCTGGTTAAGTTGATATGGCCCAACCTTAGATGTCAAAGGTATGAGACATTTACATTGGTCTTTCTCTTCTTAGTTAAATGTTCAGATTGAACGTTATTTGATTGATTGTTAATTGGGTTTAAGAAGAATAGATTTCCACACATGTACCCAGTACATAAAATTTCTCCATTTCTACTGATAGAAATACCAGAATGGAAAGAGACAGAATATCCTTGATTTATTAGTTTTGCAAGTGAAATCAAATTCTGACGAAACCCAAGTACATATAAAATATCTTTTAAAACTACTATTCTATTACAATAAAAAATAAAATCTAGCTCTCCCACTGTAAGGGCCCAGACTTGTGCTCCATTTTCCACACGTAGCCCATGTTCGCCCTTCTTAAGTCTTCTAATCTTTCTAAACCCTTGCAAGGAGTTACAGATATGATCAGTGGCTCCTGCATCAATAATCCAAGTGGAAGTTGATCCAACTATTGATATAGACTCTAGATAGAAAACATTACCTGTGGAATTTTTCTTGCCTTGAAGATCTGGACACTCCTTTTTCCAGTGTCCCTTCTTTTCACATTTGAAGCACTTGCCCTTTGGTTTGTCTTTGGGCTGGGCGGCTGCGTTTCCCTTCTTCCTTTTAAACTTTCTGGGCTTGGGTCCAGTTCTTGAGGAAGAAACCTTAGCAATCATGGCATTTGATTGAAGCTTCATAACCCTCTCTACCATCTGGAATTCCTTCATTAACTCAGTTAAACTCATGTTTAACTTGTTCATGTTGTAATTCGACTTAAATTGAGTAAAGGAACCCGATAGAGATTCAAGAACTATATCCACTTGGCTCTCGAGGTTAATGATAGCCCCTAAGATTTCTGCTTCCTCGAAAGCAATAATCATTTGAGCATGTGCTCTCTGACTGATGCTCCCTCAGCAATCATCTTGAGCCTTGTGGGCCGACTCTTATCTGCAAACATTGTGGCCAATGACTGACTAATATCATACGCAGAAGCCATGTTCTTGTGTTTTGACTAGAGCAAATTAGACATGAAGGCTAACATATAGCAGTGTGCCATTTCGTCAGCCTTCTCCCACGTCTTCTCAACCTCTCTCTCTTCGGCGGTGGAACCTTCCCCGATCACAGGGCAGGTCTCGTAAAGGACTACTTATACTCCTTGGCTGTGAATATTATGTCCAGGTTCCTCTTCCAGTCCAAATAGTTTTGTCCTTGAGAATAACGACCAATGGACTAAAAAAATCTCTCACCATTTCTGAAAAATCGAAAAATAAAAGAAAAAGATTTAGTTTGTGAAAACAAAATAAATTTGTGCATCAAAATTAATTTGGCTCTTAGGAAAACTGACATAGCTTCTTAAGAAGATTAACAGTTCCCTAAGCTAAGTGTATTAACAACCACAAATTAATTTCCCTTCTAGGTAATGATCTAGAGGATAACTCCATCGAGGGGATGGCTGTTTCCTCTCATTTTCTATGGACATACCTCTCACTATAACCTTCAACGTGGGCTGGCCAATTATAGTATGTGTCCTGAGTTATTAATTACATCCCTCCATTAGATCTAAATCCTTGTGGTATCCCCATCCTATACGGGTTCACTCCCAGGGTGATGCGAGGGGACCTACGATCTCTAATAAGAATCGTGATGGAAGTCATGGGGCCGTTAAAACCTCTCTCCCGCTCAGTCTTTTAAAATAAAGATTTCTGTAAAAAATATCATTTTCAAATTTCCATCAAGTTTTTCCTTAACTCAAAAATAAAATATCTAAATATATTAAAATCTCTATGTCAAGGTTTATATCCTTTAAGAGATTTTTCCATGGACTAATTTTATTTAAGTTAAAAACTTAATAATTTCAAAAATTTTCCAATTAAAACTTTCTAGAGACTTTGGTCTCAAGTTTATTTGACAAAATAATTTTTCTTGTGCAAAATAAAACAAAATAGCTTTCTATTTTAACTTACAAAAATATCTAAATCCAATATATTTTCTATGTCAAGAATTAAATCCTTTGAAAAAATATCTGAGGATTAATTTTTGTTCAAATTAAAATAACCATTTAATTTTTAAAGAAAAATATTTTTCATGTCAAAAGGTGTTCCCAAAGACTTTGGTCTTTGAGAAAATGCGCACATAGGTACAAAAAAAAAAAAAAATAGAATGCTAGAAAAAGTAGACATTTTCATGCTTTTCTATTTTTTAAACTTAAGTGTCCAAATAATAGAATTAAACATATTAATTAATTAATGGTCCTGTTTAATCCTAAAATCTCTTACTAATATTTTAATGCAAATATATTCCAAGAATATTGACTATTGCAAAAATATTAACTTCGCCTGGTATGGGACCCAAAACGGAAGAAAAAAACAAAAGAAAAGTGCAAAAAAATTGTCGGTCCATGTACACCTGCCGCACTGGATTGGCGCCCTTTTGCGAGCTCAGTGCACCAGCCGCACCAGATCGCTCGCCTGATGGACTACCCAAAACCCGCGACCCGCTCCAATGCTCCACCCGCGTGCGTATCCAATTTGCTTCGTTTGACTCGCGCGTTGCACCGAAAGCAATTGCAAATTGCACAGTGGCTTCGATCCAATCCCATGCCCAGTCAAGCCTTTGTGGCTCCAAACACAAAACAATGCTGGCGGCTCGGCTCCGACGGCGGCTTAGGAATAGTGACCTTCTTCTTCATTTTTTTCTACGCGCAAAACTTTTTTTTTTTTTTTCTGTTCTGGTTTTTTTGCTATTTTCTCCAGCGGCTTCTTGGACATTTTGCATTACAAAAAAAAAACATCCAAACCAAAGCACATCTACCTATACCCTTCCAAATTGGGTTTACACGGTTGTTCTATGAAAGCTTAAAATTTTTACAGTAGGCCTATATTTCCACTGTGAAGCTTACAAGAATACCTATACCATACCAAAACAGCGAAGGATCACAAGCTTAAGCACCAAACAATGGTCTTCTCCATTTTTATTAACTAACATGCTCTCTAAGTTGATCAAAACATATGCTCTGATACCACTTTGATGGTTTGAAAGAAAACAGAGAGCATGCTCGCAGGAACGGAAAAAAAATAGAGGAAAAAAATCGAAGAACAATAGCAGTACAGAAGCATTTAGACCATACCTTTGCGTGCCTTAAACCTTTTAGGTTGTGAAAGAACAGATTGAACCACAGGGACAGCCTCTTCTTGCCCACTTGATGAAGCTTTCGGTTGAAATTCCGCTAACCTCCTACTTCGCCTCGTTTGCATGAACGCCAAGCTTTCCGGATCACAGAATATTCCACTGCCTCAATCCTTATTGGTGAAACAAAGGGTGAGGAGGAGTGGTCTCAATGTTCTTGATTCCTTTTGCTATTGATTAGCAAAACACCAAGAACAAGACAAGAGAAAAGAGACTCACGAGAGAGAAAGGGAAGCTTGGAAAAAATAGGGTTTTTTTTTCTCTAACAGGCGTGAGTAGTCTTAGCCAAAACTAGGTCTCTGATCTCTGATAACAATATCCCCCATGATATGATATTTCAAACACCTAGATGTTATCAACAGAGTAGGTTTGGCTTAACCCTAAACTTTTCTGAATCGTATCTGCAAGAAACCCTATGGACCAAGCTATTGGACCAAAATAATATTTATTTATTTTTTGGACTCAAAAAGCCCAAAATAATAAACATTAATTATTTATTTCCTGGGCTTGTAGAAATAACCCAAAAAATAATTAATGAGTCCAAATGAACCAAAAATAATTAAACTTTAATATTTATTTCTTGGGCTTATATAAATGACCCAATTGTTGGATTGTATGCCCTCTTAGACTAGGTTCAGATGTAAAATCAAATATTTTAATAAAAAAAATTATTTTCAGAAATTGTTTGTGAATTTAATTTTTGTTTGTGCACAATTTTCATTTGGAACAAACCTATTGTGTTTAAATAAGTGACCCATGTGAATGGTGGTCTTTCACAATAAGGTATGGATCACGGGTTATTTAACACATAAACTTTTGTTCTTAACCTATTGATGAGAATGGGAATCTCATTATGATTAGGTTATTATGTTATGAATTTCAAATGGGGAATGGCTTACCTTTAGCCAGTGAGTAGTCCACTCATTTAATGACATAAGCGTATTTCGAATACGTAGGATAGGACCTGTAGTAGTGGTTTCTAAAAGTACTATATGATAGAAACCTAGACTACTACCGCTACAACGTGGACTAGTACTCTACGACTTGAGTATGAGTTGGTGGTCTGGCGAAGCTGGTAGCATATACTTTGATTTGCTATAGTTGAGGTTCTATCGTAGGGCCAATATACTTGCATGTTGGATATGTGTGACTAGTTAGTTAAGACAGACTTATACAAGATAGTTTCTGCACTATATTGCCCCTTGTGGTTGTCCGAATGGTCTAAAATGTCCAGGGCCCTGGGAAACATAACTTGGATGTTTGCTTTAGGGTAGCTCCCTTGAAAAGCGGAAACACTCCAGGAAGTCGTGGATCATTGGACTAGAAGCCTAAGGATGGTAGATGTCATTTAGAGGGGTGTTAGTACACTTCTTCCTCTCTAAATGTACGGCGATATGTAGAGGGGTATTTTAGTCATTTCACCTGTAGGTCGGAGACTTTGCTAATGAAGTATTGTCCTTGGGTTCAATATTTCCTTATGGTGATATTAGGAAATATTTAAAATGCAAAATACAACTATTTATATACCAAGGGTATTTTGGTCATTTTAGCAGCCAAGGCGATATGTCTTTTTGGTCCTCGGAATAGCCCATAAGTCCTAACTAAGTTTGGGTTGTGGAATTGGTCTCAATTCAAGAGGATTTTATTTTATTTGATTTTATTCAGGATGCCTAATTTATTATTAGACTAGAATAAAATAAAATAGGAGTTGAGAGAAATTAATTATCTAGTTTAATTGGTTAATTAATTATTCAGAGCTTAGGTCCAGTATGAGTAATTAGGAAATTAACCTGGGCTTAAACTAGGGGAAATAATTAATGTTTAATTTTTTATTGGGTTATTTATATAGGCCTAAGAAATAAATAATTAAAGATTAATTATTTTTGGTTCATTTGGGCTCATTAATTATTTATTGGGTCATTTATATAAGCCTAGGAAATAAATAATTAATGTTTATTATTTTGGGCCTTTTGGGTCCAAGAGAAATAATAAATATTTTTCCGGCTCGATAGCTTGGACCTTAGGGTTTTTTCCAGATACGGTTAAGAAGAGTTTAGGGTTAAGCCAAACTTATTCTCAGGATAACATCCAGGTGTTTGAAATTTGATATCCCAGGGATATGTTTATCAGAGATTTTGAGTCCCAGTTTTGGCTAACCAATAAAACAAGTCTCTGGTAGAGGAAAACCCTAATTTTTCCCTAGCCTAACTGAGCCTCTCGTGTAGCTCTCTCTGGTCTCTCATGCCTCCCTCTTCTGTGTCTTCTTCTTGTTTCTTTGTTAACTAATAGCAAGAGAATCAAGGAGATTTGAGACCGTTTCTCTTCACCATTGTGTTCACCGGCTAGAGGTTGGGCAGAGGAATATTCTGAGAGCTGAAAAGCTTGGCGTTAATGCAAACAAGGCGAAGTAGGAGGCTAGCGAGTTTTCAACCAGAAGCTTCTTCAAGTGGGCAAAGCGAAGTGATTCCAGTCGTTCAAGCCATTTCTACTCAACCTAGAAGGCTTAAGGAGCGCAAATGTATGATCTTCACGCTTCCGTGTGGCCTCTAAGGCTTGCGGTTTTTTTCTCTGTTTTTTTCCCATGGTTGCATGGCTCCCCTGTTTTCCGTCCCTCAATGTGGTATCAGAGCTGATGGTTCTTTGATCAATATAGGGAGCATGGTAGTTAATAAAAATGGAGAAGATGATTATACCTGTGATCCTTCACTGTTTTGGTATGGGATAGGATCTCTGTGAGCTTCATCGTTGAAGTATAGGCATCACTGTAAAAATTTTTTGGCTTTGAAGTTTGATCGTGTAAACCCAATTTAAATGGGTATAGGTGGTTGTGGTTTTGTTTTGGATGAGTTTTTGTAAGTAAAAATATCCAAAGAAGCCAAAGAAATAAGGAAAAGTCGAAGAACAGAGGCTCTGTAGAAAGCTCGCGCGGAAGGAAAAAAATGAAGAAGAAAGGCACTATTCTTAAGCCGTTTGAGCCAAGCCGAGCCGCTGCCAAAACTGTGAGAGGAGCCGGTTGCTGTTGAGCCGAGCCGATTGCATGCGAATTTGCAATTGCAAATTTCTCAATTGGCGCGCGGGTCGTCAGCGGGCAATCGGATCAACACGCTGGTGGGTGAGACGGAGCAGGTTGCGGGTTCTTAGGTGGGCGGGCTGAGTTCACGGGTTGCTGAGGATTCTAATCCGATGCTGTGCGGTGCACTGCAGCCGCAGTGGACCGTAGGCCAAATGGGTCGGATCCGGTGCAGTGGACCACCGGCGATTTTTTGCATTTTTTTATATTTTTTTATTTTTCGTTTTAGGTCCCATACCAGACGAAGTTAATATTTTTGCAATATTTATATTCTTGGAATATATTTGCATGAAAAATATTAGTAAGGGATTTTAGGATTAAATAAGATCATTAATTAATTAATTAATGTGTTTAGTTCTATTATTTGGGCACTTAGGTTTAAAAAATAGAAAAGTATGAAAACGTTTATTGTTTTGAGCATGCTATTTTTTTATGTACCTATGTGTTCCTTTTCTCAAAGACCTAAGTCTTTGGGAACATTTTTTACAAGAAAAATATTTTTTTTCAAAAATTAAATGCTTATTTTAATTTGTACAAAACTTAATCATTGAATATTTTCTCAAAGGATTTAATCCTAGACATAGAAAATATATTGGATTTAGATATTTTTGTAAATTAAAATGGAGAGCCATTTTGTTTTGTTTTGGATTAGAAAAATGATTTTGTCAAATAAACTTAAGACCAAAGTCTCTAGAAAGTTTTAATTGGAAAAATTTTGAAATCATTAAGTTTTAACTTAAATAAAATTAGTCCATGGAGAAAATCTCTCAAAGGATATAAGCCTTAACATAGAGATTTTATTGGACTTAGATATTTTATTTTTGAGTTAAGGAAGAACTTAATGGAAATTTCAAATGGATATTTTTCCAAGAAAAACTTTTATTTTAAAAGACTAAGTGGGAGAGGGGTTCCAACGGCCCCACGGCTTCCATCACGGTCCTCATTAGAGATCGTGGATCCCCTCGCGTCACCCTGGGAGTGAACCCATATAGGATGGGGATACCACAAGGATCTAGATCTAATGGAAGGATGTAATTAATAACCCCGGGCACGTACTATGATCGGCCAGCCCACGTTGGAGGTTATAATGCGAGGTATGTCCATAGGAAATGAGAGGAAACGGCCATCCCATGATGGAGTTATCCTCTAGATCATTACCTAGAAGGGAAATTAATTTGTGGTGGTTAATACACTTAGCTTAGGAAACTATTAATCTTCCTAAGAAACTATGTCAGTATTCCTAAAAGCCAAATTATTTTCAGTGCACAAATTTTATTTTGTTTTCACAAACTTAATTCTTTCTTTTATTTTTCGATTTTCAGAAAGGGTGGGAGGTTCTTTTAGTCCATTAGCCGTTATTCTCAGGGAGAATAAGTTAACGGGTCTAAACTATGTGGACTGGAAAAGGAACCTGGACATAATATTTACAGCTAGGAGTATAAGTATATCCTTTACGAGACCTGCCTTGTTATTGGGGAAGGTTCCACCGCCGAAGAGCGAGAGGCTGAGAAGGCGTGGAAGAAGGCTGACGAAATAGCACGTTGCTATATGTTAGCCTCCATGTCTAATGTGCTCTAGTCAAAACACGAGCACATGACTTCTGCATATGACATCAGTCAATCATTAGCTACTATGTTCGCGGACAAGAGCCGGCCCGCAAGGCAGGAGGCTCTTCAAACTATTATAAGCACTAAGATGGCTGAGGGAGCATCAGTCCAAGAGCATATGCTCAAGATGATTGCTGCTTTTGAGGAAGCAGAAATCTTAGGGGCTGTCATTGACCCCGAGAGCCAAGTGGACATGGTTCTTGAATCTCTACCGGGCTCCTTCACTCAGTTCAAGTTAAACTATAACATGAACAAGTTGAACATGAGTTTAACTGAATTGATGAAGGAGCTCCAGATGGCGGAGAAGGTCATGAAGCTGCAATCAAAGGCCATGATTGCTATGGCTTCTTCCTCAAGAACTGGGCCTAAACCCAGAAAGTGCAAGAGGAAGAAGGGGAATGCAGCAGCCCAGCCCAAGAACCAGCCCAAGGACAAACCAAAGGGCAAGTGCTTCAAATGTGGGAAGAAGGGACACTGGAAAAAGGAGTGTCCAGATCTTCAAACCAAGAAAAACCCCACAGATAATGTTTTCTATCTAGAGTCCATATCAATGGTAAGATCAACTTCCACTGATCATATCAGTAACTCCTTACAGGGGTTTAGAAAGATAAAAAGACTCAAGAAGGGCGAACATGGGCTTCGAGTGGGTAATGGAGCACAAGTCTAGGACCTTGTAGTGGGAGAGCTGGATCTTATTTTTTATTGTAATAAGATAGTGGTTTTAAAAGATATTTTATATGTACCTGGTTTTCGTCAGAATTTAATTTCAGTTGCAAAACTTATTAATCAAGGATATTCTGTATCTTTCCATTCTGGTATTTCTATTAGTAGAGATGGAGAAATTTTATGTACTGGGCACATGTATGGAAATCTGTTCTTTTTAAACCCTATTAACAACCAATCAAATAACGCTCAGTCTGAACCTTTAACTAAGAAGAGAAAGATCAATATCAATGATTCATACCTTTGGCATCTAAGGTTGGGTCATATTAACTCAACTAGGATTCAGAGGCTAATCCATGATGGGCTTTTGGGCTCATTGAGATTGGAAAGTTGGCCTCAGTGTGAATCCTGCCTAATGGGAAAGATGACCAAAAGGTCATTTACACCAAAGGCGGATAGAGCCAAGGAGGTGTTGAGTCTTGTTCACACTGATGTGTGTGGTCCGTTGTCTACACCAATTTGAGGAGGTTTTGAGTACTTCATCACTTTCACGGATGATTGTACGAGGTATGGTTACATTTACCTGATGAGATGCAAGTCTAACTCTTTTGACAAGTTCAAGGAGTTTAAGGCTGAAGTGGAGCGTCGGACAGGTAAATTAATCAAAACCCTACGATGGGATCGTGGTGGAAAGTACCTCCTAGGTGAATTCAAGGACTACATGGTACATCATGGGATAGTATCCCAGCTCTCTACGCTGGGAACACCCCAGCAGAACGGAGTAGCTGAGAGAAGGAACAGGATATTGATGGAAATGGTCCGAAGCATGATGTCTCATGCTACTCTTCTAGTGTCCTTTTGGGGATATGCCCTAGAGACAATGGCATATATTCTGAACTTGGTGCCTTCCAAGTCAGTACCTAGGACTCCTTATGAGATGTGGATTGGGCGTAAGCCAAGTCTGAATCATCTTAGGATTTGGGGATGTCCAGCTTATGTACTGGTCAAGGGAGATAAGTTGGAACCAAGATCAGAATTATGCTATTTTGTTGGCTATCCAAAAGTGACAAAAGGAGGTTACTTTTATCATCCTAAGGAGCAGAAGGTACTAGTCAGTACTAATGCTAGATACTTGGAAGATGATCAAAGTACTTCCACTAAAGGTTTTACGAGGTTGGAACTTGAGGAGAAGTTATCTACGGAATTAACTTCTTCTGACCCGATTCTAGAATAACAAGAGGCACAGCCTCAAGTGCCTGTGCAAATGGAACCTCGTCGTAGTGGGAGAGTATTTAGGGTTCCGGATAGATGGACAGGAGAAGCCTTTGAGCTGGTCTCCGACCATCAGGAACAAGACCCCACTACATATGAGGAGGCTATTGCTGATGCCGATGCAAATATGTGGCATGAAGTAATGAAAGCCGAGATTGAGTCTATGTACCTCAATCAGATTTGGGATCTTGTAGCTTCACCTGAAGGGATAAAACCCATTGGATGCAAGTGGGTGTACAAGAGAAAGAGGGGAGCGGATGCGAATGTGGAAACCTTCAAAGCTAGGCTTGTGGCGAAAGGGTATACTCAGAAAGAGGGAATCGACTATGAGGAAACTTTTTTTCCGGTAGCCATGCTTAAATCCATCCGCATCCTCCTTACCATCGCATGTCACTATGACTATGAGATATGATAAATGGATGTCAAGACGGCATTCTTAAATTGCCATCTTAGCGAAGACATCTATATGTCCCAACCGAAAGGCTTCATTGCTGAAGGCCAGGAACATATGGTTTGCAAGCTTAAGAAGTCTATTTATGGACTTAAGCAGGCATCGAGAGCATGGAACATTCGTTTTGATGAGACTGTAAAGTCTTATGGTTTTATTCAAAACGAAGATAAACCATGCGTGTACAGGAAATTTGAAGGCATTAATGTGGTTTTTCTTATCCTGTATGTGGATGACATTCTACTCATTGGAAATTATGTAGGGACATTGTCATCTACAAAGGTTTGGCTGTCTAGTCAATTCAGTATGAAGGACTTGGGAGAAGCCAGCTATATTCTCGGGATTAAGCTTCTTAGAAATAGGAAGCAGAGAATGTTAGGGTTATCCCAAGCAACATACATTGACAAGATGCTGGCCAAGTACAACATGGACTCATGCAAGGGAGCTCTAATCCCTTGTTGACATGGGTTGTCATTTTCTTCGAAGGACCGTCCTAAGTCTCAAGAAGAAAAGGACAGAATGAATAGGATTCCCTACGTTTCAGCTGTGGAAAGTCTCATGTATGCCATGCTGTGTACTAGGCCAGATATTTGCTTTGCCGTGGGCTTAGTTAGCAGATATCAGTCAAACCTCGGGGAGGTTCATTGGCAAGCTGTAAAGTATATTCTCAAGTACCTCAAGGGAACGAGAGATTATATGCTAGTTTACAGGGCTAATGATTTGGTTCCTACAGGATACACAAACTCAGACTTCCAGGCGGATAAGAATGAGAGAAAATCCACTAGTGGATATGTCTTCACCTTGTCAGGATGAGCAATTTCATGGAGGAGTATCAAGCAGTCTTGTATTGCTGACTCAACCATAGAAGCTGAGTATGTGCCAGCTTCGGAGGCATCCAAGGAAGCTGTCTGACTCCGGAAGTTTCTTTCAGAACTTGGAGTCGTACCACATATAGACAGGCCGATTGTGATGTATTGCAACAACACTGTAGCAGTATCGCAATCTAAGGAGCCTCGGAACCACAAGAAGGGGAAACACATCGAGAGGAAGTACCACATGATCCAGGATTTCATCCAAAGACGGGAAGTCATGGTGGAACATATTGCCTCAGAAAAGAATCTCGCAGATCCATTCACCAAGCCTTTGGCTGAGAGAGTCTTCAAGAGACACTTAGACGCCATAGTGATGGGCACCTATGGACTTACCTAATCTTAGAGTGCAAGTGGGAGATTGTTGGATTGTATGCCCTTTTAGACTAAGTTTCTGATGTAAAATCGAATATTTTAATAAAAGAATTTATTTTCAGAAATTATTTGTGAATTTACTTTTTGTTTGTGCACAATTTTCGTTTGGAACAGACCCATTGTATTTAAATAAGTGGTCCATGTGAATGGTGGTCTTTCACAGTAATGTATGGATCACGGGTTATTTAACACATAAACTTTTGTTCTTAACCTATTGATGAGAATGAGAATCTCATCATGTTTAGGTTATTATGTTATGACTTCCAAAAGGGGAATGGCTTACCTTTAGTCAGTGAGTAGTCCACTCACTTCATGACATAAGCGTATTTCAAATATGTAGGACAAGACCTGTAGTAGTGGTTTCTAAAAATACTATATGATAGAAACCTAGATTACTACCGCTACAACGTGGATTAGTATTCTACGACTTGAGTATGAGTTGGTGGTCTGACGAAGTTGGTAGCATATACTTTGATTTGCTATAGTTGAGGTTCTATCGTACGGCCAATATACTTGCATGTTGGGTATGTGTGACTAGTTAGTTAAGACAGACTTATACAAGATAGTTTCTGCACTATATCGCCCCTTGTGGTTGTCTGAATGGTCTAAAATGTCCAGGGCCCTAGGAAACATAACTTGGATGTTTGCTTTAGGGTAACTCCCTTGGAAAGCAGAAATACTCCAGGAAGTCGTGGATCATTGGACTAGAAGCCTAAGGATGGTAGATGTCATTTAGAGGGGTGTTAGTACACTTCTTTCTCTCTAAATGTACGGCGATGTGTAGAGGGATATTTTAGTCATTTCACCTGTAGGTCGGAGACTTTGCTAATGCCGCATTGTCCTTGGGGTCAATATTTCCTTATGGTGATATTAGGAAATATTTAAAATGCAAAATACAGCTATTTATATACCAGGGGTATTTTGGTCATTTTAGCAGCCAAGGCGATATGTCTTTTTAGTCCTCGGAATAGCCCGTAAGTCCTAACTAAGTTTGGGTTGTGGAATTGGTCTCAGTTCAAGAGGATTTTATTTTATTTGATTTTATTCAGGATGTCTAATTTATTATTAGACTGGAATAAAATAAATAAATAAAATAAAATAGGAGTTGAGAGAAATTAATTATCTAGTTTAATTGGTTAATTAATTATTCAGGGCTTAGGTCCAGTATGAGTAATTAGGAAATTAACCTGGGCTTAAACTAGGGGAAATAATTAATGTTTAATTTTTTATTGGGTTATTTATATAGGACTAAGAAATAAATAATTAAAGATTAATTATTTTTGATTCATTTGGGCTCATTAATTATTTATTGGGTCATTTATATAAGCCCAGGAAATAAATAATTAATGTTTATTATTTTGGGCCTTTTGGGTCCAAGAGAAATAATAAATATTTTTCCGGCTCGATAGCTTGGACCTTAGGGTTTTTTCCAGATACGGTTAAGAAGAGTTTAGGGTTAAGCCAAACTTATTCTCAGGATAACATCCAGGTGTTTGAAATTTGATATCCCAGGGATATGTTTATCAGAGATTTTGAGTCCCAGTTTTGGCTAACCAATAAAACAAGTCTCTGGTAGAGGAAAACCCTAATTTTTCCCTAGCCTAACTGAGCCTCTCGTGTAGCTCTCTCTGGTCTCTCATGCCTCCCTCTTCTGTGTCTTCTTCTTGTTTCTTTGTTAACTAATAGCAAGAGAATCAAGGAGATTTGAGACCGTTTCTCTTCACCATTGTGTTCACCGGCTAGAGGTTGGGCAGAGGAATATTCTGAGAGCTGAAAAGCTTGGCGTTAATGCAAACAAGGCGAAGTAGGAGGCTAGCGAGTTTTCAACCAGAAGCTTCTTCAAGTGGGCAAAGCGAAGCGATTCCAGTCGTTCAAGCCATTTCTACTCAACCTAGAAGGCTTAAGGAGCGTAAAGGTATGATCTTCACACTTCCGTGTGGCCTCTAAAGCTTGCGGTTTTTTTCTCAGTTTTTTTTCTCGTGGATGCATGGCTCCCCTATTTTCCGTCCCTCACCAATAAATAATTAAGCATTAATTATTTCGCTCTAGTTTAAGCCCAGGTTAATTTTTTAATTATTCAAATTGGACCTATGCCTTGAGTAATTAATTAACCAATTAAACAAGATAATAAATTTCTGTCAATTTATTTTTATTCCAATCCAATAATAAATTAGACTTTCTGAATAAAATAAAATCCTCTTTAACTGAGACCAATTCCTCAACCCAAAAATAATTAGGACTTACGGACTATTTCGAGGACCAAAAAGACACATCTTGGCTACTAAAATGACCAAAATACCCCTGCTATATAAATATTTATATTTTACATTTTAAATATTTTCTAATATCACCATAAGGAAATATTGACCCCAAGGACAATGCTGTGTTAGCAAAGTCTCCGACTTACAGGTGAAATGACTAAAATACCCCTCTACACATCGCCGTACATTTAGAGAGGAAAAAGTGTACTAACACCTCTCTAAATGACATCTACCATCCTTAGGCTTCTAATCCAATGATTCACGACTTCCTGGAGTGTTTCCGCTTTCCAAGGGAGCTACCCTAAAGTAAACATCCAAGTTATGTTTCCCAGGGCCCTGGACATTTTAGATCATACAGACAACCACAAGGAGCGATATTATATATAAACTATCGTATACAAGTCTGTCTTAACTAACTAGATATATATACCTAATATGCAAGTATATTGGTTCTACGATAGAACCTCAACTATAGCATATCAAAGTATATGCTTCCAGCTTCGTCAGAGCACCAACTCATACTCAAGTCGTAGAGTACTAGCCCACGCTGTAGCAGTAGTAGTCTAGGTTTCTACTATATAGTCCTTTCAGTAATCACTACTACAGGTCCTATTCTACGTATTCGAAATATGCTTATGTCATGAAGTGAGTGGACTACTCACTGGCTAAAGGTAAGCCATTCCCCATTTGGAATTCATAACATAATAACCTAAACATGATGAGATTTCCATTCTCATCAATAGGTCAAGAACAAATGTTTATGTGTTTAAATAACCCGTGATCCATACCTTACTGTGAAAGACCAGCATTCACATGGATCACTTATTTAAACATAATGGGTCTTGTCCAAACGAAATTGTGCACAAATAAAAAATAAGTTCACAAACGATTTCTGAAAATAAATTCTTTTATTAAAATATTCGATATTTACATAAAAAACCTAGTCTAAGAGGGTATACTTTCCAATAATGTGCACATTTTCTCAAAGACTAAAGTCTTTGAGAATTTTTTTGACAAGAAAAATATTTTTCTACATGTTAAATGGTTATTTTAACTTGAACAAAAATTAATCCTTAGATATTTTCTCAAAGGATTTAATCCTTGACATAGAAAATATATTATATTTAGATATTTTCGTAAGTTAAAATCGAAAGCCATTTTTTTTTAATTTTTGCTCAAAAAAAATTATTTTGTCTAATAAACTAGAGACCAAAGTCTCTAGAAAGTTTTAATTGAAATTTTTTTGAAACCATTAAGGTTTTAACTTAAATAAAATCAGTCCATGGAAAAGTCTCTCAAAGGATATAAACCTTGATATAGAGATTTTAATAGATTTAGATATTTTATTTTTGAGTTAAGAAAAAACTTAATGAAAATTTTCAGAAGGATAGTTTTCAGAAAACCCTTATTTTAAAATATTAAGTGGGAGAGGGGTTCCAACGGTCCCACGACTTCCATCACGATCTTCATTTGAGATTGTGGGTCCCCTTGCGTCACTTTGGGAGTGAACCCGTATAGGATGGGGATACCACAAGGATCTAAATCTAATGGAAGGATGCAGTTAGTAACTCGGGACACATGCTATGATCGGTCAGTCCACGTTGAAGGTTATAGTGCGAGGAATGTCTATAGGAAATGAAAGGAAACGGCTATCCCCTCGATGGAGTTATCTTCTAGATCATTACCTAGAAGGAAAATTAATTTATAGTGGTTAACATATTTAGCTTAGAGAACTGTTAATCTTCTCAAGAAGTTATGTCAATTTTCTTAAGAGCCAAATTAATTATATTAGTTAACTATTATCAGTTTTAATATGAGAAAAAAGTGCACAAATTAATTTTATTTTTTCACAAACTAAATCTTTTCTTTTATTTTCATTTTTTTTAGAAATGGTGGGAGGTTCTTTTAGTCATTTGGTCGTTATTTTCAGCGAGAATAAGCTAACGGGTCCAAACTATGTGGACTGGAAAAGGAACTTGGACATAATACTCACAACGAAGGAGTATATGTCATTTACGAGACCTGCCCTGTTATCGGGGAAGGTTCTACCGCCGAAAAGCGAGAGGTTGAGAAGGCATAGAAGAAGGCTGACGAAATGACATGCTGCTATATGTTAGCCTCCATGTCTAATGTGTTCTATTCAAAACATGAGCACATGGCTTCTGTGTATGACATAAGTCAATCATTAGTAACGATGTTCACGGATAAGAACCGGCCCGTAAAGCAGGAGGCTTTTTGAACTATCATTAACACTAAGATGGCTAAAGGAGTATCAGTCAAAGAGCACATGCTCAAAATGATTACTGCTTTCGAGGAAGCAGAAATCTTAGGGGCTGTCATTGACCCTGAGAGCTGAGTAGACATAGTTCTCGAATCTTTACTGAGTTCCTTTACTCAGATCAAGTTGAATTACAACATGAACAAGTTAAACATGAGTTTAACTGAGTTGATGAAGGAGCTCCAGATAGCGGAGAAGGTCATGAAGCCTCAATCAAAGGCTATGATTGCTAAGGCTTCTTCCTCTAGAACTGGGCCCAAGCCCACAAAGTTAAAAAAAGAAGAAGGGAGACGCAGCGGCCCAGTCCAAAGACAAACCTAATGGCAAATGTTTTAAATATGGGAAGAAGGGACACTGGAAAAAGGAGAGTCCAGATCTTCAAGCCAAGAAAAACCCCGTAGGTAATGTTTTCTATCTAGAGTCTATATCAATGGTTAGATCAACTTCCACTTGGATTGTTGATTCAGGGGCCACTGATCATATCTGTAACTCCTTACAGGGGTTTAGAAAGATTAAAAAACTCCAGAAGGGCGAACATGGGCTACCATGGGAAATGGAGCACAAGTTTGGGCCCTTGCAGTAGGAGAGCTGGATCTTATTTTTTATTGTAATAGAATAGTGGTTTTAAAAGATATTTTATATGTACTTGGATTTCGACAGAATTTGATTTCAGTTACGAAACTAATAAATCAAGGATATTCTGTATCTTTCCATTCTGGTATACCTATCAGTAGAGATGAAAAAATTTTATGTAGTGGGTACATGTATGGAAATCTATTCTTCTTAAACCCTATTAACAATCAATTAAATAACGCTCAATCTGAACCTTTAACTAGGAAGAGAAAGACTAATGTTAATAACTTATATATTTGGCATCTAAGATTGGATCATGTCAACAAAACCAGGATTCAGAGGTTAATCCATGATGGGCCTTTGGGCTCATTGAGATTGGAAAGTTGGCCTCAATATGAATCCTGCCTAATGGGAAAGATGACCAAAAGATCATTTACCCTAAAGGTGGATAGAGCCAAGGAGATATTGAGTCTTATTCACACTAATGTGTGTGATCCTTTGTCTACACTAGTTGGAGGGGGGTTTGAGTACTTCATCACTTTCACAGATAATTGTACAAGATTTGGTTATATTTACTTGATAAGACGCAAGTTTGACTCTTTTAACAAGTTCAAGGAGTTTAAGGCTGAAGTGGAGCGTCTGACAGGTAAACTGATCAAGACCTTACAATCGGATCGTAGTGGAGAGTACCCAACTCTCTGTGCCGGGGACATCCCAGCAGAATGGAGTAGCTGAGAGAAGGAACAGGATATTGATGAAAGTGGTCCGAAGCATGATATCTCATGCTACTCTATCAGTGTCTTTTTGGGGATATGTTCTGAAAACAGCGGCATACATTTTGAACTTGGTGCTTTCCAAGTCAGTACCTAGGACTCCCTATGAGATATGGACTCAACATAAGCCAAGTCTGAATTATCTTAGGATATGGGGTTATCCAACTTATGTACTGATAAAGGGAGACAAGTTGGAATCAAGATCAGAATTATGCTATTTTGTTAGGTATCCAAAAGGGACAAAGGGTGGTTACTTTTATCATCATAAGGAGCAGAAAGTACTGGTTAGTACCAATGCTAGATACTTAGAGGATGATTAGAGTACTTCCACTAAAGGTTTAACTAGGTTGAAACTCGAGGAGAAGTTATCTTCGGAATCAACTTCTTCTGACTCAATTGTGGAACAAGAAGAGGCACAGCCTCAAAAGCCTGTACAAACGAAGCCTCGTTGTAATGGGAGAGTGTCTAGGGTTCCAGAGAGATGGACTGGAGAAGCTTTCGAGCTAGTCTCTGACCATCAGGAACAAGACCTACTAGATACGAGGAGGCTATTACTGATGCCGATGCAAATCTATGGCATGAAGTAATGAAAGCTGAGATTGAGTCTATATACTTCGATCAGGTTTGGGATCTTGAAGCTTCACCTGAAGGGATAAAACCCATTGGGTGTAAGTGGATATACAAGAGAAAGAGGGGAGCGGATGAGAAGTAGAAACCTTCAAAGCTAGGCTTGTGGCGAAAGGGTATACTCAGAAAGAGGGAATCGATTATGAGAAAATCTTTTTCCCAGTGGCCATGCTTAAGTCCATCCGTATCCTCCTTGCCATCGCATGTCATTATGACTACGAGATATGGCAAATGGATGTCAAGACGGCATTTTTAAATGGCCATCTTAGCGAAGATATTTATATATCCCAATCGGAAGGCTTTGTTGCTAAAGGCCAAGAATATTTGGTTTGCAAGCTTAAGAAGTTTATTTATGGACTTAAATAGGCATTGAGAGCATGGAACATTCATTTTGACGAAACTGTAAAGTCTTATAGTTTTATTCAAAATGAGGATAAATCATGCGTGTATAGGAAACTTGAAGGCATTAATGTGATTTTTCTTGTCTTGTATGTGGATGATATTCTACTCATTGGAAATGATGTAGGGGCATTGTCATCTACAAAGGTTTAGCTGTTTAGTCAATTCAGTATGAAGGACTTGGGAGAAGCCAGTTACATTCTCGGGATTAAGCTTCTTAGAAATAAGAAGTAGAGAATGTTAGGATTATTCCAAGAGACATACATTGACAAGATACTAGCCAAGTACAACATGGACTCATGCAAGTGAGTTCTAATTCCTTGCAGACATGGGTTATCTTTTTATTCAAATGACTGTCCTAAGTCTCAAGAAGAAAAAGACAGAATGAGTAGGATTCCCTACGCTTTAGTTGTGGGAAGTCTCACGTACGCTATGCTATGTACTAGGCCAGATATCTGTTTTGCCGTAGGCTTAGTTAGCAGATATCAGTCAAACCATAGGGAGGTTCATTGGCAAGCTGTAAAGTATATTCTCAAGTACCTCAAGGGAAAGAGAGATTATATGCTGGTTTACAGGGCTGATGACTTGGTTCCTACATGATACACAGACTTAGACTTCCAGGCAGATAAGGATAAGAGAAAATCTACTAGTGGATATGTCTTCACCTTATCTGAAGGAGCCATTTTATGGAGGAGTATTAAGTAATCTTACATTACTGACTCAACCTTGGAAGCTGAGTATGTGGCAGCTTCAAAGGCATCCAAGGAAGCAGTCTGGCTTCAGAAATTTCTTTCAGAACTTGGAGTTGTGCCACACATAGACAGGCCAATTATGATGTATTCTGACAACACTGAAGCAGCATCACAATCCAAAGAACCCAGGAACCACAAGAAGGGGAAGCACATCGAGAGGAAGTATCACCTGATCCGGGATTTCATCTAGAGACGGAAAATCGTAGTGGAACAGATTACCTCAGAGAATAATCTAGCAGATCTATTCACTAAGCCTTTGGCTGAGAGAGTCTTCAAGAGACACTTAGACGCTATAGAGGTGGGCACCTATAGACTTACTTAGTCTTAGAGTGCAAGTGGGAGATTATTGGGATATATACCCTCTTAGACTAGGTTTCTGATGTAAATATCGATTATTTTAATAAAAGATTTTATTCTCAGAAATTATTTGTGAATTTACATTTTATTTGTGTACAATTACGTTTGGAAAAGACCCATTGTATTTAAGTAAGTAGTCCATGTGAATGGTGGCCTTTCATAGTAAGGTATGGATCGCGGGTTACTTAACACATAAACGTTTATTCTTAACCGATTGATGAGAATGAGAATCTCATCATATCTAGATTATTGTATTATGAATTTCAAATGAGGAATGGCTTACCTTTAGCCAGTGAGTAGTCCACTCACTTCATGACATAAGCGTATTTCGAATACGTAGAACATGACTTGTAGTAGTGGTTTCTTAAAATACTATATGGTAGAAACCTAGACTACTACCACTATAGCGTGGACTAGTACTCTATGGCTTGAATATGAGTTGGTGGTCTGACGAAACTAGAAGCATGTATTTAGATATGCTTTAGTTGAGGTTCTATCGTAGGACTAATATACTTACATATTTAGTATATGTGACTAGTTAGTTAAGACAGACTTGTACAAGATAGTTTCTATACTATATCGCCCCTTGTGGTTGTCTGAATGATCTAAATATCCAGGGCCCAGAGAAATATAACTTGGATGTTTTTTTTAGGGTAGCTCCCTTGGAATGCGGAAATAATTCAGGAAGTCGTAGATCATTAGACTAGAAGCCTAACGATGGTAAATGTCATTTAGAGAGGTGTTAGTATATTTCTTCCTCTCAAATGCACAGCAATGTGTAAAGGGGTATTTTAGTCATTTCACCTTAGGTCGGAGACTTTGCTAACGCAGCATTGTCCTTGGGGTCAATATTTTCTTATATTGATGTTAGGAAATATTTAAAATGTAAAATACAGTTATTTATAATGGCAAGGGTATTTTGATCATTTTAGTAGCCAAGATGGTGTGTATTTTGGTCCCCAATATAGACCATAAGTCCTAATTATATACAGGCTAAAGAATTCGTCTTAAATTAAATTTATTTTATTTTATTTAAGTAGCCTGATTTAATTATTAGGCTAGAATAAAATAAAGGTCCACAGTGAGAGAGAATTAATTAAATTAGTTTGGTGGGTTAATTAATTGTTCAGGGATTTGGCCCAATCTGAATAATTAAAGATTGACCTGAGATTAAACTAATATAGTCTTATTAATTGGACTGGTTTATTTGGGCTGAAAAATTAATTATTTACGGGGCCATTTATTTAGTTATGTTTAGAATAATTAATTTTGTTCAAAATGCTAAACTAAGAGTCCAATGGGCCAAATTAAAGTCCAGTTTTACCTGAGGCTTTTTTTTCGGTTAACAGGAAAAAAGAGGAGTCACATTTGTTCAATATTCAGAAATTCCTGGATATTAGCCTGGGATAAGAGTCATGGATATACTATGATGCTTTGAGGTTATCAGGTTTTTTATGGGATTGGTAGATAAAAAGAAAAAACCGTGTGTGATATGGAAAATAGAGGACACATAATTTTTTCTTCCTCTAAGGACTCCTTTTCTCTTTGGAAAATCTTCTCTGTGTGCATCGTTTTTTGAGAGACAGAGAATTGGTTTTTTTTTTTCTTCTTGACACTGCTCTATAGCATATTGTCAATGAAAGGTCTAAACCATTCCTTAGTTCTGTAAGTCTTCACCAAAGGTGGATTAGGCAAAGGCCGTATATTGGAAGATCAAAAAGAGCTTCGCATTTATGTACATGCATAGACGCAGTAGGAGGCTTGCAGGAATCAAACCAGAGGTTTCCACCAGTGCACCTATCCCAGTTCTGCATATTCCAACGCAGCCAACCTTGAGACGAAAAAGAGGTACATGTTCATGCTTGAGCCTCTGTTCTTCTGTTTTTCTGTATATTTGCTGTGGTTTATTTACCATTTAATCTTCACAAATAAGCCAAAGTTGCCATTAATATGAGAAAGTATAAGGATGAAGTGGTTTGTGATGTATTTCCCATGCATATAGGGCATATTTTGTTGGGAAGACCTTGGATGTTTGATATAGATGTGGTCCATGAAGGGAAGAGGAACACTTATTCCTTTAGGAAAGAAGATCTCTCTACTTTCCTTATCCACTAGTGAGGTTTTGAGAGATCAAAATATCTTGAGAGAAAAAGAAAAGGAAAGGAGAGAGGGAAAGGAGAGGAAAAAAAAGATGAGTGAGAAAAAAAATAAGGAGAAAAAAGAAGAGAAGAGGGAAGACCAAAAAAAAGGGAGAACAAGAGGTTAAAGTGAGAGAAGAAAGAGAGATAAAAATTGAGGAAGTAAAGGATGACAAGGTTGAAATGATAGTGACCATCCCAAGTTGCAGAGAAAAAGAAAAGAGAGGCAAACAAGAAGACAAAAAAAGACAAGAGAGTGGAGGTAAATTGAGAGAAAAAATGTGGGTAGTGAAAAAAGGAAGTATAGAAAATAATGAGGTACAAAGCCATACTTTCACAAATATTCTCTTGTTTGAATTTTTGTACAGGTTTTGATTCGAGGACAAATCCTTTCCAAGAAGGGGGAAATGATAGGAATCGCCCCAAGCACGAAGGCCACTCAAAAGAAAACAAAGAAAAATCCAAACCACAACTCATGGCATCTTGGGTGAGACTCATTTTCAAGAGGCTTCAATAGGAGTTTAAGGCCAACCAACCCAATAAACCAAGGGCCAAGAGAATGATGAATGGGTGGATAATAAAAGGAAGGCCAAAAGGAGTACAAAGAAGGCAACAATCCTTGTGGAAGGTCAAGCAAGCAAATGAACAAGGATTAAAGGGCAAACGGGCAAATAAAGGAATGCGACCCAAGAGAGCTTCAAATGGAAACAATCTTGGTTTTAAAACTATTTTGAAGATCAAGGGAATGCATGGAAAAGGAATTGAAGGAATGGAGGTCAAATGAGTAAGAATTGGAGTGCCCGGAGTTGACCCGGCGCTGGCCCCAGATTTCTTCAATTTTTTACGTTAGTACTGTTCTACTAGAACAAACCCGGTGCTATCCCTAGAAGCCCAACCCAGCACCGGGTGTGGATTGGTTAAGTCCCATTTTTATTGTACTAATTTTTGTGCGCGAGAACTGTTCCTCCAGATTGGACTCGGCGCCATCTCCAAGAGACGTACTCGGTGCCTGTTCTGTTCTAGAACCCGAACCCTTGACATTTTACAGCTATTTTGGAGTTATTTTATAATATTTAAAAGTATTTAGTTCAGGAATAGAACATTCTTCTATAATGCTTTGTATTAGGTTATGTTGGGGGACTATAAATACCCTATTATAACATTGTGACCAAGAATCTTTTGGGAGGCATATGAAATATTGAGAGTTCAAGAACTCTTTGAGAGTTTTGGAGAGGGTGATCTTCTTACGTGATGTCCATTAAACATCAACACTAAGTCAAAAGATTTAGTCCCACATTTGATCTTGCCTCTAAATTTTAAGGGATAATCTCAATTTCATCTCTATTCTTATGTGCTATGTTGCCTATTGTGTTTGATAGGATTGGGTTAGGTGTCTTCAAATTCATATCCTTGGTGTTCTAATCTTTAATAGATTAGGGTGTTTGGTGTCTTTGAAGTAGGCTAGATTCACATTATCACAAGAGTGTTAATTTCTTTACATTCTGGTGTTCTTGTGTGTGAGTTTGTTGTTCTTGAGCTTAATCCTCATTTTTGGAGCTTCCCAAGATCATATTAGTGGGTTTTAGTGGGGTTTTATAGGGATTTTATGTAGATCTTAAGAAGATTAAGGAAATTATTAAGTGGCCCAAATCGACGTTTGCATCTAAAGTCATAAGTTTATTAGGATTAACTAGTTACTACCAAATATTCATAAAGGACTTCTCTAAGATTGCCACTCCCTTAATTGAATTAACTTACGAAAGGGTTCATTTCTTATGGGACATAGCTTGTAAGAAGAGTTTTTAGGAATTGAAAAAGAGGTTGACTTCTACACCAGTTTTAGCATTGCCTTTTGAGTTGATCAAAAGGTTCCACCACCTACAGTGATGCCTCAAAAAATGGATTAGGTTGTGTGTTGATGCAAGAGGGAAAGGTGATAGCTTATATTTCTTACCAATTGAAGCATTATGAGCAGAATTATACAACTCAAGATCTTGAATAGCTGCAATGTTATTTGTGTTGAAGATTTGGAGATATTATTTATATAGAGAGCCGTGTGAAATTTCACAGATCACCAAAGTTTAAAGTATTTGTTCATTCAGAAGGAACTCAACATGAGGCAATGATAATTGTGAAACCCCACCTAAAGCCAACCTTAGAGTAAAGGGGTAAGGATGCATATCATATTATTTTGCATGAATATATATGTTTTTGTTTTAAATGATTCTATGTGCTTTAGAGTTGTGGATTATAGGTTAAAAGGCTTAGTTATGTTTATCGAGTAGGAAGGGTAAAATGGTAATATTACTTGAGGTCAAAATAGGAAGAAAGCTTGAGGATTAAACAAGAAGAAAATGTGGGTGAGAAAATAACAACAAGAGTTATTGTGGTTTAGTGGTTAGAGCTTGGTGAATTAATTTCTAAGGTCATGAGTTCAAATCCCATCATTTAAGCTTTTGTCATGATTATCTTAACTAAGTTTGAATTTTTGTTTTCTTGCATTTCATGGAAATAGGAATGTTGTCTTAGGGGAGACATGAAGAGAATGTCCTAATCTTATCCTCGTGTCCTAAAAAGAATTCTAGAGGAATTCTTGTCCTTTTTATTACCACTAGCTTGTCCTAACATCTTTATAATTCAAAACCATTAAATCCTTTCTTTTAAATTCCAAAAAAAATCTGTGATAACTCCTCCACCTTGAATTCGAAAATCAGCTTTGGAGGTTGGGAAGTTGGCCGAAAGTAGGAGGAGAAATAGGAAGGGTTTCCAAGAGAAAATCAATCACCATGAAAGAGCCTTCAACTCTACCTTCATGTTGTCCATAGCTTAGTAAAGGAAAATCTGGAAATTTTCCAGAATATCTGCAGGCCATTTCTTCGAAAATTCAGCCAATAAACCCATTCATTTGCTGCCAAGAAAATGGTCATTTCATGTGGCTTGAAAGCTGGAAAAACTGTGCAATTTTCGGACTGCACAAAAAACTGCACAAACTAGAAAAAAATTCTGGGCAGTTTCGCAACCTTCAAACCAGAAAATGAAGCTGTTCTATTCCACCTTCAAGCCAGCAAAACTTCTCTGCTTTTTTCCCCATAAAGAGGGCTGGAAAACCTGCCTTAAAGGACCCTTGAACACCTCTCAAAACCTCTGCAAAATGGGTTGAAGAATTGCAGAAAACTGCACAGGAAAATTTGCAGCAAACCTTCGAAACATGAGCACCTTGAAACCAGAATTTTTCCAGCTTTGTTCCCTTCAAGCCTTGGCCGAACACCACCCTCCAACCTCTGTAAACTAACCCTTGTTTAGCCATGAACTGAAAACCATTACCCTCTCCACTTACCTTGCACAATTGGACTCCATAATCACACCTCAAATCTCTCCTACAATCACTCCATTCAAACTTCCATTTGAACTTCAAATTTTCCAGAATTTTTCTCCATGAAAACACCCTTGTACTAAGCTATACAACCAGAATTTCTCTGCCATTTAAGCTCTGAATTTTGTCCAGCCTTAAGCTTTATTAGACCTCATTCATTTCAGCAAACCAAACCAAACCAGCCAACACCATTGAAGCTCCAAGAAAACCTTCATCAAACAAACACCATTAACATATCATATACCTCAAACCACTCCTCAAATCACTCCATTTGAATTTCGAATGATCAGATTTTTCTCTCCCTTTCTAAGCTAAACCGAAACCCCTGAATTCCCTAAACTATTCAGTCTACACTCTCCAGAAATTCGTCCGTCATTTTCCCTCAAATTCTCTCCATTTTCACCTAGAACACCAAGAATACTCACTAACCTTCTTCAAGCCTAACCCTACTCTAAACACCTCCAATCACTCTCAAACACTCCAAATCACTTCCATTTAATCTCTAAACCTCATTTCTATTATTTATAACACAAAACCTCGCAAACAAGAATTTTCGAGCGGATCAAAATTAACTTTTCTTTGAAGGTCTCAAGAACATCAACAAGGTAAGTCAAGAACAACTTTCTTATTCATCTTCTTCCATTCGATTATATCATTCTAATGATCTCTCTCTCTCTCTCTCTCTCTCTCTCTCTCTCTCTCTCTCTCTCTCTCTCTCTCTCTCTCTCTCTCTCTCTCTCTTCTAACTGAAATGGTTGATCAAACATCAACCATGATCGTTTGTTTTGTTGGACCACTCAAGACACTCCATCGCGCGTGGACCTTCTTTTGTCTTCATCAAAGTACTCGACAATCAAGTATTCATTCGTAAATCTCTCTTATTAAATTCTGAAATCATATCTCTTAGATGTTGATAGGGAGATAGAATATGATTGGGAGATTGAGTATATGCATATGGATAAAGGGATTGGGGTTAGGACATGATGATTGTTGTATATGACTAGGATGTATGTGTTTTCCTTTTGAATCAATTTATGTTCTTCATGCTCAATGAATTTTATGGATGTTTGAAGCATGATTAGATATTATGACACCAAAGGTGGTTAGGCTTTTATGTTCTTATTCTCCATGGAAGCCATGATTGATGATTATGCTTAGTAGGATTTTGGCCATGTGATGGTATGCGATAGTTCAAGTGTTTGTTCATGAATGGATTGATTTATTGTTTGATGATGGAGAATGTGATCATGAATCTTTTCTAGCACTAGGAAAATCATGGTAAGAGATTATTTTCTTATTAATTCTAGGTTATATTCATTAACAAAATTTATTACAAAAAAATTAGAATTACTACTATAGTTTCCTTCAAAATTCGAAACACTAGGGGATTTGGATTGGAATATTTAATTAGACTATTAATATTTTTATTAAACAAAAATTTAATAAAAATCATTTATTACTAATTTTATTTATTACTAAATAATTATTATCTATTAAAAAAATTAATTAATTAATTAAAAATTATTTAATTTATTATTTATTTATAATAAAGCTATTTTTAAATTATCATTTATTAAAATTATTTAGGACTTAATATTATTTAAAATTCAAACCTTAGTTTATTTATTATTAATAACACTCAAGAATTATTATTTGAGTCTATAATTTATTAGCAATTATTTTAGAACCCCTAGTTATTTTAACTTATCAAACTAGACTTATTTTATAAAATTCTTTATCATCTAGCCTTAAAGCTTAAAACATTAGGGTTAGGATTATTTGTGTAAGTGAATATATCTTGAGTGTAACCTTATGTCTTGTGTTTACCCCAGGCGGGGTTAGGTCAGCCTTGGAAGACTTTTGAATTTAAGCAAGCAAAGGATCAGGTAAGCTCCTGCATAAAACTTGTTTGTTGTAAAAGGTTACCATGGTAAGCTAAACACGAAGTATGTGAATACTGATTTGGTAAAGGCAATTAAGGATCTGTTTCTTTTCTTGATTCGATCAAACCAATTATTTGAAAATTTTCAAAGCGAGTTTTACTCAAATACTGAACTATTTCTAAAACTGATTTTGGCATGGACTTTAGAAACCCTTGATTGCCATTTTCAAGCAAAGCTATATTTTATCAGTTTTCTCCCAAGTGGGACAATTATCGTTGAGCACTCAATAAGGGTCGGCTAGTAGTACTAGTTTTGAAGAACAAGAGTGAGTCTTCTGGCAGGAGGCCACCTCCAGAAGATAAAACTCAACTTAGAGAAACATCAGTACTACTTAGTCATGCCGGTCCGAGCTAGCAGTTTTTATTTCAGTCAAGTGACTGTATTTTGCCGGAATGGACAGCCGGTTGTTGTTTGGGTATAGAGAATGAGGAGTATCTTGCCCGGTAGGCCGATCACCTACCTTTTGTCAGTCTGCACAAAGTGTCGGCATTCTGACCGGCAGTATGCACAAAGTGTGGCATACTGACCATCCGGTTATGGGGCCCAACGTGTGGTAACCCATAATCCTTTCTTTTGAGTGGTTGATCTTATAAATTATGTATGGTTGGAAAAACCGAATACACCACTCTTGTTTTTTACTAATGTTTATTGCTTGCCAATTTTCTCTTACAAAGTTTTCACATTTTGCATCCACGAATTGTTTTCACTGAACACCCAAAGCACACATGGACTTACTGAGATTTTTATCTCATCACCTTTTATGCCTTGTTTTCAGGTCGATCCTGCTGTGGAGATGAATAGCTAGATTTGTTGCCTATGCTTTGAAGACTTTATGTTATTTTTCTTATGTGTTGTTTTGAGAGATGGTAGTGAACAATTTATTCTGGGTTTGTTCATGTATTTTTGGGTTATAATAAGTTCAATTTTAAAGTATTACTTTTATTTTCTTTTGTGTGACCTAGTTATAAAGACCCCTTGTCCTTTGGATTGGGCGACATCCCCGGCCCTGTCGGGCCTAGGTAGTGGGGTGTTACAATAATGGCTAGAATTGATCAAGGTTTATGATTTGAGGATTAATTATCATCTAAGGAAGGTCAACCATACGTATAGCTGATGCTTTTAATAGGAAATGGTATAGGATATTAGCAGCTTTGCTAATCAATTAGGAGCAACTTATTTCAGAATTTGAGAGGCTGGAATTAGAAGTGGTGCAACCAGCTATAGGTTATATAGTCGCATTAATAGTTCAATTGCCATTGGAAAAACGAGTTAGAGAGGCCTAAAGTAGTGATGTTAATTTAGAAAAGAAGAGAATAACAACTCTTAAAGGGGAACCATCAGATTTTCAGGTATATGAGAATAGTAATCTGTGGTTTCTAGATTGATTATGTGTTCCGAATAATGAGACTTTAAGGATGAGATACCTAAGAAGGCTCATAATACTAAGCTCTCGATTCATCCAGGAGGAACTAAGATGTACAGGGATTTCAAAAAGAACTTTTGGTGGAGTGATATGAAATGAAGCATAGCAGAATTCATCTCTAGGTATTTGATGTGCCAACAAGTTAAAACAGAACATCAAAGACTAGCTAGGTTACTAAAGCCTTTGAAAATTCCAATATGGAAGTGGAAGCATATTACCACGGACTTTGTCACTAGGTTACCTAAGTCCAAGACTAGGAATAACACAATTTGAGTCATTATGGATAGGTTAAATAAGTCAACACACTTCTTACCTATGAAGTTGATTGATTCCATGGGGGAGTTAGTCAAGCTATATATAGATGAAATTGTTAGACTACATGGAATATTAGTGAGCATTGTATCAAACAGAGATTCAGGATGATAAACCTTAGAGGGGGAGTGAATAAGGTTTATGGCAAACAAATACTAATTTTCAAATTCTTTTAATGACCAGTAAGAAGAAGCTGGAAGACTTATGCGATTAAAACAGAATATGCTGATCAGCTTTCAAAAGCTTAGTCGGTAATCTCATTAAATCTGCACTAAATGAAAAGTCGAGAGAACAAATTTAAATGCGCAGATTAAGAGATTAAAGATGGACTTACTATGAAACACAAAAGAACTTAAATCAGATCATTTTTTTTTAAAAAAAGGATGCAGTGATTTTCTGATTTGATAAGGAACCAAAAATGCATCCACAACTTTCAAATTTAAATGCACAAAAAAACACAAAAGGGCTTAAATCAGAATGTGTGTTAAAAAGGCAAATTAGCTTCTCAACTTTAAGAATGCAGATAGGGATCTTTCGAATCAGTACTAAATGATGAGAAGATGGTCTACATTAAAGATGCTTAGATGAGATATCAATGTCAGGTTTTCTATAGAACATAAAAGCCTTAAAACAAATCAATAATTGCAAAGAAAAAGATAGAGTTTTTTTTCTCAATCTCTAAAACATTTTTTCCAAATCAATGGTGGTAGGGAACACCAATCTTATATAAGAGGATCACCACACTTGGTTTTACACCTAACCTCTTTAAACTCAAAAATCAAAGCTTACCCTAAATGGATTTTACTTCCTTAACCTTGATACAAAGCTAATTAAAGATGGAACATAGAACTAGCTCACAGATTGAGCAAGTATGAACCACTAAGAACAAATGCCTTTTTACCTTTGGAGCAATTTGATCTCACTTTGAAACACAAATGAAAATGGATATTTTTGTATTCTAAAGTGTAAGAGTGTTTCTAAATGAGTTAGCACAAAAATCTACTTAAAAATCAAGTTTTTGAAGCTTTTATAAAAGTTCAAATCGAAGTCCAAAACGGCTAGTTATTTCTGTCAGGATTTTCAGGGTTTTGGATTCACAGAATGGAAGGATGTGCATCCAAAAAGTAAGTCCAAAACAGCACTGTATGCAAAGAGGTATATTTTGAAAAATACTACAGATCATTGGATAAAAGTTTTGGATTCAGAGGTCCGTCCAAAACTACTTAACCAAGAGTTTATAAAATTTAGATTTAGAAATACCCTCTTTTTGAAATAATTTATAAGTGATTCAAGGTAAAACAAATTGAACATAAGGTAAAGAAACATAAGAATTTACAAATAGTACCTTAATCACAATTCCTAATCTATAATTCTTCATAAGGCCTTCATGATATACAATCTCTCAAGTTAGATTTATACTTGATCAACCACTTTTAGATTCCATTGCTTAAAAGCTGCTTAACAGTCCTATTTGCACACTTTGGAAAAATTGAAGTCAAACATGTCATATCTATAAATCTTATCACATATAGATCACATATGTTAGTTCTCATCAATATTTGTCATAAATCAAAACACAGGAGAATACCCTTAGGGTTAACAATCTCCCCATTTTTGAGTGATGACAAACTTGATGTGATTATGACAAGGAAAATGATATAGGCTGTATGAACATGTTAGACCAAGAGAAGTAAGAATATATTTAACTGAAATACATTCTCTTATTATAGGACTCAAAGAGCGCTTATGAGTTTAAGATAAAAAAATTTAAACGTAGTCTCATAAACAAGGCATAATGAGCCTATAGCCCAACCAACCTCCTTATCCTCCTTCCTTCCATAAAGAGGACTATTTCTCAAGGAAATAGCCAAATAATGGTCATAAAAAAAAATGTAAAATAATGTACATGAGGAAATGTAGAAGATAAATCATAAAAAGCAATACTCCCCTAATGTATGTGCATATATGAACAATAGTTAGAGTTATGCTAATATCAAAGTGCTTTTAGAAACCAAAACTAGGATGTGAGATTTTGGACTTCCAAAAGATGCATCCAAACAGACAAAAACAAAGCAGAAACAAGTGAATCATTTGTAAAAGAATTTTCAAACAGGGCTTTTGGACTCAGACACATTTACAAGGATCCAAAACTCCCCCTATGTCTATGCAGGGTCAACATCGAGATTTTTCAAAAAAAAAAAAAGAAAATTCTGACAGCAATCAAGCTACGGTTTTATAAAAAAAAAAAAGTTATATCAAATCGTCATTCACTTAGACAGACATCCCCAAATCTCAAAACAGTTTTCCAGATTCAGTGAAAAGAAAGAAATTTCAAAACAATCCTATCATAATCTATTAACATAAACCCATTACTAAAGTCATCCATATAACTTTCTCATCACATGATTTAAACAACAACTGTGCAATCTATCTGCATAAACCCATCACCACAGTCATCCATATAATTTTCTCATCACACAATTCAAACAACAAGTATGCTATTCTCAAATCAATCCATAGAACAATTTCTTTTTTACTCAATCTCTATAACCATACAAGCCATAATTCACAATCCATAGTCTCCATAGCTACACAATCCACAATTCACAATCCTATTTCTCCCCTTTTGTCATTAGTAAAAAAGGAAGTAATGGTTAGAGAGATAATAGGATAGAGAAATGCTAATAGCCAGTAATTTATCCTTGTAGTTAGAGATAACAGTAGTGAAGAGCATACTAATAATAGCAACAAAAAAAAAATTAAAATTTTTAGGTAAAATTTCACCAAGAGAATATAGAATTGCCATTCGATGTTTATCAACTAGCAACTCTCATAGCACTATCAACCGATATTTTTCATTGTTTTAACACCATACTTGTTTGTGGTGATAGCCATGTTTCTTTCAATCTCAACTGTTTCAGGCTGAATAGGAGCACCAGAGCAGCCAGCCTGCTAGATGTGCGTTTGACTACTACATGCTTCTGGCATTTTCTAGAGGAGGTTCTAATTGAAGCTAGCCTAGGGGCTTCCGTTGCTGCTATAGGTGTAGTAGTTGTGAGAATTTCAGCCTCCTTCCCTTTTTCTCTGACTTTCCTATGCCTCCTCTATGTCTTTCTCCTTTTCCTTTTACTTTTGCACTTCTTGCTCAGTTTGTTCAGCAACCTCATCTTCAACTTGGGGAGTGATAGTTTTCTTTTCAGGCATTTATTCTTGGGGGGAACGTGTTCTATTTGAGGATTCATGTCATCATGATACTTTTCTTCCACAGTAGTTAATCTCTTCCCTAGATTCTACAGTTCTCCTTTCACTTTTGAGCTTAAACTGTCTACTTTAATAGATAATAGATTTATGGCTTTTAAGATGCTCTAAGTTATTCTACTTTCTTGAGTTTTTTGCTTCCCTCAACTTGATGTTTCCCCTTGAATTTCAATCTCAGCTTTTCTTTATGTTCGTCTTGATGTAGCAGATCTTCCTTGGCCTTTACCAATTTTTCTTCCTTTCCTTTAGTGGCCTCTCTAAGTAATATCCATTGATTATCTACTTGAATGGACCCCATTTTCTCAAATGAATCTCTGCTGTAGATGTTTACCTTGCAATACTTAGAGCCAACCGCACTAAAATCAACATTGAAATACTTGAATGGCTTGGTGAGAAGGTTTCCAAAAAACAATGCTTTGTTTAATGTGTTCCCTGATTGAGTCACCAATTTCACAATCAGAAACCCAAAGTTAATTTGTTTTCCTTCTAACAGAGCCAAAATCAATACCATTTGCAGAATACTTATAGATGTCTTGTGGCTAAAACTAGGTATCACCTTGGTTGAGACCATGTGATATAGTAATCTCCCCATTCCATTAGGCATTTCGATCACTTGAATTTCTAAAGCTCTTGGCACTAGTAAATTTCATTTCAAATCAACTGAGTTTAAAAAAAAAAATCAAAATTTTTTAGGCAGTTTGTTCATTTCGAAAAGTTGTACTCCACCGTCTCTAACATCAAAAAAATTATGTTTAACAAACGGTGGTTGAACTCGAAGTTTACTTCTCCAACTCTAGATATATACCATTGCACAATAAACCTATTTACTATTTCCTCTTGTCATCCCTTTCTTAGATTCGTATAAAATTTCCAAACTAAGGTGGTGTAATGTTTTTCATCAACAAAAAGCAGAGCACTCCACCAAAGACATTTAAACATACCAAGAACAATTGAATAGTTTAAGAAAGACTTGGGGGCAACATTATATCCAACAATCACAGTTCTATTTCTAGATGCCCAGTCATTGTATTTAGATTTGCATTTAGAATTAAGGAATCGAGGTACCTGTGTGTCAGAGCTTTCTTTTTCAAAAATTCGTTCTGATGAGTCGGTTTGGGATACTAGTTTTTCAGCAATGATTTCTTTTCTTTTCTTCTTCACAACATATTGAGAAGCTACAACAGCTTTCTTTCCCACCACTGCCTTGGCGTTCGTGATCTTCTTTGATTTGGGTTCAATTCCCTTGCTAGATTTTGGAAGTTTTGCCATGGTAGTCGTGAAGTGAATGTGCAAGCTTTTTGATTTTGCAGAGAGAATGGAGATTTTCGGTGAGGAAGAGAGAGAGAGATTAATGGTTGTTTTACAAAAGGTTCTTTTGGGATTTCCTAGCCACATTGAAAAGATAAGTACACTCAAGTACACTGAAAAGTGGATTTTTGTAGGATTTGAAAAGCTACTTTTTGAAAGGCGCAAGTAGTTCAAATTTCAAAAAGAAAATCTGGACATATATATTTCTTATCCGTTTTATAAATTTCTCACGCGACTTATGAGCGGCTGCCATTTTGGACTTGAGGCTCAATCCAAAATGTCCATCCGATTTTGACAAACGCACTTTTGCTAAAAAGATGATTTTGGAGAAGGGTTTTGGATTTATCTTTACCATAATGTCTATCCAAAATCACCATCCGAAATTGTATATCTTCAGAGATTCTACAAGAATGAACAGACAAACTTTGGCAAAATTGTTAGTTACATAATCTGGTAATTTTCAAATCTCTTCACTGATGATTAAATCTATATTCAGCTAGAGGTTTAGTAAATATATTTGCAAGCTGATCATCAGTTGGAATGTATTCCATACAAACATTAGCTTTAAGCACATAATCTCTAATAAAATGATACTTAATTCCAATGTGCTTAGTTCTAGAATACTAAACAAGGTTTTTGGTCAGATTGATGGCACTAGTATTGTCAGCACACAGTTAAAATTTAAACCAAAATCAAGCAAAATATTTTTCATCCATAAATTTTGCCCACAACAACTTCTAGCTGCTATGTATTCTGCTTCGACATAAGCTTACTTCTTGCTGTGTCAAGAGATAATAGAGTGTCCAAGAAACTGAAAATGTCCACTGGTGCCTTTTCTCTCAACTTTGCAACCAGCATAGCCGTCATCCATGTATCCTTTTTCATCTTTATCAAGCTTTAGTGATGTGCTCATAAGTATACTAATTTCTTTTGCTTCATTCATTCCAAACCTTTTGAGTAGTTCCTTGTCATACTTGGCTTGATTTATAACCTGAGAAAGAAGTTGAGTTCTCCCATCAAACTCATCTCAAATTCTTCTTGCACGATCTTTGCAAACTTCTTGCATAATGATTCATTAATGGCTCCAAAAATGATGTTATCAACATATATTTGAACAATCAGAATTTTCAATTTTGATGAACATTGTAGTATCAATCAATCCTCTTGAAAAACCATTTAAAAAGGCGCTCTTAACATCCATTTGATAAAGTATGAAACTTTTGAAGATGCGAAAGTAAGCAACATTCTAATAGATTCTAGTCTAGCAACAGCTCCAAAAGTCTCATCATAATCAATGCCCTCTTTTTGATTGAATCCTTAGGCAATAAGTTTGGTTTTGTTTCTAATAACAACACCATGCTCATCGAGTTTACTTCTGAAAACTTATTTGGTACCAATCATTAGATGGTTAAATGGTCTAGGAAAAGGTTTCCAAACTTAATTTCTTTCAAATTGATTTAACTCTTCTAGCATTGCCAGAATCCAGAAATCATCACGCAAAGCCACATCAATGTAACTAGGTTCAATGTTTGCAAGTAAGGCAAAGTTATTAATAAAATACCGTTTGGTTTTGACACACAGTTTGGATCTTCGATAATTTGCTCTTTTGGATCCGATTTTGTACTTCAATTCTTTTGGTAGATTTTGATCAGGGTGATCATCAAATCTTTGCTTGCTATCTTCAGCTTGTTGTTCCTCTAGTTCTTCTTCTTTGGCATGATTGTCAAGTGATGGAGCTTCATGATGTTCAATGCCATTTTTCTTTGAGCTACCTACATTATCATCATCTTTTTGTGCAAGATATAATGTCTAAGTAAATCTCAAAAAATCATCTACTAATATACAAGCATACCTCTTATCACCTAGACTAGTGGTCCTCATTAGTCCAAACAAATCCATATGTATTAGCTTAAGAGGTTTTGAGGTTGAAATCATTTTCTTGAGTTTGAAAAATGTCTCGGTTTGTTTTTCAAATTGGTAAGCATTGTACAATTGATTTTTTTTTTTTTGGGTCAAATATCATATTGGACAGTTCTCTAACAAGATATTTTGAAGATAATCTATTTAGCAAATTAATAGAAATATGGCCTAACTTTCGGTAACACCCCACTACCTAGGCCCGACAGGGCCAGGGATGTCGCCCCGTCCAAAGGACAAGGGGTCTTTATAATTAGGTCACACAAAAGAAAATAAAAGTAATACTTTAAAATTGAACTTATTACAACCCAAAACTACATGAACAAATCCAAAATAAATTGTTCGCTACCATCTCTCAAAACAACACATAAGAAAAATAACATAAAGTCTTCAAAGTATAGGCAACAAATCTAGCTATTCATCTCCACAGTAGGATCGACCTGCAAACATGGCATAAAAGGTGATGAGATAAAAATCTCAGTAAGTCCGTGTGTGCTTTGAGTGTTCAGTGAAAACAGTTCGTGGATGCAAAATGTGAAAACTTTATAAGAGAAATATTGGCAAGCATTAAACATTAGTCAAAAACAAGAGTGGTGGTTTCGGCTTTTCCAGCCATACATAATTTATAAGATCAACCACTCAAAAGAAAGGATTATGGGTTACCACACGTTGGGCCCCATAACCGGATGGTCAGTATGCCACACTTTGTGCATACTGTCGGTCAGAATGCCGACACTTTGTGCAGACTGACAAAAGGTAGGTGATTGCCCACAAAAGGTAGGTGATCGGCCTACCGGGCAAGATACTCCTCCTTCTCTATACCCAAACAACAACCGGGTGTCCATTCTGGCAAAACACAGTCACTTGACTGAAATAAAAACTGCTAGCTCGGACCAGCATGACTAAGTAGTACTGACGTTTCTCTAAGTTGAGTTTTATCTTCTGGAGGTGGCCTCCTGCCAGAAGACTCACTCTTGTTCTTCAAAACTAGTACTACTAGCCTACCCTTATTGAGTACTCAACGATAATTGTCCCACTTGGGAGAAAACTGATAAAATATAGCTTTGCTTGAAAATGGCAATCAAGGGTTTCTAAAGTCCATGCCAAAATTAGTTTTAGAAATAGTTCAGTATTTGAGTAAAACTGCTTTGAAAATTTTCAAATAATTGGTTTGACTGAATCAAGAAAAGAAACAGTCCTTAATTGCCTTTACCAAATCAGTATTCACATACTTCGTGTTTAGCTTACCATGGTAACCTTTTACAACAAACAAGTTTTATGCAAGAGCTTACCTGATCCTTTACTTGCTCAAATTCAAAAGTCTTCCAAGGCTGACCTAACCCCGCCTGAGGTAAACACAAGACATAAGGTTACACTCAAGATATATTCACTTACACAAATAATCCTAACCCTAATGTTCCAAGCTTTAAGGCTAGATGATAAAGAATTTTATAAAATAAGTCTAGTTTGGTAAGTTAAAATAACTAGGGGTTCTAAAATAATTGCTTATAAATTATAGACTCAAATAATAATTCTTGAGTGTTATTAATAATAAATAAACTAAGGTTTGAATTTTAAATAATATTAAGTCCTAAATAATTTTAATAAATGATAATTTAAAAATAGCTTTATTATAAATAAATAATAAATTAAATAATTTTTAATTAATTAATTTTTTAATAGATAATAATTATTTAGTAATAAATAAAATTAGTAATAAATGATTTTTATTAAATTTTTGTTTAATAAAAATATTAATAGTCTAATTAAATATTCAAATCCAAATCCCCTAGTGTTTCGAATTTTGAAGGAAACTATAGTAGTAATTCTAATTTTTTTGGTAATAAATTTTGTTAATGAATATAACCTAGAATTAATAAGAAAATAATCTCTTACCATGATTTTCCTAGTGCTAGAAAAGATTCATGATCACATTCTCCATCATCAAACAATAAATCAATCCATTCATGAACATACACTTGAACTATCGCATACCATCACATGGCCAAAATCCTACTAAGCATAATCATCAATCATGTCTTCCATGGAGAATAAGAACATAAAAGCCTAATCACCTTTGGTGTCATAATATCTAATCATGCTTCAAACATCCATAAAATTCATTGAGCATGAAGAACATAAATTGATTCAAAAGGAAAACACATACATCCTAGTCATATACAACAATCATCATGTCCTAACCCCAATCCCCTTATCCACATGCATATACTCAATCTCCCAATCATATTCTATCTCCCTATCAACACCTAAGAGATATGATTTCAGAATTTAATAAGAGAGATTTACGAATGAATACTTGATTGTCGAGTACTTTGATGAAGACAAAAGAAGGTCCACGCGCGATGGAGTGTCTTGAATGGTCTAACAAAACAAACGATCATGGTTGATGTTTGATCAACCATTTCGGTTAGAAGAGAGAGAGAGAGAGAGAGAGAGAGAGAGAGAGAGAGAGAGAGAGAGAGAGAGAGAGAGAGAGAGAGAGAGAGAGAGATCATTAGAATGATATAATCGAATGGAAGAAGATGAATAAGAAAGTTGTTCTTGACTTACCTTGTTGATGTTCTTGAGACCTTCAAAGAAAAGTTAATTTTGATCCACTCGAAAATTCTTGTTTGCGAGGTTTTGTGTTATAAATAACAGAAATGAGGTTTAGAGATTAAATGGAAGTGATTTGGAGTGTTTGAGAGTGATTGGAGGTGTTTAGAGTAGGGTTAGGCTTGAAGAAGGTTAGTGAGTATTCTTGGTGTTCTAGGTGAAAATGGAGAGAATTTGAGGGAAAATGACGGACGAATTTCTGGAGAGTGTAGACTGAATAGTTTAGGGAATTCAGGGGTTTTGGTTTAGCTTAGAGAAGGAGAGAAAAATCTGATCATTCGAAATTCAAATGGAGTGATTTGAGGAGTGGTTTGAGGTATAGGATATGTTAATGGTGTTTGTTTGATGAAAGTTTTCTTCGAGCTTCAATGGTGTCGGCTGGTTTGGTTTGCTTTGCTGAAATGAATGAGGTCTGATAAAGCTTAAGGCTGGACGAAATTCAGAGTTTAAATGGCAAAGGAATTCTGGTTTTATCGCTTAGTACAAGGGTGTTTTCATGGAGTAAAATTCTGGAAAATTTGAAGTTCAAATGGAAGTTTGAATGGAGTGATTGTAGGAGAGATTTGAGGTGTGATTATGGAGTCCAATTGTGCAAGGTAAGTGGAGAGGGTAATGGTTTTCAGTTCATGGCTAAATAAGGGTTGGTTTACAGAGGTTGGAGGGTGGTGTTCGGCCAAGGCTTGAAGGGAACAAAGCTGGAAAAATTCTGGTTTCAAGGTGCTCATGTTTCGAAGGTTTGCTGCAAATTTTCCTGTGAAGTTTTCTGCAATTCTTCAGCCCGTTTTGCAGAGGTTTTGAGATGTGTTCAAGGGTCCTTTAAGGCAGGTTTTCCAGCCCTCTTTATGGGGAAAAAGCAGAGAAGTTTTGCTGGCTTGAAGGTGGAATAGAACAGCTTCATTTTCTGGTTTGAAGGTTGCGAAACTGCCCAGAATTTTTTCTGGTTTGTGCAGTTTTTTGTGCAGTCCAAAAATTGCACAGTTTTTCTAGCTTTCAAGCCACATGAAATGACCATTTTCTTGGCAGCAAGTGAATGGGTTTATTGGCTGAATTTTCGAAGAAATGGCCTACAAATATTTTGGAAAATTTCCGAATTTTCCTTTACTAAGCTATGGACAACATGAAGGTGGAGTTGAAGGTTCTTTCATGGTGATTGATTTTCTCTTGGAAACCCTTCCTATTTCTCCTCCTACTTTCGGCCAACTTCCCAACCTCCAAAGCTGATTTTCGAATTCAAGGTGGAGGAGTTATCACAGATTTTTTTTGGAATTTAAAAGAAAGGATTTAATGGTTTTGAATTATAAAGATGTTAGGACAAGCTAGTGGTAATAAAAATGACAAGAATTCCTCTAGAATTCTTTTTAGGACATGAGGATAAGATTAGGACATTCTCTCCATGTCTCCCCTAAGACAACATTCCTATTTCCATGAAATGCAAGAAAACAAAAATTCAAACCTAGTTAAGATAATCATGACAAAAGCTTAAATGATGGGATTTGAACTCATGACCTTAGAAATTAATTCACCAAGCTCTAACCACTAAACCACAATAACGCTTGTTGTTATTTTCTCACCCACATTTCTTTCCTATTTAATCCTCAAGCTTTCCTCCTATTTTGATCTCATACAAAATTACCATTTTACCCTTCCTACTCGATAAACATAACTAAGCACTTTAACCTATAATCCACAACTCTAAAGCACATAAAATCATTCAAAAACATATATATTCATGCAAAATAATATGATATGCATCCCGACCCCCTTACTCTAGGGTTGGCTTTAGGTGGGGTTTCACACTTTCTATGCCAAAGGTAGCCATCATCATCATTTATGGAGAAGCACTTTACATTATGAGTAATAGGATCATCAAGATATAATACATAGTTATTACTAATGCGGTTGGCAACAAAAAATGATTTCATCACTAGAATTATCAATGATTGTGCATGAATCTTTTTCAAAATTAACCTTGCAACTATTGTCGCACAAATGACTAATACTAAACAAGTTGTACTTCAATTCATCAATCAATAATGCTTGCTTGATAATGATAGAGGATCCTTTACCAACATTATCTATATCGAGTATTTTTCCCTTTTTCTTAATTCATCATTTGTAGCTTGAGTATCTTTCATTAATGCTATATTTCCCGTCATGTGTCTTGAGCATCCACTATCAAAGAACCACTTTGTGGAGCTCAATTTTTGCAGCTAAAGTACCTATTCATGAGATGGAAGAATAACTTTTGGTGCCCACATTTTCCTAAATCCACGGGGGTTAGTAATGGTTCCTCTAATTTTTCAAATTATTTTTGTATCGGATTCCACTTTCTTCCTAACATGACACCTAGATGCTTTTTGTCCAGATTTTTCACAATATATGCAACAACTGTGAGTCATGTATGAAGAAGCAGCTTTCACAAAGTAGGATCTATAATTTCCAACTTTGTTTTCATGCCTATAGCTGAGACCATTTCGGTTTCCAGCTACGTGTTGTGCTCTAAGTAGTTTTTCCAAATTGTTTTTGCTATTTGTAAATTTCTCAATGCACGTGGTAAGGTCATCGACTCTATTTTTCATATCATCAAGATTACTTAGCATAATTTCAAGAGAAAGTACTTTGTTATACAAATATTTATTTTCAAGTGACATACAATGCATAGAAGTTAGGATAACATCCTTTTCAATATTTGAGCACATAACAAAATCAAGTAAAACTTTGTTCTCATTCAACAGCTTTGCATTATCATCTAACAAAGAATCAATTTTCATTTTCATCTCCTTGTTTTTTCTAGATAGCTTTTTGAGTTCATGAAGCATGTAAAAAAATAGCTCATTAGGATCATTAGCCTTCTCACAATCAGAATCATACAATTCAGATATTGAATTAGAGGAGGTAAGATTTACCTTATCTTCCATAGCCATAAAGCAAATATTTGCTTTTTCACTACCAAATTCACAATTTTCTTCAATCTTCGATTCAACTTAGTCCCAAGTCCCAACCAGTCCTTTTTTTTTTCTTCTTGTTGTGCTTGACTTCTCTTTCTTTATCTATTGGGCAATTAGTAATAAAATGCTCTGTACTTTTGCATTCGTAGCACTGAGATTTAAGATATGAAGTTTGTCCTATCTTTTTGACAAATTTCTTGCCTTTGCTCAAGTTTTCTTTTCTGAACATCTTTTTGAATTTTCTAGCAACCATGGCCAATTATTTATTGTCCAAACTAATACTACAATCACTTTCAGATTGTTCACTAATAGCTTCATTACCAACTACTTTTAAAGCTGTTCCTTATTTGCCTCTATTATCGTCACCATGCTCTTGAAACCTTTTGAGTTTCATTTCATGGGTCAAAAGAGATTTGATCAATTCTTTAATTGGTAAGTTATTTAAATTCTTAGATTCCTCTACAGCCAAGGTTTTTTGCTACCAGCTTTTTGGCAAAGCATCAAGTAACGTTCTGTTTTGCTCACTGAGGGAATAGATTTTCTATATGCCTTTAGTCCATTCATGATTTTTGTGAATCTGGTAAACATATCGGTTATGTTCTCACTTGGCTTCATAGTGAATAGCTCATAATCGCGAACTAAAAGTCTTAGCTTTGATTCCTTTACTTAATTAGTCCCCTCATTGGTGACTTCAAATAATTTCCATATATTATAAGCAGAATCACAACCGCTCACTCGATTGTATTCATTTGTATCGATAGCACAACATAAAGGGTCTATTGCCTAATTTAAGGTTATTTTAGCATTGTCATCACTCTGTATTCTTCATTTCTTTTAGACACTATTTCATTTTTTACTACTTTGGTTGGGATGAATGGTCCTTTTTTAATCAGATTCCAAAGCTCAATATTTATTGAGCAAACATATATCTTTATTCTATTTTTCTAGAAGGTGTAATTACTTCCATTAAACAAAGATGGTTTGTTTGTTGAAGACCCTTAGATGTAAGGCAGAGAAGATGTGTTTGCCATCTGGATCTTTTCTACAAGACTGCTAAACCAAATATACTATAGACCAATGCTCTGATATCAATTAATAAACTTTAGAGGGGATGAATAAGGTTTATGGCTAACAAATGCAAATTTTCAAATTCTTTTAATGACTAATGAGAAGAAGCTGTAAGACATATGCAATTAAAACAGAATATGCTGATCAACTTTCAGAAGCTTAGTCAGTAATCTCATTAAATTTGCACTAAATGAAAAGTCAAGAGATCAAACTTAAAATGGGCAGATTAAAAGATTAAAGATGGACTTACAATGAAACACAAAAAGGACTTAAATCAGATAATTTATTTTTAAAAAAAAAAAAGGATGTAGCGATTTTCTGATTTGACAAGGAACCGAAAATGCATCCACAACTTTTAAATTTAAATGCACAAAAATACACAAAAGGACTTAAATCAAAATATGTATTAAAAAGGCAGATTAGCTTCACAGCTTTAAGAATGCAAACAGAGATCTTTCAAATCAACAATAAATGATGAGAAGATGATCTGTATTAAAGATGGTTAGATGAGATATCAATGTCAGATTTTCCATAGAATATAAAAGCCTTAAAATAGATCAATAATTACAGAGAGAAAGATAGAGTTTTTTTTTTTTTTAATTTGATGACCAGCGAAAATGCAGTGACAAAGTTCATATAAAATGTAAAAGAATAAATTCAAAGATTTATAGTGGTTCGATCTTCAACTAATCTACATCCACTACCTTAAACCCACACTTAAGGATTTCAACTCAATTACTAAGATCTTTTTCCCAAATCAATGGTGGTAGGCAACACCAATCTTACACAAGATGATCACTACACTTGGTTTTACACCCAACCTCTTTAAACTCAATAAGCAAGGCTCACCCCAAATGGGTTTTACTTCCTTAACCTTGATACGAAGCTAATTAAAGATAGAACACATAAATAGCTCATAGATTGAGCAATTATGAACCACTAAGCACAAACACCTTTTTACCTTTAGAGCAATTTGATCTCACTTTGAAGCATAAATGAAAATGGAGATTTTTGTATTCTAAAGTGTAAAAGTGTTTTTGAATGAGTTAGCACAAAAATCTACTTAAAAATTTAGTTTTTGAAGCTTTTATAAGAGCTGAAATCGAAGTCCTAATGGCTAGTTACTTATATAAGGATTTTTAGGATTTTGGATTCACAAAATAGAAGGATGTGCGTTCAAAATGTGAGTCCAAAACAACACTGTATGCAAAGAGGTATATTTTGGAAAATGCTACAGATCATTGGATGGGAGATTTGGATTCCGAGGTCCATCCAAAACTACATAACCAAGAGTTTATAAAATTCAGATTTAGAAATACCCCCTTTTTGAAATAATTTATAAGTGCTTCAAGGTAAAACAACTTGAACATAAGGTAAAAAGACATAGGAATTTACAAATAGTACCTTAATCACAATTCCTAATCTATAATTCTTCACAAAGCCATCATGATATGCAATCTCTCAAATTGGATTTGTACTTGATCAACCACTCTTGGATTTTGTTGCTTATGAGATGCTTAGCAGTCCTATTTGCGCACTTTGAAAAAATTGAAGTCAAACATGTCATATCCAAAAATCCTATCACATATTGATCATACATGTTAGTCGTCATCAATGTTTGTCATAAATCAAAACACAAGAGAATGCCCTTAGGGCTAACATAGGATTTGGGTCCCATTTCTGGAAGAGTTTTAACAATGCTATGGAGACTACCATCACTCTTAATACTGCCTTCAACCCTCAAACTGACGATCAATATGAGAGAATGATTCAAACGTTGGAGGACATGCTTCGAGCTTGAATTTTGGACTTTAAAGGAAGTTAAGTGGATAGCTTGACCTTAGTGGAGTTTTCTTATAACAATAGCCACCAATATAGTATTGGTATGGTACTATACAAAGCTCCTTATGGATAGAAATGTAGATCTTCGGTGTGCTACGATGATGTAGGTCAGAGAAGGATTACTGGTCTAGAGTTGGTGCAAAATGCATATGAGAAGGTTTTAGTCATTTGAAAAAGATTAAAAGTTTCCCAAGATTATTAAAAGAGTTGGGTTGCTAACAAAAGAGACCATTAGAATTTCAATGAGGGGAGAAAAGGCATCTACAAGTTTCTCTTACCAATGGAATCATGAGATTTGGTTAAACTAGAAAATTAAGCCCGAGATATGTTGGACCATATGAGATTTTGGAAAGAGTTGGTGATTTGGCCTACCGACTAGCCTTGCCATCAGCATTATCTAGACTACACAATATATTCCATGTATCACAGTTGCGGAACTGTATACCGACTTGAGTCACATTTTAGATATGTCAGCCCTACGAGTTCAGAAGAATTTAACGTATGAAGAGGTATCGGTAAAGATCGTGGATAGCTATATTCAAATTATAAGACAAATATCTATTTGTACATAAAAGTGAAATGATCTAATCACTCCAAGTGCGAAGTGATTTAGGAATTAGAAGACGTTGTATACCAGAAGTAACCCTTTCTATTCGAAATTCAAGGAACATAAGTTTCGAGGACTAAACTTTTTGTAAATAAGGTAGAATGTGAGCCCATAGCCATTTTTTTTTATTAAACTTTTCCTATTATAGATTTTGTATTAAGTGGGCTTGGGACCCATGGGTTTGGAAGTTAATTGTTAGCTATGGTAAGTTTAGGGGCTTGATAGCAATTACTTGCAATTAAGGGTTTCTTTTAATTTTATTAATTAGCTATTGCAGTTATGTGTCTGTTACTAAATTTCTTATCGCATTATTTATAGCAACTATGTTGTCAGAAAAGAAGAACAATGAAGAGGACGAGACAAAGAAGAAATTAGAATCATAAACTTGAAACCAAGGTGAGTTCGCAATGTAATCGTCTTTTTGGCAAATTTTCTTTATTGTTCTTGGGATTTTAGTTTCTGATGTGGAAAGTTATCTGTTAAGGTTTGCTTTGATGGAAAATTAGTTATGTCTAAATTCTACTTTTGGACCACAAATTCAATATTTGTAGATGATTAAAGATACTTGGGGTGATAGGAGAATTGTTTTGATTTTGTTACTGTCCAGGTAAGGAGATTTGTTTTCATGTTTTTTACTGTTTCTTTTGGATGTTTAATTGTTTTAAAAATTTATGAAATCTTATGTTCTGCATATAAATTTGGATTGAGAATGGTTTATTTTGATTATGTTAATGATAAGGTTATATTGAATTTAATGCTTTTCTCTTCATATATATGGAATTGTGGAAGTCAAGTTTCTGTGTGATTTTAACTCTCGAACATTTGAAACACCTAAAAAATAGCCCTTCTATCAATTGAAACTGTTAAGTGCTCATGAAAGTTTATCATATAGTTCTCACATGACCTGTTTTATATGTATTTTTATCTGCTCATAACTCTCACAATGTAGTGCCAAGTTTCTCTCTAATTCTAACAAAGTAACTTCTATATATAGTAGAAAAAAAATTGCAACTTGTCCGTCTCTCACTTCTCTTTTCAATTTTTTTTTTTTTTTTTGTTAATTCACTTTTCCTTACAGTGCCTCTATCAAAGCAAAAAAAGCAAAATACTCGAAACCAAGTTTCTTTTCGATCCAAACTTGCCAGCTCTTTTTTCCCCTTCTTCCTATCAAGACATCAAAACTAACTTGATTTCATACTCGCGTTTCAACCTGGATTCTATCCCTTTGGAGGACCCGAGAATAGCTAAAAACACCATATATGGTCATGGTTAGAGTGAAATCTGGTCATATACTTCAAAAAAGCAATTAAAACAAGTTTTGCACTCCTAATTACGAATCTCCACCTTGAGCCTTCCACCTATCTATTCTTCTTTCCCATAAAAATACTAAGAAAATTGCTCTCTAGCAAAAACTGAATTTGGATTTTTTTACCATCTATCGAGAACTAAATCTATTTTCTTTCTCTTTTTCTTTCTCATCTTTATGTCTTGTTTATTAAAAGGTAAAATAAGTTATTTTTATTGTATGGTTGGATTCGAAAATGTGTGAAAGAGTAATCCCAAAATTATTATATCGCATAAAAGGTGTAGAGTCAGATATTGAAATTATTGTTAATAATATGAAGAAATTTGAAGAGAAGATAGCAACATTAATATTGAAAAATAATATTTTAGAAATTAAAAAAAAAAGAAAATGGTAGTTAAAATCTGATGGCTTCGTAGTCTTTATTGTTGAAAATACTATTTTTTAAGTGTTTTAAATATTTGAGGATTAAAATTACACATTTTAAAGTTTAAGGATAAAAGTAAAAAATTGTAAAAATTCAAGAGTGACTAGCAAAATATGCCTATATAAGAAAACAGTTTCAGAGTAATATACTCCAATTGACTTTATAAATTTTTTTTTTTAAATCTTAAATCAACTCATTAACTTTTCAATGCAGCAAATAACTAATTAAGATGTTCAAAACCGGCACTCCATCCAATTAAGTTGTTAACCACTAATGGGGCTAATAACATGCGATTCAATAGCCACCTACCAACTTTTTCAAAAGTTTCAAATATGCCATTCAACTTTTCAAAATAACAAATTGAACTTCCAACATTCAAGGCACCCCTTGTGGCATGAACCATTAATGAAGTTAACGATACACTATTCATGAGATGTTTTTTATGGGCATTTAGTCCAATAACTATAGGATAAATAGTTGCTACTTTTTCTCTCAATATGTAATCCATTTAAGTCCAATTTATTTATTAAATCTATTTAATGAATGAATTTATATGGATAAATTTAAACCAATGATGGATAACCATTTATCTATATCTATCTATTTATATACTTTTGTCTAATAAATAAACATTTTATTTTAGGTAAAACAATATCGGTGATCTTATATTATTTCAAAATCTAACATTTGTGCTTTAACTAAAAAATGAGTAAATTTTTTTCTCGAACTCTTAAATTATTCAAATCTGATATTTTTGTCAGTTGACCAATGGGAAATTCTCTTTTTTGTTAATTTTTAGGAACATTTAAGCAATTTAATGTTAATTTTAATGTCATTATACAATTACTCATATTTTCTTATTCTTTTTTTTCTTTCTTTTCTACCTTTCCTTTCTTATCCCTTCCCCCTTTCTTCCTTCTACTCTCTACTTTGCCATTGCTGCTCTACTATGCCATTCCTCCTCTCTTCTTTCTCTTCTCTCTCCCTTTCCTTCTCTATCCTTCAGATGCCATCCACCCATCTCACCATCTCGTCTTCTATATTGCTCACCATCACCACTATCTCTTCTGCAAAATTTTTGAATTTTTATCTCCTTTTTACAATTTTAGAATGGGAAAAATCGTTTAGTTTTGGACTCATTGAGGGCCCAAGAACCGAGGCATTGAGAGAGGTCAAGGATGGAGCATACGGGGGATATTAAAATTTTGTATAATTTACATTTAAAAGGGGTCTTCTATCTATGTAGTAATAGTGAAAGTGAGGCACTCAAGATGGGTTTTTGACTGAAATGGGTCAAAACCCATTTTCTACGCATTAATGGGGGAGGAATTGGTAGTAGCGGCGCAGAGGAGGTACCTCGCGTTTTGCAAATGTGAGGTGCTGCTGCTGACTCTGTCTGACACGAGCCACTGAAAAGCGGCCGAAAAAGTACTTCCTCGCGTTTGCAAAAGGCGAGGTTCCATAAATGCGAGGTACACTGGAACCTCGCATTTTGCAAACGTAAGGTATTACTTTTTACAACAACCGACAGCGGCCACATGGGTTTCTGAAAAGCGTTGAAAAGCTGAGGACCTCGTGTTTTGAAAACACGAGGTCCTCAACTTTTCAGCCCTTTTCAAAACCCACATGAATTTTTTGCACGGTTACTTCACAGGTTTTTGACCCATTACTCATTCTCTGCTTTTCCTCCGCCTATATATACATACAACATTTTCCATTTGCTGATATCCCTCGCATTTTCATTCTCCTCTCTGCTTCTTCTCATTCTCTATTCTCTGTTTTCTTTTTTCCATTTCGTTGCATTTTTTAAAATTTTGCTGAGGCTCTGAAGAGATCAGTCGTCGTACAGGAGGGAGCCAAGAAGAATTTTAGTCGGAGAAAGTATTCGCGGGAGCACATATATATTGACATATATTTCACAGGTTTTTTTTAAAATATTATAATAGAGATATTATTTGTTAAATTTTTGTATAGTTTATTTTTTTATAATGATGTGATATATGTTGAATTATGTATTTATAATTAAATTGTGTAGTTGAATTAGTTATTTAATTTAATTGTTTGAAACGTGTATAAACTGTGTATTTTAATTATGCTTTATAAATATGTTTACAGTATATTGTGACATTTACAATGTGTTAGACGAATAAGATAATCTTAAATTAAATAAAATATACTTCTTTTATACTTTTAATAATTAAAATTCTATTAAAATAATAAATTAACTACCTCAAATTGTAAAAAAAAAAAAAATTATGCAGCTAATTTCTTAATTTATCTTCTAATTTTTAAATAAAATTAATTATTATAATTTTATAGTTTAAATTTTAAATATTTTACTCTTAATAAAAAAATGCGGCTAATTTCTTAATTTATCTTCTAATTTTTTAAATAAAATTAATTATTATAATTTTATAGTTTAAATTTTAAATATTTTACTCTTAATAAAAAAAATGCGGCTAATTCATCTAATATAATCCTTTAATATAGTTGATTTCAATTAAGATTTAGCCAATGTTAAGCTTGAAAATCTTTTGTTATTAATAGTATGAATCACTAGTTATTTTATATAAAATTCCATAAGTAATGCATACATTTGAAAATTAATCTAAAATTTAAATAAAATTTAATATGCCTATCTGAATAGTAATTATTTACATATTTTTTTAGCATGAAAATTTACATCTTATTTGAATAGTATATTTAATATATTTTTTAAACACATTCGTATAGCATGAAAATTATTATTTATATATTTTTTTAGCATAAAAATTTACATCTTATTTGAATAGTCTATTTAATATATTTTTTAAATACATTCGTATAGCATGAAAATTATTATTTACATATTTTTTTAGCATGAAAATTTACCTTTTTTAGCATGAAAATTTACATCTTATTTGAATAGTCTATTTAATATATTTTTTAAATACATTCGTATAGCATGAAAATTATTATTTACATATTTTTTTAGAGTGAAAATTTATATATCATTTGAATAGTCTATTTAATATATTTTTTTTAAAATACATTCGTATAGCATGAAAATTATTATTTACATATTTTTTTAGCATGAAAATTTACATATCATTTGAATAGTCTATTTAATATATTTTTAAAATACATTCGTATAGCATGAAAATTATTATTTACATATTTTTTTAGTTATTAACTTAATAAAGATCCTTCATATTTTCTTTAATTTTTCACTTATCACTGAGATTTGAAAAGGTTTTCTAGAATAAGAAAACCTTGAGCTTTAGGGATTTAGGGATTTTAAATTAAACATATGTTAACTTCTTGAATAATTAATGTTAATTATCTTAGTAAGTTTTATAATAGGTAATAATTAGTGCGGAATATATTAAATACTCATTTTTTTTCATATATCGAATATTGTAGCTATTTAAGATAGATTTGTACTGATTATAATATATTACTTCATATATTAATTCAAAGTTGTAACATTCTCTATTTTTTGAATAGAAAAATTTTGTATCATTTATTTAGACACAATGTCATTAGAAGAACCTGTAAGACTACGGTTATATTGGGATTGTGAAATTATGTGCACCCCATACGGTGATTTTTTTAATGGTCCCTATCGCAAGGCATTGATTGTTCGTAATCGAGTTAGTTTTGGAGGTTTAGTCAACAAAATATGTGCTATTTGAGGATTTGTCACGTCTACTATGAAGTTGCAAATCACAACGAGGGAAAATACTGTTTTTGGTACAGTGACGAGGTCTACAACCGCTGCTATAATAGATGATGATGATGATATGAAAAATTTGTGATACTATGCATCTACCGTGAAGAGACAACCAATTGATCTGCATGTTCACCATGAGATCGTCTAGATTCCAAATGCAACAGCAACAAATCTTCCTAAGCATAATATCCCAACTCCTATCACTAAATCATTCACTGCATTACTTAACTCAACTGCTTCCTGTCAGCATGCCTAACTTCGATTTAAATTTTCCAGCAACTATAACCAATGATCCTCCATATTTGTGAAATGAGACTTTCCAATCACTTTTCAGTACATCAATTTTGGATACCCCAGTCTTTGGACCTAGCAATCAATACATCATGTCGGCTTCTACTGGGTTTGGTATGTCTCAACTTTATGACCGGATTCAATCCATTCAAGTACAGACGAGCCAGCAATTATTTTCAACAGCTGAAATCGGTATTCCATTAGATGTAACCCCAGTTGATGATTGGGTAGCTTGAAAGTGTAATTGAGTAGGTACTCCGGAGGAGAATGTGGACGGGTTAGAACCTACGTCAAACATTGATGGGCCTATCGCGGATGATTCACCCGATGAGGACGAGGGGGATGGCAATCCCGAAAAAGATATTCTCGATCCTTCTGTATTGCAATAACCTGTAAATAGATCATCTGAACCGGTCTGTTTGTACGATCCACCATATTTAATCTATCCTGACCGGTTAGATACTTCACAAAAGATGGAAAATGAAGCTGATGGCATGGATCTAGGTCGGGGGATGGATTTATGGTCAGAATCCAATAATGACTTAAGGATTAGCATGTGGTTCAAGGATAAGAATGAGTTGCTATGGGTTGTTCGGTCGTGGTCTATTAGACTCGGTCGTGAGTTTACGATGGTAGAGAGTAAGAGTTCATACTGGGTTGTTCGGTCGAGTGTAAAAATTCAACGCCACAGCATCCATGTTATTGGTGGATCTGTGCACGGAAAAAGAAAGGTTGTGGCTTGTGGCAAATTACTTGATGGCATGGAGAGTACATTTGTTTAGTCCGGACAGACGACGGGAACCATCGAAATATGAGTGCGAAATTCATGACGAAACACATCATGTCAATGATTCACGATAATCCGGAGATAAAAGTCAGTAAAATAAACAGTCATGTTCATAACACATTGCACTTTACCCCGTCATACAAGAAATGATAGAATGCACGCAGGCACGCTATTGAGATGATTTATGGGGATTGGCCTTCTTCATTTGCACAGTTACCATGATATATGCAAGCCTTACAAGATGCGAATCCTGGTACCGTCGTGGCGTGGCATTTCTTGCCTATGGACAGTAATGGAGCTAAGACTTTTGGATATGTTTTTTGGGCATTCGGACCCTGTATTGATGCATTTGTTCACATGAAATTGGTGATCAACGTTGATGGAACATTTTTGAAGGGTATATACAGAGGAAAACTTTTAACAGCAGTGGGTTAAGATGTCAATAATCATATATTGCCCCTAGCATTTGCAGTCGTTAATGAAAAAACTAATGACAGTTGGGGATGATTTTTATCGTTACTAAGAGAACATGTGTTAAAGGATCGAAAAGTTTGTTTAATATCTGACAGACACATTGGGATTGTAAATGCAGTTCATCGACTACCCCTCTGGTAGGAGCCAATGGCAGTGCATAGTTTTTGTTTGAGACATGTTCGGAGTAACTTCAATAGCAAGTTCAGAATGCATGAGTTAAAGAAGTTGATGTACGCAGTTGGGGATCAAAGCAAAAGGCGGAAATTTTTGAAGACTATGGAAGAAATTAATTTGTTAAGCCCCTAAGCGAAGGCATGGTTGGATATGATTCTGAAAGAGCAATGGAAGTTTGCTTATAACGGTGGACATCGGTGTGGCAACATGACAACCGATCTGGCAGAATTTTTCAACAGTGTCGTTAAAGGGATACGTGCCCTACCCATCAAGGTGATTGTGGAGTCTTCGTTCAAAAAAATAGTCAAATATTTCAACGACCATAGGCAGGAGGCTAATCATGGTTGATATTACTTTCCTTCTATGATATGGGGCAAATTTGTGAAAAATGATATGAAAGAAAGAACACACCATGTATTGGATTTTAATCGGGATCGAGGCATTTTTAATATTATGTCACTACATCGTGAGCATGGGAAGGAGAATAATTCATATGAGGCTAATATTAGGGCCAGGCAGTGCAGCTGTTGCAAATGGAAAATATATGGAATACCTTGTTCGCACGCATTTGTAGCATGTCAGCAATTGATGTTGAATCTTGGGGATTTAGTGTCATTAGAAAATATGACACTATCATAAAAAATGACTTATGCAACACAGTTCAGACCCATTCTGCATGAAGATTATTGGCGTAATCATGGCTTTAGCGTGGCACCATTTGCTCACTAATTTAAGAACCGTTGAGGGGCAGATTGCGGACGACGCGTATTCGGAATGTGATGAACGAACGCAATCCTGATTCACTACCTCGTTGCGTTTATATCATCGCAGTGGACACAATAGGAGAAATTGCACTCACGGTGCTATAGAATGAACTAATCATGGATTAATTCTGTATCATATTAGCTAAATTCATTTAGATACAATGTTTATCTGTTACCTAAATTTTTAATAGTGTATACCCGTGATTCGAATTATTTATCTTTAATTTTGTGTTTAATTTTCTTTTTGCATTTAATTGGTATGTTGATTAAATATCTTTAAATTATTTTTAACTTCTATATATCGGTTCTATTAATTAGGACAAAATGTATGAGCCTACTTCTCACGGAGTGTATCCAGGTCCTATTATACCGGACGTATTGAGATTGCAGCACAAACATAGGTCATCACATATTTGGGTGGGACAGCTATACAGTAACGTTATTACTACAAAGAGGAATGATAGTATATTTTGGGAAGCTCGACCATTCGAGCACCGTATTGAGCAGCTCATGGACATAGCCAGTTTTGGCGAACTACGCCGTTTATGTTATATGAGGATCGATCATCCACTGATTACAGTGTTAGTGGAAAGATGGTGCCAACAGATGCATACGTTTCACTTTACAGTTGGAGAGGCTATTATCACCTTACAGGACATAAAGGTTCTTTTTGGATTGCATATAGATGGTGATCCAATTTATAACAGTCGGTTTGTACATACACCTTTAGAGTTGATTAACATGTGCGATGAGCTCTTAGGATTTCGACCGACTCCAATAGAGCTTGATGGATATAGATTGAAGATCATTTCACTCGAAAGAGCCTTGAGTCAGCCCCTACCTGCAAATGCGATGCCAGAAATGATAGGCCAGCATATACGTTGTCGTATTATTCAGCTCATTGGTGGCTTTCTGTTCTTGGACAAGTCTGGCAACAGAGTACATTTGCGCTTCTTAAAATACATTCATGATTTGTAGGTGTTCGGCACCCTTAGTTGGGGAAGTGTAGCATTGGCTCATCTATATCGTTGTTTGTGCAATGCTACATCCTATAGAGCACATACTATCAGTGGCCTGTTATTGTTGGTTCAGGTATGAAACGCACATTTTTTTTAAAAAAAAATATTATTAGTATTTAAAAATATAATAAATATAGTATTTTCCTAAGTATTGGTTATTAATGTTGAAATAGTTGTGGGCTTGGGAGTGTATCCCTACTATCAGACCTTTAGAGTTCATCCAGTTAAGGATGTTAATCCACATGCCCTGAGAGGATTAGCATGGGAGGGACCATTAGAGTTTTCTCTCACTCCGACACATGTGCTTCTTACTTATCGGGATCAGTTGGATATGATGCAACATGATCATGTAAGTATTACTTTAACAACTTTGCTTTCAACACTAATTACAAATTTATTATTTATTATTAATATTGACAGTTTACGTTTATATAGTTTATCTGGCAGCCTTATGATGAGTACATGTTGGCTAACTTACCCCCGTATTACACTCATGGACAACGCATTTGGGCGCCTATCACATCCCTAATTTGTTGGGAAACAATAAAAGTGCATCGCCCAGATAGAGTCATGCGACAGTTTGGATTTATGCAGATAATACCTGTTGCAGTTGACATCGGTGACAATTTGCATGCCCGTGACTTGAGAACTACTGGTGCAGGGTGGTCTGAGATTGATTCAATACATCACGCAAAGTGTGTTGATAGGCATTCAACAGTAATGGTTGGACAATTTAGTTACAATCAGAATATAGTTTCGCCTGACTATGCAGCATGGTATTAGACTCATACTAGGCAACTGATTGGTAATCCGACTATAACGCAACCTAATCATTTGGGTTACCAATTGAGCAGTGGGGCAACAGAAATATTGGTATGTAATTTTTTTTTTTACATATTATTAAAAAATATAAAAGTTACACTCAAATAATTTATTGACATTTCGAAATATATATAGGCTGATTCGATGCATCAGATATTGTACCTTAACAATGAAGGATATTAAAATGCGGATGCTGTGAGTAGACGAGTGTTTGCATTAATAACGGATCTTGCCACTCGTTCGTTGACTGCCGCTGGTGAGGCAAGTCGTTTGAACCACCCACCCTATGAGCTAGCCAGACGGAGCTACACTGCTGATCCGATACCTCTGATCCCGCAAGAAGTCAATCGCGAAGTACCACCGGTGCAGAGAGGGGGTAGACGGGCACACAGACGTGTTGTATTTGATATTCTTGTGCAGGATCACTACTCACCAGTACACGATGAAAAATACAATTATAAACATGGTGATCCTGCAGCCGTTGAAGATAGACAAACTGATTTTATTACTCCGCAGCACCTAATCTTCGATACTAGATACCTATCTTCAGTTAATGAATTTGATGCCGGCCCATCGACTGGACGGTCTCGGATACCGCATAGGTATTTTATAGATATTATCAGCCCATCCCACTGTTATAAGGAGTAAGATGCAGTACAATTAGAAGAACCACCCGAAGAACAACAGCAAGAATAGTTTCGGAGACGAGTTTAACCTTCAAGGAACCGTCGAGAATTTTATTGTGGGACTAATTTTCATCCTTTTTTTTTAGATTATTTCATGTGTAATAAATTTTATTGTTTTTTGTTTGTATCGCGCTTTAAAGTTTGTGTCTTCCCAATCATGCATGATAACCTATTAATGTCATAAAGCCACAAAAGATTTGGGGATAATGTTAAAAACTCAACTCAACCAATATTAAAATATATATACTAATAAATTCGCAAATACCAAATACCTCAAGTAAGATAATTAAATGTGAAGGAAATTATGAATTACATTTCATTAATAGTCATATTTACATTCAAATTTAAAGTCAAAATAGCATTAATAAAATATTGTTATCTAATTTTCTATATAATTTATATTTAAAAATTATAGAGAGAACAATAAGTTCGATTTAGTTAAATATTTAAAATATCGTTAATTCAATATTTCAATTAAATAAAATATCCTTAAAACTTATAATTAAATTAAATATAAATTTATAAATATTATCGTTATTTAATATTTAAATATAAATATTTTTTATTCAAATTTCAATATAAATAAAATTAACTATAAAAATAATTTTTTTTCCCAAAATCATTATAAATAAAATTAACTGAGGTAAAAAATATGTATATTAAATGTTTTGGTCAAATTTAAATTAAAAAAATTTAATTGTGCATTATTTAAATTTATATATAATTTTGTGTTATTTAAAAAATATTAATTCCTTCTAATAAAAATTTGGAATTTCATAAAAAATGAGAACAAAAAGTTACAAAATAATAAAATGCTTAATAGAATAAAAAGAAATTATTATAAAAAAAAACTTGGTACCTCGCGTTTGCAAAAGGGAGGTACTACTTTTTCAGCTGCTGAAAAACGGCTCATGTCAGAGACAGTCAGGGGGAGCACCTTGTGTTTTCAAAATGCGAGGTACCTGTGTACCTCGCTTTTTGCAAACGCGAGGTACCCCCTCTACGCCGGTACCACCAATTTCGCCCCCATTAATGCATTGAAAATGGGTTTTGACCTATTTTAGTCAAAAACCCCATTCAAGACAGCGGGTTTGTTTTATTTTATTTCTTTACAGGAGGAGTTCTACTCATGGTTGGATTTTAAGGTCACTAACATAAGTTGTGATTTTTTATATATATTTATTTTAATTTTGTTTTCTTTATTTGGGTGTTTGATGGGTTTGAGAAGTTTCATTTTTTATTTTGTTTTATTTATTGGGGTGTCTGACGAGTTGAGAAATTTTCGTTTTTATCTTGATTTTATTTTCTTTATTGAGGTGTTCGATGAGTTGGGAAAACCATTGATTGGTAGAAATTTTTTATTTTTTTATTGGAGTTTTTTGTGGGTTGGTGAAACTATTTGATTGGTAAGAGATTCTTGACTAACGGATCCTTCGATATTACAATATCTTCTTCGAAAAATTAGCCAATTCAATCCCTTAATTTTTATGTTTTGGAAGTTTAGATCTTTTTTCTTTTTTTTTTTAACATTTTAGGTCCCTTAACTATTATTTTTGTGCGATTTTGGTCCTTTTTTTAGGATTCCGTTAGTCAAACCGTCATTTAACTAATGAAACCCTAATAAAAAGGACCAAAAGGCACCCAAATAATAATTAGGAGATCTAACAAGTTGAAAAAAAAAAAAAAAGAGATTTAAACCTCCAAAATATAAAAGTTAAGGGACTAAATCTCCTAATTTCTCTTTAAATAATAAAGCAATTAAAAAATCTGCCTCCAAATTTAGAAGGATTTTGAATAGATTTAAAATGTATTCTTGAAATTTTATTTTTAAAAATAATGAAGTAATAAAAGTATTCGTTGTAAATCTATGACAAATTTAATTAAAATTTAGAATAGATTCGAAATAAATTCTTAAAAATATATTATTTAATAAATAATAAAAATAAATTAATAAAAAATTCATTCCAACTCCATCTTAAATTTGGGATGGAATTGGCATGTAAAATTCTTATAGAGATTCCATTCCAAGTTAAACACAAATAGATCATAAAAATTTTTAAAAATTAATAAAGAAATTAATCTAAACTTTGAGTAGAATTGGGAATAGATTCTTTATAAAACTTTATTATTTAATGAAAAAATAAAAGAAAAAATTAATGAAATAATCCAATGCAAATATATTTCAAATTTTGGGAAAATTTTTGGAACAGAATCTTAAAAAAAAAGTTATTATTTAACAAAAAATAAAAAATTAATAATTTAATCAATGAATACTTTCAAAATTTAATTAATTTGTATCGTTGATGTTCTAATTTTGCTTTTAATTGATCCAATAGAATGCTCAGTATAATCATTTTATTAACAATTTTTCTTTTTTTAAGTCTTTTATACTATACAAGTTAAATGAATAGATATATCATTAATTTGATAGTCACAAATTTGAAATTAAGTAAATGTAATAATGTAACATAATTTAAATACTTGATAAAATAATAAATTATATCCGATGTGATTAAAATTTAATATATTTACTTTTTTAAAAATTTTTAGAAAATCTAATAATTAGGTTATTAATTTGTAAAATTTATATATACTTTACAAGTATACATAAAAAAAATAGTCAATTTAGTCCTTTAACTTTTATTTTTTACGATTTTGATTATTATTATTTTTTTCAACTTGTTAGGTCTCTTAACTATTATTTTTGTACCGTTTTGGTCTTTTTATTAGGATTCCGTTAGTCAAATGATGGTTTGATTAACAGAATCCTAAAAAATGATCAAAATCGTACAAAAATAATAATTAGGAAATCTAAAAAGTTGAAAAAAAAAAAAGAAAAGAGACTTAAATTTCCAAAACATAAAAGATAAGGGAATGAATTAACTAATTTTCCTATCTTCTTCTACTACTAGCAATTTTAAAATAATGATGTAGTGATGTTTCATTGCTTCAATTCGATGGGAAGTTCTCTGGATCTCTACCCATTGATTTAGGAAGGAGTTGTTGTTTCTCTTGATAAGAATCTCGAGAATAGATTGGGAAATTGCAAAAGTTCTTTTGATTTCTATCTAGTGATTTAAGGATGAGAATGGGTTCAAATTTAGGCTCAGATCAGATTTAGATTCAAATTTGGAGTTTCAAGCTGCAGCTTTTATGGATGGGATCGGGATGAAGAAGAAAGAAAAATATTTAAAAATTTAAAAAATAAAAATGAAATAATGAAATATTTTAAAAATTAACATAAGATGACTTAAATGTCCCAAAAAATTAAGAAAATAAGAGTTGACTGTTGGTGATTTGATGGAAAGGCCAGATTTGAACTTTTTAAGAGTTTGATGGAAAGTTTTACTCATTTCTTATTTGAGGGCAAAAATTAAAATTTGAAATTATTTGAGAGTTATTGAGATTGCTTGCCCTTTATTTTATTACTTTTCCTTGTTTATTAAAGATATTAATTGTGGAACTTATGTCGTAGTGAAAAATATCAACAAACATTTAATTTTATCATCTTATTCCTTATAAATTAAAAAAATTGTAATGGAATCCATTTATTGGTGGAACCCACCCTTTAAATTGGGGGAAGTTATATAAGTTTTCTAAATCAATAGTTACAAATGGATTAAGTTGATATCTATTTAAATCTATTAAATTTATTGGATTTTAAAGAGACATCCATTTAAATTCATCAACTTAATATTATTCATCCATATCCATTTATTTATGGATTGATTTGGTTATTCATTAGTTGATCATTCATATTGTCGTCCCAGACTTCTTGGCATTCACTTTTTTCTTGGTATTGTTCAGCTTCTTTGTTGAAGTTTAATGAATGACATCACAAAACCTCAAAAAATCCCTCTTTTTTTTTTTTTAATAATTTTGTAGAAGATCACTTGTGAGGCAAACGTGACCATTTTGGAGGGAAGAAAGTGCACCACCATATTCTCGGGCAATCGTAATAAATTATCTGTAGAAAACATCACATTGCTAATTCATTAGCGGTTCACTCCTCAATGGATGACTGGTAAATGGCATATTGTTTTCCCCCGTTAGTGGTTAACACATAATTGAATTGAAAGAAAGGACTACCGTTGAGTATTTTAATCAGTTGAAGGATAAATCTGTTACACTCAAAAGTTGAAGTATAGATTTGAGACATTTGAAAAATTTCAAGGGTTGTATTTGTATTTTCACCGCAAATTTTATATCTAATTTCAATATGACAATTGTTTTACATATTATAATTCAATTGATTAAAACTATCCTATTATGTGATAATTATTAAGTAAGATTTATATCCTTTGCCCCCTCGTCTATTCAAGGAAAAAGAAAAGGGGGAAAAAAATTTATATTGGCAATTTCAGTAGAAACCTTCGCTTTTGCACTTACAAATAACAAATATATATTAAAAACTTATACGACAAAGAATTTGATATATATGATCGCAACCAGATATGTTCTGAATCCTGATGATTCAGATATTATTGCAGATAAACCCCCAATACAAAACGATGAAAGTGAAAAGAATAAAGTTATAAATATAATTTATTCACAAATATGCCGACAACCATACAGGGCTATCAATAGGTCGGGTATACTGGATCTGAACTCGAACCAGATCTGTTTATAGCGGGTTTGGTACACATATTTTCCTACCCGAACTGTTTATTATGTATTAATGGGTCCGAATATGAAACTATATTATCAATACCCGATTACTCGATTACCCGTTTAATAAATTATATATATATATATATATATATATTATATTATATATAAAATATTATGTTACGATTTTTTTTACTCTTACCCTACCTCATCCTATCTCATCTATAGCACTATAGCAGGCTACTGTCTTCCTCTTCTCTTCACTGTCTTCCTCTTCTCCATTCATCCTCAACCTCATCTCATCTATAGCAGCATTTTCAATTTCATCGCCAATCTCTTAACATAGCAATAGCACTATAGATTCTGGGTTTTGCAGTAACAAGCAACACAAAGGCCAATGGCAGAACAGAAACTCCCCGACCAAACACAGCCAGATGGGGAAGGTGATTGAGTATTGCAATTACAAGGAAGTACAAATATGCAACTGTGGAACTGTTCAAACAGGTTTCGAGGCAAGAAGGTGATGATAGAATATTTACCCGTTTGAATTGAATTCCCAGCAAATTCAAATCGCTCATTGGTTTTTTCAGGATCGTCAATATAGATTAACCTTGCATCTTCATCATTAATCTCTTTCTGTGACGTGCTTAAACCCTCATATTCAGCTCTTGATCCATGCCTCACTGGCTTCATCCCCAACTCACCAGATCTCACCTCCCTAATAGAATTTCCACCAAAGTTCACCTCTCTAATCAAATTTCTACCAGAAGCCTTTGACTGAAAAGAAGAGATACTTCATCGGGATGATGAATTCAAGGCGATATTATCAGGAACCGACAAATTATCAATTTGGGAGTCTGAATCCATCCCCGAAGATTGTTTTGCGTTTTTAGATATTGATTTCAACTGATCAGAAAAAACAGGTGTGTAAGGAAGCTCTTGGGCACCTAGAGGCCTTGGGGATGGAATCAAAAGGGGACGCTGATGTGAGGCCATGATGCCAAGATCAGAGGCATCCTCAACTGCTGAGACTCAAAATTCACCAAATTCATGTACTACCCAGCTAATAAACACCCTCAAAAACTACCAAAACTCAAAACCCTACTGCAAAACCCAGAATATAATATCGATTAACATCCATTCAGAAATCGGTGCATGGCAAAGATCGGAGTTGTCCTTGTCTAATACTCTCCCTCTCTCGGCCGTTCCTTAGACCACCCAAGAAGAAGACAACCAGCTAATTTGGTGAAAGCCAGGGAGAGTCTTGTGAGATTGGTGGCGGGGTTAAGGAGGTTGGCAGACATATTTTCAGGACGGGTATACCCGACCCGGATCCGATACCTGCATTAACAGGTATGAGTCTCTTCCATCTATATTCGTCGGGTATTCGGGCCAGGTTTGATATTGTCTTTCTTTAAACGGATCCGGGTCCGGAACGCCTTGTTCCGGACCCAATTAGACCCGTTTACAGCTCTACACATAGGGAGATACGTTATAGTTTATCTGTTCAATATTTTTATGTCTACAATTAATTTCACTCCTACTTTGAATTTATTTAGAGATAAATATCTACCTATAAATACAATTCCACATAAAAAGTATTTAAAAATATGGAAATCACTTTTCAAACTTTATTTAACAAGTCATATATCTTTTCAGCTGCTCTGTTTAAAGTGAACAGGAACAACTCTTACACAAACAGAAAGGGAAGGGGGAAAAAAGCTTCTTTGCCATAATCAATTTTTCTCAGAAGCTCAAGAAAAGCTTGAGCAACCGGAACAGACCCTCAGGATAACATTGTGGATAGGCCTGTCAATGGATCGAGTTTACCCGAACTTGACCTCTGTCCCATTTAAGCTAACCTGACCCCATTTACCTGTTTAATTTATAAAATTAGATTTGAATCCAAATATTATAAATTCAAACCAGATTATTCGATTATCCGATTAATTTAAAAAAATTATATAAAATATTATATATATATATATAAAATATAAATTTTTAACTTAACATTTTAAGTTTTTAACTATTTAACTTCTTAAATGAATTGAAAATATTTTAAATTATATAATAAAATATTTTGATATTGTTGTTGTAAACTATTATTTAATGCTTAATTTCTAATTTATTTATATATTGTTATTTATGAACTTAAATTTTTTTTGTTTTAAATTTAAAATTTTAAAATTATTCCTATTTTAATATTTTGTACAAAAATTTTTACATAAAAATATTATTTTTATAACTCGAAATTTTTGAATTGGGTCCCGTTACCCACCTGATCGGATATGTGTTTTTTTATTTTAGACTCGTTGAGTATACAAATTCGATCCGATATCTCTTTTTGTTAAACGGGTCAAGGTCCGGAACAAAGTGATCCGGATCTGACCCGTCCCGTTTACACCCCTAATTGTGCATGCTATTAATCAAACAGGACATTGTCTTGGCAGGAAACAAGAAATTGCAACAAATGCATTGAAGTTATGAAGCAAACAAATTTGCAACCTTTTTTTTTTTTGGGTGCTTGGTAACTATTGTGCAGTTAAAATATCTCAGGAATGTAACAGAGGGATGCCATGTGCGTTTCAAACCAAAGAAGGTAATTTGCTGTATAACAAAAAATTCCTCTTTAAGTTGACGGTATTTGGAGACTCATGTTCACTCCAAGCATATATATGCCCTCATTTTGAACAGAATGGGATCAGGAACGTACAGCTTGATTATAGACAGGTCTTTTAGAGTTTCCTAACTTCATGCATCTACCAACCATGTCATGCTACACCCATCTCCCACCCCACCAAAAAAAAAAAAAAAAAGTAGTATAGGTTTTGCTTACAAGTTACAAAAGAAGACCCTTTCCTCATTTTTGTTTGATGATCTGTCAAGTTGATTTCTTTCTCCATTGTCAATTCTTCCATTGAGGCAATCTCTGGACCATCACCTGCAGCAAAGAGATTGAATTCCGACTCATACTCAATTCTTAAGTGTGACAAATTGAAGAATAAGGATTCCACAATAACTCAAACCTTTCCAGAGTTTTCTTTGTTCCCAACAATAGTTTGGCATGCCAACCTCCACGACTCTGGTTTCTGTACATTTGGCAATTTTAATCAAATTATTTCAGCAATGCTATAAAAGAACACACATGTAAGGTTTTTCATCTCAGCATACAGTTCTATTTATTGTTTCCAGATTAAAATAGCATTTAAACTTGATGATCTCTCACAAAAAGGCACAATAATCTATCTTTGGTTAGTACCTAGTTTATGGCTATTGACCAAAGCACAATGCAAAGCCACTTAGGCATAAAAAATAATCAAGAAATCACGTAGAGTTCAAATAGGTTGACACATAAATCCACGAGAACTACCAGAAGAAGCAACAAAGAGAGTGTGTACTAAAGACATGCCTTCTTCAGATATCTCAGTTCTGTGTCAGTTCTTTCGTTCAAAAGATCCTTTCCATCAATAATCTGCAGAAATAAGAAAGAAATTTGGCTCCAATAGTTAGTAGAATCCAAGTACCAATAAATGTTCATGTCTTTGTGCAGATTTAGAATAACAAATAAAAAATCTCCTTCTGCCTTCATTCACAGCACATATAGATAAGAAATCTCTGTTCTGTAAAATTTTTTAAGGAAATAAAGAGCAGCTTTACAGAAGCAAATGCAGAAAAGAATTTCTATGTCCAATTAGGATGAATAATTTTATCGCATTCTTCATTTTGATTTAGAATGTAACAAATGCAAAACAATTCTCCAAAGATTCTGCCTTACGAATTGCATGTACATTATTTCAATTATAGTCTTCAGAACAAAGCAATTCCTCCAAATGTTTTTCCAACTCAGTTAGCATAACACACTGCATATTGACAATTCAGACATGATAGCTTGGGCTACTGCCAAAATTACTGGTGCAACTATAATACAGATATTGCATTAGGAACCTTCTTTTCTGGTGAACCTATGGACAGTAAATGTACTTTAGTCTCCAGAATATGGCATGTATCATTCAAAAATGTGAAGGTATGCCATTGTTTGATGACCCTTCACCTGCAAAATACTTCCAGAACACAGTTTTTAGGACAAAAATTAGAGACACAATCCAAAAGGAGACTATCTCCAGTTTGAGTTAGTTCCCAGCAAATGTGCTCAAGTCATCTTATTTCTGAAGTTGAAAAATCACTTCAACAGAGAGATGCTGTTATTATTTTTAAGCATTGAGTGCCCTGTGGGCTAATGACTATCTGAGTCACAGTTCCTCAAGAAAAGAAAAATATTATCTATGATGTTCAGACCAAAAGATAACCAAAATAAGTGACTTCTGGATCACACTCAGAGCCCCCCCCCCCCCGCCCCCACCCCCACCCCCCGGAAAAAAAAGAAAAATGGCTCCAAAGGTGCTGATGGGACATGGAATGAAGCAGATATTCCTCAAAGTCTTCTGGCATCATTTGCAATAACACTTCAAATTCAAATCTAGTATCACAGGTATGTCTTCTATGGCATCTACACCTCCATCCTTTTTTTTTTCTTTTTCCTCCCTGCTTATCTCAAGTTATCATTGTGGCTTTCCATGGATTACAATCTGAATATTCACGACAAAATGCAGATGTAAGGTTTCAACTGAAAGCATGCCCATGCCTGTTAGCTCTTGAATTCTGTGAGGAATATGTCGACTTTTCTGATGACATTTCATTTATCTTTGTGACTGGAACTTGAGAATTCAGCCAAAATTAAAAGTCATATTCCAGGAACAGTTGCATTGGATTTGGCAATCTTATTGTTAAACGCATAAGAAAAGAAATGTTGGGGGAAAAAAAATCTAACCAATTGCTGATGCAAATGGCAGGTTTTGAGGAATAACATTTCAGCGCATTGAAAAAGAGTTATCAGGGTATTTTCTCAAATGATAATAATTTCAAGATATCTAGCTGGATACTTTCAGTCTACAACCACCAAGAAGGTGAAAAAAGAAAAGATAGCATCAAGTTCCTATGAAGAAAAGAGTCAAACATTTCAAATGTTAAATTCTCTGTTGTTGGATGTTGTACACAGCTGTAATTTAGCATTTCATTGCTGAACAGCCAGCACCAACTGAAAACAAGTTTCATACCCTCTGCTCATTGCTAATCATTTGGTCATGTTACTTGCTCTGTTTGTCAATTTTCCCCTGACTTGTGGAACTGAGTTGTTTATGAGTGGCTCTCTAGCAGACTCATTCATCTAAAGCCATACTCCTAAAACGCTGTAACATACAGATTGATGGCTCCTACTAAATTCTGGGACATTAAGTGTATAAATAAAAAGTTCACTTCCCTTGAAAAACTTGAGCATTTAGATTAGGTGACAAGTTAGCCACTATTCGAGCATATAAGAGATCTGTTTTAAGGTAGGTTAGAAACTATAAATTGAGCTTATAAATTTATGGAATTCAGTAACCCCAGGGCCAATGGAAGAAAGAATAAAAACATAGCCTTAACACATGGATAATTTGCAGTCTTATGAACATGCACAAGAAGCACAACGTTTTGATTTGGAAATATAGCAGAGAATTCTCAGCAGCATACCTCTACAATGCAGGTTCCACAACTTCCACCTCCTCCGCAATTCATCACTTTACCCTAAGAACACCGAAATCCTTTTTGAAGGCAGAATATTCAGCAAAAAAGGACTGCACATACAGTTGCAAGCCAATATATACTTGGAAATATCTTTCTTGAATTTCCAGAAACTATAAAAGAAATAAAATTATGTCTGTGATTGTCCTTGTCAGTATACTCATGTTTGGTGTGCTTCATTGCATTTATAAGAAAATAATGAAGCTTTTGATACATATTATCTGCTTGACGTTCATTTTAGTGGCAACAAATGCCACTGGACATCAACTATCAAGACAAGGGCCCCAATCAGCATAAGAATGTAACTCTAACTTAGACAAAGAGGTAAAATAAAGACATAATAAGAAGTTCCCTTAAGATATATCCACTATACGATGTACTTGACAGCAATTGAATTGAGGAATTGGCTTCAAAGGGTTACTGAAAAGGCACTGTCCGGTCCTATCATGCTTAAATAATGCAAAGCTCCTACCATTCTAAATTGTCAAGAGTAAAATTTTTTGAAACATCACCAAGCAATATGTATCACTGCTCATCAGCCAATTTTGTAATTATTACCAATTTTGTAATTATTATTTGGATTTTGTTTTCCACACTATATTTGCTATAAAGTGAACCTGTTTATACAAATAACAACTGCTGATATTTTGAGCAAAGTGTGCTTGCGTAGGACCAAATTTGTTTTCAAGAAAAGGGAGTTTATGAAATCACACAAATACTTATCTAGATTGGCCTAACAATTCTGCTTTAATAATACTAGTCAGTAATCCATAAAATTCATCATCCTGTAGCTTCTTTTGTTTCTACTTACACATTTATACTGAACTTTATATAAGTAAGCTAAACAAGAACAATTAACAGCTAATTCAACAACATCAAGTTTTTAATTATATTCAAATTCAAAATTAAACATTAATTATCATCCACCAGGTGCAAATCAGAGATAAAGCTGGGACAAGAAAACCTTCAAATTATTTCTCCCTATAAGATTACAAGACTGCTTATCTAATTATGTGCCACACAATTTCCTTGCTGAGTAATAGCAGAAAGTTTTCAACGTAAAAGAAAAACCACTAAAGTACATTATTGAAAGACCAAGGATTCAAAATATGACAGAAGATCAAACAAAATGAACTAAATTGCAATTTCCCTTTGTTCTGAAGTAAATAAATCAGCATTAATTCTAACAACTAAAGAAAAAAAGCCCTGAAGTAGCAAAGTGATAAAGTGCTAACTGGACTTACATACGTAGCGTAAAGCTCAATCTTGTTATCCAACATAATGTTCCTCAGCAGCTTCTCCCCACTTATTGCAGTGGCTTTATCCACTGGATAATTTCCATCAGGACCAGCCTTAGGCTACATTGATAACGCCCAAAGAAAAAATTTACAACAAATTCCTCTATTCATATGTTACTTTTACAATAACCCAATTACATAAACAATTTAAAAGGAACTTAAAGTAATTGGAATGTAAAGTCTGCATACCCCTATGAATTCTAGCTCGATTGCGGGGTTTTCAGGCGTTGCAATGGAGCATTCTGGCGAACTGTTGGCAAAAGAAATGAAAAGGGACCTCTTCTTGGGAAGAAATATGATCCGTTTTGGGTGGTTTGAGGGGGAGGAAATGGAGAATTCTGGTAGCCGAAGTGAAATGGGAGCAAAGTTGATGGGAACCATAGTTGGAACTCCACAGGAACCTCAGCCAGAAGAGCATAGCATGCAAGAACACATAGATTGTGGACAAAATTCCTTTTCTGGGTCCTTCTCGGCTTCTCCATTTGTTTATAAAATTCTCTCTCTCTCTCTCCCCGCTAACGTGTGGTTCCTATAGAATCTGGAAATTAGGTTCTACGACAAGGCTTTCGATCCTCTATCTTTTTCCTTGCCAACCGGGATCAAAACCACAGCCTTCAACTCGGGACAAAGTTATAACCGCCGGGGGGGGTGTTGCATTGGGGCGGTTGTTGTGAAGAAAATTCTTATTTTTAAAAAAAATATTTAAAAAGAAAAAATTGTTATGAATTATTGGAATCTCCATTAATTAGTTAATTAGTGGAGGCTCCACTAATTATGGATTTATGTAAATTATTATAGAAAATTTTTATGAATGTCCACCATTTAGTGGAGACACCGCTAATTGAGATTAGTGGAAGATGATGTATGCCGTGATGTATTCTACTAATGAGAGCTCTATAAATAGAGCTATTCTCTAAGTTTGTAATACATCATTATTTTGTGAAAGAAAGATTAGTGAAAGAAATATTAGAGAAAGAATTGTGAGAGAAAGAAAGAGAGAAGTTTGAAAAGAAATTCTTGTGCAAAATAGTTAGAGTTTTATTAGTATGTAGTGTGAAGATTTTATTCTAATACTACCCTAATTTTATAACACGTTATCAGCACGAGTCTCTGCCGTTATTAAAGCCAGAAGATAGGTACGCATTTATTGATCTCTATGGCTAACCTTGCTAAATTCGAATTTGTAACCCTTGATATTTCTGGAAAAAAAAAATTTATATGTCATACAGAAATGCATCTAAATGCTAAAAAAAAATAGATTCATATGTCATGTGGATAAAAAGAAATATTTGACCACCTAAAGATGGTCGTACTACCCATTGTACGGTATGAATGGTTGCACATGAAGTTGTAAGATTGTAAAACTGTGAACTCCGTGATGTATAAACTACATCTTAGTTAAAAATTTTGCGGAGAAAAAGTTACTGATGAAGTTATATTGGAGAAGACATTCTCCACTTTTCATACCTCGAATATTGTCCTACAGTAACAATATCGAGAAAAAGGGTATCCAAAATTGACAGATTAAACATGAGTTATTATTGAGAAATCATGAAGCCAGATGAACTGGCTCAACAGCACTCCCAGAAGTGAATGCTGTTGGCTCCAGCAGAAGCCATCGTTATAGTCGTAGTTGTGGCAGTGGCCATGGTTATGGTCATGGATACACTCGATATTTCCCTCATCACAGAGAAATACTGGCCACTTGAAGTGGAACAGAAAAGATAATAAGGGAAAAAGATATTTACATTAATAATAAGCATCACATCTTTTATTCATATCACTAGTGTTCATATGAATTTGAGGATACATGCTTATAGTTGCTCTTTTGTAATTGAGCTGACAAATTTAAGATGAAGGTTTGTAATTGTTCTTTTTCAATATTTACATTAGAGGAAAACAAACAATTAGTAATTATGGACTTCAGCTCATCTTTTTCGACATCCTCCTCCTTTTCTTTCCCCTTTGAGCCAACATCGAGACTAGCAGCAGAATTAGCCGTAAAATTACTGCGAAATGAGTCTTGGGATTTTATGATCCCCTTAAGTTTATTATAATTAAATTTCTTATTATATTTGGCCTTGAAACATGCTTGTCTCAATTTATGTGTTTGATCCTCTAACTGCATATTAGGACTTTCTTCCACCAACTGTTTTTCACATTCCAGTATCGCAATGGCTTCTTTCAACTTCTTCTCAGCCATATGTCCTCCTTCTTCTTTATTTTGCATCTCCTGTAAATCGAAGTGATATCATCGGTTATTTACTTATAAATCTTTCATAGTTTCATACTTGCAAATTATAAGTATGTATGAGAGAGAGCCTAAACATTCTTGATTATGGTCTCCAAGCTCACCAACTTCCTGTGAGGCCATCGACGAATTCCTAACTCCCTACATCTTTTCTTGAGACGGGTTATGCCAATATTCAGTTCTTTGGCTGCGCTCTTGATTGGTAGGTAAAAGTACTGTGAAATTGTTTCTCTTGATAGTGTCTGGGAGTTATTGCCCTTCTTCTCTCTCTGCCTTTTAATCATCTTCTTCTCCCCAGGAATTTTGTCTGCAATCATATCTTGAATTTCGATATTATGCATTTCATGAGTACTTACTCCGACTTCGTTGCCAAGACCACTCATTATTTCTCCTAGAAAAAGAAAATAATATCAGTAAAGGTAATACCATTCAAAATCCATGTTTAAATGTATAATAACCTGGAATCATATTCTGACTTTGTTCAAAATCCATTAGAGAGTAGAAAGGATCATGCACAAGCATATCCTCATTCAAAGGAATAGCATCAAGACGAACAGTATCAAAAACAGTCTCTTGTAGGGGCAGATCAACTTGGTCCAAAGCAGTACGTTCAAAACTTCCACTGATTTACATAAAAAACAAACCAAAAGAAAGTTTAATTTCATTATCAAGCACACTAAAAACAAATGGAAGCCCTCAAAGGTATCTCACCTGAAATTAGGAGGAAGAGGTTGGTTTGGAAAGGAAAACATATCAAAATCTTCTGTGTTCGAATTAGGCAGAAGCGGTTGGTTTGGAAAGGAAAATACATCAAAATCTGCTGCAGAAACCGAGTCAAAATTTGACTATGTCTCAAATGAATTACGAGTCTCCATATCTGCTTTGTGATTTTTGTTTTTGATGTTTACTAATGATTGATGACTGAGATATATATCGATACATATATATATATATATATATATATATATATATATATATATATATCTGTATGAGGAAGAAGAAGAGGTAGATGGTAGGTAGAGGGTCGGAGGAGAAGAAAAGACAAGAGAGGAAGAGGAAAAGTCGGTACCGGGAAGAGTGAAAAAAAAAGGAGATATTTTTCTTGACATTTCCTGCTTGTCATCATTTTCTTATATTTCTTTTCTTATTCTCTTGTGAAATCATTATTCCCTAAATTAGGGGGAGAACAAAAACAGTACAAGAAAGATCGTGATTGAACAACATCATTAAATTATCTTGATCCGCATACAAGCGCGTGTGAACTTGAAGTTCAAAAGATAATTCATTTGTAAAGCATTGCAAATCAAATGCCAAACGCTTTTGTTGACTCTAGAAGAGTAACAAAATCGCATATGCCAGCTATAAATGCTCCTATTCTAATTGAAGTTCCAATAGAATAAAAGATTTTACATATAGGTGCTGAGCCAAAAGCATGCCAGAAGCATGGCCGACATCTTGGTTCTAAAGATAAAAATCCTCGAAAGAAAAGAGGATTAAATGATCCAGAAGATCATATTGAAGAAAAGAATGATAAAGACCAAGAGAAAACTGATGACAAAGAACCAGAAGTTGATGAAAGTAACACTGAAATTTCTATCAATTATACCACTTCCGATAGAAGTTGGAATCGGATAGAAACTGTTATTGATAATATATTTGCATACAATATATCTCTTGATGTTACACAGGATAATGATGATCCTGAACCAATATCAGTTGATGAATGTCGGCATAGAAAAGATTGGCTGCAATGGAAAGATGCGATTCAATCGGAGTTAAATGCATCGACAAAACGTGAAGTCTTCGGACTCGCAGTCCGAACACCAGAAGGTGTAAAACCTGTTGGCTACAAATGGATATTTGTGCGAAAGCGCAATGAAAAGAGTGAAATCGTTCGATATAAAGCGCGATTAGTAGCCTAAGGTTTTTCACAAAGACCAGGTATTGATTATGATGAAACTTATTCTCCTGTTGTTGATGCTATTACACTCCGATATCTTATCAGTTTGGCAGTACATGAAAAGATAGATATGCGCCTATTAGATGTTATTACTGCTTACTTGTATGGAAATTTAGAAAATGATGTTTACATGAAAATCCTCGAAGGATTTCATATGCCTGAAGCATATAAACATTATCCTCGTGAAAATTACTCCATCAAGTTGCAGAAATCATTATATGGCCTGAAGCAATCTGGGCGCATGTGGTTCAATTATCTTAGTAAATATTGATTGAAAGCGAGATTTAAAATGACCAGGTATGTCCATGCGTTTTTATAAAGAAATTTGGTTCTAAATTTGTGATATTAGCTATATATGTTGATGATTTTAATCTTATTGGAACTCTTGAAGAGCTCCAAGAAACAATTGATTATTCGACATCAAGGATGGTCGTAAAAGTATACTTTACCTTAGTTTACAAATTGAACATTTGGCAAGTAGAACATTTATTCAACATATACAACAAAAGTTCTAAAAAGATTTTACATGGACAAAGCACATCCATTGAGTATTCCAATGATCGTCCGATCATTAAATGTGGATAAAGATCCTTTCCGACCTCAAGAAAATGATGAAGAACTCCTTGGTCCTGAAGTACCATATCTCAGTGCAATTGGTGCATTGATATATCTTGCTAATAATACACGACCTGATATTGCTTTTGCTGTCAATTTATTAGCAAGATTTAGTTCTTCACCAACACGACGACATTGGAATGGAATTAAACAAGTCCTTTGATATCTCCAAGGTACAATTGATCTCGGATTATTTTATTCAAATAAAACCAGTCCAACATTAATGGTTATGCAGATGCTGGTTATTTATCTGATCCACATAAAGCACGTTCTCAAACGGGCTATCTATTTACATGTGGAAATACTGCTATATCATGGCGTTCTACGAAATAATCTATAGCAGCTACTTCTTCAAATCATGCTGAAATTATAGCCATTCATGAAACAAGTCGAGAATGTGTATGGCTAAGATCCATGATTCATTATATCTGAGAAAGTTGTGGATTATCATCAATCAAAGATATTCCAACTCCTCTTTATGAAGACAATGCAGCTTGCATGCATAGCTCAATTACGAGGAGGATATATTAAAGGAGATCGGACAAAACATATTTCACCAAAATTCTTCTTTACTCATGAACTCTAGAAGAAAGGTGAAATTGATGTGCTACAAATTCGGTCATGTGATAACCTCGCAGATATTTTCACGAAGACTTTACCGACTGCAACATTGGAGAAGTTGAGATATAAAATCGGTATGCGTCGGTTTAAAGATTTAAAGGAATCATCTTATCAGGGGGAGTAATAAACAGACATATAGAATAGTGTACTCTTTTTCCTTCACTAGATTTTTTTTCCCACTGGGTTTTTATCTAGTAAGGTTTTAACGAGACATATTCTTTATGTAATGGATGGACATTCAAGGGGGAGTGTTATGAATTATTGGAATCTCCATTAATTAGTGGATGCTCCACTAATTATGGATTTATGTGAATTATTATAGAAGATTTTTATGGATGTCCACCATTTAGTGGAGACACCACTAATTGAGATTAGTGGAAGATGATGTATGCCATGATGTATTCCACTAATTAGAGCTCTATAAATAGAGCTATTCTCTAAGCTTGTAATACACTATTATTTTGTGAAAGAAAGATTAGTGAAAGAAATATTAGAGAAAGAATTGTGAGAGAAAGAAAGAGAGAAGTTTGAAAAGAAATTCTTGTGCAAAATAGTTAGAGTTTTATTAGTGTGTAGTGTGAAGATTTTATTCTAAAACTACCCTAATTTTATAAAAAAAAAATATTTTTATAGACACTTTTAAATAAACACTTTATGACACTTTTAGGCAAAAACACAACTATCATCCATCTTAATTTCGTCAATGTTGTCGACTCTCTCCCTCTGACTACCCTATAACTTCATTTTTTTCTGTGTCTTTTCAACGTTTTTTTTTAATAGTAAGAACACTTTTATTCGAACTTTATTTTCTATTTTAGTCATGTCTATCAGGCTAGTTCATATGGCTTTGTATAAGGTCGGCGAGTCCTTAATTAGCATCAACTAGACTCGTGACAGTTTTAAGGCCAATTGAATTAGGCCCGGTACAGACCGGCTATGAGGATAGCATAGCCAGCGATCCTAGTGAATCGATCCTTGAGCCTCCTCTTCTTTTATTTTTTTTTAATTAAGTGTAATAATCTACATTATAAAGATTATCTATTTGAAATGTGTAAATTGAGAATTTTTACAAAAATTTTGTTTTTATTTTATAATTTAAGCAATAAGGTTGTTTATATATATAAATCTTTGAGTGGTGGAGAGTTTAGTTTAGAACTCTACCAATTTAATAATAAAACAATAGTTATATAAGAGTTATAATTTTTCAATCTCATTCTTTACTTTTAATTCAAATATATTATTATTTATGTGATTTTTGTTCCTAAGAAGTGTCATCTTTTCACAATATATCATACCCTACATATTTAATAATTTTTTATAAAACGCATATCAAATTAATTTTTATCCACTTATGCCTTTAGTACATTAACCTTTTAGAAAATAGTACAATGATTAAATTTTAAATATAATAGTAATATTCTAAAGTATTAATAAAATTAAACAATCACATTAGAAAATCAAGGTTGTATTATCCTAATGTATTCTAAATACTGACTCAACTCAACTCATTCTTCATCCAATTTTTCATCAAAAATTCATGAATTGATCATCCTCTCTTTGATGTTGAATGAATTTCTGCTACACATTAGTATCTCTAAAGTATTATGGGCTAATTAAGCCTACCTCTCATCAATTGTTCAACCACCTTTACTAAAAATGCTTTTTGGTAGCATTGAAGAGATGTGATGTGTCAAATTAAGATCTTGTACCATTTTTTATAGGATTGAATACTTCGTTATATGCTCCTTTCACTTAGTACAAGTGTCAAGATGTTAACTCTCTTCTCCCACTCTAGGTTTCATTTTATAAATCGCCCCATCATGTTATGATTTATAATCTATCTTCTTTGCCTCTTCATGATGCCCCATGGGTCAAAAGAGGATGATGACAAAGTTGAAGTTGTAGATCTTCTTGGTGATTAACTACTAGTTGAACCTTCTCTATGTGTAACATTAATTTGACTAGAACTAAAAGAAGAAAACTCATACAAACCAAATATTTCACTTAGAGTTTTAATTGTTATCTCCTTAATGCATTTAATTTTAACTTGCCAACTCTTGAGTTTTTTCTTTTTAGTCAAAATCTAATGTTTTATAAAAATATTCAATAATACTATGAAATTTAGGAGTGTTCACTCAAACATCTAAACATAATGTTATATAATATAAAATAAGAAAGTCTTCATAATATTTCTTAAATTTTGGAAATATACTACACATCATTTCACTATAATCAGTATGCTCATAATACTCTCTAAAAATATGGACTATTTTAACAAGTGTGTGAAGAATATGATAAGTAATAGAATAATAAGGTCTCAATAAAAGTTTAGTTACTGAGAAGAATAAGTGAAAACGCTTTTCTTAGATATTATTGATAGCAAAAAGAGAACGTATATATATACACTACAATGACTAAAATAGCTCCTAAAACAAAGCATATACACGGTTAATTCCTATTTAGAATCCTATACAAATAGAAACAAATAATTACAGATTTGACAACTGTTGATTATCCTAATTAGAGGAATATCCTGATTTGATGTAATGGTTGACTTTACTTTCCTTAACACTCCCCCTTAAGTTTGGAATGAATATTGATTTTTCTTAACTTGCATAGTAGTGTCGAGAATTGCAAGGAACTCAAAGGTTTTGTGAAAATGTCTGCTGGCTGACTTGATGTGTTCACATGAGTCATCTTGATCATCCCTTCTTGAACTTTCTTTTCCACAAGATGACAATCTATTTCTATATGCTTTGTACGTTCATGATAAACTGGATTTGAAGCAATATGTAGTGCCGCTTGGTTATCACAGTATAAATTGACAGGTGGTGAATGCTTGATACCTAAGTCTTGTAAAATACCTTTCAACCATGTGATCTCACAACAAGTCGCAGCTATGGATCGGTGTTTAGATTCTGCACTTGACCGTGATATAGTCATTTGCTTTTTGGTCTTCCAAGAAACTAGTGAGCTCCCAAGAAATATGCAATATCCAGTAACTGATCATCGTGTGTTACGACATCTAGCCCAATCCACATCACAAAAAGCATTTAACTGAATTGAATTTGCTATAGAAAAAAATATTCCTTGTCCAGGTGTTTGTTTCACATACCGTAAAACACGACAAGCTGCTTCTAAATGTGGCACTCTTGGTTTGTCCATAAATTGACTTAAAGTATGGATTGCATATGCCAAGTCTGGTCTTGTTATAGTCAAATAAATCAACCGACCAACAAGCCTCCGATGTGAAGATGGATTATCAATATATTCTCCTTCAAAATTACTGAGTGATAGGTTCTGTTCTATAGGAGAAGAAGCTGGTTTTGGACCAAGATATCTTGCATCTTCAAGAATTTCGAGAGCATACTTCCGTTGTGAAAGAGCAATACCTTTGTTGGATCACGCAACCTTTATACCTAGGAAATACTTTAATTCTCCTAGATCTTTCAGTCTGAATTAATTCTTCAAAAATGATTTGGTGTCTTCGATAGCTTGTAGATTGTTTCCTGTTAGGATAACATCATCTACATAAATAAGGAGACAAGTAAAATTACCATGCAGGGATTGGACGAATAAAGAATAGTCAGCCTTGGATTGTTTGAAGTTGGCTTTCTTGAGGGCATTAGAAAGTTTAATGAACCACTGCCGCGAAGCTTGTTTGAGGCCGTATAAAGACTTGTGGAGTTTGCAAACTCGTGTCTCCCCGTTTCATCCGAAACCAGGTGGTAAGGACATGTAAACATCTTCATCAAGATCTCCATGTAAGAATGTGTTGTTAACATCAAGTTGGTGAAGGTGCCATTTTTGAGTTGAAGCCATGGCAAGAAGAAGGAGAACTGTAACAAGTTTTGCAATAGGAGCAAAGGTCTCTTGGTAGTCAAGTCCTTCAACTTAATTGTAGCCTTTTGCGACCAACCGGGCTTTATAGCGTTCCACTGTACCATCAGATCGAAATTTGATCTTATATACCCATTTGTACCCAATCGGCTACTTGTTAGGATGCAATGAATGTAAAGACCATGTACCATTTTCTTTGAGTGCATCAAGCTCTTGCTGTATAGCAAGACGCCATTTTGGATCACAAACTGCTTCTGCAAATGAGGATGGTTCCTTTTCAACTGAAAGAGAAGTGGTGAAAGCCTTGTGTTTGGAAGATAATCTATCATGTGAAAGAAAAGTAGATAAAGGAGAGGTGATACCTATTGTAGTAACCAAAGCCGAGTTAGACGTCGAGATGTTCTGTGTGTTGGGTATCTCAGGCTCATATCCCATACGGCGTAGCGAAAAATAAATCGAGATACCCTCCCAGGACTTTTCTATGTGTGGAAAACAAGACATAATGACAATAAAGGCAACAACTTTTACCTTTGGGTGATCGTGCGAAGAACAAAATTTTCTTCTTCAAGTTGCGGCGCAATCCAACAATCCTCGTGATCAACCTCCACGTGAGTTGAACGTCTACCCACTATAATCACAGTGTGTGATTATCTCTAATAGTAATCCACACAGAGGAATATTCAAGCACGTAGCTTTCTATGCTAGTAGAAATTCTAAGTGGCGGCTAGGGTTCCTCCTCAAGATCAAATCGAGAGAGAAGGAGAAGAAGAAGAAGAGAAAGTTTAGGTGACTGCTGTTTTTCTCACGTGAATCACCCTTAGGGTTTTTCGGTTATATCATCATCAAATCGAAAAATCACTGAAAATCTGGAATTCTAAGACAATTAGAGTTCCCTAATTGTAATTGGAAACATCAAGTTTTCACAATTACAACTTGTACCACAAATTATAACTAATTATAATTTGTCCACAACAACTTCTCTTTCTCTCAATTAACCCCACAATGTTATCAAATAACATCTTGAATATATAATCCTCTATTGTGTGTGACCTATTAGATTTCCCAGTCAATTGGTAGAAAATATGAATTAATCCAAACGTCTTTGAGATTAATAATCCATAATTAATTAGAATTAATCATATTAATTCTAATCAGAATTGGTTTATTAATTCATCAATTAATAAACCCATATTCCTAGATCATGAGCGGTATCTAGCAACACATCATGACCACCCAAGAGTCCAAGAAGTCAAGTGGCTTGACATAAACCCTTCAATAACAAACTTCAGGTGCAATTAACTCCTTTCACCATACAATATCTCATTCGGTTTGGAGTACGGAATTAGTGCCAACTCCCTCCAAAATTAATTCTGCCCGAATACAATAGTACTTGTACCAGGAACCCACTACTCTAGATGTGTATCAATTGGAACTATTTCCAATACACAATCGCCTTGGCCAAGGACTTTCTGAGTAGTAATTCCTACAAGTGGTCGTGAGATATTCGCCCCTACTATTAGGAGTGATGAATCCTTTATTAACCCTCTCAATTACTTTCGTTTACCTCAAAATGTACCCAATATCCATCCCATAGGCGGCCTTCGATCAAGCCCCAGAAATTGGAATCAAAGTATAAAGCTCAGCAAACAAAGTACCTTGGAGATCTCAAGTCTAAAGATACTTGCACGTTTGCTATATTGAGATTATATCACTGGCACTAAATAGTTATCCATATGATTATCTCAAAGTTAAGTCATCCAATGAACTTGTTCTATTAACAAGCATCCATGTGTTAATTTTGTGTATCTTAATACTCAGCAAACAAAGTACCTTGGAGATCTCAAGTCTAAAGATACTTGCACGTTTGCTATATTGAGATTATATCACTGGCACTAAATAGTTATCCATATGATTATCTCAAAGTTAAGTCATCCAATGAACTTGTTCTATTAACAAGCATCCATGTGTTAATTTTGTGTATCTTAATACTCACGGTTATGAGAACTACCGCCTGACCAAATCAGGAAGTCTAACACATGTCAGTCTTAACGCATTAATGATGTCCTGTCTCATTAATACTATGACTAGGGACTATTTAAGTACTAACACCATCTAGTGTAGTAGGAATCTCATATCATGATCTCTATCATAATTTCCTTAACACAGTGTTGTACTAGGGACTTTATCGAACAGTTATATTACTTAAAGTAAAAAAAAAAAAAAAAACTATAAGATAAATAATGCCTTTTATTAAAATAAAATGTGTCATATACAATGTACAAGTGATTGCCTCTAGGGTACAACACTAACAAACTCCTACTTACACTAGAACCAATCATTCATGTATCTAATACCGAATGACTCAACATGACAATCATGTTTCTTTTGGGATAGTGCTTTCGTAAGCGGGTCAGCTATGTTCTCATCCATGGAGACTTTCTCTATCTTTACATCATTCCTATCTATGATCTCCCGGATCAGATAATAGCGTCGCAGTACATGTTTGGATCGTTGGTGAGATCGCGGCTCCTTTACTTGTGCAATAGCTCCGTTGTTATCACAATACAAGGTTATTGGACCAACAACACTAGGAACCACACCCAATTTCGTCACGAACTTCTTGATCCAAACAGCCTCCTTAGCTACTTCAAAAGCAGCGATGTACTCAACTTCTGTCGTAGAGTTAGCAATAGTCTCTTGTTTGGAACATTTCCAACTTATTGCCCCTCCGCAAAACGTAAATACGTAGCCGGATTGTGATTTGAAATCATCTTTGTCAGATTGAAAACTGGCATCAGTATACCCGTTTATTTTCAAATCACCTTCTCTATATACTAAGAACATATCCTTAGTCCTTCGTAAGTACTTAGGAATATTCTTTACAGTCGCCCAATGACCCTCACCAGGGTCGGATTGGTATCTGCTCGTCAAACTGAGAGCATAAGATACATCGGGCCTAATACATATCATAGCATATCATAGCATATATGATAGATCCAACTGCCGAGGCATATGGAATCTTACTCATGTGATCCCTTTCAACTTGTGTCTTGAGAGACATCGACTTTGAAAGGCTTACACCATGTGACATGGGCAAGAATCCCTTTTTGGATTGATCCATGCTAAACCTCTTTAACATTTTATCTATGTATGTAGACTTTGAAAGACCAAGCAACCTTTTGGATCTACCTTTATAGATTCTTATTCCAAGAATATAGGCTGCTTCTCCAAGATCTTTCATGCAGAATTGTTTGGACAACCAAATTTTAACCGTTTGCAAGACAGGTATATCATTTCCTATTAGCAATATGTCATCTACATAAAGCAGTAAGAAAACGATTGCACTCCCACTAACCTTCTTGTATACACAAGGCTCATTCAAGTTTTGAATGAAACCAAACTCTTTGATTGTTTCATCAAAACGGATATTCCAACTCCTAGAAGCTTGCTTAAGTCCATAAATGGACCTTTGCAGCTTACGCACCTTTGTGCCATCACTGTATGTGAAACCCTTAGGTTGTGTCATATACACTTCCTCAGTTAGATTTCCATTAAGGAAAGCTGTTTTCACATCTATTTGCCAAATCTCATAATCATAATGAGCAGCAATGGCTAGGAGTATCCTGATGGATTTCAACATGCCTACTGGCGAGAAGGTTTCATCATAGTCAATACTATGTTGTTAACGATAACCCTTCGCCACTAGTCGTGCTTTATAGGTAACTAAGTTACCATCTATGTCCGTTTTCTTCTTGAAAATCCACTTGCACCCCATAGGTTTAATTTCTTTGGGTGGATCAACCAAAGTCTATACTAGGTTGTTGTACATGGAATCCATCTCTGACTTCATGGCCTCAAGCCATTTGCCAGATTCTGAACTATTCAGAATATCCTTGTAGGTAGTAGGCTCATCTTCATCTATGAGCAATACGTCATTGTGGTTACTAATGAGAAATCCATATCTCTCAGGTGCCACACGTATCCTACGAGATCTACGAGGTTCTTGTATATTAGAAGATTCATCTATTCTCTTAACAGATGTGGGGTTAGACGGTTGATCCTCGTTTGTTTGATCTTCATGAACTTCACTAAGTTCAATCTTACTCCTACTGTCCCCTTTGAGCATGTGATCCTTCTCTAAGAAGACGACATGCTTCGAAACAAACAATTTGTTTTTGGAGGGTAGATAGAAATAATATCAGAAAGATTCTTTCGGATATCCCATAGACAAACACTTGTCAGACTTACTATCAAGTTTGTCCGACTGTGGCCTTTTAACAAAGGCAGGACAACCCCATACTCACAAGTGAGATAACTTTGGTCTTTTACCAAAGAACATCTCAAATAGAGTAGTATCAACCGATTTTGTCGGAACTCTGTTTAGTATATAAACAAAAGTCTCTAGTGCATACCCCCAAAACGATTTTGGTAGGTCTGTAGAAGCCATCATGGTCCATATCATGTCTAGAAGGGTTCGATTCCTTCTCTCAAATACACCGTTATGTTAAGGTGTATGTGGCGGAGTCCATTGAGATAATATCCCATTATCTCTAAGATAACTCAGAAACTCTTGACTCAAGTATTCTTCTTCTCGATAAGATCTTAGAGTCTTAATACTTTTGCTAAGTTGTTTCTCTATTTCATTCTTGAAGTCTTTGAACCTTTCAAAAGCCTCAGATTTGTATTTCATTAAATACAAATACCCGTATTGTGAGAAATCATCGGTAAAGGTTATGAAATAGTTATAACCTCCTATTATTTGTATTGACATTGGGCCACATACATCAGAATGTATGAGTTCTAATAACTCCTTGGCCCATTCTCCTTTTCCTAGAAAAGGAGTTCTAGTCATTTTACCTACTAAACAAGACTCGCATGTGCCATATGATTCATAATCAAATGACCCTAAGTTACCAAGCTTGTGTAACTTAGAAACACGATTTTCGTTTACATGGCCCAAACGACAATGCCATAAGTAAGAGGTGTTAGAGTTATCTATTTTAGGTTTCTTATTGTTTATATTGAGAATTAGATTGTCCAAGTCTAGAACATATAAACAATTAACTAAAGTTGCTGAACTATAATGAATATCATTCAATGAAAAAGAACAACATTTATTCTTAAATATTAAATGAAATCCACATAAGTCTAAACACGCAACTAAGATAATGTTTTTCATTAAAAATGGTACATAATAACAGTTTTCCAGTTCTAGAATCAATCCCGAAGGCAGGTTCAGCTCGTATGTCCCCATAGCAAGTGCAGCAACCTTTGCCCCATTTACAGTACGTAGGTCCACGTCGCCTTTCTCTAGCCTTCTACTGCTCTTTAGTCACTACAAGTTATTGCACAAATGAGATCCACATCCTGTATCTAATACCCGCATCTCATTTCTAAAGGTAGTATTTATCTCAATCGTAAACATACCTGGAGAAGAAGTAGAAGTGCTTGTAAGCTTCTCCTTCTACTTCTTGTCCTTGATGGTCTCCAAGTAGGCTTTGCAGTTGCACCTTCAGTGGCCCATCTTCCCACAATAATGGCATGGGCCCTTAGTAGTTGCATCCTTCTTGTTCACACCACCTTTGGGCTTCATGGCAGCCTTCTTCTTCTTCTTCTTTTAAACTTTCTTCTTAGAAGAAGAAGATTCTACCATTAAAATCGCATTGGAATCCTTCTTCATGGAGGACTCCGCAGTTTTGAGAAGATTGATCAATTCAGGAATGGTGGACTCAATCTTGTTCATCTGATAGTTAATCATAAATTGTGAGAAACTATTAGGCAAAGATTGTAGAATTAAGTAAACACTTAAGTCATGATCTATTGCAAACCCGAGAGATCCAAGTTTTTTTATTAAGCTCAGCATCTTCAGCCCATGAGTGGCCACAGAAGAACCCTCTGCCTTTTTGCAGTGAAATAGTTGCTTTAAGATCTCATATCTCTCAGTTCTGGCTTGGGCATCAAACAACTCTTGAAAATATAAAATGATCGATTGAGAATCCATATGCTCGTGCTATTTTTGCAACTCAGGAGTCATGAATGCCAGCATAATACATGATACTGTATCACTATCCTCCTTGTGCCTCTTGTGTACAGCATATTAATCAGCATGAGCATCTTGGGCTGGTGGTGGTGGAATAGGAGCATCTAGCACGTAGAGCAACTTTTCCAATTTGAGAACGATGCTCAAATTTCTATACCAGTCGAGATAGTTTGATTCGGTTAACTTGTTGGTTTCCAAAATGCTACGTAAGTTCAAGTTCGTTGACATAATGCAAGTGACCTAGATGTAAAGATAGAGAGCATTAGCTACTTATATATACACATGATATGCAAATAATTAGGACTTTAATTAAGCGCATTTTTACTCCACTATTTTACTCAAACCAATAGCCCCTACTGCTGATTCGGGAAAGCCTGTTGGAAGCTTTCCTAGTAGACCAGTATCCAAATTCCTCAAGAATAACCTTGAGTTTGCCCAACAAGCCACCCTTAAGTTCATTGGTAGGTATCCAATACCAATTACATCGTATGTAACTACCGGATCATTGGGTGATTAACAGCTTTTAATCTTAAAGCCTTTTGGGCTACCCCAAGTTTTCCTCTAAATTTCTTTATGCTTGAGTTTACCCAACCAGGATAAAGAATTTAGTTAAACCCGACCCATTAATCAGGAATTTAATTCCAAAGGAATTTAATTTCATAGGTTGAACATGCCCAATGTCAAGTGGGTTTGGGTTTGCCCAACAACCTGGTCTCGAAAAATGACTCTCGTTCTTATTATATTAACAGAAGGAATTAGGTTTAATATTAATTGATGGATTTGTTCCTTTTAGTGATTTTGTTGAATGACATGCATAATAATCAATAAATCACATAATTGATAATCATGGTAATAAAGCGATTACGTGGTATGGTTATTGACTTTTCCTAAATTAATTTCTTTAAGCCATAAAAGAAATTAATATAGTTAACCCTATGTGTTCATGCATGATTTAAGTAGAAGGTCTTACCTCCTCGCCTTGTTTTGGTTGCCATCTCCAGAATAAAATAATTCTACTTCTATGTAACCTATGTATACTAATTACATAATTTCATAAAGAGAGAAAACCTTGAGTTACATTCGAGAGGAGTTAGATGAGAAGAGAATTACACAAGAATTCTAGAGAAGGCAGGACACGCGGCCCTATTTCATAAAAACCAAAACAGTAAAATGCATGAACAGATATAATTGGTTTTAGTCCATAACCATCCACAATGCCATTGACTATGTTTAAACAAAATAAACATATACTTTTATTATTCCAAAATCACTATTTTTGGAAAAATAAAACAAATTCTATAATCACCATTTTAGAGAATATATCAATTTTAGATTTTTAAAATCATTATTTTGAAGAACAAAATTGATTGTCTCAAAACTAATTTTGAGAAAATGGTTTTGGGTCCCGTCTCTCATCAAATGAGGTTTTTCCCTTTCAAAATTCTTTTCCGGAAATTTTTTTTTTTAAAAAAATACTAGAGGTTGCAAACAGAGCAGAACTGGCACCGGTTTGGAAGCCAGAGTCGGCGCCGGCTCTGTTCTGGTTTCCAAAAATTTTTTATCTTCCAAAAACGATTTTCGGACATCGCGAACAAAATGGAACCGGCACCAGCTTGGAGGCCGGCGCCGGCGCCGCCTGTGTTCTGCAACAATGGCGGTGATTTTTAAAAAATTTCAGAAATAATTTCTGGTACTTTCTTCTTCTGCAAATTTTCAGTGAGAACAATTTTCAGCAATATTTTCTGTTTTGAAGCTCTAAACAACAACCAATTTGTTAGTTTAAACAAAATCAAAACGGAAAATTAAGATGAAACGGAGGGTAACATCCATGTTGCAAGAAAACGTTTTTCCTGCAGAAATTTTCAGCACCAAAGAAAGCATTTTTTCAAAATACGCTGTGACTTTTACACAATCATATTGTGCTACGGACCCAATACATAAAGATCGAAACGATTTTGACTTGAGTGAAAACGATTTTCACAGCAAACAAAGATAAACACGAAAACAGTTTTTCATACCAAAACAATGTCCGTAGACCACACATAGCATGGCTCTGATACCACTGCTGGGTATCTCAGGCTCGTATCCCATACGGTGCAGCAAAAAATAAATCGAGATACCCTCCCAGGACTCTTCTATGTGTGGAAAACAAGACATAACGACAATAAAGGCAATAGCTTTTACCTTTGGGTGATCGTGCAATGAACAAAATTTTCTTCTTCAAGTTGAGGCGCGATCCAACAATCCTCGTGATCAACCTCCACGTGAGTTGAACGTCTACCCACTATAATCACAGTGTGTGATTATCTCTAATAGTAATCTATACAGAGGAATATTCAAGCACATAGCTCTCTGTGCTAGCAGAAATTCTAAGTGGCGGCTAGGGTTCCTCCTGTTAGTGTTGTGACCTAGAGGCAATCACTTGTACCATGTATATTGCATATTAAATTAATAAGAGGCATTCTTTATCTTTCAATTTGATTGTTATATCTAAATATGTGTACAAACCGTTAGATAAAGTCCCTAGTACAACACAGTGTTAAGGAAATCATGATAGAGATCATGATGTGAGATTCCTACTACACTATGCAGTGTTTGTACTTAAATAATCCCCAGTCATAGTATTAATAAGATGGGACATTATTAATACGCCAAGACTGGCACATGTTATATCTCTTGATTGGATCAAGCGGTGGTTCTCATATCCGTGGGTATTGGGATACTCAGGATTAACGTGTGGATGCTTGTTTTGAAACAAGTTTATTGGATGACCTAGCTACGAGATAATCACTTGGATAACTATTTAGTGCCAGTGATAGAATCTCATTATAGCAAGTGTGCAAGTATCCTTAGACTTGAGATCTCCAAGGTACTTTGTTTATCGAGCGTTGTATTTTGATTCTAATCTTTGGAGTCTTATCTAGGACCGCCTATGGGATGGATATTGGGTACAACGTAAAGTAAACGAAAGTAGTTGAGAGGGTCAATAAAGGATTCACCACTCATAATAGTAGGAGAGTATATCTCAAGGCCACTTGTAGAAATCATTACTCATGAAGTCCTTGGCCAAGGCGACTATGTGATGGAAATGGTTCCAATTGATACACATATCGAGTAATAGATTTCTTGAACAAGTACTAAAATATTCGGGCCAGAATTAATAATATTCTGGAGGAAGTTGGCACTAATTCCATGCTCTAGACCGAATGAGATATTGTATGTTGAAAGGAGTTTATTACACTGATAATTTGCTATTGAAAGGTTCATGTCAAGCCACTTGGCTTTCTGGACTTTTGGGTGGTCAAGAGTCATTGCTAGATGTCGCTCTTGATATGCTAAATATGAATTTATTAATTAGAGAATTAATACATTTAATCCTTTATTTTATTAAGGATTATTAATTCTAATATTGTTAGAATTAATTCATATTATGCTACCAATAAGACCAGGAAACCTAATGGGTCACACACAATAAAGGTTTAAATGCTCAAATATATTATTTGATAATATTGTGGGGTTAATTAAGAGAAGGGAATATATTTATAGGTGAATTATAAGTTTGTTATAATTCATGGGACCTAATTATAATTATGTAAACTTCAAGGACCAATTTGTTGACAATTGGACGTTGAAGGACTAAGTTGCAATTTATGGTAATTATAAATCTATAAATATAAGGAAATAGTTTCCTTAGGGTTTGAGACAGACTATTCATGCAATAACAGAGAAACCGTTTCTCTGCCTCTCTCTTGATCAAACCCTAGCCGTCTCTCTTCTTGATCAAAACCCTAGCCTCCCGAATTCTACTAGCATAGAATTGTGAGATTGTGAGCATTCAACCTTGTGTGGATTATCATTAGAGGGAGTTCTTTCTTGGACTTCAGTTGAGCTGCAGTGAACGATTTTGGATAATCTGGATCGCGCCCGCGTTCTGGTTTCTGAAATTTTTGAATTCCGGCTTCAATAGACGCAATCTTCTCATTTTCCCGTTTCTATTGCAAACTCGTGATCCATGGCTTGAATTTCTTGTTGTTTTCCGCTGCGCTTAATCTGATTATGCATGATAGAAATCCTACACCTCCTCAAGATCAAATCGAGAGAGAAGAAGAAGAAGAAGAAGAGAAAGTTTAGGTGGCTGCTGTTTTTCTCACGTGAATCACCCTTAGGGTTTTTCGGTTATATCATCATCAAATCGAAAAATCACTGAAAATTTGGAATTCTAAGACAATTAGAGTTCCCTAATTGTAATTAGAAACATCAAGTTCTCACAATTACAACTTGTACCACAAATTATAACTAATTATAATTTGTCCACAACAACTTCTCTTTCTCTCAATTAACCCCACAATGTTATCAAATAACATCTTGAATATATAATCCTCTATTGTGTGTGACCTATTAGGTTTCCCAGTCAATTGGTAAAGAATATGAATTAATCCAAACGTCTTTGAGATTAATAATCCATAATTAATTAGAATTAATCATATTAATTCTAATCAAGATTAATTTATTAATTCATCAATTAATAAACCCATATTCCCAGATCATGAGCGGTATCTAGCAACACATCATGACCACCCAAGTGTCCAAGAAGTCAAGTGGCTTGACATAAACCCTTCAATAACAAACTTCAGTGCAATTAACTCCTTTCACCATACAATATCTCATTCGGTTTGGAGTACGGAATTAGTGCCAACTCTCTCCAAAATTAATTTTGGCCCGAATACAATAGTACTTGTACCAGGAACCCACTACTCTAGATGTGTATCAATTGGATCTGTTTTCAATACACAATCGCCTTGGCCAAGGACTTTCTGAGTAGTAATTCCTATAAGTGGCCGTGAGATATTCGCCCCTACTATTAGGAGTGGTGAATCCTTTATTGACCCTCTCAACTATTTTCGTTTACCTCAAAATGTACCCAATATCCATCCCATAGGCAGCTCTCGATCGAGCTTCGGAGATTGGAATCAAAGTACAAAGCTCAGCAAACAAAATACCTTGGAGATCTCAAGTCTAAGGATACTTGCATGTTTCCTATATTGAGATTATATCACTGGCACTAAATAGTTATCCATGTAATTATCTCAAAGCTAGGTCATCCAATGAACTTGTTCCATTAACAAGCATCCATGTGTTAATTTTGAGTATCTCAATACTCACGGTTATGAGAACCACCGCCTGATCAAATCAGGAAGTCTAACACATGTTAGTCTTAACGCATTAATGATGTCCTGTCGCATTAATACTATGACTAGAGATTATTTAAGTACTAACACCATCCATTGTAGTAGGAATCTCATATCATGATCTCTATCATGATTTTCTTAACACAGTGTTATACTAGGGACTTTATCGAACAATTATATTACTTAAAGTAAACAAAAAGAAACTGTAAGATAAATAATGCCTTTTATTAAAATAAAATGTGTCATATACAATGTACAAGTGATTGTCTCTAGGGCACAACACTAACACCGTGAAGGAAAAGAAATACCAACTTTATAATCATTGAGGTGTTTGGGTGGCTTTGTAGTACGAGTTAATCGTGGTGGAGTGGTTTGTGGAACTGAAGGCAACAATGAAGTAGATTGATAAATTAATGGAAAAGAAGTTGTGGTTGAAGGGTTGTTTTGAAGAGTGGTGTCTGTGTTGGCAAGTGAATTATCTTCTTGAGAGGGGCTGTCGGGTGAGAATGTTTCTAGAGTGGGACTGTCATAATCATATATTGGTGAAGGATGAGGAATAAGAGGTGAACTTGCAGCGGAAGATGAAAAAGGAAAAATTTCTTCAAAGAAAATGACATCACGTGAAGTGAAAATTTTACCTGTTAAGAGATCATAAACCTTGTACCCTTTTTAATTGTATGGATAACCCAAGAAAATACATTGTGTGGCTCTAGCATCAAACTTTGTAGGATGATGGTGATGAGTTGAGATAAAGCACAGGCACCCAAACACACGTAGATGGTCATATGTAGGCTGTTTATGGAAGAGTACTTCAAAAGGTGATTTCCTTTGAAGAAGAGGTGTGGGTATGTAGTTGATGAGTTATGTAGCTGTCAAGATTGCATCCCCCTAAAATTTCTTAGGAAGATTAACTTGGAATAATAATGCTCGGGCTACATTGAGAAGATGCCAATGTTTTCTTTCGGCTACTCCATTTTGCTGAGGAGTGGAAATACAACTAGTTTAATGAATGATTCCTTTGTCCAAATATAGATTTTTCAAAGTGAATTCGGATCCATTATCACTGCGAAGAATTTTGATTTTCAAGGAAAATTGTGTTTCAACAAGGTTAATGAATGCAGCAATATATGCTTATGCATATGATTTATGAGACATCAAATAAGTCCATGTGCAACGGGTATAATCATCGACAATTGTAAGAAAATATTGTACCCTTGTGATAGAAAGAACATGATATCCTTCCCAAATATCAACATGTATTAATTCAAAAGGTGTTTTAGTGCGAATAGAGCTTAATGGAAATGAACAACAAGTCTGTTTAGCTAATGGGCAAATTAAACAATTAGAAATATCACAATATTAATGTTCATAACTGAATGAGAGAGTAAATGAAAAATCTTATTGGATAGGTGACCAAGGTGTTGATGCCAAAGTTTTGGAGAAGAAGAGACAGGTACAATAGCTGCATTACAGCTGGTTCTTTGTGAAGTATCAAGGTAGTAAAGTCCTCCTCGCTCAGTTCCCATCCCAATCATCTTCCTCGATCGTTGGTCCTGTAGCATACAAGTATGATCAGTGAATGTAGCAGCATAATTGGATTTATAAAGGAGTTTGCTAATTGAAATTAGATTTAGTTTAAAGGAGGGGACACATAGCACATCATGTAAAACAAAATTGGCAAAATGAATGTTTCCTATGTGCGTTACAGCAACGATGTCTCCATTTGGTAGAGACACGGTTCAATTGATCGCACGATGATTGGTACCATGTGATCTGTGGCTCATTTGTCTAGTATCCAACACATTTCTTTGTCAATAACTGATGCACAAAAGATTGTACCTGAGACATCACTCATGGCTGATGTGCTACCAACATAATTGGCCATGGAATTTGACTTATTTCCATTAAGTAATGTTATCAGACTCTGGTACTGTTCAGCAGTGAGAGTATATTGATTACTGGCTACAGGTGTGGCTGTGTTTGCATGGTTGGCTTTGGAGGGAACATTTTTGTGTTCTCGTTGATCATGTTTATTACTTGTGGAATTCTTTTGTAACTTTCTACAAATATCAATGGTGTGACCTTGCCAGCCGCAATAATCATATTTGAGATGTGATCGACATGTCTTTGAGGTGTGACCAATTTTGTTGCAAGTTCCACATTTTAAATGAGGATTTTTTACATTGGAATTTCTTCCTGAATTTCTGGAATTATTCTTCATAGCAAAAGCTAAAGCTTCAACCATAGGAGTGCCTCCTTTTGATATACCTCCTTGCTTTTCATCTTGAAGGATTAAAGAATAAGCTTTGTTGACTGTAGGTAGTGGATCCATGAGAAGAATTTGTCCTCGAACAACAAAGTAGACTTCATTAAGTCCCATGAGAAATTTCATGGTCTTTTGATTTTGTTGGAATTGTAAAACTTCCTTTATAGTGCCACATGTGCAGGTTGGAATGTTGCATAATGCGTCACGTTCAACCTAAAGACCTTTAGGCTTAGTGTAATAAGCTCTAATGGTCATATTGTCCTGTTTGCAATTATGAATGGCTTCTTCCACTTGGAAAAGATGAACACTGTTGGTGTTTGAATAACGCTCTTCCAAATCGGCCCAAATCTCATGAGCACTATTAATGTATATTATGCTTGCTCCAATATCTGGTGATATTAGGTTAAAAATCCATGCTCTTACAAGATTATTGCAATGTTTCCATTGTTGGTATTCTTCAAGAGAACTCTCCAATGGTTGTTTGATGGTATTGTTGACAAAACCTTCTTTGTTTTTTATGCTAAAAGCCATGAGCATGGCACGACTCCAGGTACTGTAATTTTCTTCATTCAACAATTGTGTAACGAGTACAAGACTAGGTTGGTCTTAATGGTGCAGGTAGAAAGGATCAGTTGGGTTGTCAAATTTGTTAGCTTCAGGCTTGGCTGAGCTTTGAGTATCATCTTTCCTTGCCATAGTTGTTGGCTAATGGAAGGTGGGCAATAAGTTTTATGTAAAAGAAATTAGGAGTGTGGCATCTCTGATACCATGAAAAGAATAAGTGAAAACGCTTTTCTTATATATTATTGATAGCAAAAAGAGAACGTGTATATATACACTACAATGACTAAAATAGCTCCTAAAACAAAGCATATAAACGGTTAATTCCTATTTAGAATCCTATACAAGTAGAAACAAATAATTATAGATTTGACAACTGTTGATTGTCCTAATTAGAGGAATATCCTGATTTGATGTAATGGTTGACTTTACTTTCCTTAATAGTTACTTCTTTAAAAGTTGATAAAAATGATAAAATCACAATAGAATTATCGAAATGAGTTTAGGTGAGTTTAGGTTAAAATTTGTTATTATTACAAAATTTAATAAGTTGACTTTGGTAAAGTATAATTTCCAACATTTTAAAAGCTAAATTCTATCCACCTTTAATATCTAATCTAATTTTCTTTTTTTTTTTTTGAAAGAAAGACCTTGTTTATGACATAAATTTTTAAAATTCTGAGTTTTAAATAGAGATTTTTAATAAAAATAATATTTCTAATTATACTACTAGATCTTCAACTTCATCATATCCTTCTTAAATACACAAATTAAACATATGAAAAATACACCTATTATGAAATAAAATACATTTAATATAGATATTATAATATTTTTTAAAATTATCATCATAGAATCATTATTTTAGCATTATCTAAATAAAAATATAAATAATTTTATTCAATATCTTACAATTACGATATATTTGAGTAATCATTCGAAGAATATCGCTATTTGAATATGGATATTCAAATAATTTAAAATAAATAGTCTTTTTTTTTTGTGCACAAGTTAATCATAATCAATCCAATGATATGCACCCCACAAATATGCTTCTTGAGTGTATATTGTCCAACTATTACATATCAGAACAAAATTTTAATTATAAGAATCAAACATGGCAATAAAAGAGTTTCTCTGTTTTTATGTAATTTTATTATATCACATTTTGATGTTGTTTTATGATTTTTTTATATGCAAGTTGCAAAGATACATACATTAACTTCTCAAAATGTGAGTTTTTAGGAAAACTAAAAGATAATTGTTGTGAATATGTTAGAATTTGTGGAAGCTCCACATTCCATTAGTGGAAGCTCCACTAATTGTAAGTATGGATGTCCACCATTAAGAGTTAGTGGAGACACCACTAATACATATTAGTGGAAGATGATGAATCTCTATAAATAGAGCTATTCCCAAGCTTGAAAGAGATATCATTTTGTGAGAGAATTGTTAGAGAAAAATGTGAGAGAAAAGAAAGAAGAGAGGTTTGAAGATTTTCTTGTGCAAATAATAGTTAAAGATTTATTGTGTAGATTTTATTATAACACTGCTAAAATTTCATAACACGTTATCAGCACGAGTCTTTGCCGTTACAAAAGCCAGAAGATTAAAGCACGAGTTTTTGCTATTATAAAAGCCAGAAGATAGGTACGCATTTATTAATCCTTATGGCTAACCTTACTAAACTCGAATTTGTAGCCTTTAATATTTCTGAAAAAAATTATTTCTCAATGTAGAAATGCATCTAAATGCTGAAGGCCTTAGTGAAACTATTTAAAAAAATAATAGTGCATCTACACAACAAAAGGCCAAAGCTTTGATTTTTATTCGTCGTCATATTGACGAAAATTTTAAAATGAAATATCTTACCGAAAAAGATCCATATGTCCTGTGGGTAAATTTAAAAGAAAGATTTGATCACCTGAAGATGGTCGTACTACTAACGGCATGGTATGAATGGTTGCACCTGAGGTTGTAAGATTTTAAAATCATAAATGAATATAGATCCGCGATGTATAAAATTACATCCCAGTTAAAATTATATGGAGAAATTGATGAAGATATGCTGGAGAAGACATTCTCCACCTTTCATGTCTCGAATATTGTTCTGCAGCAACAATATCGAGAAAAAGGGTATACAAAATTTATAGATTTAATTATTGTACTCCTTATTGCAGAGAAAAATAATGAGTTATTATTGAGAAATCATGAAGCTAGACCAATTGGCTCAATAGCAATCCCAGAAATGAATGCTGTTGGCTCCAGCAGAAACCATCGTTATAGTCGTAGTCGTGCCCGTGGTTACAGTCATGGACACGTTCGATATTTCCTTTATCACAGTAATCATTAAGCTGTGCGAAATACTGGCCACATGAAGTGGAACAGAAAAGATCATAAGGGAAAAGAAAAAGAAATAGAAGAAAATTATAAGAATAAGTGTTGTAGATGTGACATGAAAGGTCATTGGTCACGTAACTGTCGTACGACCAAGTATTTTGTGGAATTATATCAAGCTTCACTGAAAAAGAAAAATAAAAATGTTGAAGAAAAATTTTCTCAATATCCAGTGAATGATGCTGATGATGATGATATTGATCCAGAAAATTTTAATATTAATATTACCCATATGAATGTATCTGATTTTTTCGAACACCCAGACGGTAGGATAGACCATTTAATTGATGATGGCAGTGTCCAGAAGAACTAATGCCTCACCCTGATATTTTGAATTTTCATTATATTCTAATAATATTTACATTTGCATATACATATTTTTGTTCAGATGGCTATTGTTAATGATGATGTATGTATTATTGATAATGGAACTACACACACCATAGTAAAAAATGAAAAATATTTTTCTTATATTAAAATGAGAGAAATAAATATTTATATTATAAATGGTAGTACAAACATGATTGAAGGCTCTGGAAGAGTTAGTATATTGTTGCCTGAAGGAACAACAATCACTATTGATAAGGCACTATTTTTCTCAAGATTCAGAAGAAATTTATTGAGTTTTAAAGATATCCGTAGAAATGGGTATCATGTTGAAACAAATAAGGAAAATGGTATTGAGCATATTTATATTACTCAAATTAATTTGGGTAAGAAATTTGTATTAGAAAAACTGTCGTCTTTTTTTACTGGCCTATATTTTGTAAAAATACGTACAATTGAAATTCACCATCTAGTAAACCAGAAGTTTACTGATCTGACTACTTTTAGCATTTGGCATGACCGGTTGGGTCATCCGGGATTTACTATGATGAGAAGAATAATTAAAAATACACATGGTCATCCATTAAAAAATAAAAAGATATTGACATCAAAAAAATTCTTATGTATTGCATGTTCCCTAGGAAAATTAATTATTAGACCATCACTAGTAAAAGTAGGAGTTAAAAGTCCTACATTTCTTGAACGGATTCATGGAGACATTTGTGGACTTATTCATCCACTATTTGGACCGTTCAAATATTTTATGGTCTTAATTGATACATCATCCTGATGGTCACATGTGTATTTATTATCTACTCGCAGCCTAGCATTTGTGAGATTATTTTCTCAAGTAATTAAATTACGAGCACAATTTCCTAACCATCAAATTAAAAATATCCATTTGGATAATGCTGGTGAATTTTCATCAAATGCTTTTGTTGCATATTGCATGTCAGTTGGGATTAATGTTGAACATCCTGTAGCTCATGTTCATACACAAAATGGTCTTACTAAATCTTTTATTAAAAGGTTACAATTAATTACTAGACCATTATTAATGAAAACAAATCTCTCAACATCTGCCTGGGGACATGCTATTTTACATGTTGCAGCACTTGTACGTATAAGGCGAACTAGTTATCATAAATTCTCTCATTTGCAATTGGCTTTTGGTTCAAAGCCAAATATTCTCATTTAAGAATTTTTGGGTGTACTGTATATGTTCCAATTGCACCAAACCAACGTACAAAGATGGGTCCTTAAAGAAGAAAGAGAATATACATTGAATATGATTCTCCCTCTATATTATCAGGTATGTTGAACTCCTGACAGGAGATGTATTCATAGCAAGATTTGTTGATTATCATTTTGATGAATCATTATTCCCTAAATTAGGGGGAGAACATAAACAGTATAAGAAAGATCTTGCTTAGACAACATCATTAAATTATCTTGATCCGCGCACAAGCGCATGTAAACTTGAAGTTCAAAAGATAATTCATTTGCAAAGCATTGCAAATCAAATGTCAGACACTTTTGTTGACTCTAGAAGAGTAACAAAATTATATATTCCAGCTATAAATGCTTCTATTTGAATTAAAGTTCCAGCAGAATAAAAGATTATACCTATAGCTCCTGAGTCAAAAGCACGCTAGAAGCGTGGCCGACCTCTTGGTTCTAAAGATAAAAATCTTGGTTCTAAAGATAAAAATCCTTGAAAGAAAAGAGGATTAAATGATCTAAATGATCATATTGAAGAAAAGAATGATAAAGACTAAGAGAGAATTGATGACAAAGAACCAAAAGTTGATGAAAGCAACACTGAAATTTCTATCAATTATACTACTTCCGGTAAAAGTTGGAATATGATAGAAACAGTTATTGATAATATATTTGCATACAATATATCTCTTGATATTACACAGGATAATGATGATCCTGAACCAATATTAGTTGATGAATATCGGTATAGAAAAGATTGGCTACAATGGAAAGATGCGATTCAATCGGAGTTAAATGCATGACAAAATGCGAAGTCTTCGGACCTGCAGTTTGAACACCGAAAGGTGTAAAATCTATTAGTTACAAATGGGTATTTGTGCGAAAGTGCAATGAAAATAATGAAATCGTACGATGTAAAGCACAGTTAGTAGCCTAAGGTTTTTCACAAAAACTAGGTATTGATTATGATGAAACTTATTCTCCTGTTGTTAATACTATTACACTCCGATATCTTATTAGTTTGGCAATACATGAAAAGATAGATGTGCGCCTATTAAATGTTATCACTGTTTACTTGTATTGAAATTTAGAAAATGATATTTACATGAAAACCCCCAAAGGATTTTACATGCCCGAAGCATATAAACATTATTCTCGTGAAAATTACTCCATCAAGTTGTATAAATCATTATATGGCCTGAAGCAATCTGGATGCATGTGGTTTAATCGTCTTAGTGAATATTTATTAAAAGCAGGATTTAAAAATGACCAGGTATGTCCATGTGTTTTTATTAAAAAACCTGATTCTAAATTTGTGATATTAGCTATATATATTGATGATATTAATTTTAATGAAACTCCATAAGAGCTCCAAGAAATAATTGATTATTTAAAAAGAGAATTCAAAATTAAGGATTTTGGTAAAACTAAAATTTGCCTTGGTTTACAAATTGAATATCTGGAAAGTGGAACATTTATGCATCAATCAACAGATACAACAAAAGTTCTAAAAAGATTTTAAATGGATAAAGAACATCCATTGAGTATTTCAATGATTGTCCGGTCATTAGATGTGCATAAAGATCATTTCCGACCTCAAGAAGATGATGAAGAACTCCTTGGTCCTAAAGTACCATATCTCAGTGCAATTGGTGCATTGCTGTATCTTGCTAATAATACACGACCTGATATTGCATTTGTTGTCAATTTACTAGCAAGATTTAGTTCTTCACCAACACGTCAACATTGGAATGGAATTAAACAAGTCCTTCGATATCTCCAAGGTACAATTGATCTCGAATTATTTTATTGAAATAAAACTAGCCCAACATTGATAGGTTATGCAGATGTTGATAATTTATCTGATCCACATAAAACATGTTCTCAAATGGGCTATCTATTTATATGTAGAAATACTGCTATATTATGGTGTTCTACAAAATAATCTATAGTAGCTACTTCTTCAAATCATGCTAAAATTATAGCCATTCATGAAGCAAGTCGAGAATGTGTATGGTTAGGATCAGTGATTCATTATATCTGAGAAAGTTGTAGATTATCATCTATTAGAGATATTCCAACTTCTCTTTATGAAGACAATGTAGCTTGCATAACTCAATTATGAGGAAGATATATTAAAGGAGATCAGACAAAACATATTTCACCAAAATTCTTCTTTACTTATGAACTCCAGAAGAAAGGTGAAATTGATGGGCTACAAATTCGTGAAGGCCTAGAAAGGGAAAACATAGAGCACGCAGCGGAAGCGAAAACTGGAAAAAAAAAACTGAAGAACAGGGGAACTCCCGAACAGAACTGGCACCGGCTTCAACAACCCTAGCCGGCGCCGGTTGCACTCTGTCCAAATTCTGAGGGGAAAAATTTCTAACATTTTCTCCTTGTTCTCAAAGTTGGCTGGACCGGAATGTGTGGTACTGGGGTAGGTGTGCTGGTGGAAACCTCTGGTGCGATTCCTGCAAGCCTCTTACTCCGTTTTTACATGTAGGTGAATGTCAAACTCTCGATCTTCCAGTATATGGCCTGCCTAATCCCGTTTGGTAAACAACTTACAGAGCTAAGGAACTTTCTTGGAGAGAAAGTGAGAGAGGTGTCTCCTTTTTCACAGAGAAAAAGCATTGAAAAAAACGTTGTTTTCTATTCTCCTGTTTAACCTAAATAAAATTCTAGGTTAAACTAGACTGGCCCATTGGGCTTTTAGTTTAGCCTTTTGGACTAAATTAATTATTCTAATTAGAACAAAGTAAATGGCCCAATTAATAATTAATTTTCCAACCTAAATGACCTAGTCCAATTAATAAGCCTAGATTAGTTTAATCCTAGGTTAATCTTTAATTATTCAAACTGGGCTAAAGCCCTAAACAATAAATTAGCCCACCAAACTAATTTAATTAATTCTCTCTCTTCATAGACCTTTATTTTATTCTAGCCCAACAATTAAATCAGGCTACTTAAATAAAATAAATTTCATTTAATTTAATTTAAGACGAACTCTTTAGCCTATATTTAATTAGTATTCACGGTCTATACTGGGGACCAAAAGACACACCGCCTTGGCTACTAAAATGACCAAATTACCCTTGTCATATAAATAGTTGTATTTTGCATTTTAAGTATTTCCTAATATCACCATAAGGAAATATTGACCCCAAGGACAATGCTGTGTTAGCAAAGTCTCCGACCTACAGGTGTAATGACTAAAATACTCCTCTATACATCACCGTACATTTAGAGAGGAAGAAGTGTACTAACACCTCTCTAAATGACACTTACCATCCTTAGGCTTCTAGTCTAATGATTCACGACTTCCTGGATTGTTTCCGCTTTCCAAGGGAGTTACCCTAAAGCAAATGGCCAAGTCATATTTCTCAGGGTCCTGGATATTTAGATTATTTAGACAACCACAAGGGGCGATATAGTATAGAAACTATCTTGTACAAGTCTGTCTTAACTAACTAGTCACATATACCCAACATGCAAGTATATTGGCCTTACGATAGAACCTCAACTATAGCATATCAAAGTACATTGTTCCAACTTCGTCAGAACACCAACTCATACTCAAGTCATAGAGTACTAGTCCACGCTGTAGCAGTAGTAGTCTAGGTTTCTACCATAATACTTTTAGAAACCACTACTATAGGTCTTGTTTTATGTATTCGAAATACGCTTATGTCATGAAGTGAGTGGACTACTCACTGGCTAAAGGTAAGCCATTCCCCATTTGGAATTCACATCATAATAACCTAGACATGATGATGTTCTCATTCTCATCAATTGGTTAAGAACGAACGTTTATGTGTTAAGTAACCCGTGATTCATACCTTACTGTAAAAGACCTCCATTTACATGGACCACTTACTTAAACATAATGGGTCTTTTCCAAATGTAATTGTGTACAAATAAGATGTAAATTCACAAATAATTTCTAAAAATAAATTCTTTTATTAAAATATTCGATATTTACATTAGAAACCTAGTCTAAGAGGGCATATTTCCCAACAATTCGGTCATGTGACAACCTCGCAGATATTTTCAAAAAGACTTTACCGACTGCAACATTTGAGAAGTTGAGATATAAAATCGATATGCATCGGTTTAAAGATTTAAAGGAATCATCTCATCAGGGGGAGTAATAAACAGACATATAGAATAGTGTACTCTTTTTCCTTCATTAGATTTTTTTCCACTGGATTTTTATCTAGTAAGGTTTTAACGAGGCATATTCTTTATGTAATGGACATCTAAGGGGGAGTGTTGTGAATATGTTAGAATTAGTGGAAGCTCCACAAATTGTAGATATAGATGTCCACCATTAAGAGTTAGTGGAAACACCACTAATACATATTAGTGGAAGATGATGAATTCCACAAAGAAGAGCTCTATATATAGAGCTCTTCCCAAGCTTGAAAGAGATATCATTTTGTGAAAGAATTATTAGAGAAAATTGTGAGAGAAAAGAAAGAAGAGAAGTTTGAAGAAATTCTTGTGCAAATAATAGTTAGAGATTTATTGTGTAGATTTTATTCTAACACTGTCAAAATTTCATAACAATAATCTAATTTTAACAACAAATTTAGCTGTCCTTTCTAGTTCGTCTATTATATTGAAAATTACTTATAACTCAACCTCCCTTATTTTGAATTTTTTATTATTTAAGTATATTTTCATGCCAATCCTTATGCCCCTTTTGTTGTATCTATCGAATGTTCCTGTCCCTTCTTTCCTTTTATGGGTATATACTTCCTTGCAAATTTTATTTATTATTTTTTTGTTAACTTCATCTCTATCAAAGAGTTTCCAAACCATAGATATTTTCATTCTCCCTACAACTTTGGAAGATTTAATAAGTATATTTATACTAGATTCAGGATTATTAGAATTAGAAGTATCTTTATTTTGTGCACAAAGACCTTCACCTTTATAACTTATTTCATTATTTAAATTTAAGGATGGATCTATATCATCTATATCTTTAAAATCAAAGTTAAAGTGTACAAAAGATTTTGAAAAATGATGATGTTGAGGTTCTTTTTTTTTTAAAAAAATATTTATGTATATTAAACAGGAGTAATAAATTAACTAAAAAAATAACAAATAATATTTCAAAATTCAAATAAAAAAATAATTAGAAATACTAATAATAGTAAAAATAAAATAAAAGTTTAAATAAAATGAAATAAAAGATTAACTAAGAATAAAATAATAAGGGGAAACAAGCCTTATTATTTTCGTGCCAATCCTTATGCCCTTTTGTTTGTATCTATTGAATGTTCCTGTTCCTTCTCTTCTCTTATGAGTATATACTTCTGTACAAATTTTATTTATTATTCTTTCATTAACTTCATCTTTTATCAAAGAGTTTCCATACCATAGATGTTTTCATTCTCCCTATAACTTTGGAAGATTTAATAAATATATTTATACCAGATTCAGGATTATTAGAATTAGAAGTATCTATATTTTGTGCACTAAGACCTTCACCTTTATAACTTATTTCATTATTTAAATTTAAGGCTGGATCTATATTATCCATACCTTCAAAATCAAAGTTAAAGTGTACAAAAGATTGTGAAATATGATGATGTTGAAGTTTTGTTTTTTTTAAAAATATTTATGTATATTAAATGGGAGTAATAAATTAACTAAAAAATAACAAAAAATATTTCAAAATTCAAATAAAAAACTAATTAGAAATACTAATAATAGTAAAAATAAAATAAAAATTTAAATAAAATAAAATAAAAGATTAACTAAGAATAAAATAATAAGAAAAATAATTTAATAACTAATTAACTCAATAATTAAATAAAAGATAATGAAAATACCTTGTAAATTATCTCAAAATTAGATAAAGAACTAGAACTAGATAAATAACTAATAATACTAAAAACAAGAACACATGATCAAGATATTGTAACACCCCTAGCATAAATAGCAACGAAAGCATACCATAAATCGGGTGTCGCTTCGTCCAGTTACCTAGACAAGGGGTCTTTATAACGATGGTAACTGATAAATAAATAAAGTTAAACTAATATAATATAACCATACGGGAATGATGTAATATATCAAGAGTGAGGTCCTATACATCCGGTAATTAGTGCTACATTAGTAATGTAAAATACATAAGTAAAAGAGGAAGTAACCGGACTTATATTGTGGTATCACTTCTATCCGTGCAACTACTCAGCTCTGGGTCCTAAAATAAGATAAAAGACATGTGTGAGTGAAAATCACCCAGTGAGTCCCATGTGTGTGCTAGTGCTTTATAAATCAAGTTGACACAAGTATTTTCGAATTTTATTTCAAAAATTCATCACGGGAAAAATATTATAATCTTCCACTGAAAATAACTCTACCGCTCACTAGGAGGGAGTTTGTTTCAATTTCAAACATATTTGGAAAAATCATATTTGATTACACAGTCATTGCCTCAATTTTCCAAAATGCAGGCACTTCTTTCAACAGAAGGTCGGCCCGCGTGCAAAGCTCACAAGATTTCGCCTTCGACATCACAGTCTTATTGTACTAAGGTCATAGGCCTATAGTACTTAACTGTACATTGTCAGAAAGGTAAGTGCATACAAGTACAATACCGAGTAATTTAGAATGTTTTACTTGCTACCATAAGCCCAGGGGTCCCAATTCTAACGTCAATCACTATTGAGGTAGTAAGGGGTTGAACAATGCCAGGTGTCCGGCCCAGCTTGTGAACAACCCAAATCAAAGTGCATACAAGGTACGACAATTGCCAGGCTCTAAACAGCTAGCCAGGACAACTAATCTCAATGTTCTATCACCCTATTTGGTGTAAGACAATCCTCAGAACTAGCCAAGTTACTTGGGGTTGCCTATCTTTAACATGAGCTAGTACAAAGATCAAAGTCTGAAAATCCTTTTGGGGGGGGGGGGGGGGGGAATAAGGTTTTTGGCAAATATATACAGATTAAAAATTTTGGTCCCTTAAAAATTCGAACTGAACAGCAGAAATGCGTCACGGCTTCAAGAGTGCTATGCGATTTCAAGAGTGCAGGTAGGGTCCTTTAAATTAGCACAGAATGATAAGAGAATGTTATGAAATAAAGATAGGTAGTTGAGATGTCAAGAACAAGTTTAAATCAGAATGTAAAGGTCATAAATCAACTACTGATTTTAGTGAAAAAGACACAACATTTAAGGTTAGAAGACAGTGAAAATGCAGTGAAGAAATTTAGGCAATAGCATAAGAAAATACCCATGAATATATAGTGGTTCGATCCTCAAATGATTTACATCCACTTCCTTAAGCACACACTTAAGGATTTCAACACAACTACTAAAACCTTTTTTCCAAATCAATAGTGGTAGACAACACCAATTTTATATATGAGGATCACCACACTTGGTTTTACAACCCAACATTTTTAAACTCAACAATCAAGGCTCACCCCAACTAGGTTTTACTTCCCAAACCTTGATACGAAACAAATCACAGAGAAAATACAGAAATAGCTCATAGATTGAGTAGATATAAACAGTCTAAGCACCTGTACCTTTTTACCTTTGGAGCAATTTTGATTTCACTTTGAAGCACAATGAAAAGGGAGATTTTTGTATTCTAAAGTGCAAGAGTGTTTCTGAGAAAGATGGCACAATATCTACTTCAAAATTAAATTTTGAAAGCTTTTGTAGGAGTAAAAAATAAGATAGCAATGGCTAGTTTTTCGTTGTCGAGTTTTTCAAAATTTTGGACATAAGGATTGAAAGAATGTGCATCTAAAAGGTGAGTCCAAAATGGAACTTTTTTAGGTAGAAATATTTTGAAACTATTATAGAGTTTTGGACGGAGTTTTGGATGCAGAGATCCATCCAAACTAGTCAATCCAAACATTTGAAGACTTACTCTTTGAAATCATTTTATTTTCATGTGCTTCAAGATAAAATCAAACTGAATTATAATGTAAAGGAGACATAGGAGTTTATACATTATACCTTAACAAACAATTTCTAATATAAAGTTCTTTCACAAAGACTTCACGATTTTGCGAACTCTTAAGATGATGATATACTTAACTTGAATTCCTTTGCTCAAGAGCTACTTAGCAGCCTTATTTACATGTCTTGAAAGAACTGAGTTCAAACATGTCCTATCACATGTCGATCACATAAGTTAGTCTTCATCAATGTTTGTCATAAGTCAAAACATAAGAGAATGCCCTAGGAATAACAATCTCCCCCTTTTTGAGTGATGGCAAACTTGATAGGATTGTAACATAAAAAATAATGATATGTACAGTATGGACATATTATACTGAGAGAAGTAAGAATATTTTTAACTGAATGCATTTCCTCATTATAAGACTCAAAGAGTACTTATGAGATTAAGATAAGAAAATTTAAGCATATACTCACAAACATAGCTCAATGAGCCTATGACTCAATCTACCTCCTTATCCTCCTTCCTTCCATAAAAAAGAACTATCTCTCAAGGAAATAGCCAAATAGTAGTCACAAAAAAAAAAAAATTGTATAGATATGTACATGAGGAGGTGTAGAGGATAGATCATAAAAAGCAATACTCCCCCTATGTATATGCATATATGAATAGTAGGTAGATAGATGCTAGCTATGAAGTGCATTTGAAAATAAGACTAGATTTCAAGATTTTGGACTTCCAAAATGTGCATCCAAAATGGGGTAAAATGAGGCTGAAAATAGCCTTTTAAAAAGTTATTTTTAGAATGATATTTTGGATTGAAGAAATGCGAGTCCAAAACTCCTCATGTGTATATGCAGGGTAAAAAATTTCAAGAGCATAGATCAATAATTTTCCTAGAATTTTTAAAACTTATTTTACTTGAGGAAATTCAACACAAGGATTTTACTGTGCAACCAAAAAATAACAAAGATTTCATAAGCACAAATATCCTTATCATTCGAATATTTTGGCATAATGCCCATCGCAACCATTTTCATAATTACATGAAAGTGCTAAATGAAATAAGTCATATTTAAAGTTCTCAATCCAAATTCAAGAGGGAAAAAAAATGAGAGAGAAATCATTCAACCGAGTCACAGTAGAATGCACACCAAATTCATAAGCACAATCTTCTCCATAACCATAATTCAATTTCCTCTATCCATAGAATCACATCAAGGTTTTTAAAAAAAAATTATATCAAATTCACTTAGACAGGCATCCAAAACTCTCAAAATAGTTTTCTAGATTTAGCAGACAAAAGACATTCAAAACCAGTCCTATCATAATCTATCAACATAAATCCATCACGACAGCCATATAATTTTCTAATCACACAATTCAAACAATAGCTATGTTGTTCTCAAAAGAATCCATAGAATAATTTCTTCTTTACTCAAGGCACAATAGTCATCAAAGCCACAATCATAGCCACTACTAAGTCACAAATCACATTTTAAGTTCACAATCCATATTTATAAGGGTAAACACTAGTGAAAGAGATATCACGATAGAAAAAAAATTACACAACACAATGTTTGATCAACCTAAATCCCAAAAATGTATATCATAGAATCACAAGCTCCTTAAGAAATTACAGTCTCTATAACCGCAATATCCAAATTCAGTCACAATCCTCATCATCATCCAAACTAGCACAATACTGTAGAAAATTCAACTCCCAATCATATAGTCACAATCCCTATTTATTTCTCCCCCTTTGTCATTAATAAAAAATAATTAGTAGAGAAGCAATCGATAGTAAATTGGTAGTCATATCAGGAGAATGCCTAGAATAGGGACCGCAATAAGTAATAAACAATATTAGCAATAACAATGAGCAGTAGGAAACTAGCAGTAATATTAGTTAAAGACCAAAATAAAGGTGTTCATGAAAATATAGTGCAGAGAGCATGAAATTTAGCAGAATAAAGTCGTGTTATTAGATAAAAGTTGGTAGAAGAGGTCATCAGTCATCGGTCGTCATGTGCCACATCTCATGAATTGAGGATAGTTGCAGGCTTAGCATTGGCACCCTTCTTTGAATGTTGTCCAACAATTCTATTGAACTTCTGTTTTACCACGACATGCTTCTACTATCGGCTAGATGAGCTACCAAATGCAACTGGTTTGTCTTGCTTAGGAACTTCCTTGTCAATAGTGGGTGTAGCAGTTATGGGTTTCTTGGTGTGTAGAGATAGGACATTAGTGATATTAGTCTCTTTCTTACTCTCCTTCTCTAGCTGAACACCAGTTTCTTCCCGTGTTGAAGGAATGATAGGTTCAAGCTCTGGCACGAGTAGAGGAACTTATTCCGTCGAATTGCCTGTAGCTTCATATTACTTTCCTTCCATATTTGTCAGTCTATTTTCCAAATTTTCAGTTCACATTTGATTTCTGCACTTAGACTATCTAGTTTGGTGGATAGTAGATTTATAGCATCCAAAATACTTTAAGTTATTCTACTTTTTTCTGAATTTTCTACTTCCCTCTACTTGATGTTTCCCCTTGAATTTTAATCTTAGCTTTTCTTTTTGTTCGTCCTGATGTAGCAAATTTTTCATGGCCTTCACCAAATTTTCTTCCTCTTCTTCAATGGCCTCTCTTAGTAATATCCATTAATTATCCACTTGAATAGACTCCATTTTCTCAAATGAATCTCTGCTATAGATGTTTACTTTGCAGTGCTCAGGGGTAACCGCACTCAAATCAACATTGAAGTACTTAAATAGCTTGGTGAGAAAGTTTCCAAAAAGTAGTGCTTTGTTTGATATATTTCGAGATTAAGTCATCAATTTCACAACTAGAAACCCCAAAGTTAATTTGTTTTCCTTCCGACAGAGCCGGCATCAACACCATATGTAGAATACTTATAGATGTCTTGTGGCCAAAACTAGGTATCACCATGGTTGAGACTATATGATATAGCAATCTCCCTATTCCATTTAGCCATTTGATATTTCAATCACTGAATTTCTAACGCTCTTGGCACTAGAATTTCATCTCAAATGGACTCAATTTAAAAAAAAAAAAATTCAGAAATTTTCAGGCAGATTGTTCATTTTGAAAGATTGTACTCCACCGTCTCTAACATTAAAAAATTCTGTTTAACATATGGTGGTCAAAACTCAAAGTTCACTTTTCCAACTCTAGATCTATACCACTGCACAATAAACCCGTTCACCATTTCCTCATGTCGTCCCTTTCTCAGATTCGCATAGAATTCTCAAACAGTATAGTGTATAGTTTTTCATTCACAAATAATAAAGACCCCTAGCCACTGATTCAAACAAACCCATAATACACGCATATTTTAAAAATACTTCAGTATCAACCCGATAGCCCAAAGTAATGGTCTATTTCTAGATTCCAAATCTTTATACTCAGACTCACTTTTTGAGTTGGGAATTCGAGGTACTTGAGTGTTCGAATTTTTCCTCTTCTGGAAGTTGTTTTGATGATGTAGTTTGAAAAGTTAGTTCATCGATGGCAACTCATTTTTCCTTTTTTTTTTTGCAGACATCGGTCTAGCAACAACTAATTTCTTTTTTATTGTCTTGCATTTATTGATCTCTTTCGTTATTGGCTCGACCTCTTTGCTGGGTTTTGGAGTTTTACCTATGGTGAACATGATTGAAGGGTTTGATTTTTCTGCTTTTTGGTGAGAGAACGAAGGCCAGAAGAAAAAGAAAAGTATAAGAAAAATGACAGCTTTTTGAATTTTCAAAAGGAGAAGAAGATTTAAATAGATTAGATTTTTTTTTTAAGTTTATGAGGTATTGAAGAGTATAATTACAATTTAGTACGTTTGAGAAATATGATTTTTGAAAATGTGAAAAGATATTCTGATAAGAAGAGAGGGTGTGTTGCGACTGGAATAAATAAGGCACAAACATTTAGAATTTAAAAGATTTGAACATTTGGACATAGATTGTCTATCTGATTTTCTTGTCCAAAAGGTGTGTCACAGTGGTCAAAAGATACTATAGCTTTTGACTTAAAATATAGTCCAAATACTGCATCCAATATCTCCATCCAAAATTAGAAGATCTTTAGGAATTCTGCAAGAATAAACAACCAATCTATGGCAAAATCGTTAGATACATAATCTAGTAATTTCCAAACCTCTGATGATTAAATCTATCTTTGGCCAGTGGTTTAGTGAATATATTTGCAAGCTGTTTATCAGTTGGAATGTATTCCACACAACCATAACCCTTAAGCACATGATCTCTTGCACAAAGGCACCCCTTTTCATCTTTATCAAGCTTTAATAATGTGCTCATAGGTGTACCAATTTCTTTTATTTCATTCATTCCAAACATTTTGAGCTGTTCCTTAGCATACTCGACTTGATTTAGGAAGATACCGTCTATAGTTTTGTTAATTTATAATCCGAAGAAGAAGTTAAGTTCTCCTATTATACTCATCTCAACTCTCACTGCATGATCTTGGTAAATTTCTTGTATAGAGAATCATTAGTAACTCCAAGGATAATGTCATCAATAGAGATTTGAACAATAAGAAGATCTTTAGAATTTTCAAATTTAATGAACAAACTGGTATCAATCTATTCTCTTGAAAATCCTTTTGAAAGTAGAAATCCACTAAATCTTACATACCAAGTATGAGGAGCTTGTTTTAAACTATAAAGAGCTTTGAAAAGTTTAAAGACATGGTTTGAAAAATATTCATGAATAAAATCAGGAGGTTGCTCTACATACACTTCCTCTTTAATAAAATCATTTAAAAAAAAAAATGCACTTTTAATATCCATTTTGATAAAGCATGAAACATTTGGAAAGTTTAAAGACATGGTTTAAAAAATATTTATGAATCAAACCAGGAGGTTGCTCTACATACATTTCCTCTTCAATAAAATCATTAAAAAAAAAAAATGCACTTTTAACAACCATTTTGATAAATCATGAAACATTTGAAGGATGCAAAAGCAAGCAACATTCCAATGGATTTTAATTGAGTAATGGGAGTAAAAGTTTCATCATAAGCTTCTTGATTGAATCCTTGGGCAACTAATCTGACTTTATTTCTAATAGCAATGCCATGTTTATCAAGTTTGTTTTTGAAAACCCACTTGGAACCAATCAAGTGGCCTAAGAACAAGCTTCCAAACTTGATTTTTTTTATAAATTGATTTAATTTTTCTTATATGGCCATAATCTAAAAATCATCATGCAAAGTCACATCAATGAAATTAGCTTCAATGCTTGAAAGTAAAGCAAAATTATCAAAAATATATTGTCTAGTTTTAACTTCACAGTTGGGATCACCAATAATCTACTCTTTTGGATGCTCGATTTTGTACTTCCAATCTTTTGGCAGATTCTGATCATGTGCTCGACACTTCTTTGCTCACTTTGTTCAGCTTGTTGTTCTTCTAATTCCTCTTCTTTGGCATGGTTGTCAAGTGATGGAGCTTCATGATGTTCAATGCCATTTTTCTTTGAGCTACCTATATTATCATCATCTTTTTGTGCAAAAGATAAGGTCCAAGTAAATCTAAAAAAATCATCTACTAATATATAAGCATACCTTTTACCATCTAGGCTAGTGGGCTTCATTGGTCCAAACAAACCTATATGTATTAGCTCAAGAGGTTTTGAGGCTGAAATCATTTTCTTATGTTTGAAAAATGTCTTGGTTTGTTTTCCAAATTTGAAAGTATCACACAATTGGTTTTTATCAAATATCATTTTGGGTAGTCCTTTAACAAACTCTTTTGAGGATAATCTATTTAGTAAATCAACAGAAAAATGGCCTAACCTTCTATACCAAAGATAGCCATCATCATCATTTATGGAGAGGCATCTTACATCATGAACAATAGGACCATCAAGATATAATGCATAGACATTACCAATGTGGTAGGCAACAAAAAAAAAAAAAATGATTTCATCATTAGAATTATCAATGATAGTGTATGAATCTTTTCAGAATTAACCTTGCAACCATTTGTCACACAAATGACTAATACTAAGCAAGTTATACTTCAATTCATCAATCAATAATCCTTGCTTGATAATGATGGAGGATCCCTTACCAACATTACCTATACTGAGTATTTTTTCCTTTTTCTTATCTCCAATGTGACACATCCATCATTTACAGTTTGAATGTCATCTATTAGTACTGCATTTCCCGTCATGTGTCTTGAGCATCTAATATCTAAGAACCACTTTGTGGAGTTCAATTTGTGCAGCTGATGTACCTATTCATGAGATGGAAGCATGGCTTTTGGTACCTACATTTTCTTGGGTCCACGGGGGTTAGTAGTGGTTTCTCTAATTTTCTAAATTGTTTTTGTACCAAATTCCACTTTCTTCCTAACATGACACCTAGATGCTACGTGTCTAAATTTTCCACAATATGTGCAACAAATATCAGTCATGTATGAAGAACCAGCTTATACAAAGTATGATTGGTAATTTCCAGCTTTGTTTTCATGCCTATAGCTGAGACCATTTTGGTTTCTAGCTACGTGATGTGCACCAAGTAATTTTTCTAGATTGTTTTTGCCATTTGTGAACTTCTCAATGCATGTGATGAGGTCATCAACTCTATTTTTCATATCATCAAAATTGCTTAGCATAATTTCAAGAAAAAGTACTTTGTCACACAAACATTTGTTTTCAAGTGACATACAATGCAAAGAAGTTAGGACAACATCCTTTTCAATATTTGAGCACATAATGGAATCAAGTAAAACTTTGTTCTCATTCAACAACTTTGCATTATCATCTAATAAGGAATCTATTTTCATTTTCATCTCCTTGTTTATTCTAGATAGCTTTCTGAGTTCATGAAACATGTCAAAAAGTAGCTCATTAGGATCATCAGACTTCTCACAATCAGAATCATGCAGTTTAGATATCAAATTAGAGGAAGTAGGATTTACCTTATCTTCTATGGCTATAAAGTAAATATTTGCTTTTTCACTATTAGATTCACTGCTTTTTTAAGTCTCCAATTTAACTTAGTCCCAAGTTCCAACCAGTCCTTTTTTTTTTCTTCTTCTTGTACTTAGCTTCTCTTTCTTTAGCTATTGGGCAATCAACAATAAAATGCTTCGTACTCTTACATTCTTAGCATTGAGGTTTGAAGGATGAAGTTTGTCCTTTCTGAAGATAAAATTGCAAGCAAATCACAGCGAACACCAACCGAAGAACAAGGAAAAAAAAAAAAACGCAGTAGCACAGTACTTGTGCATGAAGGAGAAAAAAAATAATTTTTTTATTACCTCTTCTTGTTCTCAAGATTGGCTGGATTGGAATATGCGAAACTGGGATAGGTGCACTGATGGAAACCTATGGTGCAATTCTTGCAAGCCTCCTACTACGTCTGTGCATGTATGTTAACGCCAACTTTCCTCTCGATCTTCCAATATATGGCCTATCTAATCCACGTTTGGTAAAAACTTATAGGACTAAGGAATTTTTTTAGAGAGAAAAAGGGCTGTCTGTTTTTCTTTCTCAGAGAAGAAGAAGAAAAACAACGTACGTTTTTATTCTCTTGTTTAACCTAAAAAAATATTAGGTTAAACGGGATTTTTAATTTGGCCCATTGGACTCTTAGTTTAGCCTCTTGATCCAAATTAATTATTCTAATCAGAACCAAATAAATGGCCTAGTAAATAATAAAATTTTCAGCCCAAATAAACTAGTCCAATTAACAAGACTATATTAATTTACTCCCAGGTCAATTTTTAATTATTCAAACTGGGCCAAAGCCATGAACAATTAATTAACCCACTAAACTAATTTAATTAATTCTCTCTCTCTCTCTCTCTCTCTCTCTCTCTCTCTCTCTCTCTCTCTCTCGGGAATTTTTATTTTATTATAACCTAATAATTAAATCAGGCTACTTAACTAAAATAAATTTCATTTAATTTAATTTAAGACCAATTCTTTAGCCTGTATATAATTAAGATTTACTGTCTATACTGGGGACCAAAAGGCACACCGCCTTAGCTACTAAAATGACCAAAATACCATTGCCATATAAATAGCTGTATTTTGAGTTTTAAATATTTCCTAATATCAACATAAGGAAATATTGACTCCAAGGACAATGCCACGTTAGCAAAGTCTCTGACCTACAGGTGAAATGACTAAAATACCCCTCTATACATCGCCGTGCATTAGAGAGGAAGAAATGTACTAACACCTCTCTAAATGACATCTACCATCCTTAGGCTTCTAGTCTAATGATCCACGATTTCCTGGATTGTTTCCGCTTTCCAAGAAAGCTACCTTAAAGCAAACATCCAAGTCATGTTTCTCACGACCCTGGATATTTAAATCATTTAGACAACCACAAGGTGCGATATAGTATAGAAACTATCTTGTACAAGTTTGTCTTAACTAACTAGTCACATCTACCCAACATGCAAGTGTATTGGTTATACGATAGAACCTCAACTAAAACATATCAAAGTACATGCTTCCAGCTTTGTCAGACCACCAACTCATACTCAAGTCTTAGAGCACTAGTCCACGCTGTTGCAGTAATAGTCTAGGTTTCTACCATATAGTACTTTAAGAAACCACCACTACAGGTCCTATTCTACGTATTCGAAATACGCTTATGTCATGAAGTGAGTGGACTACTCACTGGCCAAAGGTAAGACATTCCCCATTTGAAATTCATAACATAATAACCTAGACATGATGAGATTCCCATTCTCATCAATCGGTTAAGAACATATGTTTATATGTTAAGTAACCTGTGATCCATATCTTACTGTGAAAGACCACCATTCACATGGACCACTTACTTAAACACAATGGGTCTTTTCCAAACGTAATTGTGCACAAATAAAAATATAAATTCATAAACAATTCCCGAATATAAATTATTTTATTAAAATATTCGATGTTTACATCAGAAACCTAGTCTAAGAGGGCATATTTCCCAACAATTTCTTTTTGAAAAACTTCTTCCTTTTGCTGAAGTTACCTTTTCTGAACATCTTTTTAAATTTTCCAGCTACCATAGCCAATTCTTCATTGTCCAGCTCAGTACCACAATCATTTCAGATTGTTCACTGATAGTTTCATTGTTTTAAGCTTTTAAGGTTGTTCCTTTTTTTCTTTTGCTATCATCATCATGTTCTTGAAACATTTAAAGTTTCATTTCATGGGTTAAGAGAGATCCGATCAGCCCTTCAGTTGATAAGCTATTTAAATTCTTGGATTCCTCAACAGCTAAGGTTTTTGGCTGACAACTTTTCGCCAAAGCATCAAGTAACTTTTTGTTTTGCTCACCGAGGGAATAGATTTTCCCAGCCTTCAGTGCATTCATGATATTTGTGAGTTTGGTGAAAATATCCGTTATATTCTCACTTGGCTTCATAGTGAACAGCTCAAAATCATGGACTAAAAGTCCTAACTTTGATTCCTTTACTTGATTAGTCCCCTCATAGGTGACTTCAAGTAATTTTCACATTTCGTAAGTTGAACCACAACCACTACCCCGGTTGTATTCATTAGCATTAAGAGCACAATACAATATATTCATTGCCTGAAAATTTAGAGTCATTTTTGAAATATTCTTATTGTTATAATCATCACTCCGTTTAGAAACTTTTCTACCTTCAACAAATTTTAAGGGGACAAATGGACTATTTTCAATCAGATTCCACAGCTCAAAATTGATTGAGCAAACATAAATCTTCATTCTATTTTTTCAGAATATATAATTGCTTTCATTGAACAAAAGTGGTCTATTTGTTGAAGATCCTTCGATGTAAGGTAGAGAAGATGAGTTTGCCATTTGAATCTTTCTTATAAGGCTATTAAACCAAAGATAGTGTAGATCAAGGCTTTGATACCAATTGAAAAACCATAGAGGGTAAATAAGGTTTTTGGCAAACAAATACAGATTAAAAATTTTGGTCCCTTAAAAATTCGAACTGAACAGCAAAAATACTTCGCGGCTTCAAGAGTGCTTTGCGATTTCAAGAGTGCAGGTAGTGGTATTTTAAATTATCACAGAATGATAAGAGAATATTATGAAATAAAGATAGATAGTTGAGATGTCAAGAACAAGTTTAAATTAGAATGCAAAGGTCATAAATAAGCTAGTGATTTTAGTGAAAGAGATATAGCATTTAAGGTTAGAAGACAGTGAAAATGTAGTGAAGAAATTTAGGTATGGCACAAGAAAAGACCCAAGGATATATAAGGGTTCGATTCTCCAATGATCTACATCCACTTCCTTAAACACACACTTAAGGATTTCAACACAACCACTAAAACTTTTTTCCCAAATCAATAGTGGTAGGCAACACCAATCTTATACAAGAGGATCACCGCACTTAGTTTTACACCAAACCTCTTTAAACTTAACAATCAAGGCTTACCCTAACTAGGTTTTACTTCCCAAATCTTGATACAAAACAAATCACAGAGAAAATGCAGAAATAGCTCACTGATTGAGTAAATATAAACAGTATAAGCACTTGTACCTTTTTACCTTTGGAGCAATTTTGATTTCACTTTAAAGCACAATGAAAAGGGAGGTTTTTGTATTCTAAAGTGTAAGAGTGTTTTTGAGAAAGATAGCACAAAAATCTACTTCAAAATCAAGTTTTGAAAGCTTTTATAGGAGCAAAGTAAGATAGCAATGGCTAGTAATACTAGTTTTTCATTGTCAGGTTTTTCAGAATTTTGGACTCAAGGATCGGAAGAATATGCATCCAAAAGATGAGCCCAAAGTGGCACTTTTTTAAGCAAAAATATTTTAAAACTCTTACAGTGTTTTGGACGGAGTTTTAGATGTAGAGATCCATCCAAACCACTCAATCCAAACATCTAAAGATTTACTCTTTAAAATAATTTATCTTCCCATACTTTAAGGTAAAATCAAATTGAATCATAAGGTAAATGAGACATAGGAATTTACACATTATACCTTGACAAATGATTCCTAGTCTAAAGTTCTTTTACAAAGACTTCACGATTTTGTGAGCTCTTAAAATGACGATATATAGGACTTGAATTCCTTTGCTCAAGAGTTGCTTAGTAGCCTCATTTGCATACCTTGAAAGAACTGAGGTCAAACATATCCTATCACATGTAGATCGCACATGTTAGTTCTCATCAGTGTTTGTCATAAGTTAAAGCACAGGAGAATGCTCTTAGTGCTAACAAAGTCTTTACTGAGCACTCAACATTTCTAATAGTTCACAAGACCAGTACCAATTCCACTGGCTCACAAGGCCAGATAAATATCCATTCCCTAAGGAATACCAATAAAATATTTTTCGGGGTTAAAATATTATTTTTTAAAGATTGATCTTATACTGAGAGATTGTTCCAAAATTTGTAGCAAAAAAGGATAAAAAGTCCTTTTCGCATCATAAAATGTTCCAATAAGGGTATTTGAGTCATTTTACCTATACACAATTCCAAAAGGAATTTTGTTCAAGAATTCTAGAATTCTAACCCTAAAAGAGGATTAGATTCAAAGTTTTCAATTATGCTTCCATAAATTATTCCAGTAAGGGCATTCCGGTCATTTTTTGAATATCCGATTTCAAAATTTACCATATTTCGAAAATCTAGATTATTTAATCCTAAAAGGATTAAATTTACAAAAAAACATGCTTTTGTCATCCTTTAAGGTTTCTAAGCCAATTATGATATTCATGCCAGATCAACAAGGCAAAACAATATTTTCTTGCTCAGAAAAACCTTAAATCAAATAAGGGATTCTAAAATAGTAAAAAATATGTTATTTCATGAAAAGTAAAGCATACTAACATTTAAAAGTTTAGAAATCCAGTGGGACTCACCTTGTGTCCTAAATAGCTCATGTCGTTTGAATATTGTACTTAACCCGTCGCTGACTTTTTAACGCGAACAACCTACATTAAACATCATTTTATATGTAGTTTGGTTTGCTAAGGTTCAAACCAATACTTGGTCAATACAAACATAAGGAAATCCCTTATTTCCTTATTTCTTAACTTTTCTTTCTTTGAGTAAAACATGTACGCATATATATATATATATATATATATTACATACCTAATTCTTCCATTTCCTATTTCTATATTTTCTTTTCTTCATGAACAAGAAATCTTCTTCATGTTTCCCACCATTTTCATTGCCAAAGTTATGCAAACAATTCCTTAAAGTTCACTTACATCAAAACTAAAATTTTGCATTTTTCCCCATTAAACACACCATTTTGTTTTGTGCATAACTTTTGATCTACAACTTTGATTGGGCTCCATTATATACCAAAACTCTCGCTAAACTTTGAACTATGGTTCTATGGATCCTTGTTCCACATCCTCAAAACCGTCCAGAAACTACTTGGCCAAAAAATTCCAAAATTTTCATTGTTCTAATTCGATTTTCACAAAATAATATTACCATCTTGTTCTCTTTCATTTATAGCATCTATACAACCCGTAATCCACCTTATTCCTCATCAAAATATCTTTAATTCTTCATGTTTTCAGACCCAACAAGTCACCAAATTCATTCTTTGAATAATATGTGATCACTAACATGAATTAAAAATAGCTCTAGTTTTATTTCCATTAAAACTTTCTTTTTCTAATTTTCACCACTTTTTCATCAACCATGAATAACCCCTTAAATCACCAATCAAATGTTAGGGATATGCCCTAGAGTCAATTTGTACTTATACTATTGTTGTTATGTTTTATATAATAATATGAGATTTTTCTTTCCATGAATGGTGCATTTTATTTTGTGGTCATCAAGTACGTGACTTGATAGTAAAACCCTACAATGAATACAATAACTATTCTAAAATTGTCCCTGATTGATTATTATTATTATTGAAACAATAATAAATTAAGATTAGTATGTTTGTGACTTAATGGCTATGTTTTACTGGTCATGGATATTTGTGATATCGAGTTAAAACATAAATAAATGTTAGAGAACATTGTATTGGACATGATCCACTGTGAGAGTACTTCATGGAACATGTCATAAGTACTTTCTAGCCATAATAATGTTAAAAGTCCTTCGACCTAAATTCATCATAGTTTCCTAGTTGATAAATTCTATATTTTGACGTTGTCTAAAGTTGTCTTTAATCAGATAATAAATTAGACTACTGTTGGATATAGAATAAATCAATGAGAGGAATATGAATGATAGTGAAGGAATTTGTCCCTCTCAATTATGGGAGAGATATCCATGGGCCCCTTGATAAGTTAGACTGTTAAAATGCATGGCCGTGCTCAAATATATCAATATAAGATATTGATATCATTTGTTTGAACAGTCTACTATGAAATCAAGAAATAATTGATTAAGCTTAATAAGGATGACATGCTCCGTGCCTTATGCTTAATTTGGATATCGTGTGACAAAATGACTAAATATAAAATTATGGTTTGGTTCAAAGAGATCATCGATCTTCATTTAACCTAGATAGTTATAATGTTTTGCTAGTAACCGCTTATAACTTGTGCGCCATTTAAATATGATTTAGGCACACTGCCAGTGTTAAATAAACCTATAGGGTCACGCAATAAGCGAACTTGTTAGGTTATTTTTCTGGTAACCAGATTTGATCAGTTTGGAAATATGTCTAAGTTAATAGAACTTAGAAAATTTACCAGATACATTGAATTTGGAAATATGTCCACATTCGATGTATCTGGATAATGTCCAAATTATAAGAATCTGACTCAGTAAATTAATTGTTTAAATAACTGAGATAATGGCAGAATCTTATCATATAGTTTTAATTTAATTTGAATTTAAATTAAAATATAATAAGATATTATTAGGGTTGGACTCTAAGAGGTTCGGGGGTTTTTAAGAAAACTCTAGCCGTCTTTTCAAGAGTCTAATTCTGTTGAGAACATTCGTGCCATTCTCTACCGAGAAAAAAAAAACCATTTCAAACCCTAGGCGCTAGCACTTTCCGGGTGACGAGTGAGTTCGCGGTGTGTATTCAATAGAGGATGTTCGTGCATTGCAGCGTCTGGTGATCATTCGGGTTGCACGTGCAGCAGCACCATCAGGATCGAAGGATATTGATTTCACCAACCAGAGGTAATTCTGCAAACCTACGATCTTCTTAATCATTTACTTGGATCCTCGAAAGGGATTCGTGGATGTTTTCCACGTATAGGAGTCCACGAATCCTAACAGTGGTATTAGAGCAACTTGCTAAACGATTAGGTTGATTCATTTGTGTTAATCGTATTGTTGTGGATATGTATGATATATGTATATATGAATTTAAACGGTGAATATAAGCATGTTCGCATGATTATGATTTTAGAATACTTAGCATGCAGACTGCCTAAATTAGGTTTAATATGTGCGTCTTAATTGCATGATCATACTAGATTATTTGCAGATTATCTGTAAACTAGTCTGTTTTAATACGATATGGTATCGTAAGCATGCTATCCGTGGTTCTATATTTGCAAGTTGTTTGTATTAATTGGCCATGATAATATGTTATCTATATGAATATGATTAAAAGGGATTGCAGATTGTCTGTAATATGAAAATTTCACGGCGATGGTTATTAAGGGGTCCGAACGTTAATTTGATTAATATTCGAGAATCGGAAGGTGAAATCTCATTCAATGAGAGAAGAAAAAATCGTTTTTCCTTCCGGGGGTGCTGCCCCCGGAGACCCCCGTAAGGGCCACTGCCCCCTTGATCCCTACCAGCTGACCGGTCAGCGGGACCTCCGCCAGGGGCGCTGCCCCTTAGAACCCCAACTAACTGTTTGTTATGTGTTATTCATTTGTGTTTTTGATTGTAATTGTGGATTATTTTGAATAGTGCATAGCATGGCCCGTTTTATCCCAATGTGATTGGTATGTTATATTCTGGTTGTTTTAAGTTGTAATTTTTAAATACGGTCTGCGTGTCATTTTTCATTGTTGTAAAATTGTACTACTTTCCTAGAATATGTATTATTTTAATTTTACTATCTAATGTAAAAGAAGACGGCGACCAACATTTACAACCAAGGAGGAGTATGCTCAAGGCATTAGAGAATGCTAAAGGAGTTCATATACCTAGATTGACCACCTTGATCTTCACTTTGCTTGTGATGATCAACATAGATTATGGGCCATGCTATGTCACTTTTATTTATGTCATGCATGCATATTTGATATGTTTATTTCATACTTACTACAATTAAATTTTTATTAAAAAAAAATAAGTGTTAAATGCCTTCCAAAATCAAACACTTGTTATTACTTGGATCATCACATGGCCATTACTGCCAAAGTAGGATGCTTTTGATTATCTAAGTGAGACAAGATGGAAAATAGTTTTCCATATGTTTGATATGGTTTGACTTAACTGGGCTATCAAAATATTTTTGGGCCTAGGGCATTATATGAGAAATTTTAACCGGGACATTTGATGCCTATCTCATTAAAATTTGATTTTTATTTAATTATAAGATTAAAACCAAAGCTTACTTATGATTAAAATAAAACATTTACGATTTTTTTTTACCCACTTCGAAACATCAAAATGTTGAAGTTTCAAAAGGTTTAAATGCTTTTAGTGGGAGTTTTTCATTAAAGCCTCAAAATTAATTACTTTGCATATTTTGTATGTAGATATTGGCAACAAACAGTTGGAATAACTTATTACGATCTGTGCTCGAGAAAGACAAGCTTAGTGAGACTAACTTTCTTGATTGGGCATGAAACTTAAGAATCGTTCTTAAGCAAGAAAAAAAGATCTATGTTCTTGAAAATCCTATTCCCCCTGTTCAGCAAATAACGCCTTAAAAGTTGAAAAAGATGCTTATAGTAAGCATAAAGATGACTCTAACGATGTTACTTGCCTCATGCTAGCAACTATGAACTCTGAACTTAAAAAACAGTTTGAAGAAGTAGAGGCATATGACATGATTGTGCATCTCAAGGAAATGTTCCAAGAGCAAGCACGACAAGAGAGATTTGAAACTCACAATGCGTTAAATGCATGTAAGATGGTTTCTGGCACCATGGTAAGTGCTCATGTCCTTAAAATGAAGAGCTATCTTGATCATCTTGATAAGCTTGGTGCTCCTGTTAATCTTGACATGGCCACGGATTTGATCTTGGGCTCATTACCTCCTGAGTATGACCAGTTTGTCATGAATTTTAACATGCATAACATGGAGAAATCCATTACTAAATTGCATAGGATGCTAATTAAGAAGAGTACTCCTAGTGTTCTAATAGTTCAAAAAGGGAAAGGGAAAAAGAACAACCAAAAGGGCAAAGTCATGGCTAGTAAGGGTAAGGACAAGGCAAAGTCCAAGTTCAAGCCCAAACCTAAGGCCAAGACACCAAAGGAGGGAGCTTGCCACCATTGTGGAGAACAAGGACATTGGTTAAGAAATTGCAAGCTCTATTTGGAAGCAAAAAAAAAAGAAGGACAGTGAGACTGCCGCTTCAGGTATTTATGTTATAAAAATTAATTTGTCTACTTCTGATTCATGGGTATTAGATACCGATTGTGGTTCTCACATTTGTGTAAATGTGCAGGGTCTAAAAAGGAGTAGAGCCTTGGCAAAAGGCGAGGTGGATCTACGAGTTGCGAATGGAGCAAAAGTTGCTGTAGTAGCTGTAGGAACTTTTGAATTAGTTTTGCCTAGTGGGCTTGTTTTAGAATTGGATGATTGTTTTTCTGTTCCTGCTATGAGTAGGAATATTATTTCAGTTTTTTGTTTAGATTTAGAAGGTTTTGAATTTGTTATTAGGAATAACATTTGCTCCATTAATAAAAACAGCATTTTTATGGAGATGCTTCATTATCAAATGGGCTTTATATTCTCAATCTTCATGGATCTTCCAGCAAGTCTATCTATAACATTAATACTAAGAGATTGAAATCCAATGATTTAAATCAGACTTACTTCTGGCATTGTCGTTTGGGCCATATAAATGAGAAACGCATAACAAGGCTTCATAATGATAGGCTTCTAAAATCGTTTGATTTAGAATCTTACGAAACGTGTGATTCTTGTTTATTAGGAAAAATGACTAAAGCGCCATTTAAGAGACAAAATGAAAGGGCAACTGATTTATTGGGCCTAATACATACTGATGTATGTGGACCAATGAATACACATGCTAGAGGAGGATTTCAGTACTTTATTACATTTACAGATGATTTCAGCAGATATGGCTACGTGTATCTAATGAAACACAAATATGAATCGTTCCAGAAATTCAAAGAATTTCAAAATGAAGTACAAAATCAGCTTGGTAAAAGTATCAAAACACTTCGATCAGATCAAGGTGGTGAATACTTAAGTCACGAGTTTGACGAGTATCTTAAAAATTATGGAATTATCTCCCAATTAACTCCACCTAGAACACCTCAATGGAATGGTGTAGCTGAACGAAGAAATTGGACTTTATTAGATATGGTTCGATCAATGATGAGTCAAACTGATCTTCCAATCTCCTTTTGGGGTTATGCCCTAGAGACTGCAGGATTCATTCTAAATCGAGTTCCATCTAAATCGGTTCAGAAAATGCCATATGAGATATGGATTGGGAGACAACCTAGTTTGTTATTTCTGAAGATTTGGGGTTCTGAAGTTTATGTAAAGCGTTTATTATCTGATAAACTTGCACCTAAATCGGATAAATGCATATTTGTGGGTATCCTAAAGAAACTAAGGATATCAATTTTATCTCCCAAAAGAAAATAGAGTAATTGTTGCTTGAAATGGATTCTTTCTTGAAAAGGAATTTATTTCCAAAAGAATCAGTGGGAGTAAAATACATCTTGATGAGATTCAAGAGCTACAATTAGTGCCTGAACCTTATCAAGAAGAGATTCAAGAGCCACAATTAGTGCCTGAACCAAATAATGAACCTCGATTAAGAGATAAATAATATAAGAGATAAATAATTTTGTACAAAATAAAATACATCAAAATATACTTGACATGTTCTAGGCTAAGATATGATAGTTTTAGCTCAATGATTTTTTCTTTTTTATTTTTTTGGTAATTTTGTCAAACCAATGGTAACAAAAGGAAATCCAATCCTTTTATTTATTTTAAAATTAATTGATAATGTAGATTTAACTAGATGGGGGCAAAGAGTTTTTTTTTTTTTTTTAAAGGAAAACATTATTGTGGGATAAATTAAAATTTGTTGCAATGTTAGTGAAACTTAGTAATATTATTTATAAAAAATACTGTTATCAAATGTAAAATTTAAGAAAAAAAAGGCAAAAGTTTAAAAATTGTCAAGAAATAAAAAAGTGTGACATACAATATCTTTTTTTCTTTTTTTTGGGTGGTTGAGTGGATGGGGTTGGTGGCTTTATCTTCAACTAAGAAATGAATAATTATACTCATAATTGGTGGCTTTAATTGACTAATTTGCCGTTAGTAGTTATCAAACCACAAGATCAGTACAAAATTATGTATCCTGCACACTATCATATCTAGAGTACATAAGTCGAACTGTACATATCATACTATATATATAATATCATCCTAATCATCCTCATCCCTATCCGAAACTGGAGGTCCTAAATCAGAAGAAACAGTGTAGGACTCGGGAGTACTAGGTCCCTCATATCCAAAAGTATCGGGATCAATATTAATATTTGGGTCCATAACGTACCCTATTGCTTACCAAACCTTATTTGGGTCTATCCTTTGTTCTACTATAGGCTCCTCCTCCTCCTCAGGAATAACCTGGTCTCCAACTACCTCAGCCTCTTCCAATCCAGGTATATCCTCCTCAGGTACTCCTGGGTTATCTCCACTAGACACCTTTTTTTCATTAGAAGTCGTGACTCAATATCATCTGGGTTACTGTCAACCCCCCCCTAATCGGCTAGATAGCGATGGTGTTCTCTTTAGGGTAAGGTCTCGAGTAGGTATCGCTCGTGGGGCAAACATACTGTCAGAGAGTCGTAGTAGCCTACATCGCCTGTGATGCCCCAATCCCACATGGGATTGGGATGAGAAGTATGAATGGTATATAAGAATGGGCCTAAGTATCTATTGTCAACTTGGGATATCCATTTTAGCCCAGTGAGGACGGCGGCTAAGTAGTTGACCGTGGGTGCAGTCAGGCCCATAGTTTTAGACTAATATAATATAAAGCCCGCCTAGACTAATATAATATAACCATACCAGAATGATGTAATATCAGATCGAGATCCCAGATTCACCTCAAAGTTTTAGACTAAGTTACAAGAGAAATATGGGACAACATTAAAATTCAGTACTGCAGCACACCCACAAACAGATGGACAAATCGAACGAGTGAATCGAGTTCTGGAAAATATGTTGTGGGCCTATGCTTTAGATTTTGGAATTAAGTGGATTGATAATTTGGCATATGCATAGTTGGCATACAATAATAGTTATCAATCAACAATTGGAATGGCCCCATTTGAAGTTTTGTATGGAAGAAAAGGTCAATTAACGTTGTATTGGGAAAGCCTAGAACGAGATAGAATGAACAAGATGCTTTTGACTTTGATGAAGTACAGCAGACTGTGGAGTTAATCAAAAATAGGTAGGAAACAGCTTAGAGTAGGCAAAAGAGTTATGCTGATCGATGCAGGAGAGATTTGAAATTTGTAGAAAGAGATAAGATATTCTTGAAGTTAACCCTCAACGACAATTAGGGAACAGAGGACAGGGGAAAAAATTGGCACCTAGATATATTGGACTGTTTCCTATTGTCGAACAAATTGGGAATGTAGCTTATCGTTTAGAATTACTGATAGAACTTCAAGGTATTCACGATGTATTTCATGTCTCCCAACTATAGAAATATGTGGTAGATCTTTCACATATTTTAAATGAAGAACCGATTGAGATAACTCCAAGCTTAAAATATGAAGAAAAGCCTATTAAGATCTTGGAGTATACTAAAAAGGGGCTGCAGAATAAAAAGATTCCACTTGTAAAGGTGTTATGGAATCATCACCTTATACAAAATGCAACTTGGAAGATAGAGGTAAAAATGTGGGAGAAGCATCCAGAGTAATTTCAAGGGTAAGCAAATTTCGGGGACGAAATTTTTTTGAATGAGGGGAGATTGTAATACCCTGTATTTTTAATCTTTGACGGGCTACTACTTTTGATAAAATGAGTATTTATATCAGTTGCTAGAACAAAAGATGATCATTGTAATGAGAAGAATATTTTGGTACAATAAAAATATGTAGAGACCTGGATGTAATTTTGAATTTGTTCTATCTGTACCCTAAATTTTTTGAAGTCTACTACTCTTAATAAAATAAGAGATTAGGGGTACACTTAGAACAAAAATTGATCAGTGCGATGAGACGAACATTTCGGTATGAATTAGTCTATTCTGTGTTACGGAGGCATTTTCGTAATTTTGACCGCAAATGGGATTTTGACCATGAATTTTATAGAATTGGGAAAGAATTGAAGGTTTTGAATGTTACCATTGAATTTAGCAGAATTTATAGAATTTATTGGTGTATAATGTTTTTCCATTATGGACTCGAATTTGGTCATTTCTGAGAAAAATTAAAAATGTGATTGAAAATTTGGATGTGTGGCTTCTTGTCATTGGTGGCCAAGGATATGTGTCAAACTATGAGAGGATTCATGAAATATTCATGCATGCAAAGCTTCTTAAATAAGTTTTACAAAATAATTAAGAAAATATGCAAAAAATTGAGGATGCGACACATGTAAAGTAGCCACCATTCATTTATTGAAACAAAATGCTATTGGTCTTCATTTGGACCATGAATGGTGGTGGATTGAGGCTGAAAACCAGCCAAGTGCATAAAACAAGAAGGAAGGAAGAAATAAGGGAGAAGAGAAAGGAAAAATCAAGGCAAAATAGAAAAAAAAGAGAGAGAAAGAAAAGTGTGTGTGTTTCTTGGTATGTTCTTGGTGTTCTTGGAGCAAGTGTTGGATTGTATGCCCTCTTAGACTAGGTTTCTGATGCAAAATCGAATATTATAATGAAAGAATTTATTTTCAGAAATTGTTTGTGAATTTACTTTTTGTTTGTGCACGATTTTCGTTTGGAACAGACCCATTGTGTTTAAATAAGTGATCCATATGAATGGTGGTCTTTCACAGTAAGGTATGGATCACGGGTTATTTAACACATAAACATTTGTTCTTATCCTATTGATGAGACTGGGAACCTCATCATGTTTAGGTTATTATGTTATGAATTCCAAATGGGGAATGACTTACCTTTAGCCAGTGGGTAGTCCACTCACTTCATGACATAAGCGTATTTCGAATACGTAGAACAGGACCTGTAGTAGTGGTTTCTCAAAGTACTATATGGTAGAAACCTAGACTACTACCGCTACAGCGTGGACTAGTACTCTACGACTTGAGTGTGAGTTGGTGGTCTGGCGAAGCTGAAAGCATATACTTTGATTTGATGTAGTTGAGGTTCTATCGTAGGGCCAATATACTTGCATGTTAGGTATGTATGACTAGTTAGTTAAGACAGGCTTATATAAGATAGTTTATGCACTTGATGGCGAATGCAGTAAAACAGGGAGCCATGGACGATAAAAAACAGAGACCCAAAAAAAATTAAATGCGAGCCATAAAGGCCATGCGGAAGCGTGAAGATCATACCTTTGCGTGAAGATTGAACGAATGGAATCGCCTCGCTTTGCACAATTGAAGGAGCTTCCGGTTGAACACCCGCTAGCCTTCGACTTCGTCTTGTTTGCATTAAACCTTAGCTCTCCAGCTCTCGGGGTATTCCTCAGCCTAACCTCTAGTCGGTGAACACTATGGTGAAGAGGAAGGGTCTCAATTCTCCTTGGTTCGTTCGCTATTGATTAGCAAAGAACAAGAGAAAAACAAGAAGAAGAAGGAGAGAGCTTTTGTGAGAGAGAGAGAGAGAGACTCACGAGAGAGTCTTTTCTTGAGAAGGAAAATTAATTAGAGTTTTTTTCTTTCAAAGAGTTGTTTATATTTAGCCAAAATTAGGTCTCTCAATCTCTGATAAACATATCCCCGGGATTTCAAAATATCCGGATGTTATCCTGATAAACAGTTTGGCCTAACCTTAAACTCTTCTTAACCGTATCTGGAAAAAACCCTAAGGTCCAAGCTATTGAGCCAGATAAATATTTATTATTTTTCTTGGACCCAAAAGGCCCAAAATAATAAATATTAATTATTTATTTTCTGGGCTTACATAAGTAACCCAATAAATAATTAATGAGCCCAAATGAACCATAATAATTAATCTCTAATTATTTATTTCTTGGGCCTACATAAATAACCCAATAAATAATTAAACATTAATTATTTCCCCTAGTTTAAGCTCAGGTTAATTTCTTAATTATTCATACTGGACCTAGGCCCTGAATAATTAATTAACCAAATAAACTAGATAATTAATTTCTCTCAACTCCTATTTTATTTATTTATTTATTTTATTCTAATCCAATAATAAATTAGACTTCCTGAATAAAATAATATAAAACAAAATAAAATAAAATCCTCTTCAACTGAGACCAAATCCTCAACCCAAAAATAGTTAGGACTTACGGGCTATCCCGAGGACCAAAAAGACACATCGCCTTGGCTGCTAAAATGACCAAAATACCCCTGCTATATAAATAGCTGTATTTTGCATTTTAAATATTTCCTAATATCACCATAAGGAAATATTGACCCCAAGGACAATGCTGCATTCGCAAAGTCTCCGACCTACAGGTGAAATGACTAAAATACCCCTCCACACATCGCCGTACATTAAGAGAGGAAGAAGTGTACTAACACCCCTCTAAATGACATCTACCATCCTTAGGCTTCTAGTCCAATGATCCACGACTTCTGGAGTGTGTCCGCTGTCCAAGGGAGCTACCCTAAAGCAAACATCTAAGTCATGTTTCCCGGGGCCCCGGCTAATTTAGACCATTCGGACAACCACAAGGGCGATATAGTGCGAAACTATCTTGTATAAGTCTGTCTTAACTAACTAGTCACACATACCCAACATGCAAGTATATTGGCCCTATGACAGAACCTTAACTACAGCAAATCAAAGTATATGCTTCCAGCTTCGCTAGACTACCAACTCATACTCAAGTCGTAGAGTACTTGGTCCACGTCGTAGCGGTAGTAGTCTAGGTTTCTACCATATAGTACTTTGAGAAACCACTACTACGAGTCCTGTTCTACGTATTCGAAATACGCTTATGTCATGAAGTGAGTGGACTACCCACTGGCTAAAGGTAAGCCATTCCCCATTTGGAATTCATAACATAATAACCTAAACATGATGAGGTTCCCAGTCTCATCAATAGGTTAAGAACAAATGTTTATGTGTTAAATAACCCGTGATCCATATCTTACTGTGAAAGACCACCATTCACATGGATCACTTATTTAAACACAATGGGTCTGTTCCAAACGAAAATCGTGCACAAACAAAAATTAAATTCACAAACAATTTCTGAAAACAAATTCTTTTATTAAATAATTCGATTTTACATCAGAAACCTAGTCTAAGAGGGCATACAATCCAAAAATCTCCCACTTGCACTCTAAGACTAGGTAAGTCCATAGGTGTCCACCCCTATGGCGTCTAAGTGTCTCTTGAAGACTCTCTCAGCCAAAGGCTTAGTGAATGGGTCTACTAGATTGTTTTCTGAGGTAATATGCTCCACTACGACTTCCCGTCTCTGGATGAAATCCCGGATCAGGTGGTACTTCCTCTCGATGTGTTTCCCCTTCTTGTGGTTCTGAGGCTCCTTAGATTGCGACACTGCTCCAGTGTTATCGCAATACATCACAACCGGCCTATCCATATGTGGTACGACTCCAAGTTCTGAAGGAAACTTCCGGAGCAGACTCGCTTCCTTGGACGCTTCGAAGGCTGCCACATACTCGGCTTCTATGGTTGAGTCAGCAATACAAGATTGCTTGATACTCCTCCATGAAATTGCTCCTCCAGACAAGGTGAAGACATATCCATTAGTGGATTTTCTCTCATCCTTATCCGCCTGGAAGTCTGAGTCTGTGTATCCTGCAGGAACCAAATCATCGACCACGTAAACCGAAGCATATAATCTCTCATTCCCTTGAGGTACTTGAGAATATGCTTTACAGACTTGCCAATGAACCTCCCCGGGTTTGATCGATATCTGCTAACTAAGCCCACGGCAAAGCGGATATCTGGCCTAGTACACAGCATAGTGTACATGAGACTTCCCACCGCCGAAGCGTAGGGAATCCTACTCATTCTGTGCTTTTCTTCTTGAGACTTAGGACAGTCCTTCGAAGAAAATGACAACCCATGTCTGCAAGGGATTAGAGCTCCCTTGCATGAGTCCATGCTGTACTTGGCCAGCATCTTGTCAATATATGTCGCATGGGATAATCCTAACATTCTCTACTTCCTATTTCTAAGAAGCCTAATCCCGAGAATGTAGCTGGCTTCTACCTTTGTAGATGACAATGTCCCTACATCATTTCCAATGAGTAGAATGTCATCCACATACAGGACAAGAAAAACCACATTGATGCCTTCAAGTTTCCGGTACACGCATGGTTCATCTTCGTTTTGAATAAAACCATAAGACTTTACAGTCTCATCAAAACGAATGTTCCATGCTCTTGATGCCTGCTTAAGTCCATAAATGGACTTCTTAAGCTTGCAAACCATGTGTTCCTGGCCTTCAGCAATGAAGCCTTCCGGTTGGGACATATAGATGTCTTCGCTAAGATGGCCATTTAAGAATGCCGTCTTGACATCCATTTGCCATAGCTCGTAGTCATAGTGACAGGCGATGGCAAGGAGGATGCGAATGGATTTAAGCATGGCTACCGGGAAAAGGTTTCCTCATAGTCGATACCCTCTTTACGAGTATACCCTTTCGCCACAAGCCTAGCTTTGAAGGTTTCCACCTTCCCATCCGCTCCTCTCTTCCTCTTGTATACCCACTTGCACCCAATGGGTTTTATCCCTTCGAGTGAAGCTACAAGATCCCAAACCTCGATTGAGGTACATAGACTCAATCTCGGCTTTCATTGCTTCATGCCACAGATTTGCATCGGCATCAGCAATAGCCTCCTCGTACCTAGCGGGGTCTTGTTCCTGATGGTTGGAAACCAGCTCAAAGGCTTCTCCAATCCATCTATCCGGAACCCTAGACACTCTCCCACTACGACGAGGCTCCATTTGTACAGGTTCTTGAGGCTGTGCCTCTTCTTGTTCCAAAATCGGGTCGATAGAAGTTGATTCCATAGATAACTTCTCCTGCGAGTTCCAACCTCGTTGAACCTTTAGTGGAAGTACTTTGATCATCTTCCAAGTATCTAGCATTGGTACTGACTAGTACCTTCTGCTCCTCAGGATGATAAAAGTAGACTCCTTTTGTCCCTTTTGGATACCCAAAAAAATAGCATAATTCTGATATTGGTTCCAACTTGTCTCCCTTGATCAGTACATAAGCTGGACACCCCCAAATCCTGAGATGATTCAGACTTGGCTTACGCCCAGTCCACATCTCATAGGGAGTCCTAGGTACTGACTTGGAAGGCACCAAGTTCGAGAATATATGCCGCTTGTTTCCGGGGCATATCCCCAAAAGGACAACTGGAAGAGTAGCATGAGACATCATGCTTCGGACCATTTCCATCAACGTCCTGTTCCTTCTCTCGGCTACTCCGTTCTGTCTGGGGGTTCCGGCGCAGAGAGGCTGGGATACTATCCCATGATGTACCATGTAGTCCTTGAATTCACCTAGGAGGTACTCTCCACCACGATCCGATCGTAAGGTTTTGATTAATTTACTGTCCGACGCTCCACTTCAGCCTTAAACTCTTTGAACTTGTCAAAAGAGTCAGACTTCCGTCTCATCAGGTAAATGTAACCATACCTCGTACAATCATCCGTGAACGTGATGAAGTACTCAAAACCTCCCCTAGTCTGGTGTAGACAATGGACCGCACACATCGGTGTGAACAAGACTCAACACTTCCTTGGCTCTATCCGCCTTTGGTGTAAAAGACCTTTTGGTCATTTTTCCCATCGAGCGAGATTCACACCGAGGCCAACTTTCCAATCTCAATGAGCCCAAAGGCCCATCATGGATTAGCCTCCGAATCCTGGTCGAGTTAATATGACCCAACCTCGGGTGCCAAAGGTATGAATCATTGATATTGGTCTTTCTCTTCTTAGTTAAAGGTTCGAGACGGAGCGTTATTTGATTGGTTGTTAATAGGGTTTAAAAAGAACAAATTTCCATACATGTGCCCAGTACATAAAATTTCTCCATCTCTACTGATAGAAATACCGAGAATGGAAAGATACTGAGAATATCCTTGATTAATAAGTTTTGCAAGCTGAAATCAAATTCGACGAAAACCAGGTACATATAAAATGTCTTTTAAAACCACTATCTTATTACAATAAAAAATAAGATCCGGCTCTCCACTTGCAAGGGCCCGGACTTGTGCTCCATTACCCACTCGAAGCCCATGTTCGCCCTTCTTAAGTCTTCTTATCTTCCTAAACCCCTGCAAGGAGTTACGAGATATGATCGGTGGCTCCTGAATCAACAATCCAAGTGGAAGTTGATCCTACCATTGATATGGACTCTAGATAGTAAACATTACTGTGGGGTTTTTCTTGGCTCTGAAGATCCGGACACTCCTTTTTCCAGTGTCCCTTCTTTCCACACTTGAAGCACTTGCCCTTTGGTTTGTCCTTGGGCTGGTTCTTGGGCTGAGGCTGCTTTGCATTCCCCTTCTTCCTCTTGAACTTTACGGGCTTAGGCCCGGTTCTTGAAGAAGAGGCCTTAGCAATCATGGCCTTAGGCTGCGGCTTCATGACCTTCTCCGCCATACTGGAGCTCCTTCATCGGTTCGATCAAACTCATGTTCAACTTGTTCATGTTATAGTTTAACTTGAGGCCGAGTGAAAGAGCCCGGTAGAGATTCGAGAACCATGTCCACTTGGCTCTCGGGGTCAATGACGGCCCCTAAGATTTCTGCCTCCTCGAAAGCAGCAATCATCTTGAGCATATGCTCTCGGACTGATGCTCCCTCGGCCATCTTAGTGTTTACAATTGTTCGAAGAGCCTCTCGCCTTGCGGGCCGGCTCTTGTCCGCGAACATAGTTGCCAACGATTGACTAATGTCATATGCGAAGCCATGTGCTCGTGTTTTGGCTGGAGCACATTAGACATGGAAGCTAACATATAGCAACGTGCCATTTCGTCGGCTTTCTTCCATGCCTTTTCGGCCTCTCGCTCTTCGGCGGTGGAACCTTCCCAGATAATAGGGCGAGGTTTCGTAAAGGACATACTTATACTCCTCGAGTTTGTGAGTATTATGTCCGGGTTCCTTTTCCGATCCACATAGTTTGGACCCGTTAACTTATTCTCCACTGAGAATAACGGCCAATGGACTAAAAGAACCTCCCACCATTTACGAAAATCGAAAATAAAAGAAAGAAATTAGTTTGTGAAAACAAAATGAAATTTGTGCACTGAAAATAATTTGGCTCTTAGGAAAAGCGACATAGCTTCTTGGGAAGATTAACGGTTTCCTAAGCTAAGTGTATTAACCACCACAAATTAATTTCCCTTCTAGGTAATGGTCTAGAGAATAACTCCATCGTGGGATGGCCGTTTCCTCTCATTTCCTATGGACATACCTCGCACTATAACCTCCAACGTGGGCTGGCCGATCATAGTACGTGCCCCGGGTTATTAATTACATCCTTCCATTAGATCTAGATCCTTGTGGTATCCCCATCCTATACGGGTTCACTCCCGGGGGTGACGCGAGGGGATCCACGATCTCTAATGAGGACCGTGATGGAAGCCGTGGGGCCGTTGGAACCCCTCTCCCACTTAGTCTTTTAAAATTAAGGTTTTACGGAAAATATCCTTTTGAAATTTCCATTAAGTTTTTCTTAAATAAAATATCTAAGTCCAATAAAATCTCTATGTCAAGGCTTATATCCTTTGAGAGATTTCCTCCATGGACTAATTTTATATAAGTTAAAACTTAATGATTTCAAAAATTTCCAACTAAAACTTTCTAGAGACTTTGGTCTCAAGTTTATTTGACAAAATCATTTTTCTAGTCCAAAACAAAACAAAATGGCTCTCCATTTTAATTTACAAAAATATCTAAATCCAATATATTTTCTATGTCAAGGATTAAATCCTTTGAGAAAATATTCAAGGATTAATTTTTGTACCAATTAAAATAACCATTTAGTTTTTAAAGAAAAATATTTTTCCTTGCCAAAACAAAAGGTTCCCAAAGACTTTGGTCTTTGAGGAAAAGCACACATAGGTACATAAAAAAAATAGCATGCTAGAAAACAATAAACGTTTTCATGCTTTTCTATTTTTTAAACCTAAGTGCCCAAATAATAGAATTAAACACATTAATTAATTAATTAATGATCTTGTTTAATCCTAAAATCCCTTACTAATATTTTTCATGCAAATATATTCCAAGAATATAAATATTGCAAAAATATTAACTTCGCCTGGTATGGGACCCCAAAACGAAAAAGAAAAAAAAATAAAAAAAATTGCCAAAAAATGGCTGGCGGTCCACTGCACCGGCCGCACAGGATCCGCGCCAGAATGGCCTGCGGTCCACCGCAGCCGCAATGCACCGCACCGCACCGGATCGCACGCCAGCCACGACCCGTGGACTTCGCCCGCGCCCGCGACCCGCGCCCGGTTCTCCTCTGCTGCCGACCGCGCTTCGGCCAGAATACCGCGCGCCAATTGAATTTCAATTCCGCAATTTAATCGGCTAAAATCAAACGCAATTGGCTTGGCTTAGCGGCTCCAGCAGCACGGCTCCACTCACAGAACAGAAGCGGCTCGGCTCGGCAGCTTGGCTCCAGTCGGCGGCTTATGAACAGTTTTCTTCTTCTCCGTTTTTCCACCCGCGCGAATTTTTCACAGAAAATTTTTTTCCTTCGATTTTTTCTGTCTTCTTTGGCTTCTTTGGACATTTTTGCTTATAAAAACTCATCCAAAACATAACCACAACCGCCTATACCCATTAAAATTGGGTTTACACGATTAAAACACCAAAGCCAAAAAAAATTTACAGAGGGTCCTATGCTTCCACTGTGAAGCTTACATCAAGCCTATCCCATACCAAAATAGCGAAGGATCACAGGTATAATCATCTTCTCCATTTTATTAACTACCATGCTCCCTATATTGATCAAAACCAATGTCTCTGATACCACTTTGATGGCGAATGAAGGAAAACAGGGAGCCATGGACGATAAAAAATAGAGACACAAAAAAAATTAAATGCGAGCCATAAAGGCCATGCGGAAGCGTGAAGATCATACCTTTGCACTCCTTAACCCTTCTAGGTTGAGTAAGAGCGGATTGAACGACTGGAATCGCCTCGCTTTGCACAGTTGAAGGAGCTTCCGGTTGAACACCCGCTAGCCTTCGACTTCGTCTTGTTTGCATTAAACCTTAGCTCTCCAGCTCTCGGGGTATTCCTCAGCCTAACCTCTAGTCGGTGAACACTATGGTGAAGAGGAAGGGTCTCAATTCTCCTTGGTTCGTTCGCTATTGATTAGCAAAGAACAAGAGAAAAACAAGAAGAAGAAGGAGAGAGCTTTTGTGAGAGAGAGAGAGAGACTCACGAGAGAGTCTTTTCTTGAGAAGGAAAATTAATTAGAGTTTTTTTCTTTCAAAGAGTTGTTTATATTTAGCCAAAATTAGGTCTCTCAATCTCTGATAAACATATCCCCGGGATTTCAAAATATCCGGATGTTATCCTGATAAACAGTTTGGCCTAACCTTAAACTCTTCTTAACCGTATCTGGAAAAAACCCTAAGGTCCAAGTTATTGGGCCAGATAAATATTTATTATTTTTCTTGGACCCAAATGGCCCAAAATAATAAATAATAATTATTTATTTTCTGGGCTTACATAAGTAACCCAATAAATAATTAATGAGCCCAAATGAACCATAATAATTAATCTCTAATTATTTATTTCTTGGGCCTACATAAATAACCCAATAAATAATTAAACATTAATTATTTCCCCTAGTTTAAGCTCATGTTAATTTCTTAATTATTCATACTGGACCTAGGCCCTGAATAATTAATTAACCAAATAAACTAGATAATTAATTTCTCTCAACTCCTATTTTATTTATTTATTTATTTATTTTATTCCAGTCCAATAATAAAGTAGACTTCCTGAATAAAATAAAATAAAACAAAACAAAATAAAATCCTCTTCAACTGAGACCAAATCCTCAACCCAAAAATAGTTAGGACTTACGGGCTATCCCGAGGACCAAAAAGACACATCGCCTTGGCTGCTAAAATGACCAAAATACCCCTGCTATATAAATAGCTGTATTTTGCATTTTAAATATTTCCTAATATCACCATAAGGAAATATTGACCCCAAGGACAATGCTGCATTCGCAAAGTCTCCGACTTACAGGTGAAATGACTAAAATACCCCTCCACATATCGCCGTACATTAAGAGAGGAAGAAGTGTACTAACACCCCTCTAAATGACATCTACCATCCTTAGGCTTCTAGTCCAATGATCCACGACTTCCTGGAGTGTTTCCGCTTTCCAAGGGAGCTACCCTAAAGCAAACATCCAAGTCATGTTTCCTAGGGCCCTGGCTAATTTAGACCATTCGGACAACCACAAGGGGCGATATAGTGCAGAAACTTTCTTGTATAAGTCTATCTTAACTAACTAGTCACACATACCCAACATGCAAGTATATTGGCCCTATGACAGAACCTTAACTACAGCAAATCAAAGTATATGCTTCCAGCTTCGCTAGACCACCATCTCATACTCAAGTCGTATAGTACTGGTCCACGCTGTAGCGGTAGTAGTCTAGGTTTCTACCATATAGTACTTTGAGAAACCACTACTACAGGTCATGTTCTACGTATTCGAAATACGCTTATGTCTTGAAGTGAGTGGACTACCCACTGGCTAAAGGTAAGTCATTCCCCATTTGGAATTCATAACATAATAACCTAAACATGATGAGGTTCCCAGTCTCATCAATAGGTTAAGAACAAATGTTTATGTGTTAAATAACCCGTGATCCATACCTTACTGTGAAAGACCACCATTCACATGGATCACTTATTTAAACACAATGGGTCTGTTCCAAACAAAAATCGTGCACAAACAAAAAGTAAATTCACAAAAAATTTCCGAAAACAAATTCTTTTATTAAATAATTAGATTTTACATTAGAAACCTAGTCTAAGAGGGCATACAATCCAACACATGTAAAGCTTCTTAAATTTGGATGTGTGGCTTCTTGTGATTGGTGGCCAAGGATATGTGTCAAACTATGAGAGGATTCATGAAATATTCATGCATGCAAAGCTTCTTAAATAAGTTTTACAAAATAATTAAGAAAATATGCAAAAAATTGAGGATGCGACACATGTAAAGTAGCCACCATTCATTTAATGAAACAAAATGCTATTGGTCTTCATTTGGACCATGAATGGTGGTGGATTGAGGCTGAAAACCGGCCAAGTGCATAAAACAAGAAGGAAGGAAGTAATAAGGGAGAAGAGAAAGGAAAAATCAAGGCAAAATAGAAAAAAAAGAGAGAGAAAGAAAAGTGTGTGTGTTTCTTGGTATGTTCTTGGTGTTCTTGGAGCAAGTGTTGGATTGTATGCCCTCTTAGACTAGGTTTCTGATGCAAAATTGAATATTATAATGAAAGAATTTATTTTCAGAAATTGTTTGTGAATTTACTTTTTGTTTGTGCACGATTTTCGTTTGGAACAGACCCATTGTGTTTAAATAAGTGATCCATGTGAATGGTGGTCTTTCACAGTAAGGTATGGATCACGGGTTATTTAACACATAAACATTTGTTCTTAACCTATTGATGAGACTGGGAACCTCATCATGTTTAGGTTATTATGTTATGAATTCCAAATGGGGAATGACTTACCTTTAGCCAGTGGGTAGTCCACTCACTTCAAGACATAAGCGTATTTCGAATACGTAGAACATGACCTGTAGTAGTGGTTTCTCAAAGTACTATATGGTAGAAACCTAGACTACTACCGCTATAGCGTGGACTAGTACTCTACGACTTGAGTGTGAGTTGGTGGTCTGGCGAAGCTGAAAGCATATACTTTGATTTGATGTAGTTGGGGTTCTATCGTAGGGCCAATATACTTGCATGTTGGGTATGTGTGACTAGTTAGTTAAGACAGGCTTATATAAGATAGTTTCTGCACTATATCGCCCCTTGTGGTTGTCCGAATGGTCTAAATTATCCAGGGCCCTGGGAAACATGACTTGGATGTTTGCTTTAGGGTAGCTCCCTTGGAAAGCGGAAACACTCCAGGAAGTCGTGGATCATTGGACTAGAAGCCTAAGGATGGTAGATGTCATTTAGAGGGGTGTTAGTACACTTCTTCCTCTCTAAATGTACGGCAATGTGTAGAGGGGTATTTTAGTCATTTCACCTGTAGGTCGGAGACTTTGCTAACGCAGCATTATCCTTGGGGTCAATATTTCCTTATGGTGATATTAGGAAATATTTAAAATGCAAAATACAGCTATTTTTTTGGAAAGGGTATTTTGGTCATTTTAGTAGCCAAGGCGGTGTGTCTTTTGGTCCCCAGTATAGACCGTGAGTCCTAATTAAATATGGGCTAAATAATTGATCTTAAATTAAATAGAATTTATTTTATTTAAGTAGCCTGATTTAATTATTGGGCTAGAATAAAATAAAGGTCCATGGAGAGAGAGAATTAATTAAATTAGTTTGGTGGGTTAATTAATTATTCAGGGCTTTGGCCCAGTTTGAATAATTAAAGATTAACTTGGGACTAAACTATTACAGGCTTAATTAATTTGACTAGTTTATTTGGGCTGGAAAAATTAATTATTTATTAATTGGGCCAATTATTTGGTTTTAGTTAGAATAATTAATTAAGCCCAAAAGGTTAAACTAAGAGTCCAATGGCCCAATCCAGTTTAACCTAGGGTTTTATTTAGGTTAAACAGGAGAAAAAAAGGAACGGGGGTTTTTTTTCCGGTGCTTCCTCTCTGTGAAAAATACCAGACGTTTTTTTTTCTCCTTCTCCAGAAAATATTCTTTAGCCTCTAAGTTGTTCACCAAACGAGATTAGGTAGGCCATATACTGGAAGATCGAAAGTTAGGCGTTCATCTACATGCAAAAACGAAGTAGAAGGCTTGCAGGGATTGCACCAGAGGCTTCCACGAGCGTGCCTATCCCAATTCCGTATATTCCAGTTCAGCCGAGTGTGAGATCAACAAGAAGAGGTAAAAGAAAAGTTTTTTTTTCCCCTTTTTTTTTTCTTCTTCACGCAGGTGTGCTGCGTTTTTATTGTTCACGTGGCTGGTTTTTTGGCTATGTTTGGCTTGCAATTTTATCTTCGGCAAGATCAAGCCAAAACATCCTACATACAAGGTAAAATTCTATGCTTCAAGAATTAAAGTTATAGATTTCATTATAGTGATTATATTGGTATAAGTTTTAACATGAAAACATGAAATCCATGGTTGAGATTTGGATTAAATGTGAACTATGTGAACTTTTGTGTGTGCAAGTGCGTGTGTCGGTTGAAAGAAGGTTTTGTATGCTGTGTTTTATGTGTGGATAAAGGTATTTGATTGGTGATTAAGGGGTTATTCTTGGTTGAGGAAAAGTGGTGAACAATAGAAAAAGAAATCTTTAATGGAAATAAAACTAGAGCTATTTTTAATTCATGTTGGTGATCACATATTGTTCAAAGAAAGAATTTGATGACTTGTTGGGTCTGAAAACATGAAGAATTAAAGATGTTTTGATGAGGAATAAGGTGGATTAAGGGTTGTGTAGATGCTGTAAATGAAGGAGAACAAGATGGTAATGTTATTTTGTGAAAATGGAATTAGAACAATTGAACTTTTGGAATCTTTTTGGCCGAGTTGTTTCTGTTGAGGATGTGGAAAAAGGATCCATAGAAGCATAGTTCAAAGTTTAACGAGCGTTTTGGTATATAATGGAGTCCAATTGGAGTTGTAGATCAAAAGTTATGTGCAAAACAAAATGGTGTGTTTAACGAGAAAAATGCAGAATTTTAGTTTTGTTGTAAGTGAATTTTAAGGAATTGTTTATATGACTTTGGGAATGACAATGGTGGGGAACATGAAGAAGATTTCATGTTCATGAAGAAAAGAAAATATAGAAATGGGAAATGGAAGAATTGAGTGTGTAATATATATATGTGTGTGTGTGTGTGTGTGTGTGTGTGTGTGTGTGTGTTTTACTCAAAGAAGGAAAAGTAAAGCAATAAGAAAATAAGGGATTTCCTTATGTTTGTATTGACCAAGTAGGTTTGAACCTTAGCAAACCAAACTAAATATAAAATGATGTTTAATGTTGGTTATTCGCATTAAAAAGTTAGCAACGGGTTAAGTACAATATTCAAACGACATAAGTTATTTAGGACACAAGGTGAGTCCCACTGGATTTCTAAACTTTTAAAAGCTAGTATGCTTTATGTTTCATGAAATAACATATTTTCTACTATTTTAGAATCCCTGATTTGATTTAAGGCTTTCCTGAGCAAGAAAATACTATTTTACCTTGTTGAGCTGGCATGAATATCATAATTGGCTTAGAAACCTTAAAGGATGACAAAAGGATGTATTTTGTAAATTTAATCCTTTCAAGATTAAATAATTGGGATTTTTGAAATATGATAAATTTTGGATTCGGGTTTTCAAAAAATGATCGGAATGCCCTTACTCGAATATTTTATGGAAGTATAATTGGAAACTTTGAATCTAGTCGTCTTTTAGGGTTAGAATTATGGAATTCTTAAACAAAATTCCTTTTGGAATCGAGTATGGATAAAATGACCTGGATACCCTTATTCGAACATTTTATGATGAGAAAAGGACTTTTATCCTTTTTCGCTACAGATTTTGGAAACGATCTCTCAATATGAGATCAATCTTTGCAAAATGATATTTTGGCCTCAGAAAATATTTTATTGGTATTCCTTCGGGAATAGATATTTATCTGGCCTTGTGAGCCAGTGGAATTGGTACTAGTCTTATGAACCAATGGAAACGTTAGTGTCTCTACTTCTTTAAAGCAAACAAGCTGGCCACTAACTCCAGATCATGAGTGGGGTATTTCTCTAATGGTGGTTTCAATTTCCTAGAGATATAGGCTATCACTATTTCCTCTTGCATCAATACTCCTCCTAAACCTTCTTTTGACGCATCAGTATATCCTCATTAGGTTTATCCATCACTGGTAAGGCCAAAATAGGAGCAGAGTTTAACCTTTGTTACAACTCCTGAAAATTTTTCTCACACTTCTCTGTCAACACAAAAGGGGCTTTCTGTCGAGTGAGTTGAGTCAAAGGTGACGCTATTTTTGAAAATCCGTTAATGAATGTTCTATAATACCCAGCCAGTCTTAGAAAGCTTTGCACTTCAGTTGGAGTTTTGGGATGTTTCCAATTTATCATTGCTCAAACCTTAGTAGGATCTATCGTAATTCCTTCCTTGGATGCTACATGTCCCAAGAATGCTACTTCTTGCAACCAAAACTCACATTTACTGAACTTTGCATATAATTTGGCCTCTATAATTTCTCCAATACTTTCCGAAGATGCTGTTCATATTTTTGAGGATTCATTAAATATACCAAGATGTCATCTATAAATATGATGTTGAAGTTGTCCAAGTAGGGCTGAAATATCTGATGCATCAGATCTATAAAAGTAGCGGGAGCATTGGTAATACCGAATGGCATCACCATGAACTCAAAATGTCCATATCGCGTATTAAATGTAGTTTTCAGTATATCTTCCTCTCGAATCCGGACTTGATAATATCCCTACCTCAAATGTAACTTGGAAAAACATCCTACTCATATAGGCATGATAAAAGATAAGTATGAAAGGGAAAACAAATTCATTCTCACATATGCTAAGCTATTTTTGAAAAGGATTGATAATATGAGAATGCCCATTGGATATCAACAATCAAAATTTCAATAATTTGAGGGCAAAGGAAATCCTAAGTAGTATATGGCTCTCTAGATGACAAATTTTAAGTCTACAAATAAGATAAGAAAAATATCAAAATTTACAAAATATTTAGTAAATATGAAAAGTGGTTACAAATCTTCGAAAAAGTCCTAAATTGCAGGATAATTCCTCTGATTCTTCTCTTTTTTTAAAAAACGTTGATTTGAGGGCTGAAGAGCTTGATTTCGGATTGAACGGGATTTGGTGACGAACACTTAATTGCCAAGCCTTCAAGACTTGTTTGATGCAAATCAAGATGAACGCCTTGAAATTTGATGAAGATTCTAAACCTTGATTTGATGACAATCCTGAACCTTGAATTGGATTAAGCTTGAATGCTTGAGCTTATTGAAACTTGAGATGCCTCTTGTTTGTTGAAGCTTGAGAATCCAGGGATGCCTTGATCCTTTATGGGAAGACCCTATTTATAGGTCAAAAATCCATTGACTTTAGCGTAAATAGTCAATGTGAGATTTTGAAGAAGTCTCCTAACAAACCCTAATGGACTTGGGTTTAAGATGACTTGGACTTAATTTATGTTTTAGACTAATCTCATTTAATCTACATTATATTTGGATTATGAGATTTTCAAAAAGTCCAACTTTAGGGCTTAGTCTAATTCTATTTAATGCATATTATATTGGATTTAATGTAAAATGGACCATTAATAATAGCCTAATTTTAATAGTCCAATTTCATAATCTATTGAATTTAATGGGCTTTTAATGATGGCCCGATTATATTAATTCAAGAATAATTATATTTATTTATGAATTAATTTTAATTAATCAAGACTAAAATATGTTATTTTTAATTCATCAAATTAATTTTCATGAATTTCATTTTCTTGTAATTTTGATTAAATAAAATTTCTCTCAAAATTCTTTGTCTATAAATACCCCCACTTCAAGACTTGCAGAAAAATATTTTGTTAAAAGAATTTAGAAATAAGGCTTGAAGTATTTAAAATATTACTTTCTCAATTTAATTAAATATTAATATAAAAACCTTTTTCAACTTCTTAATAAAATAGAATTCTTTTTCTATTTCTATAAGGAATTAATGAAAAGATTTGAAATCCAATTTTGAAGAGGAATCATATTTCTTCTTCAATTTAAATTTAAATCCAAGTTGAAACCAAGAATTAGAATTCTTATGGGATTTGGAAAAGGCATTCTATACTGCCTATAAAAAGGCTTGTAATCTCACCAATTTTTTTCCACAAATCTTAGAAGACTTCAAAAGCTTGAATTTGGGGTTCATCATCACAGCAGTCAGCTTAGAAACTTGGCCTCTCTGATCTTCTATAAGTTTTTTTTTTTTTTTTTTCCGTTAGCTTGCATGCACCAAATGCCATTGTGCTTGATTTGAGGTTCTTGATGTGAAAGCTTCACTGATGAACTTACGCACGTGCATATCATTTAGTTGTAAAGGTTGGCCTTTTTTTTTTTTATAGTTCATCAAAATCTATGAAGGCACACCTACGTGAATGACATAGTGACTCCAGCTGCTTTTGCATGCCATGTTTTCCATTGTTGACTTCTTTTCCGATGCCGTTCATGCATTTCATGTTTTATAAAACTCCACTTTTTTTTTTGTTTTTGGAACCACAACTTTTTTCGAAGTTGGCTTTTGTTTCGTAATTTTTTTTATTTTTGTTTTTTTTTCTTTGACACTAGCTTTTTCAACGAGCTATTTTTTTTTCAATCTTTTTTTTTTTCGTGAACTCAATCATTTTTTTTTCAACCTTTTTTGTTTGTTTGTTTTGTTGTTGTTGTTGTTGTTGTTTTTTTTTTGAAACTAACTTCTCTCTCTATATTTTTTTTAACTAGTTCCAAGTATGGTGTATTTTTTAAATTTGTGATCCTCTTCGAGCCAACAACCCGGCCAACAATTGCTAGTCATCTACGACCACAAAAATAATCCAATGGAAGATGGAACGATGTTGACGGTTTATGAGGCAAAATTTGGCAAATATGTAGGGCTCCTACCAAAGGTAACACTCTAATGACTTGTGAAGGAATGGTCAATGGAAGTCAACTTCAAAGGCATTCGTTCCCCAAAGGCATGGATTCTTCTTTCCTTAAATCATCAACCTCAAGCTCATCTTAGTGTGTTACCTTCACTTGAACGTTGAATGATTCAAAAGGAGACTTAATGGACCTCACCACTCAACTTCTTGGGCGTATTTTGCTTTAGGGAGAGATATTAGGAGTGGGCACACGATGTTTTAAGTCGTTGTGAAGGACACTTAAGATCTGCAAAGATCTATGAGGTTGTCTATGCATCACTTTTTACGTATGATTGCAACGCTAATGTTCTCAAAGCCTTTTGTAAAGCTTGGTTTCCTCTCACCAACATGCTCTTAACATCAACTGGCAAGGTGTCCATTTCACTTTGGGACTTGCACAAACTTGGAGGCTTACTAATACTTGGAACTTACTACGATGAAGTTGTTCCTCAAGTTGCGGAACTCACTGGTGTGGACCATGATGGCAAGCGATTCATTCCAAGGAGTTGTGGACATCTTCTCCATGCATACCACTTGATCAAAAAGGACAACAACAACTCTGGTGTCTCCATTAATAAGTGGCCCGACTTTTGGTTCAAAAGAGCAATAAAGTATATAGCGCCTTCTCCAAGGGAAGAAAGCAGATCATGCCCTAAGTTTACTAACAATCCATATGGAGTTATCCTACCTTATACTGCATGGACATCTAAAGAAAAAGCTTTGTTTTCAAAGTTGGGTATTAGAAGCCATAATAGACATCAAACATTCCTTGTAGCTTTTTTTTATCATGTTGGCTTTGCATCTTTGTCTTACCTAATAAAGAAGTAGACATCATTCGTCCAAGTACCTTCAAAATGGCAAGTTTGATGGCGTCCTACGGGGAACGAGTTAGTTTAGCTATACCAGTCTTGACTAGTATTTATAGAGGATTGAATCGTATTTCCAACTCTCAACATCTCAGTGAGGAGAAATCTATCTTTCCAACTCACTATATATATAGATGGCTTGCACACTACTTCAAAACTCACTATGAAGTGTCTCAAGGCTTAAACAGCCCTCCAATGGCGAGTTATTATAATGAAAGTAGCGGAAGGTACTTTAGTGAAGATAAAGCTCGCAAGAGGATTTATAGAGGTGAGATCATTGTTTGGGCTAAGAACATCCTTACCCAGCATAAAAAACATAACTTTGTTGATAATGAGGCAGCCCCTTTGGAGGAACAACTTTACTTCTTGAGCATTACTTGGCGGAAGGATGATCACTTCATTATTGAGCCTTATAGCCCACATCGCTTTAGTCGCCAATTTGGATTCTTGCAAGATATCCCAGGCTACTTTGAGATTTTCACCTGTAAGGCCGCCTTAATAGATGGCTTACATCTCTGGGTAAGATGCACGCGTCACGGAACAATGGCCAAGGTAACATTTCTAGCCACTCCTTATAGCATAAAGAAGCACTACACTCCAGAGTATAAAGTATGGTGGGAACACATGCAAGGAACCTTTCTTGAGGATCACATTTCAATGTTGAATTCCCAAAAACCTGCATTTAAGAAAGTAGAGAACTTGACTTACTTCGAGAAGAAACCTCATCAAGATACTTCCACTCTCAATGCTTCAAAGGGGTTAGAAAATTCTTCAAGACATGATAGACATTCTTCTTCAAATAATGACTTAGTTACAGAGAAACTTTCATCATCATCAAAATAAAAGGAGTTGAATCGAATTGAAGAAGCCAGTTCTAAAAGTAGAGATCGTTGTTGGAAGAGAACAAATGCATCAACTACAACTTTAAGCCAAGAGTCCAAGGATCAAAAGACCATTAAGGACAAGGTAAAACTGGTTTCCCTTTCTTTTGTTTTTGTTTTTGTTCCTCTTTTCTTTTCTTTTGACTCAACTTCTTTGCTATTCTAATTCATTAGGTTGACAATGTTGTAGCCCTTGATGAGGATTCTTATTCTCAAGGCTCAATCAATGATTCTCACTGCTCAAAATAAGATGATTGCAAGGACATCTCTTACTTTCAACATGAGAATTTGACATCTAAGGTAGTAGCTCATCATCATTGTTCAGCCATCTTTACCTTCCTAGTGAAGGCATAGAAACGGAAAACACAGGGCACGCAACAGAAGCGAAAGCAAATCAAAAATAGAAAAACTCAAGAACAGGGGAACCGAATAGAGTAAGCGCCGGCTCCAACAGCCCTAGCCAGCGCCGGTCGTGCTCTACACAAATTTCGAGGTTTAAAAAAATACCTCTTTTCCTCGTTCTAAGAATTGGCTGGACCAGAATGTGCACAACCATGGTAGATGTGCTGGTGGAAACCTCTGGTGCGATTCCTGCAAGTCTCCTACTCCGTTTTTGCATGTAGGCGAACGTCAAACTCTCGGTCTTTCAATATATGGCCTGCCTAATTCCGTCAGGTAAACAACTTACAAGGCTAGGGAACTTTCTTGGAGAGAAAGAGAGAGAGAGACGTCTGGCAATTTTTTTTCACAGAGAAGAAGCTGTCTTAGAGAATCACAACCACTTTATTTCCAATTCTTCTGTTTAACCTAAATAAAACCCTAGGTTAAACTGGACTGGGCCATTGGACTCTTAGTTTAACCTTTTGGATTTAATTAATTATTCGAATTAGAACAACATAAACGGCCCAATTAATAATTATTTTTTCCAGCCCAAATAAACTAGTCCAATAAATAAGCCTATATCAATTTAGTCCCAGGTTAATCTTTAATTATTTTAACTGGGCTAAAGCCCTGAATAATTAATTAATCCACCAAATTAATTTAATTAATTCTCTATCCATGGACCTTTATTTTATTCTAGCCCAACAATTAAATCAGGCTACTTAAATAAAATAAATTCCATTTAATTTAAAATCAATTCCTTAGCCCGTATTTAATTAGGACTCACGGTCTATACTGGGGACCAAAAGACACACCACCTTGGCTACTAAAATGACCAAAATACCCTTGCCATATAAATAGGTGTATTTTGCATTTTAAATATTTCCTAATATCACTATAAGGAAATATTAACCCCAAGGACAATGCTACATTATCAAAGTCTTCGACCTACAGGTGTAATGACTAAAACACCCTTCTATACATCGCCGTATATTTAGAGAGGAAGAAGTATACTAACACCTCTCTAAATGACATCTACCATCCTTAGGCCTCTAGTCCAATGATCCACGACTTCTTGGGTTGTTTCCACTTTCCAAGGGAGCTATCCTAAAGCAAACATCCAAGTCATGTTTCCCAGGGCCCTAGATATTTAGATCATTTAGACAACCACAAGGGGCGATATAGTATAGAAACTATCTTGTACAAGTCTGTCTTAACTAACTAGTCATATATACCCAACATTCAAGTATATTGGTCCTATGATAGAACCTCAATTAAAGCATATCAAAGTACATGCTTCCAGTTTCGTCAGATCACCAACTCATACTCAAGTCGTAGAGTACTAGTCCACGCTGTAGTAGTAGTAATCTAAGTTTCTCCCATATAGTACTATAAGAAACCACTATTATAGGTCATATTCTACGTATTCGAAATACGCTGATGTCATGAAGTGAGTGGACTACTCACTAGCTAAAGGTAAGTCATTCTTTATTTGGAATTCATAACACAATAACCTAGACATGATGAGGTTCTCATTCTCATCAATTGGTTAAGAACAAACGTTTATGTGTTAAGTAACCCGTGATTCATACCTTACTGTGAAAAACCTCCATTCACATGGGCCACTTACTTAAACACTATGGGTCTTTTCCAAACATAATTGTGCACAAATAAAAATTTAAATTCACAAACAATTTCTAAAAATAAATTCTTTTATTAAAACATTCGATAGTTACATCAGAAACCTAGTCTAAGAGGGCATATCTCCTAACAATCCTCCACTTGCACTCTAAGACTAAGTAAGTTTGTAGGTGCCCACCCCTGTGGCGTCTAAGTGTCTCTTGAAGACTCTCTCAGCCAAAGGCTTGGTGAATGGATCAGCTAGATTATTCTTGAAGGCAATCTGTTCTACTACGACTTCCCGTCTCTGGATGAAATCCTGGATCAGGTGGTACTTTCTTTCGATACGCTTCCCCTTCTTGTTGTTCTTTTTATTTTTATACTACTTCAGTGTTGTCGCAATACATCACAATTGGTCTATCCATATGTGGCTCGATGGAGTTATTCTCTATATCATTACTTAGAAGGGAAATTAATTTGTGGTAGTTAACACACTTAGCTTAGGGAACTGTTAATCTTCCCAAGAAGCTATGTCAGTTTTCCTAAGAGCCAAATTAATTATTATCAGATTTTGATATAAGGATATAGTGCACAAATTTATTTTGTTTTCACAAACTAAATCTTTTTCTTTTATTTTTATTTTTTCAGAAATGGTGAGAGGTTCTTTTAGTCCTTTGGTCGTTATTTTTTGAGAGAATAAGCTAACGGGTCCAAACTATGTGAACTAGAAGAGGAACCTGGACATAATACTCACAGTTGAAGAGTATAAGTATGTCTTCTATGAAACCTGCCCTGTTATTAGGGAAGGTTCCACCACTGAAGAGCAAGAGACTGAGAAGGCGTGGAAGAAGGCTGACGAAATGGCACGCTGCTATATGTTAGCCTCCATGTCTAATGTGCTCCAGTCAAAACATGAGCACATGGTTTCTGCGTATGATATTAGCCAGTCACTAGCCACTATGTTCGTAGACAAGAGTTGGCCCGCAAGGCCGGAGGATCTTTGAACAATAATGAACACTAAGATGACTGAGGGAGCATCAGTCAGAGAGTACATGCTCAAGATGATTGCTGCTTTCGAGAAAGCAGAAACCTTAGGGGCTGTCGTTGACCCCGAGAGCCAAGTGGATATGGTTCTCGAATCTCTATCGGGTTCCTTTACTCAGTTCAAGTTGAATTACAACATGAACAAGTTAAATATGAGTTTAACTAAGTTAATGAAGAAACTCCAGATGGCGGAGAAGGTCATGAAGCCTCAATCAAAGGCTATGATTGCTAAGGTTTCTTCCTCAAGAATTGGGCCCAAGCCCAGAAAGTTCAAAAGGAAGAAGGGAAACGCAGCGACACAGCCTAAAGACAAACCAAAGGGCAAGTGCTTCAAATGTGGAATGAAGGGACACTGGAAAAAGGAGTGTCTGGATCTTCAAGCCAAGAAAAATCCCACAGGTAATGTTTTCTATCTAGAGTCTATATCAATGGTTGGATCAACTTCCACTTGGATTGTTGATTCAGAGGCCATTGATCACATCTGTAATTTCTTGCAGGGGTTTAGAAAGATTAGAAGACTCAAGAAAGGTGAATATGGGCTATGCGTGGGAAATAGAGCACAAGTCTGAGCCCTTGCAATGGGAGAGTTGGATCTTATTTTTTATTGTAATAGAATAGTGGTTTTAAAAGATATTTTATATGTACTTAGATTTCGACAGAATTTGATTTCAGTTGCGAAATTAATAAATCAAGAATATTCTGTATCTTTCCATTCTGGTATTTCTATCAGTAGAGATGAAGAAATTTTATGTATTGGGCACATGTATGGAAATCTATTTTTCTTAAACCCTATTAGCAACCAATTAAATAACATTCAATCTAAACCTTTAACTAGGAAGAGAAAGACCAATGCCAATGACTCATATCTTTAGCATCAAAGGTTAGGTTAAATCAACTCAACCAGGATTCAGAGATTAATCCATGATGGGCCTTTGGGCTCATTGAGATTGGAAAATTGGCCTCAGTGTGAATCTTGCCTAATGGGAAAGATGACCAAAAGGTCATTTACCCCAAAGGCGAATAGAGCCAAGGAGATATTGAGTCTTGTTTACACCGATGTGTGTGGTCCCTTGTCTACACCAGCTAGAAGAGGTTTTGAGTACTTCATCACTTTCACGGATGATTGTATAAGGTTTGGTTATATTTACCTGATGAGATGTAAGTTTAACTCTTTTGAGAAGTTCAAGGAGTTTAAGGCTAAAGTGGAGCGTTGGATAGGTAAATTAATCAAAACCTTACGAACGGATCGTTGTGGAGAATAACTCCTTGGTGAATTCAAGGACTATATGGTATATCATGGGATAATATCCCAACTCTCTGCGCCAGGGACACCCCAGCAGAACGAAGTAGCTGAGATAAGGAACATGATATTGATGGACATGGTCCGAAGCATGATGTCTCATGCTACTCTTCCAGTATCTTTTTGGGATATGTCCTGGAAATAGTGGCATACATTCTAAACTTGGCGCTTTCTAAGTCAGTACCTATGACTCCCTATAAGAAGTGGATTGGGCGTAAGCTAAGTCTGAATCATCTCAGGATATGGGGTTGTCCAACTTATATACTGGTCAAGGGAGACAAGTTGGAATTAAGATCAGAATTATGCTATTTTGTTGGGTATCCAAAAGGGATAAAGAGTGGTTACTTTTATCATCCTAAGGAGCAGAAAGTACTGGTTAGTACCAATGCTAGATACCTAGAGGATGATTAAAGTACTTCCACTAAAGGTTTAACTAGGTTGGAATTAGAGGAGAAGTTATCTTCAGAATCAACTTCTTCTGACCCGATTGTGGAATAAGAAGAGGCAAAGCCTCAAGAACCTGTACAAATGGAGCCTCGTCATAGTGGAAAAGTGTCTAGGGTTCTAGAGAGGTGGACTGGAAAAGCTTTTGAGCTTTTGAGGTAGACTGGAGATCCCACTAGATACGAGGAGGCTATTGCTGATGTCGATGCAAATATATGGCATGAAGCAATGAAAGCCGAGATTCAGTCTACGTACTTCAATCAGGTTTGGGATCTTGTAGCTTCACCTGAAGGGATAAAACCCATTGGGTGTAAGTGGGTATACAAGAGGAAGAGGGGAGCGGATGGGAAGGTGGAAACCTTCAAAGCTAGGCTTGTGGGAAAAGGGTGTACTCAAAAAGAGGGAATCGATTATAAGAAAACCTTTTCCCCGGTAGCCATGCTTAAGTCCATTCGTATCCTCCTTGCCATCGGATGTCACTATGACTATGAGATATGGCAAATGGATTTCAAGACGGCATTTTGAAATGGCCATTTTAGTGAAGACATCTATATGTCATAATCGAAAGGTTTTATTGCTAAAGGCTAAGAACATATGATTTACAAGCTTAAGAAGTCCATTTATAGACTTAAATAGGCATCGAGAGCATGGAACATTTGTTTTGATGAGATTGTAAAGTCTTACAGTTTTATTTAAAATGATGATGAACCATGCGTGTACAGAAAACTTGAAGGCATTAATGTGGTTTTTCTTGTCTTGTATGTGGATGACATTCTACTCATTGAAAATGATGTAAGGTTATTGCCATCTACAAAGGTTTAGCAGCCTAGTCAATTCAGTATGAAAGACTTAGGAGAAGCCAGTTACATTCTCGGGATTAGTCTTCTTAAAAATAGGAAGCAGAGAATGTTGGAATTATCCTAAGCGACATACATTGACAAGATGCTGGCCAAGTACAGTATGGACTCATGTAAGGAAGCTTTAATTCCTTGCAGACATGGGTTGTTTTTTTGTTTAAGGGACCGTCCTAAATCTCAAGAAGAAAAAGATAAAATGAGTAGGATTCCCTACGTTTCGGCTGTGGGAAGTCTCATGTATGCCATGCTATGTAATAGGCCTGATATCTGCTTTGATATAGGCTTAGTTATTAGATACCAGTCAAACCCTGAAGAGGTTCATTGGCAGGCTATAAAGTATATTCTCAAGTACATCAGCAAATAAGATATTATATGCTGGTTTACGGGGCTGATGACTTAGTTCCTATAGAATACACAAACTTAGATTTCTAGACAAGTTAGGATGAGAGAAAGCCCACTAGTGGATATGTCTTCACCTTGTCTGGAGGAGCTATTTCATGGGGGAGTATCAAGCAATCTTGCATTGCTGACTTGACCATGAAAGCTGAGTATGTGGCAGCTTCGGAGGTATCCAAGGAAGTAGTCTGGCTTTGAAAGTTCCTCTTAGGACTTGGAGTCGTACCACACATGGACAGGCCGATTGTGATGTATTGCGACAACACTGGAGTAGTATCGTAATCCAAAGAACCCAGGAACCATAAGAAGGGGAATCACATCGAGAGGAAGTACCACCTGATCCGGAATTTCATCTAAAGACGGAAAATCGTGGTGGAACAGATTGCCTTAGAGAATAATCTAGCAGATCCATTCACCAAGCCTTTGGTTGAGAGAGTCTTTAAGAGACACTTAGACGCCATAGGGGTAGGCACCTACTGACTTACGTAGTCTTAGAGTGCAAGTGGGAGATTATTGGAAAATATGCTCTTTTAGACTAGGTTTCTGATGCAAATTTCGAATATTTTAATAAAAGAATTTATCTTCGGGATTTATTTGTGAATTTACATTTTATTTATGCATAATTACGTTTGGAAAAGACCCATTGTGCTTATGTAAGTGGTCCATGTGAATGGTGGTCTTTCACAGTAAGGTATGGATCACGGGTTACTTAACACATAAGCATTTGTTCTTAACCGATTGATGTGAATGAGAATCTCATCATTTCTAAGTTATTATGTTATGAATTCCAAATGGGGAATGGCTTACCTTTAGCCAGTGAGTAGTCCACTCACTTCATGACATAAGCGTATTTCGAATTCGTAGAACAGGACCTGTAGTAGTAGTTTCTTAAAGTACTATATGGTAGAAACCTAGACTACTACTGCTATAGCATGGATTAGTACTCTACGACTTGAGTATGAGTTGGTAGTCTGACAAAGCTGGAAGCATGTACTTTGATATACTTTAGTTAAGGTTCTATCGTAGGACCAATATACTTGAATGTTAGGTATATGTGACTAGTTAGTTAAGACAGACTTGTACAAGATAGTTTCTATACTATATCGCCCCTTGTGGTTGTCTGAATAATCTAAATATCCAGGGCTCTGGGAAACATGACTTGGATGTTTGCATTAAGGTATCTCTCTTGGAAAGTGGAAACAATCCAGAAAGTCGTGGATCATTGGACTAGAAGCCTAAGGATGGTAGATGTCATTTAGAGAGGTGTTAGTACATTTCTCCTCTCTAATGTACAGTGATGTATGGATGGGTATTTAAGTCATTTCACCTGTAGGTCGGAGATTTTGCTAACGCAACATTGTTCTTAGGTCAATATTTTTTTATGGTGATATTAGAAAATATTTAAAATGCAAAATACAGCTATTTATATGGTAAGGGTATTTTGGTCATTTTAGTAGTTAAGGTGGTGTGTCTTTTGGTCCCCAGTATAGACCGTAAGTCCTAATTATATACAAGTTAAGGAATTGGTCTTAAATTAAATACAATTTATTTTATTTAAGTAGCCTTATTCAATTATTGGGTTAGAATAAAATAAAGGTCCACAAAAAGAGAGAATTAATTAAATTAGTTTGGTGGGTTAATTAATTGTTCAAGGCTTTGGCCTAATTTGAATAATTAAAGATTGACCTGAGATTATACTATTATAGGCTTGTTAATTGGACTAGTTTATTTAGGCAGAAAAATTAATTATTTATTTGGTTCTAATTAGAATAATTAATTTGGTCCAAGAGGCTAAACTAAGAGTCCAATTGGCCAAATTAAAAATCCTGTTTAACCCAAGGTTTTATTTAGGTTAAACAGGAAAATAAAGACGTACGTTTTTTTTTCTTCTTCTTCTTGGAAGAGAAAGAAAAACAGACAGCTCTTTTCTCTCTGAAAAATCCCTTAGTCTTGTGAGTTGTTCATCAAATGTGGATTGGGCAGGCCATATACTGGAAGATTGAGAGGGAATTTGGCATTCATATGCACAGACATAGTAGGAAGGTTGCAGGAATCACACCAGTGCACCTATCCCAGTTCCACATATTTCGGTCCAGCTAACTTTGAGAACAAGAAGAGGTAAAAAAAAATTTTCCCTCTCAGAGCCCGGTCAGGCCAGGACTGGCGCAGGCTGAGGTGGTCGGAACCGATTCCGGCTCCAGTCTGGAACTGTTGCTGCGTTTTTTTCTTGTTCTTCGTTGGTTTACTGTGTTTTGCTTCCCCTTTAAATCTTCACTAGGCTGCATACGTATCTTAAGAATAACTTAAGAGTCAAGTCAAACGTAGTTTAAAATGGATTGATATGGTTTGGAAGGGGGGGGTGTTTATAGTTTTGACTCATGGGGGCCAGGAGTATCCATTTACTTACCAACTTAGACTTGATGGAGTGTTTGAGTAGTTTAACCACGTACTACACTATTAGTGGTTGCCTTTACACAATTTAAACTCATGCGGGTCAGGAGTAACTTGTAGTTTAAGCTCGTGCAGTCAAGGAGCAACTTGCAGTTTAAGCTCGTGCAGTCGAGGAGCTTTCTTTTATGCATAGTATCGCGTCAAATATTTGCCATTGGTCGGTCTAATTCTCAACCCATATTCAGCAACTATCTTGTAAGATTCATTTGAGTAGACCTCTTGAACAACATATGGGCCATCCCACTTTGATGTTAACTTATTTGGTTTATGTCCAACAATGATTAGTCTTTTCACAGCGAGCACAAAATCACCACCTTGAAAGGAATGCACTTTCTCGTTAAAAGCTTTGGAAATGCGAGCTTGGTAGCATTCTAACCTTTGTTGTGCCTCTAACATCTTTTCATCAAGTGCTTCTAACTCTTCAAGTCTGAGACGGACATTATTTTCCTTGGTTAGACCTTCTTGAATATCGATCTTCAATGAAGGAATTTGTTGCTCTAGTGGAAGGACAACTTCCACACCATATACCAATGCATATGGAGTAGCTTGGGTTGGAGTGCGGTAAGTGGTCCTCTATGCCTAAAACGCCTCTACAATACGAAGATGCCAATCCCTTTTTGACTTAGGAACTACTTTTTACAATAAATTGCATAAAGTCTTATTGAAAGGTTTAGTGAGTCTTATTGAAAGCTTTAGTGAGTCCTTTAGCTTAGGCATAGTGCATAGAAGATTTGTATTGCTTGAATTTAAACTTCTCTTGCAACTTGTCCATTAAACTATTACAGAATGGCTTGCCGTTATCTGTGATAATATATTGAGGCTTGCCATATCGATAGATAATGTTTACACATATAAAATCAATGACATTTTTCTTTTTTTCTTCTTTTAATGCTACAACTTCTGCCCACTAAGAGAAGTAATCTATTGCAGCCAAGATGTAAAGATGCCCAGTAGAAGACTTTGGTAGTGGTCCAACAAGATCTAATCCCCATATATCAAATGGCCATGAAGCAAGTGTTGGGTGCAATGGCTCAGGAGGTTGATGTAGATAATTGTCATTGAATTAACATACTTGACATCTTCTAGCATAATCTAGACAGTCTTTCACCATAGTAGGCCAATAATATCCCATCCTCTTGATATGAAAATGAAGCTTCGGACTAGATTAATGGGCTCCATATATACCGGAATGAGCTTCTTCCATTACTTGCACAGCTTCTTCTTGACCTAAACATCTCAAGAAGACACCTTCAAACGAACGTCGAAAGAGCGTATCCTTATAGCAAAAGAAGCGGGTGGCATGCCGACGAATATCACTCCGCCTTCATGGATCATTTGGAAGCTTCCCATTTTTGAGATAGTCTACAAAAGGTTGTCTTCAATATTCTTTATTAGTTTCATAGACAAAAATAGAATGGATTTCATGCCCTTCATTATCTTCATCTTCAAAAATAGGCGGTATGACCCATGTTTGACATATAGAAATTTGAATTTCTTGATCATGTAGACAAAAAGTAGAAGCCAATTTTGCCAACGCGTTAGCTTGCTTATTTTTGCTTCTTAATACATGCTCGATTGTCACATCACCCAAATATCCAATAAGTCGTCTCGCATAATTATAATACGGGATCAACTCAGGGTTCTTAACATTATACTTACTAAGTAATTGATTAACAATCAATTGAGAATCCCCATATACTTCAAAATGCAGTCACTTCATATCAACAACCAACTCTAATTCAAGTATAAGGGCTTGGCATTTAGCCACATTATTTGAGCGTCTTTTAGTTAAGGTGAAAGAGTATGATAATACATCTCCTTCAGGGGTAATGAATGCTACACCAGTTCCAGCACCTTCACGATGTGCCGCACCGTCAAAGTACATCCTCCATGGTGAGAGAATCTCAATAACAAGAACATCTTTATCAGGCAACTCATCACTTAGTTCCCCACTCATTAGGGATAGGATGATCAGCCAAGAAATCTGTTAGCACTTACCTTTTGACAGTTTTCTGTTAGACAAAGACAATATCAAATTATTAGAGTTGAAGGTACCACCTTGCTAAACGATCAGATAGCATAAGCTTTGTCATAACATACTTTATAGAATTAGCCTTGGAAATATGGCATACAATATGCGCTTGAAAATAGTGCTTCAATTTTTTAATTGCAATATCAAATCTAGGCAAAGCTTCTAAATTGGTGAATAATTCAACTTATTTGGTGTCATCATTTAACTTAAATAATAGAGTACATTTTCTTTGCCATTGTCATTTTCTTGAGCAAGCAATGCCCCTACTGAGTGTTCTTGCGCAACAATGTATAAAATCAATGGCTTATCCGGAATAGGTGCAGCCATCAGAGGAGGCTTCATCAAGTAAGATTTGATTCATTTGAAAAGTATTGTGACACGCTTTATCCCACTCAAATGGTACACCTTTCTTCATTAGACGACTGAACGGTTGACAGCATCTGACAAGATTTGAGATGAAACTTCGGAGGTAGGTCAACTTTCTTTGTAAACTCTTTAATTCATAGATATTTCTCGGCTTAGGAATTTTCATAATCGCATTGATCTTTGATTGGTCTATTTCGATACCTTGATGACGAACGATGAAACCTAAGAATTTTTTAGAGGTAACACCAAAAGCACATTTGAGAGGATTCATCTTCAATTGATATTTTTGGAGTCGCTCGAAAGTTTTTCTCAATTCTTAAAGATGATTAGCTCATTTATGTGACTTGACCACCAAATCATGCACATAGCATTCTACGATCTTGTGTAGCATTCCGTCAAAGATCTTTTGCTTGCCCTTTGATATGTAGCTCCAGCATTCTTCAAACCAAAAGGCATTACTGTGTAGCAATAGATTCCTTTTGGAGTACAAAAGGCAGTAAGCTCCTCATCTTCTGGTACCATTTTGATTTGGTTATAACTAGAAGATCTATCAATAAAAGATATAACTTCATGGCTAGTGGTTGCATCTACCATCAGTTCAGGAATAGGCAGTAAAAAATCATCTTTTAGGTAGGCATTATTTAGATTTCTAAAATCCACACAAATTCGAATTTGTCCATTTTTCTTCCTCATAGGGTCAATATTTGCAATCTAAGTTGAATACTTAACCTCTCGAATAAATTTAGCTTCAATTAGCTTGTTCACCTCTACTTCAATTAATGGAACCAGTTCAGGCTGAAAAAGCCATTGGGCTTGCTTTACTGGTGTTGCCCCATCCTTTACAGCTAAATGGTGGACAACAATTTTTATGTTTAAGCCAGGCATTTCTTTGTATGTCCAAGCAAAGACGTCTCTAAATTCCTTCAATAGATCGATATAAACATTTTTTTCTTCGGGTGATAAGAGTGCATTTATGTAAATTAGGCGATGATCTTCAATAGTGCCCAAATTTACTTCTTTGAGTTCATCAATTGTGGCTTTTACGCCTTCTTCAAGTTCTGCTGGAGTATGTTCAGCATCTTGTTCCTCGGTACACTCTTTATTAGAGATGGTGATGCGATTACAAAAGGCTACATTTTCTTCATCACAAGGCACATCAGGTGTCACTTGTGTTATTATTTTCAAGATTCCATTGCAATTCACCACCGTTCTTGCCTTAGAGGAGACTTTGCTAGAATGTCTTACATTTGAAGTGATTGTGACTCCAAGCCTTTTGAAAACAGATTTTCTTTTTTTCTTTGGGCCTAACCTAGTGAAGACAGATGGATGTGAATTTATATCTCCTATCCCACAAAAAAGAGATTTCGGTTTTGACATCATTTCATCTTCTATAGTAATATACTATACGTTGGCCCTTTTAATCTTGAGTTGGATAGGAGATGATTGTTGGTAACCCAGGCCAGCACATTCTTTTCCTATTGGCATGCTTCGGGTAGATCCTGAGCTTTGACCCTTTTCCTTGTCGATATTAGCAGGAAGCTTTCCCAATAAGTGTTGACTTTGTAAATTATATCCAGTCTTTGCTAGGAGATTATAAGCATTTGGGTCAAATCTTTCCTTAGTACGCGAGGTCGGTAATTCACCATACTCTACTTTTGCTTCTTTCTTTGGCTGAACTAATCCTTTTATAGGAGTATTTGGTGACTTAACAAGATCAACCTTTGTAAGAGACCAAGTAAGCCCTCCCAGTGGCTTACTGTATGTAGGTTACTTGGTAGCGCTTTCTGCCCATATTGTAACTTTGATATCTTTGGAGAAAGTAACCCTTTTATCTTTATTCCCCCTTGATAAATCGATCTTAATTGATTCACCATCCTTTTTAATATAGTACTTAGCATTAACAATATGTGCCTCATCTTCAGTAAATTGTTTATCATCAGTATCTATTTTTTTCATCACGCCATTTTGACATAATTTGAAATATTGATGCAGGGTTGATGGCACCACACCCTTATCATGGAGCCATGGTCTTCCTAGTAGAATATTGTAGGAGGTCTTGGCATCAATAACATGTAAAAGAGTAGTTGAAAGCATATCTTCAATTAATATACCCAATCGGAGAGTACCACTAGCTCTTTGTCCCCCTTAATTGAAGATTTGTATCATAAGGTAACTTTGGATCAACTCATCCATAGAAATGCCCAACTCTCTTAATGTTCGTGGAGGTAAAATGTTTACTGTCGATCCTCTGTCTAACAATATCTTATTCACTCTCTATTCTTGCATGCAGCCAGCCACAAATAATGGTCTGTTGTGAGGCATTAAGCTAAGCAGCAAATCATCATTAGTGAATTCAATTTCAGTCATGTAGATACTAAGGTCTGTTGAAAACTTAATTCTCTCCATATCTCCTTCATTTATATACTCATCATTATCTTTGTTGCTTTCCTCATCATGTTTTGCTAGCATGAAACAATGTTGAACTTTTCAGCCAGTTCTCTTGGAATGAAATCTTTCAGCGTGAGAGGTGCCGGAGATTTCTTCCAAAAAGAATCATCTACTATTGATGTAGATTTGGCCTTCTTACTTTTAACCTTCCTAACATTTTTCTTTGTGAATCTACTTCTTACCAGTGAAGCTCCACCTCTTGAGGCTTTGGTGCGTTTATTTCTTGTTACAAGCATCCATCCTTCATCTTCGACATGGATAGAAGGTTCTTCAACTTCTTGTTGATATGCTTAGGTAGGAAGGACTTGTCTATCAACTTCAACCTTGACAGGATCAAAACTTCCAAATTTAACCTCCAAAATAATGGATTCAATAGGAGGGATAACAACAGTTGTCAAATTTGCAGATGCTTTGTCTTCTTCAAGGACTATATACCCTTCATGGACTAATTGTATGATCTTATCCTTAAATACAAAACACTTTTGAATTGGATCACCAATCAACCGATGGTACTTGCAATAGTTGGGATCATTTATTCGTCCAACTTCATTTGGATTTTGCTTTTGACAACTTATTAGCTTTAGTAGCTAATAATTCATCAAACATTGAAGAAACATTAGAGTCAAGAAAATGATATTTTTTCTAAGGTTACCTTTTTTCTTTCCTGCGGAGGATCCACCTTCTTGGTCACCTTCTGAGTTATTTTTGAAGAAATCTTTATTGGAGCCGTGACCGTGGCTATGGACTCCTTTACTTTAGTTTTGGAAAATGATTTGCTCCCTTTTCTAAAATCTTATTTTTCTTTACCTTTGTTAGGGTCTTGAATAGGTGCCTTACCCCCATGTACGATAATGCTCAATTCCATATTATGAGCATGGGTCGCCAATTCTTCAAAAGTCTTTGGCATGTTCCCTTTAAGGATATGCTAGAGTCCCCAGTGCATGCCTTAAATGCACATCTCAATTGCAGATGATTCACTTAGATAATCTCTACAATTGAGGTTCAAATTCCTCCATCTATTAGTTTGTCTTTCCATTGAGAGAGTTGGTGAGCTCTACCGTGCTACTGATTCTATGAGTGCTATAGAATCTATTGAGAAATTCTTGTTCAAGTTACACCCAACTGTTGATGAAACTAGGTGCTAGATCAGTGTACCAGTCAAATGCATTTCTTTTGAGGGATCGTACAAACTGTTTCACTAGTAGATCCTCATAAGTTCTAATATTGTTGCATGTCTTGATGAAATGAGCCACGCGCTACTTGGGATTTCCTTTGCCATCAAATTGTTGAAACTTTGGTGGCTGATATCTAGCTGACATTCTCATATCATCAATTCTTTATGAATAAGACTTTGCAGATATGGAGGTGGATTTGCTACCTCCTTCATACTTGTCCTTAATCATACCCATGATGAAGTCTTTAAGCTGTTCCACAGGAATCATACATTCGAAGGATATCTAAATATCTTGTGATTTCTTGGAAGTTTCCACTTCCTCTTGTACTTTAGATCTTCCAGAGGGGCTTGATTTGTTTTGCCAGTCTTCTCAAAGTGATTGATGAGATGTGCGATGGTGAGATCTTGCTCTTGGGAGCGTTTGCCGAGTCCCTCCACTAATTTGTGTGAGGTGCGCAAGTTTTTCCTCCAGACATTGTGTGCTAATCATTATAACCGGTGCCACAGAAGAAACAGTAGAATCTTCATTGAATGAAGCATTAGATTTGAGGTCCCCATGGGGGGATTGAGGTGCAAAGCCAGTACTTGAACTTTGGTTAATTTACTTGGAGATGTTGGTCTTCTCCAATAAAGGTGACATTTTGCGCATTGTTGAAGCAGCATCTTGCTTCAACTTTGCAGTTGCAGGTGATGAGAAAATGCCGAAGTTTTGAGCCTAGCTTTGTGAAAGAGCTCGAGCCTTACTTCTTATTAGCATGCTTTGGCTTGAAGCTTGTGGAGCCTTGCCAACAGTTGTAACAACCTCCATGATAACAACAATCTTTGAACGAGCAGATGTAGTTTTGCTGTTCTTCGGGACCATTGAGTTGATTTGTACTTGTACTTGAACTTGGATTGATTTAAAGGTTGAAGAGAATAGATGGGAGACAAAGATTGTCCCACTAGGCGTGCCAGAAATTTGTAGACGACAAATTTCAAATCTGCAAATAAGACAAGAAAAATATTAAAATTTATAAAATATTTATTAAATATAAAAAGTGGATACAAATCTCTGAAAAAGTCCTAAATTGCAAGATAAGTCCCCCAATTCTTCTTTTTTTGAAAAACGTTAATTTGAGGGCTGAAGAGCTTGATCTTAGATCGAACGGGATTTGATGATGAACACTTGGTTACTAAGCCTTCGAGACTTGTTTGATGCAGATCAAGATGAACACCTTGAAATTTGATGAAGATTTTGAACCTTGATTTGATGACAATTCTGAATCTTGAATTTGATGAAGCTTGAATGTTTGAACTTGTTGAAACTTGAGATGCCTCTTGTTTGTTGAAGCTTGAGGATCCAGATGTGCCTTGATCCTTTAAGGGAAAACCCTATTTATAAGCTAAAAATCCCTTGACTTCAGCATAAATAATCGATATGGGATTTTGAAGAAGTCTCCTAACAAACCCTAATGGACTTGGGTTTAAGATGACCTGGGCTTAATTTATGTTTTAGCCCAATCTCATTTAATCCACATTATATCTGGGTTATAAGATTTTCAAAAAGTCCAACTTTAGGGCCTAGTCCAATTTCATTTAATCCATAATATATTGGATTTAATGTAAAATGGACCATTAACAATAGCCCAATTTTAATAGTCTAATTTCATAATCCATTAGATTTAATGGACTTTTAATGATGGCCCAATTATATTAATTCAAGAATAATTGTATTTATTCATGAATTAATTTTAATTAATCAAGACTAAAATATGACATTTTTAATTCATGAAATGAATTTTCATGAATTTCATTTTCTTGTACTTTTGATTAAATAAAATTTCTCTTAAAATTCTTTGTCTATAGGCTCACTTAATTGAGAAATGGAACAATGTTGAGACTTATGGGGATCTAAAATAATTTGTGTGATTTCTTGAAAGAAATGCATTCAACTAGTACAATGATTTCACATCTAGTTCCATCAATAGTTGAACAAGAGTTTTTTAAGAGATTCTATAGCAGTTGTAGGATTATTAGCATGGTAGAGCTCACTGACTTCCATCAATATAAAGAAGAACTAGTGGTGGGCTACATGAATTGATGGAAATTTTTGAACTCAATTGTAAAGATCATTTAAGTGAGTCATTAATAATATAAATGTGTTTCCAAAGTATGCACGTTCCAATGCATTCTCAAAGGGATCATACCAAAAACCTTTGAGGAGTTAGCTAATCATGTTTATGATAAGATGTTGAGTATTGCTACACAAGGGAGTAGGGGGAAGAGGGGCAAAGTACCTATTCAGGACCCCCCAAAAAACAAAAATAAACAATAATTTAGAAAAGGAAGCAAATCATTTTCTAAAAATAAGGTGAAAGAGTATATGCCAACAACTACAATTCCAACAAAGATTTCTTCTAGGGTAACTCAAAAGGTGACTATGAAGGTAGATCCTCCCCAAGAAAGAAAAAAAGTTTACCTTAGAAGAAAGACAAGATAAGAAATATCATTTCTTTAACTCTGATGTTTCTGTGTTGTTTGACGAGTTGATAGCTATCAATGCAATAGAGTTTCTTGAAATAAAACATCTAAATGAGGTCAGACAATTTAATGATCCCAACTATTACAAGTACTATTGTCTAATTGGTTAACCAATTGGGAAATATTTTATATTCAAAGATAAAATTATACAGTTAATTTGTGAGAGACATATAGTCGTTGAAGAAAACAAAGGCAAATGGTAATCTAACAATTGTCTCAATTGCTCTTATTGAGCATATTATCTCAAAGCAAGCAACTTTTGAAATTAAGTTTGACAATTTTGATCCTATCATGGTTGGAGTTGATGGACGAGTTTTTCATGTTAAGAAATATTTACGAAGAAGTTGAAGAATCCTGTGCAAAGAGTGCTACTTCATCTAATATTCAATCAGAGGATGAAGCTTGAATGATTTTGATGAGAAGAAAAATCGTATAAAAATCTCAAGAAATGGAGTAGGAAACAAATTAATCAGGAAACATGTGTGGAGGTTTTAAAGTAAAAATGACAAGTCTGCATCTGCACTAAAATGTTTCTTATGGAAGAAATCTACAACACCTATCACTTCAAAGATTTTATACTAAGAAGACTTGCTAAAAGTCTTAATATTTCCTTACATAATGAGGGAAGCAAAGAAAGCAATGGTTATGGTATGCAAGAAAAGGATTAGGAGGAAATTGACATTTCCACAAATCTTAGTAGTTGAATGGCTACAATTACATTTGGCAGTGACAACTTATTACTTCTTTCAATGCCTTACAATAGATTATTATTTGTGACTAGATATGTGTAAGAACAAAGGGTGAGTATAATACTACTAGATGGAGAATCGACAGTAAATATCTTACCTCTATGGACATTGAAAGAGTTCGGTATCTTAACTGATAAACTATCCTAAAGTTGGCTTATGATACAAGGATTCAATCAAATAAGGTAATAAGGAAGTGATACTCCTTCAACTTGATTTATTAATTGAAGAAGTGTCTTAAAATGCTCTTCCCATGTTATTGATACTAAAACTTCCTATAATATTCTATTCGGAAGACTATGGCTCCATTTGCCATTAACTCTACACCAATGTTTCGAGTACTATCAAAATAGCATGATGAAAAAAGTAGGTGCTAATGACAGCCTCTTACTAAAACCAATGCTCTTACCACTAATGCAAAGTATTATATTAAATGGTATGATGTCCATTTAATATGGATTCATCCATGAAGAAAGAAGACAAAAAAGTCACTTTCTCTAAAAATATCAAACTTGCAACACTTACAAAAGATTCTAACAAGTAGTTTGCACATGATAAACAACTAAAATGGCTTATCTTATGCCTTGCTAAGATTGATCCCATCGAGCCCCTAAGGTTCTTTTGAAAGGATTTGTCTAACCAAAGGAATGTGTGAAAATGGAGCATAGTTAGTTGCCAACTTAGTGTACAAAGGAAGATTCATTTCAAATACTTATAAACTCCTAGAAAAACTAGATATAATTCACAGAGCTAACTCTTGTTAGGTAAACCTCCTTCGAAAATCAATAAGGAAATATGGTGTAATATAAGCTCTACTCGAAGCATGCTAAACGAAAAAGGGCATACTAGCCTGGGTTATAAACTGCCATCTCCTATACAAATTAAGATTGAGAAGGGAAACATTCAACATATTGCAGTGGAAAACAAAAAGATTTTAAAACCTAGACATGTTTTTAATAGATTAGGAAACAGATACCTTCGAACATCACCATTTACAAGATTGGGAGAGAAAAGAAATCCATTTTGAAGAAACTTGATTTCGCTACTACTTCTAGAGCAAAGAAACATAGAAAAGTTCTTTCTAAAATAAGGATTGTGGTAGCTTGTGATGGAGTTCTAAAAGTTAAAATAAAGATTTCAAGACATGCACTGCCCAATATTGACAAGCATGAAGAAAGTCTGGATTCTAGCAATCACATCACTATCTCTGACAATGACTTTCCTAAGGAAGAAGTTTCTAAAAATACTCCAACAAAACTTAAGAAGGCATGCAAGCTATAGTTGATAAGCTAAAGGGAATAAATTTAACTACTATTGAATATCCTTACCTAATTTATATAAGTGCACTTCTATCACCCGAAGAAGAAAATATCTAGATCAATTTCTAATGGAGCTTAGGGATGTATTTTCTTGTTCATACAAAGAAATGGCAAGCTTAGATCTAAAGATTCATGTCCACCACTTGGCTGTAAAATATAAAGCAATACTGGTAAAGTAAGCCGACCAATATTTTCGAGCTGAGTTAGTACTGCTAATTGACACAGAGGTGAACAAGTTTATTGAAATTGGTTTTAAATGTAAAGTCAAGTATCTAATGTAGACATTAAATATTGTCCCTATGCGAAAAAAGATGGACAAGTTCAAATATGTTGATTTCAGAGATCTAAATAATGTATGCCCAAAGGATGTTTTTCCACTACCTGTCACTAAATTGATGGTAGATGTAGCTGTTGACCATAGAGTTTTATCTTTTATGGATGGATCTTTTGGCCATAATCAAATAAATAAAGCACTAGGAGATGAGAAATTCATTGCATTCACATCGCTAAAGGAATTTATTCACTACAAAAAAAAAAAAAAAGATCTCGGACCACCATAAATAACTAGAAAACTGTCGTATAAACCTTATACGAAGGCTTTTGGTTTGTCTCAAATATTTGCGTCGTTTATATTAAATGATAGTCCAAAAATAGTGGTTTATAATATTTACGATGGGTTATACGATGGTTCCATGTTTCCTCCATAAAAAACTCACAAAAAGTATTGTATATGATAAGATCATTGTATTTGTTAAAATATATACGACGACCATAGGGCAACCGTATATACATTACAGGAAAATTAGTTTTTAGCTACATAAATATTCCGTAGCTAAAATTTCATTGCAAAAAATATAATTTAATTTAACAAATTAAATTTGATAGTAGAAAATATTATTACCTTTCACGACAAAAAATTTCCTCGACAAAAAAAAAAAAAATTCGTTGTTAAAAAGGGGTCAATAGTGACAAAAATTTCCTTGTTAACACAAAACATTTCATTGCTGAAAAGAATCAATGGTGAAAAAAAATTTCCACTTCAACCCAAAACTTTTTTTGTCTCTAATAAGTGTCAATGGCAACAAAAAATTTTCTTGCTAACACAAAAATTTTCTTACTAATACAAAACATTTAGTCACTAAATAGGATCATTGGCGACAAAAAAATTTCCTCACCAAAGCTTTTAATTTTTTTTTTAAAATTAATAAATTTTTGCAGTAGTCCGTGTGAACCTACTACGCCTACTCGTAACCCATTTATTGGCATAGTCCACGTGAACCCGCCACACCTGATTTTAACTCTTTTATTGGTACGGACCATGTGAGCCCGCAGTACCTGATCACAACCTCATTAAATTCACAATTGAGTGCTGCAAAGGAGGTTCAAATGTGTGATCTCGCGCATGGAGGCCTTATGCCTCAGCTGTTCGACTAAGACATCAAATTTGTCTAATCCTTTTTTTATTTAAACTATTCCCAATATTTATTTTTTAATTATTAAAAAATATAATAATTATATTAAATTTTCTATGAAGTAACATTATTCAATGTAATATATTATTTTGTACATTCATAAAATTTTAAAAATTGATATACTATTAATTATATCATTATTTTTATTAAATAATTATATATATATATAGATCGATTAGAAGAAAACTTATACATATATATTTCTAATACACACACACACACACACACATATACATACACAACATATAATATATATATATATATATATATATATGTACACATATGTACACACACACCCACACACATATATATACACATATCATATACACACCAAATACATATATATAGATATACATATATGCATATATATATATATATATATATATACACATATATATCAATGTATTGAGTTTCTAAATCTCTTAGAAAGTATAATTCTCTTATAATTGTATATTGATGTTCTTCTAGTGGAATCATATCAACCGTCCTCTTTTCACTAGAAAGCGTAATCTCTCTCTGATGTCTAAGTGAAAGAGGTGTATGAGCAGTTTTAAGTTCATCATGCTTATAATTTTACTTCATACTTTCTTCAGAAGAAGAAGTATCTACTTTTTTAAATTCAATTTGTTGCAACATTTTCTTCACTCTTGTTTCTACATCAAAATAGTTACCAAGTTTGGCAGTAATCAAAGAACACTTTGTGTTAAACAACTTAATAACTTCTTTTGAATTACTATCGAAGTTTGCAGTATCACGAATGTTTGATATGATTTTTGAAGGACCGCGGGAAATTAAATCCGCATCGAAAATTAAATTTTAAAATTTTCTCGAGCTAAAGTCTAGGAATACTTACTTTTAGAGCATTTTACTTGAATAATCGAAGTTAGATTTGGGTTTGACGATGTTTCCTGAACTAGAACGTTTACTTGTTCTGCAGGTATACCAACCAACCGTTGGCTCCTTCGTATCTAACACTTACTACGTTTGCTAACTATTGACCTTCCAGAGTATTCTCGAACCTCCTATGAACTTCTATTGGTGAAAATAGAACTAGGGTGAAAAAGATTGGAAGAAAATGGAAGAGCTAAACATTAAAGGAAAAATAAAGGATAACTGCGAGAAAAACGATGGCTTTGTCGGCCAATAGGAAAAATAAAAAAAGTTGTGTCTCTGTTTTCTTTTGGGAATTTTTTGGTCAACCTTTGTATACGCACACGTGATGACTTTTAAAGAAAAACAGCTTTCCTATTCCTTTTCAAAACCAAAATAAACCGGCCACACCTTTTTCTCTTTTTTTTTTTTTTAAATTTCGTTTTAACTTTTTTTCCTTATTTATTTTTTGTGGCGGCTAACCTAGGTTTCTAAAATCTATTAGCCGCTACACACAAACCCTGGTGGACTAGGGCTTTTCTTAATTAGTCCAAGACTAAGTAATTAGCTTTCTTATTAATTAATTAATCCACTTGGACCCAATATAAAATTATCTAAGATAATTAATTAATAAATTAATTAAATTAAATTGGCCTAATTAATTATTCTAGTCTAAATTAATAATTAATTAGACTCCGAGAATAATTCTTTCAGTAAGAAATTCACCTAACAAGCTCATATAATAAATAAATTTACTAAGATTATTTAAGCTACTCTAGGGACTAAAAAACATATTATTTTTTGCTACTAAAATAACTAAAATACCCTTACTAACAAATAGTTGTATTTTATCATTTTATATATTCTATTTATCACCATATGAATATATTGATCTCGAGAATAACATTATAAGTGTAGTGCCTTTGACCTACAGGTGTAATGATGAAAATACTCCTCTACGTAACACCTATCATTGAGATAGGAAAAATGCACTAACACATTTCTTAATGACATCTACCATCATTTGATAGCTAGTTCGATAATCCACGACTTCTAGTATGTATCCACTTAGCACATGGAGCTATCCAAAAGTGTAGATACTTAGTCACATTTTTCAAGGCTCTAGATTATTTAGATTATCCCAAATAACCACAAGAGAATGATTTCTTCACGTAATAAAGCATAAAAACTCTATTGTATAAGCCTATCTTAATTAATTAGAGTCATACACCCCACGTATAAGATTATTGACCTTGCAATAAGACCTCACCCAACATACATCAAAGTGTACAAGTCTAGCTTCACCAGGCCACTAATTTATACTCAAGTCTTAGGGCACTCGTCCATGCAGTAGTTGTGATAAACTAATCTTTATTTATTTTAGTACTTTTATAAAGATTATTATTGCGTGGTCCAATTCTACGTATTCTAAATACGCTTATACTATTGGTGTGAGTGGACTACTCACTAGTTATAGGTAAACCATTTCCTATTTAGAAACATAGTGTAATGATCTAAATCTTGATGAAGTGCCCAACTCCATCAATCGATCAAGAATCATTTTTTTGCTCATGTGTTAGTAGCCCATAATCTACACCTAACTGTGAAAGCATGACCTTGTTGGGAAATATGCCATCTTAGACTAGGTTTCTAATGTAAACTTCGAATATTTTAATAAAAGAATTTATCTTCGGGATTTATTTGTGAATTTATATTTTATTTGTGCATAATTACGTTTGGAAAAGACCCATTGTGTTTAAGTAAGTAGTCCATATGAATGGTGGTCTTTCACAGTAAGGTATGGATCATGGGTTACTTAACATATAAATATTTGTTCTTAACCGATTGATGAGAATGGGAATCTCATCATGTCTAGGTTATTGTGTTATGAATTCCAAATAAAGAATGACTTACCTTTAGCTAGTGAGTAGTCCACTCACTTCATGACATAAGCGTATTTCGAATACGTAGAATATGACCTACAGTAGTGGTTTCTTATAGTACTATATGGGAGAAACTTAGATTACTACTACTACAGCGTGGACTAGTACTCTACGACTTGAGTATGAGTTGGTGGTCTGACGAAACTGGAAGCATGTACTTTGATATGCTTTAATTGAGGTTCTATCATAGGACCAATATACTTGAATGTTGGGTATATGTGACTAGTTAGTTAAGACAAACTTGTACAAGATAGTTCCTATACTATATCGCCCCTTGTGGTTGTCTGAATGATCTAAATATCCAGGGCCTTGAGAAACATAACTTGGATGTTTGCTTTAGGGTAACTCCCTTGGAAAGTGGAAACAATCCAGGAGGTCGTGGATCATTGGACTAGAAGCCTAAGGATGGTAGATGCCAATTAGAGAGGTGTTAGTACATTTCTTCCTCTCTAATGCACGGCGATGTATGGAGGGGTATTTTAGTTATTTCACCTGTAAGCAGGAGACTTTGCTAATGCAGCATTATCCTTGGGGTCTATATTTTCTTATGGTGATATTAGGAAATATTTAAAATGCAAAATACAACTATTTATATGGAAAGGGTATTTTGGTCATTTTAGTAGCCAATGCGGTGTGTCTTTTGGTCCCTAGTATAGATCGTAAGTCCTAATTATACACAGGCTAAGGAATTGGTCTTAAATTAAATGATTTTATTTAAGTAGCCTGATTTAATTATTAGGCTAGAATAAAATAAAGGTCTACAGAGAGAGAGAATTAATTAAGCTAATTTGGTGGGCTAATTAATTAGTCAGGGCTTTGACCCAGTTTGAATAATTAAAGATTAACTTGGGATTAAACTAATATAGGCTTGTTAATTGGACTAGTTTATTTAGGCAGAAAAATTAATTATTTATTTGGTTCTAATTAGAATAATTAATTTGGTCCAAGAGGCTAAACTAAGAGTCCAATGGGCCAAATTAAAAATCTAGTTTAAGCTAGGGTTTTATTTAGGTTAAATAGGAAAATAAAGACGTACGTTGTTTTCTTCTTCTTCTCAAAGAGAAAGAAAAATAGACGGCCTCTTTCCGTAGCTGCTTCAGATTTTATTGATAATCTAGCTACTTTAAGAAAACCTTTCCAAGAATTATTAAAGAAAGATAAAATCTTTACATTTAATCGATATTTAGAATATCAAGTAAAACAAGTTAATCTTAAATTTCAAGATCTTCCAAAATTAAACCTACTATCAGATAAGGATGATTTAATTCTAGAAACTTATATTCCTATAGGACTTACACATCTCGATTATAAAGCAAAATATATTGCTGCATATATTGATAGTGATTCAGGATCTTGCTTGTGTAAACCAAAGTGTTTTTGAACACAATATCATTAGACTTTGAAAATAATTAAAAGAAAAGCTATTTCAAAGTGTATATATATGTATATATATATATATTTATATATGTATACATATATGGATATGAACATGAATATATATATATATATATATTGAATATATGAATTTGTATATATATTTATATGAATATGTGTGTAGATATAAGTATGTATTATATTATATATGACTGTTTGCATACATACATACATACATACATACATACATACATACATACATACATACATACATACATACATACATGAAAATATAGAAGTATATATATGAATATGTATATTTTATATATAAGCATATATGAATATATATATATATATATATATATATATATACATATATATGAATATGAATACACACACACACACACACACACACATATATATATATATATATATATATATATATGTTCATGTATACAATACATACATATATGCATATATGTTAGAGTTATGCCTTAAAACCAATCCATTTGTACCATGTATTTTATTTAATAAAGGCATTCTTTATCTTTTAGTTTCTTTGTTTCATATGTGTATATGTATAAAACTGATAGATAAAGTCCCTAGCATAATGTACAGTACTAAGAAAATCATGATATGAGATTCCTGCTACACTATGCAATACTTATGCTTAAACTATCTATAGTCATAGTATTAATAAGTCAAGTCATCATTAATGCACTAAGACTAGCACGTGTTAAACTTCTTGATTGGATCAAGTGGTGGTTCTCACATCCGTGGGTATTATGATAATCAAAGTTAACACGTAGATACTTGTTACATGAATAAGTACATTGGATGATCTAGCTATGAGAAAATTACATGGATAACTATTTAGCACCAATGACAGAATCTCATTATAGAAAATGTGCAAGTATCTTTAGACTTGAAATCTCCAAGGTACTTTATTAGCTGAGTATTGTACTTTAATTCTAATCTTTGGAGTGTCATTGGACCACCCATAGGATGGATATTGGATACAATATAAAGTCAACGAAAGTAGTTGAGAGGGTCAATAAATGATTTATCACTCCTAATAGTAGGGGCATATTTCTCACTGCCACTTGTAGGGAATAATTACTCAAGAAGTCCTTGGCCAAGGTAACTATGTATTGGAAATAGTTCCAAATGATGTACATGCTGAGTAATGGATTTTAGAACAAGTACTAATAATTTGAGTTAGCATTAATTATATTTTAGAAAGAATTGGTACTAATTCCATACTCTAAATTAAATGAGATACAACATGATTAAAGAAGTTTATTGTACTGATATTTTGCTATTGAAAGATTCAAATCAAACCATTTGACTTTCTGAACTTTTGGGTGATCATGATGCATTACTAAATTTCACTCATGATATGCTAAATACAAATTTATTAATTAGAAAATTATTAAATTAATCCTAATTAGAGTTATTAAGTTAGTTCTAATTATCAATGATTACTAATTAGTGCATATTTAGTTGTTAATTGATTAGAAAACATAATAGGTCACACAAAATAGTGAAATTGGTACTCAAAATATTATATAATAATATTACGGGATTGATTTGTGAGGAGAAATAATTATTGTGGGCTAATTATAAAGTGTTATAATTGTTTGAATAAAATTACAAATATTTAAAGCTTTAAGACCTAATTGCAATTTGCAAAACCCAAGCCGATTGAGGAAAAAGCGCTCTGTACGTTTCCTTGTTCTAAAGGTGGTGGATAATATATATAGCAACAGAGATTGTTCTATGTTGTATTCACACAAGAAGACAAAAAGGAAAACAAGCGTTGTTTTTCTTTTAGGAAGAAAACATAAACTTTTTTTCTTTAAAAAGACACATAAAACTTTTTCCTTTTATTTTCCTATTTGTCTCATGAAGAAAAAAAAAACCTAAGCCGCCATAGTATTTTTTGCTAGCATAGAAATTACGTGATTTTTGAGTACATTTTCGTGGACTTTATTAGAGAAATTTCTATACTTAAAATTTGGTGGTTCACTTAGAATACAAGTGATCCTGTTATGTGAAATTTGTTTTAATTTTTGTTACGCATTATTTGATATTGCATGATCAAAATTCAATAGTAGTATCAGAGTCATTTCGTATGTGTTTTACGTATTTATTATTGTTGACGTCATTTTTAGCCGATCCATTGCAACGGTAACTTTTTGCCGAAGCCGATATGAATTCTGCCAAACGGATTATGATGTCAAGGAAAATCCTCAGTGGCTGTACCAAGTTAACATCGGAATCAAGAGCCGATGAGTCATCACCCGCACACTTTAGCACAATCGGTAAGACATTACCGTTCTCAATTGCCAAGGACAGGCCACGAAGTGGGATCTTCTCCACATTCGAAAGTCGGCAGCTATGCCACAGCAAGTATAAAGCAAGCAGGAATCCCAAATTGAAGACACCAACACTCATCTCAAACCAAATTACCAAAATTTTCCAGTTTTCAATTCCTTTTTTTTTTTCGCATTTTACAGTTTTCTTCATTGCTTCCATTTACAGCTTTTCTTATAGCTTTGTTTATAGCTTTGTCCACGTTTGCTTTATAGTTTTCTTTACTTCTTTGATTACAAATTTTCCGTTTGATGTTGCTTTGATTATCAATTCCAGTGTTCTATATTTATTCATCATTTTAATCAGAATGCATTATGTTTAGTTCCGTTTTGCTTTTCGCATGCAATATTTCTACTTACTTGGACCCTTTCTATAGTAAGTTTAAGGAACCCACATCTTTTAAAGGTCCATTTTGCTTTTCGCATCATTTTAATCAGAATGCATCGTGTCAGTTCCATTTTGCTTTTCGCATGTAATATTTTTGCCTGTTTGGACCATTTCTATAGTAAGTTCAAGGAACTGACATCTTTTAAAAGGTTTGGCTCATCTATTCATCTTTCCATCAAACTGTTTATGTTCATCGAAAGATCAGCCAGTCAACATTTTCGTCGGCTCCCCTTTCGTAAGGCTACATAAATGGACACGCCCAATGAGACACAAAGGGTAGTTGTTACATGTAATTGCGTTTAGAACGTATTATGGCTAATTCTTAGTAGCAATCCCTAGGTCCTTCATCGGATTCATCTGGTCGCCCTACTGTTCGAACTTTACGGGGGGCGTTTGATCCTGCAATGATGATGTTTGGGAGCACCCAGGTTACCTTCCGTGAGCAATAGTGGGTGCATACTTTGCTCCTCCCCAGTTATCCCAGTTAACACTCATTTCTCTAATCGCTCTATGATAGACTATGGAGTAGTGTACAGGCGAACTCATTCAGAGCCTTATTCCTCAGTTCACCACAGTATTTCGACATTTGCTTCTGAATGAGCTTCATAATTTTGAACAAAGGTAAAATGCTCACGGGGCACCTTAGGTAGGTGTGTATCCTTCCCCCTCATCCATTGTTGCACCTTCTTATGGGTCGGTACAATTATTGCGCCAAAAGTAGTTTATGCTAATGCTCGGGGAGAACCAAGGGAATCTGGGGTTAAATGCACCCGGTGTGATTCTTACAGAACCTTTCCCAAGAAGAACTCCACCATATCCGGTGCAGGGACCTAGCTGCCAACGGGGGCACAGATGTTCTATGATCAGAATGCTACCCCAAATAGGAATGTTGACTCTTCATACGAAGGACCCTAAAGCTACATTGCAACTGTCTTGATTGTGTATCCTGTTACTACGACAGTTAATCCAATGTAGGGGGCAAGGTATCCTGAGATGGCTTCATTCCCCGGACAAGGTTCTTGACCTACTGTGGTAGGTTCTCCTATGCAAACTCAACAGCCAATGCCATCAGCTGATGTCGGCTCAATAATGAAGGCATTGCATTGACAAGCTAGAGACCGGCCAGTGTATCAAAAGCCGTACCTAGAATGGGTAGACTCTATAGCAGTACTACCACGAGGATTTATGTTGCCTGAGTTCTCCACATTCTCTGGAGAGGATAACAAGTCCACTATGGAGTATATAGGGAGGTTTATAGGATAATGTGAAGGGTTCGGGGTAGTGATTGGCATAAATTGCAGTTATTCTCTTTATCCTTAATAGAGGCAGTGCTTACTTGGTATACAAACTTGACGCCTGATTCCGTGCACTTATGGGCCGATATGGAACGAATTTTTCATGAACATTTCTTTAAACCGGCACCTGAGGTATCTAAAGCTGATCTTTTAGCAGTTAAGCAGAAATCATCCGAAGGCATTGCAAAATTCATCGAGTGCTTTCGTCAAACTAAGGCCAAATGCCAAAAATGGAGTGTGCCTGGATAGTCATCAGTAGAATGAATCCGTAGCCCAAAGAGTTCCTCATCCTACAGGATTTTTCTGATCTATCCCGTTTGCTGTCTCAAGCCGTTGGATAGAAAAAATGATCAAGGAAAAAGAGAAAAGGCGATCAGTCAAGTTTTCTCAATGACAAACCATGATATTGGTAATGGATGATGTTACTGATAATGAGGAAGAACAAATGCTAGATGTGGTGGTGGCAGAATTAGTAAAAGGTGCATCTTACACTTGTCTTTTTTTGAAGCTTAGCAAAGGGAAGGAGGAAGCTTCTCCTGCAGGTCCATCCACATACACATTCGATGTATCCAAGGCTAAGTAAATCTTTGATCAAATTGTCAAAGACAATCATATTCATCTACTGTTTGGTCACAAGCTTCCGGGGCCAGAGGAATTGAAGGGTAAGAAATACTGTAAGTAGTATAATTCGTTTTCCCATAATACTAATAGCTGTGTGGTTTTTAGAAACACAATGCAGAAGGCTTTACAGGATGGAAGGGTAAGATTTGCTGACAGACGAGAGGAAACCTTAGCCGATACAGACCCATTCCCAATAGCAGATGCAAACCTAGTATAGACACGTGAAGAAGACATAGAGCATGAGTTAGGAGATTCTCCCGTCCAGAGGCAGTCCGAGATTTTGGAAGGAAGTAAACCAACGTTCCAAAGGCTAGACAGATAGCTGTCAGTTTTTACTTGGCTTACAGTTTCGACCTTCGCAACCTATTTCTAAGGGAAGGATGAGAAATTTGCAATGCAGGTGCCTTGCAAAGTGCCATTCTTCTCAGGCCATTGTTCCCAGCTCACGAAAACTTAGAAACGGCGAGAACAAAGGAGACGGGCTTAGCAGAAACAAGAGTTGGAAGAATGGTCGGAGAAACAGGTATATACTCTCACGAGTCATAATATGCTCAGCATTCTTTTGTCATAATTCTGAGCAAAGGCCGAGCAAGAAATGATAGAAGAAGATTACTACGCAACGGAAGCAACGACCGTTGAGCTCATCAATTTTAAAGTAACATCGGAAGGGATGTTCTTTCTGATCCCCACGACAGAACATTCTAATCACCTCAAACTGCTGTACATTAAGGCACACATCAATGGAAGACCTTTTTCTCAGGTTTTCATTGATGGGGGAACTGTGTTGAATGTAATGCCGTTGGCAACTTTAAGGCATTTGGGCAAGGATCAGCATGATCTATCTTCTATTGATGTACAAATGCTTAATTTCACCGAGGAGGCTGCCAAGGTAGAAGGGGTGATCACTTTTGAGGTGGCCGTAGGATCTAAGATTAGTAAGACTGTTTTCTTTGTAATCACGGCAAAGCTGGCGTATTCTGTCTTACTAGGTAGGGATTGGATTCATATGAACCATTGTGTTTCGTCAATGCTTCACCAAATGATGTTGATCTGGGATGGAGAATAAGTGGAAGGGATACCAGCCGATCCCAATCCTTTTTTTGCAGAAGTGCACATGAACGAGACAGTATTCTACCATTCTACTTTTGACCCGAGCCATTACTCTAAGTTCACCATGGCCCATAACCAGATCACAACTAAAGGGCTAGAGGATTAATCTCTAAAAATAGAAGACCCCGTTCGGCATGAAACTGGTTTCGTTGCTCAGGACCCGTTAACGAAAGTGGACATTCGGGAACCTGGGGAGAGCAGAACCACAAAAGTAAGCTTGTGTTTAACTTTTGATCAGTAGAATGCTCTAATGGTATTGATTTGTAGGTACAAAGACTGTTTCGCATGGATTATCATGAGATGTCAGGACTAAACAAAGGCATTGTAGAGCATTGCTTGCCAATCAAGGAAGGTTTCAGGCCTCATAAACAACCTGCCTGGTGTTTTAATCCCACTCTCTTACCCAGGATCAAAGAAGAAATTGAGAGGTTACTTCGTTGTGGTTTCATCCGTACATATCGATATGCAGATTGGGTATCCAACATTGTGCCCGTCATTAGAAAGAACGGACAGCTGCAGGTTTGCGTTGACTCTAGAAATCTAAATTTGGCCACTCTAAAGGATGAATACACCATGCCAATGGTCGATATGTCGGTGGACTCCACTGCAGGAAACCAATTCTTAAGTTTCATGGACGGATACTCTAGATACAACCAGATATTCATAGCTGAAGAAGATACCAGAAAGATAGCTTTTCATTGCCCAGGATCTATTAGTTTATTCGAATAAATAGTTATGCTATTCAGATTGAAGAACGCTAGAGCTATATTCCAAAGAGCCATGAACCTCATTTTCCATGACCTTATCGGCAAAACCATGGAGGTTTACATTGACAATTTAGTAGTTAAGTCACCCACTTTTTCGCAACACCTATAGTGGTTGGAGTAGGCTTTCTTTAGAGTGCGCCAACACTAGTTAAAAACTAACCCCGCCAAATGCGCATTTGGAGTTTTAGTCGAAAACTTCCTCGGGTTCTTGGTGCATCAAAGAGGGATTGAGGTGGATCAGAACAAAGTAAGGGATATTCTGCAGGTAAGGCCACCGCAAACCAAAAAAGAGCTCCAAAGTTTTTTAAGAAAACTCAAATTCCTGTGACGCTTTCTGGCAAATGCCGTAGGTAAGCAGAAGGTGTTCTATTTTTTGCTCCATTTAAAGTTATTATTGGACTTTATTTGGAAATCAGAGCATTAAGCGGCATTTAATCAGATCAAGGCGCTTTATCACGACCACCAGTTTTGGTACCTTCACAGTATAAGGTACTTTTGAAAGTGTACATTTCAGCGGCTTCGGAGTCTATCAGCTGTCTGCTGGCTTAGAAAAATGCACAAGAAGTTGAAATAGAAGTCTACTACCTTAGTCGAAATCTGACGGACACCAAGACCAGGTATCCCCCTGTTAAGAAACTATGCTTGTCTTTATATTGTGCATGTGTAAAGCTAGAGCATTATTTGCTACCTAGGGAAGTGCAAGTCCTGTACAAAATTGATCTCGTTAAATACTTGCTGAATTGACCATTGTTGCAAGGACGGTTAATGAAATGGACTATTAAGTTACACGCTTTTCCTTAACTCATTTACCTTTGAAAACGGAGAAAGGTCAGGTCATAGCCGATTTTTTTTAGTCGAGCATCCATGTGTGAAAGGGCCCAACACTGAAAAGGAAGTAGTACAGGGGTACATCTCACATAAGCCATAAAAGTTAGAATTTGATGGATCTAGCACACAGAGTAAGGCAGGCACTGGGTTGGTTATAGAGGCTCCCGGCGGACGACAAGGAAAAATCTTATTTGAGTTGAATAAAGGGACCTCAAATAATCAAGCGGAATACGATGCTCTCATTTTGGGATTTCGGATCCTAAAGGTTTTGGACACACAAATGATCAATATAACATGGGATTCTCATATTTTTATCTGACAAATTTTAGATGAGTATAAATGTACTAACCCTGTGTTATTGGATAAGTTACACGAAGTGCGAGAACTGTTGCCATACTTCTCGGAAGTTATCTTGACTCATGTTCCTCGAGGTAAGAACCGGGGGACAAACGACTTAGCTCAGACGGCTTTAAGTTTAAGAAAAGAGTCGGGATGATAATATGTCAACAAATATTGGAAAAAAGACACGAAGAAGATTGGCGATCCGATATCGTCTCATACTTGCGGAAGCCTACGGGCCAGGTTTCACAGGAGCTTAAATGTAAGGCATTGAACTTCATACTGATCGATAATGACTTATTTAGAAGAAGTCATACAAGAGTTTTGCCAAGATGATTGTCCAAGCGAGAAGCAGTGCAGACATTAGCCGAAGTACATGAAGGCCTATGTGGTGCTTATCAGGTGGGTCCTAAGCTGAAATGGACACTGTAACAACATGGATTTTACTGGCCTTTGATGACTATGGATTGCGTGGCTTACGTAGCCAGGTGCGAGGTATGTCACAAGCATGACCCATTGACTTATAATCCCATCACGGACTTACATCCTATCATCAAGCTGTGGCTATTTAGGGATTGGGCTCTAGACGTCATCAACAAAATTCACCCACCGTCAACTAAAGGGCACACCTTCATTCTATTGGCAACCGATTACTTTACTAAGTGGATAGAGGCACATGCCCTAACCAGAGTAACCCAGTCTGCTGTGATCGCCTTCCTTCTGCTGAACATCCTCTTTCGATTCGGCATACCTGAAACCATAACGGCTAATCAAGGGACTATGTTCACAGGAGATAAGGTACGCAACCTTCTAACTCAATTCCAAGTTAAGTTGCTTCATTCCTCCCCATATTATGCACAGGCCAACAGTTAAGTTGAGGTGACAAACAAGACTTTGATCAGTATGATCCAAAATTCGATAGAAGATAAACCTAAAAGATGGCATGAAACCCTTCAAAAGGTGTTGTGGGCATATCAGAACGCTTACAAGACCACAACGGGTTTCATTCTATTTCGGCTGACATATGGACAAGATGCAATGCTACCCACTGAAAAGAAGGGTTAGTTGGCATGTCTGTTCCCAGCAAACTTCATCGGAGTTCTAGCGCTGCGATTTCAGTCGTTACTAGCCGAGGAGGGGTAGTTTCCGTTGGAGGCTCAGGGGCTATTGTTGTAGGAGGCGTAACGAGTTTGTCAACCGCTATTCTCTCTGATGAAGGCGCTTCGGACATAAATATAGTAACTGGTTAGGGCGGAACGGCCGAAGTCCCTTCCTCTGTTGTTGTCATTCTTACAGGAGATAGGGTGTATAGCTGCCGATGATTGTGAGAAAGAATCAGAGATCACCAGCTGGCTGGTTTTCTATTTCTACAAAGGAAGGCAGTATGTGATTAATTCTGCACCAAAGGATGGAAAGCATGGGAAAATAAGAAAATGTTTTCAAGCCTAACCTTGACAAATGCCGGAGTATGAAGGGCCTGTCGTCTCTTTGACCACCTCAGCAATAGGAGAACTATTGCTTATTCTTCTTCCTTTTTCTCGTCGGCAGGTGGAAGTATGGGGATTCTTTTTGTTGGTGGCTTATGGAACAGCAGCACAATGATTGGGCTGGCAGAGACTTTGCTCTGCTTACTTTTCTTCGGTGCAGACATTTCTACCACCACCAATGCCAACCCTGCCAGTCTAGGCAACCACGTTTCTACAGGGCCGGAAAAGAGCATTTTGCTTAGCAGCCGCCACCACCACAGTTGAAGTTTGGCGTGGCCTCCCTGATAACCTGAAAATGATAAAACTCAAAAGAGTGGAGAACGGTTAAAGACCTATCAGCTAAAGTCCGCATATCTTCAGCCGATAGGACAGATATAACAGAGTAAGAAGAGATATGACTATGGTCAGTGGGAATATCTTGAATTAGCCTAAATTGCTGTGAAAAGCAATGTGGGTTTACTGTTCACATGAGGACTTAGCACTCTAAGCACCTGGTTTTGCCCTAAGAAGGAGTTCTCAAAGAGCATACCATTCGGGCTTAGATGGTTTTTTGAGAGGCTTTCGCTGTCTCGGCGAGTTTCGTCAGCCAGAGGGGGCCTGTCTCTCGGCCGGAGTAAGGATAAAAGTGGGGCGTGTTCTGAAGCTAGTTCTGATGGAGGTAAGCCATGATAGTACTGGTAGAAGACCTATTTGCAGGAGTCTTCAACAGCCGATAGCCGGTGGCTCGGTCGGCAGAACCCGCAAAGCCTCCGGAGATAGTATTAACTCCGAATTAGGGGAGTTATTGATAAAGCCACAGCTGCATAACCCAGAGAGGGCCTCCAAGATTTGTTGGATCACTCCCAGCCGATAGGGTTGAAATCATCTGGTTCATCAATAAATAAACCAAGGCCAGAACCAGGGAAGTAAGGTCACAAAATCTTTTCTTCCTTAGCAGAGCCGATACATAGTATCGGTACTCATTGCTTATCCCCGCCGAATGGGAGTAGAGGATATACTTATAGAGTCATAGCCAGAGAAAGGCAGATTGTTCCTACTCTGACGGAACGGGGCCGACACCCCTTTTGGCGGCCATAAAATTTTCATAAAAGGCAGTGGATTTATCTAAATGGGCTTCGACGGCAAGTAGGTTTTCTTTGTTGTGTAGGGTAGGGATCTCATCACCATCGCAACAGAAGCCCAAGATAGTGCAAATGTCTAGTATCATAGGGGAGAACATGCCATGAGGGAAGATGAAGCTGTTGATCGTTAAGGACCAGAACGGCAAAACAGTTGAGAATAAATTGCGGTCGAAGGTCATCTCGAAGTCAAACATCATGATAGTGTCGCGGATGCCCCATTGCTCCCAAAGGGCACTATAAGTAGCCTGACAACGGTCCACTATTCCCTGTAGTTTATCAGGGGACGTGACCAGTGGTAGAAAGAGAAGGGTAGGCCAGTCGTGGAAAAGTTATCCCATTTCAAGGGAAGGGTAAAACCCTCTATATAGGCGAACTGCAAATGTTCTGTAGTGACTTCTGTCAGCAGTAGCCGAGGGCCCAAGGCGTAAACATTAGCCTCGGCTGGATCAGAGCCAAGGGAGAATGATCAACAAGAGTGACCATAGAGAGTTAGATGTTTGCTAATTCAAGAAATATGCAAGAAATGGGGGAGAATTTCACAAAAAATATAGAAATCTAAGTAAGATAGAGTTATTGTAGAAGAAGGATTTCGTATCAGTGAAGGAGGAACGATAGGGACCACGGCTATTTAAAGAGGAGTTTCAAAAGACTAGCTGTTCGCAGGCTTCAAAGCTGAGGAGTTGGCACCTTTCTACAATGATCGGGATGTTCTGACTCTGATAGAAAAGAATGATTACGAATTAAAAAGGGTACGATTCCCGTTGCTTCACTTGTTCGCACCATCAAAGCAATGGAACTCGAGGGGGCTTGTGTTGACGTCATTTTTAGCCGATTCGTTGCAATGGTAACTTTCAGCCGAAGTCGATATGAATTCTGCCAAACGAATGAGGACATCAAGGAAAATCCTCAGCAGCTGTACCAAGTTAACATTGGAATCAAGAGCCGATAAGCCATCACCTACACACCTCGGCATGATCGATAAGATATTATCGTTCTCAACAGCCAAGGATGGGCCACGAAGCTGGATCTTCTCCACATTCGAAAGTCGGCAGTTGCACCACAGCAAGTATAAAGTAAGTAGGAATCCTAGATTGAAGACACCAACACTTATCTCAAACCAAATTACCAATTTTTTCTAGTTTTCAATTCATTTTTTCTATATTTTACAGTTTTCTTCACTGCTTCCATTTACAGCTTTTCTTACGGCTTTGTTCACGTTTGCTTTACAGTTTTCTTTACTCATTTGATTACAAATTTTTCGTTTGATGTTGCTTTGATTATCAATTCTAGTGTTCTTTATTTATTCATTATTTTAATCAGAATGCATCGCGTTCAGTTCCATTTTGCTTTTTGCATGTAATATTTCTGCCTGCTTGGACCCTTTCTATAGTAAGTTCAAGGAACCCACATCTTTTAAAAGGTCTAGCTCATCTATTCATCTTTCCATCGGACTGTTTATGTTCATCAGAAGATCTGTCGATCGACATTTCCATCGGCTCCCTTTTCGTAAGGCAATAATTATTATTTTGAAATTGATTCATAAATAAATTCGAATCTGCGAAATTATTTCACGAATGTTTTGATTTTGAAAAAAATTCATTTTAGTTGGTTATTATTATTTATTTATTTATTTATTTTTTGCATATTGATTACTGAATTTGGTTTCAATAAAAGGATTTATGAAATCCTGAGAATTTTGTTTACAGAAAAAAATTATTTTGATTATGATCAAAATTGATTTAGAAATGTAGATTTTTGAATTCTGTAACCAAAATTGTTTAGGAAATAGCTTTTTGGATTTTTGTTCACTAAAAGGTTTAGCAAAAAAATTGGTTGATAGAAAAAAAAAAGCAAATAAGAAAGAAAAAAAAATGGGTAGCAAAAAAGAAAACTATTTTGTCCAAGTCAGTGACTCCCTTGGCATTTTTGTTCCAAGACAGCTGGCCACCACCTTGAAGATTTGATATCAATTGAATCGGTTTTCACTAATTAAAAAAAAAATCTTTCATTTTTAATTTAATCCACGAATATTTTTCCTACTTCAAAAAGGACCCAAAGGTAATCTAAAATTTGTTTTGGACCCACAAATGTTTTCTAAAATTTGATTTTGGGCTAACTATTTTATTTTTCTAAAATAATGATTTTTCTTATTATGTTTTAAGCGTATTTTAGCTTGTTGGCTTGGTTATGAACTTAGACCAATTTAATTTTGTGTCTTGCATTTTTTATTACTTTGTTTTATATAAATAGGGCATGCATGTCTTGTTTTTCTCTATAATTCGTTTGTAATTTCTCTTTTCATCTAATTTTTCTCGAATGTAACTTGAGATTTCTTCATTAGGAATTCATGTAATTAGATTATATAGAGTAGATAGGAATATAAATTAATTTTACGAGCTTATAAAGATGGTGACTAAGGACAAAGCGAGAGGAAAGTAAGACTTTCTTCTCAAACATGCTTGAACACATAAGTCTGACCAAAATTAATTTCCTACTTGGCTCAAGAAAATTAATCTAATAAAGTCCATAAACAAACCATATAATTGAGTCTATTACAATTTTGTCAATTCATTGATATTATGCATGCGAAACAATGAGACCATTAATTAAAAAATTAAAATCCATCAAACAATAATAAATCTAATGTCTTCCATTAATATAGTAAAAATGAGAGTACTTTTTCGAGATTAGGTTGTTGGGCATACCCAAGCCTACTCAACATTGACTATGTTCAAGTTATGAAATTTGATTCTGAATTAATGGGTTGGACTTAACTAATATCTTTACCCTAGTGGGCACACCCAAGTATAAAGAATATTAGAGGCAATGTTGGGTTAGCACTAAATACTTTAAGATTAAAAGATGTTAATCACCCAATGATATAGTAGTTACATTTAATGCAATTGTATTAGATACATACTATTGAACTTAAGAGTGATTTGTTGGGCATGCCCAAGGCCATTCCTAAGGAATTTGGATACCGATCCACTAGGAAAGCTTCCAATGGACTTTTCCGAATGAATAGTGGGGGCTATTGATTTGAGAAAAATGGTGGAATAAATGCACATTTAATTAAAGATTTAATTAAATGCATCATATGTGCATATACATAGTATAATGTCTCTTATTTTTCATCTAGGTTATTTGCATCATGACTACAAATTTGAACCTATGTAGCATTTTGGAATCAAATAAGTTAAATGAATCCAAATTCTTGGATTGGTATAGAAATTTAAGAATCATTCTCAAATAAAAAAAGTTGTTCTATGTGTTTGATACTCCTATTCCACTACCTCCAGCTGTTGATAAGCATGAAGTCCAGAAGAAGCACCAAGGGGACAGTGACTCAACATCTTATATCATATCGGCATCTATGACTTTTGAGCTTAAAAAATAGTATGAGCATATAGATACTAATCCTATTATCTTCTATCGAAGGGAGCTATTTGATAAATAAGGTAGAATGGAGAGATATGAGATCTCTAAATAGTTGTTCCATTCCAAGATGGTAGAAGGCACTTATGTGGCCACTCATAGACTAAAAATATTGGGAATAATTAAGAAGCCTGGCTCACTTTATTTTGGTATGGATTATGAATTAAGTATCGACTTAATTCTTCAATCTTTGCCAAGTAGTTTTTTGCATTTTGTGGAAAACTACCAGATGAATAAGATTGAGACCACTATACTTGAGTTAATCAACCTTCTCCATGGAGTCTTCTATGAAAAAAGAAAATAATACAATCATGTTAGTTGATTCTTCAACTTCTAAGAAGAACAATATTTATAAAAAGAAGAAGAAGAAGAATCTAACCAAACCAAAAAGTGGTGTGGAGATGAAGGAGATAGCTACCAAAGGTCCATGTCATCATTGTGGCAAGATGAACCATTGAAAGCACAATTGCAAAAGCTACCTGGACACCGTCACAAAAAAGAAGGAGAAGTAGAAGCATGCAAACACTTATACTTCTACTTCTGGTATGTTTATGATTGAGATAAATACTACTTTTAATAATGAGATATAGGTATTGGATATTAGATATGGATCTTATTTATGCAATAATTTGTAGGGATCAAGAAGCAATAGGAAGCTCGAGTAAGGTAATATTGACCTATGCGTTGCAAATGGAGCAAAAGTTGTTACACTTGCAGTAGGAACTTATCATCTACACTTGCCTTCTAGATTGATTCTAGAACTTACAAATTGTTATTATGTTCCAGTTGTATTAAAAAACATTGGGAAAATTAGTGAATTTAGTCCTTAAACTTTTTTACCTTAACATGATTGGTCCCTATTCTTTTTTTAACTTTATAGGTCCTCTATATTTTTTTTTTAATTTGGTATATTAGGTCCTCTATATTTTTTAATTTGATATATTAAATCCTCAAGTCCAAACAGTACTACCACCGACTTGGCCCCGTTTGGAAGTGGAGTTATCTCTTGTAAGGACCAGAAAATCAACTTTCATTGCTACAACGACTAAGTCACTAGGCTATAACATCTATGACCTCAATTTATCGAAAGTATTGGAAGATTGCGATTTAAAATTGTTTATGTTGCAAACTATGAGCAAATCGCTGTTTGTGATCGAAGATCTATATTGTTGTTTGGTTGAGAAACAAGCCACTGTGAGGTCCTCCGGGATTTTGAATTTCATGGACGGGATAGTCTCCTACTGTGGGGATGAGCGCGTGATATTTATATAAAAATTAAATATGGATATATTAAATATTTATATAATTAATTTAAATTATAATAAAATATATAACAAAAATAAATTATAATTAATTTAAAATTTATTCTTTAATTTTTAAATTTTAAAAATAGCACATGCTCATCCCCATAGCAGAAGGACCTCACGGTGATTTGTTTCTCAACTAAATTACAATCTAGATCTTCGATCGCGATAAGAGATTTGCTCATAGTTTGCAATAGAAGTAATTTCAAATCGTAATCGTCCATACTTTCAATAAATCGAGGTCATAGATGTTATAGCCTAGTGACTTGGCCGTTGTAGCAATGAAAGTTGATTTTTCGGTACATAAGATAACTTCGCTTCCATATGGGGCCAAGTTGGTGGTAGTATTGCTTAGACTTAAGGACCTAATATATCAAATTTAAAAAGATAGAGGATCTAATATACTAAATTAAAAAAGATAGAGGACCTATAAAGTTAAAAAAAAAAAAGGGACCTAATATATCAAATTAAAAAAGATAGACGACCTAATATACCAAATTAAAAAAGATAGAGGACCTATAAAGTAAAAAAAAAAAAGAATAGAAATCAACTATGTTAAAGTAAAAAAGTTCAGGGACTAAAGTCACCAATTTGCCAAAAACATTATCTGAATTGCTTGTTCAGACATGGTTGGATTTCATTAATTTTTTAGAATAAAAATTGTTCTTTTTCATTAAATGATATCTATTATGGTACTACAACTTTAATAAAAGGTTTGTATATTCTAGACATGAAAAATCAAGTTCTCATCATAAGTAATAAGAAACAAAAGAAAGATAACTCGAACCCATCTTACTTATGGCATTGTCATTTAGGCAATGTAAACGAGAATTGCGTTTCTAAGTTACACAAGCTTGGTGACTTAGGATCATTTGATTATGAATCATATAATACATGTGAATCATGTTTACTTGGTAAAATGACTAAGACTAAGACCTTTTTTTCTAAGAAAAGGGAAAGGGTTAAGCAATTATTGGAACTAATACATAGTGATGTATATAGACCAGTGACATTGCAAGCAAGAAGGGTTATCAATACTTCATAACCTTTATTGATGATTATTCTTGATTTAGGTATTTTTTTTTAATGAAATACAAATCTTAAGCCTTTGACAAGTCAAAGAATTTAGAAATGAAGTAGAGAAATAATTTAGTAAAAGTGTTAAAACTCTAAGATCTAATCGAAGAAGTGAATACTTGAGCCAATAATTTTAAAGTTATCTTAGAGATAATAGGATATTATCTCAATAAACTCCTCTGCATATACCCCAATATAACAATGTATCTAAATGAAGGAGTCGAATGCTATTAGATATGGTTCGAACCATGATGGCTTTTGCAGGTTTACTTAAATTGTTTTAGGGACATGCATTGGAAATTACTATTTATATTTTAAACTGAATTCCATAAAAAATTATTGATACCACCCCTTATGAGTTATTTTTTTATAAGAGACCAAAATTAGTTTACTTGAGAATTTAGGGATGTCCTACTTCTATGAAAATAATAAAATTCGATAAATTAGAAAATAAGTCTGATAAGTGTTTGTTTGTTGAATATCCGAAAAAGTCATATAAATATTATTTCTATCTCCCTTTTGAAAATAAAGTATTAGTTTCAAAGCATGCAGTTTTCTTAGAGATTGGTATAGAAATTTAAGAATCATTCTCAAATAAAAAAAGTTGTTCTATGTGTTTGATACTCCTATTCCACTACCTCCAGCTGTTGATAAGCATGAAGTCCAGAAGAAGCACCAAGGGGACAGTGACTCAACATCTTATATCATATCGGCATCTATGACTTTTGAGCTTAAAAAATAGTATGAGCATATAGATACTAATCCTATTATCTTCTATCGAAGGGAGCTATTTGATAAATAAGGTAGAATGGAGAGATATGAGATCTCTAAATAGTTGTTCCATTCCAAGATGGTAGAAGGCACTTATGTGGCCACTCATAGACTAAAAATATTGGGAATAATTAAGAAGCATGGCTCACTTTATTTTGGTATGGATTATGAATTAAGTATCGACTTAATTCTTCAATCTTTGCCAAGTAGTTTTTTGCATTTTGTGGAAAACTACCAGATGAATAAGATTGAGACCACTATACTTGAGTTAATCAACCTTCTCCATGGAGTCTTCTATGAAAAAAGAAAATAATACAATCATGTTAGTTGATTCTTCAACTTCTAAGAAGAACAATATTTATAAAAAGAAGAAGAAGAAGAATCTAACCAAACCAAAAAGTGGTGTGGAGATGAAGGAGATAGCTACCAAAGGTCCATGTCATCATTGTGGCAAGATGAACCATTGAAAGCACAATTGCAAAAGCTACCTGGACACCGTCACAAAAAAGAAGGAGAAGTAGAAGCTTGCAAACACTTATACTTCTACTTCTGGTATGTTTATGATTGAGATAAATACTACTTTTAATAATGAGATATAGGTATTGGATATTAGATATGGATCTTATTTATGCAATAATTTGTAGGGATCAAGAAGCAATAGGAAGCTCGAGTAAGGTAATATTGACCTATGCGTTGCAAATGGAGCAAAAGTTGTTACACTTGCAGTAGGAACTTATCATCTACACTTGCCTTCTAGATTGATTCTAGAACTTACAAATTGTTATTATGTTCCAGTTGTATTAAAAAACATTTGGAAAATTGGTGAATTTAGTCCTTAAACTTTTTTACCTTAACATGATTGGTCCCTATTCTTTTTTTAACTTTATAGGTCCTCTATTTTTTTTTAAATTTGGTATATTAGGTCCTCTATATTTTTTAATTTGATATATTAAATCCTCAAGTCCAAACAATACTACCACCGACTTGGCCCCGTTTGGAAGTGGAGTTATCTCTTGTAAGGACCAGAAAATCAACTTTCATTGCTACAACGACTAAGTCACTAGGCTATAACATCTATGACCTCAATTTATCGAAAGTATTGGAAGATTGCGATTTAAAATTGTTTATGTTGCAAACTATGAGCAAATCGCTGTTTGTGATCGAAGATCTATATTGTTGTTTGGTTGAGAAACAAGCCACTGTGAGGTCCTCCGGGATTTTGAATTTCATGGATGGGATAGTCTCCTACTGTGGGGATGAGCGCGTGATATTTATATAAAAATTAAATATGGATATATTAAATATTTATATAATTAATTTAAATTATAATAAAATATATAACAAAAATAAATTATAATTAATTTAAAATTTATTCTTTAATTTTTAAATTTTAAAAATAGCACATGCTCATCCCCATAGCAGAAGGACCTCACGGTGATTTGTTTCTCAACTAAATTACAATCTAGATCTTCGATCGCGATAAGAGATTTGCTCATAGTTTTCAATAGAAGTAATTTCAAATCGTAATCGTCCATACTTTCAATAAATCGAGGTCATAGATGTTATAGCCTAGTGACTTGGCCGTTGTAGCAATGAAAGTTGATTTTTCGGTACATAAGATAACTTCGCTTCCATATGGGGCCAAGTTGGTGGTAGTATTGCTTAGACTTAAGGACCTAATATATCAAATTAAAAAAGATAGAGGACCTACAAAGTTAAAAAAAAAAAGGGACCTAATATATCAAATTAAAAAAGATAGACGACCTAATATACCAAATTAAAAAAGATAGAGGACCTATAAAGTAAAAAAAAAAAAAGAATAGAAATCAACTATGTTAAAGTAAAAAAGTTCAGGGACTAAAGTCACCAATTTGCCAAAAACATTATCTGAATTGCTTGTTCAGACATGGTTGGATTTCATTAATTTTTTAGAATAAAAATTGTTCTTTTTCATTAAATGATATCTATTATGGTACTACAACTTTAATAAAAGGTTTGTATATTCTCGACATGAAAAATCAAGTTCTCATCATAAGTAATAAGAAACAAAAGAAAGATAACTCGAACCCATCTTACTTATGGCATTGTCATTTAGGCAATGTAAACGAGAATTGCGTTTCTAAGTTACACAAGCTTGGTGACTTAGGATCATTTGATTATGAATAATATAATACATGTGAATCATGTTTACTTGGTAAAATGACTAAGACTAAGACCTTTTTTTCTAAGAAAAGGGAAAGGGTTAAGCAATTATTGGAACTAATACATAGTGATGTATATAGACCAGTGACATTGCAAGCAAGAAGGGTTTATCAATACTTCATAACCTTTATTGATGATTATTCTTGATTTAGGTTTTTTTTTTTTTAATGAAATACAAATCTTAAGCCTTTGACAAGTCAAAGAATTTAGAAATGAAGTAGAGAAATAATTTAGTAAAAGTGTTAAAACTCTAAGATCTAATCGAAGAAGTGAATACTTGAGCCAATAATTTTAAAGTTATCTTAGAGATAATAGGATATTATCTCAATAAACTCCTCTGCATATACCCCAATATAACAATGTATCTAAATGAAGGAGTCGAATGCTATTAGATATGGTTCGAACCATGATGGCTTTTGCAGGTTTACTTAAATTGTTTTAGGGACATGCATTGGAAATTACTATTTATATTTTAAACTGAATTCCATAAAAAATTATTGATACCACCCCTTATGAGTTATTTTTTTATAAGAGACCAAAATTAGTTTACTTGAGAATTTGGGGATGTCCTACTTCTATGAAAATAATAAAATTCGATAAATTAGAAAATAAGTCTGATAAGTGTTTGTTTTTTGAATATCCGAAAAAGTCATATAAATATTATTTCTATCTCCCTTTTGAAAATAAAGTATTAGTTTCACAGCATGCAGTTTTCTTAGAGAAGGAATTTATGTTTAAGGGAGATAGTGGGAGTAAAATTCAACTTAGTGAAGTTCAAGAAGAACAAACAAACAATTATGAACTGGTCGATCCTAAGTCTATTGACAAAATAGATGTACTTTCTAATATGCAAGAATCTCATAGGTCAAGTAGGATACATAGGGCACCTAAGAGATATGGATTTATCATAAGTGACCATAATGACATATTGCTCATAGAAGAAGATAAACCTACCATTTACAAGGAAGTTCTGAAAAGTTCAAAATCTGACAAATGGCTTGAAGCGATAAAGTCAGACATGGATTCCATGTATGACAACTATGTTTAGACTTTGGTTTATCTACCTAAAAAGTTAAAACCCATAGGGTATAAATGGGGTTTTAAGAAGAAAATCAACGTAGATATTAAAATTATTACCTATGAGGTAAGACTGATTGCAAAACGTTATTATCAATAACAAGGTATTGACTATGACGAAATTTTTTCACCAATAGCAATACTAAAATCCATAAGAATACTCCTAACACTTGTTGCTCATTATGATCATGAGAATTGGCAAATGGATGTGAAAATAGATTTTTTTAATAGAAATTTGACTAAGAAAGTATCTATGACACAACCCGAGGGTTTCACATCCAAGGATAATATTAAAGTGTGCAAGTTGTAAAGGTCCATTTATGGACTAAAGCAAGTATCTAGGAGTTGGAACATCCATTTGTTGGTTCTCCCGACATGTAATCAGATTACGCAGTAGAAATAAAACTCGAGATTACCTCTCAGGATCACTTATATGCCAATTACAGATCAAAGAAAAGGTAAAGCAAATACCATCAGTGTTGTCTCAGCAATTCAAAATTTCCTTCTTATGTGCTACTCAGATGGCGCCATCCAGCAAGTGTCTATTGCTTGTTCGAAACAAGCCTTACCACGATCCTTCAAGACGAGCCACTGGAATCTAAGAATAGGATTCCCTCTAGCAGTAATCCACACAAGGTTTGAGCACTCACAAAAACCTACTTAGTTCTGTGCTAGCAAAACAATACAATGGCTAGAGTTTTAATTAGAGAAGAGAACGGAAGAAGACGACACCCAGAAAATCGGTTTCTGTGTATATATATAATGAAAACATTTTTCCTATTTTCTATAGGTTTAGGATTTTAACTAATTACAACTAAGTCTTTCAAGGTTTAATTTAATTATATCTATTAAAATTCCAAAGTTTGTATAATCACAATTATGTCCATGAATTATAATAAACTTATAATTCACCCATAAGTTATTTTCTTCTAATAATTAACCCCATAATATTATCAAATAATATATTGAGTACTCAAACCTTTATTGTGTGTGACCTATTAGGTTTTCTGGTCCATTTGTAGCAAAATATGAATTAATCTAAATATCTTTAAGATTAATAACCCTTAATAATTAGAATTAACTTATTAAAATGGGATTGATTTATTAATTCTCTAATTAATAAATCCATATTTAACATATCATGAGTGGTATCTGACAGCACATCATAACTACCAAAAAGTCCAAAAAGTTAAGTGGCTTGACATGAACCTTTCAATAGCAAACAACAGTGTAATATACTCCTTTCATTATACAATCTCTTCTTCGATTTGGAGTATAGAATTAATGCCAACTCCCTCCAGAATATTAATTAATTATAGTTTGAATATTTTAGTACTTGTTCTCAAAATGCACTACTCATCATATGGATTAATTGGAACTATTTTCAATACACAGTCGCATTGGCCATGGGCTTCTCGAGTAGTGATTCCTACAAGTGGCCGTGAGATATTTACCCCTACTATTAGGAGTGGTAAGTCCTTTATTGATCCTTTCAGCTACTTTCGTTTACTTCATATTGTACCCAATATCGATCTTATAGGTGGACCTTGATCTAACTCCAAAAGTTAGAATCAAAGTACAATGCTCAGCAAACAAAGTACTTTGGAGATCTTAAGTCTAAGGATACTTGCACGTTTGCTATAACGAGATTCTATCACTAGCACTAAATAGTTATCCATGTGATTATCTCATAGTCAAGTCAACCAATGTACTTGTTCAAGTAACAATCATCCACGTGTTGACTTTTAGGATCATAATACTTACGGTGTGAGAACCACTGCTTGATCAAATCAGAAAGTATAACATGTCCTAGTCTTAACGCATTAGTGATGTCTTATCTCATTAATACTATGAGTAGGGATAATTTAAGTAAGAACACTATCTAGTGTAGTAGGAACCTCACATCATGATCTCTATCATGATTTTCTTCACACAGTATTGCACTTGGGACTTTATCTAACAGTTATATTTGTATGAAGTATAAATAAAACAAACTGAAAGATAAAGAATGCCTTATATTATTAAACAAATGTGTAATATACAAAATACACGTGATTGCCTCAAGGGCATAACACTAACAATATTTTGATGAAATAATTAAGGAATTTGGTTTCATACAAATTATGGATGAACCTTGTGTATACAAGAAGGTTAGTGGGAGTGTAATTATTTTTCATTGCAATATGTAGATGATATATTGCTAATAGAAAATGACTTCTCTACTCTTCAATTAGTCAAGATTTGGTTATCTAAGAAATTCTCCATGAAAGACCTTAGAGAAGCAATATATATTCTAGGAATAATAATCTAGAGAGATAGTTTAAAAAGGTTGCTTGGTCTTTCACAGTCTACATATATAGACAAAGTACTAAAGAGGTTTACCATAGATCAATCCAAAAGGTGATTCTTACCTATAACCCATGGGATAAGCCTTTCAAAATCTATGTGTCCTCGAATGTAAGATGACAATGATCACATGAGTAGAATACCATATGTTTTAACAATTGATTCTATCATGAATGCTATAACATATACTAGGCCCGATGTATCTTGTGCTCCTAGCTTAACAAGCATATAGCAATCTGACCCTAGAGAAAATCATTGAGTAATTGTCAAGAACATTCTTAAATACTTAAGAAGAACTAAGGATGTATTTTTGGTATATAGAGAAGGTAACTTACTGGTCAAAAGGTATATGGATGCCAGTTTCTAATATGATAAGGATGGTTACAAATTCTAATCTGGCTACGTATTCATTTTTTACGATAGGGCAATTAGTTGGAAAAGTTCCAAACAAGATACAACTGTCGACTCAACCACTGAAGCTGAGTACATAGCAGCTTCTGAAGCTGTAACACCCCACTACCTAGGCCCAATAGGGCCGGGGATGTCGTCCCGTCCAATGGACAAGGGGTCTCTATAACCAGGTCACATATAATAAAATAAAACAAATACTTTAAAATTAAACTTATTACAACCCAAAAGATAAATACAGGAACAAATCCAAAATAAATTGTTTGCTACAATCTCTCAAAACCTCCATAAAGAAAATAACATAAAGTCTTCAAAACATAGGCAACAAGTCTAGCTATTGACTTCCACAGCCGGATCAACCTGAAAACATGGTATAAAAGGCGATGAGATAAAAATATTAGTAAGTCCGTGTGTGCTTTGAGTGTTTCAGGTAAAATAGTTCATGTATGCAAGTTGTAACAATTTCATAAGAGAAAGTGCTGGCAAGCATTAAATAAGTATTGAAAATAAAGAGTGGTGTTTTGCTTTTTAATCCACACATGTGCACAATAAATACAATCACTCAAATGGGTAGCTATGGGTTACCACATGTTGGGCCCCATGACTAAGCACCAGTCAAAATGCCACACTTTGTGCAAGCTGACAAAAGGTAGGTGTACGGCCTACCGGGTGAGATACTCCTCCATCTCTACACCCAAACTTAGCGGTTGTCCACTCCGAAAACACACAGTTCACATGAGTGAAACTTGCTAGCTCGGACCGGCATGACCTACCGGACTGGCATCCTATCCAGGAAGGACTCACCTCTTAGAGGTGGCCACCTACTGAGAGACTTAGCCTAACCCTTCAAAGACTAGTTCTGGTAGTCTACCCTTATTGAGTACTCAACGTTGATTGTCCCACTTGGGAGAAAATGGATCATACATTGCTTTATTTGGAAATAGCAATTAAGGGTTCTAAAATTCTTGTTAAAGTTAGGTTTTGGAAAAAGTCTAGCATTTTGTGTAAAACTACTTGTTTGATTTACAAATGATTTGCTTGACTGAAATAAATAGGAAAAATAGTCCTTAATTGCCTTTACAACATGAATTTCCATACACATCGCGTTTAGCTTGCCACAGTAATTTTTTGTCTTCACAAAATTCCATGCAGGAGCTTACCTGATTCTTTGCTTGCTCAAATTCAAAAGTCTTCCAAGGCTGACCTAACCCCGCCTGGGGTAAACACAAAACATAAGGTTACACTCAAGCTAAATTCACTTACACAAATAATCTTAGTTCAACTTATTACAATCACGACCCTAATGTCCTAAGTTTTAAGGCTAGCTGATAAAAAATTTTATAAAATAAATCTAGTTTGATAAGTTAAAATGACTAGGGGTTCTAAAATAATTGCTACTAAATTATAGACTCAAAAAATAATTCTTGAGTGTTATTATTAATAAATAAACAAAGGTTTGAATATTGCATAATACCAAGCCCTAAATAATATTAATAAATGGTAATTTAAAAATAGCTTTATTATAAATAAATAATAAATTACAAATAATTTTTAATTAATTTTAATAGATAATAAATAATTAGTAATAAATAAAATTAATAATAAATGAATTATATTAAATTTTTTGTTTAATAAATAACAAACGAATTTTAATATATATAATATTTATGAATATAGGCAAAAGTTTGAACTATGGTCTACCAGGTCATTATTATTATTTATATAAAAGATCTTATTTAATATTATACCTATGCATAGATTATTTTTAAGGAAAAATATCATTTATTTGACTAGTAAAATATTAATATTTCATGTAACATCCCATTTCCAAAACTTCCTAGCAATTTCGAAATCCTTAGAGGAAAATACAGTAATAATTTTAATTAATGTAATAAAATTTACTAATTAAAATAGCATAGGATCAACAAGAACATAATCATGATTTCCTATTGCTAACAAGAATCATGAACATTTTCTTCAACATCAAACAACAAACTAATCCACTCATGAACATATGCTTAAATCAACACTTGCTATCACATGGCCAACCAATCATGATCATGGCTTCAATGGACATAAGAATATAAAAATCCTATTCACCAAAGGGGACATAACATCTAGCATGCTTAAACATTCATAATTCTTTTAGGACATGATGAACATACATCGATTCTCAAGGAAATCCATATAGCTTAAACATGATCAATCATTCTCATGTCCTAATCCCAACCCCTTCATTCACATGCATATACTCAATCCCCATTCATATTTTATTATTCCTATCAATATTTAAGAGACATGAATGCTGAATTAAAAAGAAGGTTTAAGGAGGAATACTTGATTGATGATCACTTCGATGAAGATTTAAAAAGGTCCACGTGATTGAGAGTCTTGAATTGTACAAGAGTAAGAAAATAGCCATGGTTGTTGATCAACCATTTCGGCTGAGAGAGAGAGAGAGAGAGAGAGAGCATTAGTATGATACATAGAAGGTTAAATGGAAGAAGATGAACAAAAGAATTGTTCTTGGTTACCTTGATGATGTTCTTGAGACGTTAAGGAGAAAAATCAGTTTTGATCCGAATGCCAATTTTTATTTTTGAGATTTGATGTTAAATTCCAAAAATGAACTCTAGAGATTATGTAGGAGTATTCTAGAGTTTTTGAGAGGGATTAGAGGTATTTAGAGTGGGTTTTGGCTTGAAGAAGAGTAGTGTGTATTCTTGGTGTTCTTGGTGAAAATGGAGAGAATTTGAGGGAGATTGCTGGACGAATTTCTGGAGAGTGTTGACTGAATAGTTTAGGGAATTTAGGGGTTTTAGTTTAGCTTAGAGAGGGAGAGAAAAATCTGATCATTTGAAATTCAAATGGAGTGATTTGAGGAGTGGTTTGAGGTATAGGATATGTTAATGGTGTTTGATTGATGGAGGTTTTCTTGGAGCTACAATGGTTTCGGCTAGTTTGGTTTGTTTTGCTAAAATGATTGAAGTCTGATAAGGCTGGCCAAAAATTAGAGTTTAATGGCAGAGAAATTCTGGTTGTATAGCTTAATACGAGGGTGTTTTCATGGAGAGAAAATTCTGGAAATTTTGAAGTTCAAATGGAAGTTTGAATGAAGTGATTGTAGGAGAGATTTGAGGTGTGATTATGGAGTCCAATTGTGCAAGGTAAGTGGAGAGGGTAATGGTTTTCAATTCATGGCTGAACAAGGGTTAATTTACAGAGGTTGAATGGTGGTTTTCGGCCAGGGCTTGAAGAGAACAAAGATGGAAAAATTCTGGTTCTATGGTGTTCAAAGCTGCAAACGGTTGCAGCATTTTTCTGTGCAGAATTTCTTCACTTCTTCAGCCCGTTTTGCAGAGGTTTTGAGAGGTGTCCAAGGGTCCTTTAAGGCTGGTTTTCCAGACTTCTTTATGGGGAAAAAGTAGAGAAGTTTTGCTGGCCTGAAGGTGGAATAAAACAACTTTGTTTTCTGGTTGAAAGTTGCGAAACTGCCCAGAATTTTTTTCTGGTTTGTGAAGTTTTTTTGTGCAGTCCGAATTGCACAGAATTTTCAGTTCCTCAAGCTGAATAAATTGGCCATTTTCTAGCAGCAATTGAGTAAGAAAGATGGCTGAGATTTTCGAAGGTTAGGCTGCCAAGAATCTGGAAAATTTCCAGATTTCTTTCATGAAGATTATGAACACAATGGAGTGGAGTTTGAAGGTTTATCAATGGTGATTAATTTCTCTTGGGAACCTTCCCTAACTCCTATCATATTTTCAGTCAAAACCCCAACCTCCAAGATTCATTTTCGAAATTCAAAGATCAAGAATCCCTGCTGAAATTTTCTGGAATTAAAACCATGAATTTTGATAAATTTTGACCAAGTTTAATTGATAAGAAGGTTAGAACAAGCTAGAGGTAATAATAGGACAAGAATTCTCCTAGAATTCTTTTTAGGACACAAAGATAAGATTAGGACATTCTCTTCATGTCTCCCCTAAGACAACATTTCTATTTTTATGGAATGCTAGAAAACAAAAATTCAAACTTAAGTAAGATAATCATGATAAAAACTTAAATGATGGGATTTGAACTCATGACCGTAGAGATTAATTCCAAAGCTCTAACCACTTAACCACAACAACTCTTGTTTTTATTTTCTCACCCACATATTCTTCTTATGTAATCCTCAAGCTATCTTCCTATTTTGACCTCAGGCAAAATTATCATTTTACCCTTCCTACCCAATAAGCATAACTAAGCCTTTTAACCTATAAACCACAATTCTTAAAGCACATAAAATCATTCAAAAATATATATATTCATGCAAAATAATATGATATGCATCCCGACCCCCTTACTCTAGGGTTGGTTTAGGCGGGGTTTCACAGAAGTAGAGAAGAAGGCGGTTTGGATCAAGAAGTACACAACAAAACTAGGAGTGGTACCTAGCATTAATGATCCAATACCTATATATTGTGTAACAATGGAGCCATTGCACAAGCAAAGGAATTGCAGTCTTATCAATGATCTAAGCATGTACTTAGGTGCTATCATTTAATTCGTGAAGTCAATGATATGAAAGGTATAAAGATAGAGAGAGTTCCCACTAATTAGAACATAGCTGATCCACTAACTAAAGTATTACTCCAAAAGAAATATGATAGTCATGTTCATTCATTTGGTACTCGATATATAAACAATTGAGTCTAGTGCCAGTGGGAGATTGTTAGAGTTATACCTTAGAACCAATCTATTTGTACTATGCATTTTACACATTTATTTAATAAAGATATTTTTTATCTTCAATTTCTTTATTTCATATATGTACATGTATAAAACTAATAGATAAAGTCCCTCACATAATGTACAATATTAAGAAAATTATGACAGAGATTATGATGTGTGATTTTTACTACAGTATGCAGCACTTGTACTTAAACCATCCCTAGTTATAGTATTAATAAGATAGGACATCATTAATACACCAAAACTGAAACGCGTTAGACTTCTTGATTGGATCAAGTGGTGGTTCTCACATCCGTGAGTATTGTGATATTCAAAGTTGACACGTGGACACTTGTTATATGAATAAGTACATAGATGATCTAGCTATGAAATAATAACATGGATGACTATTTAGTGCCAGTGATAGAATCTTATCATAGCAAATGTGCAAGTGTCCCTAGTCATAGTATTAATGAGACAGGACATCATTAATGCACCAAAACTAGCACATGTTAGACTTTTTTATTAGATCAAGCAATGGTTCTCACATCCGTGGGTATTGTGATATTCAAAGTTAACACGTAGATACTTGTTATATGAATAAATTCACTGGATGATCTAGCTATGAGATAATTACATGGATGACTATTTAATACCAGTGATAGAATTTCATCATAGCAAATGTGCAAGTGTCCTAAGATTTGAGGTTTCCAAGGTACTTTATTTGTTGAGCATTGTACTTTGATTCTAACATTTGGAGTCTCATTGGGATCACCTATTGGATGGATATTGGGTACACAGCAAAGTAAATGAAAGTAGTTGAGAGAGTCAATAAAGGATTCGTCATTCTTAATAATAGGGGTATATATCTCCCAAGCACTTGTAGGGAATTATTACTCAAGAAGTTCTTGGCCAAGGCAATTATATGTTGTAAATAGTTCCAAATGATGCACATGTTAAGTAATAGATTCTAAAACAAGTACTAATAAATTTGGGTTAGAATTAATTATTTGCTAGAGGGAGTCGGCACTAATTTCATACTCCAAATAGAATAAGATATAGTATGATGAAAAGAATTTATTGTACAGATATTTTGCTATTAAAAGGTTCACATCAACCACTTGACTTTCTGGACTTTTGGGTGGTCATGATCCATTACTAGATGTAACACCCCACTACCTAGGCCCGTCAAGGCCGGGGATGTCGCCCCGTCCAGAGGACAAGGGGTTTTTATAACTAGGTTACACAAAAATAAAATAAAATAAAGACTTTAAAATTAAACTTATTACAACCCAAAAGATAAGTACTGGAACAAATTTAAATAAATTGTTTGCAACAATCTCTCAAAACATCACATAAAGTAAATAACATGAGTCTTCAAAACATAGGCGACAATCTAGCTAATGACCTCCACAGCACTGAAAACATGGCGTAAAAGGTGGTGAGATAAGAATCTCAGTAAGCCCGTGTGTGCTTTGAGTGTCTCAGGTAAAATAATTCATGTATGCAAGTTGTAAAAGTTTCATAAGAAAAAGGTGCTGGCAAGTAATAAATAAGTGTTGAAAATAAAAAGTGGCGTTTCACTTTTCAAACTATACATGTGCACCATAAATACAACCACTCAAATGGGTAGCCATGGGTTACCACACGTTGGGCCCCATGACTAAATAACAGTCAGAATGCCACACTTCGTGCAAGCTGACAAAAGGTAGGTGTACAGCCTACCGGGTGAGATACTCCTCCATCTCTACACCCAAACTTAGCGGTTGTCCACTCCGAAACACGCAGTCCACATGACTGAAACTTGCTAGGTCGGACCGGTATGACCTACCGGATGGCATCTTATCCAGGAAGGACTCACCCCTCAGAGGTGGCCACCGAGAGACTTACCCTAACCCTTCAAAGACTAGTCCTGGTGGTCTACCCTTATTGAGTACTCAACATTGATTGTTCCACTTGGGAGAAAATTGATTATAATTTGCTTTATTTGGAAATAGCAATTAAGGGTTTCTAAAAGTCTTGTCAAAGTTGGGTTTTAGAAAAAGTTTAGCATTTTGTGTAAAACTGCTTCTTTAACTTTCAAATGATTTGCTTGACTGAAATAAAAAGGGAAAACAGTCCTTAATAGCATTTACAAAATAAATGTCCATATATATCGTATTTGGCTTGCCACAACAACGTTTTGGTCTTCACAAAACTCCATGCTGGAGCTTACCTGATTCTTTGCTTGCTCAACTCAAACGTCTTCCAAGGCTGTCCTAACCCCGCCTGGAGTAAACACAAAACATAAGGTTACATTCGAGCTATACCTGCCTTACATAAATAATTTCTTAGCTCAACTAGTTACAAAGATGACTAGCCATGACCCTAATGTCCCAAGCTTTAAGGCTAGGTGATAAAGAATTTTATAAAATAAGTTTTAGTTGATAAGTTAAAATAACTTGGGGTTCTAAAATAATTTCTAATAAATTAGAGACCCAATTAATAATTCTTGAGTGTTATTTTTAATAAATAAACTAAGGTTTGAATATTAAGTCCTAAATAATATTAATAAATGGTGATTTAAAAATAGCTTTATTATAAATAAATAATAAATTACAAATAACCTTTAATTAATTTTTAAATAGATAATAAATAATTAGTAATAAATAAAATAATAATGAATGAATTATTTTAAATTTTAATTAATAAATAACAAATATATTTTAATATAAATAATATTTTATTTATTGTAAAGGATTTATTACTATATATATTATTTTTAATAAAAGATCTCATTTATTTATAAAGAAAATATTAATATTTTAATTAATAAACCACTCCAAATCTCCCTAGAGTTCGAATTTTATAGAGAAAAATATAGTAGTATTCTATTCAAGGTAATAAAATTTGTTAATAAAAATAATCTAGACTTAACAAGAAAATACTTTTTCACCATGATTTTCCTATTGCTAGAAAATATTCATGAACACATTCTCCAACATCAAATAATAAACCAATCCGTTCAAGTACACATGCTTGACTTATCACATACTATCACAAGGCTAACTTCCTCCTAGGCATAATACCAATCATGGCTTCAATGAAAAATAAGAACATAAAAACCTAATCACCTTTGGTGTCATGGTCTCTAACATGCTTCAATCATCCATAAAATTCATTAAGCATGAAGAACATACATTGATTCAAAAGAAAATTCATACAACTCAGTCCTATACAACAATCATCATGCCTTAACTCCATCCCCTTAATCCACATGCATATACTCAATCCCTTATCCATATTTCATTCTTCATATCAATATCTAAGAGACATGAATGCTGAATTAAAAGAAGGATTAAAGGAAAATACTTGATTCGATGAACACTTCGATGAAGAATTAAGAAGGTCCACGCGATTGAGAGCCTTGAATGATCCAACGGAAAAACGGCCATGGTTGATGGTTGATCAACCATTTCGGTTGGAGAGAGAGAGAGAGAGAGAGAGAGAGAGAGAGAGAGAGAGAGAGAGAGAGAGAGAGAGAGCATTAGAACAGTACAATCAAATGGAAGAAGATGAATAAGAAGGTTGTTTTTGACTTACCTTGTTGATGTTCTTGAGACCTTCAAAGAAAAGTTAATTTTGATCCGCTCGAAAATTCTTATTTGTGAGGTTTTGTGTTATAAATACCAGAAATGAAGTTTAGAGATTAAATGGAAGTGATTTGGAGTATTTGAGAGTGATTGGAGGTGTTTAGAGTAGGGTTAGGCTTGAAGAAGGTTAGTATGTGTTCTTGGTGTTCTAGGTGAAAATGGAGAGAGCTTGAGAAAATACTGCACAAATTCTGGTAGAGGGCTGGCCGAATGGTCTAGAGTGAATGAGAGTTTCGGTTTTCAGCAAGAAGGAAAGAGAATGATCAGATTTTATTTGAAATTTAAATGGAGGAAATGGTGGAGATGTTTAAGGTAAGAGATTAGCTAATGGTGTTTGATCAATGAAGGTTTCTATGCTCTCCAATGGTGCTGGCTGAACAAGGTAGTCTTGTTGAAATGATTGAAGGTTAATGTTACTCCAAGGCTGGCCGAAATTCAGTCTTAAAGGGTAGAGGAAATTCTGGTTTATTTGCTTAATTCAAGAGTGTTTTAATGGAGTAAAATGCTGGAATTATTTGAAGTTTCAAAAAGAGTTTGAATGGAGTGATCCTAGGAGTGTTTTGAGGTGTGGCTATGGAGTCCATATGCTCAAGGTAAGTGTGGGGTTAATGGTGTTCAATTTATGGCTGATCAAGGACCAATTCTACAGAAGTTGAAGGGTGATTTTCGGCCTAGGCTTGGAAGAAGAAAAACTGGAAAAAATTCTGGTTTCATGGTTCAAGAGTTTCGAAGGGCTGTGCAGAATTTCTGTGCAGAATTTCTGCACACCTTCAACCCGATTTGCAGCTGACTCTTGAGGGAGTTTGAAGGTCTTTCTAAGGTGATTTTCTAGCCTTCTTCCTAGAGAAATATAGAGGAGTTTTGCTGGCTTGAAGATGAATCAAAACAGCTTCATTTACTTGGTTGAAAGCTGCGAAAATGACCAAAATTTTCCCTGATTTTGTGTAGTTTGTGCAGTCCGAAAATTGCACAGATTTTCCAGCCTTCAAGCCACATAAAATGACCATTTTTTTGGCAGAAAATGAGTGGGTTTACTGGCTGAATTTTCAAAGAAACGGTCTGCAACCATTCTGGAAAATTTCCATATTTTCCTTTACTAAAAGATGAACAACATGAAGGTGAGTTCGAAGGTGCTATCATGGTGATTGATTTTCTCTTGGAAACCCTCCCTATTTCTCCCCCTATTTTTGGCCAACTTCCCATCCTCCAAAGCTGATTTTCGAAATTCAAGGTGGAGAGATTATCACAGAATTTTCTTGGATTTAAAAGAAAGGATTTAATGGTTTTAAATTATAAAGATGTTAGGACAAGCTAGAGGTAATAAAAGGACAAGAATTCCTCTAGAATTCTTTTTAGGACATGAGGATAAGATTAGGACATTCTCTTCATGTCTCCCCTAAGACAACATTCCTATTTTCATGAAATGCAAGAAAACAAAATTTCAAAGTTAGTTAAGATAATCATGACAAAAGCTTAAATGATGGGATTCGAACTCATGACCTTAGAAATTAATTCCAAAGCCCTAACCACTAAACCACAACAACTCTTGTTCTTATTTTCTTACCCACATATTCTTCTTATTTAATTCCCAAGCTATCTTCCTAATTTGACCTCAAGCAAAATTACCATTTTACCCCTCCTACTCGATAAGCATAACTAAGCATTTTAACCTGTAATCCACAACTCTAAAGCACATAAAATCATTCAAAAATATATATATTCATGCAAGATAATATGATATGCATCCCGACCCCCTTACTCTAGGGTTGGCTTTAGGTGGGGTTTCACACTAGATGCCGCTCATGAACTACTAAATATGAATCTATTAATTGAAAATTTAATAATTAACCACAATTAATTTATTAAAAGCTTTAAGGCCTAATTAAAATTTACAAAACCCAAGCCCATTAAGGGAAAAGGGCTATGTAAATTTCCTATTATTCTAAAAGGCGGTAGATAACAAAGATTGTTCTCTATGGTATTTATGCAAGAAGAGAAAAAGGAAAACAAACACCATTTTTCTTTTGGGAAGAAAATGGAAACATTTTTTCTTTAAAAAGACACAGAAACCTGTTCCTTTATTTTCCTATTCTTTTCATGAAGAAAAAAACGTGAGCCACCATGGTATTTTTCTGCTAGCACAGAAATCGTGTGGTTCTTGAGTACATCCTTATGTGGATGTTGTTAGAGAAATTCTTATATTTGAAATTTGGTGATTCACGACTTGGACAAATTTTTGAAAGAGGTTCGTGCGTGGCAAAAATTTTAAAAGCGACAATTTTTCAGGTAATAGAATTGTTCTCCTTTCCTTTGCTCAATTTAATTACATATGAATGATCATGTTATGTGAATTTCGTTTTAATTTTCACTGTGTATTATTTAATAATGCATGATCAAAATCCAATAATATATGTATATATATATATGTATAATTATAAAGGTAGAGATATATATGTATATGTAAATGTAGATATATTATATATATGTACACACACACACACATATACATATGTATGACTATGTGTGTGTGTGTGTGTGTCTATATATATATATATATATATATATATATGAAAATGAATATGAATATATCGATGTATATATATGATAATGTGTATATATATACATACAAATATATATGTATATGAATATATGAAAATATATGTATTTATATATGGGTATATATGAGTATATATATTTATTTATATTAATGTATGAATTTGTATATACATTTATATGAATATATGCGTAGATGTATGAATGTATTGTATTATATATGACTGTGTGTGTGTGTGTGTGTGTGTGTGTATAACATACATATAACATACATATAATTACACACACACACATATATATGTGTGTCAGAATATGTATATATAGGTGTATATATATATGAACATAAGACGTATATATATTAACATGTAGGGAAAACTATCCTGGTGACCCTCGAACTATTTCGAAATCCAAGTTTTGCCCTCCAAGTAAAAAAAGTGTAAAAATGTTCCTCAAACTTTTTAATTGTCCAAGTCTTGCCTTTCCACTAGTTAACCAACGGTTAACTTACAATTCCGTTAATTTTTAATGGTATTTGGATAATTTCATATTTTAGTATTAAAATATATCATTATTTAATCTCATTTTTATTGTTACACCTCATATTTCTTTAATGTAGTGGGCTGTAACTTTATAGGATGTCGGGTCTTTATAACAACTTCATCCAATATGCAGTGGAATTTTTTTTTTTCAAATTTACTTTTATTGGATATAGTAAAGTACATAGAATCTGACTTCTAATACATATACTAGAGGGTATAACACGTCCAACATATAGCATGAGCCTCTGGGAGTTCACTGCACTTCTGTTACGTTTCTGATCCCTAAAATTTTTCAAAAGAAATAACACGTGTGAGCGTAAAGCTCAGTGAATCCTGCATGTGCTAATTTTTTCCACCGAAAAGATCTCATGAAGAGTAATCTTAACATAAGCAAGGTAGTTAAAAATTTCTTGTGTGAAAACATTCTAAAACAAGTATTCAAGAATTTCAAGTAAAAACATGCTGATTCAGGTATTCAAGAATACTAGCATAAGATATTTTGAATCAAGTATTCGAGTATGCAGGCATTCAAATATAGTTAGTGCTTACGCCAAGTATTCAAGTTAGTGTTTACACTAAGTATTCAAGTTAGTACACACGCTAAGTATTCAAGTTAGTGCTTATGCTAAGTATTCAAGTTAGTCTTGTATTCGATTAAAGGATTGACAAGTTTAGGAAATCAAGAATTTAATATTCATAGTGTTCATCATGTCTCCAAATCCATATAGAAAGCTTGCACTTGAGCACGTCAGGAAAATATTTTACCAAAATCGGGATTTGAAAATTGAAAGGATCACACGAGATATTTCATATTCAAGATATTCAAGAAATCAAGTGCTTGCTAATGCTTTCAAACTCAAGTGTAACATTCATCTCATAATATATCAGGAAAGCATTAATTATATAAAAAAAAACACATGATCGTTTCAAGAAAACACTTAGCTAAACGGAATTTAAAAGACAGTGGGACTCACCTCCTTTGCGAGACCTTTAAGGTAGCATCCTACATCAGTCATCATTTCACACTTTCTTTAGTATTCTAGAGTTCACAACCAACACATATCACCAATTACATGTTGCTAAGGATGTTACCAAATTTCCTAAGTCCTCTTCTCTTGCTCCTCATGATTTAAAGACTTGAGATGATCAAAGGTTCACTTATCCATTCCTTTATTTCGTTCCACAAATAAGTGTACAAGGTTTTCATATGCTTTCTTGATCCTTCACGTATCCAATATTACACATAGAATCAACATATGAATTTATTCTTTTATCAACAAAATTTCTGCATTTCCTCTTTCTTGGCATACTTGTTTATTCAGATCATAACTTTTGATTCATAAGTCCAATTGATGTCAAACTAGTTCCAAAATGTTCTCAAGACATTTCTTTATGATTTACGATTCATAAACCACTGATTTCCCTTCTTATTTCATTCAGTTTTGCTCACAACATCTCAGCTTCTCAATCCCGTCACAATTTTGGCAACCTGTGGTATTTTCATTATAACTTTGTATTCACAACTCCAAATCATGTAAAATTGGTCCCTAAGACCTTTAGATACAAGTTTCAGGTCATGAAGTTCCAAATAAACAAGCCAATTTGTACAGTTTATTTGTTCTTCAAGGCTGCTCGGGATTCCCTTCAAATTTGTTTTGTTTATCTCTTCACACCATCTATTCTACTTTAATCCTAACAACTATATAACACTTAATCCATCCTAAATTCCATCATAACAGACCTTAATTCTCTGATTTTCAGAGATAAAGTTCTCAGACAATTGGTCTTTTCTCATCACAAAATCAACAATTATAAACAACAACAACAATAATTCATTTTCTTCAACAATTAATTCCATCTATCCTTTCTATTTCTTACACCTTCTTGTGCAGTCATGAACTATCAATTAAACCACCATTAAAACACTTCATCTCTCATATAAAACATAGTATATAGCTTCTGTAATCAGCCGGTATACATCACACACAAAACAACCCCAAAACATAGCAATTGTCCAAGTAATTCTCATAGTTCTCATGAATTTTCCAATAAAATTAATACCAAAATAATCCTCACAATTTAATCTACAGCTTTAATTCAAGGAGTATGATGGTTTACCTTATGTATAAAGATTTACAAGCTTGCAAATGCCTAAGCTTCTTCCTTTTCTCCTTCTCTCTTTTCTTCTTGGAATTTCTCTCTATTTTTTTCTCTATTTTTCCCTTCTTTTCTTTTCTTTTTCCTTTCTTCTCTATTTGTTCTTGTGGCTGCCTATTATATGCTGTAAATACAGTATTTACACCGCCAATCTTGGTCCAAATTGTGACCAAAATTGGTCACAAAATCAACCATTGTGAGCTATCCAATTCTTAACCATTTTCCTATTGGTTGATTTAATTAAATCCTTAATTCTTAATCTTATTCAATAAGCTTTTGCAATAAAATAATCTCACAAATATTTCACTCCTTCAATGGTATTTTGACACTTGTTTTTATCCTCCAATCACATTACGCCGCTTGTCCTAATACCGACTGCATTTTTGAATTTTGTTCAGAAAATAACTGTAATTTCGGTCTATATCGGGAAAATATTTTATTCCACCAATGGAATCTATAAATTTCACTAAATTCAATAGTGGGAATAAAAATTCTCAATTCTTCCCAATTTAAGGTCAAAATCCCGACTGCAATCAAAATTATGAAAATGCCCCTGATACCTCCGATAGCTTAATTTATACCAGAATACTCGTCTAATCACACTAATTAAATTTTGTTCTTAATGTACCCTTAAACTCTCACTCTACTAAAAGTAGTCACATTCGAAAGATTTAGGGTACAGGTAGAACAAATTCAAAATTCCATTCAAGTCCCAATAATTTAAAATTTTCAATAATGCCCCTACATATTTTTATCATACCAAAACCTTCATCTCATTTTACTAATCATTTCTTGTTCAGGTCACTTATACAAATTCTAATTCTATACATAGTAGTAGTCGATTAAAGTACAAAAGTGAGGGTTATTACATTTATTCATTTTAATTTTTTTTTTCTTTTTTTCCTTTTATTTCTTCCACTTTTCTTGTCAATGTCTTCTCCTTGATTCGAAGAAGAAGATGTAAGATTCCTCAGCTCTGATAACCTCCTTCCTAGTTGTAAAGCTACCTCAATTTCGAGCAATTTACCATTTTCTCCCTACATCTCTTTCTGTCAAGTCGGATTCTGTGGACTCTTCCATGAGTTTTAAGAAATCTGCATTGCTCCTGTACATTTCAAACACCATTCCAACTTGTCTACCGTGCTCAAACGTGTTTGCAACTTTTGCCAATGAGCCGGCAACAACTCCGAGCATTGTCGCCCAAGAGCCATGAGATGGGGATCCCATGAAAAATGAACCAAGAGTTGTAAGGCCGGTTAACAAAGGACCACTGATGGCTAAAAACTTGTTCATTTTCAAGGCTTTTGCACCCAAGCTTGGATACTCTACTTTGTCTTTTCTCTTTATAACCTTAATTATTTCTTTTATCTCCCTATCTAGTACGTTGTTCCAGCCATTCCCATCATTTTTCTGACTAGGCTTTAGCTTGCCTCTGCCGTTGGTGAGGCCACCACACGGCCGATTCTATAGTAGAGGGGAATTTGTCAAGCATTGTGTCGAGAAGAGGGAATGGATAGGCCCTGTCAAGAGCCAAAACTTTCTCCATCCCCTCCTTAACATCTCAATCAGTAGGAGTACCAATATTTATAATTCCTTGAATTTAATTTTGCAGCAACAATCTTATAGCATTTTATTGCTCATCTGCTAGTTGCGATAGTTGAATTTTGTTCATTATAATCAACATGCTGGTCACCTCTAAATACAAAAGAGTAGAAGAGAGCTTTAAAGCTGACACCGGACTGTAAATCATAGTGGTTGTGGCTGCAATACCATACATAGTTACAACTGAATTAGCAATGTAGAATAGATTGGTTACACTATCTATTCATTACCTTCTTGGTAGGTTCCCTGTCCGGGAAGCACAGACAAATTTCGATAGAAATGGAATTGCAGTGGCGAAGAAGAGGAAAGTGGAAGAAGGGAACGAAAGAATAAAAAGAATAAAAAATATTTTAAAATGAATAAAAATGAGATAAAATAATAATATATTTTAATACTAAAATATAAAATTACCAAAATACCCTTAAAAATTAACGGAATTGTGATGAATGGGCAAGATCTGGATGATTAAAAAGTTCGAGGAATGTTTTTACGCTTTTTTTAGTTGAAGGGTAAACCTTGGATTTCGAAATAGTTTGAGAGTCACCCAGATAGTTTGCCCTAATATGTGTGTGTGTGTGTATGTGTATACATATATATATATATATATATATATATATATATATATACATACATACATATATACATACATGTATGTATATACATATATGAATAATAAATCTGAATATATAGATGTATATACATCTATACATCTATATATTCATATTTATTATTCATATATGTATATACATACATGTATATATATATATGTATATATGTATATATATATATATATGTATATGTATATATATACATATATATATATATATATAAATACACACACACACATAGATATTCATATTTATTATATTCATATATATACACACATGTATATATGTATATATATGCACACACATATATATACATATATTCATCTATATATTCATATTTATTATTCATATATGTATATACATATTCATATATATATATATATATATATATATATATTTGAATAAATGAATTTATCAATATATGAATATGTATACATATATTTGTATATATGAATATATATGTTTACAGGATCATGAATATATATATATATATATATATATATGTATACGTGTGTGTGTGAATATGTATGCATATATTGTTGGATTTCGATCATGCAAACTAGTTTACACGTAACGAAAAAATAAAACGAAATACATTTAAAGGATTACTCATATGTAATTAAACGGGTTAGGAGAGGGAAGAAAAATCCGTTACCTTTAAAACGTAGCTTTTAAAATTATTCCTCGTGCGTGGAACTTTTCCGCAATATTTGTCTAATCACGAACCACTAAATTCTAAGGATGAGAATTTCTCCAATATTAATCCACATGAGGATATATTGAAGAACTACCAAAATTCTCTACTTGAAAAATAATATGGTGGTTAAGGTTTTAATTTGTTTTTCTATAAGAAGAATAAAGGGAGAAGGAAAAACTGTCATTTTTTTTTTTTAAGATGCAGAGGTTTCTTTTGGTAAATAACTAAGAACAATTTCTCAATCCTCCAATGTTAAATCGCCGCCTCTGTATGTATATAGGAAAAATATGGTTTCCTTTTCCCTTTGTTTCCTTAACTCCTTTTTGGAAACAAAACTTACAGGAAAACCTTTTTCCCTGATGCCTTCAATAAGCATCAAATTTTCCTTTTCCAAAATTATAGGTTTAAGTTTATATAATTACAATTAGGCCCTTGAATTATAACAAGTTTATAATTCTACCATAAGCCTTTTAAATAATTATAATTTTACCCAACTAATTATAATATTTTATACTTAGCCTAAAATTATTATTTCTTCTTACAAATTAATCCCAAATTTTATCATATAATATCATGAGTACCAATTCCTCTATTTTGTGTGACATATTAGGTTTTTTTAGTCTATTGGTAGCAAAATATGAATTAATTGTAATCACTATAGAATTAATAATTCTTAATAATTAAAATTAACTTATTAATTCAAATTAATATTAACTTATTAATTTATTAGTTAATAAATTCATATTTAGTAGATCATGAGCGGTATCTAGCAATACATCATGACTATCCAAAAGTCCAAAAAGTCAAGTGGCTTGACATAAACCTTTCAATAGCAAAATAGTAGTATAATAAACTCTTTTCATTATACTATATCTTATTCGATTTTAGAGTTTGGAATTAGTGCCAACTCATACTAGAATATAATTAATTCTAACCCAAATGTATTAGTACTTGTTTCAGAATCCATTACTCAACACGTGTATCAATTGGAACTATTTCCAATACATAGTCGTTTTGGCCAAAGACTTGTCGAGTAATGATTCCATACAAGTGACCATGAGATATATGCCCCCATTATTAGGAGTGATGAATCCTTTATTGACATTCTCAACTATTTTTGTTTACTTTACGTTGTACCCAATATCCATCCCATAGGCAGTCTTGTAAGGACTCCAGAGATTGGAATCAAAGTACAACGCTCAGTAAATAAAGTACCTTGGAGATTTTAAGTCTAAGGATACTTGTACATTTGCTATAATGAGATTTTATCACTGGCACAAAATAGTTACCCATGTGATTATCTCATAGTTAGGTTATCCAATGAACTTATTCAAATAATAAGTATCCACGTGTTAACTTTGAGTATCACAATACTCACAGATATGAAGACCACCGCTTGATCAAATCAAGAAGTATAACACGTGTTATTCTTTGCACATTAATGATGTCCTGTCTCAGAAATACTATAACTAGAGATTATTTAAACATAAGTACTACATAGTGTAGTAGAAATCTCTTATTATGATCTCTATCATAATTTTTTTAACACAATACTGTGTGCTTAAGACTTTATTTAACAATTTTATACACATATACGTGAAATGATTAATAAAACTGAAAGATACAGAATACCTTATATTAATAAATATGTCATATACAATATACAAATGATTGCCTCTAGAGCATAACACTAACAAACTCCCACTTACATTGGAGCCAATCATTCATGTATCGAATACCAAATGACTCAACTTGTCTATCATATTTTTTCTGTGGTAGAGGCTTAGTGAGCAGATCCGCTATATTCTCATATGTGGATCTCTCTCTATCTTTACATCTTTTCTATCTATAATCTCTCGGATCAGGTGATAGAGTCTTAGTATGTGTTTGGATCGCTAGTGAGACTGTGGTTCCTTTGCTGGTGCAATGGCTCCATTATTGTCACAATACAAAAGTATTGGATCAACAATGCTAGGGGCCACTCCTAGTTTTGTCACGAACTTCTTGATCCAAACTACTTCAAAAGTGGCTATGTACTCAACTTCAGTTATTGAGTTGGTAATAGTATCTTATTTGGAACTTTTTCAACTTATTGCCCCTCTATCTAACGTGAATATGTAGCCTAATTGTAGTTTGAAGTCATTCTTATCGGACTGAAAACTGGTATCGTTGTACTCTTTTAATTTCAAATCACTTTCTCCAAATACCAAGAATACATCCTTAGTCCTTCACAAGTACTTAAGGATATTTTTTATATTTGCCCAATGACCCTCTCCAGGGTCAAATTGGTATCTACACATAAAGCTGAGAGCACAAGATACATCGGACCTAGTACATATCATAGAATACATGATAGATCTAATTGTCGAAGTATATGGAATTCTACTCTTGTGATCTCTTTCAATTTGTGTCTTGGGAAACATCGATTTTGAAAGGCTTACTCTATGAGATATGGGTAAGAATTGCTTTTTGGATTGATTCATATTGAACCTCCTTAGTACTTTGACTATGTATGTTAACTGTGAAAGACCAAACAACCTTTTTGATCTATCTTTATAGATCTTTATTCCCATAATATAAGTTGCTTCTCCAAGGTCTTTTATAGAGAACTTCTTGGATTACCAATGCTTCACAGACTGAAGAACCGAAATATCATCTCCTATTAACAATATGTCATGTACATAAAATAATAGAAAAACAACTGCACTCCCACTAACCTTCTTGTATACACAAGGTTAATCCATATTTTAAATGAAACCAAATTCTTTAATTATTTCATCAAAACAGATGTTCCAACTTCTAGAAGCTTGCTTAAGTCTATAAATGGACCTTTGTAACTTGCACACTTTTGTGCTATCTTTGGATGTGAAACCCTCAGGTTGTGTCATGTACACTTTCTCAGTCAGGTTTCCATTTAGGAAAGTTGTTTTCACATCTATTTGCCAGACCTCATAATTGTAATAGGCGGCAAGTGCTAGGAGTATCCTTATGGATTTTAGCATGATAACTGGCCAAAAGGTTTCATCACAGTCAATACTACAATATTGATGATAACCTTTAGCATCTAGTTGTGCTTTATAGGTAACTACATTACCATCCATGTTGATTTTCTCTTTGAAAACCCATTTGTACCTAATATGTTTGCTTCATTTGGGTGAATCAACCAATGTCTATACTTAGTTATCATATATGAAATCTATTTCTGACTTCATGGCCTCAAGTCATTTATCATATTTTGAACTATTCAGAATATTCTTATACATAGTAGGATTATTTTCATCTATGAGCATTACGTAATTATGGTTACTTATGAGAAATCTATAACTCCAGGTGCCACATGTATCCAACTTGACCTACAGGGTTCTTGTGTAGATGAAGGTTAATTTATTCTTTTAATAGATATCAGATCAGACGGTTGATCCATGTTTATTTATTTTTCTTGAACTTCACTAAGTTCAATTTTACTTCCACTATCTCCTTTAAGCATATGCGCATTCTCTAAGAAGACAGGATGCTTCGAAACAAACACTTTATTTTAGAAAGAGAGATAGAAATAATATTTGAATGATTCTTTAAGATATCTAACAAGTAAAAACTTATCAGACTTACTTTTAAATTTATTTGACTACGGCCTTTAAACAAAAGTAGGGTAACCCCAAATTCTCATTGTTGGATTGTATGCCCTCTTAGACTAGGTTTCTGATGTAAAATCGAATATTTTAATAAAAGAAATTATTTTCATAAATTGTTTGTGAATTTACTTTTTGTTTGTGCACGATTTTCGTTTGGAATAGACCCATTGTGTTTAAATAAATGATCCATGTGAATGGTGGTCTTTCACAGTAAGGTATGGATCATGGGTTATTTAACACATAAACATTTGTTCTTAACCTATTGATGAGACTGGGAATCTCATCATATTTAGGTTATTATGTTATGAATTCTAAATGGGGAATGGCTTACCTTTAGCCAGTGAGTAGTCCACTCACTTCATAACATAAGCGTATTTCGAATATGTAGGACAGGACCTGTAGTAGTGGTTTCTAAAAGTACTATATGATAGAAACCTAGACTACTACCGCTACAGCGTGGATTAGTACTCTACGACTTGAGTATGAGTTGGTGGTCTGGCGAAGCTTTGATTTGCTATAGTTGAGGTTCTATCGTAGGGCCAATATACTTATATGTTGGGTATGTGTAACTAGTTAGTTAAGACAGACTTGTACAAGATAGTTTCTACACTATATCGCCCCTTGTGGTTGTCCGAATGGTCTAAAATGTCCAGGGCCCTGGGAAACATGACTTGGATGTTTGCTTTAGGGTAGCTCCCTTGGAAAGCGGAAACACTCCAGGAGGTCGTGGATCATTGGACTAGAAGCCTAAGGATGGTAGATGTCATTTAGAGGAGTGTTAGTACGCTTCTTCCTCTCTAAATATACGGCGATGTGTAGAGGGGTATTTTAGTCATTTCACCTGTAGGTCGGAGACTTTGCTAATGCAGCATTGTCCTTGGGGTCAATATTTTCTTATGGTGATATTAGGAAATATTTAAAATGCAAAATACAGCGATTTATATAGCAGGGGTATTTTGATCATTTTAGCAGCCAAGGCGATGTGTCTTTTTGGTCCTTGGAATAGCCCGTAAGTCCAAACTACTTTTGGGTTGAGGAATTGGTCTCAGTTGAAGAGGATTTTATTTTATTTTATTTTATTCAGGAAGTCTAATTTATTATTGGACTGGAATAAAATAAATAAATAAATAAAATAGGAGTTGAGAGAAAATTAATTATCTAGTTTATTTGGTTAATTAATTATTCAGGGCCTAGGTCCAGTATGAATAATTAGGAAATTAACCTGGGCTTAAACTAGGGGAAATAATTAATAATTAATTATTTATTGGGTTATTTATATAGGCCAAAGAAATAAATAATTAAATATTAATTATATTGGTTCATTTGGGCTCATTAATTATTTATTGGGTTATTTGTGTAAGTCCAGGAAATAAATAATTAATGTTTATTATTTTGGGCCTTTTAGGTCCAATGAAAATAATAAATATTTTTTTGGTCCAATAGCTTGGACCTTAGGGCTTTTCTAGATACGGTTAAGAGGAGTTTAGGGTTAGGCCAAACTGATTCTCAGGATAACATCCGGGTGTTTTGAAATCCCGGGGATATGTTTATCAGATAATGAGAGACCTAATTTTGGCTAACTAATAAACAACTCTTTGAAAAAAGAAAAACCCTAGTTTTCCCTACCGAACAGAAGACTCACGTCTCTCTGGAGAGGCTCACGTAAGCTCCCTCTCTCATGCCTCCCTCTTCTTGGTTTCTCCTTGGAGCTTTGCTAACCAATAGCAAGTGAACCAAGGAGATTTGAGACCATTCTTCTTCTCTGTTGTGTTCTCCGACTAGAGGTTAGGCTTAGAAATATTCCGAGAGCTGGAAAGCTAGGCGTTCATGCAAACAAGGCAGAGTAGAAGGCTAGCGGGTGTTCAACCGAAAGCTTCTTTAAGTGGGCAAAACGAGGTGATTCCAGTCATTCAATCCACTCTTACTCAACCTAGAAGGGTTAAGGAGCGCAAGGTATGATCTTCACGCTTCCGTATAGCCTTTAAGTCTTGGTTTTATTTTTCTCTGTTTAATTTTTTACGCTACCAGTGCATGCTCTCTGTTTTCGTCTCTCTCAATGTGGTATCAGAGCCACTAGTTTTTGATCAATATAGGGAGCATGGTAGTTAATAAAACTGGAGAAGATGATTATACCTATGATCCTTCGCTGTTTTGGTATGGGATAGGATCTCTGTGAGCTTCATCGTTGAAGCATAGGCACACTGTAAATTTTTTTTTGCTTTGAAGTTTAATCGTGTAAACTCAATTTAAATGGGTATAGGTGGTTGTGTTTTTGTTTTGGATGTTTTTTGTAAGTAAAAATGTCCAAAGAAGCCAAAAAAATGAGCAAAATGTGAAGCAGAAGAGTTTCTGCAAATTTCGCGCGAGAAAGGAGAAAAAACGAAGAAGACAATTATTCCTAAGCCAATTGAGCCGAGTTGAGCCGCTGCCGAAATTGTGAGAGGAGCTGCTGACTATCAACCGCGTAAGCCGAGCCGCATCAGCAAAATTGAAGCCGAATTCAATTGCAAATTTGCAATTGAATTGTAATTGGCTTTCGGGTTCTTGCGCGGGTCAGAGGAGATCCGACCGGGCAGCACGCGGGTTGAAGCGCGGGTCAGCCTCAGAGAGGAAATGGGCGCGGGTCGCGGGCGCGGGCGAAGTCCACGGGTCGCACTTGAGGGAGATCTGGTGCGGCGCGGTGCACCGTGGCCGCGGTGGACTGCCGGCCACGCGGTCGCAGATCCGGTGCGGCGGGTGCAGTGGACCGCCAGCCATTTTTTTGCAAATTTTTTTTTCTTTTTCGTTTTGGGTCCTATACCAGGCAAAGTTAATTTTTTTGAAATATTTATATTCTTGAAATATATTTGCATGAAAAATATTACTAAGAGATTTTAGGATTAAACAAGATAATTCATTAATTAATTAATGTGTTTAATTCTATTATTTGGGCACTTAGGTTTAAAAAATAGAAAAGCATGAAAACGTTTACTGTTTTCGAGCATGCTAGTTTTTTTATGTACCTATGTGTGTTTTTTCTCAAAGACAAAAGTCTTTGGGAACATTTTTGACAAGAAAAATATTTTTCTTCAAAAACTAAATGGTTATTTTAATTGGTACAAAAATTAATCCTTGAATATTTTCTCAAAGGATTTAATCCTTGACATAGAAAATTTATTGGATTTAGATATTTTTGTAAATTAAAATGGAGAGCCATTTTGTTTTGTTTTGGACTATAAAAACGATTTTGTCAAATAAACTTGAGACTAAAGTCTCTAGAAAGTTTTAATTGGAAAATTTTTGAAATCATTAAGTTTTAACTTAAATAAAATTAGTCCATGAAGAAAATCTCTCAAAGGATATAAGCCTTGACATAGAGATTTTATTGGACGTAGATATTTTATTTTTGAGTTAAGGAAGAACTTAATGGAAATTTCAAAAGGATATTTTTCCAAGAAAAACTTTTATTTTAAAAGACTAAGTGGGAGAGGGGTTCTAACGGCCTCACGGCTTCCATCACGGTCCTCATTAGAGATCGTGGATCCCCTCGCGTCACCCTGGGAGTGAACCCATATAGGATGGGGATACCACAAGGATCTAGATCTAATGGAAGGATGTAATTAAAAAACCCGGGGCACGTACTATGATCGGCCAACCCACGTTGGAGGTTATAGTGCGAGGTATGTCCATAGGAAATGAGAGGAAACGGTCATCCCACGATGGAGTTATTCTCTAGTCCATTACCTAGAAGGGAAATTAATATGTGGTGGTTAATACACTTAGCTTAGGAAACTGTTAATCTTCCCAAGAAGCTATGTCAGTTTTCTTAAGAGCCAAATTATTTTCAGTGCACAAATTTTATTTTGTTTTCACAAACTAAATTCTGTCTTTTATTTTCGATTTTCAGAAATGGTGGGAGGTTCTTTTAGTCCATTGGCCGTTATTCTCAGGGAGAATAAGTTAACGGGTCCAAACTATGTGGACTGGAAAAGGAACTTGGACATAATACTCCCAGCTGAGGAGTATAAATATGTCCTTTACGAAACCTGCCCTATTATCGGGGAAGGTTCCACCGCTGAAGAGCGAGAGGCTGAAAAATCGTGGAAGAAAGCTGACGAAATGGCACATTGCTATATGTTAACTTCCATGTCTAATGTGCTCTAGTTAAAACACGAGCACATGGCTTCTGCATATGACATAAGTCATTCATTGGTAACTATGTTCGCAGACAAGAGCCGGCCCGCAAGGCAGGAGGCTCTTCGAACTATTGTGAACACTAAGATGGCTGAGGGAGCATCTGTCCGAGAGCATATGCTCAAGATGATTGCTGCTTTTGAGGAGGCGGAAATCTTAGGGACTATCATTGACCCCGAGAGCCAAGTGGACATGGTTCTCGAATCTCTACCAGGTTCTTTCACTCAGTTCAAGTTAAACTATAACATTAACAAGTTGAACATGAGTTTAACTGAACCGATGAAGAAGCTCCAGATGGCGAAGAAGGTCATGAAGCCACAGTCAAAGGCTATGATTGCTAAGGCTTCTTTCTTAAGAACTAGGCCTTAACCCAGAAAGTTCAAGAGGAAGAAGGGGAATGCAGCAGCCCAGCCCAAGACCCAGCCCAAGGACAAATCAAAGGGCAAGTGCTTCAAGTATGGGAAGAAGGGACACTGGAAAAAGGAGTGTCCAGATCTTCAGGCCAAGAAAAACTCCATAGGTAATGTTTACTATCTAGAGTTCATATTAATGGTAGGATCAACGTCCACTTGGATTGTTGATTCTGGAGCTACTGATCATATCTGTAACTCTTTGCAGGGGTTTAGGAAGATAAGAAGACTCAAGAAGGGCGAACATGGGCTTCGAGTGGGTAATGGAGCACAAGTCTGGGCCCTTGTAGTGGGAGAGCTGGATATTCTTTTTGATTGTAATAAGATAGTGGTTTTAAAAGACATTTTATATGTACCAAGTTTTCGTCAGAATTTGATTTCAATTGCAAAACTTATTAATCAAGGATATTCTGTATCTTTCCATTCTGGTATTTCTATCAGTAAAGATGGAGAAATTTTATGTACTTGGCACATGTATGGTAATCTGTTCTTTTTAAACCCTATTAACAACCAATCAAATAACGCTCAATCTGAACCTTTAACTAAGAAGAGAAAGACAAATATCAATGATTCATACCTTTGGCATCTAAGGTTGCGTCATATTAACTCAACCAGGATTTAGAGGCTAATCCATGATGGGCCTTTGGGCTCATTGAGATTGGAAAGTTGGCCTCAGTGTGAATCTTGCCTGATGGGAAAAATGACCAAAAGGTCTTTTACACCAAAGGCAGATAGAGCCAAGGAGGTGTTGAGTCTTGTTCACACTGATGTGTGTGGTCCATTGTCTACACTAGCTAGGGGAGGTTTTGAGTACTTCATCACGTTCACGAATGATTGTACGAGGTATGGTTACATTTACTTGATGAGATGCAAGTCTGACTCTTTTAACAAGTTCAAAGAGTTTAAGGTTGAAGTGGAGCATCGGATAGGTAAATTAATCAAAACCTTACGATCGGATCGTGGTGGAGAGTACCTCTTAGGTGAATTCAAGGACTACATGGTACATCATGGAATAGTATCCCAGCTCTCTGCGCCGGGAACACCCCAGCAAAACGGAGTAGCTGAGAGAAGGAACAGGACGTTGATGGAAATGGTTCGAAGCATGATGTCTCATACTACTCTTCCAGTGTCATTTTGGGAATATACCCTGGAGACAGTGGCATATATTCTGAACTTAGTGCCTTCCAAGTCAGTACATAGGACTCCCTATGAGATGTGGACTGGGCGGGCGTAAGCCAAGTCTGAATCATCTTAAGATTTGGGGTTGTCCAGCATATGTACTGATCAAGGGAGACAAGTTGGGACCAAGATCAGAATTATGCTATTTTATTGGGTATCCAAAAAGGACAAAAGGAGGCTACTTTTATCATCCTAAGGAGCAGAAGGTACTAGTCAGTACCAATGCTAGATACTGGGAAGATGATCAAAGTACTTCCTAAAGGTTCAACGAGGTTGGAACTTGAGGAGAAGTTATCTACAGAATCAACTTCTTCTGACCTGATTGTGGAACAAGAAGAGGCACAGCCTCAAGAGCCTGTGCAAATGGAGCCTCGTCGTAGTGGGAGAGTGTCTAGGGTTCCGGGGAGATGGACTGGAGAAGCTTTTGAGCTGGTCTCTGACCATCAGGAACAAGACCCTACTAGATACGAGGAGGCTATTGCTGATGCCGATGCAAATCTGTGGCATGAAGTAATGAAAGCCAAGATTGAGTCTATGTACCTCAATCAGGTTTTAGGATCTTGTAGCCTCACCTGAAGGAATAAAACCCATTGGGTGCAAGTGGGTATACAGGAGAAAGAGGGGAGCAGATGGGAAGGTGGAAACCTTCAAAGTTAGGCTTGTGGCGAAAGGGTATACTCAGAAAGAGGGAATCGACTATGAGGAAACCTTTTCCCCGGTAGCCATGCTTAAATCCATCCGCATCCTCCTTGCCATCGTATGTCACTATGACTATGAGATATGGCAAATGGATGTCAAAACGGCATTCTTGAATGGCCATCTTAGCAAAGACATCTATATGTCCCAACTGGAAGGCTTCATTGCTGAAGGCCAGGAACACATAGTTTGCAAGTTTAAGAAGTCCATTTATGGACTTAAGCAGGCATCAAGAGCATGGAACATTCGTTTTTATGAGACTGTAAAGTCTTATGGTTTTATTCAAAACGAAGATGAACCATGCGTATACAGGAAACTTGAAGGCATTAATGTGATTTTTCTTGTCCTGTATGTGGATGACATTCTACTCATTGGAAACAATGTAGGGACATTATCATCTACAAAGGTTTGGCTGTCTAGTCAATTCAGTATGAAGGACTTGGGAGAAGCCAGCTATATTCTCGGGATTAGGCTTCTTAGAAATAGGAAGCAGAGAATGTTAGGGTTATCCCAAGCGACATACATTGACAAGATGTTGGCCAAGTACAACATGGACTCTTGCAAGGGAGCTCTAATCCCTTGCAGACATGGGTTGTCATTTTCTTCGAAGGACTATCCTAAGTCTCAAGAAGAAAAGGACAGAATGAGTAGGATTCCCTACGCTTCGGCTGTGGGAAGTCTCATGTACGCCATGCTGTGTACTAGGCCAGATATCCGCTTTGTCGTGGGCTTAGTTAGCGAGATATCGAGTCAAACCCGGGGAGGTTCATTGGCAAGTCTGTAAAGCATATTCTCAAGTACCTCAAGGGAACGAGAGATTATATCTTTGGTTTACGGGTCGATGATTTGGTTCCTACGGGATATACGGACTCGGACTTCCGGGCGGATAAGGATGAGAGAAAATCCACTAGTGGATATGTCTTCACCTTGTCTGGAGGAGCAATTTCATGGAGGAGTATCAAGCAGTCTTGTATTGCTGACTCAACCATGGAAGCTGAGTATGTGGCAGCTTCGGAGGCGTCCAAGGAAGCAATTTGGCTCCGGAAGTTCCTTTCAGAACTTGGAGTCGTACCACATATGGACAGGCCGGTTGTGATGTATTGCGACAACACTGGAGTAGTATCGCAATCTAAGGAACCTCGGAACCACAAGAAGGGGAAACACATCGAGAGGAAGTACCACCTGATCCGGGATTTCATCCAGAGACGGGAAGTCGTGGTGGAGCATATTGCCTCAGAAAACAATCTAGCAGATCCATTCACCAAGCCTTTGGTTGAGAGAGTCTTCAAGAGACACTTAGACGCCATAGGGGTGGGCACCTATGGACTTACCTAGTCTTAGAGTGCAAGTGCGAGATTATTGGATTGTACGCCTTCTTAGACTAGGTTTCTAATGTAAAATCGAATATTTTAATAAAAGAATTTATTTTCAGAAATTGTTTGTGAATTTACTTTTTGTTTGTACACGATTTTCGTTTGGAACAGACCCATTGTGTTTAAATAAGTGATCCATGTGAATGGTGGTCTTTCACAGTAAGGTATGGATCACGAGTTATTTAACACATAAACATTTGTTCTTAACCTATTGATGAGACTGGGAATATCATCATGTTTAGGTTATTATGTTATGAATTCTAAATGGGGAATGGCTTACCTTTAGCCAGTGAGTAGTCCACTCACTTCATAACATAAGCGTATTTCGAATACGTAGGACAGGACCTGTAGTAGTGGTTTCTAAAAGTACTATATGATAGAAACCTAGACTACTACCGCTACAGCGTAGACTAGTACTCTACGACTTGAGTATGAGTTGGTAGTCTGACGAAGTTGGAAGCATATACTTTGATTTGCTATAGTGGATGTTCTATCGTAGGGCTAATATACTTGCATGTTGGGTATGTGTGACTAGTTAGTTAAGACAAACTTGTACAAGATAGTTTCTACACTATATCGCCCCTTGTGGTTGTCCGAATGGTCTAAAATGTCCAGGGCCCTGGGAAACATGACTTGGATGTTTGCTTTAGGGTAGCTCCCTTGGAAAGCGGAAACACTCCAGGAAGTCGTGGATCATTGGACTAGAAGCCTAAGGATGGTAGATGTCATTTAGAGGAGTGTTAGTACGCTTCTTCCTCTCTAAATGTACGGCGATATGTAGAGGGGTATTTTAGTCATTTCACATGTAGGTCGCAGACTTTGCTAATGCAGCATTGTCCTTGGGGTCAATATTTCCTTATGGTGATATTAGGAAATATTTAAAATGCAAAATACAGCTATTTATATAGCAGGGGTATTTTGGTCATTTTAGCAACCAAGGCGATGTGTCTTTTTGGTCCTTGGAATAGCCTGTAAGTCCTAACTACTTTTGGGTTGAGGAATTGGTCTCAGTTGAAGAGGATTTTATTTTATTTTATTCAGGAAGTTTAATTTATTATTGGACTGGAATAAAATAAATAAATAAATAAAATAGGAGATGAGAGAAAATTAATTATCTAGTTTATTTAGTTAATTAATTATTCAGGGCCTAGGTCCAGTATGAATAATTAGGAAATTAACCTGGGCTTAAACTAGGGGAAATAATTAATATTTAATTATTTATTGGGTTATTTATATAGGTCCAAGAAATAAATAATTAAAGATTAATTAGTTCATTTGGGCTCATTAATTATTTATTGGGTTATTTATGTAAGCCCAGGAAATAAATAATTAATGTTTATTATTTTGGGCCTTTTGGGTCCAAGAAAAATAATAAATATTTTTTTGGCCCAATAGCTTGGACCTTAGGGTTTTTCCAGATACGATTAAGAGGAGTTTAGGGTTAGGCCAAACTGATTCTCAGGATAACATCCGGGTGTTTTGAAATCTCGAGGATATGTTTATCAGATAATGAGATACCTAATTTTGGCTAACTAATAAACAACTCTTTGGAAAAAGAAAAACCCTAGTTTTCCCTACCGAACAGAAGACTCACGTCTCTCTAGAGAGCCTCACGTAAGCTCCCTCTCTCACGCCTCCCTCTTCTTGGTTTCTCCTTGGAGCTTTGCTAACCAATAGCAAGTGAACCAAGGAGATTTGAGACCATTCTTCTTTTCTGTTGTGTTCACCAACTAGAGGTTAGGCTGAGGAATATCCCGAGAGCTGGAAAGCTAGGCGTTCATGCAAACAAGGCAGAGTAGAAGGCTAGCGGGTGTTAACCGGAAGCTTCTTCAAGTGGGCAAAGCGAGGCGATTCCAATCGTTCAATCCGCTCTTACTCAACCTAGAAGGGTTAAGGAGCGCAAATGTATGATCTTCACGCTTCCATATAGCCTTTAAAGCTTGGTTTTATTTTTCTCTGTTTAATTTTTTACGCTACCAGTGCATGCTCTCTGTTTTCGTCTCCCTCACTCATGTGTGACAACTTTGTTCTCTTACCAAAGAATAACTCGAATGGGGTAGTATTAACTATTTTTGATAGAATACTGTTGAGTATATAAATAGTAGTTTCTAGTGCATATTCCCAAAGTGATTTTGGGAAGTCTGAAAAAACCATCATGGTCCATACCATATCTAGAAGGATTCGATTCCTTCTCTCAGATATATTATTATGTTGAGGTATATACGTTAGAGTCTATTGAGATAATATCCTATTATCTCTTAGATAACTTTGAAACTCTTGACTTAAATATTCACCTCCTCGATTAGATCTTAGAGTTTTAATATTTTTGCCACATTATTTCTCTACTTCATTTCGAAGTCTTTGAATTTGTCAACTACTTTTGATTTATATTTCGTTAAATACAAATGCCAATATCATGAACAATCATCAATAAAGGTAGTAAAATATTAATAACCTTTTCTTGCTTATATTGATATTGGACCACATACATCAGTATGTATGAGTTTTAATAACTCTTTGGCCTTTTTCCCTTTTCCAGAAAATGGTGTTTTAGTCATTTTTCTAAGTAAATAAGACTCGCATATACCATATGATTCTTAATCAAATGACCCTAAGTCACCAAGCTTATGTAATTTAGAAATGCGATTCTCATTTATGTAGCCTAAACGACAATGCCATAAGTAAGATGATATTGAGTTATCTTTTCTTTGTTTCTTGTTGTTTATATTGAAAATAAGATCATTCATGTCTAGAATATACAAACCATTTATTAAAGTTGCAGTAATATATTGGACACCATTTAATAAAAAAGAACAATCTTTATTTTTGAAAATTAAATAAAAACCATTCATATCCAAATAAGTAACTAAGATAATGTTCTTAAATAAAACAGGTACATAATAATAGTTTGTAAATTTTTAAAATTAATTGAAGGCAAGTGTAGATGATAAGTCCTCATAGCAAATACAACAACCTTTGCTCCATTTGTAGTATGTAGGTCAACATCACTCTTTTCAAGCCTTCTACTGTCCTTTAGTCCCAGTAAATTATTGCACAAATGAGATTCATATTCGGTATCCAATACCCATATCTCATTTTTAAAGACAATATTAATTTTAATCATAAACATTGTAAGAGTAAAAGTAGAAGTGCCCGCAAGCTTCTCCTTCTCCTTCCTCTCTTTGACAGTCTTTAGGTAGGCCTTGTAGTTGTGCCTCCAATGGCCCATCTTGCCACACTACCTCCTTTTTCTTCACGCTACCTTTGGGCTTAATGGGAACTTTCTTCTTATTTTTCTTAGGAATTTTTTTCTTAGAAAAGAAAGAATGTACCAGCATAGTTGCATTGACTTCCTTCTTCAAGGAAGTTTCTGCAGTCTTAAGAACGTTGATCAATTCGGGTAGTGTGGTCTCAATCTTATTCATTTGGTAGTTAATCACAAATTGTAAAAAACTACTTGGCAAAGATTGAATAATTATGTTGACACTTAATTTATGATCCATTACAAAACCAAGAGATCCAAGCTTCTCAATCAAGCCCAACATTTTTAGCCCATGAGTAGCCACAGAAGCATCATCAATCATCTTAGATTGGAACAACTATTTAGAAATCTCGTATCTCTTTATTCTAGCTTGCTGATCAAATAGCTCCCTAAGATGGAAGATAATAGAGTAAGCATCCATATTCTCATGCTACTTTTGCAACTTAGAGTTCATTGACGCCAGCATGATATAAGATGCTGTGTTATTGTCCTCTTGATGCTTCTTATGGACAACATACTCATCAGTAGGAGCATCTTAGGCTAGTGATGGCAGAATAGGAGCATCTAGCATGTAGAGTAACTTTTCCCACTTGAAAATGATTCTCATGTTTCGATACCAATCCAAAAAATTTGACTGGATAAGCTTATTGTTTTCCAAGATACTACATAAATTTAAATTGGTCGACATGATACAAATGACCTAAATGTAAAGATAGAGAAATTAGTAAAAAGTATATGCACTTGATATGCAAATAATTAGGTCTTTAATTAGGTGCATAATTATCACACTATTTTACTCAAATTAATAGTCCCCACTACTGATTTGGGAAAGCTTGTTGGAAGCTTTCCTAGTGAACCAGCATCCAATTTCCTTAAGAATGACTTTGGGTCTATCCAACAAACCATTATTAAGTTCAATAGTAGATATCTAATACCAATTACATCAAATATAATTACTGGATCATTGGGTGATTGACATATTTTAATCTTAAAACCTTTAAGCTAGCACAATCTTATCTTTAATTTTCTTTAAGTAGGCTTAGGTCTGCCGAACAACCTAGTCTCGAAAAAGATGTCTCGTTCTTACTATATTAATCAAGACATTAAGTTTAATATTAATTCAGGAATTTGTTATATTAGTGGTCTCATATATTTGGCATGTATAAATATCAATATATTGACAAAATTGTAATAGACTCAATTACATGGCTTGGTTATAGACTTTTCTAGATTAATTTCCTTCAGCCAAGTTGGAATTAATTTTGGTTAAACCTATACGTTCATGCATGTTTTTGAGAAGAATGTCTTACCGTCTTTTTGCTTCGTCACCATCTCCATAGGCTTAAAAAATAATTTCTAATCCTATATAATCTAATTACATAAAATTTTCTAATAAAGGAACCTCAAGTTATATCCGAGGGGAGTTAGATGAGAAGAGAAATTACACAAGAATAATAAAGAATGCAAGACATGCAGGCCCTATTTATTTAAAACAAAGTAATAAAAATGCATAACACAATATTAATTAATCAAAATTAATTGGTTTAAATCCATAACCAAGCCAACATGCCAAAATCATGCTTAAAATAAATTAAACAAATAAATATACATCAAATAAAATTTTCCAAAATTATTATTTTGAAAAAAAATAAATGTATATGAAATACAAATTTCCAAAATCATTATTTTTAGAAAATAAAATAATTAGGTACAAAATCAAATTTTGGAAAGCGCTTGGGTGTATTTTGAAATAGGAAAACTTTTTGTGGGTAAAAGAAAAATATAGATTTTTTTTAATACCCCTGTGCTACCTGGGATCCTTCTTGGACAGCCTAGGACCTGTCGCCTAGAGGTCCCTTGTAGGCCGCCTATTGGCTACCTGGTCCTAGGCCGCCTAGAAGTAGCCTAGGCAGCCTAGCGATTGGGCAAGCTATTTTAAATTTTTTTTTTTCATTCAGCCCCTTTTTTTCGTTATTTCAATCCAATTTTAAAATAATTTTCTTGTTGGATTTGGTTTTTCAAAAACATGTTAATCTCTATTAACAATTTGGTGGGATCACTATCACATCGACTAAAACGAAATTTTCAAAATAAAAAATATTTGTGAAAACAATTTTCACGGACCCAAACATAATTTTGAAACAGTTTCAAAATTTAAAATATTTATGAAACAATTTCATAATGCCAAATTTATTTTGAAAAAAAATCAAAAATAATAATAAACCCGTAAAACACATATAAGATGGCTCTAATTCCATTGCTGGATTTCGATCATGCAAACTTGTTTACACGTAGCACAAAAATAAAACGAAATCCACTCAAATGGTCACTCATATGTAATTAAATGGGTTAGGAGATGGAAGAAAATTTTATTACCTCGAAAACATAACTTTTAAAATTATTCCTCGCATGTGGAACTCTTCCATAATATTTATCTAAGCACGAACCACTAAATTCCAAGGATAGGAATTTCTCTAATATTAATCCACGCAAGAATATATTCAAGAACTACCAAAATTTTCTGCTAGAAGAATAATATGGCGGCTAGGGCTTTAATATTTTTTTTTAGAAGAACGAAGGGAAAAGGAAACACTCTCAATAATATTTTTTTTTTTAAAGATGCGATGGTTTCTTTTGGTAAATAAGCCAAAACGATTTCTCAATCTACCAGTGTTAAACTGCCGCCTTTATATATATAGGAAAAACACCGTTTTCTTTTCCCTTTGTTTCTTTAACTCCTTTTTGGAAACAAAACTTACGGGAAAACCTTTCTCCCTAATGCTTTCAATAAGCATCAATTTTTCCTTTTCCAAAATTATGTGTTTAAGTTCATATAATTGCAATCAGGCCCTTAAATTATAACAAGTTTATAATTCAACTACAAGTCTTTTAAATAATTACAATTTCACCTAACTAATTATAACATTTTATAATTAGCCCATAATTTTTATTTCTTCTTGCAAATTAATGCCAAATATTTTCATATAATATCTTGAGTACCAATTCCTCTATTGTGTGTGGCATATTAGATTTTTTGATCTATTAATAATCATTAATTCTAATCACTATAGAATTAATAATCTTTAATAATTAGAGTTAACTTATTAATTCTAATTAGAATTAATTTATTAATTTTTCAATTAATATATTCATATTTAGCAGATCATGAGCAGTATCTAGTAATTCATCATGACCATCCAAAAGTCCAAAAAGTCAAGTGACTTAATATGAACCTTTCAATAGCAAACCAATTGCAATAAATTCCTTTTATCATATTGTATCTCTTTGGGTTTTAAGGCATGGAATTAGTGCCAACTCCTACTATAATATAATTAATTCTAGTTCAAATTTATTAGTACTTGTTCCAGAATCCATTACTTAACATGTGCATCAATTGGAACAATTTTTAATATATAGTCGCCTTGGTCAAGGACTTCTTGAGTAATGATTCTATACATTTGACCATGAGATTTATGATGGTGAATGCAGTAACAGGGAGCCATGGACGGAAAAAAACAGAGACAAAAAAAATTAAACGCGAGCCATAAAGGCCATGCGGAAGCGTAAAGATCATACCTTTGCGTTCCTTAACCCTCCTAGGTTGCGTAGGAATAGATTGAACGGCTGGAATCGCCTCGCTTTGCACACTTGAAGGAGCTTCCGGTTGAACACCCGCTAGCCTTCGACTTCGTCTTGTTTGCATTAACGCTTAGCTCTCCAGCTCTCGGGATATTCCTCAGCCTAACCTCTAGTTGGTGAACACTATGGTGAAGAGGAACGATCTCAATTCTCCTTGGTTCGTTCGATATTGGTTAGCAAAGAACAAGGGAAAAACAAGAAGAATGAGAGAGCCTTTTGAGAGAGAGAGAGACTCACGTGAGTCTTGTTGCTTGGGCAAGCAAAAAATTAGGGGTTTTTTTTTCTTTTCAAAGAGTTGTTTATATTTAGCCAAAATTATGTCTCTCAATCTTTGATAAACATCTCTCCGGGATTTCAAAATACCCGGATGTTATCCTGAGAAACAGTTTGGCCTAACCTTAAACTCCTCTTAACCGTATCTGGAAAAAACCCTAAGGTCCAAGCTATTGGGCCAGATAAATATTTATTATTTTTCTTGGACCCAAAAGGCCCAAAATAATAAATATTAATTATTTATTTTCTGGGCTTACATAAGTAACCCAATAAATAATTAATGAGCCCAAATGAACCATAATAATTAATCTTTAATTATTTATTTCTTGGGCCTACATAAATAACCCAATAAATAATTAAACATTAATTATTTCCCCTAGTTTAAGCCCAGGTTAATTTATTAATTATTCATACTAGACCTAGGCCCTGAATAATTAATTAACCAAATAAACTAGATAATTAATTTCTCTCAACTCCTATTTTATTTATTTATTTATTTTATTCCAGTCCAATAATAAATTAGACTTCCTGAATAAAATAAAATAAAACAAAATAAAATAAAATCCTCTTCAACTGAGACCAATTCCTCAACCCAAAAATAGTTAGGACTTACGGGCTATCCCGAGGACCAAAAAGATACATCGCCTTGGCTACTAAAATGACCAAAATACCCCTGCTATATAAATGCTGTATTTTGCATTTTAAATATTTCCTAATATCACCATAAGGAAATATTGACCCCAAGGACAATGCTGCGTTAGCAAAGTCTGCGACCTACAGGTGAAATGACTAAAATACCCCTCTACACATCGCCGTACATTTAGAGAGGAAGAAGTGTACTAACACCCCTCTAAATGACATCTACCATCCTTAGGCTTCTAGTCCAATGATCCACGACTTCCTGGAGTGTTTTCGCTTTCCAAGGGAGCTACCCTAAAGCAAACATCAAAGTCATGTTTCCCAGGGCCCTGGATAATTTAGACCACTCGGACAACCACAAGGGGCGATATAGTGCAGAAACTATATTGTATAAGTCTGTTTTAACTAACTAGTCACACATACCCAACATGCAAGTATATTGGCCCTATGATAGAACCTCAACTACAGCAAATCAAAGTATATGCTTCCAGCTTCGCTAGACCACCAACTCATACTCAAGTCGTAGAGTACTAGTCCACACTGTAGCGGTAGTAGTCTAGGTTTCTACCATATAGTACTTTGAGAAACCACTACTACAGGTCCTGTTCTACGTATTCGAAATACGCTTATGTCATGAAGTGAGTGGACTACCCACTGGCTAAAGGTAAGCCATTCCCCATTTGGAATTCATAACATAATAACCTAAACATGATAAGGTTCCCAGTCTCATCAATAGGTTAAGAACAAATGTTTATGTGTTAAATAACCCGTGATCCATACCTACTGTGAAAGACCACCATTCACATGGATCACTTATTTAAACACAATGGGTCTGTTCCAAACGAAAATCGTGCACAAACAAAAGTAAATTCACAAACAATTTCTGAAAAGAAATTCTTTTATTAAATAATTCGATTTTACATCAGAAACCTAGTCTAAGAGGGCATACAATCCAACTCATGACCATCCAAAAGTCCAAAAAGTCATGTGACTTAATATGAACCTTTCAATAGCAAAACCAATTGCAATAAATTCCTTTTATCATATTGTATCTCTTTGGGTTTTAGGGCATGGAATTAGTGCCAACTCCTACTATAATATAATTAATTCTAGTTCAAATTTATTAGTACTTGTTCCAGAATCCATTACTTAACATGTGCATCAATTGGAACAATTTTTAATATATAATCGCCTTGGTCAAGGACTTCTTGAGTAATGATTCTATACATTTGACCATGAGATTTATGCCCCTAGTGTTAGGAGTGATGAATCATTCATTGATCCTCTCAACTACTTTCGATTAGTTTACGTTGTACCAAATATCCTTCCTATAGGAGGTCTTGTAAGGACTCCAGAGATTGGAATCAAAGTACAACACTTAATAAACAAAGTACCTTGGAGATATAAAGTTTAAGAATACTTGTACATTTGCTATAATGAGATTTTATCACTGGCACTAAATAGATATCAATGTGATTATCTCATAGTTAGGTTATCCAATGAACTTGTTCAAATAACAAATATCCACGTGTTAATTTTGAGTATCACAATACTCGCGGATGTGAGAACCATCGCTTGGTCAAATTAAGAAATATAACATGTGTTCCTTTTTATACATTAATTATATCCTATCTCACTAATACTATGACTAGGGATAATTTAACATAAGTACTATATAGTATAGTAGGAATCTCACATTATGATATTTATCATAATTTCCTTAACAATATATTATATGCTTGGGACATATCTAATAGTTTTATACACATATACGCGCAGAATGATTAATTAAACTGAAAAATAAAGAATGCCTTTTATTAATAAATGTGTCATATATAATATACAAGTGATTATCTCTAGAGCACAAAACTAACATGTGTGTGTGTGTGTGTGTGTGTGTGTGTTCGTATGAATATGTATGTGTGTGTGTGTGAATATGAGTGTGTGTATATTAATATATTTTTATTTATATGATACGTGTTTTTTTGTGTAGAAAATATTATTAACAAATTACACAATCAATTAAGTTTAATTAAAATGTCAACCGCTAAAACTATGCATATGGGCAAGTATACCCATTGTATAGTATAAGAAATAGTAAGTATCGAATCTATGAGAACTTAAGCTTTCACCTTACTTTACCCAAATCTTTATTATTTGGCCAATAAAATAAGAAGAGACTAAAAAGAAAAATAAATAAAGATAACAATAAATATAACTCAATGATGCAAATTCATGTAACTAGACAATTATCTTGAAAATATAATATTGAATCACTTAGCATTCATCACAATCAATTGTCATCTTGGCATCATGAAAAAATATAAAGTAAAATTAAATCATTTCCCAAGTCATGAATCTACTTAGATAAATTCCACTTTGTTTTTCAATCCATGGAATTACTTTCTTTTGATTAAATTTACAAATTCGTCAATCAAGCTAACATAACCAAAACATACATTAAGCTCAATTCCTTATAAGTATGAAATTAGCTAATGGCCTTTTGTTTGAGGTGAAAAAAACTAATCTTCGATTACTTAGTCCTATAATTTTAACTTTGTCGTTCAAGTCCATTAAGATTTAACAAATATGAAATTAATGCAATGAAACTCCTAATATCGTTTTTTCAAGTCAATTAGATGAACTCCCATCAATAACCAACGATAACAAGTAATCAAATACCAAAGATAGCAATAAATTGATCAAAAATTCCAATTAACTCAAAATCATAATCTCCAAAATAATATCCAATTACAATCAAAATATTAAGCACATCATTGCTCTAGAAAAGTAAACAAAGCATAAAAGATAAAACTTATAAACAAGCCCTTCTTCTTCTCTAAACATTAAGCACGTCATTGCTCTAGAAAAGTAAACAAAGCATAAAAGATAAAACTTATAGACAAGCCCTTCTTCTTCTCTTAAAAATCTCCTTTGAACAATACTAATTTGAGTGGTGATTGAGTAGCTAGCTTGAATCCTTCCAATCACACCTTTCTCTTGTGTGTTTCTAGTATTTATAATCCTCTTTGATACCAAAATTCATTGTTTGAGAAGTCTAGTCAGAGTAGAATTTAGAAAATATCAAATACGAGCACAACCGCCTCTGGGCAAAGTAGACCTGGCGCCAGGTCTGTTCTGTTCTTCCTTTAAGTTTTGCTCTGTTTTTGCTGTTTGACTAGAATGGACCCAACATCTGGTCCCTTGGCTAGGCCCTAGTACTAGATCTATTCTGAAATTTTCACATTTTTGCTCGAAATCAACTCAAATCTGCACAAATTTGTCAAAAATACTTTTTACAAGCAAAATGTCAAATAGAAAGGAATATACCTAGTTAGTACAGCAAAAGTATCTCAAAGCAACCTCAAATAACTAGTAAAATAATGATGATTTTAGCCCCTAATACATACCCCCACATTTAAACTTTTGCTTATCTCCAAGCAAACAATATCTAAAATACTAAGCATTTAGAACAAGACAAAACAATTTAGCAAAATGTTTCCTTAGAAAATCCATCCATAGTAAAGACATAACCTTCTTCCAACCTTAAATATACACTTGTCATTCATTCAACGCTTTCAAAACCTTATAAACTCTTGTATTAAATCAAACAATCCCAAGACCATCAAAGTTAAGTTAAACAAGCTTATATCTAGTACAAGAAAATCATCGTACACCTCAAGCAAAAACAAAGATTACATAAATCATACAAGTCAAGCCATTTAATCAATTTCAGCATTATAAATTCAAATCTACACAACTTCAATTAGTGATACAAGGAAAACACTCCACTGTTCTTTATTTTTCCATGACTTTGGAAATTGATAGCCTCAAGTGTATAGATTTCTCTTCACACATTGTATTGGCCTCCTTATAGTTATCATTTATCATTTTTTTCAGCAATTTTCTTTTTCTTTCTTTCCTTACCTTCTTGTTTTCGGGATAGCCTCAAGAGAGCATGATGCTTTTTTGTTTCTTCTTTTACACTCACTGTATTCGCCCCATTTTTTAGCAAAAGGTCTTTTTCTTTTCTTTTCAACAAATGAAAGTAACATTTTTTTCAACTCACATTCTTTCTTTTTCACTCAAAATTTTTTTCCTCACATTCCTTATTCACAACTCAAAGTCAAGCAAATTTTAATTCTATAATACAATAATTAACCAACAACTCTTTCCATACTTCATCACATCATCCATATTCAAACTCAAAGAATAAAACAAACCTCAAATACTAAATATAACCAAGGTTAACTTAAATTCTCAAGACTTTGCAAAATCCAACTTAATACACAAGTTTACTTTTTAATAAAATCAATCATAACGAATGACAAATCCATATCCAAAATTAGTAAGAAAATCCTCACTCCATTATAAACAAATAAACTCAATTTAGCTCCAAATTCTCCATACTCTCAAATTTTCAAAATTTTCAATTGTTCAACAAAATTATTTTTCAACAAAATTGTTTAATACTAAGAAAAAAACAAGTTCATATCAAGAAAAAACTAAGATCAATGATAAAAATTTAGACAAAGAATATTACTAAACCACTCCCCTACACTTAAACTGGATAATTTCCTCATTGGCAAAAAATTAACACAATAAAGCATCTCCAAAGGAACCAAATCTAATAGAGAGGGAGAAAGTTTATGTTATACTTTCCAAGTGTAATAAAGTTCCAATAAATATTAAAACATGGAATAGAGAGAAGAGCTTGTCCAAGAGGACTTTATTCTGACCTACAAAAGAAACCACAAATAAAAGCACAAAGAAAATAATAAGAAAAGAAAGACACACTTAAATAAAAGAAAACAAACTAAAAATTCTAAGAAAGCAAATAAAGACACGACTCACTCCCTCACACTTAAACTAGAAAATATTTTCCTACTTTGGGAGAGAAAAAACAAAACACTTAACCGACTAAAGAAAATTAAACCCAAGACAAAGAAACAAACTCATTCCACTCATCATGCTTTCTCATCATCCTTTTGTACAAGACATTAATGCTTATTGAAAAAACCAAGGATGATGAAAGTAGAAATAAGAGAGGTTTTTGAAAAATAGAGGGTTCATGAAAATAATTTTTCTCAATAAAGCAAAACATATAAACCTCATTCTTTAATGTTCCTTTAGACACACGAATATTTTTGTCAACATGTAAGTGCACATGGTCTCTAAAGAATGCATCAAACTCGAAATCACCTTTTTTCCATTCAAAAGATTTGTCACAATGAAAGTTCCCCTTAAAACTTAGCAATTGAGTTCTTAAAGATAGGATCAAGAAATCAGTACTTTTTGACACAGCTACAAAAACTTAGTTACCTCTCTTTGAATGGGGTGAAGGGTAGAAATTACCACCATTCTCCAAGGACTTGTTACGATGTAGCATTGAAAGATCTAACTCCTTAAGGCATGATAAATCCAATACATCATCATTTGGACTCTTGTTCTCCAAGAATTGAGAAGAACCTAAAAATTCATGTGATAAAGAAAGATTAGAATTATTAGCACATAAAGAAGAATTGAATACCTCCCTTTCCACATTGGATAATTGTTCCTCATATCCTTTCTCTTTTCCTTGGGAATTCTCTAGTTCAAGCATATAAGCCTTTATGGCATCATCAATTAATTTGCCTAGTTATGTTCTTTGATGGTTTATACATTGGGATTCTTCTTTATGCCACTTAATGGACATGTTTGTGTTGGTAACAAAGGATTTGATTGAAGTTTCAAGTGACGTCTCACTAAAAGCGTTAATCCGAGCTTACAACCTTGCCAACATATTATCATTATAGCTCATTCGATATTGCGCCCATGAATAATTGTCCATGATGATGTTAATCTTGCAATCAAAGAAAACTAAAGATCAAATCGAAAATAAGAATAAAAACAAACAAAAATAATCAAAAATTAAAGAAAAAAAATTACACAAATTAGAAATATTAACAAATTACCTAAACACAAAAGTTAGTGATATTTACAAATACAACAAAGGCTAAATCAACAAGACTCGAGTATTTTAGATAATGCCCATCCCCAGCAATGACGCTAAAAAATTGATGTGTGTTTTTTAGTGTAGAAAATATTATCAACAAATTATGCAATCAATCAAGCTTTAATTAAAATGTCAACTGCTAAAACCACACATGCGAGTAAGTATACCTATTGTATAGTATAGGAAATAGTAAGTATTAAATCCACGAGAATTTAGGCTTCCACCTTACTTTACCTAAATATTTATTGTTCAGCCAAGAAAATAAGAAGAGACTAAAGTGAAAAATAAATAAAGATAACAATAAATATAACTCAATGATGCAAATTCATGTAACTAGACAATTATCTTGAAAACACAATATTGAATCACTTAGCATTCATCACAATCAATTGTCATCTTGGCATCATGAAAGAATATAAAATAAAATTCAATCATTTCCTAAGTCATTAATCTACTTAGATAAATTCCACTTCGTTTTTCAATCCAAGGAATTACTATCTTTTGATTAAATTAACAGATTTGTCAATCAAGCTAACATATCCAAAATATGCATTAAGCTCAATTCCTTATAAGTATGAAATTAGCTAATAGCCTTTTGTTCAAGATAAAATCAACTAATCTTCGATTACTTAGTCCTATAATCTTAACTTTGTCGTTCAAATCCCTTAAGATTTAACAAATATAAAATCAACGCAATGAAACTCCTAACATCATTTTTTCAAGTCAATTAGATGAACTGGCATCAATAACCAATTATAACAAGTAATCAAATACCAAAGAGAGCAATAAATTGATCAAAAATTCTAATTAACTCAAAATCATAATCTCCAAAATAATATCCAATTACAATCAAAATATTAAGCACATCATTGCTCTAGAAAAGTAAACAAAGCATAAAGGATAAAATCATAGATAAGCCCTTCTTCTTCTCTTGAAAATCTCCTTTGAACAATGCTCATTTGAGTGGTGATTGAGTAGCTAGCTTGGATCCTTCCAATCAAACATTTCTCTTGTATTTTTCTTGTATTTATAAGCCTCATTGATACTAAAATTCGTTGGTTGAGATGTCTAGTCAAAGTAGAATTCAGAAAATACCAAAATCATTTGAAAAATACCAAATTTGCATACAACCGCCATGGGTAGAGTGGACCTGGCGCCAGGTCCAATCGACCCTCCTGGTGCCATGTCTGTTTTGTTCTTCCCCTAAGTTTTACTCCATTTTTGCTGTTTAACCAGAATGGACCCGGCGCCTGGTCCCTTAGCTGGGCCTGGTGCCAGGTCTATTCTGAAATTTTCACATTTTTGCTCAAAATCAATTTAAATTTGCACAAATTTATCAGAAATACTTCTTATAAGCAAAATGTCAAATAGGAACGAATATGCCTAGTTATTATAACAAAAGTATCTCAAAATAACCTCAAATAACTAGCAAAATAATGATGATTTTAGCTGCTATCACTATGAATATTTATATTTACATATGAATTTAAGAGGATGCCTTTTTTGGAGTGGCTATATATTGCTAACTATATATATATATATATATATATATATATATACATATATATGTATGTATGTATGTATCTGTTAGTATTATGCCCTAGAGGCAATCACTTGTACATTGTATATGACACATTTTATTTTAATAAAAGGCATTATTTATCTTACAGTTTTTTTTTTTTTTACTTTAAGTAATATAACTGTTCGATAAAGTCCCTAGTACAACACTGTGTTAAGGAAATTATGATAGAGTTCATGATATGAGATTCCTACTACACTGGATGGTGTTAGTACTTAAATAGTCCCTAGTCATAGTATTAATGAGACATGACATCATTAATGCGCTAAGACTAGCATGTGTTAGACTTCCTGATTTGATCAGGCGGTGGTTCTCATAACCGTGAGAATTGAGATACTCAAAGTTAACACATGAATGCTTGTTAATGGAACAAGTTCATTGGATGACCTAACTTTGAGATAATCACATGGATAACTATTTAGTACTAGTGATATAATCTCAATATAGCAAACGTGCAAGTATCCTTAGACTTGAGATCTCCAAGGTACTTTATTTGCTGAGCCTTATACTTTGATTCTAATCTATAGAGCTCGATCGAGGGCTTCTTATGGGATGGATATTGGGTACATGGTGAGGTAAATGAAAGTAGTTGAGAGGGTCAATAAAGGATTCACTACTCCTAATAGTACGGGCGAATATCTCACGGCCACTTGTAGGAATTACTACTCGAAAGTCTTTGGACAAGGCAATTATGTATTGAAAACAGTTCTAATTGATACATATCTAGAGTAGTGGGTTCATGGTATAAGTACTATTGTATTCGGGTCAGAATTAATTTTAGAGGGAGTCGGCACTAATTCCGTACTCCAAACCGAATGAGATATTGTATGGTGAAAGGAGTTGATTGCACTTAAGTTTGTTATTGAAGGATTCATGTCAAGCCACTTGACTTCCTGGACTCTTGGGTGGTCATGATGTGTTGCTAGATATCACTCATGATCTGGGAGTATGGGTTTATTAATTGATAAATTAATAAACCAATCCTGATTAGAATTAATAGGATTAATTCTAATTAATTATGGATTATTAATCTCAAAGACGTTTGGATTAATTCATGTTCTCTACCAATTGACTGGGAAACCTAATAGGTCACACACAATAGAGGATTATATACTTAAAATGTTATTTGATAACAATGTGGGGTTAATTGAGAGAAAGAAAAATTATTGTGGACAAATTATAATTAGTTATAATTTGTGGTACAAGTTGTAACTGTGAGAACTTGATGTTTCCAATTACAATTACGAAATTCTAATAGGATTAGAATTCTCAGTTTTGGGACGGGAATTTCGTGTGATATATAGTAGCTAATAACACACAAAAAAGCCTAGCCAATAACTGAAACACAACACACGATTCTCTCTTCCTTTGATCTCTCTTTCTCTCGTTTTTCTTCTTGAAAGAAAAACCCTAGCCGCCATTAATTTTTGCCAGCACAGAAATTTTGGTGCTTGAGTATTCCTCTATGTGGATTACTATTAGAGATAATCACACACTGTGATTATAGTGGGTAGACGTTCAACTCACGTGGAAGTTGATCACGAGGATTGCTGGATCGCGCCTCAACTTAAAGAAGAAAATTTTGTTCTTCGTATGATCACCCAAAGGTAAAAGTTGTTGCCTTTATTGTCGTTATGTCTTGTTTTTCGCACATAGAAAAGTCCTAGGAGGGTATCTCGATTTATTTTTCGCTGTGCCGTATAGGATACAAGTCTGAGATACCCAACAATGGTATTAGAGACATGCTTTGTGTGGTCTACGGACATTGTTTTGGCATGAAAAACTGTTTTCGTGTTTGTCTTTGTTTGCTGTGAAAATAATTTTCACTCGAGTCGAAATCATTTCAATATTTATAAGTTGGGTCCGTAGCACAATATGATTATGTTATAGTCACAGAGTATTTCGAAAAGATGCTTTCTTTGGTGATGAAAAATTTTTGCAGAAAAACGTTTTCTTGCAACATGGATGTTGCCCTCCGTTTCATCTTATTTTTTCATTTTGATTTTGTTTAAACTTACAAATTGGTTGTTGTTTATAGCTTCAAAACAGAAAATACAACTGAGAATTGTTCTCACTGAAAATTTGCAGAAGAAGAAAGCACCTGAAATTGTTTCTGGAATTTTTTTAAAATCACTGCCATTGTTGCAGAACACAGGCGGCGCCGGCTCCGGCCTCCAAACCGGCGCCGGTTCCATTCTGTTCACGATGTCCGAAAATCGTTTTGGAAGAGAAATTTTTTTTGGGAAACCAGAATAGCGCCGGTTCTGCTTTGTTTGTGACTTTTAGGTATTTAAAAAAAAATCGAAATAGAATTTTGGAAGGGAAAATCTCATTTGATGAGAAACGAGACCCAAAAGCATTTTCTCAAAATTAGTTTTGAGACAAACAATTTGGTTTTTCAAAATAATGATTTTGAAAATCTAAAATTAGTGTATCTTTCTAAAATGGTGATTTTAGAATCTGTTTTGTCTTTCCAAAATAGTGATTTTGGAATGATAAAAGTATATGTTTATTTTGTTTAAGCATAGTCAATGTCATGGTGGATGATTATGGACTAAAACCAAGTATATATGTTCATGCATTTTACAGTTTTGGTTTTTATGAAATAAGGCTTGCATGTCCTACCTTCTCTAGAATTCTTGTGTAATTCTCTTTTCATCTAACTCCCTTCGAATGTAACTCGAGGTTTTCTTTTTTAAGAAAATTATGTAATTAGTTTACATAGGTTAGATAGGAGTAGAATTATTCAATTCTGGAGATGGCAACCAAAACAAGGCAAGGAGGTAAGACCTTCTACTTAAATCATGTATGAACACATAAGGTTAACTATATTAATTTCTTTTATGGCTTAAAGAAATTAATTTTGGGTAAAGTCCATAACCATACAACGTAATCGCTTTATTACCATGATTATCAATTATGTGATTTATTGATTTTTATGCATGTCATTCAACGAAATCACTAAAAGGAACAAATCCCTCAATTAATATTAAACCTAATTCCTTCCATCAATATAGTAAGAACGAGAGTCCTTTTTTGAGACCAGGTTATTGGATAAACCCAAGCCTACTTGACATTGGGCATGTTCAAGCTATGTAAATTCCTTTGGAATTAAATTCCGGATTAATGGGTCGGGTTTAACTAAATTCTTTATCTTGGTTGGGAAAACTCAAACATAAAGAAATTTAGAGGAAAAGTTGGGGTAACCCAAAAGGCTTTAAGATTAAAAGCTGTTAATCACCCAATGATCTGGTAGTTACATACGATGTAATTGGTATTTGATACCTACCAATGAACTCAAGGGTGGCTTGTTAGGTAAACCCAAGGTTATTCTTGAGAAATTTGGATACCGGTCTACTAGGAAAGCTTCCAACGGGCTTTCCCGAATCAGTAGTGGGGGCTATTGGTTTGAGTAAAATAGTGGAGTAAAATGCGTTTAATTAAAGTCCTAATTATTTGCATATTATGTGCATATACAAGTAGCTAATGCTCTCTATCTTTGCATCTAGGTCACTTGCATCATGTTAACGAAGTTGAACTTACATAGCATTTTGGAAACCAACAAGTTAACCGAATCAAACTATCTTGACTGGTATAGAAATTTGAGAATCGTTCTCAAATCGGAAAAGTTGCAAGATGCTCATGCTGTCCACAAGAAGCACAAGGAGGATAGTGATACAGCATAATGTATTATGCTGGCATCCATAACTCCTGAATTGCAAAAACAACACGAGCATATAGATGCTCAATCGATCATTTTACATCTTCGAGAGCTATTTGATGCCCAAGCCAGAACTGAGAGATATGAGATCTCGAAGCAAATATTTCGTTGTAAAATGACAGAGGATTCTTCTGTGGCCACTCATGGGCTGAAGATGTTGGGCTTGATAGAGAAGCTTGGATCTCTCGGGTTTGCAATGGATCATGACTTAAGTGTTGACTTAATTCTACAATCTTTGCCTAATAGTTTCTCACAATTTGGGATTAACTATCATATGAACAAGATTGAGTCCACCATTCTTGAATTGATCAATCTTCTCAAAACTGTGAAGTCCTCTATAAAGAAGGATTCTAATGCGGTTTTAATGGTAGAATCTTCCTCTTCTAAGAAGAAAGTTCAAAAGAAAAAGAAGAAGGCTGCCATAAAGCCCAAAGGTGGTATGAACAAGAAGGACACAGCTACCAAGGGCCCACGCCATCATTGTGGGAAGATGGGCCACTGGAGGCGCAACTGCAAAGCCTACTTGGAGACCATCAAGGACAAGAAGCAGAAGGAGAAGCTTACAAGAACTTCTACTTCTTCTCTAGGTATGTTTATGATTGAGATAAATACTGCCTTTAGAAATAAGATATGGGTATTAGATACCGGATGTGGATCTCATTTGTGCAATAACTTGCAGGGGCTAAAGAGCAGTAGAAGGCCAGAGAAAGACGACGTGGACCTACGTACTGCAAATAGGGCAAAGGTTGCTGCACTTGCTGTGGGGACATACGAGCTGAACCTGCCTTCGGGATTGATTCTAGAATTGGAAAACTATTATTATGTACCAGTTTTAATGAAAAACATTGTCTCAATTGCGTGTTTAGACTTATGTAGATTTCATTTAATATTTAAGAATAAATATTGTTCTTTCTCATTGAATGATATTCATTATGGTTCAGCAACTTTGGTTAATGGTTTATATGTTCTAGACTTGGACAATCCAATTCTCAATATAAACTATAAGAAACTTAAAATAGATAACTCTAACACCTCTTATTTATGGCATTGTCGTTTGGGCCATGTAAACAAAAATCGTGTTTCTAAGTTACACAAGCTTGGTGACTTAGGGTCATTTAATTATGAATCATATGGCACATGCGAGTCTTGTTTACTAGGTAAAATGACTAGAACTCATTTTCTAGGAAAAGGAGAATGGTCCAAGGAGTTATTAGAACTCATACATTCTGATGTATATGGCCCAATGTCAATACAAGCAAGAGGAGGTTATAACTATTTCATAATATTTATCGATGATTTCTCATGATACCGGTATTTGTATTTAATGAAATACAAATCTGAGGCCTTTGAAAGGTTAAAAGACTTCAAGAATGAAATAGAGAAACAACTTGGCAAAAGTATTAAGACTCTAAGATCTGATCGAGGAGGAGAATACTTGAGTCAAGAGTTTCTGAGTTATCTTAGAGATAATAGGATATTATCTCAATGGACCCCGCCACATACACCTCAATATAATGGTGTATCTGAGAGAAGGAATCGAACCCTTCTAGACATAGTACAGACCATGATGGCTTCTGCAGACCTACCAAAATCGTTTCAGGGGTATGCACTAGAGACTTCTGTTTATATACTAAACAGAATTTCGACAAAATCGGTTGATACTACCCCATTTGAGATGTTCTTTGGTAAGAGACCAAAGTTATCTCACTTGCGAGTATGAAGTTGTCCTGCCTTTGTTAAAAGGCAATAGTCAGACAAACTTGATAGTAAGTCTGACAAGTGTTTATTTGTGGGATATCTGAAAGAATCTTTCAGATATTACTTCTATCTACCCTCCAAAAATAAATTGTTTGTTTCGAAGCTTACCGTCTTCTTAGAGAAGGAGCACATGCTCACGGGGGATAGTGGGAGCAAGATTGAACTTAGTGAAGTTCATGAAGATCAAACATATGAGGATCAATTGTCTAACCCCACATCTATTAAGAGAATAGATGAACCTTCTAATACACAAGAACCTCGTAGATCTAGTAGGATACGCATGGCACCTGAGAGATATGGATTTCTCATTAGTGACCACGATGACGTATTGCTCATTGATGAAGATAAGCCTACTACCTACAAGGATGTTCTGAATAGTTCAGAATCTGACAAATGGCTTGAGGCCATGAAGTCAGAGATGGATTCCATGTACGACAACCAGGTATGGACTTTGGTTGATCCACCCAAAGGAATTAAACCTATTGGGTGTAAGTGGGTTTTCAAGAAGAAAATAGACATGGATGGTAACTTAGTTACCTATAAAGCATGACTAGTGGCGAAGGATTATCGTCAACAACATGGTATTGACTATGATGAAACCTTCTCACCAGTAGCCGTGTTGAAATCCATCAGGATACTCCTAGCCATTGCTGCTCATTATGATTATGATATTTGGCAAATGGATGTGAAAACAACTTTCCTAAATAGAAATCTGACTGAGGAAGTGTATATGACACAACCTAAGCGTTTCACATCCAGTGATGGCACAAAGGTGTGTAAGCTGCAAAGGTCTATTTATGGGCTTAAGCAAGCTTCTAGGAGTTGGAATATCTGTTTTGATGAAACAATCAAAGAGTTTGGTTTTATTCAAAATATGAATGAGCCTTGTGTATACAAGAAGGTTAGTGAGAGTGCAATCGTTTTCTTATTGCTTTATGTAGATGACATATTGCTAATACGAAATGATATACCTATCTGGAAAATGGTTAAAGTTTGGTTGTCCAAACAATTCTCCATGAAAGACCTTGGTGAAGCAACCTATATTCTTGGAATAAGGATCTATAGAGATAGATCTAAAAGGTTGCTTGGTCTTTCACAGTCTAAATACATAGATAAAGTGCTAAAGAGGTTTAGCATGGATCAATCCAAAAAGGGATTCTTGCCCATGTCATATGGTATAAGCCTTTCAAAGTCGATGTCTCCTAAGACACAAGTTGAAAGGGATCACATGAGTAAGATTCCATATGCCTCGGCAGTTAGATCTATCATGTATGCTATGATATGCACTAGGCCCGATGTATCTTGTGCTCTCAGTTTGACGAGTAGATACCAATCCGACCCTGGTGAAGATCATTGGGCGGCTGTAAAGAACATCCTTAAGTACTTACGAAGGACTAAGGACATGTTCTTAGTCTATGGAGAAGGTGATTTAAAAATAAACGGGTATACTGATGCCAGTTTTCAATCTGATAAAGATGATTTCAAATCATAATTCGGCTACGTGTTTATGTTGTGCAGAGGGGCAATAAGTTGGAAAAGTTTCAAACAAGAGACTATTGCCGACTCCACGACAGAAGCTGAGTACATAGCTGCTTCTGAAGCAGCTAATGAGGCTGTTTAGAACATGAAGTTCGTGATGGAACTGGGTGTGGTTCTTAGTGTTGTTGGTCCAATAACTTTGTATTGTGACAACAACGGAGCCATTGCACAAGTAAATGAGCCGCGGTCTTACCAACGATCCAAACACGTACTGCGACGCTATCATCTGATCCAAGAGATCATAGATAGGAATGATGCAAAGATAGAGAGAGTTCTCACGAATAAGAACATAGTTGACCCGCTTACGAAAGCACTATCCCAAAAGAAACATAATTGTCATGTTGAGTCATTCGGTATTGGATACATGAATGATTGGCTCTAGTGCAAGTGGGAATTTGTTAGTGTTGTGCCCTAGAAGTAATCACTTGAATATTGTATATGACACATTTTATTTTAATAAAAGGCATTATTTATCTTACAGTTTTTTTTTATTTACTTTAAGTAATATAACTATTCGATAAAGTCCCTAGTATAACACCGTGTTAAGGAAATTATGATAGAGATCATGATATGAGATTCCTACTACACTGGATGGTGTTGGTACTTAAATAGTCCCTAGTTATAGTATTAATGAGACAGGACATCATTAATGCGTTAAGACTACCATGTATTAGACTTCCTGATTTGATTAGGTGGTGGTTCTCATAACCGTGAATATTGAGATACTCAAAGTTAACACATGGATGCTTGTTAATGGAACAAGTTCATTGGATGACCTAGCTTTGAGATAATCATATGGATAACTATTTAGTGCCAGTGATATAATCTCAATATAGCAAACGTGCAAGTATCCTTAGACTTGAGATCTCCAAGATACTTTGTTTGCTGAGCTTTGTACTTTGATTCCAATCTCCAGAGCTCGATCGAGGGCCGCCTATGGGATGGATTTGGGTACATGGTGAGGTAAACGAAAGTAGTTGAGAGGGTTAATAAAGGATTCACCACTCCTAATAGTAGGGGCGAATATCTCACGGCCACTTGTAGGAATTACTACTTGAAAGTCCTTGGTCAAGGCAATTGTGTATTGGAAACAGTTCCAATTGATACACATCTAGAGTAGTGGGTTCCTGGTACAAGTACTATTGTATTCGGGCCAGAATTAATTCTGGAGGGAGTTAGCACTAATTTCGTACTCCAAATTGAATGAGATATTGTACAGTGAAAGGAGTTGATTGCACTGAAGTTTATTATTGAAGGGTTCATGTCAAGCCACTTGACTTTCTGGACTCTTGGGTGGTCATGATGTGTTGCTAGATACCGCTCATGTTCTGGGAATATGGGTTTATTAATTGATGAATTAATAAACCAATCCTGATTAGAATTAATAGGATTAATTATAATTAATTATGGATTATTAATCTCAAAGACGTTTGGATTAATTCATGTTCTCTACCAATTGACTGAGAAACCTAATAGGTCACACACAATAGAGGATTATATACTCAAGATGTTTTTTGATAACAATGTGGGGTTAATTGAGAGAAAGAAAAGTTGTTGTGGACAAATTATAATTAGTTATAATTTATGGTACAAGTTGTAATTGTGAAAATTTGATGTTTCCAATTACAATTACAGAATTCTAATAGGGTTAGAATTCTCAGTTTTGGGAAGAGAATTTCATGTGATATATAGTAGCTAATAACACACGAAAACCCTAGCCAATAGCTGAAACACAACACACGATTCTCTCTTCCTTTGATATCTCTTTCTCTCGTTTTTCTTCTTGAAAGAAAAACCCTAGCCACCATTAATTTTTGCTAGCACAGAAATTTTGGTGCTTGAGTATTCCTCTATGTGGATTAGTATTAGAGATAATCACACACTGTGACTATAGTGGGTAGACGTTATGTGAAATCCCAGGCAAAATCAACCTTAAAGTAAGGGGGTAGGGATGCATATCATATTTTATTGTATGTTTAAATATATTTTTATATGATTTTATGTGCATTGAATTTGTGTTTTATAGTCTAGAGGGCTTGATTATGATTATTGAGTGAGAAGGACAAAATGGTAATTTTTGCCTGAGGTGAAAATATGGAGATAGCTTGGGAATTAAATAGGAAAAGAATTTTAGAGAGGAAATAAGAACAAGAGTTGTTGTGGTTTAGTGGTTAGAGCTTTGGAATTAATTCTTGAGGTCTTGGGTTCAAATTCTATCATAGGAGCTTTAGCTTGGTTAAATTTTATTTTCGCTTGGGAAGTATCATTTTCGGCCTTAGTGGTGTTTGGAGTAGGGTACATATGTTGTCCTATGAGAGACATGATAGGAGTCTTCAAATCCTACTCTTTTACTCTACTCGAAATTTCTAAGGGGAATTCATTCCCTCTTGAACCCTAATCCTTCCTATTTTTCAATTCATTAATTTGTTCAATTTGTTCAAACCAATTTTATTCTACAAAAATTCCAGCAAGGTGCTGTGGCTTTGAAGGTTTGAAATGTCATATGGACCGAAACAATGGAAGAGGCGGAAAGATTTCAAGTGAATTAAACTCCTTAGTGAATTTTTTAGAAAGTTCACTCTAGCTAGGTTCATTTCCCTTCATGCTTAGAACTGAAAATTTTCCAGCTTTGTGTGCCTTCAAGGTGATGAAATTCTTAACCATCATTCCCTCCCAAATGCTGCCAGAAAAAGGCCCTTTTGATCAGCTTAGAATCTAGATTTTTCTAGCTAATTTCGGACTGCACAAATACTGTGCAAAACCAGAAAATTTTCTGGGCAGATTCGCAGCTTTGGAGGTCCGAAACCAAGCTGTTTTTTTCCAGTTTTTGTTCAGCACCTTAGCCATGTTTTTCCTCCATGAAGTAGGCTGGAAACCAGCCTTGAAAGCCCCAGAAATTCCCCTTCAAAGCCTTTGCAAATTGCCTGGAAAAGGGCAGCCGAAAACTGCCCAAGAAATTCCAGCCTTGCGAAAATGCTGTGCAGAATTTTGTCCAGCTTTATTTCCTAATTCAACCCTAGCCGAAACTCCATCCTTTTTCTGCACAAACCACCCTTAAACCTCCATTAACTGAACTCCATTGTCCTCATGAAAATCTAGCCATGGCTGCCAAAAAGATTTCCAAAAAAAATTCTGCAATCATGCCTTGATTTGGATACCAAAATTCCAGCCACCATGATTTAACAACTTTCCATAAAATATATACCTCAAACAACCAGACCTTCCCTTCACCATTAGACTCCTTAATTTCGGCCACCATTAGCCTCCTTCAACCAGCTTTCATCCAGCCACAATTCTGCACAAGCAGTCGGCCATGGCAGATTTCCAAGAGCTCTCCAATAATCAAGATATTCTAGGTTATTTAGTTTCCAAAATTGCTTTCTAAAAATATTCTTCAAGGATTTTAACAACTAACCTTTCCTTTTCCCTTCCAAATCAGAGAATCATCTTCCTAAACCCTACAAGAATTCGGCCAGCCCTAGTTCTCACAGAATTTCGGTAGCTGCAAACTACAATCTCACAAATTCCTTCAACCTTCAAGAACACACACACTACACCAAGAACACCTACTTCTTCCTTTCACCTAATACCCCTCCAAACCACTTCAAACCTTCTCTAAAATCTCCAGATTTGACCTACTCACTACCGTGAGTCCATCAACACCATTTTTAACATCAAACTCCACAAATCAACTCGCTACTTCGGATTAAAACCAGAAAATTCTGTGAAGGTTCAAGAACACCTTCAAGGTAGGTTTGTTCTAACAACTTCATCTTCTCCAATCTTGATCTCTAGTGAGAATATATGTGAATAGACATGCTAATGGTCTCTCTCTCTCTCTCTCTCTCTCTCATGGCCGAACCACTCACTTACTTGGCCGAATGGTTTCTTCTCCATGGCCATTCTTCCTTCATCTCCTTTGGACGGATTTAGGCATCTAGGGCTTAAGATTCATTCGAAAATACTTCAAGGAATTCATCAATCAAGTAAGCCATTTTAACCCTTCTTTTAAATTCTAGATTCATGTCTCTAGGATGATGTTGATAGAAGATGGATTGCGGATAAGGTTTGAGTATATATTGTTGAGGTTGAAGCATGAATGTATGTATGAATACGAAGGAGATGGGATTTATGCATGGATGGATTATCTTGGTTGATTGTATGATGATTTGAGGTTTAATGCATGTCTCCATGTCATAGGTAGTATTTGTGATGAAGTATGCTAGAGATTATGTCACCTTTGGTGAATAGGATTTATATTCATGTTGGATTGTTGAAGCCATGACCATATTTATGCTAGTAGGGGTTAGATCATATCTTGATAAATTTAGATCTATGCTTATATGCATGATTTGGATGATTTGATGAATTGAAGGATTGTATATGTCCTTGATTGTGGTTAGCCATAGAAGTATGATCATGATTTAGTTGTCCCTAAGCTAATTTTTATTTCATGAATAAAATATTTCATAATGGGATTTTGCTAGTAATTTCCAAAAAAAACCTTAGGAGGGATAAATTTGGATTATTATATATAATAAGGATATTTTAGTCAAATAAATAATAGCTTTTGCTAGAAAAATAAAATATATAGATATTATAGATAAAATGATAATATCAAATAAAGCCTTTTATGGAAATAATCATAATTAGTAAAATATTTATTACTAAAAATTTAATTATTATCTTTTAATCAAAACCCATTAAAAATTTATTTATTATCTTTCAAGCAAGACTCATTAAATTTATTTTCAACTAATTTTAGTTATCAATTATTTTCTGACAACTAAATTATTAATAAATCATTATTTTACCTAATTCCACCTAGGACTTTTCATCAAATAAACTCTAAATTATTTTAGCAAGATTTAAACCTTCAACTTATTAGTACCTATTTCCCAAACTTTAGTTATTTTAATATCAAAATAGATTTATTTTATAAACCCTTTTATTTATTATCGAGCCTTAAAGCTTGGGACACTAGGGACATGATTGTAGTGAGTTGAGTTAGTTTATTTGTGAAAGTGGATTTTGGCTTGAGTTTGATTATGGTTTGTATTTATCCCATGCGGGTTAGGTCAGCTATTGGAGACCTTTATTGTGAGCAAGGATCATGTAAGCTCCTGCATAAAACCTGTTTGTTGAAAAATGATTTTTTTATGGCAAGCCAAATGTAGAGTGCATGGTCACTCATTTCTGTAAAGGCAATTGAGGATTATTTCCATTCTCATTTTAGACAAATAAATTATTTGCAAATCAAGGGGCGGTTTTACACAAAACCTAAAATTCTTTCTAAAGCCAGTTTTGCCCCAAACTTTGGAAAACCTTAATTGCCATTTTCAAGTGGAACTATGTTTTCTTCATTTTTCCCAAGTGGGATACGTTACGTTGAGTACTCAACAGGGATAGACTGGTAGTACTAGTTTTGAAGAGCAAGAGTTAGTCTTCTGGCAGGAGGCCACCTCCAGAAGATAAGCTCAACTTAGAGAAACGTCAGTACTACTTAGTCATGCCGGTCTGAGCTAGCATTTTTTATTTCAGTCAAGGGACTGTGTTATGCCGGAATGGACACCCGGTTGTTGTTTGGATATAGAGAAGAAGGAGTATCTTGCCTAGTAGGCCGATCACCTACTTTTGTCAGTCTGCACAAAGTGTGGCATTCTGACCGGCAGTATGCACAAAGTGTGGCATACTGACCATGTGGACATGGGGCCCAACGTGTGGTAACCCATTACCACCCTTTTTAAGTTGTTGATTTTATTGTACCTGTATGGTTTGAAAGCCAAAACGCCACTCTTGTTTTTTAACATCATTCATTGCTTGCCAGTATTTCTTTTGTCAGTCTGCACAAAGTGTGGCATTCTGACCGTTGTATGGTTATGGGGCCCAATGTGTGGTAACCCATGACCACTTTTATGAGTAGTTGATTTTATTGTGCATTTGTATGGTTTCAAAAAGAGGAAAACACCACTCTTGCTTTTGACTAATGTTTATTGCTTGCTAATATTTCTCTTATAAAGATTTCATACTTTGCATCCACGAACTGTTTTCACTGAACACCTAAAACGCACACGGACTTACTGAGATTTCTGTCTATCACCCTTTTACCATGATTTTAGGTCGATCCTGCTGTGGGGATGAGTAGCTAGTGTTATCTGCCTTGGAAGAGAATGTTATATTTTATTTTTATGTATTGCTTTGAGGAGTTGAGAGTGGATGATTTTATTTATGGATTTATTTTTCTTTTGGGAATTCTTGGATTCATTCTGGGTTTTAATAAATGTTAAGTTAAGTTATTATTTTTATTCCGCTATTTTATTTGTGTGACCTAGTTATAAAGACCCCTTGTCCTTTAGACGGGGTGACATCCCCGGCCCTGGCGGGCCTAGGTAGCGGGGTGTTACACGTTCAACTCACGTGGAGGTTGATCACGAGGATTGCTGGATCGCGCCTCAACTTGAAGAAGAAAATTTTGTTCTTCTTACGATCACCCAAAGGTAAAAGCTGTTGCCTTTATTGTCGTTATGTCTTGTTTTCCGCACATAGAAGAGTCCTGGGAGGGTATCTCGATTTATTTTCCGCTGCGCCGTATAGGATACGAGCCTGAGATACCCAACAATATCTGTGTGTGTGTGTGTGTGTGTGTGTGTGTGTGTGTGTGTGTGTGTGTGTGTGTGTGTGTGTAAAAGCAATAATATGTATACACAAAGGTTCGGGGATGAGAAAATAAAAATATAAAGTATTAAAAATGAAAGAAAATTAGCTAATATGGTGTCACTTGGACCCCTTTTTTTTTATATGTCCAAAAGGGTTCTAAATTAAATATTTGTTCAAAGTTCAAATATTCGTTGCTTGATAAGATCTTTTTTTGCTTGGTTAATATGTAACAAAATGACCAAGGTCTGTAGCACAAGATTTATTGAATATCGTATTCTACAATATCAAGATATGCTTTACACTGTTCTATTTTTTCTACAGTTCTTTTAAAGTAATGGTAAGCTCTTGGAGAAAGTTCATCTCTTAAAGCAAGGGAATACCGAACTAATTCTGAAATCATATAGGATTACTAAGGAATAAGAAAAGAGTTTGGAGACCTACCTAATAGTGTATTCACTTATCCTTTCATTTACCAGGATAGCTCACACCTCTTCCCCTGATATGCGTTTTACACCTCTCCGATAGCTTCAAGGCTAAACGAGTACTTTGGCTCTTTTACCTATGGCTACTAAAGATCTGTAGTGAATAACTTTTGGTGGTTCTCCCTACTCTTTTTCTTACCCTTAGTTGCTGAAAATTTAGAAACTAAGCATTGCTATTGAAACAAGGAGTATTTTCAAATGAAAAATTTTATTTACAAGAGTGAGGGTTGCTCACTGAAAGGGTTACAATTTCTATCAAAGTATTTCTTCATAGTATTGCTCCTAGTATTCATTCATTCTAGTTGGCTTGGTTCTCAACATTCCTGAGACTCATGCTTTTATACGAAACGAAAACTATGCTAGCCTATACAAAATGTAATTGTAGAGTTGCAAGCAAAAAAGGAAAAAGCCAGGAGATTGAATGTCCTTTGATGAGTTATGTGTCGCCTTGTGAGGTTGTTAAGGAGATTGAATGTCCTTTGATGAGTCATTTGTCATCCTCTGAGGTTGTTAAAGAAACATGCACCATAAAGTTGAGTTCGTATATCTTTTTGTATAGGTATGCTTTTTGAAAGTCTATGTGCTCATGATGAACAATTAACTGAAGGAGAAAGTCGACTCAAGCCCTTAAGTTGGTGACTCAGGTCCTTGAAGAGAAGTATGTTTAATCCGTGTTCAATCTTCCATCATATCTTCATCAGATTCACTTCCATGTATTTTCATTCCAGATCCTTCTTTTTCTTCATGTAGTTTCTTTTCATAAAGATAAAGATAATACTGCCAAATATCTAAAAATTTTGTATTGGTTTCAAACTCTACTTTAGCCAAAAAATATTAATGTTGCATATATATTTTCTGAATTTGATTTTTCACAAACAAATGAAATCTATGTCATCCCTTCATGATTTTGTTATGTTTGAAGGCAAGATTTTTCAATCTCTAATGTCTAAGTTGTCTTGCAGTACTTTTGGAGCAAATCTTATTTCTAGTAAATCCGGATTCTACATTAATTGGTAAATCTCCTGTTGAAGTGATCCAGATCTAATGCATTGCAGGAATAAATTCAATGCCATCCTACTCTAATGAAGCTAAGTTAATTTTTATTTTTACAATATGTCATTCTATTTCAAATTCTTTAAAAATTGCAAAGGCTAACTATTTTTCAACAATATCTGTTTGTTCCGGAGCTGTAAAGATGACTTAGTTGAGGCATCTATAGTCCAGAAGAGTCTGTAGTATGACTGGAAAAACTTCTCCATTTTGGAATGTTAACTCAAAATTTCTAAAATATGCTAAGTTTATATTAGCTGTTAATATTAGATATTCTAATTGGCATCCACAAATTATAAAATCAAAAGTGTATGCTACACAATCAGATTGACAAATTTTTCAGGTGTCAAGCTTACACTCTTTTGTAGAATGTTTACAATATATAGGATGAAGGGTTAGATAGGGTTCTATCATAATTCTAAGCCATTCATGTAAAAGAGTAAATTTTTCTAAAAATCTTTCTTGGATTTTTTCTGAAATTGTTTCTATAATAGAATTTGGAAATCTTGCTAAAAGTAGTTGTTCTTTAAAAACATTCGAGGTATCAAAAATTCAAAAGGTCTAGATTCTTCTGTTTTTTTTTTTTTTTTTTTGGGACTAAAAACAACTTATGGCTCTTAGTTTTGAAATTCTTCCAACTGAGCTATTAGTCACACAATGTCTTCATTTTGAGAAGAAATTATGCCAGCATACAACTTATGATGTTGTCGCAATGAGTGAATTAATTCTTTTTTAGAATTAATATCCTCATTGCAAGACTTGCACTTATCATTTAACAATTTAAAATTGCTACTCAAAGTATCACAGTGGTTACAAAATTCTAAGTTTTATGAAGTACTAGTGCTAGGTATATCTCGGATTTGTAGAAAGGGTTTATTCATAACATTTCTACAATCTAGGTTAATAAAGAAATTAATACCAATTATATTTTTAGCAAATTATAATGCTTTATAACTGTTTCTAAAACCTTTATACAAAGGATTTTTAAAATTATTAACACATTGCATCACAGAAGTCCATTTCGAGTAAATACCTAGTTGGTGACCTGGTGTTACTACGTAATGGAAAGAACTCTATTTTGGTAAATTACAAAAGTAAAATTCTAAGGCACGTAAATATTTTATCTTTTGGCCTGTATTTTGAGCATTTTAAACATTGTCTAAAAATGTTTGGGGGATATCTTCTAAGTTACTTTCTACTGATGTTTTAAAATGGAGATTTGTTCCTTTGGGATACTTGGTGAGCTCCCATTGGCCAATCTTTCCAGTATTTTTGCTGAGATTCATCTGTGAAGTCACACAAGATGTGTTAGTACTCTTGACAAATGATCTACAATTTTATTATCATGTCCTTTAGTGTGTTCAAAATTAATTTTATAACCATCATTAGTAATTCTATCTAAGAAATCCAACCATCTTCTTTGAGAGCTACATTTTTCATTTTTCTTGTTAATAAATTTTACTATTGATTCACAATCAGTTCTAAGTGAAAAATCTTATTTATTTAGAATGAATAATCTAAAACTATTTAAGGCATAACAAATTGCTAATAGTTCTGTATCAATGCTACTAATATTTCCTTTTTCTCTATATTTACCACTACTATACCTAGAAATTTATTCTTCTAAATTACTATTATATTTATGAGGTTTAGATTTTAAAATAGCTCCCCATCGTTTGTCACATCTGTATGTTTCTATGATTAAATAATCGCTGTCTAAAGGTAACCTTAAATCTGGTAAATTTTTTACTTTCTCTCTTTTTTTTTTTTTTTACTAATTCTACATCTTCTTTATTAAAATATTTTTGTCCTTTATGACTATTTTTACTATTTAACGATCCTATTATTTTACTCAGATCTTTAATGAATGATCTTGCATAATTGAGGATTCCTAAAAATTGTTACAATTGTTTTGTATCTTCTATTTTATCAGGGAATTCTAATACTTTCCTACTAATATGAGTTTGTAATTTTATTCTTCCTTGACCTATTTCTATTCCTAAAAATTCTGTATTTTTCTTAAATAATTGAGTTTGTAAATGTTAATTACAATACCGTGCTTTAAGAATTTAGACAAAATAATTTTAAGATGACTAATATATTCATTTTTAGTTTTAGAGAAGACCAAAATATAATTTATATATACTAAAACAAAATGGTTATATTTACTAAAAATTGTATCCATTTTTCTCTGAAATATTGCAGGTGTATTTTTCAATCGAAAAGGCTTAACTAACCATTTAAAATGTCCTAAGGGACAAGTAAAAGTATTCTATGCTATACTATCTAGGCGCATTCTAATTTGCCAAAATCATGATTTACAATCAAATTTACTAAATATATAATATTCTTGAATTCTATTTATTAATTGATCTTTGTCAGGAATATTATAAATGTCTTCTAATTTATTTAATATTTAACCTTTTATAATAAATTACCATTCTACTTTTTCCTCTAACAATTTCACTATATTTTCTAGCAATAAAAGCAGCATTTCTATGAGGACTAGTACTTTTTCTAATTATTTCTAATTTTGATAAATCTCCTATGTGCATCTCAAATTCTTTTATTTCATGATTACTAGCATTTATCTTAGTTGTGGTAATTTTTAAATTAGGATTTAAAATTTCTAATTTACAATATAAAATTTCCTTTTGCCAATGTTTTGTGGGTTTTTCTCCAATTATTTCTTCTTTTTCTAATTTGCTAAGGATGTTATATATATCACTAATTCCTTCTTCTAATAAATTATATAATTTTTCTATATGTAAATAATTAACTTGTATGTCCTGGACTAACCATTCTAGTTAGGAATCTATTTGTTCTAGAAATTCACTTTGGTCTATGTCTAATAGTTAATCTACTTTATTTTGTTTACATTCACTAGGTATGTGACACTTACAATTTTCTAATTCGTCTTTTTGTGGAGTTTCTATTTCTGTACGATTTTTAGATAGGGGTTGAAGGGGTCTACGATGCTTCTCAGCACACTCTAATGTGTTATAAAGTAAACCGATACTTTTTAAGAAATGAATACCACTACGGGTTAAAACCAAACCATGATAAAAATGAATCATAAAATCTAATCCTATGATTAGTTTATAATAAGTAGGTCTAATATAAATTTCAGGGACATAATAAGGTTCAGTATAGGAAGTAGAAGAGATTTTAAAATGAAAATCTAAATGTTTGACAAATTTAGCGTACCTATATATTTTTCCATCCATCTGAATTGCTTTTGTTATACTACTAGCAGTTGTGTGATATTCTTTTGGAATTATTGTACTATTAAGGACCAAATTACTACAACCAGTCTTAATTAAAGTTGATACTTCTATTTCTAAGGTTCCTATTTTAATAAGAACAAGAATGTCTATACTATTAGTTTTATTATTTTTCTTTCTGTCTAATATTTCTATAGTCGGATCATAACTATCTTGAATTATTTGAACTTGTTCAATATTTGTTTTATACACACGATCTTCTAATTGGTTTATATTTTGTTCTATTATCCTAATTCTTCTTTCTAAATAATGTTCTACAAGATCCTCTCTCTGTTTTGTTTTCCTTTTTCTATTATTTTTAGTTTTATATTTTATTTTTCCAAACAAAAGTTACAGGCTTTTTGTAAACAATTTCTACATTGCCATCTAAGTGCTAACGAAGAATATTTTTCACATAAGTAGAAAAGTTTGCTACCTGATCCTTTTCTATGTATCCAACCATGTTCACAATCTACAAGGACTAATTCTTGAAGGGTATCTATTATATTATCTAATCAAGACAAATAAGACAATTGGTTTTTGGGAGAGCTGGTATTTGCTATTTCTTCTACAAATTCTAAGTCTTCTATTTCTTCATCTGCCTCAGGTTGTTGGTAGTCTACGTCATCAATAGATATTATGCTGTACACACTTTCTAAATTTGACATATATTCATCTACATCAATAATATATTCAATTACACATTGTATTAATGCTATTTTGCTTATTGTAGAAATTATTCTTTTTAGGATAATCTCTTGCTAAATGATTAGATTAGTTGCAACTATAATAATGCAATTTATTTTTATAAGTTCTATTTTTACTAAATTTCCTAACATGACTATCTTTATTTAACTATGGTTTTCTAGCTGAAGATTTTCTAAGATAATACTTTTTCCTAAAATATTTCTTTTTTTTGGTTTTCTATATATTTTCCTTGTATTTCGTTGACCATAATGTTAGGAGTATAAATATTTTTAAAAAAACTATATTCTCCTTTTAATTGTTTCTATATTTGTATAAATGTACATTTTTCTATTAATTCCACGACTATGAATTTTATACAGTTAGCTATATTTTATATATATGCAACATTCCAATTGTATGATTTAAAACTCTTATATATATTTCTTCTTCTAAAGGTCTTGGTAATTTTAAAAATAATTTTTCTAAAATTGATTTTTCATAGAAGCATCCTACTAATGTAGTATAATAATAATAATCTTGCAAAAAAAAAAAAGTTTAATAAATTTCCAATCTTTTATAGACAATTGTTTAATTTTCTAATTGCTTCTTCTTGTTGGATCTTACTACCATAATTAGCGCTTTGGGCTATTAAAATTAACTGAACTTTATTTGTGAAATTATGTGGACTTGGTCCTAAAGCTAAATCATATGCTAATTTTAATGAAAATTTTTCTTTATATTTTTCTCCAGCTGCTTTAGTTGTTTCTCTTAAAAAGGTTTCTAAATAACTATACATTTCTTCTACTGTATAATCAAAATTTTTTTGAATATAATATTGTACTATTAAATATTTCCAATTATCTATTACTCCTTCCCATAGTTGTGGGTTATAAGCTGCTAAATTTAACATTCTATCATTATCTATTAATTTTTTATTATCTATTGTTTCTAGAGGTTATCTTTTTCCTTTGGGTGCTATTTTTTACTGCATTTCTCTATAATTACTATATGTCATTCTGGGTACATTTCCTGGTTCATAATGTCTAACAACTTGCTGTGGTACAACTGGCTATGGAGAAAGATAAGGAGTACTAGATGTAGTAGAGGGAGAAGCTGTTAGGGATATACCCTAGAGTCAATTTGTACTTATACTATTTTCGTTATGTTTTATATAATAATATGAGGTTTTCCTTTCCATGAATAGTGCATTTTGTTTGTGGTCATCAAGTACGTGACTTGATAGTAAAACCCAACAATAAATACAATGACTATTCTAAAACTGTCCCTGGTCGATTATTATTATTGGAACAATAATAAATTAAGATTAGTATGTATGTGACTTGATGGCTATGTTTTACTGGTCATGGATATTTGTGATATCGAGTCAAAACATAAATAAATGTTAGAGAACATTGCATTGGACATGATAGTACTTCATGGAATATGTCATAAGTACTTTCTAGCCATAATAATATTAAAAGTCCTTTGACCTAAATTCATCATAGTTTCCTACTTGATAAATTCTATATTTTGACGTTGTCTAAAGTTGTCTTTAATTAGATAATAAATTAGACTACTGTTGGATATAGAATAAATCAATGAGAGGAATATGATTGATAGTGAAGGAATTTGTCCCTCTCAATTATGGGAGAGATATCCATGGGCCCTTGATAAGTTAGACTGTTAAAATGCATGGTCGTGCTCAAATATATCAATCTAAGATATTGATATCATTTGTTTGAACAGTCTACTATGAAATCAAGAAATAATTGATTAAGCTTAATAAGGATAATATGCTCCGTGCCTTATGCTTAATCGGGATATCGTGTGACAAAAGGACTAAATATAAAATTATGGTTTGGTTCAAAGAGATCGCTAATCTTCATTTAACTTGGATATTTATAATGTTTTGTTAGAAATCGTTTATAACTTGTGTGCCATTTAAATATGATTTGGGCACACTACCAGTGTTAAATGAACCTATAGGGTCACACAATAAGCGAACTTGTTAGGTTATTTTTCTGGTAACCAGATTCGATGAATTTGAAAATATGTCAAAGTTAATCAAACTTAGAAAATTTACCAGATACAATGAATTTGGAAATATGTTCACATTCGATGTATCTGGATAATGTCCAGATTATAAGAATCTGACTCGGTAAATTAATTAGTTAAATTACCGAGATAATGACAGAATCTTATCATATCAATTTTAATTTAATTTTAATTTAAATTAAAATACGATAAGATATTATTACGGTTGGACTCTAAAAGGTTCCGGAGGGGGGTTTAAGAAAACCTTAGCTGTCTTCTCTAGAGAGCTATTCTGTTAAGAATATTCGAGCTTTCATCTACTAGAAAATAAGCCTCTCAAACCCTAGGCGTTAGCACTCCCCGGGCGACGAGTGAGTTCACGGTGTGTATCTAATAGAGGACATTCGCATATTGCAGCATCCGGTGATCGTTCGGGTTGCACGTACAGCAGCACAATCGGAATCGAAGGATATTGATTACACCTAACAGAGGTAACTTTGCAAACATACGATCTTCTTAATCATTTTCTTGGATCCTCGGAAGGGATTCGTAGATATTTTTCGCGTTTAGGAGTCCACAAATCCTAACAAAAGTAGTATCCATATGTTCTACATATTTATTATTTTCTTTTGTATTTTTTAATGTATTGTTCCATTTTTACTCTTATATTTCTTTTAATATCATAATACAAATATTCAGTATCTTTTATTTGTCCATTTCTTTCTAATTTTGTTTCTAACCTCATTAAATCTTCTTCTAATAATTTTAAACCTAATTATTTATGATACATTATTCTATTTTCTATTTCCATAATTTCTATACATACATTTTCTATTCCCTATCACAGAGATAGTAATACCCTGTATTTTAACCTTTGGCTAGCTACTACTTTTGATAAAATGAGTATTTGTATCAGTGGCCAGAACAAAAGATGATCGTTGTAATAAAAAGAATATTTTAGTGCAATAAAAATATATAGGGACTTGGACGTAATTTTAAATTTATTCTACCTGTACTCTAAATTTTCAGAAATCTACTACTTTTAACAAAGTAAGAGATTGGGGGTACATTTAGAATGAAAATTGATCAGCCCGATAAGATGAGTGTTTCGGTATAAATCAGGCTATTCTATGTTCCATGGGCATTTTCGTAATTTTGACTGCAAATGGGATTTTGACCGCAAATTTTACAAAGTTGGGAAATAATTGAAGGTTTTTAATGTTACCATTGAATTTAGTAGAGTTTATAGAATTTATTGGTGAAATAAAATATTTTTCCATTATGGACCCGAATTTGGTCATTTTTTAGAAAAATAAAAAATGTAGTGGAAAATTTGAACGTGTGGCGTCTTGTTATTGGTGGCCAAGAACATGTGTCAAAATATGAGAGGATTCATGAAATATTCATTCATGAAAAGCTTCTTAAATAAGTCTTGCAAAATAATTAAAAAATATGTAAAAAATCGAGAATGCGACACGTGTAAAGTAGCCACCATGCATTTAATTGAAAAAAGTCCTATTCTCCATTTTGACCATGAATGGTGGTGGATTGAGGCTGAAAACTGGCCAAGAGCATAAAGAAGGAAGGAAGGAAGAAATCGGGGAGAAAAGAAAGGAAAAATTAAGGAAAAATAGATAAAAGAGAGAGAAAGAAAAAGTGTGTGTGTTTCTTGGTATGTTCTTGGTGTTCTTGGAGTAAGATCAAGCCAAAAAATCCTACATACAAGGTAAAAGCCTATGATTCAAAAATTAAATTTATAGATTTCATTACGATGATTATATTGGTATAAGTTTTCACATGAAAACATGAGCTTTATGGTTGTGATTTGGACTAAATGTGAACTATGTGAACCTTTGTGTGTGCAAGTGTGTGTGTCGGTTGGAAGAAGGTTTCATGTGCTGTGTTTTATGTGGTGGATAAAGGTATTTGATTGGTGATTTAAGGGGTAATACATGGTTGATGAAAAAAAGTGGTGAGAATTGGAAGAAAAAGGAAGCTTTAATGGAAATAAAACTATAGCTACTTTTAATTCATGTTGGTGATTACATATTGTCCAAAGCATGAATTGGTAACTTGTTGGATCTAAAATATGAAAATTTAACAGTATTTTGGAAGGGAATTTAGTGGATTTAGTGCCCAAAAGGTGTTATAAATCAAGGAGAACAAGGGAAGAACATTAAATTATGAGAATGGTATAAACTAGGGCAAAATTTTGCGAGCTTTCCATCCTAGTAATTTCTGAACGAAATCAGGCTTGGGAAAAAAGACTTCATAGACATGTAGATAAGAGTCTAACAAGTGTTTTGGTATATAATGGAGCCCGATCGGAGTTGTAGATCAAAAGTTATGCAAAAACAAAATGGTGTGACAATGGGAAAAATGCAGAAATTTGATTTTAGCACAAGTGAACTTTAAGGAATGGTTACATGACTTTGGAAATAAAAATGGTGGGGAACATGAAGAAGATTTCATGTTCATGAAGAAAAGAAAATATAGAAACATGAAATGGAAGAATTGAGTGTGTAATATATGTATGCGTACATGTTTTACTCAAAGAAGGAAAAATGAAAAAAATAAGGAAATAAGGGATTTCCTTATGTTTGTATTGACCAAGTTTTAGTTTGAACCTTAGCAAACCAAACTAAATATAAAATGATGTTTAATGTAGGATATTCACATTAAGTGGTCGGCAACGGGTTAGGTACAATATTCGAACGGCGTAAGCTATTTAGGACACGAGGTGAGTCCTACTGAATTTCTAAACTTTTTAAATGCTAGTATGCTTTCTTTTTTGTGAAATAACACATTATGTACCATTTTGAAATCCCTGGTTTGATTTAAGGTTTTTCTGAGCAAGAAAATAGTGTTTTGCCATTTTGAGCCGGCATGAATATCATAATTGGCTTAGAAACCTTAAAGGATGACAAAAACCTGAATTTTGTAAATTTAATCTTTTTGGGATTAAATAATTTTTGAATTATGATAATTTTTGGTATCGGGTATTCAAAAAATGACCGAAATGCCCTTATTGGAATATTTTATGGAAGCATAATTGGAAACTTTGTATCTAATCCTCTTTTAGGGTTAGAATTCTATAAATCTTGAACAAAATTCCTTTTGAAATCAGGTATGAGTAAAATGACCCAGATACCCTTGTTAGAACATTTTATGATGCGAGTAGGACTTTTTATCCTTGTTCGCTATAGATTTTGGAAACGATCTCTCGGTATGATATCAACTCTTAGAAAATGATATTTTGGCCCTGAAAAATGTTTTATTTATATTCTTGCAGGAATAAATTATTTATTTGGCCTTGTAAGCCAATGGAATTGGTATTGGTCTTGTGAACCAGTAGAAATAATGAGTACTCAACAAAGACTTTGCTCTTTGTACTTGCTCATGTTAGATATAGAAAACTCTAAGTAACCTGTCTAGTTCTAGGGATAGTCTTACTCCAAACAGGGTGACAAGACATTGAGATGAGTCATCCTGACTAGCCGTTTAGTGCCTAGCAATTGTCGTACCTTGTGTGTACTTTGATTTGGGTTGTTCACGGATTGGGCCAGACACCTGGCGTTGTTCTACCCCTTGCTACCTCGATTGTGATTGATGTCAGGCTTAGAACCCCTGGGCTTACGGCAGCAAGTAAAGCATTCTGAATTACTCGGTATTATACTTGTATGCACTTATCCTTCCATCAATATACAGTTGAGTACTATAGGCTTATGTTCTCAGTACAATAAAACTGTGATGTCGAAGGCGAAGCCTTATGAGCTTTACACATGGGCCAACCTTCTGTTGATAGAAGTGTCTGCATTTTGGAAATTGGGGCAATAATTGTATAATCAAATACGATTTTTCCAAATATGTTTGAAATTGAAACAAACTCCCTCCTAATGAGCAGTAGAGTTGTTTTCAGTGGAAAATTATAATATATTTCCTATGATCAATTTTTGAATAAAATTCAAAAATACATGTGTCAATTTGAATTATATAGCACTAACACACAATTGGGACTTACTAGGTGATTTTTACTCACGCGTATCTTTTATCTTATTTTAGGACCTGGAGCTAAGCAATTGTATTCATAGAAGTGATACCACAGTATAGGTCTGGTTACTTCCTCTTTTGCTTATGTATTTATATTACTGGTGTAGTACTGATTACTAGATGTATGGGACCTCACCCTTGATATATTACATTATACCCGTATGGTTATATTATATCATTTTGGGCTTTATTTATTAGTTGTCATCGTTATAAAAATCCCTTGTCTGGGAACTGGACGGGGCGACACCCGATTTATGTTATGCTTCCATTGCTATTTATGGTAGGGGTGTTACAGAGATTCTGTATTTTCGTCTTCTTCTGTTCTTACATTCATATTTGAATAATTTAAAAATCTAACAATAGTTTCTTTTCTATTATTTTGATACATTATACTATCTTTGGGTACTAAAGGAGTATCCGATTCTAAAAATTTACTAAGGTTCCATTCTTCACTTGCTAAAATTTTTAGATTTACTTTTACTAGTTTTATTAATTGAATTCCTTTACTTGCCATAGCTTTTATAACAGGTTTTATTTCATTTTTATATTTAATTCTAGATCCATTGGTTAATCGCCCTATAAATCCTACGCTTATTATTAAATTTTCTCCACTAAAATGTTCATAACATTTAGTTTGGATTCCTATTTCTACATTTTTAGCTAAATCTTCTAAATTTATTAAAAAATTGGGATTACAATAAAAAATTCCTCTATTTTCATTCATGTCTACTAGTATGGTTACTATGATTTCTTTCTTAACATATTTCCATCTTTTATCTACTATTGTTAATAAAACTTTAGTTCCTAATCCTGATCTTGCTAAGCCTTTAATTCCTATTACTATTAATCCTAAATGTTTAAATGTATTTTTAAATTTTTAAGACTTTCATTAGTGACTAGTCTAAGTGTTCTAGGTTCTGTAGTTACTAACAATGGTTCTTCTCTATTAGATCTAAATAAATTGGTATAAGATTGTAACCAACTTACTTAATGTAATCTTGTAGGATTTAATAAATCTATATTATGATTTCTATAAATTTCTACATCTCTAGTTACATCTATAACTTCATCTAACTGAATTTGTCTATTTTCTATAGAATGCCAATTTTTTCTAAAATAGATGTTTCAGCACTAGTATTCTCAGTTAAAGTCCTATTGAGTCCTGTAAATAATAATCACCTCACGATTTCTATAGATTACTTTTTTTTTCCCTATCGAAATTTTCTGAAGATAAATCTCCAAATTTATAGGTTATTTGCTTTTTCTGTTTTCTTTCTATTGGAATTCTACTGAATTTATCTATAAGTTTGTCTATCTCTTTGTCTAAGCTTTAGGTTGCTAATCTTTTTCTATAGTTTCTAACTTTTCACAGAATTTAATTAATAATGCAATTTGTATATTATTTTGTTTTGGGTATATTTTATCTGAATTAGATGTTCCTAAATAATCAGTAAATCCTAAAGATTCAAGATGATACTTTTTTAATTCTACATGACACTTTTTATAATCTAAATTATCTTCTAAAGATAATAATGTTGGATTGTATGCCCTCTTAGACTTGGTTTCTGCTGTAAAATCGAATATTTTAATAAAAAAATTTATTTTCAGAACTTGTTTGTGAATTTACTTTTTGTTTGTGCACAATTTTCGTTTGGAACAGACCCATTGTATTTAAATAAGTGATCCATGTGAATGGTGGTCTTTCACAGTAAGGTATGGATCACGGGTTATTTAACACATAAACATTTGTTCTTAACCTATTGATGAGACTGAGAATCTCATCATGTTTAGGTTATTATGTTATGAATTCCAAATGGGGAATGGCTTACTTTTAGCCAGTGAGTAGTTCACTCACTTCATGACATAAGCGTATTTCGAATACGTAGAACAGGACCTGTAGTAGTGGTTTCTAAAAGTACTATATGATAGAAACCTAGACTACTACCGCTACAGCGTAGACTAGTACTCTACGACTTGAGTATGAGTTGGTGGTCTGACGAAGCTGGAAGCATATGCTTTGATATGCTATAGTTGAGGTTCTATAGTAGAATCAATATACTTGTGTATTGGGTATATGTAACTAGTTAGTTAAGAAATACTTGTATAAGATAGTTTCTGTACTACATCGCCCTTTGTGGTTGTCCGAATGGTCTAAAATGTCCAGGGCCCTGGGAAACATGACTCGGATGTTTGCTTTAGGGTAGCTCCCTTGGAAAGCGGAAACACTCCAGGAACTCGTGGGTCATTGGACTAGAAGCTTAAGGATGGTAGCTGTCATTTAGAGGAGTGTTAGTACACTTCTTCCTCTCTAAATGTACGGCGATGTGTAGATGGGTATTTTAGTCATTTCACCTGTAGATCGAAAACTTTGCTAATGCAACATTGTCCTTGGGGTCAATATTTCCTTATGGTGATATTAGAAAATATTTAAAATGCAAAATACAGCTATTTATATAGCAGGGGTATTTTGGTCATTTTAGTAGCCAAGGCGATGTGTCTTTTTGGTCCTCGGAATAGCCCGTAAGTCCTAACTAATTTTGGGTTGAGGAATTGGTCTCAATTCAAGAGGATTTTATTTTATTTTGTTTTATTCAGGATGTCTAATTTATTATTAGATTGGAATAAAATAAATAAATAAAATAAAAATAGGAGTTGAGAGAAATTAATTATCTGATTTAATTGGTTAATTAATTATTCAGGGCCTAGGTCAAGTATGAATAATTAGGAAATTAACCTGGGCTTAAACTAGGGGAAATAATTAATGCTTAATTATTTATTGGGTTATTTATATAAGCCCAAGAAATAAATAATTAAAGATTAATTATTTTAGTTCATTTGGGCTCATTAATTATTTATTGGGTTTTTTATATAAGCCCAGGAAATAAATAATTAATGTTTATTATTTTGGACCTTTTGGGTCCAAGAGAAATAATAAATATTATTTCGGCCCAATAGCTTAGACCGTAGGGTTTTTCTAGATACGGTTAAGAAGAGTTTAGGGTTAAGCCAAACTTATTCTCAGGATAACATCCAGGTGTTTGAAATATGATATCTCGGGAATATGTTTATCAGATAATAAGAGACCTAGTTTTGGCTGACCAATAAACAAGTCTCTGGAAAAAGAAAAAAACCCTCATCTCCCTAGCCTAAGAAAAACTCACGTGGCTCTCTCTCTCAGATGTCTCCTTCATTCTCTATGTCTTCTTCTTGGAGCTTTGCTAATTAATAGCAAGAGAACCAAAGAGATTTGAGAACATTCCTCTTCACCGACTAGAGGTTGGGCTGTGGTATATTCTGAGAGCTGAAAGGCTTGGCGTTCATGCAAACAAGGCGAAGTAGGAGGCTAGTGGGTTTTCAACCGGAAGCTTCTTCAAGTGGACAAGGCGAAGCGATTCCTGTCGTTCAAGCCACTCCTACTCAACCTAGTAGGCTTAGAGCGCGTAAAGGTATGATCTTTACGCTTTCGTGTGACCTTTAAGGCTTGCGTTTTTTTTTTCTCTATTTTTTTTTGTTGGTGCATGCTTCCTCTATTTTCCGTCCTTTAATGTGGTATCAGAGACAATGGTTCTTTGATCAATATAGGGAGCATGGTAGTTAATAAAAATGGAGAAGATGATTATACCTATGATCCTTCGTTGTTTTGGTATGGGATAGGATGACTGTGAGCTTTACCGTTGAAGCATAGGACTCTGTAATAAATTTTGGCTTTGATGTTTGATCGTGTAAACCCAATTTAAATGGGTATAGGCGGTTGTATTTTTGTTTTGGATGGGTTTCTGTAAGTAAAAATGTCCAAAGAAGCCAAAGAAGTAAGCAAAAATCGAAGGGCAGAGGTCTCTGCAACTTTCGCGTGAAAGGCAAAGAAAAACAAAGAAGAAATACTATTCATAAGTCGCGCAGTCGAGCCGAGCCGCTGCCATTATGTGCCTGGAGCCTTCTGGCTATTTGCTGCGAGCCGAGCCGATTTTTGTTTGTTTTGAGCCGTTTCAAATTGAAGAATTGCAATTGGATTGCGCGGGTTGAGCGGTGGGTTATTGGGCGGAAGCGCGGGTCAATGCGTGGGTCGGCAGCAAAGGGGAAACGGGTCACGGGCGCGGGCTGATCCACGGGTTGCAGCAAAGGTGATCCGGTGCGGCGCGGTGCACCGCGGCCTCGGTGGATTGCAGGCCATGCGGGCGTGGATCCGGTGCAGTGGACCGCCAGTCAATTTTCTTTAATTTTCTTTATTTTTTATTTTTCGTTTGGGGTCCCATACCAGGCGAATTAATATTTTTGTAATATTTTATATTCTTGGAATATATTTGCATGAAAAATATTAGTAAGGGATTTTAGGATTAAACAGGATAATTAATTAATTAATTAATGTATTTAATTCTATTATTTGGGCACTTAGGTTTAAAAAATAGAAAAGCATGAAAAGGTTTACTATTTTCGAGCATGCTATTTTTTTGTGTACCTATGTGTGTTTTTTTCTCAAAGACCAAAGTCTTTGGGAACATTCTTGATAAGAAAAATATTTTTCTTCAAAAATTAAATAGTTATTTTAATTTGTACAAAAATTAATCCTTGAATATTTTCTCAAAGGATTTAATCATTGACATATAAAATATATTGGATTTAGATATTTTTGTAAATTAAAATGGAGAGCCATTTTATTTTATTTTGCACTAGAAAAATTCTTTTGCCAAATAAACTTGAGACCAAAGTCTCTAGAAAGTTTTAATTGGAAAATTTTTGAAATCATTAAATTTTAACTTAAATAAAATTTGTTCATGGTGAAATCTCTCAAAGGGTATAAGCCTTGACATAGAGATTTTAATGGACTTGGATATTTTATTTTTGAGTTAAGGAAAAACTTAATGGAAATTTCAAAATGATATTTTTCAGATTTTTTTTTTTAAGACTAAGTGGAATAGGGGTTCCAACGGCTCCATGGCTTCCATCACGGTCCTCATTAGAGATCATGGGTCCCCTCGTGTCACCCTGGGAGTGAACCCGTATAGGATGGGGATACCACAAGGATCTAGATCTAATGAAAGGATGTAATTAATAACCCGGGGCACGTGCTATGATCGGTCAGCCCACGTTGGAGGTCATAGTGCGAGGTATGTCCATAGGAAATGAGAGAAAATGGCCATCCCACGATGGAGTTATCCTCTAGATCATTACCTAGAAGGGAAATTAATTTGTGGTGGTTAATATACTTAGCTTAGGAAACTGTTAATCTTCCCTAGAAGCTATGTCACTTTTTAGCCAAATTATTTTCAGTGCACAAATTTTATTTTGTTTTCACAAACTAAACTCTTTCTTTTATTTTTCGATTTTTAGAAATGGTGGGAGGTTCTTTTAGTCCATTGGTCGTTATTCTCAAGGAGAATAAGTTAACGGGTCCAAACTATGTGGACTGGAAAAGGAAACGGGCATAATACTCACAGCCGAAGAGTATAAGTATGTCTTTTACGAGACCTGCCGTGTTATCGGGGAAGGTTCCACCGTCGAAGAGCGAGAGGCTGAGAAGGCGTGGAAGAAGGCTGATGAAATGGCACGTTGCTATATGTTAGCCTCCATATCTAATGTGCTCTAGTCAAAACACGAGCACATAGCTTCTGCATATGATATTAGTCAGTCATTAGCTACTATGTTCGCAGACAAGAGCCGGCTCGCAAGGCAGGAGGCTCTTCAAACTATTATAAATACTAAGATGGCTGAGGAAGCATCAGTCCGAGAGCATATGCTCAAGATGATTGCTACTTTCGAGGAGGCGAAAATCTTAGGGGCTGTCATTGACCCCGAGAGCCAAGTGGACATAGTTCTCGAATCTCTACCAAGCTCCTTCCCTCAGTTCAAGTTGAATTATAACATGAACAAATTGAACATGAATTTAACTGAACTGATGAAGGAGCTCCAGATGGCGAAGAAGGTCATGAAGCCGCAGTCAAAGGCCATGAATGCTAAGGCTTATTCCTCAAGAACTGGGCCTAAACCCAGAAAGTTCAAGAGGAAGAAGGGGAATGCAGCAGCCCGGCCTAAGAACCAGCCCAAGGACAAACCAAAAGGCAAGTGTTTCAAATATGGGAAGAAGGAACACTGGAAAAATGAGTGTCCAGATCTTCAAGCTAAGAAAAACCCCACAGGTAATGTTTTCTCTCTAGAGCTATATCAATGGTAGGATCAACTTCCACTTAGATTGTTAATTCAGGAGCCACTGATCATATTTGTAACTCCTTGCAGGGGTTTAAAAAGATTAGAAGACTTAAGAAGGGCGGACATGGGCTACGTGTGGGTAATGCAGCACAAGTCTGGGCCCTTGCAGTGGAAGAGCTGAATCTTATTTTTTATTGTAATAAAATAGTGGTTTTAAAAGATATTTTATATGTACCTGGATTTCGTCAGAATTTGAGAGACTGGAGATTGAAATAGTAGATTCTGCAGATGGATTTGTGGTAGCATTTTTGGCACAACCTACCTTAATTGAATAAATCAAGGTTTCCCAGAAGGTGGATGTGGAATTTAATAAAATAAGATGTCAAATACATGATGGATAAGATTTTTAACAACAAGATGGCGATAGTTTATGGTTCTATGGCAGGTTATGTGTACCAAGTGATGTGCAGCTAAGGCAGGATATAATGAGAGAGACTTATAATACCAAATTCTCAATACATCTTGGAGGAACAAAAATGTATCGAGACTTGAAAATGAACTTCTAGTGAAATGGAATGAAGAAGGATATTGTAGGATTTGTATCTCGTTGCTTGGTGTGTCGCAAGTGAAAGAGAGCATCAACATCGTGATGGGTTGCTAAAACCATTGGAGAAGCCTATGTGGAAGTTAGAACATGTAACCATGGATTTTGTTGTAGGGTTACCCAAGGGAAGGACTGGCAAGGATACTATATGGGTGATAGTCAATAGATTGACTAAGTCTACCCATTTCCTTTTGATAAGAGCCACTGCAACTATAGAAGAATTGGTACGCTTGTATATAGATAATATTGTCAAGCTACATGGAGTACTAGTATCTATAGTATTAGACTGTGATGCGAGATTTGTTTCACGCTTCTAGCAAAGTTTTAATGAGAAGTTTGGCACTACATTGTCTTTGGGTGCTACATTTCATCCACATACTGATAAATAGAGTGAAAGACTGATTTAAATTTTAGAGGACTTGTTTTGATCTTGTATCATGGATTTCAAGGGCAGTTAGGTTGATTACTTGACTTTGGTGGAATTTTCGTACAATAATAGTTATCAGTCTAGTCTTAATATGACCCCTTTCGAAGCACTTTATGGGAGGAGGTGCCACTCACCGATCTATTAGGGTGAGGTAGGGGAAAGGAGTATTACTGGATTAGAGTTGGTGCAGATTGTGAAGGAAAATGTTATGTTGATTCGAAAGCATTTTAAAATAGTGCAAGATAGATAGAAGAGTTAGGTAGATACGAAGAGAAGGCTGTTGGAGTTTCAGCAAGATGAGAAAGTGTACCTACGTGTGTCACCTACGAACGATTTTATGAGATTTGGAGAGAGTGGGGAGATGAGTCCAAGTTATGTAGGACCATTTGAGATATTGGAAAGAGTAGGAGATTTGGCCTATCAACTAGCTCTACCACTTGCATTAACTAGGGTACGCAATATCTTCCATGTATCGCAACCAAGGTGTTATATTTCAAATCCTAGCTATGTACTTGAGGTAGAGCCGTTGCATGTCCAGGAGAATATAAGCTATGAGGAGTTTCCTATGAAAATTGTTGATCGAAAGGAGCAAGTGTTAAGGAGGAGAACCATACCTTATGTGAAAGTACAATGGTCTAACCATATTGCTAGAAAAGCCACATGGGAGTTAGAGGAGAACATGCATAATAAATATCCAATTTTGTTTGATAAGCAAGGTATGTTAAGTTTTGAGGCCGAAACTTTTTGTTAGGAGGGTAGAATATATTGGCTGCCCAATTTTGGGTGGGTATTATCCGGTTGAGTTAATCTAATAATGTACTAGATTGAGACTTATTTTACAGTTTAAGGTAATTTTTAAGTTATTAATTAATTGGAGGACTTATTAGTTTAATATATGGTTTTCTCTAACAACGTTGTTTAGGCACTCTCATGCATTGGGAACATCAAGAAGTAGAGACATAAACTCCAGAGAGAGACAAAAGGGAGAGGAACAACTAGCGTTATCAGTGCAAGCCATTATCGAAGGTAATTAACTCATCTCTTCTTTGATATTCACGCTAGGAGTAGCCAGTGAATTGATTATTGAGCAAATATTGAGGGTTGTATAGATTTAAGATTAATTGATATTCTTGGTATTAATTGAGGTTTTGTTATTGTGTTAGGAATTGATGGCGAAAAAGGCCTGGGAGGTGATTACTTAAGTTAGAAACATTATTTGATCGATTGTATTGGTTCAAGGTAAGTAAGAATGATCCGATCTTTATGTTTTCTGAAAAAAAAAAAGCATTGTTTTTGTAACTTTAGCTGTTGTTAATAGGAAGGCGTTTCCTTAATGTTAATTTTCGATTCCTTTGTTTGTGGTTCCTACTTTCTTTAATTGAGTATTGTTGGGTTGGAATTTGTGTTTTTTTTTTTTTTAAAAAGAAGGCTCTCGGTTTGGTTTGGCCGACCATGAGAAAGCATCTCTGCAACATTAGGTTGGTGTAACCGAGGAGGTTTGTTGAATTCCCGCTATTGAAATAAAAAAAAAAAAAATCCCTTCAAAGAAGTCAATTTGCCGACTTTCTCTACTGTGGAAACGCTGAAGGTGTTTCTCTTATGGGAAAAAAAATGGCTTTGTTTGGTGCTATGTGGGCTCACGAAAAGACAAAAAAAATGGGGTTGCTTGGAGCAAGGTGGGCCCCAGGGTTTTGTTTTTTTAGAAAAAAATGTGCTTTGTTTTCGTGTGTTGTAGTTGGAGCCCAACAACCATTGATGACACCATTATTGACCCCTGCTTTCTATTTGTTTTTTTTTTTTTTTGGGCTCCCAGTTAAATATCATTTACGTTTGTGTGATTATGCTTTGTTTGCACAATAGAAGAAAAAAAAGAGCATTTTTCGTTTTTAGCTTGTGTTCAGCAAGCAGGTCATTTTGGCAATTGTTGGGTAGGAACTATATTAATATTATTATTATTATTATTATTATTATTATTATTATTATTATTATTATTATTATTATTATTATTATTATTATTATTATTATTATTATTGAGCAGCACTGGATTTGATTAATTTTTAAGGTACGGTGGTTTCTACAGTGGCTGTGTTTAATTGGATTTCATATCCTCCCAATTCTGCTTTTGACTAAATGTGAATATTTCAGTAGTTGTTTATTTGTTGATAATGTTTAAGTACTGAGTTTTGATTTCAAAATTTGACTATTCTTTTAAAGCTAATTAAAATTATTTAAACTTGTGAATTAAATAAATTTGGGGTCGTGTTGTTGGCTTAAGCTTAAACAAAAGTATTAGCTAATATTGGATTGGACAGTTAAATATGTTGATAAGTTGCTACAATATTTTGGATTAAAATATTCATTAGTTATTGGGACAAAATTTATGTATTGGTTGTAGGAGGAACATGTTCCACCTTGAATGAATGAACCCATTGGCATTGGCAAAAAGCCAACCAAACAATTGTAAGAATGCCCCCCTAGTAGGACTAAATGCTAGGACTGAATTCAGTGATGACCTATTGGCTGTACATTTATTTAAGTCCCAACATACTGGCGAAATTAATGCTCATTGTAGGTGAATGTTTGTGGTTCTTTTGGTTGTTGTGATGGACTTGTCATTGCTTAAAAGTCTTTGGTTACAAACAAAATTTAAATGTTTTGATTAATTACATTTAAGGAAAAGAATATGTCACTTAACACCATACTTAATCCTAGGGGATAGAGAATTCTTACTTATGGAGTGTTGTACTCATTATGTTATTTAATATTTTTAGATGCTATTGACGAGTTCGAGCTTAAAAGAGGATGATAGTTGACAGTGAGTTGGGGTGGCTAGAGCAAGGACTCAGATAATCTTATGCTTTAGATTGTCTCATTTATGACATGAGGATCTTTAGGATGAATTTACTTGGATAAACATTTGGATTTGGGTTGGCCTTTTTATTATTATGCTTATTAATATTTAGCTATTAGATTATTATTTTTGTGGTTTGGAGATTTTGTATTAAAGGATATTAGAATAAGTGTTCTTTTTCATTAATGTCTTTAGTTTAATTCATGGTAGGCTTCACATTCTTTGAGGGAAACCTTAGAGGAGGTGGCTGTGTTGTGTCTCGGAGATAGAACTTGACCCGGATTCGGGGTGTAACCGTGCCCCAGAGAGAACGACTATAAGCCTTGTATCACCCACTGTCAACTATTTGGTCGCTGTCCTCGCTAGGCCAAAATGGATATCCCAAGTTGACAATGGGTATTTAGACCTATCATTATATATTATTTACGCTTCTCATCCCAATCTCAAATGGGATTGGGGTATCACATTTACCCTGCCATTAGGCCCAAGCGTCCTTGCTGAGCCTATACTTTAAGGGCCAAACCCAAGACTAACCAGGTGACATAGAATTCTAGAGGTGGCTCCCACCACGCACGGTGTAGCACTTAATTCCTATATCGAGAGCTGGTTACCTGCTCTGATACCAAATGTCACGCCCTGTCCTCGTGGACCCAGGAGAGTGACAATGGATCAGGGAGTACCCACTTTCAATTACTTGGTCGTTGTCCTCGTTGGGCAAAAATAGATATCCCAAGTTGACAATGGGTATCCCAATCCCATGTGAGATTGGGGTATCACATTCACCCCTCTTTTATGTCCTAGCATCCTCGCTAGGCCTATACTTTAGGGGTCAAAACCCATAACAAACTAGGTGGCATAGGATTCTAGAGATGGCTCCCATAAAGTACGGTATAACACATAGTTCCCATATCAGGAACTAGCAAACTGCTCTAACACCAAATGTCATACCCTGGGTCTGTGTCGGGGGTTGGTTACCTGCTCTGATACCAAATGTCATGTCCCATGCCCGCGAACCCGGGAGCGCTACTATGGACCTGGCAGCACCCACTGTCAACTACTTAGTTATCATCCTCGTTGGGTGCATACTTTAGGGGGTCAAACGCAGGACTAACTAGGTGGTATAGGATTCTACAGGTGGCTCCCACTGAACACAATATAGCACTTCATTCCCATACTGGGCTCCCAGGTCCGCGGGCATGGGGTTTGATATTTGGTATCAGAGTAAGTAACCAGCCCCCGGTATGGAAACTAAGTTTTACACCATACGCGATAGGAGCCACCTCTAGAATACTATGTTGCCTGGTTGGTCCTACGGTATGGGAACTAAGTACTACACTGTGCATGGTGGGAGCCACCTATAGAATTCAATGTCACGCCTCATGCTCGTAGATTCAGGAACACGATTATGGGCTAGGGAGTACCCCCACGATCAACTACTTAACCACCGTCCTCACTGAGACAAAATAAATATTCCAAATTGACAATAGGAATTTAGGCCCGTCTTTATGTACTATTCACGCTTCTTATCCCAATTCCATGTGGGATTGAGGTATCATATTCACCCTTCTTTTAGGCCCAAGCATTCTCATTGGGCCTATACTTTAGAGGTAAACCCAGGATCAACCAGGGGGCATAGAATTCTAGAGGTGGCTCTCACTGTGCACGCTGTAGCATTTAGTTCCCATACTGGGGGCTAGCCATTTGCTCTGATATCAAATGCCACGGCACGTGCCTGTGGATCTGAGAACGCGACTATGAGCCTGGAAACATACCTAAGATCAACTACTTAGCTACCGTCCTTACTGGGCCAAAATGGATATCCCAAATTGACATTAGGTACTTCGGTCCATTCATATATTTGATAAGGGTTAAAATCACTATTATTTTTCTAGTTATTTTATGAAACATTTGTTATAATAACTAGGCATATTCCTTATTATTTGACATTTTGATTGTAAAAAATATTTTTGGAAAATTTGTATAGATTTGAGTTAAATTTGAGCAAAAAGTGAACAAATTCAAAATGCACTTGGCACTAGGCGCAACCAAGGGACCAGGCACCAGGTTCATTCTGGACAAGCAGAGGAAACTGAGCAACTTTCAAGAAGAAAATAGAATAGACCTGGTGCCAGGTCTGGCAAGTGGACCAAGCGCCGGGTCCATTCCTTCCGACCACTGAAAATAGAGCAAAAATCTAGAGGAAGAACAGATTGTACCTGATGCCAGGTTGGTCGAAATGACTCGCTGCTAGTCTTACTCTAGAAGGCGAAAATCCTGTCCACGAATTTGGGAATTTTCCAAAGATTTCAGTATTTTCTAATCCCTATTCGGCCAAGATCCCTCAAGCAACGAATTTAGCATCAAAGAGGCCTATAAAGGCTAGAGAAAACACAAGAGATAGAGATATAGAAAGATGGATCCAAGAGCATAAATTCAAATCACTTATTGAATGAGGAATTCACCCATTCAAGAAAGATTGCTCAAAAGAGTCTTCAAAGGTGAAGAATGAGGCTTATCTATGAGTGATTTCTTTGATCTTTATTTTTGTTTCCTTAAATAATGATGTATTCAATGTTTTTATTATAATTTAACATTATTTTGGAATTCACAGTTTTATGTTGATTTAGTTATTTGATCAATTTTTTAATCATCTTTGGTGTTTGATTCCTTGTTATCATTGGTTATTGATATGAGTTCTTCTAATTGACTTGAAACAATGATATTAGGACTTTCATTGCATTGATTTTGTATTTGTCTAATTTTAATGGACTTGAGCAACGAAGTTAAGATTATAGGACTAAGTAAACAAATATTAGTTAATTCCATCTCGAGCAAATGGTTATTAGCTAATTCATGAGTATAAGGAATTGAGCTTAATGCATGTTTTGGTTATGTTAGCTTGATTGGAAAATTTGTTAATATTAATCAAAATATAGTAATTCCATGGATTGGAAAACAAAGTGGAATTTATCTAAGTAGATTCATGACTTGAGAAATGATTGAATTTTACTTTATATTCTTTTATGATGCCATGGTGATAAGTAATTGAGAAAATTTCTAGTTGGTTCATTATCATATTTTCTAGGATAATTGTTTAAATTGCATATTTTCACATCCTTGAGTTTTATATATTTCTTTATTTTCTTTTTATTATTTTCTTATTTTATTTAGGTCGGTTAAAAAATGAATAAAAAGTGATTAGTGTGTACTTATTCCTTTGAAGATCGATACTCGTTAATTCTCTATACTATGCTTGCGATGACTATAATTGCTCGTATGTGTATTTTAGGATTAATATTTTAATTAAAACTTGACTAAGAAATGAATTTAAATTTAATAATATTTATACACCTAAAATTTACGCATCAAGTTTTTGGCGCCGCTGCCAGGGAATAATATCATGAAAGCTTGGATTTTGCTAATTTAACTATGTTTATATGTTTATATGTCCATTTGTCTATTGTAAATATGTATATATATTCTTTTTGTAAATCGATATTCTATCTTGTTGTTTGTAACATTGTGTGACTTAATTGACTAGCCTACTTCATATTGTACTGTAAATACCACTAACTTTTGTATTTAGATAGTTTATGATTGCATATGTTTTTCTTTTCTTTATTTTTATGTTATTTGTTCTGCCTTTTTGTTCTTTCTTTTCTTTGTTTTATTATTATTATTTTTTTGTTTTTATTTTTGATTTGATTTTTGTTTTTCTTTGAGCATGAGATTGACATCATCATGGACAACTACTTTTGGGTACAAGATCAAAAGAGCTATAATGACCAGAACTTGGCAAATTTGCAAGCTCGAATTGACGCTTTTTGTGAGACGTCACTTGAAGTCTCAATGCATTCTTTTGTTGCCAAAACAAATTCTTCCATTAAGTGACATGAAAAAGCATCCTAATGTATAAGCCATCAAAGAACACAACTAGCCAAGTTGGTTGAGGATGGCATAAAGACCCATACACTTGAACAAGAAAATCCCCAAGGAAAAGAGAGAGGATATGAGGAAAATTATCCAATGTGGAAAGGGAGGTATTCAATTCTCCTCTATATGCTAATAATTCTAATATCTCTTTATTACATAATTTTTTAAGTTTCTCAATTCTTGGAGAACAAGGGGTCCAAATGATGATGTGTTGAATTTATCATACCTCAAGGAGTCGGATCTTTCAACACTATATCGTAAGAAGTCCTTGGAGGATGGTGGTAATTTCTACCATTCACTCCATTCAAAGGGAGGTAATTTAGTTTTTGTAGATGTGTCGAAAAGTACTTATTTATTGATCCATTCTTTAAGAACTCAATTGCTAAGTTTTAAAGGAAATTTTAATTGTGACAAATCTTTTCAAGGAATAAGTGGTGATTCTAATATTTATACACTTTTTAGACATAATTTACATCTTTGTATTAGGAACTTGATTTGTATATCTAAAAATGTGCTACGGATAGGGGATCATACATCTACTTTCATTGCAACTAATATTTTCTATGAACCCTCCATTTTTTAAAATCTTCTCTTATTTCGACATTCACCATGCCTATCTTCTACTTTGAGCTTTAATTTCTTTTACAAAGGTTTGATGAGAAAGTATGATGAGTGGAAAGAGTTTGTATCTTTGTTTTGTGTTAGGTGTTATTTCCCTAACATAAAGACAATATTTTCCATCATAAGCGTGGGGGAGTGAGTTGTGTCTTTACTTGCTTTGTTAGGATTTTTATTTTTCTTTAGTTTATTTTCTTTTATTTAGGTATATTTTTATTTTGTTATTATTTTTCTCGTGCTTTTATTTATGTTTTGTTTTATAGATAGGAATAAAGTCCTCTTGAACAGGCCCTTCTCTTTTTCCAATTTTGATATCTATTAGCACTTTATTGCACTGGGGAAGTATTACTTAAATTTTCTACCCCTTTATTATTTTTTGGTCTATTTGGAGATGCTTTCTTGTGCTGATTTTTTTGCCAATGAGGACATTATCCAATTTAAGTGTGGGGGAGTGCTTTGGTGATATTCTTTGTCCAAGTTTTTATCAATTATCTTGGTACTTTCTTGGTATTGAGCTACTTTGGAAAAGTTTGGTTTAAAAGATTTTGATTGAAAAACAACTTTGTTACAAGTTCCTTGAAAGTTTTGAACAATTGAATATTTAAAAGTTTTGAACTTTTGGAGCTAATTCGCAATGGAAGTATTTTCTTTTCTCTATTTTTACACTTTATCTTTGGTTATTGACGACAATGTCCATTTCATGTGTATGTGTATGTGTGTGTGTGTGTGTGTGTGTGTGTGTGTGTGTGTGTGTGTGTGTGTGTGTGTGTGTGTGTGTGTGGGGGGGGGGGGAGAATGAGGTTGAAGAACTATTTTCTCTGTCATTTTTTTTTGTGAAAATTTTTAAAATTTCAGTGGTTTTCATTTATTAACAAGGTTGTAATTCTTTTTCTTACTTGGATATGATTCTTTGTCATTCATTTGGTGGATTTTTATAAAATTGATTTATTGGATAGGATATTGTCAAGACTTGAGAATTTTAATTAATCTTGTTTATACATTGGTGTTTGAATATTATTTGACTTATCTAGTTTGAATATGAAAAATATGATGAATATAGGTAAAGTTTATTGGCTAACTCTTATATTATGAGTTTAAATTTTACTTGGCTTTGAGTTGTGATGAGGAATATGAGTTGATAGAAATTCTTTGAGAGGAAAGATTGCGGAAAAATTGTGAAAAATTCTTGAGTTGAAGAATAGAACAAAAATGAGTTGATTGCTTCCTCTTTAAAGATGAGAAAAAATTATTTTTGCTTGATATGGGGGCCAATATAGATAGTGAAGAGAAATTCACTTTCTTGGGGCTATGAATTTCCTAGAGCAAAAGAAAGAAAGAATTGTTTAGAGGAAAGTTGTTGAAAAAAATAATGAGTGATGACCATAAAGGGGGCCAATACGGTTTGTGAAGATAAATCCATGCACTTGAGGCTATTAATTCCCAATGTCATTGAAAAAAACATTGAGAAAAAAATTAGAGTGTGTTCCTTACATCATAACTTAAGTTGTTCAAATTTTGAATTTATAATGCTTGAGTTAGTAGATTGCATGACTTGTGTGATTCATACCATCTCTATTTTAACTTGAAGGGTGAAATAATTTTCTTAAACTAAGGTATGAACTTAATTAATTTGACTTCAGGAGTTTTGGGATATCTTGTCAAATGTTTCAAAGTTTGAATTCTTTTCAAATGGTGTGAATGACAAGAGTTTTATCTAAAGGTTGAAGAGAAGTATAATCCTTACTGTGTTAAAAAATTTTGGAATGAGAAAGAACTTGTGTTTTCTTGATAATTTTCTTGGAGTAAAATATTTTATTTGAGAACAAGCAAAAGTTCAAGTTTGGGGTATATGACAGAGGTTAAAATCACCATTATTTTTCTAGTTGTTTGAGGTTATTTTATGATACATTTGTTGAAATAACTAAACATATTCCTTCCTATTTGATATTTTGTTTGTAAAAAAATGTTTTTGACAAATTTGTGTAGATTTGATTTAAATTCAAACAAAAAGTGAATAATTCCAGAATGTACCAAATGCTAGGCCCAACCAAAGGACCAGTGCTTGGTCCATTCTGGTCAAGCAGAGAAAATCCAGCAACTTTTAGGAAGAAAACAGAACAGACCTGGCGCTAGGTTTGGCAAAGTGAACTAGGTGCCAAGTCCATTCTGTCTGGCCAGTGAAAATAGAGCAAAAATCCAGAAGAAGAACAGATTGTACCTGGCACCAAGTGGGTCGAAGTGACTCGGCACCAGGCTTACTCTAGAAGGTAAAAATCCAATGCACGAATTTGGGATTTTTTCAATGATTTCGGTATTTTCTAATTTCTTCTCAACCAAGATCCTTCTAGCAATGAATTTAGTATCAAGGAGGCCTATAAAAGTAAGAGAAAATACAAGAGATAGAGATATAGAGAAGCAGATCTAAGAGCATAAATTCAAATCACTTATTGAAGGAGGAATTCACCCATTCAAGAAGAATTGCTCAAGAGAGTCTTCAAGGGTAAAGAAAGAGGCTTGCCTATGAGTGATTTCTTTTATCTTTATTTTCATTTCCTTAAATAATGATGTATTCAATGTTTTTATTGTAATTTAACATTATTTTGGAATTCACAGTTTTGTGTTGATTTAGTTATTTGATAAATTTTTTAATCATATTTGATATTTGATTCCTTGTTATCATTAGTTATTGATGCGAGTTCTTCTAATTAACTTAAGATAATGATGTTAGGAGTTTCATTGCATTGATTTTGTATTTATCTAATCTTAATGGACTTGAGTGACGAAGTTAATATTATAGGACTAAGTAAACAAAGATTAGTTGATTCCATCTCGAGTAAAAGGTTATTAGCTAATTTCATGCTTATAAGGAATTGAACTTAACGCATGTTTTGGTAATGTTAGCTTGATTGGCAAATCTGTTAATATTAATCAAAAGATAGTAATTCCATGGATTAGGAAATGAAGTGGAATTTATCTAAGTAGATTCATGTCTTGGGAAACGATTGGATTTTACTTTATATTCCTTCATGATGTCAAGATGATAAGTAATTGAGAAAATTTCTAGTTAATTCATTATCATGTTTTCTAGGATAATTGTTTAAATTGCATATTTTCACATCCTTGAGTTGTATATATTACTTTATTTTCTTTTTATTATTTTCTCATTTTATTTGGGTCGGTTAAATAATGAATGAAAAGTGATTAGTGTGTACTTGTTCATTTGAGGGTTGATATTCATTAATTCCCTATACTATGCTTGTGATGACTATACTTACTCGTATATATATTTTGAGATTAATATTTTAATTAAAATTTGACTAAGAAATGGATTTAAATTTGATGAATTTTATACACCCAAATTTACGCATCAATATTCCATTCACACTTCTTATCTCAATCCTATCCTAGTGAGGATGTTTGGGCCTAAAGAAGGGGTGAATGTAATATCCCAATCCTATATGGGATTTTGATGATAAGTCTAAATGATATAGATGAGCTTAAATTCCCATTATCAACTTGGGATATCTATTTTAGGGGCCAAACCTATCCTCGCTAAGTCAAAATGGATATTCTAAGTTCATAATGGATACTTAAACCTATTCTCATATACTATTCATACTTTTCATTCCAATCCTATTTGGGATTAATGTATCATATTCACCTTTCCTTTTAGGCCTAAGTGTCCTCTCTATACCCATACTTTAGGGGCCAAACCTAGGATCAACCAAGTGGTATAAGATTCTAGTGGTGGCTCCCATCACGCACAGTATAGCACTTAGTTGCCATACTGGGGGTTGGCTACCTGTTCTAATATCAAATGTCATGGTGTAACACTTTGTTCCCATACCAGAGGTTGGCTACCTACTCTATTGCCAAATGTCACGTTTCATACCCACTGGCCTTGAAGCGTAACTATGGGCCTGACAGTACTCACAGTCAACTACTTGGTTGCCATCCTCATTAGGCAAAAATGGATATCCTAAGTTAGCTATGAGTGCTTAGACCTATCCTTATATACTATTCATACTTCTTATCCTAATCCCATGTAGGATTTATGTATCATATATATTCCCAACTAGAATGGTTAGACCAAGACATACAAGATAATTATTTACATATAGAAAAACTATATAATCTATTAGAAATAGGAATTAGTGATATAGATAACATCCTTAGCAAATTAGAAAAAGAAGAAATAATTAGAGAAAATCCCACAAAACATTTTCAAAAAGATTAATTATAATTTAAATTTTAAATTTTAAATCCTAATTTAAAAATTACTACAACTAAAATAAATACTAGTAATGATAAAATAAAAGAATATGAGATGCTCATAGGAGATTTATCGAAATTTGAAGTAATTAGAAAAAATCCTTGTCCTCATAGAAGTCTTGCTTTCATTATTAAAGAACATAGTGAAATTGTTAAGAGAAAAAGTAGAATGGTAAATAAATTATAAAAGATTAGATGATAATGCATTAGAAGTCAGTTATAATATTTCTGAGAAAGATCAATTGATAAATAGAATTAAAGGATGTTACATATTTAGTAAATTTGATTGTAAATCAGGATTTTGGCAAATTAGAATATACCCAGAGAGTATAGTATGGATTGTTTATACTTGTCTCTTAGGACATTTTGAATGGTTAGTTATGCTTTTTGTATTGAAAAATGCACCTGAAGTATTTCAGATAAAAATGGATATAATTTTTAGTAAATATAACCATTTTGTTTTAGTATATATAGATGATATTTTGGTTTTCTCTAAAACTAAAAATGAACATATTTGTCATCTTAAAATTGTTTTGTTTGAATTCTTAAAGCATAGTATTGTAATTAGCTATAAAAAAGCTCAATTATTTAAGAAAAATATAGAATTTTTAGTAATAGAAATAGGTCAAGAAAAAATAAAATTAAAATCTCATATTAGCAAGAAAGTATTAGAATTCCCTAATAAAATAGAAGATACAAAACAATTGTAAAATTTTTTAGGAATCCTCAATTATGCAAGACCATTCATTAAAGATTTGAGTAATATAATATGACTGTTATATAGTAAAACTAGTCATAAAGGACAAAAATATTTTAATAAAGAAGATGTAAAATTAGTAAAACAAATAAAAGAGAAAGTAGAAAATTTAGTAGATTTAAGGTTACATATGGAGAACGATTATTTAATCATTGAAATAGATGGATGTGACAAAGGATGGGGAGTTATTTTAAAATTTAAACCTCATAAATATAGTAATAAATTAGAAGAACAAATTTATAGATATAGTAGTAGTAAATATAGGGAAAAAGGAAATGTTAGTAGCATTGATACAAAACAATTGTAAAATTTTTTAGGAATCCTCAATTATGCAAGACCATTCATTAAAGATTTGAGTAATATAATAGGGCTGTTATATAGTAAAACTAGTCATAAAGGACAAAAATATTTTAATAAAGAAGATGTAGAATTAGTAAAACAAATAAAAGAGAAAGTAGAAAATTTAGTAGATATAAGGTTACATATGGACAACGATTATTTAATCATTGAAATAGATGGATGTGACAAAGGATGGGGAGTTATTTTAAAATTTAAACCTCATAAATATAGTAATAAATTAGAAGAACAAATTTATAGATATAGTAGTAGTAAATATAGAGAAAAAGGAAATGTTAGTAGCATTGATACAAAACTGTTAGCAATTTGTTACGCCTTAGATAGTCTTAGATTATTCATTCTAAATAAACAAGAATTCACACTTAATGCTGATTGTGAAGCAACAGTAAAATTTATTAACAAGAAAAATGGAAAACATAACTCTCAAAGAATATGGTTGATTTTTTTAGATAGAATTACTAATGATGGATATAAAATTAATTTTAAACATATTAAAGGACATGATAATAAAATTGCTAATCATTTGTCAAGACATCTAACACATCTTGTGTGACTTCACAGTTGGATCTTAGCAAAAACACTGTAAAGATTGACTAATGGGAGCTCACCAAATATCCTAAAGGAATAAATCTCCATTTTAGAATTTCAGTAGAAGGTAACTTAGAGGACATCCACCAAACCATTTTAGACAACCTTTGGAATGCACAAAATGCAAGGCAAAAGATAAAATGTTTATATGCCTTAGCATTTTACTTTAGTAATTTAGCAAAATAGAGTTATTCCTACAATGTAGAAACACAAGATCACTAACCAAGTATTTATTCAAAATGGATCTCTGTTATAGAATGTGTTAATAATTCTAAAAATCCTTTGTGTAAGGGTTTTAGAAATATTTGTGAAGAATTAGAATTTGCTTGAAATAAAATTGGTATTAATTTCTTCATTGACTCAGACTGCAGAAATGATATGAATAAACCCTCTCTACAAATCACAAATATACCTAGCACTAGTACTTCACAAAACTTAGAATTTGCTTTGAGTAGAAACTTTAAACTGTTAAATGACAAGTACAGGTCTTACAATGAGAATATTAATTCTCAAAAAGAATTAATTCACTCATTGCGATAATAGCATGAGCTATACACTGGCATAATTTCTTCCCAACATGAAGATATTGTGCGACTGACAACTTAGTTGGAATAATTTCAAAACCATGAACTAGAAGTTGTTTTTATTCCAGAAAAACAAAAAAATCCAGACTTTTTGAATTTTTGGTACCTCAAATGTTTTTTCAAACATAACAACTTTTAGCAAGATTTTCAAAGTCAATTATAAAAATAATTTCTAAAAAAATCGAAGAAAAAGTTACTCTTTTACATGAATGGCTTAAAACTGTGATAGAACCCTATCTAAATTTTCATCTTGTATATTGTAAACATCCTACAAAAGAGTGTAAGCTTGATACCTATACAATTTGTCAACCCGATTGTGCTGTGTACACTTGTGATTTTATAACTTGTGGATGCCAATTAGAATATTTAATATCAACAGTTAATATAAACTTAGCATATTTAGAACTTTTGAATTAACTCTCCAAAATGGAGAAATGTTTTCAGACATATTACAGACTCTTCTGGACTATAGATACCTCAACTAGGTCATCTTTACAGCTCTAGAACAAATAGATATTGTTGAAAAACAGTTTAGTCCTTGCAATTCTGAAAGAATTTGCAATATTAGGACATATTATAAAAGTAAAAAATAGCTTAGCTCCACCAAAATGGGATGGCCTTGAAATTTTTCCTACAATCCATTGGATTTGGATCACTCCAACAAGAGATTTACCAATTACTATAGAATTTGAATTTATCATAAATAAGATTTGCTCCAAAAGTATTACAAGACAACTTAGACATTGGAGACTAAAAACTCTTACCTTCAAACATGATAAAATCATGAAGAAAGGACAAAGATTTCATCTGTTTGCAAAAAATCAAATTAAGAAAATATATGTGGAACATCAATAGGTTTTTGCTGAAGTAGAGTTTGAAACCAAAACAAAATTTTCAGATATTTGGCAGTATTTTCTTTATCTTTAGGAAAAGATAGGAAGGATTACTAACTGAAATACATAGAAGTTAAATTGATGAAGATATGATGGAAGATTGAACACTGATTAAACATACTTCTCTAAAAGGACCTAGTCAACAACTTAAGGACTTGAGTTAACTTTCTCCTACGATCATTTGTCCATCATAAGCACATAGACTTTCAAAAAAGTGTACATATACAAAAACGCATACGAACTCAACTTTATGGTGCATGCTTCCTTAACAACCTTAGAGGATGATAAATGACTCATCAAAGGACATTCAATCCCCTAGCTTTTTCCTTTTTTTCTAGCAACTCTACGATTACTTTTTGTATAGGCTAGCATAGCTTTCGTTTCATATAAAAGCATGAGTTTCAGGAATGTTGAGAACCATGCTAACTAGAATGAATGAATGCTAGAAACAATAGTACGAAGAAACACTCTGATGAAAATTGTTACCCTTTAGTGAGCAACTCTCACTCTTGTGAAAAAAAAAAAAATCTCCTTTGAAAATACTCCTTGTTTTTAAAGCAAAGCATAGTTTCTAAATTTCCAACAACAAAGGGTAAGAAAAAGAGTAGAGAGAACCACCAAAAGTTATTTACTACACATCCTTATTAGCCATAGGCAAAAGAGCTAAAGTACCTGTTCAACCGTGAAGCCATCAGAAAGATGTAAAAGGCATATCATGGGAAGAGGTGTGAGCCACCCCAGAGAATGAAAGGATAAGTGAATACACTATTAGGTAGGTCCCCAAACTCCTTTATTATTCCTTAATAATCCTATATAATTTTTGAATCAGTTCTGTATTCCCTTACTTTAAGAGACGTAGTTATTCTTGGAGGTTACCATTATTTTAAAAGAATTGTAGACTCTTTAGAAATAATACAACAGTGTAAAGCATATCTTGATATTGTAGAATACAATATTCAAAAAGTCTTACACTACAGACCTTGGTCTTTTTTATTATATATTAACCAAGCTAGAAAAGGTCTTATCCAGCAATGAATATTTGAACTGCAAACAAATATTTAATTTAGAACCCTTTTGGACATATAAAAAAAATGGTCCGTGTGACCCTACGTCAGCTAGATTTGTTTCATTTATATATATATATATATATATATATATATATATATATATCTTTTGTACCTTTATGACACCATTTGTCTCTTCATTTTTGTTATCTTCCTTTTTCCATTTGATTCCCTTTTGCTTCCTATAGAGCATTTTGCTAAAATCTTGTATATATAACTTCTTTATCTAACTTTTGTATATATAGCTTCTATATATATCTCTCTTGTTTCTTGGTATTTTATTCCCCCAACTTTTGTACCTCTACTTGCATTTTTTTTTATTTGTTTTTTAGCCTACACTTATTTGTGCTCTTGTTCTTGTACTTTTTCTTTCTTTTCTTATTTCCCTATAGGCTAGCTTTATTTCTTACACACAAATATATATATATATATATATATCAATATATGAATATATATACATATATTTGTATATATGAATACATATGTATATATGACTATGAATATATATGTGTATATATGAATTTATCAATATGTGAATATGTATTGATGAAGCTTTATCCTATACATATTTTTCACTATTTTTTGTGCTCTGATGCAGATAAATTCTTGTTCAAATCGCCACTCACCACTTCATTCTCATATTATTTTGCTAGGAAATGGAAAAGATCAAGTAAAGATGAAAGGAGAACAAAAAGGGAGAAATGGAGGAAAATAGAAGAAAAGAAGAACATGTGAAGTTTTGTTCAAGAAGAAGGTGGCCAAGGGCCGCCAGTTTTGGTTTAATTTGTACAAGTTTGCTAGAATGCACACGGCCTAGGAAACTTCCCTAGGCCACCAAGTCTTGTTAGCATATATTCTTGTTTCTTGAATGCTCATGGCCTAGGGAAGTTCAACATCCCTAGGCCGCCAAGTTTTAATGTATATGTATAGGTGTAGTTTTGTTGGCAGGCTAGGGAACTTCAACATCCCTAGGCCACCTAGTTTCTGTTCCTTTTGTTAAGTTTTTCTAGAAACATCACGACCTAAGGAATGAGTTCCCTAGGCTGCTTAGTCTTATACAAATATATAGTGAGTTTTGTATAGTGGCCCAAGGAAGTTAAACTTCCCTAGGCCACCTATTTTTGTGTTTGTCCAGCCTAGTTTTCCAAAAACTAGGCGGGCCTGGGAACTTCCCTAGACCACCTTGATTCTAGAAATATATGGTAGCTCAGGGAAGTTAGGCAGCCCACTTGCAGAGAAAGCCTTCTGTCAGTGCATTTTATAGATTTTTAACTACAAAAACCCTCATAAAAACATTCTTTACTCACCAAACAAAGGGAGGAGAGTTGGGAAAAGGCTAGGGTTTCTTTCAAGAGCCCTAGATATTGAGAGTTTGAGTGCCAAGAAGAGGGAAGGACCAAGAGATCCAAGAAGAGGAAGGGGGTCTACTTGAAGATTACAAGATGAAGAAGAAGAAAAGCTTGTCTATGAGTTTGCCTTTCTACTCATTTTGTAATATTGCTTATATTCTTGTACTACGAATGGATTTTTAATTGTAATGAAGGATTGTACCATATTTTTGTGCTTGAGAGTAATGTATTTTTCTTAGATCTATGATTCTTATGCTTGGGTATTTGGTTAGTTGATCTTATTTGGCAATCTTTGGTTGAATGGGCTTTGATTGATTTATTTCAATTAACTATTCTTCCTTAATGATTTTGAAAGATGGGGTTAAGGATAGGACACCCCAATTTGATTAGGTTAGCATTTGGCATTTTCAATTAACTGGAGAGGGAGGTTGAGAATTAGGGTTTATGAAATTACCTAGAGATAGGGATTTTGTGACCTCGGATGCTTTGGGATGGTGAGTAATGGTTAATGCACCTTTAGGCTTGGTTGGTTAGGTAGAGATATCGATCAATCAAACATAGAGGTAGAAATCTCATAACTCGAGAGAGGGTGATATTGACATTTGACTCAATCTGGTGCCTAGAATTAGGAATTGTGGATTTAAAGGGTACTCATTTCTTAGGTCTTAAGTGGGGGGACTTCCTCTTTGTTGCATGGGTTTTCTCTTTCTTATTCTTTAGGGGTACTGTGACTCTCTCTTGTATACAAGAACATAACCTTTCTTCTCATGTAGTTAGTTTACACCTCACATTTACTTTTGGCTAAATAATGTGAAAAGAAGGAAGTAGGAGTGATAACCCCTGTTCCTTAAGGTTCTTCGATACTTGCCAACGACACTAGACTACAAAATAGGTGCACTTGCCTCTATATGTGTGTGTTGTATGATTCTATTTGGCATTTTAACTATTAAAACTTATGTATGTGGAGCACAATGATTGCGATTTTTCTTACACATGCAAGCACACGCATCAAGTTTTTGCCGTCGTTGTCGGGGAACAGTGTTGGTTACATTCTTAAAACTTTAATTCTTGTTGATTTAGCCTTGTATTTGTACATACACTTGCACAAATCACTAACTTGTTTTTGAATAGTTGATGTATGTGTGTTGCGTTTGTATTTCATTTTGGCCAAAACTATATTTGAAAATTCTTTGATTGTTGTTGTATTGCTATTGTACAATCTATTCATTTGGATATTTGAATAATTTAAATTTCATTTATTGGTTTAATTATTTTTATCTTGTTCTTTGATTGGTTGAGTAAGAATGGTTTTTGGAGGAATTTGTTGGATGTGGAGATTTGTGGTATGTAATTTATGGTATTGGATTCTTTAGTTTGAAAATTGGAGATTGGTTGATTAAATGGACATTATACTCTTTTTTTTTTTTTTTTGGTTGAAATTGAGATTTTGAGGTTGAAAAGAGAAACATGATATATGATGTTTGTTTTGGGTATGTAAATTTGTTCTGTGAAATTTCTTTTGGTTTTATGCTCAATCTTTGTTTATTTTTGTGGAATGGAAATTTTTTTTATCTCTTTTAGAACATGCATTGAGATTTGAAGGTTAAAGGCTATTTTGGGAAGAAATATTATTTTATGTTTTTGTTTGATAAATGAATGGTCTTTTGGACTTGGAAAATTTTGTTCATCTTTTGGAAACTTAAAATCATTACTTTATCATGGAGTTTGTTTTTGGGAATGAAAATTTGAGGTTTAATGAATATCTTGGAGATTATTGATCTTTTGTATTTCTCTTGAAGGATAATTTCTCTTGTACATGAACAGGAGAATATAAGGTGTGATTGAAGAATTTGATCCTAAATTTAAAAAAAAAAAAAAACATTGAGAAGATTGATGAAGTAGTGATTTCTTTCTTTATTTTCTATAAAGCTTGGATAATTTTTTATTTTGCTTTGCTTTGCTTTATTTTATTTCTCTTTCTTGCTACTTTTATGATACTTTTGTGGTCTTTCCTATGATTTAATTTCAATTTTTGTTGAAGTGCTAGAAAAACAATTTGCATGGAAAATTTTAATGCACTATTGTTATGCTTTATTTGATGTGTATTTTGATTCCTCTTCTTGGCATAAATTTTTGTTTGATGTTGCTACTCTTATAGGAGTTTATGGCTTTAATTTATTTTACTTATTCATCTTTTTGTTATAATAATAATAATAATAATAATAATAATAATAATAATAATAATAATAATAATAATAATAATAATAATAATAATAATAATAAGCATGGTCTGGGCAGCCTAGGGGAGCTTCCCTAGGTCGCCAAGACCATGAAAAAATAGTCTAGGCTGCCAGGAAGTTCCCTGAGTGGCCTATTCTGCTACAGTCCTCTTGTATAAATTTTCTTATGTCTGCATGCCTTAATTTATTATGCCTTTTTCCATTGATTTTGATTTTAATTTTGGGGGCTTCATTTACTTTAGCTTTTCTTTTCTTCTTTCTTTTTAGATTCAGTTTTGTATATATTTGATTTGGATTTCTATTTTGGTTATGTCAGAGTATTATTACTTATGTTTAACATTTACTATATTTCATCTCTTTTGGCAGTCTTCTTTTCTTATTCTTGGAGATTACACTTCTCCTTAAAGTTGCGATCACTTGGGGAGTATTACTAACCCTCTTTCCCCTTTTCTTTATTTTAGTCCAATTTGGATGTGGTTATTGTTATATTTATGCCAATAAGGACATTGTCTAATTTAAGTGTGGGGAAGGAGTTAGGTTTACACTCTCTTCAAATTTATTATGCAAGGAAATGTTGTGTATGAATTGGGCCATGAGTTATTGTGCACGATTCAAGCCATTTTTTGTTGATTTTGAGGAGTTATGATTTTGGGGCAAAATGTTTTTCTATTTTTGGACTTTGTTGGGCCTTGATGGTATTGTTGTTATCTCCCTTGTGGCTTGAGAATTGAATTTAACATCTATTTGATAAGTTTATTTTTGGTAGACTTGTCCATTATGAATGAACTAGTTAGATTTTGAGAATTTAAGTTAACCTTGTTTAGGCTTTAGTAAAAGTGACACCATGTTGTTTCTTAGAAATTGAGGTAGTGGCTGTGATGAAGTATAAGTATGAAACTTTAGAATAATCTTTGTTTTATGATTGCTCAATTTGTCCTTATTTCGAGTGTGTAAATGAGGATCGAGGAAAAATAATGAGAAAATTAAATAAGGTGGTACAAAAGCTGAAAAACCTTCATCTACATCTTTACTAGGCCTTTGTACTACCTTTTCTAATCAACAAAAATATTGAAACAAATTTTGGAGCAAGGTAACGTAAAAGCTGAAAAATCATTCTTTTACATCTTTACTAGGTTTTTGTATTACCTTACTACAAGAAAAAAAAATAGAAAAATGGAAAAAGCATTGAAAGAATAAAGTGAGCTAATAGACCAATCCTTCATTTGCCTTTTTGGACTTTAATGGTTGGGAGATCAAAGAATTTAGAATTAACTTATTGGGCCTAGCTTATATAGATCACTCTACTTGCTTTTGAAACCCATAGAATTAAAATGGAACACCTTGAATGAGTATAGACTTGTTTAACTTAACTCTGATGGCTTTGATTTTTCGTTCCTAATTTATTAGTTTACATAAATATTAGCTTGGCTAATTGGGTGTTGGACTTGATTCTTAACTAAAAAGGGAAATAACATCTTTACCATCTTGACTTACTTATGTTCAAAAGTCCTATTTTATCATGTGAAAAATCGTTTTGCATGTGGTACTTTTTGGGTTTGCTTAAGAACAAGCAAAGATTCAAGTATGAGTGTGATGAGGCTTCATCATATACATATTTTCTACTATTTTTTGTGCTCTAAAGGAAATAAATTCTTGTTCAAATCACCACTCACCACTTCATTTTCATAATTCTTTTCTAGGAAATGGAAAAGATTAAGTGAAGATGAAAGGAGAAGAAAAAGGGAGAAATGGAAGAAAATAAGAACGTGTGAATTTTTGTTCATGAAGAAATTTCCCTTGGCCGCCAGTTTTAGTTTAATTTGTACAAGTTTTTCAGAATACTCACACACCAAGTCTTGTTAGCACATATTCTTGTTTCCAGAATGCTCACAGCTTAGGGAATTTGAACTTCCCTAGGCCGCCAGATTTTGTTTATGTATACTTGTGTCCAGAATGCTAATGGCCTGGGGAAGTTCAACAACCCTAGGAAGCCAGGTTTTAGTACATATGTATAGGTGTATTTTTTTTTGCGGGCTAGGGAACTTCAACATCCCTAGCCTACCGGTTTCTATTCCTTTTGTTAAGATTTTCTAAAAACATCACGACCTGAATTTCCCTAGGCCACCTAGTCTTATACATATACATAGTGAGTTTTGCATGGCGGCCTAAGGAAGTTGAACTTCCCTAGGCCACCTGTTTTTGTGTTTGCCTAGCCTAGTTTTCCAGAAACTAGGTAGGCTAGGAAAGTACTTTCCTAGCCCAACTTGGTTCTAGAAATATATGGCGGCCTAGGGAAGTTCAACTTTCTTCGGCCACCCACTTGCAAAGAAAGCCTTCTTTCGGCACGTTTTGCAAACTTTGGACGACAAAAACCCTCATAAAAACATTCTTTACTCACCAAACAAAGGGAGGAGAGTTGGGAAAAAAAGGCTAGGATTTCTCTCAATAGCCTTAGATCTTGAAAGTTTGAGTGCCAAGAAGAGGGAAGGACTAAGAGATCCAAGAAGAGGAAGGAAGTCTACTTAAAGATTGTAAGAGGAAAAAGAACAAAAACTTGTCTATAAGTTTGCCTTTCTACTGCTTTTGTAATATTTCTTGTATTTTTGTACTAAGAATGGATTTTTAATTATAATGAATAGTTGTACCCTGTTTTTGTGCTTGAGATTGATGTATTTTCCTTAGATCTATAATTCTTGTTCTTTGGTATTGGGTTATTTGATCTTATTTGGCTATCTTTGATTGAATGGGTTTTGATTGATTTATTTTAATTTATTGTTCTTCCTTAATGATTTTGAGAGATGGGGTTGAAGATAGCAGACCTATTTGATTAGATTAGCATTTGACAGTTTCAATTAACCCGAGAAATAGGTTAGGAATTAGGACTAATAACTAAAAGGTTTATGAAATTACCTAGAGATAGAAATTTTGTGACCTCTAGATGGTTTGGGATGGTGAGTAATGGTTAATGAACTTTTAGGCTTGGTTGGTTAAGTAGAAATATCGATCAATCAAACATAGGGGTAGAAATGTTATAACTCAAGAGAGGGTGAGATTGATATTTGACTCACTCCGGTGCCTAGATTTAGGAAATATGGGTTCAAGGGGTACTCATTTCTTAAGTCTTAAGTGGGAGACTTCCTCTTTGTTGCATGGGTTTTTCTCTTTCTTATTCTTTGAAGGTATTGTGACTCTCTCTTGTGTACAAGGACATAACCTCTCTTCTCATGTAGTTAGTTTACACCTCGTATTTACTTTTGGCTATACAATGAGGAAAGAAGGAAGTAGGAGTGATAACCCCATTCCTTAAGGTTCTTCGATACTTGTCAACAACACTAGACTAGACGATAGGTGCACTTTCCTCTATATATGTATGTTGTACAATTCTATTTGTCATTTTAACTATTCAAACTTGTGTATGTGGAGCACAATAATTGTGATTTTTCTTACACATGCAAACATGCACATCATGTATACATATATTTGATATGAGAATATATATGTATACATGACTTTGAATATCTATGTATATATGAATATATTTATACATGTGTATGCATATATTTATGTATTTTTATGTGTGTGTGTGTGTGTTTATATGAATATGTATGTATGTATATATATATATTTATACATATCTTTGTATGAATATGTATATCTATTTATATATATGAATGTGTGTGTGTGTATTAATATATTTATATATATGAATATGTTTATTTATATATGAATATATATGAATGTCTATGTGTGTGTGTGTGTGAATATAAATGAATATATGTATGTATAACAACTACTCTTTTTAATATATATATATATATATATATATATATATAGAGAGAGAGAGAGAGAGAGAGAGAGAGAGAGAGAGAGAGAGAGAGAGAGAGAGAGAGGGGATTAGCAGCTATAAGCCTAGAAAAAGAGATTGATAAACTTACAGATAGATTAGTAGAATTCTAGTAGATAGAAAATAGAAAAAACTTATAAATTTTGATATTTATCTTTAGAAAATTCCAATAGTGAAAAAAGCAGAAAAAAATAAGCAATCTATAGAAATTATGAGACGATTATAATTTACAAGACCCAATAGGACTTAAAATGAAAATATTAGTGTAGGAATATCTATTTTATAAAGAATTTGGTAGTCTAGAGAAAATAGACAAATTATGTTAGAAGAAGTTATAGATATAAATAGAGATGTAGAAATTTTTAGAAGTTATAATATAGATTTAGTAAATCCTAGAAGGTTATATCAAGTAAGTTGGTTACAATCTCATACAGGCCTTTTTAAATTCAATAGAGGAGAACCTTTTTCAGTAAGTACAAAACCTAGAACACTTAAACTAGTCACTAATGAAAGTCTTAGGAATTTAAGAAATACATATACATATATGCATTTAGGATTAATAGTAATAGGAATTAAAAGCTTAGCAAGATCAGGATTAGGAACTAAAGTTTTATTAACAATATTAAATAAAAGATGGAAAGATGTTAAAAAAGCACTTATAGCAACCACATAAGTAGACATGAATGAAAATAGAGGATTTTTTTTTTTTATTGTAATCCAAACGTTTTAATAACTTTGGAAGACTTAACTAAGAATATAAAAATAGAAACCCAACCTAAAGGTTATAAGGATTTTAGTGGATAAAATTTAATAATAAGCTTAGGATTTATAGGACGATTAACCAATGGATCTAGAACTAAATATACAAAAGAAATAAAACCCGTTATAGAAGTTATGTGTAGTAAAGGAATTCAATTAATAAAACCAGTAAAAGTGAATCCAGAAATTTTAGTTGGAGAAGAATGGAACCTTAACATGTTTTTAGAATAAGATACTCCTCTAGTACCTAGAAATAGTGTAATATATCAAAATAATAGAAGAGAAACTTGTGTTATATTTTTAAATTATTCAAATACAAATGTAAGAATAGAAGAAGGTGAAGATACAAAATTTTTATCGCAAGGAATAGAAAATGTCTGTATAGAAATTATGGAAACAGAAATTAGAATAATGAATAGTAAAGAATTATGTTTAGAATGATCAGAAGAGGATTTAATAATATTAGAAACAAAAGGACAAATAAAGGATACTAAATATTTGTATTATGATATTGATAAAAAAATATTAGAGTAAAAACAGAATAATATATTGAAAACATAGAAGAAGAAAATAATAAATATATAGAATATATGGATACTGCTTCCCCTTCTACTACATCTAGTAATCCTTATCTTCTGCCACAACCAGTAGCTCCACAACAAGTTGTTAGACATTATGGAGTAGGAAATGTACCTAGAATAGGATATAGTGATTATAGAAAAAAGTAGTCAGAAACAGGACCCGTAGGAAAAAGATAGCCTCTTGAAACAATAGATAATAAAAAAGTAATATATAATGGTAGAATGTTAAATTTAGCTGCTCATGACCCATAATTGTGGGAAGAAGTAATAGATACTTGAAGTAATAGATACCTATAATTGTGGTAGAATGTTAAATTTAGCTGCTCAGATTTTCAGCTTTGAGCATGGCTGAAATCAGGTTGCTTTGATGTTGTTAAGACCATAAATGAATGGAATCAAGTGTTGTTTATGGCTAATAACAAAGATAGAATGCATAGCTAATGTCTTTTGTAAGAAAAATGAGATGGACCACATAAAGCTGGGAATTTCAGCCCCAGTAGTTTATCACCGTGTACAAATAAATTTGATTTGATCTCATAGGTGTAGGTAATGATCTTAGGAGAGTTTTGGCACAAATTTGAGATTATTCGGATTTACGGATCAAAAGATATGATAGAAATATTAAAGTATGCCAAGAGTAAAAAAAGATGCATAATTTCAGCTTTAGTAATATGTCCTTATGATGCTTTATTGCTTTAAATGTTTGAATAAGATTTGAAAGGACATATATAGAAGTTGTATGCTTGCTTGAGAGAAGGAGAACGAAATAGGTTAATGGATTTCAGTGATCTCAAGTAATGCCTCGTGTTTGGTAAGAAGAAATGATTATTTATTCTTAGTGATAATTGTTTAGTCGCTATATTTTGGTGGTCGTTGTGATCAACTAAGAAAGCAAAGTTTCATTCTTAACGTAGGTGTTTTTTGTTAAGGATTTGGTGCGACTAAAAGCATTATAAGACTACACTTGTGCTTTAGAAGGTGACTCCCATTAATTTTATAAATAACGTTTTATGCTGGTGATTTTCTAAATTGTACTATGATCCAATGTGATATGGACATTATGAATCCATTTGGTTTTTCTAAACGAAAATATGGTTTTCCTGAATAGAAAAGGTTTTGGTTTCTCTGAACTAGAAAATATTCAAATGTTGGAAAATGGAATATTTCTACAAAGACTTTGGAATTCTTTGTACTATGAATAATGTTGAGTGAAGTACGACTAGAAAATATTCTTCGCACATGTTATGTGACAAAATGACTATTTTACTTGCAAAAATATGTTTCATTCCATATTTAATGATAAACTCTGGGAGTTATGATTTCTTTGATTTGATGGAATTTATTTCTTTTATGAATCTAGAATTCTGAATTTTGCTAAATAAACTTCCTTTGGTCACAAATGTGCATAATTTACGTAAATACCCTCAAAGAACATTTTCTTATTAAACAAGATTCCTTTTGGTTACGGGTATTTGAAAATTACATAAATTCCCTTAAGGAATGGTTTTTATTACATGAAGGACATTTTATCCATCGACGCTACGATTTTTGAGAATGAATTCTTAGTATGGAATCAACATTTGAAAAATGACATTTTAGCCCCAAAATGATTTTCTTAATGCTCGGGTATGAGCTTGTGTTTTGAAAAAGATAATATTATGGGAAAATGGTTTGATTTTGAAAATATTAAGCTGTGCTGAGACATTGCATTGATATTTGGTTTTGTGCCATATGATTCTTGAGTACTCAAAGGGACTAGGCACTTATACTAACTTATGTGGGTTTGAGAATGCTATCTGGTTGGTGGCCACCTCCGAACTATGATCTCTTTCTACATGAGGTACCAATATTTGATGTTTAGTTGTCCTTAGCTAGCAATACATTTTCTCAAAGTGGAAACGGAAAATGGGCATGGGACACCTGAGCCGCAGGGTAGGCCATGACGATGGCTGATAGTGTACGCACTAGGCTAATCATGCTTTGTCATGTTCATAGGACTAATGTTTCTATAGTGTTAACACGGTTGAACAAATATTCCTTCCGATTAGATGGGACAAGTGCCTATTGGTGATTAATATGAGATTGCAACGTGAATTTGAATACGAAAATTGTATTTTGAAAATATGGTATGATTTATGAGTAAAAAGCTCAATACTAATGACATAAACTATGCCAAAATAAATGGTTCCATGTTTCTATGTGTTATTATAATGTCATGCTTTCCCAAAAAGGAAACTAGTTTTCTTTAAACATGGGTATTGGTTTTCAATAACCTATGGTTTTTCCCAAAGGTGCATGAACTCTTTTGATAATAGTTGGCAAGGCTGTTCCCACTAGAATGTTTTAAGAGTTTATTTTAATAGAAAGTTACAAGAAAACCCTTTTGTCTATTTCCAAAGACAAACATTAGCACATATGGGACTCACTGAGTAATTTTTCACTCACACCGGTATTTTTATTTTATTTTCTTAGGAGCCAGAATTAAGACTCAACGGTCTTGAAGACAATACTCTATTTTGGGGCTCGAAAAGACTACACCTTGGTACAGATAGTGTTTATAGCCGTACTGCGTAGAATTTATGTTGCACCCTTTTCTGAGATGTATATGATTGTATAAGCTGTCGAATAGTCTTACTATTGTAGATATTGTACTTACTTTTTTTCGGTTGGCTTTGATAGTTATAAAGATCTCTTGTTTGGGAGATCAGATGGAGTGACATCTCAGAAAGCCAGGCCCACTATGACATGGATATGTGGGATTTATAGCTGAAAATTGTAATAACCATATTCTACAGTGTCAGAATTTATAGTCCTAAGCAAAGCTTTATATGTCTTAACAAGGTTTAATTTATATTTTAATCAGAATCTAAGAGAACTTAGACAAAGCATATATGTAAAATGATAAAGAGATAAGCACTTTATAAGACACAAAAAGAAAGTAATGGCTCTGATACCAAAATAAAGGGGGGGTGGTCTTTTGGAGCTATTATATGAGATAGATGTATAATTATACTTCTATATGTTTTATGTAAGCAAGAGAGCAAAAACAAAGCAAAGTACTAAAAGGGACAAATGTGTCAGAAAAAAAGATAAAAGAATGAAGTTATATATATTGAACTATGAAAGAAAACAATGCTAACCATGGGAGACAAAAGCACAAATTAGAGGGAATAAAATAGAACAAAAAGAAGGAAACAAAATGTGTCATCTAAAGGATAAAATGGAGAATATATAATTTTCACACTAGTTATATATCAAAATAGAAGCACAAGACCATAAGGATACAGGAACATAGCAAAAGAAAGAAGAAATATAAAGTAAGGAAGAATAAAACCAACTAACGTATATCAAATAGACTCCTTTTTTTTTTATGTCTAAAAGGGTTCCAAATTAAATATTTGGTAGAAGTTCAAATGTTCTTTTCCAAAGTAGATCTTTTTTGGCTTGGTTAATATATAACAAATATGAACAAGATTTGTAGCGAGATTTGGCAAATTTCGTATTCTACAATATCAAGATATACTTTATATTGGTCTATCATTTCTAAAGAGTCTACAGTTCTTTTAAAATAATGGTAAGTTCTAGGAGTAAGTAATTCACGTAAAGTAAGAGAATACCGAATGGACTCTAAAATCATATTGGATTACTAAGAAATAAGAAAAAAAAATTTGGAGACCTATCTAATAATGTATTCACTTATCCTTTCATTCACTGAGATGGCTCACGCTTCCTCCTCTGGGAAGCCTTTCGCGCCTCTTTGATGGCTTCACGGCTGAATGGGTACTTTTCCTCTTTTGCCTATGGCTACCAAGGATATATGGTGAATAACTTTAGATGTTCTCTTTACTTTTTTTCTTACCTTTAGTTGTTGGGAATATAGAAACTAAACATTACTACTAGAACAAGTATTTGTAAAAAGAGATTTTATTCACAAACTAGTGAGGAGTGCTCACTGAAAGGTTTATACTTGCTATCTATTGTAGGTCATTCTTCGTATTCTATTCTAAGCATAGTCTCAACACGTTTGAGTCTCAATCTTTTATATTAAAAGAAACCTATGCTATCCTATATAATAAACCAATTGTAGAGTTTCCATTTAAAATGTAAAAAGCTAGGAGATTGAATAAGTTAACTATCCTTTGCACCAACATTTTGGTAAATCATGTCCTTTTCTTTGCTTGACCTAGTCTTTTATGCAAGATTGTTGGTTGGTGTGCAGTCATTTTAGACTTTTAACATATCTTCATCAGATTCACTTTCACGTATTTCAGTTCCAAAGCCTTCTTCTTTTTCCTATAGCTTCTTTTTATAAAGATAAAGATAATATTGCAAAATGTCTGAAAATTTTGTCTTGGTTTCAATTTACTTTAGCAATATATATATATATATATATATTTATGCTAAACATAAATTTTTTGGATTTGATTTTCGACAAACAAATAAAATCTCTATCCTCTCTTCATGATTTTGTCATGCTTGAAGGCAAGATTTTTCAGTTTCCAATGTCTGAGCTGTCTTGCAGTGCTTTTAGAATAAATCTTGTTTCTTATGGATCTATATTCAACATTAATTGGTAAATCACTTGTTGAATTGATCTAGATGTGATAAATTGCAGAAATAATTTCAAGGACATCTAATTCTGGTGGGGCTGAGCTAATTTCTACCTTTATTATTATAGGTCCTACAATTTCAAATTCTTTCAAAATTGCAAGGGCTGACTATTACCTAGTTGAAGCATCCAGAGTCCAGAAGAGTCTATAGTGTGACCAAAAACACTTCTCAATTTTGGTGTGTTATATTAAAGTTTTTAAAATATGATAAGTTGATATTAGTTGTTAATATTAAATATTCTAATTGGCAACCACTAGTGATGAAATCAAAAGTGTATGCTACACAATCGGGTTGTCAAATTATACAGTTAAGTTTACACTCTTTTGTGAGATGTTTACAATATACATGATGAAGAGTTAGATGGGGTTCTGCTACAGTTCTAAGCCATTCTTGCAAAAGAGTAATTTTTTCTAAAATTTTTTCCTGAATTTTTTAGAAATTTTGCAAAAAGACGTTGAGCTTGAAAAAATACTTGAGGTTCAGTAGCTCAAAAGGTCTAGATTCTTCTATTTTTCTAGAATAAAAACAACTTCTGGCTCTTGGTTTTGAAACTCTTCCAACTGAGCTATCAGTTGCACAATGTCTTCATTTAGAGAAGATATTATGCTAGAATGCTGCTTATGCTGTTGTCGCAATGAGTGAATTGATTTTTTTTTTTTTGAGAATTAATGTCCTCATTGTATGACTGGCACTTATCATTTAACAATTTAAAATTTATACTCAAAGTATCACAATGTTTACAAAATTTTAAGTTTTGTGAATTACTAGTGCTAAGTATGTCTCTGATCTATAAAGAGGGTTTATTCATATCATTTCTACAATCTAGATCAATAAAGAAATTAATATCAATTCTATTTCTAGCAAATTCTAAGGCTTCATAAGTATTTCTAAAACCTTTATACAAAGGGTTTTTTAAAATTATTAACACATTCCATCACGGAGGTCTATTTCGAGTAAACACCTAGTTGGTGACCCTGTGTTACTACTAATAGGAATAATTTTGTTTTGGTAAATTGCTAAAGTAAAAATTCTAAGGCTTGTAGACATTTTACCTTTTGGCTAGCATTTTGTGCATTCCAAAGATTGTCTAAAAATATTTGGTGAATATCATCTAAGTTACCTTTTACTGGAGTTCTTAAATGGAAATTCGTTCCTGTGGATACTTGGTGACCTCACATTAGCAAATCTTTACACTGTTTTTGCTGAGATTTATTTGTGAATTCGCACAAGATGTGTTAGTAACTTGACAAATAATTGCAATTTTATTATCATGTCCTTTAATCTGTTCAAAATTAATTTTATATCCATCATTAGTAATTCTATTTAAGAAATTCCACCATCTTCTTTGAGAGATACGTTTTTCAGTTTTTCTTATTAATGAATTTTACTATTACTTTACAATCAGTTCTAAGTGAAAATTCTTATTTCTTTAAAATGAATAATCTAAAACTATCTAAAACAGAACAAGTTGCTAATAGTTTTGTACCAATGTTAATAATATTTCTTTTTTCTCTATATTTACCACTACTATATCTACAAATTTATTCTTCTAATTTATTACTATATTTATGAGATTTGGATTTCAAAATAGTTCTCTGTCCTATGTCACATCTATCTATTTCTATGATTAAATAATCACTATCTAAAGGCAATCTCAAATCTGGTAAGTTTTCTAATTTTTCTTTTATTTGTTTTACTAATTTTACATCTTCTTTATTAAAATATTTTTGTCCTTTATGACTATTTTTGCATAATTTAGTACTCCTAAAAATGGTTGTAATTGTTTTGTATCTTCTATTTTATCAAGAAATTCTAATACCTTTTTACTAATATGAGGTTATAATTTTTTTCTTCCTTGACCCATCTATTCCTAAAAAATCTATATTTTTCTTAAATAATCGAGCCTTTTACTACTAACCACAATGCCATGTTTTAAGAATTCAGGCAAAACAATTTTAAGATGACTAATATGTTCATTTATAGTTTTAGAAAATACCAAAATATCATCTATATACACTAAAACAAAATAATTATATTTAATAAAAATTGTATTCATTTTTTTTTGAAATACTGCAAGTGCATTTTTTAATCCAAAAGGCACAACTAACCATTCAAAATGTCCTAAGGGGCAAATAAAAATAGTCTATACTATACTATCTGGGTGTAATATAATTTGCCAAAATCCTGATTTACAATCAAATTTACTAAATATATAACATTCTTGAATTCTATTTATTAATTGATCTTTGTCAGGAATATTATAACTATCTTCTAATGTATTATCATTTAACTATTTATAATTTATTACCATTCTATTTTTTCTTCTAACAATTTCACTATATTTTCTAACAATAAAAGTACCACTTCTATGAACACTAGTACTTTTTCTAATTACTCCTAATTTTGCTAAATTTCCTATGTGCATCTCAAATTATTTTATTTCATCATTACTAGCATCTATCTTACCTGTGATAATTTTTAAATTATGATTTAAAGTTTCTAATTTATAATATAATCTATCCTTTTTCCAATGTTTTATAGAATTTTCTTCAATTATTTTTTCTTTTTCTATTTTTCTAAGTAATTATCTATGTCACTAATTCCTGTTTCTAAAAGATTGTATAATTTTTCTATACGTAAATAATTCAACTTTACATTATGATCTAACCATTCTAGTTGGGAGTCTATAATTTTCTAAATCTCTTTTATATGGAGTTTCTATTTCTGTACGATTTTTAGGTGGAGGTTGCAGGGGTCCACGACATTTTTTAACGCACTCTGATGTGTTATAAGGTAAACTACTACTTTTTAAGAAATGAATGCCACTACAGGTTAAAAGTAGACCATGATAATAATGAATCATAAAATCTAATCCTATAATTAATTTATGCTAAGTAGGTCTAATATAAATTTCAGGGACATAATAAGGTTCAATATAGGAAGTAGAAGAGATTTTAAAATGAAAATCTAAATATTTTACAAATTTAGTAGACCTATATATTTTATTATCCATTTGAGCTGCTTTTGCTACAATAATAGCATTTGTATGATATTTTTTTGGAATTATTGTACTACAAAGAACTGAATTACTACAACCAATATCAATTAAAATTGGTACTTCAAGTTCTAAGGTTCTTATTTTAATAAGGACAAGAATGTATGCACTATAAGTTCTATTGTTTTTCTTTTTGTCTAATATTTCTATGGTAGGATTGTAACAATCTTGAATTATTTAAACTTGTTGAATATTTTTTTTATACACATGATCTTCTAATTGGTCTACATTTTGTTGTATTATCCTAATTCTTCTTTCTAAATGATGTTATACAAGATATTCTCTCTATTTTTGCTTTCCTTTTTCTATTATTTTTAGTTCTATATTTCGTTTTTCTAAACACAATTTACACGCTTCTTGTAAACAATTACTATATTGCCATTTAAGTGCTAAAGAAGGATATTTTTTCACATAAAAAGCAAAGTTTTCTATTTGATCCTTTTCTATGTATCCAGTCATATTCATAATCTATAAGGACTAATTCCTGAAGGGCATCTTCTACATTATCTAGTTGCGCTAAATAAGACAATTGGTTTTTGGGAGAGTAGGTATTAGCTATTTCTTCTACAAAATCTAAATCTTTTATATCTTCATCTGACTTAGGTTGCTAGTAATCTATATCACCAATAGATATTACACTATATACACTTTCTAAATCTGGCATATATTCATCTATTATAGAAATAATTTCTTAAAAAATTTAGGAAAATTTTTTAGAAAAATTACTCTTTTGCAACAATGGCTTAGAACTGTAGCAGGGCCCCATTTAACTTTTCATCTTGTCTATTGTAAACATCCCACAAAAGAGTGTAAACCTAACTGTACAATTTGTCAACCCGATTGTGTAGTATACACTTTTAATTTCATCACTTGAAGCTGCCAATTAGAATATTTAATATTAACAACTAATACCAACTTAACATATTTTAGAAACTTTGATTTAACACTCCAAAATGGAGAAGTGTTTTTGGTCACACTATAGACTCTTTTGGACTATGGATGCCTCAACCAGGTCATCTTTACTGCTCTAGAACAAACAAATATTGTTGGAAAATAGTTAGCCCTTGCAATTTTGAAAGAATTTGATATAACAGGACCTATTGTAAAGGTAGAAATTAGCTCAGCCCCACCAGAATAGGATCTCCTTGAAATTATTCCTGCAATTCATCGCATTTGGATCACTTCAACAAGAGATTTACTAATTCATGTTGAATACAGGTTCATAAGAAATAGGATTTGTTCTAAAAGCATTGCAAGACAACTTAAACATAGGAGATTGAAAATTCTTGCCTACAAGCATGACAAAATCATGAAAAAAGGATGGTGATTTCATTTGTTCGTAGAAAATCAAATAAAAAAAATTTATGCTCGGCATCAATTTTTTTTACGAAGTTGAGTTTGAAATTAAGATAAAATTTTTAGATATTTGGTAGTATTATCTTTATCTTTATGAAAAAAAAAAAGCTGTAGAAAAAAGAAGAAAGATCTAAAATTAAAATACATGGAGGTAAATCTGACGAAGATATGTTAGAAGCTTAAAAGTCCAAAAACAACTGTACACTGGCCAACAATCTAGCATAAAAGAATAGGACAAGCAAAGGACATGATTCACCAAAAGTCACAACGGATAATAAGCAAATGACATGGCTCACCAAAAATATTGGTACAAAGGACATTTAACTTATTCAATCTCCTGGCTTTTTACTTTTTAGTTGACAACTGTAAAATTGGTTTATTATAGGATAGCATAGGTTTATTTTAGTATAAAAATATGAGATTAGATATGTTGAGACCATGCTTAGAATAGAATATGAAGAAAACACTATAATAGATAGCAAGATAGTAAGTGTAAACTTTTCAGTGAGCACTCCTTACTTTTTTGTGAATAAAATCTCTTTTTAGAAATACTTGTTCCAGTAATAATGTTTAATTTCTAAATTTCTAACAACTAAGGGTAAGAAAAAGAGTAAAGAGAACCTCTGCATTTATTCACCATACATCCTTAGTAGCCATAGAAAAAAGAGCCAGAGTACCCATTCAGCCATAAAGTCATAAAGAGGTGTGAAAGGCATCGTAGGGGAAGAGGCGTGATCCATCTCGGTGAATGAAAGGATAAGTGAATACACAGATTAGGTAGGTCTCCAAACTCTTTTCTTAATCCTTAGTAATCCTATATTATTTCAGAAACCATTGAGTATTCTCTTGCTTTACGTGAATTACTTACTCCTGGGACTTACGATTACTTTAAAAAAAATTGTAGACTTTTTTAAAATGATAGATCAATGTAGAGCATATCTTGATATTGTAGAATACAACATTCGCCAAATCTCACGCTACAAACCTTGGTTGTTTTCGTTAGATATTTACCAAGCCATAAAAGATCTAATCTAGCAAAGAATGTTTGAACTTCTAACAAATATATATATGAATATATATTAAAATGAGTTACTGTTATACACACACACACACACACACACACACACACACACACACACACACAAACACACACATATCTATACATATAGATATTCATATTATATATATATATATACATATTCATATATATGTATAAATCATTTAATAAAAAAATGATATAATTGACAATATATAAACTTTTAAAATTATGTGAATATATAAAATAATTTATTATATTGAATAATATTGTTTCATATTAAATTCAATATGATTATTATAGTTTGTTATAACACTTGTATTTAGAAAAAATAAAAAAGAATGTTCAAAATAGTTTAAATATAAGAAAATGATTGTATTAAGCAACTATAACTTAGCTCAATCATTAAGTTGCAAGGTCTCAGGTTCGACTATTATAGGGACTAGAAATCCTTGAACCAGTTGGGGGCTTCAATCCCGTGGTCCTGGTCCATGAAGAGGGTTGCACACTGTGAAGGCGCTATGATCTGGTGTGCTTGGTGTACAAAGAGGGTTGCGATCCATGAATAGGTTTGTGATCCAGTGTGGTCCACAGTTCAAAAAAATTAAAATAATTTTATTTTAAAAATTTTAATAATACTTTAGTGAGGAATTTTTTTTTGTTGCCATTAACCCCTTTTACCAACGAAAAGTTTTATTTTGGCGAGAAATTTTTTTGCTGCCATTAACCCTTTTTGGAGACAAAATTTTTTTTATTAGCGATGGAATTTTTTTGTCACAAAAGGAAATATATTTTCTCACCATCATATTTAATTTTTTTAAACAAAAATTATATTTTTGGTAACGAAATTTTAGCGATGAAACTTTTTTATCGTTAAAAACCATCATCAGTGACAAAACTAAAACCTTTGACAACAAAATATTTTTACCATTAGCGAGGAAATGTTTCCTAGCAAAAAGTCTCGGCTTTAGCTAGGAAAATTTTTCCTAACTAAAGGGCACTCTTTGGTGACAAAATGAAGAATTTTGTTGCCAAGAAGTTTTGGCGACAGCACTTGAACGAGGAAGTGGGGAGAAAATAATTTTTATCATGAAAGAGCTTTAGCTAGGAAATTTTTTTGTCATGGAAATCTATTTTTTTGTGGTGCACCTTTCCCAACAATAATGCAAATGTTTTGACTCCATTTGTTGAAAGATGAATATATCTACTCTAAACTTATCTGTCCTAGTTAGGGGAAAATATTTGGTTAAAAATTTCTCAGCAAGACTATTCCAAGTGGTGATGGATCCTATTGGTAATGATTTCAACCAAGACTTATCCTTATCCTTAAGAGAAAAAAAGAAAGAGCCTTAATTTAATAGCATCCTCAAAAATTCCATTCATCTTAAAAGTGTTACAAATTTCTAGGAAACTTGTGATATGGGCATTGGAATCCTCTTCCAATAAGCTATCAAATTGCACCATTTGTTAAATCATAGGCATGTTATTGGGCTTGATTTCAAAATTGTTGGCTTCAACCCTAGGCTTAGTAATACTCGAATCTATTCTTGAAATAGCTGGCCTAGCAAAATCTCTCATGGTTCTTGATATTCTTTATCCAAGTTCTTATCAATTTCTTTGGTGTTTTCTTAAAATTTTGAGCTAATTTGGAAAAAAAAAAAAATTGAAAAACTTTTGGAGTTAAATTGCAATTTTTGGGTTTTTTTTATTGGTATAAAAATTTGGTTTAAAATTTATTTGATTGGGTTTGGTTTTGTGTAAAGTTATATAGTTGGAGTAATGTAAGTAAGTCTTGAGGATTTGAATTAATCTTATTTATGTTTTAGTAGATATTGTGATATTTTATTTCTTGAGGATTGATGTTGATTTTGTGATGAAGTATAAGTATAGAATTTTGATTGATTTTTGTTCTATGATTTTCTAAGTTAGTCCTTGTTTTGAATTTAAGTAAATTAGGTGAGAGGTGAGATAAGTAAAAAAAATAGAGACGCAAGTGTCCCCAGTTGGTTGCATGTTCTTGAGTGAGAAAAAAAAAAGGTAGAAAAGGATATATGTGCCTATTCTAGAAAGAAAAAGAAAAAAATAATGAAAAAAAAGAGAGAATTGTGCTAAAAAAGAAAAAAAAAAAGAAGGTAATTATGTGAGGAAACAAGAGTGTGAGTGAAGAAAGAATGAGTGAAAAATGATTAAACGAAAAATGAAAGGAGCCAATATGGAGAGAAGTAGCAAGTATTATTCGGTGCACTCTCTTGAGGCTATTAATCCTATAAGAAAAAAAGGTTGAGAATGTCCCTAGTTTACTACTTAGATTGTAGTAGTTTGAAAATTATGGAACTTGAGTTGATTAATTATTCCTAACTTATATGAGTCACAATATTTGCATTCTTGACTTAAGGGATGAGGTGAAACATGTTGAATGAACTTGTTTAACTTAAGTTCAATGAGCTTGGTGATATCTATCTAAATATGCGAGTTTGCATGAAATTGGCTTAGTTGAATAAGTGTTGATTTTAATTCTCAAGTTAAAAGAAAGATAATATCTTTATTATTTTAGTAATGTTCAAATCTTTTTGATTACTTGAGCTATTTTCTTGGTGTGTTTAATTCTTATTTGCTTGAGGATAAGCAAAGCTTAAGTATGGGGGGGAATTGATATTGGCAAATTTGGTATATGTTTTCTAGTTCATTTGTGTTATATTTGTTATGATTTTATATTTAAATAACTATTGATTCCCACTATTTTACTATCTTTTGTGTAGAAGTGATGAGAAGAAGGAATAGGATAAAAGATGGTGAAAAAAGATATGAAATCAGCTAAAACAGAGGTGAACTGATGCTAAGATGAAGTAGCTAAATTGGTCGGGGCTCACGTATGGACAAAATAGGGAAAAACAGAGCAATTTCAGGGCTCAGCAGTGCTGAGTCGGTGCCAGGTAGTCTATCTAAGCCGGTGCTAACCTATTGCTGTCTTAATAGCAGTGGATTTTCCTTTTCAAAGAAAAATTTGGCAATTTCTACTAATATCTTTTAGGACATGATTTGGAAACGAATTAGGACTCTTGTAGGCATTTTTTGGTAATCTAAACACCTATAAATACAAGCGATTAATACTCACTAAATTAGTTTTCACTCTTGGGTGCTGGAGAACGCTAGAGAACTCCTAAAGGGTTGAATCAAATACCAAGATTTAGGATAATCAATGAGACTATTGGAGAATAAAAGGAGGTTGATCAAGAAGATTTCAAGAAAGAAGAAGAAGACTTACTTGTTTATGAGTGGTTTCTTTTTCTCTTTTTTATAATTTATTGTCAATTTGAGATTTAATTGTTTTAATTGTATTTAGAAGATATTTTTAGATCCACGATTTTGTACTGATTTTAGTTATTTGATCAATTGATTGCCATTCTTATTATTTGATTACTTGCTTTTATTAGATGGATTAATTGATTGCTTCTTCCTTCTAATTAACTTGAAAAAGAAGAGTAGAAAGTTTAATTTAATTAATTGTATATTTATTTTCTTAGCTAACTTGGGAAAGAAAGTTAAGAATTGAAATTAAGTAATCAAATGTTGATTTATGTCACCTAGAGAATAGGGATATCAGTTGATTTCATACTTTAATATCACTTAGAGAATAGGGATATTTTCTAAGGAATTATTCTTTGTGCATCTTTTTAGTTATTTTAGTGAGATTGATAAATCTACTAAATTAGCTAGAAGGATAGTAAATCCATAACTTGGGAAAGAAGTGGAGTCTACATTCTATTTCCTTCATGATGCTAAAATGATAATTAATTACGATAATTGCTGAACAATCATTGCCATGTCTTCAAAGATTTCTATCTACTTATATTTCTTTTCTCCTTATTCTTACTCCTTAATTTTCCTTATAACGTTTATTGTGCAAACTTGTTCTATTCTCTAGCATATTAGTTTATTAGGTTAGCGTTTTAGTTGTTTTTTTATTTTGTTGTCTAAACAATAAAAATTAGGGTAAAATAAGATAGAAGTCTAAGTTCATGTAGATTCGATACTTGCTATTCTCTACACTATATGATGGGTATACTTGCTAATATGTGTGGTTTTAGTAGTTAATATTTTAATTAAAACTTGATTGTTTGTGGGTTTTGGTTGATAATATTTCCAACACTAAAAACACGCATCAAGTTTTTGCCAAACCACTCCCCCACACTTAAACTGGACAATGTTGTCAGTGGCGAAAAATTAACAAAATAAAGCATTTCCAAATAGACCGAAAATAATAAAGAGGTTAAAAAGTTAAGAAATACTCCCCAAATGGAATTATGCTCTAAAAGATATTAAAACTTGAAGAAGAATAGAAATCCTTGTTGAAGAAGAATTTATTCAACCCTATAAAACAAAACACACATAAAAAGCATAAAGAAAATAATAAAAAATAAAACACACCAAAATAAAAGGAAGCAAAAATAAAGCAAAAGGCCACTAAAGTTTCTAAGAAAACAAATAAAGTCTCACTCTCCCATACTTGAGTCAGAAAGTATTTTCCTTATGGGGAAAAGTCAAGACACATAACCACTAGAAAGCTCAAAATGGAGATACAAACTCTTTCCACTTATCATGTTTTCTCATCATCCCCTGATAAAGAAAATTAATATGCAATTGAGAAATTAAGAATGATGAATGTTAAAAGAAAGGAGGTTTTTGTAGGAAATAAGGTTCATGGAAAACCTTAGCTGCAATGAAAGCTAATGCATGAACCCTCTTCCCTTAGATCTCTTTAGATGCAACAATCAATTATTCAACACATAAATTCAAATTAAATCTATGAAATGCATCAACATTGAAATCACTATTTGTCCTTTCTAAAGAATTGATACCATGAAAAATTCCCTTTGTACCTAATAGTGTAGATCTTAAAGACGGGATTAAGAAATCCTTACTTTTCAATGGAGTGCCTACAACTACAAAGTTACCTCCTTTAAAATGGGGTGAAGGGTAAAATTTACCAACATCATCTAAGGGTTTCGTATGATTTATCATTGAAAGATCCAACTCCTTGAGGTATATTAAACTTAACACAACATCAATGACATCATTAGACTACATGAATGGAGAGGTACCTACAAAAGAGAAATTAGAATTAGAGTATAAAGTAGAATAAAAGTTTTCTATCATTACATTGTTCAATTGTTCCTCTAGGTCTCTCTTTTTTCTCTGGAAGTCTTTTGTTTCAAATATATGAGCATTGTCACTCGAGGGAAACAATTGTTCTCCAATGCTCTCCAAGAATGGCTAAAAAAAATTACTTCAGCTTTTTGGCTAACAGTCGGCATTGCCTCATCTAATGCATTCGGCGCCGGCTCTATCCTGTAACACATCCCTTGCTTTTCTATGAAATTTAATCTGTTTGATGAAATCTTTTCATGAATCTCCTCAACAATCTAATCTAGTTGTGTGCTTTGTTAGCTCAATCGTTGGGAAATTTCTTTGTGCCACTTAATGGATGAATTTGTGCTAGCAACAAAAGAATTCACTAATGCTTCTAATGACATCTCACTAAAAATATCAATGTGAGCTTGTATTCTTGTCAATCTATCATCATTTTAGATCCTTTGAGATTAAAATACAATTATACAAACAACAAAATATGGCAATTTTTTATACAAGGAACATATTTACATATTTACCTATTTACATATTCACATGGTTAAATCAACAAAATCCAAGTTTTCATGCTATTGTTTCCCGACAACGGTGCAAAAAACTTGATGTGTCCGGACTTAGGTATAAAAATCATACAAAAACTAAGCACATTCCCAATCAAGTTTAAATTAAAACATTCAATTCAAATCACACATATGAGCAAACGTACTCATCATTAACCGAGCATAGGATTCGAACGAGTGTCGATCCTCAAGGAACAAGTAGACATTAATCACATTTCTTTCATTGTTTAACCGACTCCATAAAGCGAAAAACAAAGAAAAATAAAATAAAAATAAAAGTATATACATGTCAAGGATGGAGAAGTATGTAACTCAAACAATTGTTTAGACAACCATGATCTTAAAGTACCTAACTATTATTATAACTAATCATTTTCTTGGCACCATGAAAGATTAAAATAGACTCACTTCTTTTTCAATCCATGAATCCCTATCTATTAGGTAACTTAGTATCACATATTCTATCTTAACCAATCTTACCCAAAAGATGCATTAAACACAATCCTTGATTAAATTTCCATATTCTGCAAACTTAAAACATGAAACTAACCAATGAATCCATATTCTTGCAGACATCAATTAACCTTTAATTACCAGTTCTTAGCAATTAATCCCTTTTTCAAGCAAGTTAAAAGATAACAAATATGAAACTAATGATTTGAAACCACCATCAACCTCTTTTTCAGTAAGTCAATAGAAAGTAACAATCAACTAATCTCGTAATAAGCACAAGTAATTAAATACCAAGGATAACAATCAATTAATTGAAAGATCAAATAACCCTAAATATCATGAATATCTAAAACAATGTCAAATTACAATAAAACAATTAACGTATCATTGTTCAAGAAAAAGAAAACACATGAAAGAAATAGATACTCATAGACAAGCTTTCTTCTTCTTCCTTCATAGACCCTCTTGTACAACCCTCCTTGAATTATTCATCTCAAGAAAATATTAGTGATGCACTCTAAAATAAATCTAAGTCCCTACATTGTGCACCCATTTTCCTAGGGTAAATCGGCCTTTATTTATAGGCTTACAAAGTTCCTAAAAGAGTCCTAGGTAAAGAAGAAGTAATTACCTAAAAATTCAAAATAAAAAAGGAATAGAAATTGCTAAAATAAAATCCTAAATAAAAGCTAAATAAACTACCGCCTTTGACTTTGCTCAATTTACTTCAATTTGGACTTGTCATTTTCTGTCGGAGACGTCAATTGCTATTGAATTGTGATTGTGCTGAAATTTGGTGGATTTGGCTTTAAATAAGCTGTGTAGAATTTTACTTGAAGCTACCGAAAATCCTTCTCTTGTAGAATCGGCTTCGATTGAGCCGCCATCCGAATTGCTTCTTCTTTTTGTACTTTATTGTCGGCTAAATTGAGCCAATAAATCAAGCCACCACCTGCTTCCCTTTTTTTCTTCTTGCATTGCTTGTTTTAGCTGCTTCTTTTGCTGCCTACCATTGTTGACTTTGTTTTGCACTGGGCCCCACCAATTTCTTCACTTTATGTGCAATTGTCCTCTGTTGCTTTTGTTGTCCATCGGATTTGGCTTGGAGCCATGAACTTCCGAATAACTGTCTTGCTTTGCTGCCCAATTTTCCTTCAATTTCTTCGTGCATCCAGTAGCTAACCAGCACCGGTTGTCCTTATCGGGCTGGTGCCGCCTTTGTTCTGAAAAATTACACAATTAGTTCTAATTTTTTCTTAAATTTGCATAAAATTACAGAAAATTATTTTTATAAGGGAAATGTTAAATGTGAAGGAATATGACTAGTTATTGTATAAAATGTATCACAAAATAACCTTAAATAACTAGGAAAACTACGACTAATTTAGGCCCTATCACTTTGGCCGATTTCACTCTTTTTTCACCATTTTTCATCATACTTCTTCATCTCATCACTTCTACACAAAAGATAGTAAGATAATAGGAATCAATAATTTAAACATAGAATCATAACAAATATTACACAAAAGATCTAGAAAATATAGACCAAGTTAGCCATTTTTAGTTGTCTTACCATTACCGCCATTATTACCATTGCTACCATTTCAATTTTGATTCATCTCTATGTCACAGATTGATTCATACTTACTAACTGACCCTGAATTTAGCTTAACTTTTCAACTCTTTGTTTATTTTCCCTCCGGAACCAGGTTAAAGTCCTTTTGATTTTAGAATCGAATTCTACACTATTTTCTTCGATTCATTAGCTAATAAACAAAAAATTAGACCTGAAAATAAACAATGAAAATAATCACCCAAGATATAGCTTAACATACATCCAACATTGATGGAATCACAAATTGTACACACAACACAAGATATAAATAATAAGAAGACTTTCAACATGGCACCTATTTATAACAAGGAATATACATATGTGTGTGTGGCTAAATCAATAGAATTCAAGTTTTCATGATATTGTTCTCTAACAGCGGCGCAAAAAACTAGATGTGTTGTGAATTGGGTATAAAAATCAATTCTTTAAATTCATTCCTTAACCAGGTTTTAATCTAAATGTTAACCCCAAAATCACACATATAGAGCAAGTATACTCTTCACAAGAATAGTATAGTGAATTAATGAATATCGATTCACAAGAAACAAGTACCACTAATTACTCTCATTCTTCATTGATTAGCCTAACAAAACTAGAAAAAATAATAGACTATGTAAGGATTAAAGTGCATACTTAGATAGGATTCCTAAGAACATGACAAATATTAAACTAGCAATTGTTACAGTTAATCAACCAATTCTAGCATCATGAAGGAACAAATGTAGATCCACTCTCTCTTGAGTTATGAATTCACTATATCTTAGTTAAATTAATGGATATCTCTGTTGAGGATATGCCTAAGCAATTTGTATTTGCCATTTAGTATTTTTGTAATAAATATGAGGCATTTATTTCTATAAATAGTGATTTTACTTTATAGTCATCAAGTACATGACTTGATAGTAAAACCTATAGCAAGTAGAATAACTATTCTTAAAATGTCCTTAATTGATTATTATTGATAAAACAATAAGAAATTAAGATTAATGTATCTATAACTTAACATCTATGTTTTACTGGTCATTGATTTATGAGATATCAAGTTAAAACATAAATAAATATTAATGAATATTGTATTGGACATGACCCACTATGAAAATACTTCATGAGACATGTCATAATTGTAATCCTCTTCCAAATTATGATATATGTCATTTGACCTGAATTTATCATTGTTTCCTATTTTATAGATTCTATATCTTGACATAATCTTCAGTTGTCTTTAACCAGATAATTAAATAAGACTATTGTTGAATATAGAATAAGTCAGGGAGTGGAATGTAAATAAAGTGAAGGAATTTGTCCCTTTTATCTTTGAAAGAAATATTCATAGGCGCCTTGATAAGTTAAACTATTGAAATACATGGTCATGCTCAAATATATATCAATTAGAGATATTAATATAATTTGTTTGAACAGTTTACTTAGAGATCAAGAAATAGTTGATTAAGTTCTATAAGGATGATATGTTCCATGCCTTACACTTAATTGGCATATTGCGTGACAAAAGGACAAATATCAAATTATGATTTTGTTCATAGAGATCACCAATCTTCATTTTATCCTGTGTAGTTATAATATTTTGTTAAATGCCGCTTATAACTTGTGTGCCATACAAATGAGTTTTAAGCACATTACCAGTGTTACATGAACCCTACAGGATTATACATTAAGTAAGCAATTTAGGTTATTTTTTTGGTGACTAAATTCGATGTAGCTGGAAATGTGTCTAGATTCATAGTATCATGGAATATGTCCAAGTTCATTGTACCTAGAAAGACGTCCAAGTTCGATGTAACTGAAAAACACCCAAGTTCCTTATATCTGGCTGGGTAGATTAATCAGTAAACTATTGAGGTTATCTGAGAATATTATTATATCTTTATCATATCTTTTATATTTGATTTGATTTTAAATAAGATATGATACGATATGATAGAGGTTATTGAGAAGAAGACTCTCAATGTTTTTCAGAGTCTTCATATATTAGAATATTGTTGTTTGATTGATATAGGAATTTTCTCCATATTGTTATTCTTCTCAGAACTAAAAAACACTCCCAAAAAAACCCGAAAACCTTAGGTGCTATCACTCTTAGGGTTTTAACAAAGTTCGGTATGTGTATCTGTAGAAGGCATTCACAAGTAGCAATTCCTATAATCCCGCAGGAAGCATCACTAGTGGTTGTGTATAGGATGGTATTCCAAAAATTTATGAGAAAATGTCTAATACTCTAACATAGTCGACTTGTTGTTTAGCATGGATCCTTGGAGGATTTAAGGATGTTTTTTTTTTTGTGTTTTAGGTCCTTGAATCTCATCAATATCTATCTCATTAATGAACAAAAAATATGAATTAATTCCAATTCTATCTCTAGGTAATATTAATATAAAAGAAATTAACATCCCTATCTCTCTTTGATTACCAAGTTCTTAGCACTTAACCTCTTTTGAGTTAATTAAGAGATAACAAATATAAGATTAATTGAATTAAAACTCATTCTTAACTTCTTTCTCAAGTTAATTAGAAAGAAAGCATCAACAATCAATCCAACAAATAATTCCAAGTAATCAAATACTAGAAATTGACGAATAATTGATTAAAAAGCAAAACTTAATATAAAATCATAATCCTTAAATCATCCTTCTAAAATGCAATCAATCAATAAAAACAACAATGTTAAAGAAAGAAAATAAAAGAAAAAGAAGTGGAACTCATAAACAAGCAATCATTCTTCTCCTCTTGAAGGCCCTCCTTGAAAAATGATCATACCTCCAACAACACTCAACTCACTCACTCAACCTAAACTGCTATGATCTTGTTGGTTATCATATAAAGCTTCTTCTCTAATGATTTTATAAGTTTCTGGGCTGCCAAAACTATCCAGAAGAGTCCTTTCCAATTGAAATTGCCAAATTTTGCTTAACTGGGAAAAATTCATTGTAGGAAGAGGCCGGTACGGGGTCCTTCAGGGAGGCTGGCATTGGCTTCTCTTTGTTTCACCTCGAATTGCATTATGTTTTCCTCTATTTTTCTAGAAAGAGACCGAGCTCCTTCATAACAACCAGCACTGAGTCCATACTAAAATTCTATGGTTTCATCCACTTTTCAATAATTTCACAACATCTTTCCAATAATAACTCTTCCAAATCAAACCTATACAAAAGCTCATCAAAGTAGAGGGAACAAATAGCTATTTAACTCAAATATAACACAAATTCCACAAAAATGACTAATAAAATATTGATAATTTCAAGCTCTATCAAGTCTGTCACACTTGAACTTCTGTTTGTCCTCAAGTAAACAAGACACTTCAACAACTAAGAAATCTATATACTAAATCAAATCATCAAACTCATAATAAAGATATTATCATTCCTTATAATAACAAAAACAGCATAACACTTATATAGCTCAATTAATCTAAAACTAACTCAAATATTAGACCAAACATACTTAAGACCATCAAAGTAAATTTACACAAGTTTATATCCATTATTTTCCACTCACTCATTCGTCAAACCAAAACAAAGCTAATATGATTAATATAAGACAAGATTCATAATTAATACTCAAGAAAGTTTAATAGCTCTAGACTTCTACAACTCTGTGTAGTAAACTAGGGGCACTCATTTTTCATAAATGGGATTTAATAGCCTCAAGAGAGTGTACCAAATGCTACTTCTTTTCATATTAGCCCCTTTTGTACTTTAACTCAAAGCATTTTTCTCACTCATTCTTTTTAATTCTCACCCACACTTTTTCAAAAAATTTTAGCACTTTTTCTATTTTCATTCCTTCTCTCTCTCTCTCTCTCTCTCTCTCTCTCTCTGTTTTTTTTTTTAAAATGCAACTAGTTTCGGGCACTTGCATCTTTCCACTTAAGAGAATGTAACCAGTTACAACCACCCTAGGATTAAAAATCATATATAAAGATGATCTTGTTTAATCTTGGCTTATTTAGTCACATAGGTTAAAAGAATAGAGAGAGCATCAAAATAATTTATTTTATTTTGTACATGCTTTATTCTTTTATTGTGAACAAGAAATCAATTGTGTTTCAAGTATATATGATAATTTTGATTTTTTTAAAAGTGAGATTCATGATTTATTTTCTTAAAGAAGTTGTGCCCTTGAGATAAGAAAATAATTTGAATATATGAACATTAAAATTAATTACCTAGATTATTTCTTGAAAAAAAAATAAGTGGGAAGGGGATTCTAACAGTCCCTTATTATCACCCTGTTCAATGTTAAGGCATGTAGAATTCACTTGAGTCACTCTGGGAGTGGCCCTGCATAGGATGAGATTCCATAAGAATCTAAATTTAATGGATTGAATTAAACTAATCTAGGATAAGTTTTATATTTAGCTAGGCCGTGTTGAAGTCTATAATACTAGATTGCCCATAGTTTATACGAAATAGAAAATTTAACTTAAAAAATTGTTAACCTTCCTAAGAAGTTATGTCAAATTTTCTAAGTGCTAAATATTAATATTTTGATAATAGTTTAAGGGTTTATCTATTATCAAGATAAAATTATATTCACTTTAAATTTATGTTTTATGTAAATGGACACAAACATATAAAATACTTTTTTGCAAAATTTACAAAAATATTTGGTGAAGGTTCTTTTAGTCATTTGGTCATTATTCGCAAGGAGAATAGGTTAACTGGCCTAATATGGAATGGAAAAAAACTTGAACATAGTTCTTACTGCTAAAGAGTACGAGTATGTTTTGACAGACTTGACTTGAGATTGGGGAAAATTCTACCATAGAAGAGTGTGAGGTTGAGAAGGCATAGAAAAAAGTTGATAAAATGGCTCGATGCTCTATGATAGCTTCCATGTCTAATATTCTCAAATCTAAAATGAGAATAAGCTTATTGCTTAAGACATAGACTGCTTTCTAAGGGAGATATTTGCTAACAAGAGCCGACCCGCAATGTAAGAAGCTCTTAAGGTAATTATGAATATCAAGATAGCTGAGAAAGCATTAGTCAGAGTACATACGCTCAAGATAATTGTTGTTTTCAAAGAATCCAAGGTACTTAGTATGGTTATTGATCTTGATAGTTAAATAGACATAGTACTTGAGACCCTACCGAAATCTTTTACCCAGTTCAAGTTGAATTGCGACTTGAACAAGATAAGCAGAACTCTTTTATAGTTAATGAATGAGCTTCAAGCAGTAGAGAAGATCATTAGGCCTAACTTTACATTCTTGTTATTGAAGACCTCTTCTTTTAGAGCTAAGCCCAAAGCTAAGAAGTTAGGAAGAAGAGAGGCAGTGCAGTAAGATTGGCCCACACTGGGCCTAATGCTAAGCCCAAAGGGAAGTACTTCAAGTGTAGCAAGAAAGATCATTAGAAAAATGAATGCCCAAATATCTTGGCCAAGAATACAATTACGAGTCTTTTCTTAACATCTATTTTGATGGATGGATCTTAATTCACCTAAATTGTAGATTCTAGAGTCATTAACCATATTTCTAACTCCTTGCAAGGGTTAAGGAAGAGAACGAAACTCGGTAAAGGGGACCACATACTTCAAGTTAGTAATGGAGTTAAGGTTTGGGCGGAGGCAATGGGAAAAATGTTACTGTGTTTTGGTTTAGATAATATTCTTGTATTGAAATGTGTTTTATATGTTCTAGTTTTTAAATAGAATTTAATTTCAGTTTCTAAATTGATGGATTATGGTTATTATGTTTTTTTTTCATTCTAATATTATAATCAGTAGAAATAAAAATATTTATTTATTTTGAAAACATATATGGTAACTTATTTCATTTGAATCCTACAAGTCATCAAATCAACAACACAAAATATGAACTAATAAGGGCTAAATTTATCACTATTTTCCTGATTATTTGAGGCTTTTTGTGAAACTATTGATGTAATAACTAAGCATATTCTTTCCTATTTGATATTTTGCTTGTGAAAAGTGTTTTTGATGAATTCATGTAGAATTGAGTAGATTTTGAGCAAATAGTGAAAGACTCTAGCTTGTACCTGGCGCCAGGTCCAGTTAAGGCACTAGGCACAAGGTCTGCTCTAGAAGAGTAGCAATTTTGAGGAGAAATAGATTGGACACGGTGCCAGGTCCATTCTGATCAATGTCGGCAGATTTTCCTTTTCAGAGCAGATTTTGACAATTTCAGTTTGATTCTTTTGGAAACTCTTTCAACCACAGAAAAAGACTCTTGTACACACTTTTTAGCAATTAGAACTCCTGTAAATACAAGAGAATAATATTGTACAAATTAGTTTTCAAAGGTTTCATAATTTTTAAATCTTCAATGTAATATCTTTAAAAAAACTCCTAGAGAAATACCAAGATTTAGAAGGATCAAGGAGAATTTTTGGAGAAGAAGAGGAGGTAGCTCAAGAAGGTTTCAAGGAAGAAGAAAAAGGCTTATTTGTCTATGTGTGGTTTCTTTTTCTCTTTTTTGTAATCTATTGACAAATTGAGATTAATGTTTTAATTGTCTTTAGAGGATATTTTTTTTGGATTCATGATTTTATATTGATTTTAGTTCTTTGATCAATTTATTGCTATTCTTGGTATTTGCTTACTGGAGCATAATATCTTGTTAGATTGATTAGTTCTCTACTAATTAACTTGCAAAACGATGTTAGGAGAGAATGACCAACTAATTAATTCAATACTAGTTATTCTTAACTTGCTTGAAAAAGATGTTAAGAGTAAAGACTAAGCAATCAAAGATTGGTTAATGATTGCTAGAATATAGATTCATTGGCTAATTTCATGTTTTAAATCACCTAGAATATAGGGGTTTATATGATGATTGATTTTAATGCATCTTTTGGGTAAATTGGTTGAGACAGAATATGTTCACTAATTTAACTAGAAGATAGTGATTCCACAGATTGTAAATGAAGTGGGTCTTCTTTAATCATTCATGATGCCAAGATAATAATTAATTAAGGGAATAGCTAGTCAATCATTGGTGTGTATTCAAGAATTTCTATCTATTTGCATGTCTTTTCTCCTTGTTTTCACTCTTTAATTATCATTGTGACTTTTTGTTGTGTGACTTGACCTTTTCTCTAGTATATTAGATTAGTGTTTTATTTATCTCTTCTTATTTTATTGACTAAAAAAATAAATATTTGGGTAAAGTAAGGTAGGAGTCTAAGTTCTCGTGGATTCAATATTTACTATTCCCTATACTATATGATAGGTATACTTACCCGTATGTGTAGTTTTAGTAGTTAGCATTTTAATTAAAGCTTGATTGATTGTGGACTTTGTTTGTAATATTTTCTACATTAAAAAATACGCATCAAGTTTTTGGCACTGTTGCCGGGGATGAGCACTATCAGAACACTCTAATCTTGTTGATTTAGCATTTGTTGTATTTGTAAATATTACCAACTTTTGTTTTTAGGTACTTTGTGAATATTTTTGTTTTTAAAGATTTTTTTTAAAATTTTTTTATTTGTTTGAATTTTTACTTGTTTTATTTTTCTTTTTTATTTGATCTTTATTTTTCTTTAAGTGAGGTTAAAATGATCATCATGGAAAATCAACTATGGGGATATATGTGGCTATGGACACAATTTCAAATAAGCCATAACAATGAGAATTTAGCCAATTTGCAAGCTTTTTGTGAGACGTCACTTGAAGCCTCAATGAATTCTTTTGCCATCAACACTAATTCATTCCTTAAGTATCAAGCTGAATCTTCCCAACGAATGGGCCATCAAAGAACATAGCTAGCCAAGTTAGTTGAAGATGCCATAAAGCCCCATACACTTGAATAAGAAAACCCCCAAAGAGAAGAGAGAAGATATGAGGAACAATTGCACAATGTGATGAGAAAAAATTCTGATTCTATTCTATGCTCTCATAGTTCTAATTTTTCTTTGTCACATGAATTTACAGATACCTCTCCACTCACGGAGCCTAGTGATACCATTGATTACCATGCTTTAAGGAGTTGGATCTTTTAACATTACATCATAAGAAGTCCTTGGCGGATGGTAGTAATTTCTATCCTTCACCCCATTCAAAGGGAGGTAACTTAGTTTTTGTAGACTATGATTTGGAAAGTAAGGATTTCTTGATCCCATCTTTAAGATCTACACTACTAGGTTTAAAGAGAGTTTTCATTGTGATAAATCTTTTAAAGGGATAAGTGGTGATTCTAGTATTTATACACTTTTTAGACGTAATTTACATCTTTGTATTGGAAACTTGATTTGCATGTCTAAAAAGGTGCTATGGACAGGGGTCATGCATTTACATTCATTGCTACTAATATTTTTCATGAACCCTCTCTTATTTCTACTTTCATTATGCCTACTTTTTTCAATGAGTATTAATTTCTTTTATAAAGGTTTGATGGGGAAGCATAATGAGTAGAAAGAGTTTGTATCTTTATTTTGTATTTGGAGTTGTTATATGTTATTTCCTCTAAATAATAAAAATATTTTCCAGTATAAGTGTGGGGGAGTTAGTTGTGTCTTATTTGCTTTATTAGGATTTTTATTAGTATTTTTCTTTAGTTTATTTTCTTTTATTTAGGTGTGTCTTTATTTTATTATTATTTTCCTTGTACTTTTATTTGGATTTTCTTTTGTAGGTTTTAATAAAGATTTCTTGAGCAAGCTTTTCTATTCTTCTTCAAATTTCAACATTTATTGGAGCATTATTGTACTTGGTGAGTATTGCTTAACTTTTTACCTCATTTATCAATTTTTTGATCCATTTGGAGATGCTATCTTGTGTTAATTTTTTGCCAATGAGGACTTTGTCCAGTTTAAGTGTAGGGGAGTAGTTTGGTGATATTCTTTGTCCAAGTTTATAACAATCATCTTGGTATTTTCTTGGTATTGAGTTACTTTGGAAATATTTTGAAAAATAATTTTGTTGCAATTTTCTTGAAATTTGGACAAATTTGAAAAGTTTGGAAATTTTGAAACTAAATTGAGCTTATTTGTTTATAATGGAATTGTGATTTTCTTTTCGACTTGAGATATGGATTTGTCATTCATTATGGTTGGATTTTTTTTAAAAAGTTAACTTGCATATTAAGTTGGATTTTGCTAAGTCTTGAAAATTTAAGTTAACCTTAGTTATATTTGGTATTTTTGTTTTGTTTTATTCTTTAAGTTTGAATGTCGATGATATAATGAAATATGGGAAGAGTTGTTGATTAATTCTTGTATTATAAATTTAAAGTTTTCTTGACTTTGAGTTGTGAATAAAGAATGTAAGGAAAATAATTGAGTGAAAAGAAAAAAATATGAGTTGAAAAAAAAAACATGGAGCTGAAAAAAAAAATTTCTTTCATCTTTTGAAAAAAAAAAGAAGATAAAAAGACATTTTGCTGAAAATGGAATTGATATGGAGAGAAGTAGCAAGTATTGTTTGAAGCACTCTCTTGAGACTATCCCAAGGCAAAAAGGCAAGAAAGAGCAAAGAAAATGAATGTTGAAAAAATTAATGAAAACATGTATAATGACTATAAGGGGGCCAATACGGTGTGTGAAGAGAAATCCATTCATTTGTGGCTATTAATTCCCTAAGTCATTGAAAAAAAGAGTGGAGTGTTTTTCTTGTTTCACTAACTTAAGTTGTGTAAATTTAAGTTTATAATACTTGAATTAGTTAAATGGCTTAACTTATATGATTTATGTTATCTATATTTTTGCTTCAAGAGTAGGATGATTTTTTGATACTAGATATAAACTTGTTTAACTTGACTTTGATGGCCTTGAGATTGTTTGCTTTAATACATTAGTTTACAAAGTTTTGAAAGGGCTGAGTGAATGACGAATTTATGTTTAAGGTTAGAAGAAGGTTATGTCATCATTATGGATGAATTTGCAAAGAAAAAATTTGCTAAATTGTTTTGTCTTGTTCTTAATGAGTAGTGTCTAACTCTTGTTTGCTTGAAGTCAAGAATAGTTCAAGCATGGGGGAATTGATAGGGGCTAAATTCATCACTATTTTCCTATTTATTTGAGGCTTTCTTGTGATACTTTTGATGTAATAACTAGGTATATTCTTTCTTATTTGATATTTTGCTTGTGAAAAGTGTTTTTGACAAATTTGTATAGAATTGAGTAGATTTTGAGCAAAAAGTGAAAGAGTGCATATTATACTTGGCGTCAAGTCCAGTCAAGGCACTAGGAGCTAGAACTGCTCTGGAAGAGCAGCAATTTTGAGGAGAAATAGATTAGACCCGGCGCCAGGTCCATTCTGATCAATGTCGGCGGGTTTTCCTTTTCAAAGCAGATTTTGGCAATTTCAGTTTGATCCTTTTGGGAACTCTTTCAACCACAGAAAAGAATTCTTGTACACACATTTTTACAATTAGAACACCTATAAATACACGAGAACAACATTTTACAAATTAGTTTTTAGTGTTTTTATAGTTTTCAATTTTTCAATGTAATATATTTCGAAAAACTCCTAGAGGAACATCAGGATTTAGGAGGCTCATAGAGAATTCTTAGAGAAGAAGATGATGTTGCTCAAGAAGGTTTCAAGGAAGAAGAAGAAGGCTTACTTATCTATGAGTGGTTTCTTTTTTTCTTTTTGTAATTTATTGACAATTTGAGATTAATGTTTGAATTGTCTTTAGATGATATTCTTTTGGAATTATGATTTTGTATTGATTTTAGTTATTTGATTATTTTATTGCTATTCTTGGTATTTGATTACTTGAGCATAATATCTTATTGGATTAATTAGTTCTCTTCTAATTAACTTGCAAAACGATGTTAGGAAAGAATGGCCAACCAATTAATTCAATACTAGTTATTCTTACCTTGCTTGAAAAAGAGGTTAAGGGTAAAGACTAAGTAATCAAAGATTGTTTAATGATTGCTAGAATATAGACATATTGGCTAATTTCATGCTTAAATCATCTAGAATATATGGATTTATGTGAGAATTGATTTTAGTGCATCTTTTGGGTAAATTGGTTGAGACAAAATATGTTCACTAATTTAACTAGAAGATAGTGATTTCATGGATTGCAAACGAAGTGAGTCTACTTTAATCCTTCATGATGCAAAGATAATAATTAATTGAGAGAATAGCTAATCAATTATTATTGTGTATTCAAGGATTTCTATCTATTTATATGTATTTTCTCCTTGTTCTCACTCCTTGATTATTCTTGTGACTTTTCTTGTGTGACTTGACCTTTTCCCTAGTATATTAGGTTAGTGTTTTAGTTATATTTTCTTATTTTATTGACTAAACAATAAAGATTTGGATAAAATAAGGTGAGAGCCTAAATTCTCGTGGATTAGATACTTGCTATTCCCTATACTATATGATGGGTATAATTTCCCGTATGTGTGGTTTTAGTAGTTAACATTTTAATTAAAGCTTGATTGATTGTGAACTTTGTTGGTAATATTTTCTACACTAAAAAACACGCATCATGATCCAAGTAATAAAAAGAGAAAAGCAATGACTAATGAATCATATTTTCACACCTAAGAGTAGGATATATTAATCCCAGTCCGATTTAGAGGCTTATTCATGATGGACTCTTGGGGCTTATTAAGATTGGAAAAGTGGCCTCAATATAAATCATAAATTAAGAGGAATATAACCAAAATGTCATTCAACCAAAAGGTAAAAAGGGCCAAAGAAATACTTAGCATCGTTTATAGTGATATTTGTGGTCCAGCGACTATACCAGCTAGAGGTGAATACGAGTATTTTATCACATTCACTAATGATTACTCATTCTTTGGGTATGTTTGTTTAATAAAACACAAATTTAACTCTTTTGAGAAATTCAAAGAATATAAGACAAAAGTGGAGAGTCAAACAGGTAAATAGATTAAGGCATTAAGATCAATTCGTTGTGGAAAATATCTTCTTGGCGAGTTTAAGGACTACTTGGTATATCATGGGATAGTATCTCAGCTGATAGTGTGAAAGCCCACCTAAAACCTACCTTAGAGTAAGGGGGATGGGATGCATATCGTGTCATCATGTATAAAATATATCTTTTGAATGATTTTGTGTGCCTTAGAATTATGGTTTTTAGGTTATATGATTAATTTGTGCTTGTTGAGTAGAAAGGGTAAAAAGGTAATTTTGCTTAAGGTCAAAATAGGGAGATGTCTTAAAGTTGAGAAAAGAAGAATATTTAGTTGAGAAAATAAGAACAAGAGTTAGTATGATTAAGTGGTTAGAGCTTTGTGATTAATTTTTAAGGTCATGAGCACAAATCCCTTTAACTATACATTATTTTAAATTATCCTAACTATATTTCGAAATTTCTATTCTTGCATTCCTAGGATTAAGGGATGTTGTCTAGGATAAGACACAACGGTAATAACTTTAGCTATGTGATCTTTTCTTTAAGGAAATTTAAGAGAATTTTTATCTTCCACTATTTTAGCAAACAATGTCCAAGAATATTTGAATTTGAAATAATTATTTTTCCTTTCATTAATTTTCTTATTTATGTTAGAAAATTTTATGGATTTAGAGTTTAATTAAATTTCATCTCTTAGACCTCCCTATGATTGAAAATTGAAGGGGAATAGGTTGGTTGATTTCTTTCAAGATTAAACTATCATGATTTAATTCTAAAGAACCATATTTTACTATTCTTATTTTGGTACAAAAAGCTGGAAATATTTTCCAGCATTTCTTCTTGTTTAAACATCAAAATTTGCAGCAAGTAGTCTTTCTTTTCTTGCCATTAAACAGCTTTTTGGGAGGACTTAAAGCTGGATTTTCACAGCTATTGTGGCTTTCAATAAATCTGGAAATTTCCAGCAAACAAGAAGTGTTCTTGGCCATAGTAATGTTCATCCAAGATCTTCTTCTCTTCCTTCTTCTTTCGTTTTCTTCTTCTTCTTCAAGATTGATGGCTATAAAATCACCATAAGAAGACCTTGAAACAATCCTAGTTTGTAGCTTCAAATCCTTTCAAATCTTTTCAAAAAAAAAAAAAAAAACTAAGCTAACAAACTATCCTAGAATTTTTTGAACACTTGAAGCATTAAACCAGAATTTTTTTCCGGCTTTCTTAGCTAAGATAAAAATCAGTTTCTTTCTTATTCCTTCACCATTTTCAGCCAACATTAGTTCCATAGCTGAACTCACTTTCTTCTTCATCAACCTTGGCGATTTGAACACCATTGGAGCACCTCAAAACACTCCTAAATTCACTCCATTCAAAGTGATTTAAACTTGAAATTTAAAATCAGATTTTTTCTCCCTAAAATCCTCACCTACCTAAGCTAGTCAACCAGAATTTTATTTCCTCTTGCATAGTTAATTTCGGCCAGCTTAAGGTCTTGTTCCACTCTTTATTTCATTTGATAACTTAACCAAGATTGTTGAATCTCCATTGAGGGAATAGAGACCATCAAAGAAGAAACCACCATGAACAAATCTTCCACCTCAAACTACTCACATTTCTCTCCTTTTGAATTTTGAATTAGTTTTAGCTTTGCTTTCCCTAGCATAACCGAAACTCTCCCCTCTCTAGCAATCTATTCGGCCACCCCAAACCAAGAACACTCTCACTTTTCTCTCAAACTCTCTCTTGGGTTCTCAAGAATACCAAGAACACACACTATACATCTTCAAGCCTAAACCACTCCTAAACAACTTGAATCACTCCTAAACTCTCTAGATCATCAATACTCTCAACCTATATTCTTCATTGCTACAGTTATAACACCAAAGCACACAAAGTTGAACTTTTGAATAGATCAAACCATCCTTTTTATGTTGAAGGTTTGAAGAACACAAAAAAGGTAAAATAAAAACGATGTTCTTCTTCTTCTTCTTTTATTCAACTTCTATTCTCCTCTTCTATTCTCATTCATTCCTCTCTCACTCTCTCCCTCTCTCTTGACTGAAACGTTGATGATCAACCATGGACTCTTTTCGGATCACTAAAGGCCATCAAGCACTCAAGGATCTTCACTAAGCAAGGAGAATCCTTCATCAAACGAGCATAATCAAGTATTTCCTGCTCAATCTTCTCTTTAATTCTCGAAATCAAGACTCTTAGATGTTGATAGGTTGATTGAATAAAGTAGGGGTTGAGGTTATGTATGTGGGTGAAGGGAATGGGTTTAAGACATGAGATTTGGAGCGAAAGTTGTGCCTTATGGATTTTGTTTTAGAATGACAATATGTTCATTATGATTAAGAGCTTTATGGATGTTTTGATGCATGTTAGACATTATGGCACCATTGTATATTAGGCCTTCATGATATTATTTTTCAATGAAGCTATAGATAATATTATGTCCAGTAGAATATCATCCACGTTGTAGTATATGTTAATTCAAGTCTATGTTCTTAGATAGATTAACATGTTATTCATTGTATCCTTGAATCTGTGAATATGTGCATGGATCTTCTCTAGCAATAAAAAAATTATTGTAAGAACTATTTTTATTATCTTTAGATTTATTCTTACTGTCATTATTATTAATAATTTAATTAATACTATTATTTAATTTAATCTACAAAATTCGAAAAATATTGTGTAGGTTCGAGATAGAAGGTTATTTAAAATATTATTATTTTATTAGTTAAATAAATAAAATATTTTTAAATTTAAATAATAAAATATAAGAATTAATTAATATCAAATGACTTTTTAAATCATATTATTATTATTACTAGCTAGCCTTACTAAAACTTTTATCCATACTCATAAATATTATTTATTTATTATTAGTTTTATTTAAAATTTTTTATTTATTAGTTATTAATTAAAATTAAGTATAATTTATTTATTATTAATTTTTATTTATTATTTATTAATAAAAGTGAAGTATAATTTATTATTTATATTAGTACTCTTTAAATATTATTTATTATCAATATTATTTAGGATTTATTATTACTTATTATTTATTACAAATTTTATTTATTATCAATATTACTCATTATTTATTATTTGGTGATAAATAGTCAAAACTATGATTTATAATTTAGTATTTATAACACCTATTTATTTTAATTCTTCAAGCTAATTTAATATTATAAAATACTTTATCAGCTAGTGTTAAAGCCTAAGGCATTGCTGCCATGGTTAGAGATTGTTGTGGCTAGTTGACCTAAGAATTATTTATTTAAGGTAAGTATTGTTTAGATGTTTGTCTTATACCCTATATTTATCCTAGGCGGGGTTCGGTTGCCTTGAATTATCTTGGAAGGCTATTGTATCAAAGAAAAACAAGAGATCTGGTAAGTTCTTGCATAAAGATGTTTGTGAACAAATGCTTTTTTGCAAGTCGAATGCATTGATTGTCGTGGAAGATGTACCTTGAGATACAATTATGGACAATATATTCTTTCTTCTAAAATAAAATAAATTTTGTTAAGTAAACAATTTCCCGAGAAAAACAATAAATTTTCCTTAAACAATAGTTTACCTAAAGTTGTTTGAAAACCATAATTGCTACTTCAAAGAAAACTCTTCATTGATTTTACATTTTCCAAGTTGGAAAAGCTTAACGTTGAGTACTCAATAAGGGTAGACTACTAGGACTAATCTTTGAAGGGTTCGGTAAGTCTCTCAGTAGGAGGCCACCTCTGAGGGATAAACCCTACTTAGACAAGATGACAGTTCTTGTTGGTCAGGCCGGTCTGAGCTAGCAGCACAGTTCAGGTGGACTGTTTATTTTCAGAGTGGACACCTGGTATGTTTGGGTGTAGAGATGGAGAAGTATCTCACCTGGTGAGCCATACACCTACCTTGTATCAACATGCACAACATGGCATATTGATCATTCTCTTGTCATGATGCACAAAGTGTGGCATCCTGACCGTTCTTTTGACATGGTGTATAGAGTGTGGTGCCATGCCCATTCATGATGCATGACTTCATAGTCAAGTTTATTAGAGTGGTTATTTCTTTTCAAGTTGAGTATTTTACTTTACAACTGCTGATAAAAACACCATTTTGTGTTCAAAGAAAAATTTCTAGACTTGCAAACCTTTTATTATGACTTATTCAAAACTTGCATACATGAATTGTTTTTTTCTGAAATACCATGAGCACACACAAGACTTATTGGGAAATATTTCTCACACCTTTTATATCAAATCTTCAGGTTGATCCTACTTAGGCGGTCGATTTGCTTATGCTGCCATGAGCTTAGAAGATTTATCCTGATGTATTTATTTGTTAGAGATTTTAGTTACCATATATTTATTTCAAGACATGTAATAGTATTGTTTTGAGATTTTAATAAGTTTGTTATTAAGTTATTTCCTTGTATATTTTCTATTATCTAGTTATAAAGAATTCTTGTTCTAAGGACGAGGTGACATCCCCGCCCCTTTTAGGGTACATAGGTAGCGGAGTGTTGCAGATAGTGCCTGGGACACCTAAGGATAACGAAGTAGCTGAGAAAAAGAATAAGACATTGCTAGAAATGTTCTAAAGCATGATGAGTCATGTTTTTCTTCCTTTTTCTTTTTGTGCCAGCATATATTCTGGACTTAACACCTTTCAAATCAGTGCCTAAACCTCGTTATAAAATTTAGAATAGATGATAGCACAGTTTAAATCATCTCATGATTAGGGGGTTTCTAGCTTATATACTGATTAAGGGAAACGAGTTACAACTGAGATTAAAATTGTGCTACTTTATTGGGTATTCAAAAGGAACTAAAGGTGGAGGAGCAAAAAGTACTTGCTAGCACTAATGACAGATACTTGGAGGATGATCAAAAAATGCCAACTGCTGGTTCAAGTCATGTGAAATTAGAAAAGATTGCATCATTCTCTTCAAAACCAAATAACCCAATTAAGGAACCAAGATAGATATAACTTGATATTGCTATACAAGCGGAGCCTCATCGTAACTTTGGCCCTATCAGCTAAGAGTGACCCAACCAACCTTGGCGGCTCTCTCTGGGTCATGCAACTATGGCTTTATCATTATATCCCTTAATTTGGCATCAACAACCTCTTTGGGGACTCTGCGGACTCTTCTAACCAGGCTACGGGTTATCGGCTATTGAGAACCCCTATGAACAGGTCTTCTGCCAATACCATTGTGTCCTATCTTCACCAGAATTGCCTCCAGAACATACCTCACTTCTTTCCCTACTTTGCTCAGGAGACTGGCCCTCTCTGATTGACAAAACTTGCTGATGCATCGGAAGATTCCTAGCAGACCATTTGGACAAAAATGTTGTGTCCCAGGGAGCTCCTTTTAGGGGCCAAACTAGGTGCCCAAAATGCCAAATTATCCTAGTACAACCCTCATGGCTTTTCTTAGCAATTTGGGTTGATTCAGGACATCCCTGCTGACCTTGGTCATATCTCATCTTATACTATCATATCTGTCTTATCAGATGAATATATGCACACTTTAGTTGATAGGTCCCTAAGTATTCTCCGCTCTTTTGAGTATCATCACTTTTAGGTTGTCAAAGATACCACACCAAACTTCAACCTATGGTGGCAACTGATAAGTGAAATATCGGAAGCTTGCTTCACTTTCAGGTCGTCTCGGCCCTTGTGGAGATGTGGCTGCTCAAGCTGGCTGGGTCAGCATTGACGGTGGTGGAAACGTCAGCACTAAAGAAAGGTTAGCAAAGCAAGATATCCGCCAGTCCAATTGTCGCACCGTTATTCCAGACACCGCCAGTAAGGAAAACCCCTACTCTTCCACTTGCTGATGAGGAAGAAGAAGAAGAAGAAGAAGAAACTATTCTTCCTCTGCTTAGGTGATCAGAAAAGCGGCAAGCCACCCATAGCTCGATAATCACCAAGGTTTGGATCTCTTGTGTTAAACACTTTTTCGACATTTTTCAATCCTTGACTTAAAGCTAACTCCTTATTCCCTTCCTTTGCAGAAACAGAAACGCAACCAATTGGTTATTTCTTACTCATCCTCAGAGTCGATGGAAGCCATGCCCCATCGTCACTTGCAAAAATAACACCAGCCGAGGAAGACACTTCGGCGTCTTCACCTTCATTGGCTGTTCCCCAAATATCCGAAATGCCCTTCTCTAAGAAAGCAGCGATCGACAAACTATTTTTCCTCCTGCAGAAATGGCCTCTGAGCCCCCTTTGGTAGAGTATCTAAAGGAGCCTACCCTATCTCTGATAATAACATTTGAGGGCTACTACGCTAGAGCTTTTCCATGGCCTAATTGGGGCCAACTTGCTGACCAACCAATCTTCCTAGGATGTAATCAGTCGAGCCTTCTTGCTGCTTGCGCAATTGGACAATTCTGATATTCTTGTCGAATTGAAATGCCTGTCGGCTGATTACTTAGGACATATGAGGTTCACCCAGTGGTTCTTCTCAGATACCCAAAACAGGAAGGATGAAGCTTCACGCCAACTTAAGGCTTTGGAGGTGCTTCGAGAGCAGAAAGCTTTTCTATAGTCACATGGCCAGGAAACCTTTGCCTACCTAAGTGTCGTTCGAGCTGAGATTTTTGAAAGTGTTGAAAAAAATTGAAAGACTTAAGAAGCAGTTGCGAGAACTCCAAACAGAGTTAAATTTCAAGGGGCAGGCTCTGGATGAAAAACATAAGGCTGAGGGCATTTGTTAGCAAATGGCCTTCTCTGCAGAATAGTTAATGATCAAATTCCGGGATGAATGGCTCATATTGGAAGCAGAGGAAGAACTGCTTCAAATGGAGCTGCGGCATTCGGACAAACTACTCACCGGCATGTAGTCTTCGTGGGACAATTTCCAATCCTACCTAACCACCATTTTCCGTCATCCCAATGAGACTGGTCCATCAGGTACTCAAATTGGAGATGTTGAAGCTTGTGTACCTCTAACGGAAGAAACGGCTGTTGAGCCAGAAACGACCCAGAAAGAAATAACTAGCCAAATGGAGGAGGAGAAAGGAATCCTACCGACGACCACTCTGAATGGGGGAAGATCCGAATCAGCTTGCCCTAATTCCTTTCGCTTAGCCAATCGAGACGCCTCATACTCCTTTTGAGGAGCATTGACTTGTTCTTCTTTTATCCTTTTCTTTCCAACTCAATCTCAAAATATAATAGCCATTTGATTAGCTCTTTTGTGATCAGCTTCTTCTTATGAATGCAAATGTTTTTCTCTCTTTTTCTTCTGTTGTTATTATTTATTATTATTTTTAATTATTTTTATTTCTCTTTTCTTTTTTTTTCCCTAACTCTTCTCCTACCGTGGTTCTCTCCTAAAATGTAGGATAGAACTTTTTTAAATATTTTTCGTTTATGGCATTACTTACCTCTTTCCCATCGGTGTCATTAGCTGATAAGCCTCTCCATAAAAAACCTGTGTAACAAGAAAAGGTCCTTCCCAGGAAGCAGACCACTTACCATGGCGTGGGTCTTTTGGTGTAACTGGTAGTATGGTTTTCCAAACTATATCTCCTTCCTGAAAGCTCGTCCCCCATACTTTCTGATTATAGGCTCTTGTTACCTTCTCTTTGTGCCTTCTGATGTTTTCTAATACTACCCAATGGTCCTCTTCAGATTGATCCAAACTCATAGCCAAAGCCAACTTGTAGTCCTCAACTGACAAACAGTGTTGGTAAGCTACTCGAGTCGATTGCAGTGATAACTCAATGGGTAATATCGCATCTTTTCTATATGCTAGCCTAAATGGTTTGAAACTTGTAGTAGTTTTGAAAGATTTCGATAAGCCAACAGAACCACTTGAAGTGTTTCGTGCCACTTTTTAGGATTATCCTCCAATGACTTACGGATCATGTTGATCAAAGTCTTGTTTGTAACTTTAGCTTGACTGTTAGCCTGTACATAGTACATAGATGAATGTAATAGTTTAACTTTGAATTGAGTTAAAAAGTTGCGTACCTTACCTCTTGTGAACATGGTTCCTTGGTCAGCTGTTATTGTTTCAAGTATACCAAATTAGAAAAGAATACTCTACTAAAGGAAGGCGATAATGACAGACTGGGTTACCTTGGTCAGGGCTTGTGCCTCTATCCACTTGGTGAAATAATCTATTGCCACTAAAATAAATGTGTGCCTTTTAGTTAATGACGGGTGAATCTTGTCGATGACATCTAGAGCCCAACACCTGAACGGCCACGACTTGATGATAGGATGCAGTTCCGTAGAAAACGCATGAATCAAAGAGCTATACTTCTGATATGCCTCACATCTAGCTACATAAGCTATGTAGTCTATGGTCATAGAAGGCTTGTAAAATTCATGCAGTGTCCATTTTAACTTTGGACCTACTTAATGAGCATCGCATAGACCATCATGCACCTTGGCTAACGCTTGTGATGCTTCTTGCTTTGACAAACATTTCAACATAACTCCTGAATGGCTTCTTCAGAATAGATCATTCCTTATCAGCATAAAGTTCAATGCCTTACATTTTACTTCCCGTGATACCTGAACAGTAGGCTTTCGTAAATATGAAACGATATCAGAATGCTAGTCTTCTTCATATTCTTCTCCCGACACTTACTGACATATTACTACCCTGAGTCTTTTCTTGAAACTTGAAGCCATTTGAGCTAAATCATTTTTTCCCTAGTTCTCAACTCGAGGAACATGGGTCAAGATAACTTTCAAAAAGTATTGCAATAATACCTTTACTTCCTGTAGCTTATCCAACAAAACAAGGTTAGTGCATTCACCTGAAGTCTGTTGGATAATAACCTGAGAATCCCCTGTTGTATCGATCACTCGTGCATCCAAAGCCTTCAAGATTCGAAGTCCCAAAATGAGAATATCATACTCTGCCTGATTATTTGAAGTCTTTTTTCTTAATTCAAATAGAATTCCTCTTTGCCGTCCACAAGGGGCTTCAATGACCAACTGACTCCTGCCTTATACTGGGTACTAGATCCATCGAACTGCAACTTTCATGGTTTGTATGAAATGTATCCTTATGCCTCTTCTTTTTTAGAATTGGGCACTTCTAAACATGGATGTTTAGCAAAAAAATCAGCTATGGCTTACCCTTTCATTATTTTCAAAGGCAAGTAAGTCAGGGATAAAGTATGTAGCTTAATAGCCCGATTCATTAAACATCTTTACAGCAAAGGGCAGTTTAACATGTATTTGATGAGATCATTTTTTTACAAGACTTACACTTTTCTAGGTAACAGAAAACTCTCTAGTTTGATGCATGCATAATATAAAGATAGGTATAGCTTCTCAATAGGAGAATACCTTGTGTCGGTGTCCGTCAGGTTCCGACTGAGGTATACTGCTCTTTCAATTCCTTGTGCATCATCTTGAGCTAATAGGCATCTGATAGATTCTTAAGCTATCGAAATGTACAATTTCAATGGTGCTTTATCATGTGGCAGCATCAAAATAGGTGGTTGTGATAAAGTCATCTTGATCTGATCCAAAGCCGTTTGGTGCTCTGGCTGCCAAATGAACTCTAGAGATGACTTTAAATAGAATAGGGAAGAGAATACCTTTTGCTTTCCTGCAACATTTGCTAAAAAATGGTGCAAGAAATTAATCTTTCCTAGGAAACTTTAGAACTCTTTCTTAGATTGTTGTGGCCTTGCCTGTAGAATATCCCTTACTTTATTCTGATCCACTTCAATTCCTCGTCGATGCACTAGGAATCCGAGGAATTTTCCAGTTAAAACTCCGAAAGCACATTTGGCGGGGTTGATTTTTAATCGGTGCTTGCGCATTTGGAGGAAGGGTTACTCCAATCACCTTAGGTGTTGTGAGAAAGTAGGCGATTTAACCACTAAATAATCAATATAAACTTCCATGGTCTTGCTGATAAGATCTTGGAAAATAAGGTTCATGCCTCTCCGGAAGGTGGCTCCAGCATTTTTCAAACCGAAGGGCATAACTAGCCATTCTAATAAACTGATAGAACTTGGACATTAGAAAGCTGTCTTCCACGTATCCTCTTCAATTATAAATATCTGATTGTAACCAGAGTATCCATCCATAAAGTTTAAAATTAGTTTCTTGCTACCGAGTCTACCAATATGTCAGCTATTAGCATGGTGTATTCATCCTTTGGTGTAGCCAAATTTAAATTTCTGAAATCAATACAAACCCGCAGTTAGCCATTTTTTTTTTATGACGGGCACAATATTGGACACCCAGTTTGCATACTGATAGGTACAGATAAAATCACACCGAAGTAACCTCTACATTTCTTCTTTGATTCTAGGTAGGAGTGCGGGATTAAAACGCCAGGCAAGTTGCTTATGGGGCTTGAAACCTTCTTTAATCGGTAAGCAATGCTCCACAATGCCTTTGTCCAATCTTGGCATTTCATGAAAATCCCATGCGAAACAATCTTTGTACCTACGAATCAGAGCTGTTAAGATACTCCGTTGATCAAAATTTAAGCATAAACTTACCTTTGTAGTTCTGTTTTCTCCAGGTTCTCTGATGTCCACCTTCTGATGTCCACCTTTGTTAGCTGATCCTGAGCGATAAAACTGGGTGTATGCCGAATATCAAGGTCCTCTATTTTCAAACATTTACCTTCCAATCCTTCCGTTGTAATTTCATTATGAGCTATGGTGAGCTTGGCGTATTAGCTTAGATTAAAGGTAGAGAGGTAAAACACAGCCTCGTTCATATGCACTTCTACTGAGAATGGATTGGCATCGGCTGATATTTTTTCCACTTGCTTTCTATTCCAAATCAATATCATTTGGTGCAGTATTGATGGAACATAATGGTTCACATGAATCCAATCCCCACCTAGTAAAACAGAGTAAACCAACTTTGCCGTGATTATAAAAAAAAATAGTCTTACTAACCTTAGATATAACTGCCACCACGAAAGTGATACCCCTTCTGCTTTAGCTGCATCCCCAGTGAAATTAAGCATTTGGATATCTGTAGGAGATAAATCATGTTTATCCTTACCCAAATGCCTTAAGGTTGCCAACGACATTATGTTTAGTACAGCCCCTCCATCGATGACGACCCTAGAGAAAGGCTTTCCGTTAATATGCACCTTAATGTACAATGGCTTAAGGTTATTGGTATGCTTTGCCACTAGGATTGGGAAGAACATACCTTCCGATGGAACCTTGAACTCAATAAGCTTAACAACAGCTTCTTCTATTGCATAGTAGTCTTCCTCTACTATTTCTTATTTGTTAGTGTTATGCCTTAGAGGCAATCACTTGTACGTTGTATATAACACATTTTATTTTAATAAAAGGCATTATTTATCTTACAATTTCTTTTTTTTACTTTTGTGTAATATAACTATTAAATGAAATCATTAGTACAATACTGTGTTAAGGATATAATGATAGAGATCATGATATGAGATTCTTACTACACTTTATAGTGTTAGTACCTAAATAGTCCCTAGTCATAGTCTTAATAAGATAGGACATCATTAAAGCATTAAGACAAGCATGTGTTAGACTTCCTAATTTGATCAGGTGGTGTTCCTCATAGCCGTGAGTATTGAGATACTCAAAGTTAATACGTGGATGCTTATTATTAGAACAAGTACATTGGATGACCTAGCTATGAGATAATCGCATGGATAACTATTTAGTGCCAATGAAACAATCTCAATATAGCAAACGTGCAAGTATCCTTAGACTTGCGATCTCCAAGGTACTTTGTTTGCTGAGCATTATGCTTTGATTCCAATCTCTGGAACCAGATCGAGGGCCGCCTATGGGATGGATATTGGGTACATTGTGAGATAAACGAAAGTAGTTAAGAGGGTCAATAAAGGATTCACCACTCCTAATAGTAGGGGCAAAAATCTCACGGCCACTTGTAGGAATTACTACTCGAGAAGTCCTTGGCCAAGGCGACTATGTATTTGAAACAGTTCCAATTGATACACATCTAGAGTAGTGGGTTCCTGGTATAAGTACTATTATATTTGGGCTAGAATTAATATATTCTGGAAGGAGTTGGCACTAATCCGTACTCCAAACCGAATGAGATATTGTATGCTGAAATGAGTTAATTGCACTATAGTTTGTTATTGAAGGGTTCATATCAAGCCACTTGATTTCCTAGACTCTTGGGTGGTCATGATGTGTTGCTAGATACCGCTCATGATATGAGAATATGGGTTTATTAATTGATGAATTAATAAACCAATACTGATTAGAATTAATATGATTAATTCTAATTAATTATGGATTATTAATCTCAAAGACGTTTGAATTAATTCATGTTCGCTACCAATTGACTGGGAAACCTAATAGGTCACACACAATAGAGGATTATACACTCAAGATGTTATTTGATAACATAGTGGAGTTAATTGCGAGAAAGAGTAGTTGTGGCCAAATTATAATTAGTTTAATTTATGGGCTAAATTATAATTGTAAGAACTTGATATTTCCAATTACAATTAGGAAATTCTAATTATTTTAGAATCCTAAGATAAAAGGGTTTTCGGTTCCTTTTTTGGTGATATATGTGAGATATGCACCAAACCGAATTGGAGTGTGATTCATGAAAAACCCTTCTCTTTATTTTCTCTCTTTATCTTGTAGTTCTTGAGCAAACAAGAAGGAAAAACCCTAGCTGCCATTCTTGTTTTCTGCTAGCACAGAAAATCTTGGTACTTGAGTATGATCCTCCGTGTGGATTTCTGTTAGAGATAATCGCACACTGTGATTGTAGTGGTTGGACATTCGACTCTTATGGTGTTTGATCAAGAGGATTGCTGGATCATGCCTCAGATGAGAAAGGAAAAATTTTAACGACAGGGACTCACTAGAAAGGTGATCTTCTTCTCTTTATGTTTTGTTTTCCACACGTATGCAGATCATGAGATGGTATCTTGTTCTTATTTTTCCACTGCACTATATATGATATGCATGAGATACTTACAATGGTATAAGAGCCAGGTTATGTGTGGTTTGCAGACATTGTTTTTGCGTGAAAGTTGGTTTCATGTATTCATGTTTGTCTCTGTTCATTGTGAAAAATTGTTCACTCGAGTCGAAATTGTTTTGAGCATTGTGGGTTAAGGCTGTAGCATAATATGATTGTGTAATAGTTACAGCATATTTCGAAAAAAATGTTTTCTTTATGTACTGCAAGTTGTCTTTTTTACAGGAAAACGTTTTCTATGAACATGGTTCTGGCCTTCCATTTCATTCTAATTTTCTGTTTTGTTTTTGTTTAAACTAACAAATTGACTATTGTTTTGAGCTTCAAAATGGAAAATTCTGCTGAGAATTTTTCTCACCAAACCGTTGAAGAAGTTAAAAGCTCCAGAAATTATTTCTAGAAAATTTTTTTAAAACCCGCCGCCTCTTCCCAACTGTAGCCAACGCCGGCTCTGGCCCCTAATCGGCGCCGGTTCTATGCTGTTTCATGATGTCCAAAAATCATTTCTGGAAAAATTTTCTTAAAACCAGACTACAGCCGGCGCCGCCTCGGGCTTCTAACCAGCACCGGTTCGGTCCTGTTTCGCGACTTTTGAGCAATTAATAAATTTTCTAAAATAGAATTTTGAAAGGGAAAAATCTCATTTGAATAGATGCGGTAAAATAAAATTTTATCTACCAGAGACGGGACCCAAAAGCATTTTTTCAAATTTAATTTTGAGACAAATAATTTTATTTTTCCAAAATAGTGATTTTGGAATAATAAAAATTATATGTTTATTTTTTTAAAGCATAATTAATGGCAAGGTGGATGGTTATGGACTAAAACCAATTATATCTGTTCATGTATTTTACAGTTTTGGTTTTTAGGAAATAGGAACTACCTGTCCTGTCTTCTCTAGAATTATTGTGTAATTCTCTTCTTATCTAACTCCCCTCGAATAAAACTTGAGGTTTTCTCTCTTTAGGAAATTATGTATTTAGTTTACATAGATTGGATAGGAGTAAAATTATTTTATTTTGGAGATGGCAACCAAAACAAGGCGAGAAGGTAGACCTTCTACTTAAATTATGCATGAACACATATGGTTAACTATATTAATTTCTTTTATGGCTCAAAGGAATTAATTTAGGGTAAAGTCCATAACCATACCACGTAATCGCTTTATTACCATGATTATCAATTATGTGATTTATTAATTTTTATGCATGTCATTTATTGAAATCACTAAAAGGAACAAATCCCTCAATTAATATTAAACCTAATTCCTTCCGTTAATATAGTAAGAACGAGAATCCTTTTTCGAGACCAGGTTGTCGGGCAAACCCAAGCCTACTTGACATCGGGCATGTTTAAGCTATGGAATTAAATTCCTTTGGAATTAAATTCTTGATTAATGGGTCAGGTTTAACTAAATTCTTTATCTCGGTTGAGCAAACTCAAGCATAGAGAAATTTAGAGGAAAAGTTGGGGTAGCCCCAAAGGCTTTAATATTAAAAGCTATTAATCACCTAATGATCCAGTAATTACATGCGATGTAATTAGTATTGGATACCTACCAATGAACTCAAAAGTGGCTTATTGGGTAAACCAAAGGTTATTTTTAAGGAATTTGGATATCGGTCCACTAGGAAAGCTTCCAACGGGCTTTCTTGAATTAGTAGTAGGGACTATTGGTTTGACTAAAATAGTGGAGTAAAAATACGTTTAATTAAAGTCCTAATTATTTGCATTTCATGCGCATATACAATAGCTAATCCTCTCAATCGTTAAATCTAGGACACTTGTATCATGTCTACAAACCTAAACCTATCTTGGAAACCAACAAGTTAACTGAATCAAACTACCTCGACTGGTATAGAAACTTGAGAATCATTCTCAAGTCAAAAAAGTTACTCTACGTGTTAGATGCTCCTATTCCGCCGCCACCAGCTTAAGATGCTCATGCTGGTGAACATGCTATCCATAAAAGCACAAGGAGGATAGTGATATAGCATCGTGTATTATGCTGGCATCCATGACTCCTGAGCTACAAAAACAGCCCAAGCATATGGATGTTCAATTGATTACACTACATCTTCGAGAGCTGTTTGACATCCAATCTAGAACTGAGAGATACAAGATCTCGAAGTAACTATTCCGTTACAAAATGGTAGAGGGTTCTTCTATGGCCACTCATGGGCTGAAGATGCTAAGCTTAATAAAGAAGCTTAGATCTCTTGGGTTCGCGATGGATTATGACTTAAGTATTAACTTAATTCTCTAGTCTTTTCCTAATAGTTTCTCACAATTTGTGATTAACTATCGATGAACAAGATTGAGTCCACCATTCCTGAGTTAATCAATCTTCTCAAAACTGCAGAGTCCTCCATGAAGAAGGATTCCAATGCAGTTTTAATAGTAGAATCTTCTTTTTCTAGGAAGAAAGTTCAAAAGAAGAAGAAGAAGGCTCCCATGAAGCCCAAAGGTAGTGTGAATAACAAGGACGCTGCTAACAAGGGCCCATGTCATCATTGTGGCAAGATGGGCTACTGGAGAGATGCAACTGCAAGGCCTATTTGGAGACTATTAAGGACAAGAAGCAGAAGAAGAAGCTTACAAGCTCTTCTACTTCTACTCTGGGTATGTTTATAATTGAGATAAATATTGCCTTTAGAAATGAGATATAGATATTAGATACCAGATGTGGATCTCATTTTTGCAATAACTTGCAGGGACTAAAGAGCAGTAGAATGCTAGAGAAATGTGACGTGGACCTACGTACTGCAAATAGGGCAAAGGTTGCTACACTTGCTGTGGGGATATACGAGCTGAACCTGCCTTCGAGATTAGTTCTAGAATTACAAAACTGTTATTATGTATCAGTTTTAATAAAAAACATTATCTCAATTGTGTGTTTAGACTTAAATAGATTTCATTTGATATTTAAGAATAAATGTTATTCTTTTTCATTGAATGATATTTATTATGGTTCAGCAACTCTAGTTAATGGTTTATATGTTCTAGACTTGGATAATCCAATACTCAATATAAACAATAAGAAACCTAAAATAGATAACTCTAACACCTCTTACTTATGGCATTGTCGTTTAGACCATGTAAACGAAAGTCGTGTTTCTAAGTTACAGAAGCTTTGTGACTTAGTGTAATTTGATTATGAATTATATGGCACATGCGAGTCTTGTTTACTAGGTAAAATGGCTAAAACTCATTTTTCAAGAAAAGGAGAATAGGCCAATGAGTTATTAGAACTCATACATTTTGATGTATGTGGCCCAATGTTAATACAAACAAGAGGAGGTTATAACTATTTCATAACCTTTATCGATGATTTCTCTCAATACGGGTATTTGTATTTAATGAACTACAAATCTGAGGCCTTTGATAAGTTCAAAGATTTCAAGAATGAAATAGAGAAATAACTTGGCAAAAATATTAAGACTCCAAGATCTAATCAATGAGGAGAATACTTGAGCCAAGAGTTTCTGAGTTATCTTAGAGATAATGGGATATTATCTCAATGGATTCCACCACATACACCTCAACATAACGGTGTATTTGAGAGAAGGAATAAAACCCTTCTAGTCATGGTACGAACCATGATGGCTTTTGTAGACCTACCAAAATCGTTTTGGGAGTATGCACTAGAGACTTCTATTTATATACTAAATAAAGTTCCGACAAAATTGATTAATTCTAGCCCATTTGAGATGTTCTTTGGTAAGAAACTAAAGTTATTTCACTTGTGAGTATAGGGTTGTTCTGCCTTTGTCAAAAGGCAATAGTCTGACAACTAAATAGAAGTCTGACAAGTGTTTATTTGTGGGATATCCGAAAGAATCTTTCAGATATTACTTCTACCTATCCTTTGAAAACAAAGTGTTTATTTCGATGCATGCTATCTTCTTAGAGAAGGAGCACATGCTCAAAGGGGACAGTGGGAGTAAAATTGAACTTAGTGAAGTTCAAGAAGATCAAACAAATAAGGATTAATCGTCTGATCCCACATTTATTGAGAAAATAGATGAACCTTCTACTACATAAGAACCTCGTAGGTCTAGTAGGATACCTATGGCACCTGAGAGATATGGATTTCCCATTAGTGACCACAATGATATATTGCTCATAGATGAAGATGAGCCTACTACCTACAAAGATATTCTAAACAGTTCAGAATCTGGAAAATGGCTTGAGGCCATGAAGTCAAAGATAGATTGCATGTATGACAACCAAGTATGGACTTTGGTTGATCCACCCAAAGGAATTAAACCTATTAGGTGCAAGTGGATTTTCAAGAAGAAAATGGACATGGATGGTAACGTAGTTACCTAGAAAGCACGACTAATGGCAAAAGGGTTATCATCAGCAATATGGTATTGACTATGACGAAACTTTCTCACCAGTAGCCATGTTAAAATCCTTCAAAATACTCCTAGCCATTTTTGCTCATTATGATTATGAGATTTGGCAAATGAATGTGAAAACAGCTTTCCTAAACGGAAATCTGACTGAGAAAGTGTATATGACACAACCTGAGAGTTTCATATCCAACGATGGCACAAAAGTGTGTAAGCTACAAAGGTCCATTTATGGACTTAAGCAAGCTTCTAGGAGTTGGAACATCCGTTTTGATGAAACAATGAAAGATTTTGGTTTCATTCAAAACATAGATGAGCCTTATGTATATAAGCAGGTCTGTGGGAGCACAATTATTTTCTTATTGCTTTATGTAGATGACATATTGCTAATAGAAAATGGTATACTTGTCTTGCAAATGGTTAAAATTTGGTTATCCAAACAATTCTCCATGAAAGACCTTCGTGAAGTAACCTATATTCTTGGAATAAGGATCTATAGAGATAGATCTAAAAGGTTGCTACGTTTTTCACAGTCTACATACATGGATAAAGTGCTAAAGAGGTTTAGCATGGATCAATCCAAAAAGGATTCTTACCCATATCAAATGGTGTAAGCCTTTCAAAGTCGATGTTTCCCAAGACACAAGTTGAAAGGGATCACATGAGTAAGATTCCATATGCTTCGGCAGCTGGATCTATTATGTACGCTATGATATATACAAGGCCCGATGTATTTTGTGCTCTCAGTTTGACAAGCAGATACCAATCTGACCCTGGTGAGGATCATTGGGCAACTATAAAGAACATCCTTAAGTACTTACGAAGGACTAAGGATGTGTTCTTAGTATATGGAGAAGGTGATTTGAAAATAAACAAGTATAGTAATGCCAATTTTCAATCTGACAAAGATGATTTCAAATCACAATCAAGCTACATGTTTACGTTGTGCGGAGGGGCAATAAGTTGGAAGAATTCCAAACAAGATAGAGAGAGTTCCCACAGATGAGAACATAGCTGACCGGCTTACAAAAGCACTATCCCAAAAGAAACATGATAGGCATGTTGAGTCATTCGATATTAGATACATGAATGATTGGCTCTAGTGCACGTAGGAGTTTGTTAGTGTTATACCCTAGAGGCAATCACTTGTAAATTTTATATGACATATTTTATTTTAATAAAAGGAATTATTTATCTTACAGTTTCTTTTGTTTATTTTTGTGTAATATAACTGTTAGATAAAGTCCTTAGTACAATACTGTATTAAGGAAATCATGATATGAGATTCTTGTTGGATTGTATGCCCTCTTAGACTAGGTTTCTGATGTAAAATCAAATTATTTAATAAAAGAATTTATTTTTAGAAATTGTTTGTGAATTTACGTTTTGTTTGTGCATGATTTTCGTTTGGAACAGACCCATTGTGTTTAAATAAGTGATCCATGTGAATGGTGGTCTTTCACAGTAAGGTATGGATCACGGGTTATTTAACGCATAAACATTTGTTCTTAACCTATTGATGAGACTGGGAACCTCATGATGTTTAGGTTATTATGTTATGAATTCCAAATGGGGAATGGCTTACCTTTAGCCAGTGGGTAGTCTACTCACTTCATGACATAAGCGTATTTCGAATACGTAGAACAGGACCTGTAGTAGTGGTTTCTCAAAGTACTATATGATAGAAACCTAAACTACTACCGCTACAGCGTGGACTAGTACTCTACGACTTGAGTATGAGTTGGTGGTCTAGCGAAGCTGGAAGCATATACTTTGATTTGCTGTAGTTGAGGTTCTATCGTAGGGCTAATATACTTGTATGTTGGGTATGTGTGACTAGTTAGTTAAGACAGACTTATACAAGATAGTTTCTGCACTATATCGCCCCTTGTGGTTGTCCGAATGGTCTACATTATCCAGGGCCCTGGGAAACATGACTTGGATGTTTGCTTTAGGGTAGCTCCCTTGGAAAGCGGAAACACTCCAGGAAGTCGTGGATCATTGGACTTGAAGCCTAAGGATGGTAGATGTCGTTTAGGGGGGTGTTAGTACACTTCTTCCTCTCTAAATGTACGGCGATGTGTAGAGGGGTATTTTAGTCATTTCACCTGTAGGTCGGAGACTTTGCGAATGCAGCATTGTCCTTGGGGTCAATATTTCCTTATGGTGATATTAGGAAATATTTAAAATGCAAAATACAGCTATTTATATAGCAGGGGTATTTTGGTCATTTTAGCAGCCAAGGCGATGTGTCTTTTTGGTCCTCGGGATAGCCCGTAAGTCCTAAATATTTTTGGGTTGAGGAATTGGTCTCAGTTGAAGATGATTTTATTTTATTTTGTTTTATTTTATTTTATTCAGGAAGTCTAATTTATTATTGGACTGGAATAAAATAAATAAATAAATAAAATAGGAGTTGAGAGAAATTAATTATCTAGTTTATTTGGTTAATTAATTATTCAGGGCCTAGGTCCAGTCTGAATAATTAAGAAATTAACCTGGGCTTAAACTAGGGGAAATAATTAATGTTTAATTATTTATTGGGTTATTTATATAGGCCCAAGAAATAAATAATTAAAGATTAATTATTTTGGTTCATTTGGGCTCATTAATTATTTATTGGGTTTTTTATATAAGCCCAGGAAATAAATAATTAATGTTTATTATTTTGGGCCTTTTGGGTCCAAGAAAAATAATAAATATTTATCTGGCCCAATAGCTTGGACCTTAGGGTTTTTTCCAGATATGGTTAAGAGGAGTTTAGGATTAGGCCAAACTGATTCTCAGGATAACATCCGGGTGTTTTGAAATCCCGGGGATATGTTTATCAGATAACGAGAGACCTAATTTTGTCTAACTAATAAACAACTCTCTGGAAAAAGAAAAACCTTAGTTTTCCCTACCAAAATAGAGACTCACGTCGTCTCTCTCTCTGCTCTCTCTCACGTTTCTTCTTCTTGGTTTCTCCTTGGACTTTGCTAACGAATAGCAGGTAAACCAAGGAGAATTGAGACCGTTTCTCTTTCCCATTGTGTTCACCAACTAGAGGTTAGGCTGAGGAATATCCCGAGAGCTGGAGAGCTAAGCGTTAATGCAAACAAGGCGAAGTCGAAGGCTAGCGGGTGTTCAACCGGAAGCTCCTTCAAGTGTGCAAAGCGAGGCGATTCCAGCCGTTCAATCTGTTCCTACGCAACCTAGGAGGGTTAAGGAACGTAAATGTATGATCTTCACGCTTCCGCATGGCCTCTATGGCTCGCGTTTTATTTTTCTCCAATTTTTTTACGTACAGAGCATGCTCCCCTGTTTCTGCGTTTTCCCTCAATGTGGTATCAGAGCCAGGTTTTGATCAACATAGGGAGCATGGTAGTTAACAAAATGGAGAAGATGATTATACCTATGATCCTTCGCTGTTTTGGTATAGGATAGGCTTGATGTAAGCTTCACCGTTTGAAGCATAGGAGCAGACTGTAAATTTTTGGCTTTGATGTTTTAATCATGTAAACCCAATTTTAATGGGTATAGGCAGTTGTGATTATGTTTTGGATGAGTTTTTTTAAGTAAAAATGTCCAAAGAAGCCAAAGAAGACAGAAAAAATCGAAGAAAAAATGCTCTGCAAGTCGCGCGCGAAACAGAAGAAAAAACGAAGAAGATGCACTGTTCCTAAGCCGTTGAAGCCGAGCCGAGCCGCCACTATTTCTGTGTGAAGAGCTGCGACTGTAGCAATCCAAGCCGAATTCATTTTAAAGGTTGAATTTGAATTGCAATTGATTCCGGGTCGGGCAGCTAATCCGGTAAAACACGCGGGTCGCGTGTAGAGGAGAAGCGGTTCACGGGCGGGCGGGTCACGGCTTGGCGGGTAGGAAGCTTCAGGAGATCTGGTGCGGCTGGTTCACAGCGGCCGCGGTGGACCACATGCCAAATGGGCCCGGATCCGGTGCGGCCGGTGCAGTGGACCTCCAATCAAATTTTTTTTATTTTTTTTTCTTTTTCGTTTTGGGTCCCATACCAGGCGAAGTTAATATTTTTGCAATATTTATATTCTTGGAATATATTTGCATGAAAAATATTAGTAAGGGATTTTAGGATTAAACAAGATCATTAATTAATTAATTAATGTGTTTAATTCTATTATTTGGGCACTTAGGTTTAAAAAATAGAAAAGCATGAAAACGTTTATTGTTTTCTAGCATGCTATTTTTTTTTTATGTACCTATGTGTGCTTTTTCTCAAAGACCAAAGTCTTTGGGAACCTTTTGTTTTGGCAAGGAAAAATATTTTTCTTTAAAATCTAAATGGTTATTTTAATTGGTACAAAAATTAATCCTTAAATATTTTCTCAAAGGATTTAATCCTTGACATAGAAAATATATTGGATTTAGATATTTTTGTAAATTAAAATGGAGAGCCATTTTGTTTTGTTTTGGACTAGAAAAATGATTTTGTCAAAGAAGCTTGAGACCAAAGTCTCTAAAAAGTTTTAATTGGAAATTTTTTGAAATCATTAAGTTTTAACTTAAATAAAATTAGTCCATGGAGGAAATCTCTCAAAGGATATAAGCCTTGACATAGAGATTTTATTGGACTTAGATATTTTATTTTTGAGTTAAGAAAAACTTAATGGAAATTCCAAAAGGATATTTTTCAGAAAAACTTTACTTTAAAAGACTAAGTGGGAGAGGGGTTCCAACAGCCCCACGGCTTCCATCACAGTCCTCATTAGAGATCGTGGATCCCCTCGCATCACCCTGAGAGTGAAACCGTATAGGATGGGGATACCACAAGGATCTAGATCTAATGGAAAGATGTAATTAATAACCCGGGGCACGTACTATGATCGACCAGCCCACGTTGGAGGTTATAGTGCGAGGTATGTCCATAGGAAATGAGAGGAAACGGCCATCCCAAGATGGAGTTATCCTCTAGATCATTACCTAGAAGGGAAATTAATTTGTGGTGGTTAATACACTTAGCTTAGGAAACTGTTAATCTTCCCAAGAAGCTATGTCAGTTTTCCTAAGAGCCAAATTATTTTCAGTGCACAAATTTTATTTTGTTTTCACAAACTAAATTCTTTCTTTTATTTTCGATTTTCAGAAATGGTGGGAGGTTCTTTTAGTCCATTGGCCGTTATTCTCAGGGAGAATAAGCTAACGGGTCCAAACTATGTGGACTGGAAAAAGAACCTGGACGTAATACTCACAGCCGAGGAGTATAAGTATGTCCTTTACGAAACCTGCCCTGTTATCGGGGAAGGTTCCACCGCTGAAGAGCGAGAGGCTGAAAAGGCATGGAAGAAAGCTGACGAAATGGCACGTTGCTATATGTTAGCTTCCATGTCTAATGTGCTCCAGTCAAAACACGAGCACATGGCTTCTGCATATGACATAAGTCAATCGTTGGCAACTATGTTCGCGGACAAGAGCCGGCCCGCAAGGCAGGAGGCTCTTCGAACAATTGTAAACACTAAGATGGCTGAGGGAGCATCAGTCCAAGAGAATATGCTCAAGATGATTGCTGCCTTCGAGGAGGTAGAAATCTTAGGGGCTGTCATTGACCCCGAGAGCCAAGTGGACATGGTTCTCGAATCTCTACCGAGCTCTTTCTCTCAGTTTAAGTTAAACTATAACATGAACAAGTTGAACATGAGTTTAACTGAACTGATGAAGGAGCTCCAGATGGCGGAGAAGGTCATGAAGCCGCAGTCTAAAGCCATGATTGCTAAGGCTACTTCTTCAAGAACTGGGCCTAAGCCCAGAAAGTTTAAGAGGAAGAAGGGGAATGCAGCAGCCCAGCCCAAGAACCAGCCCAAGGACAAACCAAAGGGCAAGTGCTTCAAGTGTGGCAAGAAGGGACACTGAAAAAAGGAGTGTCCAGATCTTCAGGCCAAGGAAAACCCCACAAGTAATGTTTACTATCTAGAGTCCATATCAATGGTAGGATCAACTTCCACTTGGATTGTTGATTCAGGAGCCACTGATCATATCTGTAACTCCTTGCAGGGGTTTAGGAAGATAAGAAGACTCAAGAAGGGCGAACATGGGCTTCGAGTGGGAAATGGAGCACAAGTCTGGGCCCTTGCAATGGGAGAGCTGGATCTCATTTTTTATTGTAATAAGATAGTGGTTTTAAAAGACATTTTATATGTACCTGGTTTTCGTCAGAATTTGATTTCAGTTGCAAAACTTATTAATCAAGGATATTCTGTATCTTTCCATTCTGGTATTTCTATCAGTAGAGATGGAGAAATTTTATGTACTAGGCACATGTATGGAAATTTTTTCTTTTTAAACCCTATTAACAAACAATCAAATAACGCTCAGTCTGAACCTTTAACTAAGAAGAGAAAGACCAATATCAATGATTCATACCTTTGGCATCTAAGGTTGGGTCATATTAACTCAACCAGAATTCATAGGCTAATCCATGATGGGCCTTTGGGCTCATTGAGATTGGAAAGTTGGCCTCAATGTGAATCCTGCTTGATGGGAAAAATGACCAAAAGGTCTTTTACACCAAAGGCGGATAGAGCCAAGGAGGTGTTGAGTCTTGTTCACATTGATGTGTGCGGTCCATTGTCTACACCAGCTAGGGGAGGTTTTGAATACTTCATCACGTTCACGGATGATTGTACGAGGTATGGTTACATTTACCTGATGAGATGCAAGTCTGACTCTTTTGACAAATTCAAAGAGTTTAAGGCTGAAGTGGAGTGTCGGACAGGTAAATTAATCAAAACCTTACGATCGGATCGTGGTGGAGAGTACCTCCTAGGTGAATTCAAGGACTACATGGTACATCATGGGATAGTATCCCAGCTCTTTGCGCCGGGAACCCCCCAGCAGAACGGAGTAGCTGAGAGAAGGAACAGGACGTTGATGGAAATGGTCTGAAGCATGATGTCTCATGCTACTCTTCCAATATCCTTCTGGGGATATGCCCTGGAAACAGCGGCATATATTCTGAACTTGGTGTCTTCCAAGTCAGTACCTAGGACTCCCTATGAGATGTGGACTGGGCGTAAGCCAAGTCTGAATCATCTCAGGATTTGGGGATGTCCAGCTTATGTACTGATCAAGGGAGACAAGTTGGAACCAAGATCAGAATTATGCTATTTTGTTGGGTATCTAAAAGGGACAAAAGGAGGCTACTTTTATCATCCTAAGGAGCAGAAGGTACTAGTCAGTACCAATGCTAGATTCTTGGAAGATGATCAAAGTACTTCCACTAAAGGTTCAACGAGGTTGGAACTTCAGGAGAAGTTATCTACGGAATTAACTTCTTCTGACCCGATTCTGGAACAAGAAGAGGCACAGCCTCAAGAGCCTGTGCAAATAGAGCCTCGTCGTAGTGGGAGAGTGTCTAGGGTTCCGGATAGATGGACTGGAGAAGCTTTTGAGCTGGTCTCCGACCATCAGGAACAAGACCCCGCTAGATACGAGGAGGCTATTGCTGATGACGATGTAAATCTGTGGCATGAAGCAATGAAAGTCGAGATTGAGTCTATGTACCTCAATCAGGTTTGAGATCTTGTAGCTTCACTTGAAGGGATAAAACCCATTGGGTGCAAGTGGGTATACAAAAGGAAGAGAGGAGCGGATGGGAAGGTGGAAACCTTCAAAGCTAGGCTTGTGGCGAAATGGTATACTCAGAAAGAAGGTATCGACTATGAGGAAACCTTTTCCCCGGTAGCCATGCTTAAATCCATCCGCATCCTCCTTGCCATCGCCTGTCACTATGACTACGAGATATGGCAAATGGATGTCAAGACGGCATTCTTGAATGGCCATCTTAGCGAAGACATCTATATGTCCCAACCGGAAGGCTTCATTGCTGAAGGCCAGGAACACATAGTTTGCAAGCTTAAGAAGTCCATTTATGGACTTAAGCAGGCATCAAGAGCATGGAACATTCGTTTTGATGAGACTGTAAAGTCTTATGGTTTTATTCAAAACAAAGATGAACCATGCGTGTACAGGAAACTTGAAGGCATTAATGTGGTTTTTCTTGTCCTGTATGTGGATGGCATTCTACTCATTGGAAATGATGTAGGGACATTGTCATCTACAAAGGTTTGACTGTCTAGTTAATTCAGTATGAAGGACTTGGGAGAAGCCAGCTACATTCTCGGGATTAGGCTTCTTAGAAATAGGAAGCAGAGAATGTTAGGATTACCCCAAGCGATATACATTGACAAGATGCTGGCCAAGTACAGCATGGACTCATGCAAGGGAGCTCTAATCCTTTGCAGACATGGGTTGTCATTTTCTTCGAAGGGCTGTCCTAAGTCTCAAGAAGAAAAGAACAGAATGAGTAGGATTCCCTACGCTTTGGCTGTGGGAAGTCTCATGTACGCTATGCTGTGTACTAGGCCAGATATCTGCTTTGCCGTGGGCTTAGTTAGCAGATATCAGTCAAACCCAGGGGAGGTTCATTGGCAAGCTGTAAAGCATATTCTCAAGTATCTCAAGGGAACGAGAGATTATATGCTGGTTTACAGGGCTGATGATTTGGTTCCTATAGGATCCACAGACTCAGACTTCTAGGCGGATAAGGATGAGAGAAAATCCACTAGTGGATATGTCTTCACCTTGTCTGGAGGAGCAATTTCATGGAGGAGTATCAAGCAATCTTGTATTGTTGACTCAACCATGGAAGCTGAGTATGTGGCAGCTTCGGAAGCGTCCAAGGTAGCAGTTTGGCTCCGGAAGTTCCTTTCAGAACTTGGAGTCGTACCACATATGGACAGGCCGGTTGTGATGTATTGCGACAACACTGGAGCAGTATCGCAATCTAAGGAACCTCGAAGCCACAATAAGGGGAAACACATCAAGAGGAAGTACCATCCGATCCGGGATTTCATCCAGAGACGGGAAGTCATGGTGGAGCATATTACCTCAGATAATAATCTAGCAGACCCATTCACCAAGCCTTTGGTTGAGAGAGTCTTTAAGAGACACTTAGACGCCATAGGGGTGGGCACCTACGGACTTACCTAGTCTTAGAGTGCAAGTGGGAGATTGTTGGATTGTATGCCCTCTTAGACTAGGTTTTTGATGTAAAATCGAATTATTTAATAAAAGAATTTATTTTCAGAAATTATTTGTGAATTTACTTTTTGTTTGTGCACGATTTTCGTTTGAAACAGACCCATTGTGTTTAAATAAGTGATCCATGTGAATGGTGGTCTTTCATAGTAAGGTATGGATCACGGGTTATTTAACACATAAACATTTGTTCTTAACTTATTGATGAGACTGGGAACCTCATCATGTTTAGGTTATTATGTTATGAATTCCAAATGGGGAATGGCTTACCTTTAGCCAGTGGGTAGTCTACTCACTTCATGACATAAGCGTATTTCGAATACGTAGAACAGGACCTGTAGTAGTGGTTTCTCAAAGTACTATATGATAGAAACCTAAACTACTACCGCTACAGCGTGGACTAGTACTCTACGACTTGAGTATGAGTTGGTGGTCTAGCGAAGCTGGAAGCATATACTTTGATTTGCTGTAGTTGAGGTTCTATCGTAGGGCTAATATACTTGTATGTTGGGTATGTGTGACTAGTTAGTTAAGACAGACTTATACAAGATAGTTTCTGCACTATATCACCCCTTGTGGTTGTTCGAATGGTCTAAATTATCCAGGGCCCTGGGAAATATGACTTGGATGTTTGCTTTAGGGTAGCTCCCTTGGAAAGCGGAAACACTCCAGGAAGTCGTGGATCATTCGACTAGAAGCCTAAGGATGGTAGATGTCATTTAGAGGGGGGTTAGTACACTTCTTCCTCTCTAAATGTACGGCGATGTGTAGAGGGGTATTTTAGTCATTTCACCTGTAGGTCGGAGACTTTACGAATGCGCATTGTCCTTGGGGTCAATATTTCCTTATGGTGATATTAGGAAATATTTAAAATGCAAAATACAGCTATTTATATAGCAGGGGTATTTTGGTCATTTTAGCAGCCAAGGCGATGTGTCTTTTTGGTCCTCGGGATAGCCCGTAAGTCCTAACTATTTTTGGGTTGAGGAATTGGTCTCAGTTGAAGAGGATTTTATTTTATTTTATTTTATTTTATTTTATTCAGGAAGTCTAATTTATTATTGGACTGGAATAAAATAAAAAAATAAATAAAATAGGAGTTGAGAGAAATTAATTATCTAGTTTATTTGGTTAATTAATTATTCAGGGCCTAGGTCCGACTCGAATAATTAAGAAATTAACTCTGGGCTTAAACTAGGGGAAATAATTAATGTTTAATTATTTATTGGGTTATTTATATAGGCCCAAGAAATAAATAATTAAAGATTAATTATTTTGGTTCATTTGGGCTCATTAATTATTTATTGGGTTTTTTATATAAGCCCAGGAAATAAATAATTAATGTTTATTATTTTGGGCCTTTTGGGTCCAAGAAAAATAATAAATATTTATCTGCCCAATAGCTTGGACCTTAGGGTTTTTTCCAGATATGGTTAAGAGGAGTTTAGGGTTAGGCCAAACTGATTCTCAGGATAACATCCGGGTGTTTTGAAATCCCGGGGATATGTTTATCAGATAACGAGAGACCTAATTTTGGCTAACTAATAAACAACTATCTGGAAAAAGAAAAACCTTAGTTTTCCCTACCAAAACAGAAACTCACGTCGTCTCTCTCTCTCTGCTCTCTCTCACGTTTCTTCTTCTTAGTTTCTCCTTGGACTTTGCTAACGAATAGCAGGTAAACCAAGGAGAATTGAGACCGTTTCTCTTTCCCATTGTGTTCACCAACTAGAGGTTAGGCTGAGGAATATCCCGAGAGCTGGAGAGCTAAGCGTTAATGCAAACAAGGTGAAGTCGAAGGCTAGCGGGTGTTCAACCGGAAGCTCCTTCAAGTGTGCAAAGCGAGGCGGTTCCAGCCGTTTAATCTGTTCCTACACAACCTAGGAGGGTTAAGGAACGCAAAGGTATGATCTTCACACTTCCGCATGGCCTCTATGGCTCGCGTTTTATTTTTCTCCAATTTTTTTACGTACAGAGCATGCTCCCCTGTTTCTGCGTTTTCCCTCAATTCTTACTAGTGTTAGTACTTGATTAGTCCCTTGTCGTAGTATTAATGAGATAGGACATCATTAATGCGTTAAGACTAGCATATGTTAAACTTCCTGATTTGATCAAGTGGTGTTTCTCATATCCGTGAGTATTGAGATACTCAAAGTTAACACATAGATGCTTGTTAATAGAATGAGTACATTGATGACCTAACTATGAGATAATCATATAAATAACTATTTAGTGCTAATGATCAATCTTAATATAACAAACGTGTAAGTATCCTTAGACTTGAGATCTCCAAGGTACTTTGTTTGCTGAGCATTGTGCTTTGATTCCAATCTTTGGAGCTAGATCGAGGGTCGTCTATGGGATGGATATTGGATACATTGTAAGGTAAATGAAAGTAGTTGAGAGGATTAATAAGGGATTCACCACTCTTAATAGTAGGGGCAAATATCTCACGGCTACTTGTAGGAATTACTACTCGAGAAGTTCTTGGCCAAGGCGACTATGTATTGGAAACAATTCCAATTGATACACATTTAGAATAGTGGGTTCCTGGTACAAGTACTATTATATTCGGGCTAGAATTAATATATTCTGGAGGGAATTGGCACTAATTCCGTACTTTAAATTGAATGAGATATTGTATGGTGAAAGGAGTTAATTGCACTATAGTTTGTTATTGAAGGGTTCATGTCAAGCCACTTGACTTCCTAGACTCTTGGGTAGTCATGATATATTGCTAGATACTGCTCATGATCTGGGAATATGGGTTTATTAATTGATGAATTAATAAACTAATCCTTATTAGAATTAATATAATTAATTCTAATTAATTATGGATTATTAATTTCAAAGACTTTTGAATTAATTCATGTTCACTACCAATTAACTGGGAAACCTAATAGGTCACACGCAATAGAGGATTATACACTCAAGATGTTATTTGATAATGTAGTGGGGTTAATTGCGAGAAAGAGAAGTAGTTGTGGCCAAATTATAATTAGTTATAATTTCTGGGCCAAATTATAATTGTGAGAACTTGATATTTCTAATTATAATTAGAGAATTCTAATTGTTTTAGAATCCTAAGATGAAGGGCTTTTTGTTCTTTTTTTAGTGATATATGTGAGATATGCACCAAACCGAATTGGAGTGTGATTCACAAAAAACCTTTCTATTCTTCTTCTTCTTCTTCTTCTTCTCTCTCTCTCTCTCTCTCTCTCTCTCTCTCTCTCTCTCTCTCTCGTGGTTCTTCAGCAAACAAGAAAGAAAATTCCTAGCTGCCATTCTTATTTTCTGCTAGCACAGAAAATCTTGGTACTTGATTGTGATCCTCCGTGTGGATTTCTATTAGAGATAATCACACATTGTGATTGTAGTGACTAGACATTCGACTCTCGTGGTGTTTGATCAAGAGGATTGTTGGATCGTGCCTCAGACGAGAAAAGGACAATTTTAACTATAGAGACTCACTAGAAAGGTGATCTTCTTCTCTTTATGTCTTGTTTTCCACACGTATGCGGATACTAGGATGGTATCTTGTTCTTATTTTTCTGTTGCGCTATATATGATATGCATGAGATACCTTACAGTGTTCAACCCTCCCTTAGAATTGTGATGGGAGAATGCTAAGCATATTTTAACTCGGGAAAGTAGACACATGTTCATCTAACTATTTCTTAGGCATTTGTTAATACTAACCCTGTTTTCCTTGTTTTTGCCATTTCTGAGTTTTTGTAAGATGGGGATGATAACCTAGGAAACCTGGCTCTTTATGAGGTACATATATTGTATACTTCCCATCTTTCCCATGGATGTAAGTTGTGAAGGTTGTAACAACTAGCCGAGTGAAAACTAATGGCCGATCATCTAACCTTTAGAACGTTGTTCTTTCCCCTTCCAAGGCTTTGGACTGTTCCTCGATGACAAAATCTTCTGGCTTATGCTCCGCATCTTCCTTGCACATCTGTACCATACTTGTATTAACCGCTGGGAAGGGGTTTGTATTGACTAGAGTTTTTTCACGTTTGTCAGCAAATCTCACCCTTCCTTCTTGCAAAGCCTCCTGAATTATGTTCCTAAAAACAACACAGCTATTTGTATTATGAGAAAATAAATTATACCACTTATAGTATTTCTTGCCCTATAGCTCCTTTGGACTTGGGACTTTGTGCCTAAGAGGTACACAGATATATTTGGCCTTGACCATCTGATCGAAGATTTGCTCGGCCTTTGATACGTGGAATGTATAAGTGGATGGACCCGCTAGAGAAACCTCCTCCTTCCTTTTACTAGGTCTTAAAAAAGTATAAGTGTAAGATGCACCTTTTACTAGCTTTGCCACCATCACCTCCAACAGTTGTTCCTCCTCCCTGTCCGTAACATCGTCCACAATTTATATCATGGTTTGCCCATGAGAGAACTTAATAGACCGCCTCTTCTTTCTCTCTCTCTCTCTCTCCTTTTTTTTTTATCATTTCCTCTATTCTGACAGCTTAAGACAATAAGCAAGATAAATCAGAAAAGTTTGAAGAATGAGACATTCATTGAGTTGCAGATGCATTCTACTGATGGCTATTCTGGCACAATCCATTTTTGGCAATTGAGTGGTGCATTTAGCCTTAACCTGTTGAAAATGCTTAATGAACTCTGTCACTCCTTTGAATGATTTTTGCTTGACTACCAGGAGATCTGCTATGAAAACCTCAGGTGTCAGTTTGAAGAAATGCACATAAAAAATTCGTTCCATATCTGCCCATGAATACACAAAACTGGGCATTAGATTTGCATACCAAATAAATGTTGCCCCTGTTAAAAATGAAGAAAATAATTGCAACTTATAACAGTCACTATTTCTGAACTCCCCATATTGCGCCGTAAACCTCCCTATATATTCTATGGTTAACTTGTTGTTCTCTCTAGAGGATGTGGAGAACTTAGGTAACTTAAATCCTCGCGGTAGCGTTGCCATAAATCCATCTATTCTAGATATGGCTTTTGATAAACTAGCCGTTCCCTGATTTGTCGACGCAATGCTTCCATCGTTGCATTAACATTGGCTAATGGTGCTAGCTATTGATTCTGTATAGGGAGACTTAGCATAACTGGTCGAGAAACCTTTTCTGGAAATAAGGCCATCTCAGGGTATCCTACTCCTTGCATTGAATAAGCTATCGCTGTGGCAAGATACGTGGAAGGGACAGTTGTAGCGTAGTTTTGTGGCCCTCCATAAGGGGAACAAAAACTCCTGTTGGGAGCTGTCATCTAGTCGTAAGATACCTACACCCCCATTGGTGCATGGACCCCCGTGACCGGGTATGGTGGGGTTCTCCCTAGGAAAGGCTCTGCAGGAGCCATGCCTTGTACAGTTAATCCTAAACTCCCTTGGTGCCTCCCAGGCATCAGCAATAACTGCTCCCAGCACAACAATTATACTGACTCATAGAACGATGCACCAATGGTCGAGGCAGGAGGGTACATAACTGCCTAAGTTATCCTGTGAGCATTTTTTCCACTTTTTAAAATTATGGAGCTTGTTCTGAAGTAGTGGCCGGAACACTGTGGCAAACTGGGGAATAAGGCTCTGAATGAGTTTACCTGTATATTGCTTCATGGCCTGTCATATGGCAGTTAAAGACGTAGGTGTCAATTGAGACACCTGGGGGAAAGACGAGAATTGTGCTCCCTGTTGCTCAGGGAGGGTAACTTGAGCATTATTGGACGTCGTCGCTGTAGGATCAAAAGCTCTCTATAAAGCCCAAACTATAGGCTGATCGGCGGAATCCAATAAAGGCCCTGAGGACTGCTACGGAGGATTTAACATAATAAGTCTTGAACGTAGTTGCATGCAATAACTACCTTTGGTCCCACCGAGCATGCCAATTTATGTTACCTTACAAAAGGGGAGATGATGAGACTAGCAATCGACTACTCTCCTAATGAACCTAAACAGTCCGATGAAAAGATGAATTTATGAGTTGGACCTTTTAAAAGACGTGGGTTCCTTGAACTTACTATAAAAAGGGTCTAAAAAAATAGGAATATTTCATGCAGAAGCCAATTAGGACTGAAATTTGTGTATTTTGATTGATCTTGATAAAAAGAACGAATACAAAAATATTGGAATTTGAAATCAAAGTAAAATGAAAACAGAAAGCTAGTAATAAAGGAATAAGGAAAAACTTATAAAAACTTAAACAAAGCTGTAAAGAAAGATAAAGACGAAGAAAATGTAGAAAAAGGAATTGAAAATTGGAAAATTGATAGTCTTGTAGATGTATTTGTTGGTGTCCCTCGTTCTGGGAATCCTTGCCCATTTTATACTTGCTGTGGCGTGGTTGCCGACTATTTGAACGTGGAGAAAATCTCGTTTCATGGCTTGTCCTTGGCGGTTAGAAATAGTAGTATTTTGCCGATCGTGCTGAGTTATGGGGGTGATGACTCATCAACTCTTGGTTCCGATGATGACCGGGTACATCGGCTGAAGAATTTCTTGACGTCATCATCAACTCAGCAAAATTCATATCGGCTTCAACTCAAAGTTACCATTGTAATGGCTTGGCTAAAGTTGACATCAACACTCATCTAAACATCACATAATCATTTGATTTTTAGACATAAGCAACTCAGTACTTTCACTTTTAAACAACACAAAATCAACAACTATGAATAACAATTTCATTTTCTTGAACAACTAAACCATTTGCTATCTTATTTCCTTCTTCCATCTTTGCAACCATGAACAACTCTTTACTATCTTCCAAAAACCTCAAACATCATATAAAATACATCATACATGCCTCCAAATGCACTGCCATACACCCCAAAACATAGATATTTTCCAAACATAAGTCATAATTTACATGAAATTTTTCATAAAATTATCACCAAAATAATCCTTGCAATGTATGCTACAACTTTAATTCATGAAGTATAGCTTCTTACCTTGTTTGTTGAATTCTCCAAGCTTGAAGTGTCCCAAGTGCTCCTCTCTCTCTCTCTCTCTCTCCTTTTTCTTCCTATTTTCTTCCTATTTTCTCTAGCTTTTTCTTCATTTTCTCTTATTTTTCCTTTCTTCTCTTTTTATTCTTGTGGCTGTCCAGTTTCTTAGCTATTTTACAACCTCTCCTATTGCCATTCATGGTGACATAAAGTCACATGATCAATTGTTTAATTGGTTGGTCAAAAGCTTCTCTCAAAAGCTTTACAAAATCTTACTAAATAAGCTTTATGAAAAGTGCTTATAAAATTCATTTCAACCAATCAAATAAAAACATTTGGTCTCAAACATCCAATCAATAAATAACACCTAATCTCAACAGCCAATCTTGAAATGCCACTTGTCCTCTTTTGACAAAATTACCCTTTTCCTCAGGAAATAACTAAAATTCGGACCAATATACATTTCAATAAAAAAATATTTATTTCACCAATAGAATCTACAAATTTTACTGAGTTCAATGGTGGGAGTCAAAGTTCTCAATTCTTTCTCGAATCTATTCAATTTGTGGTCCAAATCCCATTGTGGTCAAAATTACGATTATACCCCTAAAAATTCAAATTACAGCAAATTGTTCGTCTCATCGTACTAATCAACTTTTGTTCTGGGCTTATACTAAAATTCTCACTTTGTACAAAGTAGTCACCAACTGAAATACAACGGTACGGGTAGAACAATCTCAAAATTCCATCTGCATCCCTATAATTTCAAATTTTCAATAATGCCCCTAAATATTTTTATCGTACCAATACGTTTATCTCATTAGATTGATCATTTATTATTCTGGTCACTTATACAAATTCTCATTCTATACAATGTAGTAGCTATTTAAAGTACAAAAGTGAGGGTTATTACATCCGATGCTCGCTTGCTTACCTTACCTTTTGCCGGCTCTCTTCTATTGTTGTCTGTTCTTTATTCTTTATAGGATGTAAATCACTTTATAGGTGTTCCAATGATTACAAAATTCAAGAAAACTAAATAAAAAAACACAAATGCCTCGAAACTCAAGCTTACACAAAATCTACCACAACAATTAAAACAGATACCTATGCCTATACTTGCACTCACGAGGAGTACACAAAATCTACCCATATAAAAAACCACGAAGAATCACAGGGGTCCATAAAATATTAAGTCTTTCCATTTTTGTTACCCTAAGCATGCTCCTAGGTTTTCCAAAAACCAAATGCTCTTATACCACTTGAAAGGATCGTAGTACCAATTAGAGCGAAAAACACAACAGAAGTTTTTAAAAATTTTACCTTTTCTCTTTAGCTTAACCAAGGAATGCTTAGGTTGCGTCTAAACAGATAGTTGTGCATATTACTGGACCTCATCTGTTCTCCTTGAAGACTCTAGCTCGAATCCCACCTATCTTTTACTCCAACGCATTAAGCTTTAAACTTTCCGTCTTTTAGAGTATGATCCTACCTAATATTTTTTGGTGAAAGCCTAGGGTTAGGATCCTAGTCAATTTCTTGACTCACTGCTACAAAGTATAATTAAGAAAATCTTTCTTTTCAATTTCTATTAACTAGAAATCAAGAGAACCTACTCTCTACAAGAAAGCTGCAAGCTTTTCTATGGAGAAAAGAGAGAGATACGAAAGGAGGAGGACGAGACGACCAATTTGAGTAAAAGAAATCCTTAGGGTTCATCTTGAATGAACTAATTCAATGTCTATATCACTGGATACAATAAAATATTATTTATATCAAACCAAAAACCCCACATCCCTTAAAGGCCAAGTAGCTTATCTCTAGTTTCGTAGTATTCCCAATTATTTTTTGTTATGTTGTACTATATATGCATCTTTATTTGTATGTTATGTATTCCAATATAAAAATGCAAGTAGGAAGAAAAGGTAGGTTGTTCAATGCACCTATCAAACTAAGGAGAAAAAAGGTTTGGAAATGCAAAATGCATATCCAACAGTGAAAAAACTATGTATGATGAAAAGAAAAAGAAGAAAGTAAAAATGCAAAGGATGTATAAAAGTACTCAAGTCAAATCATTATAAATGCATTCTTTTGTAGAAAAACTGATAGAAAAATGAGAGGCTCCTGCTTTGCTACAACAAGTTGTAATACAATATTGTATTGTAAAGTTGTAATGTAATATTGTAACATGATGTAACATTTGTAATATTTGTAAGTTACGAGATTGGAGTAAGTTAGTTAATCCTAACTTATATAAATCATGTTGTTTATATTCTCGATCCAAGGGGTATAGTGAATCACATGAACTTGATATAAACTTATTTAATTTAATTTCAAGAGCCTTAGTTGTGTCTAGCTTAATGTGTGGGCTTATATGGGATTAACTTGGATAGATAAGTGTTGAGATGAATTCTCAGGTGAAAGAAAAAATAATGTCACTATCATGTTGATTTGTTCTTGTTAATTTTCCCAATATACTCTGATTAAAGTCATTCCCTTTACTTGTAAACTATCTGTTTGTTTATGAATAAATGTGTTTTGCTTGAGAACAAGCAAAGGTTCAAGTGTAAGGGTGTAATGAGTGCTCATCATGTATACATTTTCTATGTTACTTTTGCCTTATTTGTTGAGAAATCTTATTTAGATGACTACTTATGTAACACCCTGCTACCTAGGCCCGCCAGGGTCGGAGATGTCGCCCCGTCCAAAGGACAAGGGGTCTTTATAACTAAGTCACACAAATGAAATAGCGGAATATAAATGATACTTGAACTTAAAATTTATTACATCCCAAAATAAATATCAATCCAAGAATAAATCCCAAAATACCAAAAACAAATCCGTAATAAAATTTATCCACTCTCATCTCCCCAAAAATTACACAAAAATAAATCATCAGAAAATCTTCCAAAGTAAGCATAATCTAGCTACTCATTCCCACAGCAGGATCGACCTGAAATCATGGTAAAATGGTGGTGAGACAAAAATCTCAGTAAGTCTGTGTGTGATTTGGGTGTTCAGTGAAATCAGTTCGTGGATGCAAAGTATGAAATCTTTACAAAAGAATTGCTGGCAAGCAATAAACATTAGTCAAAAGCAAGAGTGGTGTTTTGGCTTTTCCAAGTATACATAATCAATAAAATCAACCACTCGAAATAAATGATTATGGGTTACCACACGTTGGACCCCATAACCGGTCAGAATGCCGACACTTTATGCAAACTAACAATAGGTAGGTGATCGGCCTATCGGGCAAGATACTCCTCCTTTTCTATACCCAACAACAACTGGGTGTCCATTCCGGTAAAACACAGTCACTTGACTGAAATAAAACAAACTGCTAGTTCGGACCGGCACGACCTACTGGACTGACATCTCATCTGGGAAGGACTCACCCCTCAGAGGTGGCTACCTACTGAGAGACTTACCCTAACCCTTCGAAGACTAGCCCTAGTAGCCCACCCTTATTGAGTACTCAACGTAACGTATCCCACTTGGGAAAAATGAACAAAACACAGTTCCACTTGAACATGGCAATTAAGGGTTTCCAAAATCTTTGTCAAAAATAGTTTTAGAAAGAGTTTTGAGTTTGAGTAAATCTGTCTATTAATTTTCAAATGAATCATTTATCGGAAATAAAACAGGAGACAACCCTCAATTGCCTTTACAAAAATGAGTGTCCATGCACTCTACATTTGGCTTGCCATAATTTAACACTTTTCATTAATTAGGTTTTATGCAGAAGCTTACCTGATCCTCACTCACAACAATAGGTCTCCAACAGCTGACCTAACCCTGCATGGCAAAAACAAACCACAATCAATCTCAAGCCACAATGCACTTCCTCAATTTTAAATTAACTCCACTCACTACTATCATAATCCTAGTGTCCCAAGCTTTAAGGCCAAACAACAAGTAAATAGGTTTATAAGCTAAGGGTAATTTGATATTTAAAATAATTACTATTTTGGGAAATAAGTACTAATAAGTTAAAGGTTTAAATATTGCTAAAAAAATTTAGAGTTTATTTGATGAAGAGTCTTAGGTGGTTTTTAGGAAAAAAAAATAATTTATTAATAATTTAGTTGTCAGAAAATAATTGATAACCAAAGTTAGTTGAAAATGAATTTTAATGAGTCTTGCTTGAAAATAATAAATAAGTTTTAATAGGCTTCGATTAAAAGATAATAATTAAATTTATAATAATAAGTATTTTACTAATTATGATTATTTCCATAAAAGGCTTTAGTTGTTTCATTACTTTATATAATATCTATATATTTTATTTTTAGTAATAGCTATTATTTATTTGACTAAAATATCCTTAATATATATATATATAATAATCCAATTCTACCATTCCTAGGGTTTTTTCGAAATTACTAGCCAAAAATCATAATATTAAATATTTTATTTGAAGAAATAAAATTTAGCTTCGGGACAACTTGGTCATGATCATATTTCCATGGCTATTCATAATCATGAACATATACAATCCTTCAATTCATCAAATCATCCAAATCATGCATACAAACATAGATCTAAATTTATCAAGACATGATCTAACCTCTACTAGCATAAATATGATAATGGCTTCAATAATTCAACATGAATATAAATCCTATTCACCAAAGGTGACATAATCTCTAGCATACTTCACCACAAATACTACATATGACATGGTAACATGCATCAAACCTCAAATCATCATACAATCAACCAGGATAATCCTTCCATGCATAAATCTCATCTCCTTCACAATCATACATATATTCATGCTTCAATCTCAACAATACATACTCAAATCCTATTACAATCCACCTTCTATCATCATCATCCTAGAGATATGAATCTAGAGTTTAAAAGAAAGATTGAAGGGATTTACTTGGTTAATGAATACCCTGAAGGAGTTTAGAATGGATCTCAAGTCCTAGATCCCTAAAATCATCCAAGGAAGATGGAGGAAGCATGGCCATAGAAGAAGAAGCCATCCGGCCAAGAGAGAGAGTTTCGGTCATGAGAGAGAGAGAGAGAGAGAGAGAGAGAGAGAGATAGAGAGAGAGAGAGAGACTATTAGCATGTTTATTCATATATATTTTCACTAGAGATCAAAATTGGAGAAGATGATGTTGTTAGAACAAACCTACCTTGAAGGTGTTCTTGAACCTTCATAGAATTTTCTGGTTTTGATCCGAACTAGTGAGTTGGTTTATGGAGTTTGATGTTAAGAATGGTGTTGATGGACTCACGGCAATGAGTAGGTCAAATCTGGAGATTTTAGGGAAGGTTTGAAGTGGCTTAGAGGGGTATTAGGTGAAAGGAAGAAGTAGGCGTTCTTGGTGTATTGCGTGTGTTCTTAAAGGTTGAAGGAATTTGAGAAAATTTGATTTGCAGCTGCCGAAATTCTGTGAGAACTAGGGTTGCTGAATTTTTTGTAGGGTTTATGAAGATGGTTCTCTAATTTGGAAGGGAAAAGGAAAGGCTAGTTGTTAAAATCCTTGAAGAATATTTTTAGGAAGTAAATTTGGAAACTAAATATCCTAGAGTATCTTGTTTATTGGAGAGCTTTGGAAGTCTGCCATGGCCGGTGGGATGAAAGTTGGTTTAAGGTAGCTTATGGTGGTCGAAAACAAGGTGCATAATGGTGGAGAAAAATTCTGGTTATTTGAGGGATACATTATGGAAGGTTGCTAAACTATGGTGGTTTGAAATTTGGGAATCAATCAAGCATGAATGTAGGGATTTGTTGGAGAGATTTTCAGGCAACCATGTCTGAATTTTGTGCAGAAGCTTAAGGGGAATAATGGAGCTCAGTTACTGGAGGTTTAAGGGAAGTTTATGTAGAACAAGGATGGTGTTTCAGCTAGAAGAGAATTAGGAAACAAAGCTGGACAGTAGACTGCACCGAATTTTCGCTGAGCTGAAATTCCTGGACAGTTTTTCGGCTGCCATTTTCCAGCCAACTTGTAGAGAGTTTGAAGGGGAATTTTAGGGGCTTTCAAGGCTGGTTTCCAGTCTTCTTCATGGAGGAAAAACATGGCTAAGGTGCTGAACAAAATCTGGAAGAAAACAGCTTGGTATTGGACTCTCAAAGTTACGATTTGTACAGGAATTTTTCCTGGTTTCGCTCCATCTTTGGGCAGTCCGAAAATGGCCAAGAAATTTAGGTTGTAAGCTGATCCAAAAGATCATTTTTCTAGCAGCATTTGGGAAGGAATGTTAGCTAAGAATCTTGACACCTTGAAGGCACAATAAGCTGAAAAATTTCAGCTCATTCCAAGAAGGAAGATAAACCTAGCTAGAGTGAATTTTTAGCAAGTTCACTAGAGGGTTTTATCCTCTTGGAATCTCCTACAACTCTTCCACATTTTCAGACCATAAGAAGTCTTTCACTAAGACATTTTGATCCTACAAAGCCACAGCACTTTACTGAAATTTTTGGAAAGAAAATGGCTAGACAACTTGATCAAACTAAAGAGTTGAGAAATAAGGAAAATCAAAGATCAAGGAAAAATGAATTCCTCTTAGGAAATTCGAGTAGAGCAATGGAGTAGAATGAAGATACTCCTAACATGTCTCTCTTAGGACAACATCACTACCCTACTCTAAGCACATAAAGCCGAAATTATTACTTCCCAAGCAAAAATAAAATTTAACTAAGTTAAAGCTCCTATGATGGAATTTGAACCCAAGACCTCAAGAATTAATTTCCAAAGCTCTAACCACTACACTATAACAACTTTTGTTCTTATTTTCCCTCAAAAAGAAATATTTTCTATTCAATCCTCAAGCTATCATCCTATTTTCACCTCAAACAGAAATTACTATTTAGCCCTTCTCACTCAATACTCACCAACAAGCCTCCAAGATAATAAAACTCAAATCCAAAGCATAGAAAATCATTTAAAAATATATTTAAACATGCAATAAATTATGATATGCATCCCAACCCCCTTACTCTAAGGTTGGTTTTGACTAGGGTTTCACAACTTAGCCTACCTTTTTCACCTTATTTTATATAGGCATAATTGAAAGATCATTTGAGGAAGAATAAGGGTGAAAAATGTTGAAAATTGAAGCGAACATTCACTTTTAGAAGAAGTCTAGTCGGTCTAGCCTAGGCTACCTAGGTTACTTGAGGCTTAGCCACCTAGTCTCTTGAGTTTGAAAAAATATATATTGCCTAGGTCGTCTAGGACGCTTGAGGCAGGGCTGCCTATTAGTGCAAAAAGCCCCTATTTGTCAAATTTTCTGATTTTTTAAGATGAGCCTATAAATACAACATTATAAGCCTAAGAACACATCCTAAGGTGGCTAGTAACCTAGAGATCCCTTAAAGAACTTCAATAAACACCAAGGAAAAAAGGATGAAGGTGAATCATTAGAGAAGATGAAAGGAGTTGTGGAAGAGATACATGGAAGTAGAAGGGATATTGCTTGTTTATGAGTATATTTCTTCCTTTTCTTTGTATCTATATTGATAATATTAATACTTATGTTTTTAATTGTACTTGAGGGATGAACCCTAGTTCTATGTTCTTGGATTGATTTGCTATTTTGATTTATTGAATTCCTATTCATAGTATTTGTTTACTTAGGCATTATTGTATTGGATTAATTATTTGGGATTAGTTGATTTTTTTGTAATTGATTGGTTCTCTTCCAATGATTTCGAGAGATGGGGTTAGAAGTTGAACACCAGATTGATTAGTTCAATATCTGTTTTTCTTTAATTAACTCGAGAAAGAGGTTGAACAATCAGAATATGGTAATTATGGAGTTTTCAAAGTTACCTAGGAATAAGGACATTAGGGCATTTGGGTACTTTTGATAATTAGGTTGTACTTAATTCTTCATTGGGTTCATTGGTTGTATAGAGATATTGACTAATTATTCTTGGAAATAAGGATTTCATAACTCAGAAGAGAGTGCAATTTACATTAGAGACTTATACCCGTGCTTGAATTGGAATTTATAAAGTTGAATGGTACATTCTTTACTTGAATAGATTTGAGAGATTTCTTCTTTTACATTGCCTTTCCCTCTATTCTCACTCCTTGATGATCTTTTTGACTTTTCTTGTGTGGATTCGATGTATTCTTTATTGTAGTGATTTACTTATTTTATCCTTTTTATTTGGTTAGCTAAATAATGAGATTAAAGTAAACTAGTGGCAATTGCAAAATTTCTACGGATTCGATACTTGCTATTCCTATACTATGTGATGGGTATACTTATCTAATTATGTGGTTTTAATGTTTGGCATTTTAATTATACTTGATTATTTGTGGCCTTCGTTATTAATATTTCCAACACTAAAACACACACAATATAGACTGTGTTCTTAACCTCTAGCAATGAACCCCTCTACTTAGGACGAATAGATGCTTTTACTAAGATTATCATTAAGGAAGGTAGTCTTAATAGCTATTTATCATATTTCATAATATAACGACAAATGATGGCTAGGAGAACCCTGATAGATTTAAGTATGGCTACCGGTGAAAACGTTTTCTCATAATCGATCCCTTATTTTTGAGTGAACGATTTTGCCACCAACCTTACTTTGATTGTTTCAACCGTTCTATCTATTCTTATTTTCCCCTTGTATAACCACTTACACCCTATATCCAATACGTAGTAGCGGTATTCGTTGCTTATCCTCGCCGAATGGGAGCAGAGAATGTATTTACAGAGCCATAGCCATAGAAAGGTGGCATGTTCTTGCTCTGATGAAACGCCTCCTACGCCTCTTTGGGCAGCCATGAAATTACCATAGGAGGTAGTAGCTTTGTCCAGGTGGGCTTTAACGGTGAGCAAACTCCTGTCATCATGAAGGCTATGATTCTCATCCCCATTACATCAGAAGCCTAGAATAGTGCAAATGTCCAAGATAGTTGGGAAAAACTTCTCGTAGGGGAATATGAAGTCATTGATTACCAAAGACCAAAATGGCAGAACAGCAGCAAACAGGTTGCGGTCAAATGCCATGTCAAAGTCAAACATCATAATGGCATCGCGTATGCCCCAGTGATCCCAAAGGGTGCCGAAAGTAGTATTGCAGTGATCACGCCACGCTCTATAATTCTTCAAGGGACACGGCTAATAATGGAAGGAAAATGGCAGACTGGCCATAGAAAATTCATTCCAATTTAACGAAAGGACAAAACCCTCCAGATAGGCAAACCGTAAATGATCGGTGGTGACTTTTATCGGCAGTAGCCGAGGACCCAAGACATTTAAGTTAGTCTTGGCTTGAATCCAAGCCATGGGGGTATGATCAATTGGAGTGGACATGGAAACTCAGAGATTGTTAATCAAAGAAGTATAGGGAATATTGTAGAAATTTACAAGAAAGATAAAAGTGTAATCGAGATACAGTTTTCTCAGAAGAAGGATTTCGTATCGGTGAAGGAGGAGCAATGGGGACTATGGCTATTTAAAGTGAAATTTAAAGACTAGCCATTCGTGGGCTGTTGGATATCTCTCGCATATCATATATGGCACAACGGACAAATAAGAACGATATACCACCCCAGGATTTGCATATATGTGGAAAACAAGACATAAAGAGAACAAAGGTAATAGTTTTTTACCTTTCTTTGATCACGTGGAAAACAAAATTTTCCTTCTTCAAATCGAAGCGCGATCCAGCAATTATCTTAATCGAACACCACGAGAATTGAACGTCCAACCACTATAATCACATTGTGTGATTATCTCTAATAGAAATCCACACAGAGGATACACTCAAGTACCAAAATTTCCTGTGCTAGCAGAAAAATAATGTAGGCTAGGGTTTTGATCAAGATCAATGAGAGAGAGAAAGAGAAGAGAATGTCGTGTGTTGCTCGGGTTGGAGTTGTTTCGTGTCTTACACTTATCTAGGGTTTTGTGTGTATATCCTATATAACACGAAAATCCTACTGAAAAATCCTCTATCTAAGAATTCTAAAACAATTAGAATTCCCTAATTGTAATTGGAAACATCAAGTTCTCACAATTACAATTTGGACCATAAATTATAACTAATTATAATTTGGCCACAACAACTTCTCTTTCTCGTAATTAACCCCACTATGTTATCAAATAACATTTTTAAGTATATGATCCACTATTATGTGTGACCTATTAGGTTTCCCAGTCAATTACTAGTGAACACGAATTAATCCAAACGTCTTTGAGATTAATAATCCATAATTAATTATAATTAATCATATTGATTCGAATCATGATTGGTTTATTAATTTATCAATTAGTAAACTCATATTCCCAGATCATGAACGGTATCTAGCAACACATCATGACCACCCAAGAATCCAGGAAGTCAAGTGGCTTGACATGAACCCTTCAATAACAAACTACAATACAATTAACTCCTTTCACCATACAATATCTCATTCGGTTTGGAGTACGAAATTAGTGCCAACTCCCTCCAGAATATATTAATTCTAGCCCAAATATAATAGTGCTTGTACCAGGAACCCACTACTCTAGATGTGCATCAATTGAAATTGTTTCCAATGCACAGTCGCCTTGGCCAAAGACTTCTCAAGTAGTAATTCCTGCAACTGGTCGTGAGATATTCATGCTGGGTATCTCATGCGTATCATATACGACACTACGAAAAATAAAATGAGATACCAACCCGGGACCCACATATGTGTGGAAAACAAGATATAAGGAGAACAAAGGTAACAACCTTTTAGCTTTCTTTGATTGTGTGGAAAATAAAATTTTCCTTCTTTAAGTCGGGACGTGATCCAGTAATCCTCTTGATCAAACACCACGAGAGTTTTAACATCTAACCACTATAATCACAGTGTGTGATTATCTCTAACAGTAATCCACACAGAGGATACATTCAAGTACGAAATTTTTTGTACTAGCAGAAAAAACTAAGTAGTAGCTAGGGCTTGATCAATATCAACAAGAGAAAGATAGAGAAGAGAGAGCTTTCGTGGCTATTGTTTTCGTGTCAATGCCCTACATTAGGGTTTCGTGCATATATGTATTATATGTCATGAAAGTCCACTAAAAATATGGAATTCTAAAACAATTAGAATTCCCTAATTGTAATTGGAAACATCAAGTTGTCACAATTACTATTTGGACAATGAATTATAACCAATTATAATTTAGCCACAACTCCTTCTATTTCTCTCAATTAACCCCACTATGTTATCAAATAACATCTTGAGTATATAATCCTTTATTGTGTGTGACCTATTAGGTTTCTCAGTCAATTGGTAGAGAACATGAATTAATCCAAACATCTTTAAGATTAAAAATCCACAATTAATTAGAACTAATCATATTATTCTAATCAGGATTGGTTTATTAATTTATCAATTAATAAACCCATATTCCTAGATCATGAACGGTATCTAGCAACACATCATGACCACCTAAGAGTTTAGGAAGTCAAGTGGCTTGACATGAACCCTTCAATAACAAACTACAGTGCAATTAACTCCTTTCACCATATAATATCTCATTCAGTTTGGAGTACAGAATTAGTGTCAACTCCCTCCAGAATATAATTCTGGCCCGAATACAATAGTACTTGTACCAAAAACCCACTACTCTAGATGTGTATCAATTGGAAATATTTTCAATACACAATCGCCTTGGCCAAGGACTTCTTGAGTAGTAATTCCTACAAGTGGCCCTGAGATATTCGCCCCTACTATTTGGAGTGATGAATTCTTTATTGACCCTCTTAACTACTTTCGTTTACCTCACAATGTACTCAATATCCATCCCATAAATGGCCCTCAATCGAGCTCCAGAGATTAGAATCAAAGTACAATGCTCAGCATACAAAGTACCTTGAAGATCCCAAGTCTAAAGATACTTGCACGTTTGATATATTGAGATTATATCACCGGTACTAAATAGTTATCCATGTGATTATCTCATAGCTAGGTCATCCAATGAACTTGTTCCATTAACAAGCATCCATATGTTAGCTTTAAGTATCTCAATACTCACGGATATGAGAACCACCACCTGATCAAATCAAGAAGTCTAACACATGCTAGTCTTAACGCATTAATGATGTCATGTCTCATTAATACTATGACTAGGGGCTATTTAAGTACTAACACTATACAGTATAGTAGAAATCTCATATCATGATTTCCTTAACATAGTGTTGTACTAGGGACTTTATCTAACAGTTATTTTACACAAAATTAAACAAAAAAAAAAACTGTAAGATAAATAATGCATTTTATTAAAATAAAATGTGTCATATACAATGTACAAGTGATTACCTCTACGATATAAAACTAATAATTCACCCCTACTATTAGGAGTGGTGAATCCTTTATTGACCCTCTCAACTACTTTCATTTACCTCACAATGTACCAAATATTCATCCCATAGGCGGCCCTCGATCTGGCTCTAGAGATTGGAATCAAAGCATAAAGCTCAGCAAACAAAGTACCTTGGAGATCTCAAGTCTCAAATACTTGTACGTTTGCTATATTGAGATTATATCACTGACACTAAATAGTTATCCATATGATTATCTCATAGCTAGGTCATCCAATGTATTTGTTCCATTAACAAGCATCCATGTGTTAACTTTGAGTATCCCAATTCTCACGGATATGAAAACCACCACCTGATCAAATCAGAAAGTCTAACACATACTAGTCTTAACGCATTAATGATGTCCTATCTCATTAATACTACGACTAGGGACTATTTAAGTACTAACACTATACAGTGTAGTAGGAATCTCATATCATGAACTCTATCATAATTTCCTTAACACAGTGTTGTACTAAGGACTTTATCTGACAATTATATTACGCAAAAGTAAACAAAAGAAATTGTAAGATAAATAATGCCTTTTATTAAAATAAAATGTGTCATATACAACGTGCAAGTGATTGCCTCTAGGGCATAACACTAACATGGGCTTCAAAGTTGAGGAATCAAAAACCTTCTGCAACGATCATAATGTTCTAACTTTGTCAGGAAAATAACAGTTATGAATTAAAAAAGGTACGATTTCCTTCGCTTCACCTTTTTGCACTATTAAAGTAATGGGACTTGAGGGGGCATGTGTTGACGTCAACTTTAGCCAATCTGTTACAACGGTAACTTTGAGCCGAAGCTAATATGAATTCTGCTAAGCCAATGATGACGTCAAGAAATTCTTCAACCGATGTACCCCGTCAACATCGGAATCAGGAGCCGATGAGTTGTCACCCTCATATCTCGACATGATCTACAAAATACTACTATTCCTAACCGCTAAGGTCGAGCCATGAAGTGATATTTTCTCCATATTCAAATAGTCAGCAACCATGCCACAAGAAGTATAAAATGGGCAAGGATTCCCAGAACGAGGGACACCAACAAAAACATCTACAAGACTATCAATTTTCTAGTTTTCAATTCTTTTTTCTACATTTTCTTCGTCTTTATCTTTCTTTATAGCTTTGTCTAAGTTTTCAAAAAAAAAAAAATTCCTTATTCCTTTATTACCAGCTTTCCATCGGACTGTTTATGTTCATCGGAAGAGTAGCCGATCGCTAGTCTCATCAGCTCCCATTTTATAAGACAATAATGAGAAAGAAGGCATTAAAATAAGTAGAAAGCATGTTTGTTGTATAGGAAAGAAAATAGAATTAATGGTATGAAGAAAAATGAACAAATAGAAATTCTGTTTGTGTGATTTTCGTGCAAACTTGAAGAACCATTAAACTGAACAAAATGGCCAGTTGTTCTGTAACTCCATAACCTAAAACTTGTAGTTATTTGGACTTGTAAATAGAAAGTTATGGTTTAAATACCAAGGGTTGCCAGTTCAGTGATAGGATGAAGAAACTGGGAGTTTATGATTAAAACTGAATGAAATAACAAAGGAAATTGGTATTTCATGGGTTGGAAATCATAAAGGAATATCTTGGGGACATTTTGGAACTAGTTTGATATTAATTGGAGTTGTGAATTAAAAGTTAGGATATAAACAAGTAAGGGTGCCGAGGTGCAAGAAATGCATAACTTTAGAAGATGATGAATTCATGTATTGTTTTCATTAATGTTCACGGATGAATAAGAGATTTAAGAAGGTTATATGAAAGTTATATATATATGTTGGATGAAAAAATAGGAAATGGATATATAATTTTGATTAGCTCAAGTAGTACATTTCTATGAGAATGGAGGAACAAGGAAAGTAGTAGATTCCTTATGAATGCACTTTGTTAGCGATATATGTTAATGGTGAACCATAAATGCTAAATGGGTTATAGGATGATTGTAATGTTCGTTGTTTACCTTAAAGACTCCATGACGAAATTGAGGACTATTTATATAGCTAAGCGAAAGGACATAAGGCGAGTCCCCTTGGCTTTTTAAAAATTAATATTTGCTAGTGGATTTCATGTTCACTTAATGATTCTATGTGAACCCTTTTAGTTTCTCTAAGCAAACAAATGGTTTTTTTGAGGAAGAAATGGTATCATGACATGCTAGGTTAAATGGAATATGTGAATTTTTATAAAGGAAATTATTCATGATTAGTGAGTAATTTTCCTAAAACCTTTTAGTAACAAGGTTGATGGACCTTTGTATTTTTCTGAGGAAAATATAGTTTCTTTGAACAAAAATTTATTAAGAACTTTAGGAAATAACCTTTTCTACAAAGAATTTTGGATCACTTGAATTGTGAATATTTTCTAGATATAAATATATGCCCGAAGGGCTTTCTTCTTATTAAGAAATCATTAATATTTCTTTTATGGTAAAAACCTGGAATCATGAAAATTCTTGGTTTATAGGAACCATAATTGGTTTTGAAATTTAAAGCATGGTAAAATATGAATCGCTTGAATTTAATTCTTTTTCTAGAATTAGAATTCAGGATTTTTTAGACAAAACTTCTTTTGAAATTGGGTATTCTTAAAATGATGAAAACACCCTTAGAAAGGCATTTTAATGCACGAGAAAAACATTTATTCTTTTTTGCTACAATTTTAGAAAATGATCTTTTGGTATAAGATCTGGTTTTGAAAAATGGTATTTTGGCCCCAAAAAATGTTTTATTGGTATTCCTTCGAGAATGGATATTTGACTGGTCTTATGAACCAGAGATATTAGACTAGTCTTGTGAACCAGTGGAAAATCTGAGTACTTAGTAGGGGCTATGACCTTTATACTAGCTCGCGTTAGAGATGGACGACCCTAAATAACCTGGTTCAAGTTCTTAGAATTGTCTTACTCCAAATGGGGTAATAGGACATTGGAATTAGCCAATTCCCCAACTAGTACTATCCCAATACATAAGCACCTATTAATTGGTTGATCCTGAGCGGGACACCCAATCTGCAATCAACCCTTGTCAACCTCGTGGTGAGGGGAGTACAGAGTGGGGACCCATACTACCGTAAGTAAAAGGAATTGGTACAATTTACGGTAAGTTGTGACGATAATCTTACCACTTTGACAATACACAGTAGAGTACTATAGGCTCGTTCCTTAGCACAACAAGACTGTGATATCAAAAGTGAAGCCTTATACGCTTTGCACGTAGGATCGACCTTCTATTGACAATAAAGCCTGCATTTCTTAAAATGTGGGGCAATGATATTATAAAATGTGGTTTTCAAAATACGCCTGAGATATGGGCATTGATTTTAATAAAGTTTGATTTTCCAAATGTGCTTGAGATTTTAAGTAATTCTTAGGGAAGGCTTTCTTCTAATGAATTGCAGAATTATTTTCAATAGAAAGACCAAATGAACTCCTGCTGGTTATTTTTTGGAAGCCATGACAATTCTATCCTATGTCTTCTTTAAGAAAATAGTAACATACATGGTACTTACTGAACCTTATGCTCACACATATGTTATTTCTTTCTAAAAATTTTAGGGTTTAGAGGCATAGTAGAAATGCGGTGGACTACTTGAGGCTCTTGCTATATCTTGGGCTTATTATGCTCTTGAGTATACGTATCATAGAATAGACTTTATATATTTTCTTGTGTTTAATAAAAGAATTTTTTTAAAAAAAAATTCGCTACGTATTAAATGAAGTTTGTTTTAAAGACCCCTTGTTTGGATAACCAGACGGGGCAATATCCCACAAAAAGGAAGCCCGCTACACTATGAAAAGGTGGGGTGCAACACCAAGTGACTTTGGGAAAGTGTTTTTGGCGAAACAGAGATGAGGCAGCACCGGTCACTCCTAATGAGACAGCACTAGATATTACCTAAGGGCGGCAGAAAAGTTACAGAAATAACCCGGCCCCAAGTAACACTATGAAGATGGCACTGGATATACTCTGTACCCTATTTTGTCTGTAATTTCTAGTTTGTTTCTTTTTAAGGTCCGATATCATACGAAGTTATTTTTGTGCAATAGTTATATTCTTTTGTTGAATATTTTACATGAAAATAATGATAGTAAAGGAGATCAGAATTAAACAAGGCTATTAAAAAAAAATTAATGTCTTTGATCCACTATGTGGACATCTAAGATAAATCATTAAAAAAGCATGAAATTTGTCTATTATTTTCGAATATGCTTATTCATCTTATGGAAAACCAAGGTGCACATTTTTCTTAAAACCAAAGTCTTGAGAAGTTTACAATAAAACATTTTTTTTAAATTAGGAGGTATATTAACTTGGAACAGAATTAATCTATGTTTATTCTCTCAAAGGATGTTATCCTTGACGTGGAAAATATTTAGATTTAATATTTTGTGCAAGTTAATAGGAAACCAATTTAATTAAGTTTTCTTGAAAAATGGTGATGTCATAAAACAAGAGATCAATGTCTCTAGGTTATTTTTGGGGAAAAAAATATTTTGAAATCATTAAGTTTTAACTTGAGTAAAATTAATCCATGACAAACTTCTTAAAAGATATTATCCTTAACATAAAGGTTGTATGGGCTTAGATATTTCACATAAGTTAAAAGGATACTTAATGAAGGCTTTTTTCAAAGAAATATTTTTCCTTAAAAGGACCATTATTTTAAAAGACTAAGTGAGAGAGGGCTTCTAAGAACCCTACAGCTTCCATCGATGTTGGAGATCATAGGTCTCCTCGTGTTACTTTAGGAGTGAATTCGTATAGAATAGAGATTCCATAAAGATCTAGAACTAATAGCTAAATATAATTGATACTCAAGATACGTGTTATGATCGAACAATCCATGTTAGAGGTTATAGTACGAGGCCTATCCATATGAAATAAGAAGAAAATGCCATCCAATTGATGGAGTTATCTTCTAGAACATTACCTAGAAGGGTAGTCAATTAGTGATTGTCAATATACTTAACATAGAAAAATGTTAACTTTCCCATAAAGCTATGTTAATTTTTCTAAGAGCCAAATTAATCATGTTATAGAAAATAATGAAAAGGTTTGGCTATTTTTTGGATATAATATGAGGAAAAAGTACATAGATTATTTGTTTAATTTATACAAACTATGGATTTTTATTTTCTCAAATTGTAGAAATAATCGGTGGTGATTTTTTTAGTCCTTTGGCCATTATTCTCTAAGAGAATAAGCTAACGAGATCATATTATGTAGGCTGAAAAAGGAACCTGGACATCATATTTACCATTATAGAGTATAAGTATGTAACACCCCACTATCTTGGCCCGACAAGGCCAGTGATGTCGCCCCGTCCAAAGGACAAGGGGTCGTTATAACTAGGTCACACAATCAAAATAATAAAATGAAAATAATACTTTAAACTTAAAATTTATTACAAACCAAGAATTCAAAATAAATTCATAAATAAAAGTATCCACTCTCAACTCCTATAGCATTGCACAAAATAAATATCAGAAAAATCTTCCAAGGCAGGCTACAACGAGCTACTTATCCCCATAGCAGGATCGATCTGAAATCATGGTAAAAAGGGTGATGAGATAAAAATCTCAATAAGTTTGTGTGTGCTTTGAGTGTTCAGTGAAAACAGTTCGTGAATGCAAAATATAAAATCTTCATAAAAGAAATACTGGCAAGCAATAAACAATAGTCAAAATTAAGAGTGGTGTTTTGGCTTTTCCAACCATACAAATACAATAAAATTAACCACTCAAAAGTGGTCATGGGTTACCACACGTTGGGCCCCATAACCAGTCATAATGCCACACTTTGTGCAGATTGACAAAAGGTAGGTGATCAGCCTATCTGGTAAGATACTCCTCCTTGTTTATACCCAAACAACAATCGGTTGTCCATTTCGACAACACACAGTCACTTGACTGAAAAACTACTAGCTCGGACCGGCACGACCTAGTGGACTGTCATCTTATCCGGGAAGGATTTACCCCTCAGAGGTGGCCACCTACTGAGAGACTCAGCCAAACCCTTTAAAGACTAGTCCTAGCAGTCCACCTTTATTGAGAACGTAACTTACCCCACTCGGAGAAAAAGGAACAAAACATAGTTCCACTTGAAAATGGCAATTAAGGGTTTCCAAAGTCTTTGTCAAAATTAGTTTTAGAAAGAGTTTTAAGTTTGAGTAAATCTGCTTATTGATTTTCAAATAATTTGTTTTACAGAAATAAGACAGGAGACAATCCTCAATTACCTTTACAGAAATGAGTGTCCATGCACTCTACATTTGGGTTGCCATAATATACATTTTGCATCAAACAGGTTTTATGCAGGAGCTTACCTAATCCTTAGCTTGAGATAAAATAAAGGTCTTCAACAGCTGACCTAACCCCCGCCTGGGGTAAATATAAACCATAATCAAACTCAAGCTAAAATTCACTTTCACAAATACAACTAGCTCAATTTACTACAACCATGATCCTAGTGTCCCAAGCTTTAAGACTAGATAATAAATAAAGGGTTTATAAGCTAAGTCTAATTTGAGAGTTAAATTAATTAGTGCTTTGGGAAATAGGTACTAATAAGTTGAAGGTTTAAATTTTACTAAAAATAAATTAGAGTTTATTTGTTGAAGGGTCCTAGGACCTAAATGTAATTATTTAAAATAGTAATCTATTGATAATTAATTGTTAGAAAATAATTGGTAACTAAAATTAGTTGTGAGTGAATTTTAATAGGTCTTGTTTAAAAGATAATAATTGAAAGATAATAATTTTTAATGGTATTTGTGAATATAAGACTCACAAAATTAATATTTTACTTATTATGATTATTTATATGAAAGGCTTTATTTGATATTATTATTATTATGTATAATATCTATATATTTTATTTTTGCAATAAAAGCTATCATTTATTTGACTAAAATATCACTATTTTATGTAAAAGACCAAATCTATATTTTCTAGGGTTTTCAAGATCTACTAGCAAAAATTATAATATTAATCATTTTATTGATGAAATAAAATTAGCTTTGGGACAACTAGATCATGATCATATTTCCACTTGCTAATCACAATCATGAATATACACTCCACCTCAATTCATTAAATTATCCAAATCATGAATAAAGGCATAGATCTAAATTTACCAAGACATGATCCAACCTCTACTAGCATAAACATACTCATGGCTTTAACAATCATACTTAAATATAAATCCTATTTACCAAAGGTGACATAATCTCTAACATGCTTGAACACAAATACCACTCATGATATGGAGACATGCACTAAACCCTAAAAACATCACACAATCAACCAAGACAATCAACTCATGCATCAATCTCATCTCCATCATATACAAACATTTATTCATGCTTTAATCTCAACTCATCACAACAATACATGCTCAAACCTCAAACATAATCCATCTCCTTTCAATATCACCCTAGATATATGAATCTAGAATTTAAAAAGAGAGTTGAAGGGGCTTACTTGATTGATGAGTACCTTGAAGGAGTTTCGAATGGATCTCAACTCCTAGGAGACTAGATTCGTCCAAGAGAGATGAAGAAAGCATGGCCATTGTTAAAGAAATCATTCGGCCAAGAGAGAGAGAGAGAGAGAGAAAAGAGAAGAAGAGAGTCCATTAGCATGCTTATACACGTATATATTTATTAGAGATTGCAGATTAGTGGAGATGAAGTTGATTGAACAAGCTTACCTTGAAGGTGTTCTTGAGCCTTCACAAAAATACTGGTTTTTTATCCAAGAGAGAGAGTTAAATTTTGAAGTTTGACGTTAAAAGTGGTATGGATGGATTCATGGTAGTGAGCAGATGAAATCTGGAATTTTTTGAAGAAGATTGAAGTGGTTTGGAGTGGTATTAGCTGTATGGAACTAGTAGGTATTCTTGGTGTTCTATGTGTGCTTGAAGGTTGAAGAGAATGGAGAGATTTTGATTGAGGCTGCCGAAATTCTGTGGGATTGTTGTGTCTGAATTGTTTAAGTGGTTTTGGTAGATGATTTTTCTAGTTTGAAAGGAAAAGGAAAGGCTAGTTGTTGAAATCCTAAAAGAATATTTTTGGGAATCAAATTTGGAAACAAAATATGGCAAGAAGATCTTTGATCAATGGAGAGCTTTTTGGAAGCTGTAATGGCCGACTGTTGCTAAGTTTTTTTACTGGATGAGAGCTGGTTGAAGAAGCTTAATGGTCACCGAAAAGAGGGGGTACAATGGTGAAGGAAGGTCTGGTTGTTTAAGGGATATTTTATGGAAGTTTACTAATTTAGGATTGCTGGAATTTTGGTCTTCAATCAATGCTTGATTGGAGTAATTGTTGGAGATATTTTAGGTGCAGCCATGACTGGTTTTTCGAGTAGAAGGTTGGGGAAGACAATGGAGTTCAGTTCATGGCTGTTCAAGAGAAGTTTGTGTAGAAAAATGGTGAAGTTTTGGCCAGGGCTGAAGAAGAAAACAAAGCTGGAAAAAAAAATTCTTGTACAGGTTTTACTATTGCTGGAATTTTTCTAGGCAGCATTTGCTGCCATTCTTCAGTCAATTTGCACAGGATTTGAGGGGGTATTCAGAGGTCTTTCAAGGCTGATTTCCAGCCTTCTTTATGGAGGAAAAACGTGGCTAAGGTTCTGGAAGAAAACTGGAAGAAAATAGCATGGTTTAAGCTCACCTATGCTGCGATTTTGCCTAGAAAATTTTCTGGTTTTGTACAGCATTTGTGGGTTCCGAATTTGGCCAGAAAATTTCAGATTTTAAGCTGGTCAAGAGGGCCATTTTTTGGCAGCATTTGGGAGGGATGATGGCTGAAAATTTCGACACTTTGAATGCACAAGAAGCTGGAAAAATTCCAAATTACTTCATGAGGGAAAATGAACATAGCTAGAGTGGAGTTTTGAAGGTTCACTATGGAGATTAATTCTCTTGGGAACCTTCCCCAACTCCTACACAATTTCGGTCCATAAGATGTCTTACACTTAGACATTTTGAACCTTCAAAGCCACAACACTTTGCTGGAATTTTTCTGGAATAAAATTGGCTTGAACAAGTTGAATAACCTAATGAATTGAGAAGTAAGAAAAACAAAGGATCAAGAAGGGTATGAATTCCCTTAGGAATTTTTGTAGGGTATAAGAGTTGGATTAGGGTACTCCTATCATGTCTCCCCTAGGACATCACCTTTACCCTTCTCTAGAGCACTCAAGGTCGAAAATACAACCTTCCCAAACAAAAGTAAAATTTAATCAATAATGGAATTTGAACCCAAGACCTCAAGAATTAACTCTAAAGATCTAACCACTAAACCACAAAAACTCTTGTTCTTAATTTCTCTCTAAAATATTTTTCCTATTTAATCCTCAAGCTATCTCCCTATTTTCACCTCAAGCAAAAATGATCATTTTGCCCTTCTTACTCAATAAATATAATTAAGCCCTCGAGACTATAAAACACCAATCCAAAGCACATAAAATCATATAAAAATATATTTAAACATGCAATAAAATATTATATGCATCCCAACTCCCTTACTCTAAGGTTGGTTTCGACTGGGGTTTCACAAACTACGTCCTATACGATCCCTGTCCTATAATTAGGAAGAGTTCTACTAAAGAAGAGCGAACGGCTAAGAAAGTATAGGAGAAGACCAACTAGATGGCTCGTTGCTACATGTTGGCCTTCATGTCTAATGTGCTTCAGTCCAAACACGAGCACATAGCCACTACACATGATATCAATATGTTATTGGTCATAATGTTTGCTGACAAGAACCTGCCTGCGAGATAGGAAGCTCTTAGAACATCAGTTAGGGAGCATATGCTCAAAACAATTGTTGCTTTCGATGAAACAGAAGTCCTGGGAACAACTATTTATCCAGAGAGCCAAGTGAACACAGTTCTTGAGATTTTGTCGGACTCTTTCTCCTATTCAAGCTAAACTACAACATAATCAAATTAGAGATGACTCTAACGGCGTTGATGAAGAAGCTTCTGATGGTGGAGAAAGTCATGAGGCCATAGTCCAAAACCTTGGTCACCAAGTCTTCTTTTTCAAGGATTGGGCCCAAGCCTAGAAAGTTCAAGAAGAAGAAGTGAAATGCAGTGGCTCAACACAAGCACCAGCCCAATGCCAAGCCTAAGGGGATATGTTTCAAATGTAATAAAAAAGGGCACTGGAAAAAAAAAAGTATCCAAATCTTTTAGCCAAGAAGAATCCTATAGGTAATGCTTTCTATCTAGAGTCCATTATAATGGTTAGATCACTATCCATTTGGATTATTGATTCTGTAGCCACTGACCATATTTATAACTCCTTGCATGGATTCAGAAGAATAAGGTGACTTAAGAAGGGTAAACATGGTTTCTACATGGAAAATGGAACATGAATATGGACACAAGTAGTAGGAGATTTGGAGTTACATTTTCATTGTAATAGAATAGTTAAAGGATATTTTATAAGTACTCGATTTCAAACAGAATTTAGTTTCAGTTGCAAAACTAATAAATCATGGATATTATGTTTCATTACAGTCTAGTATTTCTATCAGTAGAGATGGAGTAATTCTATGTATTGGCATATGTATAGTAATCTATTCTTCATAAATTCTATTAACAATTAAATAAATAATGCTTAAAATGAACATATAACCAATATTAATTACTCATGCTTGTAGCATCTAAAGCTGGGTTATATTAATCTAATTAAGATTCAAAGATTAACCCATGATAGGCCTTTAGGCTTATTGAAATTGAAATATTAGCCTCAATGTAAATTGTGTCTTATAGGAAAGATGACCAAAAGACCATTTACATAAAAGGCAGATAGAGCTCAAGAGATATTTAGTTTAATTCATATTATATGTGTTGTCCTTTATCTACACCAACAAGAAGAGGTCTTAAGTACTTCATCACATTTACAAATGATTGTACATGATATGGTTACGTTTACCTAATGAGGCATAAGTCTGACTCTTTTGACATGTTCAATGTGTATAAGACAAGGTGGAGCATCAAACAAGTAAGCTAATCAAAACCCTTAGATTGAATTGTGGTAGAGAGAATCTTTTTGGTAAATTCAAGGACTGCATAGTACATCGTGAGATAGTACCTTAGCTTAATATGCCTAGGACACCCCAGTAGAATAGAGTAGCTGAGAGAAGGAATAGAACATTGATGGAAATTGTCAGAAATATGATATCTCATGCAACTCTTCCTATTTCCTTTTGGGTATATTCTCTAGAAACGACAACATATCTCCTGAATCTGGTAGCTTCCAAATTCGTATCTATGACATCCTATGACATGTGGATTGGGAAAAAGCCTAATCTAAATCATCTTAGAATATGAGGATGTCTAACTTATATACTGGTCAAGAGAGATAAATTAGAGCCAAGATTAGAATTATAGTACTTTATTGGAAATCCAAAGGGAATGAAATGTGGATACTTTTATCATCCAAAAGAGTAGAAAGTACTAATAAGTACTATTACCAGATACTTGGAGGATGAATAAAGTACATCCACCAAAAGTTCAAGCAAAATAGAACTAATGGAGAAGGTATCTTTTAATTCAACTCCTAGTGACCTAATTGTGGAATAAGAAAAGATACAGCCTAAAGATTTTATGCATACGGAGTTTCGTCGTAGTGGGAAAGTATCTAGATTTCTAGAAAAGTAGATAGGAGAGGTCTTCGACCTAGTCTCGGACCATCAAGAAAAAGATCCTATAAGGTAGGAGGAGGTTATTATTGATGTAAACATGTGACATGAAGCAATGGAAACTGAGATTAAGTTTATATATTTCAATTAAGTTGGGACCTTATAGCTTCACTTGAAGGGATAAAACTTATTGGGTGCGAGTGGGTATACAAGAGGAAGAGAAGTGTGAATAGAAAGGTGAAACCATCAAAGCTAGGCAAGTGGCAAAGGGTTATACTCAGAAAGAGGGCATCAGTTATAAGGAAATCTTTCTCTTGTAGCCATGTTTAATTCGATCCGTATCCTCATTATTATCGCATGTCATTATGACTACGAGATATGTCAAATAAATGCCAAGATGACTTTTCTTAATAGTTAACAAGTGCTAAATATACACGTATTTTGAGACCCATTTGTGTTACATTTGTTATAATTTTATGTTCAAATGACTATTGATTCCCACTAATTTGCTAACATTTGTGTAGAATTGACTAGATGGAAAAATATTGAAAAGACGGCAAAAAAGTACAAAAAACTAACCAAAACAAAGCTGGACCGATGTTGGTTCAACCCATTAAACCAGGGCCAGCTCAATTCTGAAAACATAGGTGAAAGAGAGGAGATTCGGAGTAGGAATAGAGTTGGGCTAGTGTTGACCCAAGCACTTAAACCAGCACTACTTTCTACTGGAACTATGGCGGTGGGATTTCCTCTTCAAACTCGAATTGGGAAACTTCTTTGCAAATTATTTGGTATTTGATTTATGAATGGATTATGACTCTTGTACACACTTTTTAGTAACTAAAAACTATAAATATAAGAGAATAACATAGTACACAAGAGTTTTTCATATTTTCAATGTAATATCTTTAAAAAACTTCTAGAGAATACCAAGATTTAGAAGGATCAAGAAAACTTTAGAAAAGAAGAGGAGCTTTATTAGGAAGATTACAAAGGTGAAAGGGATTACACTTGTTTATGAGTCTTTCTTCCTTCTTTCTTTGTAATTCTATTTTGTTAATTGTTGTTGAGGGTGTTTTTTTACTCTATGATTTGTGTTGAATTATTTCTAGACTTGTTGAATTTCAATTCTAAATATTTTATTACTTGATTTTATGTGTTTAATTAATTAATATGGAACTAATTGATTTACAATCTTATTTTCTCTTAATTAGATTGAAAAAGAAGCCTAAGGGGAAAGACTTGGTAATCAAAGAGATTAATATCGCCTGGAAGATAGGGGTATTATTTCTTCCATAAGAAAGCCTTTAGTGTTTCCTAGAGTCTAGGAACATTAATTATGTCATTGAGTTGTTCTTAATGCTTCTTAGTTTTAATTAGAGAGATAAAAGATATCATTTGATTAATCTAATAATTGAATTTTATACCTTGAAAAAGAGTGAAATTTACTGTTTAAACTTATATTGGTATTTGGGATTGGGAATCAATTGGTTGAAAGATATTTTCTTCACTTGTCATAGAATTGAAATATTTCTTCGTTATATATCTTTTCTCCTTATTCTCACTCTTGGATTATCCTTTTGATTTGTCTTGTGTAAATTTGATCTACTTTCTAGTGCATTAGTATATTAGATTAGTGTTTTGTTTTGTTTTTTTTTTTTTTATTGACTAAACAATAAAGATTAGGATAAAGTGAGATGGGAGCCTAAGTTCCTATGGATTCGATACTTGTTATTTCCTATACTATATGATGGATACACTTCCTCATATATATATATATATATATATATATATATATAGTTTTAGCGGTTAGCATTTTAATAAAAACTTAATTGTTCTTGGCCTCTTGTTGTTAATATTTCCAACACTAAGAAAATATGTATAAAGTTTTTAGCGTCGTTGCCGTAGATGGGCACTATTCTAAATACTCAATCTTGTTGATTTAGCTATTGTTGAATTTATAAACACTACTAAATTTTTGTATGTTTCTTTTTAATTTTTGTATTTTTGTATCTCTTGAATGTTTCTTGTCACTAACTTTTCTTTTGTTTTGTGAGTATTGAAAAAAAAAAATCATTATCATGGCAAGTTATTTGATAAGGCTAAAATGTGTTGATATTTTCTTAGCTGTTTGAGGTTATTTTGTGATATTTTTAGTGCAATAGTCAGTTAATTCTCTTACAATTTGATATTTGGCTATAGAAGGGTTTTTCTGTGTTTTTGCAGTAAAGTTGGAAATTTTGGTACAGAAAAGTCCACTTCCAGAGTTATTCCAGCACTGGTCCAATATACATGAACCGACCCTGGATCAAACTTGGAAGAATAGAGCCAAACAGGGGAGAAAAGCAGAGAATTGGGGATTTTCTAGATTAGAACCAGTGTCGGTCCAGTCGAAGTAACTCAGTGCCAACCCTGATCGGGTTAAGGTGGTTTTGAGTCCAATTTGGTGTAGAATTGGAAGATCTCAAGAATCCTTTTTGGTATTTACCTTATACTCAAATCAAAAGTCTTGAGGAACATTTTTGTCATTCTAACAAGCTATAAATATACATAAATTTCAAGAATTAGATGTACAAGATGAGAGGTGGATACAAAAGATAAAAAAGAAGAGTCACTCATTGAAGAGTAGAATCCACCAAGAATATGAGCATTATTCGAGAAGGGTTACAATTGAAGAAGTAGAGGGCTTGTCTATGAGTTCTTTCTTATTCCTTTGTTTTCTTTTTCTTTTTTTTTCTTTTTCTTGGATGATGATGAAAATATTATTTTAATTATATAGAGATATTGTTCTTGAATTCATGATGTTGTATTGACATTAGTTTTTACATCGATTGATTATTATTCCTGGTATTTGGTTACTTGTTCTAAATGATAAGTTGATTGAATGTTCTTTATTTCTAGTAGACTTAAAAAACAAAGTTAGGAGTAAGTTCAATTTAATTAATTTCATATTTGTTATGTCGTATCTGGATTGTGAAAAAAGGTTAAGAACAAGGACTCAAGTAATTCAAAGATTGATTGATTTCACCCAGAATATAGGGCTTTTAGTTAATTTTATGTTTATATCACCCAAAATATGGGGGTAATTGTGAAGACTAAGTTTAATGCATCTTTAAGTAAGACTAGTAAGATATAATACATCCATTAAGTTACTTATAAGATAGCAAATCATGGATTGAAAAAGAAGTGATTCTAAGTTGTTCTTTCATGGTGCCAAAGTAATAATTAGCTGAGGTATTTGCTAGTCAATCATTGTTATGTCTTTAATGATTTCAATCTATCTACATAACTCATCTCCTATATCTTGTAATGACTTATTTTTTTTCTTTTTAATCTATTTTGTTATTATGGTAGACAGCGTATGAATGACTAGTGTGTACTTGTTCCTTGAGGATCGATGCTCCTTAATTCCCTATACTATGCTTAGTGATGGGTATACTTGCTTATATGTGTGATTTGAGAATTGATGTTTAAATTAAAACTTGATTGGAAATGGACATTAAATTGTATGATTTTTATAACCTAAATCTGAACATATCAAGTTTTTGGCGCCATTGCCGATGAATAATATCACGAAAGTTTGGATTATGTTGATTTACCCATGTTTATATATATATAAATATGTATATATGTTTTGTATATAACTAGGTGCCATTAGTTGTTGTATTGTGTATGAACTTATGTGTTCATTGTTCTGTGATATGTACTAGTTTTTATCTGCACATGTGTATATTCTAAAACCTTACTTTCAAAAAGTTATATCATCTAACGGAAATACCATATGTAGGTACGATAGCCAACTGGAATTTAAGTCAGATGGATGATGGGGAGAACCCACAAATGATTATCATTTTGGAAAATGTGTTGGAAAAATTTGCAAAAACTTTCACCACACAATTCCAAGAGATAGATGAAACTTTTTGGACCTTTGAAGTTAAGATTCAAAACATGGAAAGACATATTTGGTATTTAACTGATTTGGTGATAGACCCGCAAGGAAAATCACTTTTGGTCCCCACAAGAGCAGACATATAGGTGGAATCAACAGCCATTACTTTTAGGAACGGGAGAGAATTAATGAAGGCCACAGATACGGTGCTGGTCCAAATAGGAAACTCGGTGCAAGCTCTCACCTGACAGGAAACTCGAGGACAACAGAGATAAACCGGTGTCGTTCCAAGACGTCATCCCGATGCCAGCTCAGTTCTGCACACCAGGCGATGGGAAAGAAAAACCACCTATTTTAAAACCACCAGTTCCTTACCCTACTAGGACATATAAGGCCAAAAAGGATGAGCAATTTGGTACATTCATGGAAATCTTTAAACAATTACATATTTACATTTCGCTCAGTGGGGCTTTAATACACATGCGAAAGTATGCAAAATTTCTTAAAAGTATGCTTGCAATTAAATGAAGATTGGAGGATCTATCCACAGTGGTGTTAAACAAAGGATGTTCTATGATCTTGCCAGACCAAAAAAGATTACCTAAAAAGGAAAACGATCCAGGGATTTTTTCTATTCCTTGCCTTATTGGTAGTTTTACATTTGGCAATGCATTAGCTAACTTAGGTGCTAGCATCAATATTTTACCATATAAAACCTCTAAAATGCTAGGCCTTAGTGAACCTAAACCCACTAGGATGGGCATTCAATTGGCAAATAGATCTATTAAATATCCTAGGGGGATAGTGGAAGATGTGCTTGTCAAAGTAGATAGATTCATATTTCTTGTAGATTTTGTTATTCTCGATATGGATGAAAACTCTGAAGTCCCTTTAATCTTGGGAAGACCTTTTATAACTATAGCTAAAACTTTTATCAATGTTTATGGGGAAAGGTTAACATTGAGGGTTAGTGATGAAGAGGTCATCATTTAAATCTAAAAAAGCATGCATCATCTTATGTTTTTTTATGACTCTTGTTTCATGATTAATTCTACTTTGATTTTGTGTAGGAATCATGGGACAATACCTCTATGGAGTTCATGTATATACAATCATCCATGGACAAAACAGATGAGCCTGCGATAGGTAGTTTTGAGAAAATTAAAAGATAAAGCTTGGGTAGAATAAGGTCCTCTACTGATGAGCCATTGGAATTAGATCTTAAGGACTTGCTCGATCCCCTGGAATATTCATTCTTAGCCAGTGAGGGACAATTGCAACTAATCATAGACAAAGATCTTAGCAAGGAACAAAAGACCAAATTGGTAGGTCTATTCGGGAGATATAAAAAGGTAATTGAATGGAAAATCACTGATATTAAAGGAATTCGTCTTTCCTTTTGCATTCGCAAAATTTTGTTAGAAGAGGGGGGAAAACCTATAGTACAACCCCAACGTAAGCTAAACCTAAATATGCAAGATGTGTGGTAAAAGGTGAGGTAATTAAGCTTTTGGATTCCTAAATCATTTACCCTATTTCAGATAGTATTTAGGTAAGTCCAACATAAATGGTACCAAAAAAGGGAGGTGTAACTATAGCTCCCAATGACAAAAATGAATTAATCCTAATGAGATTAGTAATCGATTGAAGGATGTGTATTGATTATAGAAAGTTGAATGAGGCAACTAGGAAGGAAAATTTCCTTCTCCCTTTTATTGACCAAATATTGGAAAGACTAGTTAGACATAAGTTCTATTGTTTCTTTGATGGTTTTTTTGGTTGCTTTCAAATTATAATAGCACCAGAGGATCAAGAGAAGACAACTTTTACATGCTCTTTAGGTACTTTTGCATATCGTTGCATGCTTTCCAGTCTTTGCAATGGTCCAAAGATTTTTCAAAGGTGCATGATGGCAATTTTCGAGGGATTCATGGGAAACATCATCGAGGTATTTATGAATGATTTTTCTATTTTTTTAATGATTTTTTCGATTTATATTTGATAAATTTGGAAAAAGTATTGCAAAGATGTGAAGAGACCAACCGTATACTCAACTGGGAAAAATGTCACTTTAAGGTCTAAGAAGGTATTGTATTAGAATATAAAATTTCAAGAAAAGGTATCAAGGTTGATAGGGCAAAAATCAAAGCAATTGAGAAACTTCCTTCCCTATCTTCGGTAAAGGCTATTTGTAGTTTTCTGGGACATGCATGCTTCTATCAAATGTTTATTTTGTATTTCTCAAAAATTTCCAAACCTCTTATTTCTTTGCTTGAAAAATATGCTATTTTCAACTTCTATCTTCATTACACCAGATTGGTCTCTTTCTTTTGAACTAATGTGTGATGCAAGTGATTATGCAGTAGGTGCAGTACTTGGACAAAGGAGGAATAAGCATTTTCAGCCTATCTACTATGTAAGTAAAACTCTTACAGCAGCTCATGAGAACTATACTACAACGGAAAAAGAATTGCTTGCAATAGTTTTTGCTTTTGATAAATTGTGCTCTTATATTATTTTATCTAAAGTCATTGTATATACTGACCATTCTGCCATTAAGTACCTTCTAACCAAGCATGATTCTAAACCAAAATTGATTAGATGGGTTTGATTGTTACAGGAATTTGACTTGGAGATTAAAGATAAGAAAATGGCAGAGAACTTAGTTGCGGATCACTTATCTAGATTGAAGAATTCTAATTTGACCTACTAAAAGATGAAGAGATCAACGACATCTTTTTAGATGAACAACTTATACTGACTGAAAGTAATACTTCTCAAACTCCATGGTTTGCAGATTTTGCTAACTAGTTGGCTGCAAGCATAATTCCTGGGGAATTCATAACATAACAAAATAAGACATTCTTGTCCGAAGTAAAGCATTACCTTTGGAAAGACCCCTACCTATTTAGGTGTTGTGCTGTGATAGGTGCTAAATTAGTCATATTTTTCTTAGTTATTCGATGCTCTTTTGTGATACGTTTTGTTCAATAACTAGTCATATTCCTTCATATTTGAGATTTTACCCTTGGAAAGGTATTTTATGTTGGGTATCTCGGGCTCGTATCGTATACGGCGCAGCAAAAAATAAAATGAGATACCCTCCCAGGACCCATCTATGTGTAGGAAACAAGACATAAAAAGAGTAAAGGTAACAGCTTTTACCTTTGGGTGATCGTCTGAAGAACAAAAAATTTCTTCTTCAAGTTGAGGCGCGATCTAGTAATCCTTGTGATCAACCTCCACGTGAGTTAAACGTCTAACCACTATAATCATAGTGTGTGATTATCTCTAACAGTAATCCACACAGATGATACACTAAAGCACCAAAATTTCCTGTGCTAGCAGAAACAATAATGGCGGATAGGGTTCTCTTGTTTTCAGCAAAACGAGAGGGAGAGAAGAGAGGAAGCTATTGTTTCGTGGCTCTTGGTTCTTCATGTGTACAGCTAGGGTTTTCGTGTTTTATATCTACTATATATTACACGAAATTCCTCCCCAAAACTGAGAGTTCTAATCTTATTAGAATACCCTAATTGTAATTGGAAACATAAAGTTCTCACAATTACAACTTAGACCACAAATTATAACTAATTATAATTTATCCACAACTTTTCTTTCTCTCAATCAACCCCACTATGTTATCAAATAACATCTTGAGTATATAATCCTCTATTGTGTGTGACCTATTAGGTTTCCTAGTCAATTGGTAAAGAACATGAATTAATCCAAATGTCTTTGAGATTAATAATCCATAATTAATTAGAATTAATCCTATTAATTCGAATCATGATTGGTTTATTAATTCATCAATTAATAAAACCATATTCTCATATCATGAGCAGTATCTAACAAAACATCATGACAACCCAAGAATCCTGGAAGTAAAGTGGCTTGACATGAACCATTCAATAACAAACTTCAGTGCAATTAACTCATTTCACCATATAATATCTCATTCGGTTTGGAGCACGAAATTAGTACCAACTCCCTCCAGAATTAATTCTGGCCTGAATACAATAGTACTTATACCAGGAACCTACTACTCTAGAGGTGTATCAATGGGAACTATTTCCAATACACAATTGCCTTGGCCAAGGGCTTTCGAGTAGTAATTCTTACAAGTGGTCGTGAGATATTCACCCCTACTATTAGGAGTGGTGAATCTTTTATTGACCCTCTCAACTACTTTCGTTTACCTCACAATGTACCCAATATCCATCTCATAGGCGGCCCTCGATCGAGCTCTGGAGATTGGAATCAGAGTACAAAGCTCAACAAACAAAGTACCTTGGAGATCTCAAGTCTAAGGAAACTTGCACATTTGCTATATTGAGATTATATCACTGGCACTAAATAGTTGTCCATGTGATTATCTCAAAGCTAGGTCATCCAATGAACTTGTTCCATTAACAAGCATCTATGTGTTAACTTTGAGTATCTCAATACTCACGGTTATGAGAACCACCGCCTGATTAAATTAGGAAGTCTAACACATGCTAGTCTTGACACATTAATGATGTCCTATCTCATTAATACTATGACTAATGACTATTTAACTACTAACACCATCTAGTATAGCAGGAATCTCATATCATGATTTTCTTAACACAGTATTGTACTAGGGACTTTATTGAACAGTTATATTACTTAAAGTAAAAAAATGAAACTCTAAGATAAATAATGCCTTTTATTTAAATAAAATGTGTCATATACAATGTACAAGTGATTGTCTCTAGGGCACAACACTAATATTTTGTTCATTATTTCAGATTTTTAGGGTAAAAAGAAGCAAAAACGTCGTAAAACAGATTAGAGGCAGCGTCAGCTAGGATAGAGGAATCGGCGCCGACCATGCACTATTTGCATGAACTTTGAGTCGATAAAAAATTGGTGAAATAGAGCAAAACAAAGCGGAACCGGCACCAGCTCTAATAGGCAAGGCAGCGCCGACTGCATTTTGGAATACATTATGTTGAATTCAGAAAATAAATCGGCGAACAATTGGAGAAACAGAACACAACCGACGCTGGCTCCGAAAGCCAAGGCAGCGCCGGCTATGCCCTGAAGGTAAGGCAGTACTTTGATTTTTCTACGCTATTTTTGGTAATCTGTGGAGTTTTAGTATCTTCTAACTTCTACTCGGCCAAGAACATTGCACCAAGGAGTTTAGGCACTTCCCAAGCCTATAAATAAATGAAAACACAAGGGAAAAAGGGAGAATTCATTGATCATCATAGAAAATCACTCGATCAAATAAGGAATTCTTCAATTCAAGGAGGGTTGTGCAAGAAGGTCTTCAAATAAAAAAGAAGGAGGCTTGTCTATAAGTGCTTTCTTTTACTTTATTTTCTTTTTCTTGAACAATGATGTGTTAATTGTTTTATTGTAATTTGACATTATTTTAGATATTCATGGTTTTTAGAATTATTTGATCTTTTGATTAATTGATTGTTCTTCTGGGTATTTAATTACTTGGGCATATTACGAAATTAATTGATTGTTTCTTTTTATTAGCTTGCTAGACCAAAGAAGTTGATGGTGGTTGCAATTGATTAATTTCATATTTATTGGCTGTTAACTTGCTAGACCAAAAAGGTTAATTGCTGAGGATTAAGTAATTAAAGGTTAATTGATGTTTGCCAGATCAATGATTCATTGATTAATTTCATGTTCTAAATTTGCTAGACCAAGGAAATTTAATCAAGGATTGTGTTTAATGCATCTTGTGGATGAATTAGTTGAGACTGACCAAGTGATGCTAATTTATCTAGAAGGTACTAATTAGTTGAGACATACTAAGTGATGCTAATTTATCTTAATCCTTCATAGTGCTAAGAGAATAATTAGTTATGATAATGGTTAGATACTTTAAGTACATGTTTGTCTAAACAATTGTTTGAGTTTCATACTTCTCTATCATTGACATGTATATATTTTTATTTTTATTTTATTTTGTTTGATTTTATTTCTTTTTCACTTTATCGAGTCAGTTAAACAATGAAAAAAAAAAAAGGGATTAATGTCTACTTGGTCCTTGAGGATCGACACTCATTTAAATCCTATGCTCGGTTAATGATGAGTACGCTTGCTCATATGTGTAATTTGGGTTTAACGTTTTAATTTAAACTTGATTAAGAATGTGCTTATTTTTATATGATTTTTATATCCAAATCCATACGCATCATGCTGATAAGGTTATTCAAAGATATGCCAACACATTCTCTAATAATGCCATGAAGGACTTGCTAGAGGTCATTACCAAGCTAACAATACTGTACTCAAGGTGCTTAATTCCGAGTTCTATTGGCCAACCCTTTTCAAGGACTCTTACAGGTTTGTTAAAAATTGTGATAGGTGTCCACGTACAGGTAATATTTCTAAATCTAGTGAGATGCTATTACAAATTTTTCAAGTTTGTGAGGTTTTTTATTATTTGGGAATAGATTTTATGGAGCTTTTTCCTAACTCTCTGGGTAATAAGTACATCTTGGTTTCAGTTGATTATATTTCTAAGTAGGTGGAGGCACAAACTTTGCGCACTAATGATGCGCAGGTTGTGCTTAAATTTCTTAAATAACTGTTTGCCTAGTTGGTATGCCCAAGGTACTTCTTATTTATAGTGGTACTCACTTTTGTAATCAACAATTCATAAAGGTTCTCAAACATTTAGGTATGATTCCTAAGTTTGCTATCCCATATCATCCCCAAACAAGTGGCCAAGTTGAGGTGGTTAATAAAGAAATTAAAAGAATATTGGAAAAAATGGTCACCCATACTAGGAAAGATTAGAGTTTAAAATTGGATGATGTCCTTTGGGCTTACAGGACAGCCTAAAAAACACCTTAGGCACAACTCCGTATAAGTTACTTCATGAAAAATCCTATCATTTGCCCATATAAATTGAACATAAGGCATATTGGGCCATTAGATTGATTAATTTTAACCTTGGGAATACTGGAAAAAGATGGTTTCTTTAATTCGATAAATTGGAAGAATTACATGATGAAGCTTACCATAACTCCATGATTTACAAGAAGAAAGTGAAACGGTGGCATAATAAATGGATTGTGCAAAACTAGGAATTCAAAGAAGGTGATAAAGTATTGCTATACAACTCCAAATTACGACTCTTTCCAGGAAAGCTAAAGTCGAGATAGTCTGGGCCCTATGAGGTAAGTAAGGTGTTTCCCACGGGAGCTCTTGAGGTTTCACATCCAACAACTAGGACTTTCAAGGTTAATGGTAATTGAGTTAAGCATTATCATGGAGAACACCTTAATTATTGGGAGAAGATTGATCTTAGTTTACATGTAGAGTGGTTTGTTTCCTTTTCTTTGTTGTTATTGGTTTTGCTGTTTCTTAGTTTTTAGATGTTATTTCTTGTTTCTTTTTCTATTATGTATTTCCTTTTCTAGTTTTATGTTTATGTTTTACTTTCGTGTTTTCTAGGAATGACTCATCATTGTCAAAAACTGTGCTTTATGCTGGAATTCAACTCTCTTGGACTATTTAGCTAGAATCAATGGATTTTGGGAAAGTATTTTCTAATTCTTTTCTACTTCCCATCTATTTATTTTTGGTCTTTTGGATGTGCTTTATTGTGATACTCTAGGCCTTTAAGGAATACTTAACTAAATGAATTGAATTTTTTGCTAAAATTTGCTGTAGTTGTGGATTTTTTTTTTTTTTTGGATATAATGAAGTTTTGATGTTTTTTTTAGCTTTAAATATGGATTTGTCATTTGCTTTTGGTTGATTTTTTTTTTTTTAAGTATACTTGTTTATTAAGTTAACTATTGCTAAGTCTTGAGAATTTAAGTTAATCTTTGTTATATTTTAGTATTTGAGCTTTGTTTTATTCCTTAAGTTTGAATATGAATGGTGTGATAAAATATGGGTAAAGTTATTGATTAATTTTTGTGTTGTGGATTTATAATTTGTTTAAATTTGAGTTGTGAATAAGGAATGTAAGAAGATAAAAGAACTGAGTGAAAAAAAAAGTTTGAATAAAGAAAAAAATGCTTTTTTTTCTAGACAATTTTTTACTAAAAAAGGGGTCAATATGGAGGGAAATAGCAAGTATTGTTCGATGTACTCTCTTGAGGTTATCCCAAAGGCAAAATAAGAAAAAAATAAAGATGAGAAGAAAGTAAGAGAAAAGCTAGAAAATGATTATTATAAGAGGGACAATACGATATATGAAGAGGAATACATTCACTTGAGGCTATTAATTCCCTAAATCATTGAAGAGGAAAAAAAGAGTGGAGTTTTTCCTTATTTTACCACTTAAAATTGTGCAAATTTAAGTTCACGATGCTTTAACTGGTTAATTAACTTGACCTGTATGATTTATGTTGTCTATATTTCTGCTTAAGGGGTGGAATAATTTTCTTGTACTGAATATGAGCTTGTTTAGCTTAACTTTGATGGCCTTAGAATTATTTGGTTTAATACATGAGTTTGCAAGGTTTTTGAAAAGGTTAAATGAATGACAAGTTTATGTTTAAGGTTAGAAGAATGTTATAGCTTTGTTGTGGATGATTGATGTTGAGAATTTGAGCTTGTTAAGTTATTTTTGCCTTGTGTTGAGTGTTTGCTTAGGGACAAGCAAAGGCCTAAGTGTGGGGGAATATGATAGGGCTAAAATGTGTTGATATTTTCTTAGCTAAATGAGGTAATTTTGTGATGCTTTTAGTGTAATAGCAAGTCAATTCTCTTACAATTTGACATTTGGACTGTAGTTCTGTGTTTTTGTGCAAAAGTTGGAGATTTTTGTGCGAAAAAGTCCACTTCTAGAGTTGACCCGACACTGGCCCAGTATAGGTGAACTAGCCCTTGCTCAGATCTGGAAGAACAGAGCAAAACATGGGAGAAAAGCAGAGAATTGGGGATTTTCCATATTGAACCAGTGCTGATCCAGTTGAAGTATTCCAACACCAGCCCTGATAGGGTTAAGGCGGTTTCTGATTCCGATTTGGTGTAGAATTGGAAGATCTCAAGAATCTTTTTTTGGTATTTACCTTATACTCAAACTAGAAGTCATGAGGAACATTTTTTGCATCCTAAATAAATACAGATAAATTTTAAGAATTAGATGTACAAGAAGAGAGGTGGATACAAAAGATAAAAAAGAAGAGTCATTTACTGAAGAGTAGAATCCACCAAGAATAAGAGCATTGTTCAAGAAGAGTTGCAATTGAAGAAGAAGAGAGCTTGTCTATGAGTTTTTTCTTTTTCCTTTGTTTTCTATTCTTGGATGATGATTAGATTATTGTTTTAATTGTATACAGATGTTGTTCTTGAATTCATGATGTTGTATTGACTTTAGTTTGTACATCAATTGATCATTATTCCTGGTATTTGGTTACTTGATTTAAATGATGAGTTAATTGAATGTTTTTCTTTCTAATGGACTTGAAAAATGAAATTAGGAGTATTTACTTTCATATATGTTATGTCTTATCTAGATTGCGAAAGAATGTTAAGAACAAGAACTCAAATAATTCAAAGATTGGTTGATTTCACCAAGAATATAGGACTATTTGCTAATTTCATGTTTATATCACCCAGAATATGGGGGTAGTTGTGAAGACTAAGTTTAACGTATCTTTTAAGTAAGACTAGTGAGATAAAATATATTCATTAAGTTACTTATAAGATGGGGAATCATGGATTGAAAAAGAAGTGATTCTAAGTTGTTCTTTCATGGTGCCAAAGTAATGATTGGTTGAGGTATTTGCTAATCAATCATTGTTATGTCTTTAATGATTTCTATCTATCTACATGACTCCTCTCCTATATCTTGTAATGACTTTTTCTTTTCTTTTTAATCAATTTTGTTATTAGGGTAGATAACGTATGAAGAATGAATAGTGTGTACTTGTTCCTTGAGGATCGATACTCATTAATTCCCTGTCTTATCTCACGCCTAATAACCTTGTACGTTAGGTGTATAACTCTAATTAACTAAGATGGACTTATGCAATAGAGTTTCTATGCTTCATTACGTGAAGAAATCACTCCCTTCTGATTGTCCGAGATAATCTAATAAACCAGGGCCCTAGAAAACATGACTAAGTATGTGCACTTTTGGGTAGTTTCCTGTGATAAGTGGATACATACTGAAAATCATAGATTATCGGATTAATTATCAAAGTATGGTACATGTAATTGAGAATGGTGTTAGTATAGTTTCCCTATCTCAATGACGGGTGTTACGTCAGTATATCTATAGGTCGAAGAGACTACACATGCAATATTATTCTCAGAGTCAATATTTCCATTTAGTGATAAATGGAATATTTATTATGATTACAATGCTGCTATTTATTAGTAGGGGTATTTTGGTCATTTTAGTAGTCAAGAATAATATATCTTTTGGTCCTCAGAGTAGCTCAAATAACTTTAGTAAATTTATTTAGTATATTGGCTTATTAGGTGAATTTATTATTGGAAGAATTATTCTAAAAGTCCAATTAATAATTTATTTGGATTAGAAAAATTAATTGGGCCAATTTAATTAATTAGTTTATTAATTATTTATCTTGAGTAATTTTATATTAGGCCCAAATGGTTTAATTAATTAATAAAAGAACTAATTTAATTAATTATTTTATTAATTAATTATCTTGAGCAATTTTATATTGGGCCCAAGTGGGTTAATTAGTTAATAAAAGAGCTATTTAATTGAACTTGGACAAATTAAGAAAAGCCTTGGCCCACCAGGGTTTGTATGTAGTGGCTAATAGTTTTTGGAAACCTAAGATAGCCGCCACTATTAAAAAGAAAATAGGAAAAAGGAAATTAAAGAAAAAGGTAACCAGCTCTTTGAGTTTGTAGAGGAAAAATGAAAGGTGGGGAATTTCATTAAAAGGCATCTTGTGTGCCTAATTAAGGTTGACTGAATTTCCTGTAAGAAAAAAGCAGCTTTCATTAGCTTTCCTTGGAACAAATAGAGTCGTCGTTTTCTTTCTTGGCTATTTTTCCTTCGTTTTTCCTTTAACATTTAGCTCTTGCATTTTTCTTCCAATCTGCTTCACCCTAGTTCTACTTTCACCAATAGAGGACCATAGTGGTTAGAGAATACTCTGGAAGGTTAAGAGCTACTAAATATGGTAAGTTTTTAATGCAAATGAGCCGACAATTAGTTGGTGTTTTCGCAGAACAAGTAGACATTCCAGTTCAGAAAGTCTCATTAAACACAAATCCAACTCTGGTTATTCAAATAAAATGCCCTAGAAGTAAGTACTCCTGAACTTTAGCTCGGAAAAATTTTTAATTTGTTATCTTCCACTACTTCTTGAATTTTCTTGCAATCCATCATAGCTTCACATCAAGACATGGCCGGCTATACCATGAGCAAGGCGGCCATAGCTTGGCATCAAACCATATCCGGCTAGGCCATGAGCATAGCCAAGCATGCCTTTGAGCAAGCCTGCGCTGGCTTTGTTAATTTTATTTTTTTCCACTGTTTTTTTTCTTCTTTAACTATTTTGCGTAGAGGGATATCTCTAAGAGCCATTAGAACTCTATCTCAGCCAAAATTAGATTTCCAAAAGCCCTGAGATCACTTCTAAAGGATGAATTATCAAAACGGAAAACATCAAAGAAAGCACAGTAGAAAATTTTTCAGTTTTTCAAGCCACATATAGGAGAGTGTGTGAAACCCCAATTAAAACCAACCCTAGAGTAAGGGGGTCAGGATGCATATCATATTTTCTTACATGCATAAATATATTTTTATATGATTTTATGTGCTTTGGATATGTGATTTATAGTCTAGAAGGTTTAAGTGAGTTTACTGAGTAAGAAGGGCAAAATGATAATTTTGCTTGAGGTAGAAATAGGGAGATAGCTTGAGGGTTAAATAGGAAAAATATTTGGGAGAGAAAATAAGAACAAGAGTTGTTGTGGTTTAGTGGTTAGAGCTTTGGAATAAATCATTGAGGTCTTGAATTCAAATTCCATCATCTGAGTTTTAGCAAGATTAAATTTTATTTTTGGTTAGGTAGGCTATATTTCGGCCTTTACATGCCTTAGGGAAGAGTGGGAGAGTTGTCCTAGGGGGACACATGAAAGGAATGTCCTAATTCCACTCTTGTGCCCTACAAAAATTTCTAAGGAATTCATACCCTTTTTGATCTCTAGCTTTCCCTACTTCTTAATCAATTAGGTTATTCAATTTATCTAAGCCAATTTTATTTCCAGAAAAATCCAACAAAGTTCTGTGATATTGAGGTTTTGAAAATGTCTATGTGAGGTATCTTGTTGGCCGAAAATGGGGAGGAGTTATGGAAGGTTCCCAAGAGAATTAATCTCCGTGGTTGAACCTTCAAACTCCAACCTATATTTGTTCATCTTCTTCATATAGTAATCTGAAAATTTTTCCAGCTTCTTGATCAGTCCAATTGTCAAAAATTCCAGCTATCTTTCCTTCCCAAATACTACCAGAAAAATGACCAATTCACTCAGCTTGAAGACTGAAAATTCTAGCCAAATCCGAGCTACACAAAAGCTGTGCAAACTAAGAAAATTCCTGGACAGTTTCGCAGCTTGGTGAGCAAAAAACCAAGCTGTTTCTTCCAGCTTTTCAACCAGCAATTCAACTTTTTTTTTCCTCCATAAAGAAGGGTGGAAACCAACCTTAAAGGACCTCTCAATATTCCTTCAAACCTCAGCAAATTGGATGAATCATAGTAGAAAATTCTGCCCAGAAATTTCCAACAAGCTTGCGAAAAACTGATCAGAATTTCCAGCTTTGTTCCTTTTTCACCCTTGTCTGAAACTCATCCCATTTTTCTGTAAAAACTCACCCTGATCAGCCATGAACTGAGCTTCATCATCTTCTCCATTGTTCTGCATGAAAAACAGCTCAATGGCTGCTCCTAAAATCTCTCCATCAATCACTACAATCAAGCCATTAATTGAAGTCCAAAATTTCAGCAAAATATTCTAGCAACCTTCCATGAAGTGAGCCTCAAACAAACAGAAAATTCCTTCACCATTGTACACCATATTTCAGCCACCCTCAAGCTCATTTGAACATCATTCATCTCAGCAGAAATTCCAGCAATTCAGCCGGCCATTGAAGCTTCCAAAAGCTCTCCATCAACTAAGATCTTCTTACCGTATTTGTTTCCAAAATTGATTCCCTAAAATATTCCTTTTGAATTTCAAACAACCAGCTTTCCTTTTCCTCTCAAATCTGAAAATCCACTTACCAAAACCCTCCCAAACTAGTTGGCCACTCTTTCCAACAGAATTTCGGCCAGCTTTCTCTCTATTCTCTCCATTCTCTCCAAACCTCCAAGAACACCTACTACCTTTCTCACGCCTAAGACCACTCTAAACCTTTTCAATCTTCTCCAAAAACTCCAAATCACACCTACTCATCCTCTTGAATCCACTTCTACAATTTTTAACATCAAACGCTGAAATTAAAGTCTCACTTTTGGATAAAAAACTAAAATTTTCTTGTATGCTCAAGAACATCTTCAAGGTAAGCATGAACGATTATCTCCATCTTCATTCATCTTCAACTCTTAATGAATTTATATATATATATATATATATATATATATATATATACTAATAGACTTTCTCTTTCTCTCTCTCTCTCTCTCTCTCTCTCTCTCTCTCTCTCTCTCTCTCTCTCGGCCGAATGGTTACTCCCACCATGGCCATTGTTCTTCTTCTCCTTGGACGGATCAAGCCTTCCTAGTGAAAGGGTTCTCTTGAAACGTCCTCAAGGTAGTCATCATTCAAGTAAGCTTCTTCAAACTCCTCTTTAAATTCTAGATTCATGTCTCTTGGATGTAGTTGGATGAGGATGGAATATATTTGGAGATTGATTATGTGTTTTGTGATGGAGTTGGGATTGAAGCATGAGAATGAATGTGTTTGTATGATGAAGATGGGGTTGATACATGAGATGATTTATCTTGGTTGAATGTATGGAGTTTTTAGGGTTTGTTGCATGCCTTTATGTCGTGAGTAGTATGAATAATCAAGTATGTTAGAGATTATGTCACATTTGGTGAATAGGGTTTATGTTCATGTATTCTTGTTAAGGCCTTGAATATGATTATGTTTAGTGGAGTTTGGATCATGTCATGGTAGATTTGGATTTATGCCTTTATTCATGATTGGATATTTTGTTGATTGGTGTAGAGTGTATGTTCATAATTATGGTTAGCAATAGGAATTATGATCATGACCTTGTTGTCCCTAAACTAATTGAGTTAGCCAATTTTATTTCATCAATAAAATGATTAATACTATAATTTCTTCTAGTGATTTCGAAAACCTTAGGAAAATATGAATTTGGGCTATTATAAAAAAATGATATTTTAGTTAAATAAGTGATAACTTTTATTAAAGAAATAAAATATATATATATTATATCAAATAATAATATCAAATAAAGCCTTTTATATAAATAATCATAATAGGAAAAATATTAATTTTGTAAGTCTTATGCTCATAAATAATAATAATATTTATTTATTATCTTTTAATCACATGTATTAAAATTAACTTACAACTAATTTTATTTACCAATTATTTTCTAACCATTAGTTATCATAAATCACTATTTTAAATAATATCATCTAGGCCTAATACCCTTCATCGAATAAACCATAATTTATTTATAGCAAGATTTAAACCTATAACTTATTAGTAACTATTGCACAAACCCTAGTTATTTTAATATCAAGCTAGATTTATTTTACAAACCCTTTAATTATTATCTAGCCTTAAAGCTTGGGACATTAGGGTCATAATTGTGGTACGTTGAATTAGAATTATTTGTGAAATCAAATTTGGGCTTGAGTTTAATTATAGCCTATGTTTACCTCAGGTGGGGTTAGGTCAGCTTTTAGAGATCTTTATTTTATCTCGAGCAAAGGATCAGGTAAGCTCTTGCATAAAACCTATTTGTTGCAAGAGTTGTTATGGCAAGCTAAACACGAAGTTTGTGAACACTATATTGGTAAAGGTAATTAAGGACTATTTCTTTTCTTGTTCCAGTCAAACCAATTATTTGAAAATCTTCAAGTAGTTTTAATCAAACACCAAATTGTTTCTAAAACTGATCTTTTACATGGACTTTGGAAACCCTTGATTGTCATTTCTAAGTAAAACAATGTTTTATCAATTTTCTCCCAAGTGGGATAAACAACGTTGAGTACTTAATAAAGGTAGGCTAGTAGTACTAGTTTTGAAAAGCAAGAGGGAGTCTTCTGGCAGGAGGCCACCTCCAGAAGATGAACTTAACTTAGAGAAATGCCAGTACTACTTAGTCATGCCGGTCCGAGCTAGCAGGTTTTAGTCATGTGGACTGTGTGTTACCGGAGTGGACAACCGATTTTCTTTGGGTGTAGAGAAGGAGGAGTATCTTGCCCGGTAGGCCGATCACCTACCTTTTGTCAGTCTGCACAAAGTGTGGCATTCTGACCATTGTATGGTTATGGGGCCCAACGTGTGGTAACCCATGACCACCCTTTTGAGTGGTTGATTTTATTGAACATGTATGGTTGGAAAAGCTAAAACGCCACTCTTGATTTTGAATATTATTTATTGCTTGCCAGTATTTTTCCTATAAACTTCTTACACCTTGCATTCATGAACTATTTTCACTGAACACTTAATGCACACACGGACTTACTGAGATTTTTATCTTATCACCCTTTTACCATGATTTCAGGTCGATCCTGCTATGGGGATGAGTAGCTAGTTGTTGCCTGCTTGGAAGATATTCTGTTATCTATTTTATGTAATGCATTGGGAGTTGAGAGTGAACAATTTTTATTTCGGATTTGTTCTTGAATTTTTGGGATTTAATAAGTTTTAATTTCAAAGTATTGTATGATTTTTATTTGTGTATCCTAATTATAAAGACCCCTTGTCCTTTGGACGGGGCGACATCCCCGGCCCTGTTGGGCCTAGGTAGTGGGGTGTTACAGAGAGTACTTACTTTTCTTTATTGGTCGTGGATTAACCAACAAAGGGTTAGGTTGCACTAGAACTTGTGTTGGAAAGGGAGAAGGAGGCACCTACAGTTTGATCGGTATTCTTGTCAATCTTCTACTCTTACGCATTAAGCGTCTCCAAGCTTCCTCTCTTCATCTTCCGGAGTATGACTCTACCTTGCTCTTGGGTTAGCTTAGTGAAAGCTCATTCTTTGGATAATCAAGATACTCTCCAAGAGAGAAAGCAGAGAAAAACGTGGAATAGAGAGTGAGAGGGAGAGACAACACACCAAAAAGAATAAGAAAAAATTAACATGGTTATTTTTTTCCTTCTACTTTTTTCTTAATTTCGGCCAGCCTTAGGGTTTCCTCAAGCCCTAATGGCCGAAATCATCAAGCCCTAATGGGCTTGGTGTTGTGCTCATAAATTAGTCCAAGACTAGCTCAATCCTCTTAATTAATTAATTATATTTATTGGGCTTCATTAGATACCCAAGACTAATTAATTAATTCTAATTGGGCTCTTAATATATGTCAATATATATCAGTCTAATTAATTAATTTATTCCAGTCCAATTCTCTTAATTAATTAATTATCTGTTCTGGGCTTTGTAAAAATACAAGATTAATTAATTAATTCTAATTGGACTCTTAGAATAAATTTTATTCTCCTCTATATAATTATCCATTAAGCCCAAATTGTGTCTAAACAACACCAAGGTAACTTGAGCTATTCCGGGGATCACGAGACATATTATTCATGGTTACTAAAATAACCAAAATGCTCTTACTATTAAATAGCTGCATTTTACCATTTCAAATATTTTTATTGATCACCATATGAAAATATTAACCCCAAGAATAATATTGCTAAAGCAATATCTTTGACCTAGATGTAAAATGATAGAAATACCCCCTATGTAACACCTATCAATGAGACAGGATAAATGCACTAACACCCATCACAAAGACATCTATCATCCCTAAATCTCTAGTCTGATAATCCATGACTTACTTGAATGTACTTGCTGATTATTGGAAGCTACCCAAAAGCACACATTCTAAAGTCACGTTCCTAGGACCCTAGATCATTAGATTATCCTAGACAATCACAAGGAGGTAATTTAACTTCACTAAGTGAAGCATAGAAACTCTGTTATATGAGTCTGTCTTAACTAACTAGAGTAATATATCTAACTTACAAGGATATTGATTTCACAAAAAAAAAAAAAAAAAACGCACCCAACATACATCAAAATATAAAACCCTAACTTTACCAGATCATCAACTCATACTCGAGTATGAAGGTATCCGTCCACCCTATAGCAGTAATAGTTTGGTCTCTATAATTACAATACTTTAAAAGAGACCACTACTACGGTCCAGTTCACGTATTCAAAATACACTTATGTCAATAATGTGAGTGAACTACTTACTAATTCAAGGTAAACCATTCCTCATTTGGAACTCATAGCATAATATTCTTACTTTGATGAATTGCCCAATTCCATCAAATGACTAAGAAGCTAATTTTACTTGTATGACAAATACCCATGGTCTATACCTTACTATGAAGAACGACCCAACACAAAGACTATTACTTGTCATACTTGGACCTTAAACGTGCAATAATATAAGAAACAAACTAAATTGAATGAATAAATATTTTATTACAATATGTTTACACATAATATATAGTCTTTGAGTGCATACTTTCCAACAATCTCTCACTTGCACTACAAATACTAAGAAAGTCCACGAGTGCTTACCCCTATAACATCTCAGTGTCTGCAAAACACCTTTTCTGTCAAAGGCTTGGTAAAAGGATCCATTGGATTATTGATAGAGAAAATCTGATTAACCATAATTTCCTATTTCTAGATGAACTCCCGGATGAAGTGATACTTTCTCTCTATGTGCTTACCCTTCCAATGGTTTCGAGGTTTCTTGCATTGTGGCACCACTCCAGTGTTGTCACAATAAATCATGACAGGCCTGACCATGTGCGGTACTACTCCAAGTTCTGTGAGGAACTTTCGGAGCCACACAACTTCTTTAGAAGCTTCTGAAGCAGCAACGTACTCAACTTCTATGGTAGAATCAGCAATGCAGGATTACTTGATACTTCTCCATGAAATAGCTCCTCCAGATAAAGTGAAGATATATCCACTAGTGATTTTTCTTTCATCTTTATCCACCTAGAAGTCTAAGTCGTGTAACTAGTAGAAATCAAATCATCGGCACGATATACAAGCATAAAATCTCTTTTTTCCTTGAGATATTTGAGTATATATTTTACGGCTTACCAGTAAGCTTCCCCTAGGTTTGACTAATATCTATTAACAATGCCTACTATAAAGTAGATATCCAGCCTAGTACAAAACATAGCATACATGAGACTTTCTACAGCCGAAGCATAAGGGATCCTACTCATTTTCTGCTTGTCTTTTAGTGTTTGAGGACACTGCTTGGAAGATAAGAATAATCCATGTCTAAAGGGTATGATAGCCCCTTTACATTAATCCATGTTGTACTTGATCAATATCTTGTCAATATAAGTAGCCTGGGATAAGCCTAACATTCTCTACTTCCTATCTCTAAGAAGCTTAATACCTAGAATGTAGCTAGCTTCTCCCATATCTTTCATACTAAATTGACTAGATAGCCAAACCTTAACGAATGACAATATCCCTACATCATTTATAATGAGTAGAATATCTACGTAAAGTACTAAGAAAATCACTTTGCCACTAACTGATTTCCTATATATACATAGTTCAGCCACGTTTTGAATGAAACCATAAGCTTTCATAGTTTCATCAAAACGTATGTTTCATACTCGTGACGCTTACTTTAGTCCATAGATAGACTTCTTAAGCTTACAGACCATTTGTAATTGACCTTTAACAACAAAACCTTCTGGCTAAGACATAAAGATGTCTTCGCTAAGATAGATATTTAAGAAGTCATCCATTTGCTATATCACATAGTCATAATAACATGTTATGGCTAAGAGAATTCAAATAGACTTAAGTATGGCTACTAGTGAAAATGTTTTCTCATAATCTCTCCCTTCTTTCTAAGTATAACCTTTAGCAACCAACCATGCTTTATAGGTTTCAACCTTTCCATCCGCATCGCTCTTCCTCTTGTATACCCACTTACACCCAATGAGTTTTATCCCATCAAGCTCAGTGACAAGATCCCAGACCTAATTGAGGTACATGGACTCAACCTCGGCATTCATGGCTAGCTGCTATTTGTTTGCATCAGCATCAACAATGATCTCCTCGTATCTAGTGGGATCTTGCTCCTGGTGATCAGAGACTAGATCATAGATCTCTCTAGTCCACATTTTTGGAACTCTTGTGGTTCTCCCACTACGACATGGCTTAGATTGTATAACAACATCTGATAGTATTTCTCTTGGTTCCTCGTTCGGGGTGTTAGAAGTACCTAAAGTTGAATCAGTGACCAACTTATCTTCAAACTCTATTCTACTTGAACCTGTAGTGGAAGTAACTTGTTCATCCTCTAAGTATCTAGCATTAGTACTAACAAGTACTTTATGCTCTTAAGGATGATAGAAATATCCACCTCTTGTTCCTTTTGGGTACCCAATAAAGTAGCATAACTCTGATCTTGGTTCCAGCTTACTTCCTTTTGTCAGCACATAAACTAGACAACTCCATATCTTGTGATGGTTCAGACTGAGCATTCGTCCAGTCCACATTTCATAGGATGTCTTAAGTACTAATTTGGAAGGCACAAGTTCAAAATATATGTCTCTGTTTCTAAGGCATACCCCTAAAAAAAAATAATAAGAAGAAAAAGAAGAGACGTATGACTTATCATGCTTCTGATAATTTCCATCAAAGTTCTATTTCTTCTCTCAGTTACTCCGTTCTGCTGGGGACTCTCAGGCGCAATTAACTGAGATATTATGATATGATGTACCAAGTAATCCTTAAACTCACTGAAGAGGTACTCTCCACCACAATCTGATCTTAAAGTTTTAATTAATTTACCTATTTAACACTCTGCTTCAGCCTTAAACTCTTTGAATTTATTAAAAAAGTCAGATTTGCGCCTCATCAAATAGATATAACCAAAACGAGTGTGATCATCTATGAAAGTGATGAAGTACTCGTAGCCTCCCCTAGCTGGTGCAGTCATCGGACCACAAATATCTATATGAACTAGTACTAGTATTTCCATAGCTCTATCCACCTTTTTGGTAAAGGACCATTTGGTCATTTTACCTTTAAGGCAAGATTCACACTAAGGTCATTCTTCTAATCTCAATGAACCTAAAGGCCCATTATGGATTAGCCTCTGAATCCAATTAGGATTTATATGTCCTAATCTTAAATGCCACAAATATGAGCTGTGAAACCCCACTTAAAGCCAACCCTAGAGTAAAGGGGTCGGGATGCATATCATATTTTCTTGCATGAATATATATATATATATATATATATATATATATATATATATGAATGATTTTATGTGCTTTAGAATTATGATTTATAGTCTACAAAGCTTAGTTGGGCTTATTGAGTAGGAAGGGTAAAATGGTAATTTTAATTGAGGTCAAAATAGGAAGATAACTTGAGGATTAAATAGGAAGAATATTTGGGAGAGAAAATAAGAATAAGAGTTGTTGTGATTTCGTGGTTAGAGCTTTGGAATTAATCTCTAAGGTCTTGAGTTCAAATCCCATCATTTAAGTTTTATCATGATTATTTTTTTTAGGTTGACTTTTTTTTTTTCGGCCCTTGCATTCCATAAGTAGAAATAGGAGTGTTGTCCTAGGAGAGACATGAAGGGAATGTCCTAATCCTATTCTTATGCCCTAAAAGAATTCTTAAGGGATTCATGTCCTCTTATTTCATAGCTTATCTTAAATTCTTTACCAATTAAGTTTGTTTAATTTATCAAAATCTATGTTTTAATTCCAGCAAATTTCAGCAAGGATTTTTGCTCTTGGAATTTCGAAAATAGCTCTTAGGGGATAGAGTTTTGACTGAAAATAGGGAAGGAGCTAAGGAAGGTTCCCAAGAGAATTAATCTCCATGGTTGAACCTTTAAACTCCACTCCATAGTGTTCATCTTCTTCATGGAAGTAATCTGAAAATTTTTCTAGGTTCTTGGACAATCTAGCCTTCAAAAATTTCAACCATCTTTCTTACTCAAATGCTGCCAGAAAAATGGCCAACTTATTCAGCTTGAAGACTAAAATTCTTTTCCAAAAACCGGATTGCACAAAGCTGTGCAAACCAGAAAAAAATTCGGGACAGCTTCGATGCTTAGCAGGCAAAAAACAAAGCTGTTTCTTCTACCCTTCAGACCAGTAGATTACCTTTGCCTTTCCTCCATAAAGAAGGCTGGAAACTAGCCTTAAAAGACCCTCAAATACCTCTCCAAATCTTCTACAAATCGGCTGGAACATTGTAGAAAATTGCACAATAAATTCCAGCAAGCAATTTGAATCTCAAACTAGAAAAATTTCAGCCTTGCTCTCTCTTCAAGCCTTATCCAAAAACCACCTCAAACTTCTATAAAGTTAACCTTAGTCAGCCAAGAACTGAACTCCATTACCCTCCTCCACTGACCTACACGGCTTGACTCCAACACCACTCCTCAAATTCCTCCTTCAATTACTCCAATCAAGCTTCCAATTGAAGTTTAAAATTCCAGCAATTGCTCCATAAAAACTCCCTTGGATTAAGCTTCAAAAACCAGAAATTCTCCCACCATTGAACTCAACATTTTGGCCAACCTTATAGCTCCTTCAACCCTTATTCATTTCAGCAAAACCACAACAAAACCAGTAGGCCATAGAAGCTCCAAAGAACCTCTATCAATCAAATAACATTACCATATCTTCTACCATAAAACACTCCATAAATTACTCCACTTGAATTTTAAACAACCAGATTTCCCTCTTCTCCCTAATCTGAAAATCAAATCACAGAAATCCCTCAATCATTCGGCCAACACCTTCAGCATTTCGTCCAGCACCTTCTCTCCAATTCTCTCTATTTCTCTAAGAACACCAAGAACACACACTACCTTTCTTCAAGCCTAAGACCACTCTAAACACCTTCAATCCCTTCCAAAAACTCCAGATCACACCTACTCACTCCCTAGAGTCCATTTCTAGATTTTATAACATCAAATCTCGAAAACAAAAATTTACAATCGAATAAAAAATCAGAATTTTTCTTGAAGTCTCAAGAACACCATCAAAGTAACCAAGAACAACTTTTTTTCATCTTCTTCCCTTCAATCTTTAACATGTCATACTAATACTCTCTCTCTCTCTCTCTCTCTCTCGGCCGAAATGGTTGCTACAACCATGGTTGTTTTTCTTCTTCTTTCTCGGACGATTCAAGCCTCCTAAGCATGTGGACCTCCTTGAATCTTCATCGAGATAGTCATCAACCAAGTATTTCTCTTTAACCTTCTCTTTAATTCTAATGTCATGTCTCTTAGATGTTGATGGAAAGAGATAGAATATGATCGGGGTTTGAGTGTATGCTTATGTATAAAGGAATTGAGATTGAAGTATGAGAATGTTTGGCCATGGTTTAAGTTTTATGAAATTTCTTGTGGATCGATGCATGTTCTTTGTGTCTTAAGTGAGTATGAATGTTTAATCATGCTAGATATTATGTCACCTTTGGTGAATAGGGTATTATGTTCTTGTTTTCATTGAAGCCATGAATATGATTATGCTTAGTAGAGATTTGGTCATATGATAGTAGGTATGGATTTAAGCCTTTATTCATTAATAAAATAGTTTGTTGATTGATATTGGAGTTTATGTTCATGATTCTTGTTAGCAATAGAAAAATTATGATCATGACCTTGTTGATCCTAAGCTATTTTAATTGACCAATTTTAATATTATGATTTCCTCCAAAGATTTTGGAAACCCTAGGAAGTTGGAATTGGAATATTAAATGGAATAGTAATATTTTAGCTAAATAAATGCTATCTTTTGTTAAAGATAATATATATAAATATTTATATAATAATAATAATAATAATAATAATAATAATAATCAATAAATAAAGCCTTTTATATAAATAATAATAATAATAATAGGTAAAATATTAATCTTGTAGGCCATATATTCATAAATACAATTGAAATTTATTTATTATCTATTGATCAAAATTTAATAAAAATTACTTATTATTAATTTTATTTATTATTTTCTATCTAGTAATTATTAATTAAGAGATTAGTAATAATTTATTTTTTATTTTAATAATATCATCTATGACTTAGGATTCTTCATCAATTAAACCCTAGTTTATTTATTAATAACAACACTCAAGATTTGTATTTGAACCTATAATTTATTAGTAATTATTTTACAAACCGTAGTTATTTTCACTTATCAAGCTAGACTTATTTTATAAAACCCTTTATCATCTAGCCTTAAAACTTAGGACATTAGGGTCATGATTGTAATAAGTTGAACTAAGATTATTTATGGAAGCGAATATAGCTTGAGTATAACCATATGACTTGTGTTTACCCCAGGCGGGGTTACGTCAACTTTGGAAGATTTGTGAATTTGCAAGCAAATGATCAGATAAGCTCCTGTATAAACTTATTTGATGACAAAAGGTTACTATGGTAAGCCAAACACAAAGTGTATGGACACTCATTTTGCAAAGGCAATTAAGGACTGTTTCCTTTCTTGTTCAGTCAAACAAATTATTTGAAAACCAAACAAGCAGTTTGGCACAAACACTAAACTCTTTCTAAAAACCCACATTGACACGAATTTTAGAAACCCTTAATTGCTATTTCCAAGTAAAGTAATGCTTTATCCATTTTCTCCCAAGTGGGACAATCAACATTGAGTACTCAATAATGGTAGGCTAGTAGTACTAGTTTTGAAGAGTAAGAGCGAGTCTTCTGGCAGGAGGCCACCTCCAGAAGATGAATTCAACTTAGAGAAGCGACAGTACTACTTAGTCATGCCGGTCCAAGCTAGCAAGTTTCAATCAAGTGGACTGTGTGTTTCTGGAGTGGACAACCGGTATGTTTGGGTGTAAAGAAAAAGGAGCATCTTACTCGGTAGGCCGATCACCTACCTTTTTGCCAGTCTGCACAAAGTGTGGCATTCTGACGGTTATATGGTCATACGGCTCAACGTGTGGTAACCCATGGCTATCCATTTGAGTGGTTGTATTTATTGTGTACATGCATGGTTTGAAAAGCAAAATGCCACTCTTTGTATTTTCAATCCTTATTTATTGCTTGCCAGCATTTTCTTCTATACAAGTTTTACAACTTGCATACATGAACTGTTTTACCTGAAACACACAAAGTACATACAAGCTTACTTAGATTTTTATCTCATCGCCTTTTATGCCATGTTTTCAGGTCGATCCTGCTATGGGGATGAGTAGCTAGATTGTTGCCTGCTTTGAAGACTTTGTGTTATTTATTTTATATGTTGCTTTGAGAGATGATAGTGAACAATTTATTTTTGATTTGTTCTTGAATTTTTGGGTTGTAATAAGTTCAATTTTTAAAGCATTGTTTTTATTGGTGTGACCTAATTATAAAGACCCCTTGTCCTTTGGACGGGGCGACATCCTCAGCCCTGTTGGGCCTAGGTAGTGGGGTGTTACACGAGCCATTTAATATGGCCTTTCTTTTTTATTATCAACTTCAATTTGAATATTATTTTTTATTTCTAATAGGATGTATATAAAAGAGATTTCCATACAAGTTTCCTATACAAATTAAATTACCATCTCTACTGATGGAAACACCAGAATGGAAAGAAACAGAATATCCTTAATTCATCAATTTAGAAATTAAAATCAAATTCTATTTAAAATAAGAAACGTATAAAATATCTTTTAAAATTAACTTCCTATTAAAATAAAAAATAAGCTCAAGATCTCCCACTACTTCAACCCATATAATTGCTTCATTACCTACTTGATGTCCATACTCACCCTTGCTAAGTCTCCTTATTCTTCTGAACCCCTATAAAGAGTTACAGACATGGTCAGTGGCTCCAGAATCAACTATCCAGGAAGATGTTGATTTAACCATCAAAATAAACTCTAAGTATAGAGCAATACCTGAAGTGGACTTGGCTAAGAAGTTCAGACAATCTTTCTTTCAATACCCCTTTATGCCACACTTGAAGCATTTACCTTTGGACTTCCCATTAGGCCAGACTTGACTAGATGCTTTGGACTAGGCCCTTGAGTTATTCTGGACCTTCCACTTCTTGAATTTCTTAAGTGTTGCCTTAATTCCAGAAAAAGAAGCAAAACGAGAGACCAAAACTTTTGACACGAGGTTCATGATCTTCTCTGTCACCTGAAGCTCTTTTATAAGCTCCATGACATTCATATCCAACTTGTTCATATTGTAGTTCAACTTGAACTAAGAATATGAATCAAGCAGAGTTTCAAGAACTATGTCAATTTGGCTCTCAGGATCTATCGTTGCGCCTAGGACCTCAGCCTTCTCAAAGTAGGCAATCATCTTTAGCAGATACTCTCAAACCGATGCCCCCTCAGCCATCCTAGTTTCGTGATTTCTCTAAGAGCTTCCTGCCTTGCGGGCCAGCTCTTATCAGTAAATATGGTGCGCAATGACAAATCCATATCGTACACAGTGGCCATGTGCTCATTCTTAAATTGGAGCACACTAGACATAGAAGTCAACATATAGTACTTAGCCATCTCATTAGCTTTCTTCCATGCCTTCTCGGCCTCTCGCTCCGATTAGTGGATTATTCCCTAATCTCAGGACAAGGATCGATAAGAACATACTTGTACTACTCAACAGTGAGTACTATATTCAAGTTACTCTTCCAGTCCACATAATTTAGGCTGTTAACTTATTCTCCTTGAGAATGATTGACATTGGACTAAAACTAGAAATTTCTGAAATATTGTGAAAAAAACATTCATTTAGTTTGCAAGAAATAAAAATGCACATTCTATATTAGATAATAGATAACTCTTAAAACCATTATTAATAATATAAATAGTTAGCTCTTAGAAAAGCTAACAGAGCTTCGTAGGAAGATTAATAGCATTCTAAATTAAGTGTATAACCATCATGAATCAAAACTTTCTAAATAGGCAATGGCCTAGAAAAAGTTCCACTGATAGGATGGCCACTGATTCACCACCTATAGGCAATCTAGTGCTAAAAATCTCTAACATAGGTTGGTCAATTATAGCAAATACCCTAAACTTTTAATTTTACTCTTCCATTAATTCTAGTTATTTGTAGAAATCTATCCTGTAGGGAGTCATTCTCATAATAACACGAGAAAAATCACTATCTCTAATAAGAGCAGTGATGGAAGCTATGGGGTCGTTGGAACCCCTCTCCCACTTAATCTTTTATTGAAAATAAAGTTTTAGGCCTATAAACGTTTTCTATAATCTTATGGTTTCATTAACTTTAGTAAAAAACTAAAATTCAATATTATTCTCTATGTCAATGATTAAATACTTTGAGAGAATAAATTATGAATTTATTTTACTATTCTAAATTAATAACCAAGTAAAACTTTATTAAATAACCTTAAGTTCAACATTATTCTCTATGTCAAGAATTAAACCCTTTAAGAGAATAACCCATGAACTCTTTTGTTTTAATGTTTTGTATATTAAAACGTCTTAGCAAAAACCGTTCTATCTAGTGAGACTTTGGTCTCACGAGAATTTGTGTATTTAATTACAAAAAATGAAATAAGCATGATAACAAAAGTAAACTTTTTCATGCTCAAACAATTTATTTATACTTAAGTGACCAAATAATAGATTAAAGATAATGAATTAAAAATTAATGAACTTGTTTAATCCTAAGGTGGTTCCATCCTTTACTACTCATTTTCATGCAAATTATTCTTCCATAGATAATAAAACTATTGTAGAAAATTAACCTTATACAATGGTTTCAAAACATGATTATATCAAGAAAAAATTGAGGTATAGAACTTCAGCAGCGCTCTCCCTTTTCTTGGACAAAATTGCACGCATTTGCCTCTGGGTAGAGTGGAACTAGAGCTGGTCCATTGGGCCCTCCTAGCACTGAGTCTGCTCTGTTTCTCCAAAACCTCCAGCTGGGCAGAGTGGACATAGCGCTTGGTCCGATAGGGCCACCTGGCGTCGGGTCTATTCTGGAAAAATCCTGCTTTTCAGCCATTTTTCGCCCCTCAATAATTTTAGCAATCACGTTTTTTAGTCTCTAAAACTTACAAGTTAAAAGAAACGCAAAACCAGGCAAAAAAACATGCGTTTACACGAGCCTATGCCTCTAACCACAAGGCATGCAATGAATCTACTTAAAACCAGAAAAAATGATAGGAAAACTATTAGAATAAATGATCCTATGCCTCTAACCGTGAGGCGTATATGAACTCTAGAAACCAATGTATAAGGGGTTCACATGAAATCACAAAAGATTTATTTTTATAGTAAAGAAACCACATTTTTTAGTTTTTAACCCAAATACATGCTCCTAGAGGAAAACCGTGGCTCTGATACCATTTGAAGGATCAAAACAGAAAACATCAAAGAAAGCGCAGCAGAAAATTTTTCAATTTTCTGAGCTATATCTAAGAGAGAGTGCTTCCTTTTCTTTATTGGATGCGGATTAACCAACAAGGGGCCAGGTTGCATTGGAACTTGAGTTGGAATGGGAGAAGGGGATGCCTGTGGTTCGACCGATATTCCCACTAATCTTCTTCTCCTACTCATCAAGCATCTCCAAGCTTCCCCTCTTTGTCTTCTGAAGTATGACTTTGCCTTGCTCTTGGGTTAGCTTGGTGAAAGCTCCTTCTTTAGATAATCAAGATACTTTCTAAGAGAGAAAGAAGAGAAGAACGTGAAACAGAGAGTAAGAGGGAGAGACGACAAACCAAAGAGAATGAGCCTTCTACTTTTTTCTTAATTTTAGCCAAACTTAGGGCTTCCTTAAGCCCTAATGGCCGAAATCATCAAGTCCTAATGGGCTCGTTGTTGTGCTCATAAATCAGTCTAAGACTGGCCTAATCCTTTTAATTAATTAATTATCTTCTCTAGGCTTTATTAGATACCCAAGACTAATTAATTAATTCTAATTAGACTCTTAATATATGCCAACATATATTAGTCCAATTAATTAATTTATTCCAACCTAATTCTCTTAAGTAATTAATTATCTTTTCTGGGATTTATAAAAACCCAAGACTAATTAATTCTAATTAGACTCTTAGAATAAATTTTATTCTCTTCCATATAATTATCCATTAATGATAATTATTATTATTGGGGTCATTTTAGTAGCCATGAATAATATGTCTCGTGGTCCTCGGAGTAGCTTAAGTTACCTTGGACATATTATTCATGGCTACTAAAATGACCAAAATATCCTTACTAATAATAGCTGCATTTTACTATTTTAAATATTTCTATTTCTCACCATATAGAAATATTAACCCCAAGAATAATATTGCTAAAGCAATATCTCCGACCTACAAGTGAAATGACGGAAATACCCCTCTATGTAACACCCATCAATGAGACAGGATAAATGTACTAATACCCATCTCAAAGACATCTACCATCCTTAAATCTCTAGTCCGATAATCCATGACTTAAATGAATATACTTGCTCATGATTGGAAGCTACCCAAAAGCACACATTCTAGAGTCACATTCTCAAGGCCTTAGATTATTAGATTATACCAAATAATCACAAGGGGGTGATTTAACTTCACTAAGTGAAGCATAGAAACTCTGTTGTATGAGTCCATCTTAACTAACTAGAATAATACACCCAACATACAAGGATATTGATTTCACAAAAGAAATCTCACCCAACAAACATCAAAGTATAAGACCCTACCTTTACCAGACCACTAACTCATACTCAAGTATGAAAGTATCCATCCACGCTGTAGCAGTAATACTCTAGCCTCTACAATTATAGTACTTTAGGAGAGACCACTACTACAAGTCCAGTTCTACGTATTCGAAATACGCTTTTGCCAAAGATGTGAGTGAACTGCTCACTGATTCAAGGTAAACCATTCCTCATTGGAACTCATAGCATAATAGTCTTACATTGATAAAATGTCCAGTTCCATCAAATGACTAAGAACTCAATTTGACTTGTATGACAATTACTCATGGTCTATACTTTACTGTGAAGAACGACCCAACACATAGACTATTACTTGTCATACTTGGACTTTAAATATGCAATAATATAAGAAACAAACTAAATTGAATGAATAAACATTTTATTGCAATATTTTTACACAAAATACATAGTCTTTGAGGGCATACTTTTCAACAAAAAATCCCTCTCCTTGGTTATCATCATTTATCAGTTAATCAAAATTCATCGGCCTCGGAAACGAAATTCAATATCTTTTAGAAATGCATGGATACCTTATGCCATTTCATAGAGAAACACAAAGAACTTCCAGAATACCTCTTAGCCATTATTCTTTTCCACTCACTCTAGTAAAGATAACACACCACAAAGAAATCTTTCTCTCAATGTCTTATTAGTTCTCCCCATTCTCTATTAAAAATCAAAACACCCGCACACCTAAAATTTATTGCACTTTTCACTATACAACCAAAGCATATGGGATTCACAAGTTCAGTCCATTCACTCCCTAATCTTGGCTTACAATTACTGTATCTTCAAGATTAGTAAATGTCTTTCTACAAGATCTGTAAGCGTTTCTCTACAAGTAAACCTATATTCCTACCATATTTTATTTTAGATTTACAGTGTTGTTTTGCTAAAGGCTGTGAACGATTCATTAATGAGATTTGAGTATGCTTTGATCATTAACTCTTTACTGATGTATTGGGTTAGGGTGTTGGGTCTGCTATGTCATTCTTTTCATGGTTTATAATCATATTATGTGAATTTTATCTCAACGGCTCACTCTAGCTTAATACGAATATCATTATAAAATACTACCATAATATATTCAAGATATGTTGTATTGTTATTTAGGGATCTATGAATTTATCTAATTGTATATACAATTACTTATCTAGTCATATGTCTATTATTGTGGTTATTATTCCTTGTTTAAACATTATAATATATTACAACTACAAGTTATTACCTCCATTATTTATTAATTGTTGTTAATATAAAATATAAATAAATAAATATAATATTATTGTTCATAACTTATTATTATTATTATTATTATTATTATTATTATTATTATTATTATTATTATTATTATTATTATTATTATTATAGCATAGCCGACTGTATTTTGTCCAAATAGTAAATTGGTTCAATTTTACCTAAGTAAGTGGTGTGTGTGTGTGTGTGTGTGTGTGTGTGTGTGTGTGTGAACCCCTAGTATTTAATATTATTGACTTTATAATATAAATAAGATACACCTAATGATTATTTTTCTAAACATAAAACATCAAATATTTTCAAATTATTTACTATATATTCATCCATATATTTCTACATTTATTGTTGTGGTCCTTTGGTTATTTATTATTTATTTACATGTTAATTTATTTACTCATTAAGTTATTTATTTATTTTACAAACAAAATTTGTTTTAATTAAATAATTAAAATTTTATACAATTATTTATTTACTTAGTCCTTTAAATAATTATTAATTAGTTATTCATTAATTTAAATAATTAATTAATTATTTATTTATTTACTTTTAGGAGTAAACTTTATTTTAATTATCTAATTAATTATCTATACATCTATTTAATTACTCAGTCATTTTATTTGTCTACTTATTTTTGAGCCTATTATATAGCAATTGTCTTAGTATATATTAAATTGTTAGTGTGAAATTTTTTATGTCTAACATGCTATGTTTGAGATGAAGATATTAGTTAGTCTGAATTATGTGATGACTTGATGTTAGTAGTTGGGCTATTTTGGATACTGTGAGAATATAAGGGTTATAGGGAAGTTTCTGACATGATCTTTATATTTTCTTTAGACGAAACTAGATTCCATTGATCAAGTCATTAGAAGAATCATTTATCTGTGAAAAAAGGAATCAGGTAAGTTCTTACATCAAATTGTTTATGAAATATGCAATTGTAAGTTGTCTAATGTTATGTGTTAACAATGGAAACACGGATTAATATAATGAGATGTTCAGCATGGCTAATTTTCTTACTTTATTCCAACTCATACCCTACTTTCTTAAACAAAAGGATTTTAAAACAACTCACTTGATTTTTGCACTAAATGATTTAATCAAGGCTTACTTGCATAGTAGAGCGTTACAAGTGGTATCAGACCTAAGTTTAGGCAATATGTATATGACTGATGAGAAATATTTATTTAAGTATTTAGATCTATTACTAACCTTAGTTGTTGCATATGCTTAGGATAGCTAAAAGATTCGCACTAGTGGTAAGAGATTGGTCTTTCATATGAGTACCCAATAAAACACCGCCACTCATACCCCTTCCCCCATTCAAGTCTCAATCTATGTCTGAACCAAAGAAGCCGGAACAAGAGACTGATGAGGAGGAGGGAAAAGTGGAGTAGCCCAACTCACCCATGCAGGAAATGGATTTGTTCCCTAGTGATGACCGAGGGGATGTAGAGTTTGAGGTGCCCAGAAGTAAATACGAGGAATTCATGGCTTAACGACGTGAGCGAATTAGGAGAGCAAGGCTGAAAGTAGGACTTACAGAGCCCAAAAGTTCTAGGAGACATATTAGGGCTATAGAGAATTCCAACAAAGCTACCTAAAGGCCTTGGACCGTGGGATTTCTGAATGGGAAGGGTGAAGACTTCTCTAAAAACACTGGTGGTTAGCTTTATGAGCCCAATTCTGAGGATTCTAAGGTGGGAAATGGTGAGTGAAATAGTTGAGTAGATCTAGCAGTAGAGATTAGAAATGTTATTCCTTCATGTTAGAAAATAAATGGTGTTCTTTGCTATTTTCTATTTGAGGACTACTGTTATGTGGAATAAGGATGCCAACATGCATTCCTTTGTCTTTTGTTTATTACACAACTTGAATAGACTAAAGTTTATCTTTATCAAATTATTATCTTCTTTTTAAAATAATTCAATTTATAACTCTACATATGTTAGATTGTAGAGGATTTCCATTGTGAAATGTTTATAACATGGTTGTACGTATCTTAATCGTTGCATGCCTGAATACTTATTGCTTATATGATTTTGTATGGTTAAGATGGCACTAAGTAGAGATATTGTCCATAGTAGGACGGTCCAAGAAAGTAAGTCATTTATTCCAGATTAAGGGACCATGTGACACTCAACGCCTAAGCATGAAACTGAGTACAAATCGAATCAAGAGGCAACACCAGAGGGCATTGTAGAAGTAATATTGTGTTAGGTATTTAACAAGATGATAGAGATCATCCAAACTCTGTCAAAAAGGAAGACACCCAAAGGAGGAGACGAAGCCTCGGAGTGCTTCCTCAAATTTCAACCATCGACTTTCCATGATGAGGCTGAACAAGACCAAAAAGCAGAAATGTGGGTGGAGCAAATAAAGGATATTTTCTCCATTTTGAACTATACTAAAAAACTCATGGTGAAATTTGCAGCCTTCAGACTAAGAGGTCCGGTACGTGATTGGTAGCAACGTGTCTAGGAGAATTGGGTAGCATTGATCAAGATTGGACTTGGAATAACTTTGTTGAGGTCTTCTGGACAAAGTACATTCCCTAATGGATTGTTGAGAAAATGAAAGATGAGTTCCAGAACCTTAAGCAGGGGAGCATAACGGTAGCACAGTATGCAACCCACTTCAATCAAATATCAAAGTATTGCAAAATTTTAATAAATACATAGTAGAATCGGACTCATTAGTTAGTTAAAAGGCTGAGACAGGAGTTGAGGCAAGTATTGCCACCATTCCCACTAATAACCTATACTACTGTCGTTGTTGTAGCAATGTGCATAGAAAATGAAGACAAGAACCAGATAGCCCACAAAGCTCAACAGCCGATAAGTCCAGCCCCTCATCAAACATTCAACAAGAGACTTGCGGGACAACAACTTGGAAATTGCATAAAGCAAGCTCGAACTTTTTCGGCAGGCCTAACCCCAAACTTACCAACGTGCAGGTATTGTGAGAAGAAGGGACATACAGAGAAAGAATGCTAGTCAAAGGGAAATGCCCAGAGATGCTGCTATTGTAGGGATTCCACCCACCTAAGGAACATCTGCCCGAAGCCACTAAGGATTGGGCAAAAAGCAACAATCTAACCCACTAGAAATAGAGGAGAAGTAGCTAGAGCTTTGGGAAGCGGAGGGCAAAAACCCCAGGTGAAGGCAATGATATTTGCTATGAACCAAGAGGAAGTTGGAAACAAAGTGGTTGTGGTTGAAAGTACACTCGTTATCCAACGATATTCTGTTTCTAATCTAATTGATCCTGGTTCAACGTATTCATACATAAATCAGAATAGTGCATGTCATTTGGGTTGGGACGAGTTAGAAATGCCCTACACCCTAATAGTGAGTACTTCTCTATAAAAATCAGTAGAAGTGGAGAAATGTGTGCATGATTGTAATGTAGTAGTAGGGAAAGAAAACTTAAAAACAGATCTTTATGTATTATCCATAGAAGATTATAATTTAATATTAGGGATGGATTGGTTAACAAAGCATGGGGCCCGAGTAGATTGCAAGAATAAGATGGCACAGTTTGTCAAACTAGGTTCTGACGTGTTGGAATTTAATGGGAGACGAGTGAATGAGTTGAAGTTTATGATAGCGGGGACAAAGGCCTAAAAATTGCTTAGAAAAGAATGTACGGGTTATTTGGCTTACTTGTTCAATAGGCCAAAAGACCAATGCACCTTGGAGAACACAGAAGTGATGAAGATGTTTCTTGATGTGTTTCCTACAAAACTCACTTCCTTTCCTCCAGCGCAGAAAGTTAAGTTCACTATTCATTTCATACCGAGAGCTGAACCAGTTTCACGAACTCCTTATCAAATATCACTGGTAGAGCTTAAGGTGAAGTTGGATGAGTTGATTAAATAGGGGTATATTACGCTGAGTACATCTCCGCAGAGAGCCATAATGCTATTTGTGAATAAGATAGGAAGGATATTGAGGCTATGCATCTATTATCGAAGACTAAACAATTCGACGATCAAGAACAAGTATCTATTGCCGTTGATTGATAAGTTGTTTGACCAGCTACAAGGTTCTTGCTACTAATCTAAGATAGATATCTGGCAAGGTTACTACCAAGTGCAAATTAAGGAGGAGGACATTTCGAAAATAACCTTGAACATAAGGTATTGACACTACAAATTTTTAGTGATGCAGTTTGGAGTAACGAATGCACTAGCAGTATTTATGGACTTAATGCATCGGGCATTTCAATCCTACCTAGATAAGTTTGTCGTAGTATTTATAGATGACATATTGATCTCTTCCAAAAAAAATACAGAGGAACACAAGGGACACTTGAGATTAGTATTGGAAAAATTAAGGGAGCTTAAGTTGTATGCCAAATTCAGTAAGTGTGAATTTTGGCTGCACTCGGGATCATTCCTTGGACATGTGGTGTCAAGGGATGGCATCAAAGTAGATGCAACTAAAGTTGAAGCAATCTCAAACTGGAAGCAACTTGAGACGGCGACCAAGATTAGGAGTTTTTTAGGACTAGCAGGTTACTACCGTCGTCTCATTAAGGGATTTTCTACTTTAGCTTCCCTAATGACTCGATTGTTAAGGAAAGATGTGCCATTTATTAGGAATAAGAAGTGTGAAAAGAGTTTTCAAGAACTCAAGAGGAAATTAACAACAACATCTGTGCCATGCTTACCGAAGGAGAGTAAAACTTATGCTCTTTACACTAATACATCTAAAGAATGATTGGGGACAATGCTAATGTAAGAAAGAAAGGTCACAACATATGCATGAAGGAAGCTGAAATTACTTAAAGTTAACTACCCAACATACGATCTGGAATTAGTTGCTATAGTGTTCGCCTTAAAGAAATAAAAAAACTACTTCTATGGGGCCAAATTTGAAATCTTTACTAATCATAAAAGCCCAAAGTATATCTTTACACAGAAAGATATCACTTTAGGTACCAAATGTGGATGGAGTTTTTGGAGGAGTACAAATGTCTAATCAACTATCATTCCAAAAAGGCTAACGTGGTAGCTGATGCTTTGAGTCGAAAGGTAAAGATGGCTAGATTGAGGGTATAAGAGGTAAGAGTTGTAGAGAAGGTGTTAGTCCAACAGACAAAGGTTAAAGTAGGTAAGATTTGTATAAGCAACCGAAGGTTAATACCATACTTGAAGTAAGAGATAATCAAGGCACAAGAAAATAACGCAGAATTCTAGAATTTCAAATAAATAGAGATAAAAAGAGGAAAATATTTTCAAGTGAATAAAGTGGAAGTATTATGTTTTTGTGATCATATATATATATGCCTAAAGAAGTAGAGTTGAGAAGGAAGAACTTAGAGGAAGCTCAGACTAGTAAATATACAATTAACTTCGGGGAAGTAAAATATATTAGGATATGAAGATAGCTTTTTGGTGACTAGGAATGAAAAAGGATGTGGTGAGGTATGTTTCAACTTACCTGACTTGCCAGAAAGTCAAAGTCGAGCATAAGAAATCATCTAGAATGTTACAACCCCTTACAGATACCCAAATGGAAATGGGAGGAAGTGATGATGGATTTGTCACAAGACTCCCTATGACGAAGGTTAAAAATATACACTATGGGTAATGGTGGATAGATTGATTAAGATAGCACACTTTATACCAGTAAATGTGAAGGATTCTTTGGACAAGCTAACTCAAACTTATGTGCAAGAAATAGTGAGATTGCATAGGGTACCTTCAAGTATTGTGTTAGATCAAGATTTAAGGTTTACTTCATGGTTTTTGGGAAAATTCCAAGAATCTATGGGATCGAAGCTAAAGTTTAGCATAACAACTCATGCTCAAGCAAACAAAGAATCAGAAAAAGTTACTTAGATTTTGAAGGATAGTTGAGGGCTTGTATTTTAGACTTTGGTGATAAATGTATTAATTGTATGCCCTATGCCGAACTATCCTGCAATAATAGCTATCAGCCATCTATTGAAATGGCATCATATAAAGTATTGTATAGAAGAAAATGTCAAGTACCATTATACTGGAGATGGACAGAAGATAGGCAGATTAATTAGGCTAGGGAGGTATGTATTCAAAAGATGACAGAGAAGGTAAAAATGATAAGGGAAAGATTGAAAGTAGCTCGGAATAGATAGAAAAGCTACGCGGAAAATAGGAGAAGAGAATTGGAATTTCATGTAGGAGATCAGACATTCATGAAGTTGACTCCTACTAAAGGGATTCTGAAGTATCCAAAAGGAGGCAAGTTAAGCCCAAAATATTTGGGACTGTTCCTGATTATTGAGAAGATTGGTTCAATCGCTTATAGGTTGGACTTACTTGACAGTTTAACGGGAATCCATGAAATGTTTCACATGTCTCAGTTGAACAAGTATAAACTCAATCTGGAACCTGTACTGAATGATGAGCATTGATACTACAATCTGACCTAAGTTATGTAGAAAGGCCTGTCAAGATATTGGACCAAGCTATTAAGACTCTTCGTAACAAGCAAATACCGATGGTGAAAATCTTATAGGAGCATCATGGTATCCAAAATGCTCGTGGGAGATAGAAGAGTAGGTGAAGTGGAAGTATCTAGAACTTTTTAAAGGTATAATATCATGAATTTTGGGACAAAATTCTTTTAAGGAAGGGAGAATGTAAAACATCACCTAACGCTATCTTTGGAAGAAAGGAAAAGGCTTGCATGCCATGGCATATCACATGTGCATGCGTTTATTAATTGTATATACATATATATATATATATATACATATATATGTATGTATATATGTATATACATGTATACATGTATATGTGTATGTGTACACATACATATAAACATATATGTATGTATGTATATATGTATATACATGTATACATGTATATGTGTATGTGTACACATACATATAAACATATATGTATATATGTATATATATATATATATATACACACACACACCACCTAATTATGTTTTAATATTTGTTTGTGAGTAATTTTTTTTTTTTTTTTAGTTTTAAGGTTTTTGGATTATAATATTGGAGATATGATAAATTAGATAAATTTTGTAGTTAGATAGAAGAGGTTTATTTTGGGAATTAGAACACAAAAGTGGATGTGGTTAAGTGGTTAAAGTTTGGTGTTTGAATGCTAGAGATCTTAAGTTCAAATGCTATTGGGAGAAAATAATTCTTTTTGTAATTACATTTTGAGTGTACATGGAAGTTCTTCTATTCCCAAAGATCATTTTTTCCCCTTTTGTTCATTTTTTTGGTGTTTATTTCCTTTTAACCGAAATTCTTTTACTTATTAAAAAAAAAAATCCATGCAAAGCCAGGCCTGGCTTCGTATCAAGCCATGACCGGCTATGCCATGAGCAAGATGGCCATGGCTTGGCATCAAGCTATGGCCGGCTAGGCCATGAGCATAGCCAAGCCCAGCTTTGAGCAAGCCTGTGCTGGCTTTATTAATATTTATTTTTTTTCCACTGTTCGTCTTCTTTTTTGGCTATTTCATGCAGGGGGATGTCTTTAAGAGCCATTAGAACTCTATCTCAACCGAAATTAGATTTTTAAAGCCCTAATAGCACTCTTAAAGAATCCCCCTCCTCGATTATCAACATTTATCAGTTAACCAAAAGTCAACAGCCTCTGAAAGGAAATTCAATATCCTTCAGAAATGCACGAATACCTTATGCCATTTTCAACGAGAAATGCAAAGCACTTCTAGAATACCTCTTAGCCATTATTCTTTTCCACTTACTCCAACCAAGACCACACACCATAAAGAAATCTTCCTCTCGTTGTCTTCTTAGTTCTCACTATTCTCTGTTAAAAATCAAAACATCCATACACCTAAAATTTACTGCATTTTTCACTATACAACCAAAGCATCTGGGATTCACAGGTTCAATCTATTCGCTCACTAATCTTAGCTTACGATTGCCAAATCTTCAAGATCAATAGACTTCCTTCTACAAGTAAACCTGTATACCTATCATATTCTACTTTAGATTTACATTGTTATTTTGCTAAAAGCTGTGAACTATTCATCAATGAGATTTGAGTATGCTTTGATCATTAACTTCATTAATGAGATTTGAGTATGGTTTGATCATTAACTTCTTACTAATGTACTGGGTTAAGGTGTTTGGTCTGCTATGTCATTCTTTTCTTGGTTTATAATCTTATTATGTGAATTTTATCTCAACGGTTCACTCCAACCTAATACAAATATCATTATAATGTGCTACCAGAATATATTCAAGATATGTTGTATTGTTATTTAGGGATCTATGAATTTATCTAATCATATACCAAGTTACTTATTTAGTCATATGTCTATTGTTGTGCTTAATATTCCTCGTTTAAACATTATAATATATTGCTACTGTAAGTTATTAACGTCACTATTTATTAATTGCTGTTAATATATAAATATATTACATAATATTATTGTTCATAACTTATTATTATTGTTGTTGTTGTTGTTGTTGTTAGCAACATGGCCAACTATATTTTGTTCAGATAGTAAATTGGTGCTATTTTACCTAAGTAAGTGATGTGTGTGTGTGTGTGTGTGTGTGTGTGTGTGTGTGTGTGTGTGTGTGTGTGTGTGTGTGTGTGTGTGTGAACCACTAGTGTTTAATATTATTGACTTTATAACATAAATAAGATATACCTAATGATTATTTTACTAAACATAAAACATCAAATATTTTAAATTTTTTACTCTATATTAAATCCACATGTTTATACATTTACTACCATTGTCATTTGGTTATTTATTATTTATTTACGCACTAGTTTATTTACTCATTAATTAATTAATTAATTAATTTTACGAACAAACTTTTTTTTAATTAACTAATTAAAATTTTATACAATTATTTATTTACTTAGTAATTTAACTAATTATTAATTATTTATTCATTAATTTACTTATTTTTTATTTACTTTTAGGAGCAAACTTTATTTTAATTAGCTAATTAATTGTTTATACATCTATTTATTTACCCAGTCATTTGTTCGTTTACTTATTTTTTAGCCTATTATTTAGCAATTATCTTGGTATACATTGAATTGTCAGTGTGAAATATTTTATGTCTAGCGTGCTATGTTTGAGATGAAAATATTAGTTTGTCTGAATTGTGTGATGCCTTGATGTTGGTAGTTCAGCTATTTTGGATACTATGACAATATAAGGGTTATAGAGAAGTTTGTGACATGATCTTTGTATTTTCTTTAGACAGAACTAGGTTCCATTGATTATGTCATCAAAAGAATTGTTTATTTGTGAACATAGGAATCAAGTAAGTTCTTGCATCAAACTATTTATGAAACAATGTAACGATGAATCTTGTATGTGTTCCTAAGAAAAGGAATTTGCCCATTTTTCGAGGTCTTAAAGGAGAATGGAAACACATAGGAACTGGAAAAATAAAATAGAGCACCTAACAACGCATCTTCACAGACCAAGAACTACGAGATCACCACTTTCATTATTGCAAGTTGTCTAATGTTATGTGTTAACAATGAAAACATGGATTAATGTAATAAGATGTTAGGCATACCTAGTTTTCTTACTATATTCCAACTCACGTACTGCTTTTTTTAAACAAAAGGATTTTGGAACAACTCACTTGATTTTTTGCACTAAATGATTTACTCAAGGCTTACCCAGTTATGCTTGATATTTTATTGTTGATTACTACTTGATGCTAAAGTGTTTTATTGATAAAAAAATATTGAGTACTCAAGAAGGATAGGCTACTAGCACTAGCTTAAGGATGAGATAGTTTTCCCGTAGGCGGCCACTTCCAGGAGATGAACTCGTTTCTGATTAGGTGACAGTGTTAGTGAGCCAGGCTGGTTCGAGCTAGCAAACAATTCCATGTGTGACTGTATTACTTCAAAATGGACAACCGATAAGTTATAGGGGCTTGGGAGATCAAGGAGTATCCCATCCAGTAGGTTTATCACCCACTGTATTGTGATGCAGGGTTTCACAATACGGGGTCATGATGCAAGGTTTCATGAGTCAAGGCTATGATGTAAGATTTTATACACCACATTTTGAGTGGTTGATTTCCTTGAAATCAATATTATTTATTGAGAATACAAATTAAAAACACCACTCTTGTATTTAAAACTGCTGATTATGATTGAAATTGTGCTTTTGGTATTTCAAATTGCATAGCATGAAATCATTTCAAATGAACCCCTGCACTTACACAGGACTTAATGAGAATTTATTTCTCACACGATTTTTGTAGGGTTTTAGGTCATAAGCTCAATTCATAAGGTTGGATTGCTAAAGACCAAGACTTTGTATTTTATTTTCCAATTGAATTTGTCTAGAGACTATGATCTTTTATTCCATATTTTTAGACATGTATAAGTTTTAAACAATTGTAATTCTTAAAGTTTATTTGAGGTATTATTTTGGTTGAGTTTATTTTCTTACTCATTATAAAGACCACTTGTCCCTTGGACAAGGCAACATCCCTGCCTCTTCGGGGATACATGCATAGTTGGTGTTACATGAGGTGTACAAGTATTTTATGACCGACTCCTATCCTAAAATTGGAAAAGATTCCATGGACTAAGACCGTGAGGTTAAGAGGGCATAGAAGAAAGCTGATGAAATGATTAGATGCTATATGTTGGCTTTCATGTGCAATGTACTTCGGTCTAAGCACAAGAACATACCTACTACATATAATATCGATATATCGTTCCGCACTATGTTTGCTAATAAGAGCTGGCCCACAAGGCAAAAAGCTCTAAAGGTAATCATGAACTCTAAGATGATTGAGAGGGTATCAGTTTGTGAGCATATACTCAAGATAATTACTCACCTCAAGGAAGTCAAAGTCCTAGGGGGCAATAATAGATCTGAGAGTTAAATTGATATAATTTTTTAGACTTTTCCAATTATATACTCTCAGTTCAAGTTAAACTATGATATGAACAAGTTGAGTATATCTTTAACTGAGTTGATGAAGGAACTCTAATCTGCTGAGAAAATCATGAAGCCTATGTTAAAGGTTTTGGTTGCTCGTTTTATTTTATCTTCTAGAACTAAGGCCCAGCCTAGGAAGTTCTAGAAGAAAAAGGCCCAGGATAACACAGAGGCCCAGCCCAAGAAATCTAAGCTTGGTCAGTCCAAGCCCAATGTAAAGTCTAAGGGTAAATGCTTTAAATGTGGCAAAAAGTGGCATTTCAAGAAAGATTATCTAGAATTCTTGACCAAATCTTCCTCAGATATTGCTCTTTATTTAGAGTCTATTTTAATGGTTGAATTACCATCCAACTTTGAGTTTTTATTCTGGAGCAATTGACTATATTTATAACTCCTTGTATGGGTTCAACAAGATAAAAAAAACTCAATAAAAGAGAGCATGAACTTTGAGTAGACTATGGAGCACAAGTGTGGGTCGATGCAGTGGGAGACTTAGTGTTATTGTTTGATTGTAGTAGGATTTTAGTTTTAAAAGACTGATTATATGCTTCTAATTTTAAATAGAATTTGATTTAAATTTCATGATTGATTAATCAAGGATATTCTATTTCTTTCTATTATAGTGTTTCAATTAGTATAAATGGAAATGTCATTTGTTCTAGAAATATGTATGGCAATCTCTTTTATGTTAGTCTTACAAGTCATCAAATAAACAATACTCAAATCAAATCTAATAATAAGAAGAAAAATGCCACATCAAATGACTTGTATTTATGCCACTTGAGATTCAAGCATATAAATCCTAATCAGATTCAAAGGTTAATTCAAAATGGGCCTTTGGGCTCATTGAGATTGGAGGAATGGCCTCAGTGTGAATCTTGTCTTATGGATAAAATGACCAAAATGTCCTTTACTCAAAAAGTAAAAAAGACCAAGGAAATACTTGAGCTAGTTCATACTGATATTTGTAGTCTTATATCTACACCTGCTAGAGGAGGATATGAATACTTCATCACATTCATGGATAATCATATACATTTTTGTTATGTTTACTTGATGAGGCGCAAGTCTAACACTTTTGATAAATTCAAGAAGTTTAATACTAAAGTGGAGCGTCAAACACATAGACTAATTAAGAAGGTAAGATCGGATCATGATGGAGGGTATCTCCTTCGTGAATTCAAGAATTGCTTAGTACATCAAGGTATAGTATCTCAACTAATTGTATCTGAGACTCCTCAGCAAAATAGAATAGTTAAGAAAAGAAATAGATCATTGATGGAAATTATCAGAAGCATGATAAGTCATGCAACTCTTTTTTTTTTTTTTTTGCTTTGGAAATAGTAATATATATTCTAAATTTAGTGCCTTCCAAATTAGTACCTAAGATACCTTATGAGATGTAGACTAGATGTGAGCCCAGTCTAAATCATCTCAATGTATGGGATTGTCAAACCTATGTACTAACTAAGGGAAGTAAGCTAGAACGTAGATCAGAGTTGTGCTACTTTGTAGGGTATCTAAAAGGAACAAATGGTAAATACTTTTATCATCTCTAAGAGCAAAAAGTACTGTGAGTAAGGTGGACTAAATACTTAACGGATGAACAATGTCTGTTCACTAAAATTTTGAATAAAGTGGAACTGGAAGAGAAGGTAACTGATACTTCAACTTCTAGTACACTAATTGAGGAACCTAAAGAGGCAAAACTAGATATTTCTATACAGACCATGCCATGTAGTAGTGGGAGGATATCTAAGGTTCTAAAAAGATGAATTGGAGAAGCTTTTGAGGAAGTCTCCGACCATTAGGAATAAGATCCCACTAAATACAATAAGGCCATTACTGATGTTAATACAAACAAATGACAAATAGCAATGGATGCCAAGTTTGAGTCTATATATCTCAATTGGGTCTGGGATTTTGTCACTATACCTGAAGGGATTAAACCCATTAGATATAAGCGGGTGTACAAGAGAAAGATAAATGCAGATGGAAAGGTAGAAATCTATAAAATAATGTTGGGTGTAAAAAGTTATGCTTAGAAAGAAGGGATCTATTATGAGGATACCTTTTTCATCGGTAGTCATACTTTAATCCATCTGCATACTCTTGACCATCACATGTCATTATGACTACGAGATATGGTAAATGGATGTCAAGATAACTTTTCTTAATAGCTATCTTAGTGAAAATATCTATATAACCCAGCCTGAAGGCTTTACTGCCAAGGCTAAGAACATATGGTCTTCATGCTTAAGAAATCCATTTATGAACTTAAGCAAGTATTATGAGTATGGAACATATGATTTAATGAAATTATAAAGTCTTATGGTTTCATACAAAATATGGATGAATCATATGTGTATAGGAGAGTAGGTGGGAACAACTTGTCCAATATAGTACTTTGTGTAGATGACTTTCTACTCATTGGGAATGATGTAAGGACATTATCATCTACAAAGGTTTTGCTATCAAATCAATTTAGCATAAAAGATATATTAGATGTTAGCTACACTCTTGGGATAAAGCATATAAGAGATAGGAAGCAAAAAATATTATACTTATTCTAATCTACTTACATTGACAAGATATTAACTAAGTTTAGCATGGACCAGTACAAATGGGCAATTGTATCATTTAGCCTTTAGGCACGAATTGTGTGACATCCCACCCTAAATTCTCCTAGAAATGAGGGAATATATATATTATGCATAATGCATGAGTATTCTTGCATAGTCATCCTTGGCTTGATATGGATGGATTATTTGAGTAGTTATTATTAAAATTATAAATTAAAAAATTAGGTAGCTATTCAACATTTGATAATATATATTAACATATTTATTATATATACCTACATATAATATATATATATATATATATATATAAATATTTGTTAAATATTTATAATAAATTTAATTTATTTATTTGTGTATGCATTAAATTTTAGGAAATATTTAAATATTAGCTTAGCAAGACTTTCCTTTTAATTTATTTATGTGGAGGAAAATTAAATTTTCTTAACTTAAATATTTAATTTAGCTAGAAGAATATTAAAGTGAAATTTTAGACTTCTAGAAGCCTTAGTGACACCACAAGGAGGGAAAAAGGGAATAAAAATCTATTTCTTGAATACATAAGAAAATATCTTGAAGGAATTTTTAGTTTTCCAATCCTTTAATGCTTAGGAAAATTTTGGACAATATTAGTCCCTATTTTCTCTCCTTAGAGTCGCCACTTCTTCTCTCACTTGGCCAGCCAATTAATTTCCTAAACCCCCTAGGATTGCAATAAATTAATTAAAGGAAGTCTTCATTAAATTAAAACCAAGAGCAAAAAGGATTTTATCATAAATTCTTCTTTTTCCTTTAAATTCCTAAACCTAATATAATTCCTTAATAAAAGCCTAGCTAAATCAGATTTTTTGAACCATAAATACCCTAGTAGCCATCTCTCTCTCTCCCTCTCTCTCCCTAGCAAGAAATTCTCTCCCCCTTTATGCTAAAATTAATTGTTTCAATTGCTTACGAAAAATTCTACACAAGCCACATGGTTGATGCAAAAATCTTGGAGTGAAAACTTGCGAATTTAGGTGGAAACAAAGGCTAGAAAACAAGTTCCATCCCTCCTAAGAGTGATCAAGTTGGGGTAACAAGAGGTAAGGATCCAAAGCATTCTCTTCTAATTTTTCTTAGTGCCACCATTATAGACCAACATTAGGGTTTTGTTGAACAAATTGGTAATGAGTTTTTCTAGACCAAAAATGATTAAGGATATGTGTCTAAGGGTTGAACTAGCTTAATTCTTGAAAAAGAAGACGTCTTTCAAAGGATTGATAGCAAAGAAAATACCTTTTTTTTATCTTGAATAGCTATTTTTAACAAAAGTTGGAATTTTTCTTAAGGAAAAAATAATATTTTTAATGTGTTTTTGGGTAATCTTGATGTGTTTAATGATAGAATTGTTGTTTTTAATTTGAGTTCATTTTACATTTGTGACTTCTTGGATTAACAAGTCTAAGGGATTGATTTCTTGAAAGAAAGGATAAACTTCCACTATAGGAAAATTCACTTTTTGCGACGAATTTTTTGCGACGGCTATAGTATCATCACTAATTAGCGACTATTTTGCAACAATTATCAATGACATCGTGAGTTGACCAATATCATCACAAAATCCTCGCAATTTGAGATGGTTTTGCGTTGGCAAAAATAGCCGTCGCAATTCGTAGCAAAACTGTCGCTATTTGCAAGGGTTTTGCGATGGCTAAAGAGCCCTCACAGATCCATCGCAAATTAGTAAGGGTTTTGTGACGGTTGAATTTTTTTTAGCATAAAATATCTAAACAAAAAAAGAAAATTGTTATAGACGTCGCAAAATCCTCGCAAATTGTGACGGTTTTGCAACAGATTTTTGATAATATAAAAAATACAAAAATAAAAAATTTAGTTAGTGGGCCATCGCAAAACCCTCGCAATTTGTGAGGGTTTTGCGACAGCCAATTGTTTTTTGAAAAAAAATATTTCAAAAAATTTTTTTGAATGTCCATCGCAAAGCCCTCGCAATTTGCAAGGGTTTTGCGACGGCCCTTAAACCCTCGCAAATTACAAGGGTTTTGAGATGGTATTTTTAAATAAAATTTTTAAAAAATTCGTCACAAAACCCTCGCAATTTGTGAGGATTTTGCAACAAACCTTTTACATCAAAAGCAAAAAAATAGACCGTCGCAAAACCCTCGCAGCGAGGGTTTTGCGACGGCTGCTTGTTTTTTGAAAAAATATTTTTAAAAAAATTGAATGTCCATCGCAAAGCCCTCACAATTTGTGAGGGTTTTGTGACGGCCATTAAACCTTCACAAATTTCTAGGGTTTTGTGATGATTTTTTAAAATAAAATATTTAAATAAAATTTTTTGAAATTCCATCGCAAAACCCTTAAACCTTCACAAATTTCTAGGGTTTTGTGATGATTTTTTAAAATAAAATATTTAAATAAAATTTTTTGAAAGTCCATTGCAAAACCTTCGCAATTGGCGAGGATTTTGCGAGGAACTTTTCAAATCAAAAGTAAAAAATAGTCCATCACAAAACCCTCACAAATTGCGAGGGTTTTGCGACACTCGATTGTTATTTGAAAAAAAATATTTTTTAAAAAAAAATTAAATGTCCATCGCAAAACCCTCACAATTTACAAGGGTTTAAAGGCTGTCGTTAAACCCTTGCAAATTGCGAGGGTTTTTTAAAATAAAATATTTAAATAAAATTTTTTGAAAGTCTGTCGCAAAACCCTCGCAAATTTGCGAGGGTTTTGCGACGGCCAATTGTTTTTTGAAAAAAATATTTTAAAATTTTTTTTTGAATGTCCATCGCAAAGCCATCGCAATTTACGAGGGTTTTGCAACGGCCTTTAAACCCTCGCAAATTACGAGAGTTTTGTGATGGTTTTTTAAATAAAATTTTTTGAAAGTCCGACATTTCACATTAAAAAGAGAAAAATCTAAACCGTTGCAAAACCCTAAAAATATTTTATTTAAATATTTTTTATAAAAAATAATCGTCCATCACAAAACCCTCCCAAATTGCAAGGGTTTTGTGACGGATGATTATTTTTTATAAAAAATATTTAAATAAAAAAATTTTGAATGTCCATCGCAAAGCCCTTGCAATTTGCGAGAGTTTTGCGACAGCCTTTTTCATAATCCGTTGCAAAACCCTTGCAAATTGCGAGGGTTTTGTGATGACCAATTATTTTTTATAAAAAATAAGTAAATAAAAAATTTTTGAATATCCATCACAAAGCCTTCGCGATTTGCGAGGGTTTTGCGACGACCAATTATTTTTTATAAAAAATATGTAAATAAAAAAATTTAAATGTCCATCGCAAAGCCCTCGCTATTTTGCGATGGTTTTGTGACGACCTATTCAAAATCCGTCGATTTTTTAAAGTTTTTTAATGGAAAATTTGGAAAACCTTAATTCGTCACAAATTCATCGCAAATCCGTCACTAATTGCGACGAAATTGCTTCTTCCCTCGCAAAACTGTCGCAATTTGCAAGGGTTTTGCTACAAAATAGGTTTTAATCTATATTTTTTTTAAAATTTTTAAATTTTTATTTATGTGTTTGTGTGGTGGTGCATTTTGACAAATTTACTGAAATATTTTTAATAACGTGTCTCAAATTATGCATTTTATTATAATTTTATATGTGTAATTATGTTATGTTATATACCTAATGTATAAGTAAATATATATAGTTAATTCTATTATGTTATATACTTACTCTAATATATAAGTATATGTATATGCTTAAGTAGTATACAATATATATATATATATATATATATAAGTATCTCTTTGGTTTAATATATATATTATAACATGTAGGTATGTATATACATATGTCTAACTTATTGATCTATCACTTTGATTAAGTGGTGTATAAAATAAAATATATAAAGAAAAATAATTCAAATACTGTTATTATTGTTGAGATCACTAAAAAAATAGTGAAAATTATAATGTAAAGATCAATTTTTAATGTTCTTCGTCTCCTACATGTTAATATATATTATACTATATAGCTATATATATACATACGTCTAATTTTTTTATGTATCCATTAAGTTAAGTGGTGTATAAAGTAAAATATATAAAGAAAAATAATTTAAATACTATTATTATTATTGAGATCACTAAAAAAATGGTAAAAATTGTAATGTAAAGATCGATTTATAATGTTATTCGTATCAATTTGTGAGAAATTAGCAAGAGTTTTATTTTTTCGTAGCAAATTGTGACGCAATAGTTAGGAATTTAAAAAAAAACTAAAATTTTCCTAAATGAAAATTTTCACTCACTCCTTTTTTCCCTCCGTCCTCACACTCTTCTTCTGCTACACCTTCCCGGCGCTCCCCCGCAGCCCCCACCCAGACCTCCCCGCCCCCCTTTTCCCACAAAAACCCCCTCCCGCAACGACCCCCCAAGCCCCCCCTCCCGCAGCTCCCCCATCCTAAGCCCCCCCCCCTCGCGCTAACGCTCCCTCGAAGCCCCCCCACCCGGACCTCCCCGCGCCCTCCTTCTGCAGCGGCCCCCTTTCCTACGCCTTAACTAGCCCGCGCCTCCACAGCTGAAGCTCCATTCCTATGCTACTGTTGTGCTATTGCTGAAGCTAATTCATATAGGTAAGTAGTTAGAATCCATTTCTTGAGCTAATTCATATTTTATAAACTAAGTCCATGTTGGGTAGATTTGCATTTCCCGTGGAGATTTGAACTTTGGGTGATTATTTGTGAATAAGCAGAGTTGGAATTGATGTATAAAAGTTGTATTGATGTTGGGGTTGAATTTGAAGGAGATTGGGAGTGATATGATGGTGGTTTGATGTTGGATTATTGATTTAAATTTGAAATTGTGAACTGGAATTGTTGTCCTTTTTAAACATTCATGGTGTTTTGAGCTGTACTTATATGTGATATACTTTGTACAAAGTGCACTCTGTTTTACCTTGTTATCAATAAACTACTACTTTGATCAAATTATATGTAAACTATGTTTTAGCTATATAAACCCTTCTAAATTAATTTGATTGGTTATGATGCCATAATAGGAAGGTTGATATCTAATTAGTTTAGTAATCTTATTGCTTGATTATAGTAATATATTAGTGTCTCTCAAAATAGTTAGTTTTAAGAAAATCATAGAATAAATGCATAAAATTGGGGGGAAATTTTGTTCTTCTCATTTTCTCTTAAATTATATGAACAAAAACGAATATGAGACACATATATATCAACACTACATTTAATAGATATATTTTTCTAAATTTTAATTTAGGAAAAGACAATTTAGCTTTAAATAATACCTTTCTATAAATGATAATTTAATGTATACTAACAATAACAAACTATTGATAGTAGAGTAAAAATAATCTACCACTGAGTCTGTATCAAGATCATATTCCACTCTTTGGCTACCAACTACATCTATCTGCATATAATTTAAGGACTTAAAATTGAGCTCAAATTTAAAGTCCTTAGTGCACAAAATGGCATTACATTTGAACCAATGATAAGCAGTGAATAATCTGAATTGCTGCAAATTTTTTTGGGGACATGATTTGCTGGAACTTTTGGATTTTAGGTGTTTGTATGTGAATGTATGTATTAAGTGTTGAAAGTGATGCGGATTTCTTGTTTTAAGCATGTGAATGAAGATTTAACTCCAGTGGAATGCTTTGAAGGCTCTTTTATGTGAGAAATTAGTTTTCTTAGATTATGAAGATCTAAGAGTTGCGTGTTGTTCATATAAATTGCCTTGGTGTTGAATTTAAATGTTGGATTCCCCGTGAGTAATAGGTGATTACTCCTCCTGGGTAATAAGTGATTACCCCTAGTTTCCTTTTTTTTTTTTTTCTATAAATGAATGATCTGTCTTTGTTGTTGGTGTTGAATTCAAATGTTGGATGTTCAAGATGAGGCTATAATAGCAAGGGAAAATTCTCCTTTAAATGAAGACGAAGAAGATGAAGATGAATGGGAAATGAATAGCGATACCTCAGTAGATGACGATGAGTCTGTATCGGAGAATGATTTCAGTGATTAGGCCTGATTTAAATTCATTTACAAATAATATAGTTAATGGTGAGGGATTCTTAAAATCTATTGCGTCATTACTATCCCATGTCAAATTTTAATTTACAATTTATTTGTTACCCGATTTAAATTCATTTACAATTTATTTGTTTCGTATTTCAAAATCTTGTAATTTTTTTATTTTAAATTCCATCACATACAATTTTTTACACTAATTTTGTCTAACTGTTAGGAATCTCATCTCCTTCTATTTTTGCAGGAAGATTTCGTTTAGACTTGCACAGGCCGAAGGAAAAAAGATAGATAAAACATAAGGTGGCTCTATCTACGTTTGGTGTTATACAAATGTCATTGTTTTGGGTATATGGTGTATCTTTATACATGCTTGCTATCCACATGATATTTTTATTATTCCTTATTATATTCTTTTGTGGTGTAAACAACAAGGTAATTTATATAGTGTATTGTTGCTGTATTGACAGACAATTCACAAGGACAGAGGCATTTATAATTTTTAGTTTGATTTTAACTATATCTAACATTTTAATTAGAACCTCATAGTGATGGGTGATCATTCCCCATGAGTGATAGGTGATCATTCCTCTTGGGTAATGGGTGATTACCCCTAGTTATCTTGTTTGTAATAGCATTTTGATTGTCAAATCTTGAGGTGGCCTTATGCCTGGGAAATGTCCAATTATAGGGGAGACTCTGTCAAATTTTTTTTTAAAATTTAATTCACAAGGACAATGTTTATTTTGACATATCCATCTTTATCATACATATTATTCAATGTTATTATTCTTTTATCATTTTTATTCACGGTTATTTACATCCTTCTTTTGAAGTGGGCACTATCTTTATTGGTTACTCATTTTTCTTTTTTCATCTCCTTTAGCAATGTCTTCTAATGAAGGGTCATTGAGGAAGGGGAGTCAATAAGGTTAGGAGCCTTATACTCCACTCCTATTCAACTACCTCAGCTTTTAGTTCCTCGATCTTTACATGGCTCTATTGGAGACGAGGGAGTACCATCCTCAGCTTTTCAATCATCCGTTGCTTCAACTTCGCATTCTATTAGGTGGCAAGTTACAAACTCCCAACCTTGGATTGTTCCACAGGGAAATGGGTAAGTAATATATTCATACTTTGTAATAAGTTAAGTATTAGTTCAATTATTATTATTATTATTTATTTATTTTTTTGGAGATTAACATAACTCTATTGTACATTGTCATTGCACCAAAAATAGGTTTGCCGACTCAGACAAATGTGTCTGAAAATTTTCAAATATAATACAACAGTACTTCACTGGTTCGTATTCGACATACACGCATGTCCCGATAACCGTGCGAGACTTATGGTTTCAAGAATTTGGGGTAAGCAATTTCTAAGTATTTTTTGTTGTCTAAGTACTATGTTATATGTTAATCAGAATTCTTAATCGTGATCATGCAAAAATATTTTTGGTGGAGGGATGAGTATGCTTTCCAAATTTGATTAATTTGGGAAAAGAAGTGTCGGACGCGATTTTCGGACATAATGTATAGGCTGAGGAAGAAGGATGGTTGGGTATGTCCTCATTGGATGGAGGCTCAATATTAGAATGACATTTGCCAGTATTGGAGATCAGAGAAGTATCAGAAGCTCTCATCCACCAACAAAAAGAATCGCGGAAATAGCTGCACCCATACTAGAGGGTCTATCTCATTCACAGAACACAAGGACCGTTTGGTAGTTCATTTTCACTTAATTATTTATTATTCTAAATTGCTTTGAAACAAATTTATATAAGATTGTAATAATTATGTGTTGTTAACACAAATGTAGCAGGCCAAGGAGGGGAGTTCTTTCAGCTATACAGATATGTTTGAGACATTACATGCCTTTCAGAATGGGCCACAAAAGGGCCAGTTTGTCAGTGAGTGCTCTCACCAGATTTTGGTAGTATACAGATTAAATATGTTGAAATTTCTTTATATTGCATGGAATTTGTATTTTAGTTCGATAATTACTACTGACAATTCCTTTTTTTTTTTTTAGGATGAGGTGCGAAATCTCATACAGAGTACTCCTCAGTCCGGGTCTAGTGACTCTGTAAACTCTGTTGTTCCTTTTGATGAAAAAGCTATGTTCGTAAAGGCACAAGGTGGGTTCAAAAGGGGACGAGTTTATGGGTTACGCTCAGAGGCGACACAGGTTCGAACTAGACTGTCTCATAGTGGACTCATAAGTTATACTGTGAAGCTTTGGGAGAGAGTGATTGAACAGAGGTTACGAGGCATTATACAAATTTCAGATAATCAGTTTGGTTTTATACCTAGGCGTTCCACTACGGAGGCAATTCATTTATTACGGCAGATGATTGAATATTATAGGGAAAGAAAGAAATATTTACATATGGTATTTATTGACGTAGAGAAAGCTTATGATAAGGTGCCTACAGAAGTAGTTTGGTGGGTGCTGGCCAAGAAAGGTGTATCAATAAAGTATATTACTTTCATTAAAGATATGTATGAGGGAGCATGTATAAGTGTAAAGACTTACGCCGGAGTGACTGCAGAGTTCCCTATTACTATCAGGGTACATCAAGGATCAGCGCTTAACCTTTTCCTCTTTGCAGCCATTATGAATGAGTTGACCTGTACTATACAGGAGGCTGTGCCATGGTGTATATGATTTGCGGATGGTATTGTGTTGATTGCTGAAACTAGAGTCAGTGTAAATGCTAAATTGGAGTTGTGGCGGCAGACATTGGAATCCAAGGGCTTCAAAATTAGTAGGAGTAAAATAGAGTATATGGAATGCAAGTTTAGTGGTAGTAGACACATAACCCAAAGAGTAACTTTGGAAGGTAGAGATATACCGTTAGCTGATTACTTCCGATAGTTAGGATCTATTATTTAAAAAAACGGAGAGCTCGATAGCAACGTTGCACACTGAGTTAAGGCGGGTTGGTTGAAATGAAGGAGTGCGACTGGATTCTCTGTGATCGTAATGTACCATTGAATCTAAAGGGAAAATTTTATAGGACAGCCGTAAAACCTGCTTTGTTATATGGTACAGAATGTTGGGGCAGCTAAAATGTGTCATATTCAAAAAATAAAAGTAGCTGAGATGCGTTTGTTACAGTGGATGTATGGATATACTAGAAATGATAGAGTTAGAAATGAGACCATTAGGGAAAAGGTGGGTGTGGCATCTATTGAAGAAAATATGAGATAATGTCGTCTGCATTGGTTTGGATATATTCAGAAAAGACCGGGGAATGCTCCTGTTAGGACGATGGAGAGAGTGAGGCAGGATAGGTTAGACAGAGGTAGACATAGGTCTAAAACGACATGGATAGAGGTGATTAGGAGAGATATGTTTTTGTTACATTTGGATGAGAGTATGACGTGCGATAGAAGGAAGTAACGAGAGAGGATTTATGTGGATGACCACACATTGCCTGACGTTGGTTCATGTAACCGACCCCAAGTTAGTTGAGATTAAAGCTTAATTTGTTGTTTGTTGTTGTTATTGTTTATTAAAACTATATCTTTTAAGATAATAATGATATAAATTATATACTAAGTTACCAATTGGATTTATCCCTCAATCCCTGCCGACACCTAGGAATTGTTTAGCTGAAATTATATTTGGAGTGTATCATAGAGATAATATATTAGTTGGATGAATTATTGTTATTTGATCATTTAAAGATAGATATCTTTTATGTTTATAAAATTATTTATCCTGGGTTTTATTTTATCTCTAAACGAGATTTGGTTTTCAAAAAATATATATATTTATATATATATATATATAATAATGAAAATATTTAAGTAATATCCCTTAAAACCTTTCGGAATTTATTAAACCATATATTCGGGAATTTGTTTTACGTATAAAAAGGCTTCCTTCTTTCTTTTTAAAAAAAAGAAAAAAAAAATTCCATTCAAAGCTGTGGAAGGCTTTGTGCCTACTGCGGCCAGCTATAAGCATAGTTGGGCATGGGCAAGCACAAGCCATGCCTAGCTGTGCCTTGAGCATGGCCAGGCATAGCTGTGCACAGGCCGTGACCAGCTATGTCTTGTGCATAGTCAAGCACGACCTTGAGCAGTGTCTGGCGAACTCCACCAACTTCTTTTCTTCTCATGATTCTTTCCTCCTCCGCTCTTCGCATAGGGAGATAACATTGGAGGGGAAAGAGAGAGAATTCATTGATCATCATAGAAAATCACTCAGTCAAAGGAGAAATTCTTCAATTCAAGGAGGGTTGTACAAGAAGGTCTTCAAAGGAAGAAGAATGAGCCTCGTCTATGAGTGTTTTCTTTTACTTTGTTTTCTTTTTCTTAACAATGATATGCTAATTGTTTTATTGTAATTCAACGTTGTTTAGATATTCATGATTTCTAGAGTTGTCTAATATTTTGATTGATTGGTTATTATTCTTGGTATTCAATTACTTATACTTATTATGTGATTAGTTGTTTGGTTCTTTCCATTAACTTGTTGGACCAAAAGGGGTTGATGGTAGTTTCAATTTATTAATTTCATATTTTGTTGGCTATTAACTTGCTGGACCAAAGGGGGTTAATTGCTTAGAACTAGTAATTGAAGGTTAATTGATGTTTTCCGAGACCAATGGTTCATTGATTAATTTCATGCTTTGAATTTTCCGAGACCAAGGGAATTTAATTAAGGATTGTGTTTAATGCATCTTTTGGATGAATTAGTTGAGACGAACCAAGTGATTCTAATTCATCTAGAAAATAGTAATTTCATGGATTGACCATCGAAGTGAGTCTACCTTCATTCTTCATGATGCCAAGAGAATAATTAGTTAAGATAAAGGTTGGGTACTTTAAGATCATATTTATCCAAACAATGGTTTGAATTACATAATTCTCCTTCCTTGACATGTATATATTTTTACTTTATTTTAATTTTCTTTTTATTTATTTTTCACTTTATCGAGTCGGTTAAACAATGAAAGAAAAGGGATTAATGTATACTTGTTCTTGGATGATCGACACTTGTTTGAACCCTATGCTCGGTTAATGATGAGTACGCTTGCTCATATGTGTTATTTGGGTTGAACGTTTTAATTTAAACTTGATTGGGAATGTGCTTAGTTTTTGTATGATTTTTATACCCAAGTCCGGACATATCATTTGCTTTAAGATAGTTCCCTTGGAAAGCGGACACACTCCAGGAAGTCGTGGATCATTGGATTAGAAGCCTAAGGATGGTAGATGTTATTTAGAGAGGTGTTAGTACACTTTTTCCATCTAAATGTACGTCGATGTGTAGAGGGGTATTTTAGTCATTTCACCTGTAGGTCGGAGACTTTGCTAACGTAACATTGTCCTTGGGGTTAATATTTTCTTACGGTGATATTAGGAAATATTTAAAATGCATAATACAACTATTTATATACCAGGGGTATTTTGGTCATTTTAGCAGTCAAGGCGATGTGTCTTGTTGGTCCTCAGAATAGCCCGTAAGTCATAATTAATTTTAGGTTGAGGAATTGGTCTCAGTTAAAGAGGATTTTATTTTATTTTATTCAGGAGGTCTAATTTATTATTAGACTGGAATAAAATAAATAAATAAATAAAATAAAAATAGGAGTTAAGAGAAATTAATTATCTGATTTAATTAGTTAATTAATTATTCAAGGCCTAGGTCCAGTTTGAATAATTAGAAAATTAACCTGGGCTTAAACTAGAGGGAAATAATTAATGTTTAATTATTTATTGGTATTTATATAAGCCCAAGAAATAAATAATTGAAGTTTAATTATTTTGGTTCATTTTGGCTCATTAATTATTTATTGGGTTATTTCTATAAGCCCAAGAAATAAATAATTAATGTTTATTATTTTGGGCCTTTTAGGTCCAAGAAAAATAATAAATATTATCTTGGCCCAATAGCTTGGACTGTGGGGTTTTTCCAGATACGGATCAGATAAGTTTAGGGTCAAGCCAAACTTATTCTCTTGATAATATCCGGGTGTTTGAAATAAGAAATCCCGGGGGATATCGTTATCAGATATTGGAGACCTAGTTTTGGATAACAATAAACAAGACTCTTGGGAAAAGAAAACCCGAATTCTCCCTAGCTTTTCTCTTTCCCTCATGCAGCTCTCTTTCTCTCGTGCTCTTTCTCTCTTGTTTCTTCCTTTGGTGTTTTGCTAATCAATAGCAAGAGAACCAAAGAGATTTGAGACCACTCCTCTCGTCCTTTGTTTCACCTGCAAGGATTGAGGCAGTGGAATATTCCGTGAGCCGGAAAGCTTGGCGTTCATGCAAACAAGGCAAAGTAGGAGGTTAGCGGGATTTCAACCGAAAGCTTCATCAAGTGGGCAAGGCGAGGCTATTCTCGTGGTTCAATCCATTCCTACACAACCTAAAAGGTTTAAAGCACACAAAGGTATGATCTTAACGCTTCCGTGCTGCCATTAAAAGGCTTGTTGTTTTTTTTTTTCTCTATTTTTTGTTCCCGTGCATGCTCCTTTGTTCTTTATAACCATCAAAGTGGTATCAAAGCCATGTGTTTTGATCAACTTAGGGAGTATGTTAGTTAATAAAAATGGAGAAGATCATTATTTGGTGCTTAAACCCGTGATCCTTCACTATTTTGGTATGGGATAAGTGGATTTGTAAGCTTCACAGTGGAAGCATAGGCTATTGTAAAATTTTATGCTTTGCTAGAACGATCGTGTAAACCTAATTTGAAGGGTATGGGCGAATGCGGTTTTGGTTTGGATGAGTTTTTTGTAAGTAAAAATGTCCAAAGAAGATGCAGAAAGAAGTAGCAGAAAAACACAGAAGAAGCTGGAAAAAAATTCACGCGGAGAAAAAAAACAAAGAAGAAGGCACTATTCCTAAGCCACCGACCGAGTCGAGCCATCGCCTATGCTGTGTCTGGAGCTGTCTGCTGCGCGTCTTGGAGCTGAGCCGGATTGTAGAATTGCAATTTGCATGCAAATTTCAAATTGCAATTGCTCGCGGGTTGAACGGCAGGCAAACGGATAAATGCGCGGGTCACCGGGTGCACACGCGGGCGGGTGCTGGAGCGGGTCGTGGGCGGGTAGATCGGCTCCACGGGTCGCAGAAGCTAGCGATCTGGTGCAGCTGGTGCACCGGGCGCAGTGTGAACTGCAGAGCAAATGGGCTCTGATCCAGTGCATCAGGTGTACATGGACCAGTAGATTTGTTTTTGCAATTTTTCTTTTTTTTTTCTTTTCCGTTTTGGGTCCCATACCAGGTGAAGTTAATATTTTTGCAATAGTTAATATTCTTGGAATATATTTGCATGAAAAATATTAGTAAGGGATTTTAGGATTAAACAAGACAATTAATTAATTAATGTATTTAATTCTATTATTTGGGCACTTAGGTTTAAAAAATAGAAAAGTATGAAAACGTTTACTGTTTTCTAGCATGCTTATTTTTTTTTATGTTTTTTTTTTGTGTACCTATGTGCACATCTTCTCAAAGCCCAAAGTCTTTGGGAATACTTTTGACAAGAAAATATTTTTCTTCAAAAATTAAATGGTTATTTTAATTTGTACAAAAATTAATCCTTAGATATTTTCTCAAACGATTTAATTCTTGACATAGAAAATATATTGGATTTAGATATTTTTGTAAAATAAAATGGAGAGCCATTTTGTTTTATTTTGCACTAGAAAAATTTTTTTGTCAAATTTGAGACCGATGTCTCTAGAAAGTTTTAATTGGAAAAATTTTTGAAATCATTAAATTTTAACTTAAATAAAATTAGTTCATAGAAAAATCTCTCAAAGGATATAAACCTTGACATAGAGATTTTAATGGATTTAGATATTTTATTTTAAGGAAAAACTTAATGAATATTTTCAAAAGGATATTTTTCAGAAAATCTTTATTTCAAAAGACTAAGTGGGAGAGGGGTTACAACGGCCTCATGGCTTCCATCACCATCCTCATTAGAGATTGTGGGTCCCCTTGCGTCATCCTAGGAGTGAACTCATATAGGATGGAGATACTACAAGGATCTAGATCTAATGAGAGGATATAATTAATAACCCGGGGCACGTACTATAATCGGCCAGCCCACGTTGGAGGTTATAGTGCGTGGTATGTCCATAGGAAATAAGAGGAAACAGCCATCCCCTCGATTGAGTTATTCTCTAGATCATTACCTAGAAGGAAAATTAATTTGTGGGGGTTAATACACTTAGCTTAGAGAACTGTTAATCTTCCTAAGAAGCTATCTTAGTTTTCCTAAAAGCCAAATTATTTTTAGTGCACAAATTTATTTTATTTTCACAAACTAAATCCTTTCTTTTATTTTCGATTTTTCAGAAATGGTGGGAGGTTCTTTTAGTCCATTAGCCGTTATTCTCAGGGAGAATAAGTTAACGGGTCCAACCTATGTGGACTAGAAGAGGAACTTGGACATAATACTCATAGCCAAGGAGTATATGTATGTCCTTTACGAAACCTGCCTTTTGATCGGGGAAGGCTCCGCTGTCGAAGAGCGAGAGGCTGAGAAGGCATGGAAGAAGGCAGACGAAATGGCACGATGCTATATGTTAGCCTCCATGTCTAATATGCTCCACTCAAAACACGAGCACATGGCTTCTGCGTATGACATTAGTTAATCATTGGCCACTATGTTCGCGGACAAGAGCCGGGCCTCAAGGCAGGAGGCTCTTCGAACTATAATAAACACTAAGATGGCTGAGGGAGCCTTAGTCCAAGAGCATATGCTTAAGATGATTGCTACTTTCGAGGAGGCAAAAATCTTAGGGGCTATCATTGACCCCGAGAGCCAAGTGGACATGGTTCTCGAATCTCTATCGGGTTCCTTTACTCAGTTCAAGTTGAATTACAATATGAATAAGTTAAACATGAGTTTAACTAAGTTAATAAAAGAATTCTAAATGGCAAAGAAGGTCATAAAACTACAGTTAAAGGTCATGATTACTAATGCTTCTTCCTCAAGAACTGAGCCCAAGCCCAAAAAATTCAAAAGGAAGAAAGGAAACGCCGCGGCTCAGCCGAAGACCCAGCCCAAAGACAAATCAAAGGGTAAGTGCTACAAATGTGGGAAGAAGGGATATTGGAAGAAAGAGTGTCCAGATCTTCAAGCCAAGAAAAACCCTATAGGTAATGTTTTCTATCTAGAGTCTATATCAATGGTTGGATCAACTTCCACTTGGATTATTGATTCAGGAGCAACTGATCATATCTGTAACTCCTTACAGGGGTTTAGAAAGATTAGAAGACTCAAAAAGGACGAACATGGGCTATGCGTGGGAAATGGAGCACAAGTCTGGGCCCTTGCAATGGGAGAGTTGGATCTGATTTTTTATTGTAATAGAATAGTGGTTTCAAAAGATATTTTATATGTACTTGGATTTCGTTAAAATTTGATTTCAGTTGCAAAACTAATAAATCAAAGATATTCTGTATTTTTCCATTCTAGTATTTCTATCAGTAAAGATGGAGAAATTTTATATACTGGGCACATGTATGGAAATCTATTCTTTTTAAACCCTATTAACAATCAATTGAATAACGCTCAATCTGAATCTTAACTAAAAAGAGAAAAATCAATGTCAATAACTCATACCTTTGGCATCTAAGGTTGGGTCATATTAACTCAACCAGGATTCAGAGGCTAATCCATTATGGGCCTTTGGGCTCATTAAGATTGGAAAATTGGCCTCAGTGTGAATCCTACCTGATGGAAAAGATGACCAAAAGGTCATTTACACCAAAGGTGAATAGAGCCAGGGAGGTATTGAGTCTTGTTCACACTGATGTGTGTGGTCCATTGTCTACACCAGCTACAGGAGGTTTTGAGTACTTCATCACTTTCACGGATGATTGTACAAGGTATGGTTACATTTACCTGATGAGACGCAAGTCTGACTCTTTTGACAAATTTAAGGAGTTTAAGGCTGAAGTGGAGCATCAGACAGGTAAATTAACCAAAACCTTACGATCGGATCGTGGTGGAGAGTACCTCTTGGGTGAATAAGGATTACATGGTACATCATGGGATAGTATCCCAACTCTTTGCGCCGGAAACACCCTAGTAGAACGGAGTAGCTGAGAGAAGGAATAGGACATTGATGGAAATGGTCTGAAACATGATGTCTCATACTACTCTTCCAGTGTCCTTTTGGGGATATGCCCTAGAGACAGTGGCATATATTCTGAACTTGGTGCCTTCCGAGTCAATACCTAGGACTCCCTATGAGATGTGGACTGGGCGTAACCTAAGTCTGAATCATCTCAGGATTTGAGGTTGTCTAGCTTACGTACTGGTCAAGAGAGACAAATTGGAACCAAGATCAGAATTATGCTATTTTGTTGGGTATCCAAAAGGGACAAAGGGAGGTTACTTTTATCATCCTAAGGAGTAGAAGGTACTAGTCAGTACCAATGCTAGATACTTGGAATATGATCAAAGTACTTCCACTAAAGGTTTAATAAGGTTGGAACTTGAGGAGAAATTATCTACGAAATCAACTTCTTCTGACCCGATTGTGGAACAAGAAGAGGTATAGCCTCAAAAGCCTGTACAAATGGAGCCTCGTCGTAGTGGGAGAGTGTCTAGGGTTCCAGAGAGATGGACTGGAGAAGCTTTTGAGCTAGTCTTCGACCATCAAAAATAAGACCCCACTAGATATGAGGAGGCTATTGTTGATGCCGATGCAAATCTATGACATGAAGCCATGAAAGCTGAGATTGAGTCTGTGTACTTCAATCAGGTTTGGGATCTTGTAGCTTCACCTGAAGGGATAAAACCCATTGGGTGTAAATGGGTGTACAAGAGAAAGAGGGGAGTGGATGGGAAGGTGGAAACCTTCAAATCTAGGCTTGTGGCGAAATGGTATACTCAGAAAGTAGGAACCGACTATGAGGAAACCTTTTCCTCGGTGGCCATGCTTAAATCTATCCGTATCCTTCTTACCATCGCATGTCACTATGACTACGAGATATGACAAATGGATGTTAAGACGGCATTTTTAAATAGCCATCTTAGCGAAGACATCTATATGTCTCAACCGGAAGGCTTTATTGCTGAAAGCCAAGAACATATGGTTTGCAAGCTTAAGAAGTCCATTTATGGACTTAAGCAGGCATTGAGAGCATGGAACATTCATTTTGATGAGATTGTAAAGTCTTATGGTTTTATTCAAAACGAGGATGAACCATGCATGTACAGGAAACTTGAAGGCATTAATTTAGTTTTTCTTGTCTTATATGTGGATGATATTCTACTCATTGGAAATGATGTAAGGTCATTGTCATCTACAAAGGTTTGGCTGTCTAGTCAATTCAGTATGAAGGACTTAGGAGAAGCCAGCTACATTCTTGGGATTAGGCTTCTTAGAAATAGGAAGCAGAAAATGTTAGGATTATTCCAAGCAACATACATTGACAAGATGCTGGCCAAGTAAAGCATGGACTCATGCAAGGGAGCTCTAATCCCTTGTAGACATGGGTTGTCATTTTCTTTAAGGGACTGTCCTAAGTCTCAAAAAGAAAAGGACAAAATGCATAGGATTCCCTTTGCTTCGGCTGTGGGAAGTCTCATGTACGCCATGCTGTGTACTAGGCCAGATATCTGCTTTACCGTAGGCTTAGTTAGCAGATATCAGTTAAACCCTGGGGAGGTTCATTGGCAAGCTGTAAAGTATATTCTCAAGTACCTCAAGGGAACGAGAGATTATATAGTAGTTTATAGGGCTGATGATTTAGTTCCTACAGGACACACAGACTCAGACTTTCAGGCGGATAAGGATGAGAGAAAATCCACTAGTGGATATATCTTTACCTTGTCTAGAGGAGCAATTTCATGGAGGAGTATGAAGCAATCTTGCATTGCTGACTCAACCATGGAAGCTGAGTATATGGCAGCTTTGGAGGCGTCTAAAGAAGCAGTCTGGCTCTAGAAGTTCCTTTCAGAACTTGGAGTCGTACCACATATGGACAGGCCGGTTGTGATATATTGCGACAACACTGGAGCAGTATCGCAATCTAAGGAACCTCGGAACCACAAGAAGGGGAAGCACATCGAGAGGAAGTACCACCTGATCTGAGATTTCATACAGAGACGGGAAGTCATGGTGGAACATATTGCCTCAGAAAATAATCTAGCATCCATTCTCTAAGCCTTTGGCTGAGAGTGCCTTCAAGAGACACTTAGACGCTATAGGGATGGGCACCGATGGACTTACCTAGTCTTAGAGTGCAAGTGAGAGATTGTTGTATAGTATGCCCTCCTAGACTAGATTTCTGATGTAAATATCGAATATTTTAATAAAAGAATTTATTTTTAGAAATCGTTTGTGGATTTACTTTTTATTTGTGCACAATTTCGCTTGGAACAGGCCTATTGTGTTTAAATAAGTGATCTATGTAAATGGTGGTCTTTCATAGTAAGGTATGGATCATGGGTTATTTAAACACATAAACATTTGTTCTTAACCTATTGATGAGAATGGGAATCTCATTATGTTTAGGTTATTATGTTATGAATTCCAAATGGGGAATGGCTTACCTTTAGCCAGTGAGTAGTCCACTCATTTCATGACATAAACATATTTCGAATACATAGGGCATGACCTATAGTAATGGTTTCTAAAAGTACAATATGGTAGAAACCTAAACTACTACCACTACAGCGTGGACTAGTACTATACGACTTGAGTATGAGTTGGTGGTCTGATGAAGTAAGAAGCATATACTTTGATATGCTATAATTGAGGTTCTATGGTAGAGCCAATATACTTGTGTTTTGGGTATATGTAACTAGTTAGTTAAGACAGACTTGTACAAAAAAGTTTCTACACGATATTTCCTCTTCTGGTTGTCTAAATAATCTAAAGTGTCCAAGGCCCTGAGAAACATGATGTGATGTTTGCTTTAGGGTAGCTCTCTTGGAAAGCGGAAACACTCCAGGAAGTCGTGGATTATTGGACTAGAAGCCTAAGGATGGTAGATGTCATTTAGAGATGTGTTAGTACACTTTTTCCATTCTAAATGTACGACGATGTGTAGAGGGGTATTTTAGTCATTTCATCTATAATATGACTTTTTGTGGTGGCTTTTTCTTGGTGTTGTGGTATATTTGTTGGTTATGGTTTAGTTCAACAATGGGAACCAAAACAGAGATTTTTTCTTGTGACAAAAAAGAAAGGTAACCTAACTATCTACACTCTTTCAAACCCTTGAAGAACAAAGCCTCAAAGACCCTCAAGATGAATAGAAATTTCTACTAGATTCTCACCCTAATATCCTTGAAGCAACAAAGGCAAACAAGAACAATAGAGTAGAGAAAATAGGCACCCAAACATTAAATTTCAAACAAACCTTAGAAGAACAAAGCAACTAAGACCCATTCAAAGAAAACAACATTGGATTATCCAAAAGATTTATAGACTCTTACGAAATGAGGACTAACTCTTTAGCTTGGTCTTGAACAAGATGAACAAGGAGGCTTGGCCTCTCAAGATTCTCTTTCAAATTTGAACTAAAGTCAAGTGAATTGTCTTGTCAAAGTAATAAAGGTGCTATTTATACTACCCTAACCCTAGCTAAGTAATCCCTGAGGTTTAGTTATAGTTTAGGGTTAAAATAAGTCTTTACAAGTAATTAAAAGTGAAGAAAACCGAAGAAAAGCATTAAAAAGCGGAACAGTCGACGACAGCCCAGGGCCAAGCTGGCTACGGTTTGGAACATCACAACCGGCTCCGGTTAGGTTCTGTTTTCGGCCGGTTTTCGTTTGCTTGAGTGTTGGTTTTGGACAGAATGGAGCCGGTGCCAGTTTGGCTGCATGGAGCCGGCACCGGCTGTCCTCTGGAAGCCTTCCTTGTCAAATTTCATCCCCTTTTGCTGATCGAAGAAAAGCATTAAAAAGCGGAACAGTCGACGACAGCCCAGGGCCAAGCTGGCGCCGGTTTGGAACATCACAACTGGCTCCGGTTAGGTTCTGTTTTTGGTCGGTTTTCGTTTGCTTGAGTGTTGGTTTTGGACAGAATGGAGCCGGTGCCAGTTTGGCTGCATGGAGCCGGCACCGGCTGTCCTCTGGAAGCCTTCCTTGTCAAATTTCATCCCCTTTTGCTGACGGCTTAAGTTCTTGTTGGGGTCCTTCACGGATGGCCATCGACACGAACTCTTGGCTCGCTTCCTCAACCCTCCAATCCTTCTTCATCCTCAAGCATTGTTTGATGATCAATTGAAAATCATATTGAAGTTTCTTGGTCCTCGCTCTAGTCATCGGTCCTTGTCCTCCATGATGAAGTGGAGTCTCATCATCTCCCCCTCCTTGAAAAGGATTCGGCTTCGACTCTTCACCATCATCTACATCAAAAGGAGAGAGGTCACTAACATTAAAGGTAGCACTAACATGATACTCACCCGGTAGATCTATCTTGCAAGCATTATCTCCAACTTTTGGCAAAAACTTGAAATGGTTCATCCCCCCTTGGATCAAGTTTGCTTCGGCATTGCGTGGGGAATCTCTCCTTGTGAAGGTGCACCCATACCCAATCGCTCGGCTCAAAAGAAACCTTTTCCCTTCCTTGATTGCGCTTATGGGCAATCTCTTCATTGCGTTTTGCAATGGTTTCCTTCACCTTCTCTTGGAGTGCCTTCACCATTTCTTCTTTCTTAGCTCCATCAAGGTTCAACCGTTCACCTATAGGCAAAGAAACTAAATATAAAGGAGTTAGAGGATTAAAACCATATACAATTTCAAAAGGAGAATAAGAAGTGGTAGAGTGAATAGCCCTATTGTATGCAAACTCAATGTGAGGCAAGCACTCCTCCTAATTCTTCAAGTTCTTTTTTATTATGGCCCGCAATAGTTGGGTGAGTGTACGATTGACCACCTCGGTTTGTCCGTCCGTTTGGGGATGACAAGCTGTGGAAAACAAAAGGTTAGTTCTAAGTTTGTTCCATAAAACTCTCCAAAAATGGCTAAGAAATTTTGTATCCCTATCCAAGACAATAGTCCTTGGAATCCTATGCATTCTCACCACTTCCTTAAAGAATAAATCTGCAATATAAGACACATCATTAGTCTTGGAACAAGCCACAAAATGAGCCATTTTGGAAAATCTATCAACAATTACAAATATAGAATCCTTGCCCCCTTGGACCTAGGCAATCCTAAAATGAAGTCCATTGAAATATCAATCCAAGGCACATTAGGTGTGGGCAAGGGAGTATAAAGACCATGTGGAAGAGCTCTAGACTTAGTTCGCCTACAAGTAATGCATTGAGAACAATGTCTCTCCACATCCTTTCTCATTTTTTGCCAAAAGAAATGTTCCTTAAGGATGCCTAAGGTCTTTGCAACACCAAAAATGCCCCATTAGTCCTCCACTATGGGCTTCCCGAACTAGCAACACCCTAATGGAACCCTTTGGCACACAATGCCTTGCCTCCCTAAACAAAAAACCATCATGCCTATAATATTTAGCAAATGCACATTTCTCACAAGCATGGAAAATATCCCAAAACTCCTCATCATCAACATACAAATCTTTCACAAATTCAAAACCAAGAAGTTTAGCATCCAAAAGTTGAGGAGTGTATACCTTCGAGATAGTGCATCCGCTACCACATTTTCCTTACCCTTCTTGTATTGAATAACATATGGAAATGTCTCAATAAACTCCATCCATCTTGCATGCCTTTTGTTTAAATTTTATTGGCTCTTGAGGTGTTTAAAGGTCTCATGATACGTATGAATGATAAACTCTCTTGGCAAAATTTAGTGTTGTCAATACTTTAAGGTCCTCACCAAAGCAAAAAGCTCTTTGTCATAAGTAGAATAGTTAAGGGTTGCCCGGGACAATTTTTCACTAAAGTATGCAATGGGTTTTCTATCTTGGATTAAGACCATACCTATTTCCACCCCACTTGCATCACAATCTATCTCAAAAGCTTTCTCAAAATTGGGAAGAATAAGAATTGGAGCTTGGCTCAATTTGTCCTTGAGGGTTTGAAAGGCTTGTTGTTGGGTTTCCTCCCACCTAAATCCTACCTTTTTCTTTACCACTTCAGTTAGAGGGGCTGCTATAGTGCTAAAATTTTGGATGAACCTCCTATAGAAACTAGCTAGCCCATGGAAACTATGGACTTGGGTAATGGTGGTAGGGGTTGGCCAATCTTGGATGGTTTTCACTTTTCCCTCATCAACCTCAATCCCTCTTACACTCACAACATACCCAAGGAATGTAATCCTCTCCAAACAAAAAGAGCATTTCTCAAGATTAGCATACAATCTCTCCCTTTGGAGAGCCATAAGCACACTTTGAACATGATTTAAATGATCCACATATGATTTGCTATAAATTAATATGTCATCAAAGTACATAACAACAAATTTCCCAATGAATTCCCTCAAAACATGGTGCATTAATAGCATGAAAGTACTAGGAGCATTAGACAATCCAAAGGGCATGACAAGCCACTCATGCAACCCTTGTTTAGTTTTAAAAGTTGTTTTCCATTCATCCCCTTCCCGTATCCTAATTTGGTGATAACCGGATTTCAAATCAATTTTTGAGAAAATGCATGCACCAAATAGCTCATTTAGCAAGTCATTTAGCCTAGGAATGGGATAGCGATATTTTACCATTATGTTATTGATAGCACGACAATCCATACACATACGCCATGTCCCATCCTTTTTGGGCACCAAGAGAACCGAAACTGCACATGGGCTTAGGCTTTCTCTCACATGTCCCTTCTTAAGCAATGCCTCCACTTGCTTTTGCAATTCTTTGGACTCCTCCGAATTGCTTCTATATGCCGATCGGTTAGGGATGATGACTCCGGGTACAAAGTCAATTTGATGCTTAATTCCTCTCAATGGTGGTAGTCCTCCGGGCACCTCATTTGGGAAAACATCTTCAAACTCTTGAAGAATAGCTACAATTTCATAAGGCAAAGACAATGTGGAATTATTAGTAAAAACATAAGAACCTTTGCATAAAAGAAGAATAATCGGTTCCCTAGCTTCTATAGCCTCTATGACCTCACTTTCTTTTGTAAAGAAATTCACTCTCTTTTTACCTCCCCTCTCTAGGCCCTGCTCATTTCTATCCTTGATTGTCAAAGGCACTTGCTTACTCATTCTCTCTCTCAATTCTTTTTCTTGCCTCTCCTTTTCTTTCCTCTCACTTTCTTGCTTTTGCTTAACTTCTAGTGCTCCCTTCTTCTTCTCCTTTTCTTTCATGATTCTTTGGTCTTTGCTCACCTCACTAGGGGCCATGGGGGTGAGGGTAAACTTAGTTCCCTCCTTGAGTAGGGAATAAGTATTCTTTCTCCCATCATATTTCACATGCCTATCATATTGCCAAGGCCTCCCTAGTAGTAAGTGTCCCGTTTGCATGGGCACTACATCACAAAATACATCATCCTTATACTTCCCCATTTCAATAGACACCAACACTTGTTTGTTTACTCTCATTTCCTACTATCATTCAATCATTGTAGTTTGTAAGGCTTGGGATGTTTAATCCAACTCATATCCAATTCTCCCCAATAGCTGAAGATTTAGTCCAGCTAAGTGAATCACACAAATCAGGAGAATTTTCTTATTAGGGGGTCTTAGGGAAATTTCAACAAACACTTGTTGGGCACCTAAAGCAAACAAGTTTTTAGCCAAGAATTTCAAGGAGAGTGGACTCGATCAACACAAGAATAAACACTAGACGCACAAGAAACAATTCTACGCAAGAAACAAACAAGAATTATCAAGAACAACTAAAACTAGGATGATGAAGAACAAAATAGTCACAAGTGCACAATAGAGAAATTGAGTTCAAGGGTAATGGAATTCAACATTAGAGTGTTATAACAAGTCACAAAAACCCAAAGAATCAAAATCAAGAATCAAAGTACTCAACTATAGCAAAAAACACTCTTATGGAACTTTTATCAAACACATTGGTTGCAACTCGTCACTCAAGAGCAATCAGAAATTTCAACCATATTCAAGCCAAATTTCACCACAAATACAACACAAATTTGTTCCCAATGATTATAACAACATCAAGGAGCAATTTTCCAACAAAAAATTCAAGATATAACAAAGATTTAATGACCTTTTAGAAGCATATTTTTTAGTTACGGGATTTACCCTGTTTTTCTTTTTCTTCACTTTGTGGGGCTCCTTTTCTTATTTTCAAGCTTTGATGGGAATCAAGATTTTCCTTGCTCTGATACCAAAATCTTTGATATGACTTTTTGTGGTGGCTTTTTCTTGGTGTTTTTGTATATTTGTTGGTTATGGTTTAGCTCAACAATGGGAACCAAAACAAAGATTTTTTCTTATGACAAAAGGGAAAGGTAACCTAACATCTATATTCTTTCAAACTCTTAAAGAACAAAGCCTCAAAGACCTTCAAGATGAATAGAAAGTTCTAATAGATTCTCACCCTAATATCCTTGAAGCAACAAAGGTAAACAAGAACAGTAGAATAGAGAAAATAGGCACCCAAACATTGAATTTCAAACAAACCTTAGAAGAACAAAGCCACTAAGACCTATTCAAAGAAAACAACATTGGATTATCCAAAAGATTTATAGACTTTTACAAAATGAGGACTAACCTAGCTTGGTCTTGAACAAGATGAATAAGGAGGCTTGGCCTCTCAAGATTCTTTCTCAAATTTGAACTAAAGTCAAGTGAATTGTCTTGTTAAAGTAATAAATGTGCTATTTATACTACCCTAACCCTAGCTAAGTAATCCCTGAGGTTTAGTTATAGTTTAAGGTCAAAATAAGTCTTTACAAGCAATTAAAAGTAAAGAAAACCGGAGAAAAGCATTAAAAAGCGGAACAGTTGATGACTGCCCAGGGCCAAGCCGGCGCCAATTTGGAACATCACAACCGGCGCTGGTTAGGTTCTGTCTTCGGCCGGTTTTCGTTTGCTTGAGTGTTGGTTTTGGACAGAATGGAGCCGGCGCCAGTTTAGCTGCATGGAGCCGGCACCGGCTATCCTCTGGAAGCCTTCCTTGTCAAATTTCATCCCCTTTTGCTGACGGCTTAAGTTCTTGTTGGGGTCCTTCGTGGATGGCTATCAACACGGACTCTGGCTTGCTTCCTCAACCCTCCAATCTTCCTTCATCCACAAGCATTGTTTGATGATCAATTGAAAACCATCTTGAAGTTTCTTGGTCCTCGCTCTAGTCATCGGTCCTTGTCCTCCATGATGAAGTGGAGTCTCATCAACTTGTAGGTCGGAGGCTTTGCTAACGTAACATTGTCCTTGGGGTCAATATTTCCTTATGGTGATATTATGAAATATTTAAAATGCAGAATACAACTATTTATATAGCAGGAGTATTTTGGTTATTTTAGTAGCCAAGGCGATGTGTCTTTTTGGTCCTTAGAATAGCCCGTAAGTCCTAATTAATTGAGGAATTGGTCTCAGTTAAAGAGGATTTTATTTTATTTTATTTTATTCGAAAAGTCTAATTTATTATTAGACTGAAATAAAATAAATAAATAAATAAAATAAAAGTAGGAGCTGAGAGAAATTAATTATCTGGTTTAAAAGGCTTGTTGTTTTTTTTTCTCTGTTTTTCGTTCCTGTGCATGCTCCTCTGTTCTTTATAACCATCTGGCTTGTCCAAGGATTTTTAGTATTTTCCTATTCCTACTCTATTAAGACTTCCTCAGCCACAAAATAGGCATCCAAGAGGCCTATAAAAGCATAAGAGAACACACTGGTTTGATATATACAACCAAGAGAAATAAATTAAAGAGCGAAAATTCTGATTCTTTCATTGATGGAGGAATTCACCCAAGCCAAGGAGGATTGTTCAAAGAAAGTCTTCAAGGAAGAAAAAAGAGGCTTGTCTATGAGTATTTTCTTTTCTCTTTGTCTCTTTTTTTTTCTTTAGCAATGATGTATTTAATGTTTTTATTGTAATTTAACATTATTTTGAGATTCTTGATTTTTGTTAATTTAGTTATTTGATCAATTCCTTGTCATCTTTGGTCTTCTAATTGACTTTGACACAACGATGTTAGGAGTTTCATTGCATTGATTTCGTACTTGTTAAATCTTGATAAATTTGAACGATAAAGTTAGGATCTTAGAACTAAGTGATCAAAGGTTATGTTCATTTTGCCTTGACATAGGGTTATTAACTAATTTCATATTTATAAGTAATTGAGCCTAATTCATGTTTTGGTCATGTTAGCTTGATTGACAAATATGTTAATATGAATCCAAATATTAGATTCCATAGATTGACAAATGAAGTGAAATTTACCTAAGTAAAATCATGACTTGTGTGAGACGATTGATTTTTACTTTATGATATGTTTGAGTTTGGGTATAAAAATTATATAAGAATAAGCACATTCCCAATCAAGTTAAATTAAAACGTTAACTCCAAATTATACATACGAGCAAGCGTACTCATCATTAGGCATAGCATAGGGTTTTAAAATGAGTGTCGATCCTTAAGGAACAAGTATGCATTAATCACTTTTCTTTAATTGTTTAATCGACTCAATAAAGTGAAAAAGAATAAAAATAAAATAAAATAAAATAAAAGAATATATACATGTCAAGGATGGAGAATTATGCAACTCAAACTATTATTTTGACAAACATGACCTTAAAGTACCTAATCATTATCATAACTAATCATTTTATTGGTATCATGAAGGATTAAGATAAATTTACTTCTTTTTTAATCCATAAAATCACTATCTTCTAGATAAATTAGCATAATATATTCTGTCTCAACTAATTCACCCAAAAGATGCATTAACCACAATCCTTGATTAAATTTCCATATCCTAGCTGTAACACCCCACTACCTAGGCCCAACAGGGCTGGGGATGTTACCCCATCCATAGGATAAGGGGTCTTTATAACTAGGTCACAAAAAAAAAAAAATAAAAGCAATACTTTAAAATTGAACTTATTACAACCCAAAAATTACATGAACAAATCCAAAATAAATTGATTACTACCATCTCTCAAAACAACACGTAAGAAAAATAACATAAAGTCTTCAAAGCATAGGCAACAAATCTAGCTATTCATCTCCACAGCAGGATCGACCAGAAATATGGCATAAAAGGTGATGAGATAAAAATCTTAGTAAGCCCGTGTGTGCTTTGAGTGTTTCAGGCAAAATAGTTCATGTATGCAAGTTGGAAAATTTTCATAAGAGAAAGTGTTGGCAAGCATTAAATAAATGTTGAAAACAAAGAGTGGTGTTTTACTTTCCAAACAATACATGTGCACAATAAATACAACCACTCAAATGGGTAGCTATGAGTTACCACACGTTGGGCCACATGACCATATAACGGTTAAAATGCCACACTTTGTGTAGACTGACAAAAGATAGGTGTACGGCCTACTGGGTGAGATACTCCTCATTCTCTACACCCAAACTTACCAGTTGTCCACTCCGAAAACACACAATCCACATGACTGAAACTTGCTAGCATAGACCGTCATGACCTACTGGACTCACCCCTCAGAGGTGGCTATCTACTGAGAGATTTACCCTAACCCTTCAAAGACTAGTCCTAGTAGTCTACCCTTATTGAGTACTTAACGTTGATTGTCCCACTTGGGAGAAAACTGATAAATCATTGATTTACTTGGAAATAGCAATTAAGGGTTTCTAAAATTCTTGTCAAAGTTAGGTTTTAGAAAGAGTTTAGTATTTGTGCAAAACTGCTTGTTTAAATTTTCAAATGATTTGCTTGACTAAAATAAAAAGGAAAACAGTCCTTAATTGTCTTTACAAAATGAGTGTCCATGCACATCGCATTTGGCTTGCCACAGTAATCTTTTGTCTTCAAATAAGATCATGCAGGAGCTTACCTGATCCTTTACTTGCCCAAATTCAAAAATCTTCCAAGGCTGACCTAACCCCACCTGGGGTAAACACAAGACATAAGGTTATACTCAAACTATATCCACTTACATAAATAATCCTAGTTCAACTTATTCCAATAATGACCCTAATGTCCTAAGCTTTAAGGCTAGATGATAAAGGATCTTATAAAATAAGTCTAGCTTGATAAGTTAAAATAGCTAGGGGTTGTAAAATAATTACTAATAAGTTATAGGTTCAAATAATAAATCTTGAGTATTATTGCTAATAAATAAACTAGGGTTTAATTGTTAAATATTAGCAAGCGGCAATTTAAAAAAAATAGTTTTTTTATAAATAATTAATAAATTACAATTACTTTTTTAATTAATTTTTAATAGGTAATAAATAATTAGTAATAAATAAAATTAATAATAAATGAATTATATTAAATTTTTGTTTAATAAATAACAAACAAAATTTAATATGAATAATATTTATGAATATAGGCCTACAAGGTCATTAATATTTTATTTATTATTATTTATATAAAATGATCCAATTTACTATTATACATATGCATATTTTATTTTTAATCAAAAATATTATTTATTCGACTAGTAAAATATCAATCTTTAATTTAATACCCCATTTCCAAAACTTCCAAGGAATTTTGAAATCTTTAGAGGAAAAATATAGTAATAATTTTAATTATGGTAATAAAATTTGCTAATTAAAATAGCCCAGGATCAACAAGATCATGATCATAATTTTTCTATTACTAACAAGATTCATGAACATATTCTCCAACATCAATTAACAAACTATTTTATTCATGAACATAGGCTTAAATCTATACCTACTATCACATAGCCAAATCTCTACTAAGCATAATCATACTCACGGCTTTAATGAAATAAGAACATAAAAATCCTATTAGCCAAAGGTGTCATAACATCTAGCATGCTTAAACATTCATAATTTCTTAAGACATGATGAACATACATTGATTCTCAAGGAATTCCATATAGCTTAATCATGATCATCCATTCTCATGCTCCAATCTCAACCCCTTCATACATATGCATATACTCAATCCCCCATTCATATTCTATCCTCTCTATCAAAATCTAAGAGACATGAATTCAAAATTAAAAAGAAAGGTTAAGGAGAAATACTTGGTTGATGATTATTTCGATGAAGATTTAAGAAGGTCTACACGCTTGAGAGTCTTGAATTGTCCAAGAGAGGAGGAGAAAAAAAATAGCCATGGTTGTAACAACCATTTTAGTTGTGAGAGAGAGAGAGAGAGAGAGCGCATTAGCATGATATGTTAAAGGTTGAAGGGAAGAAGATGAACAAAAGAGTTGTTCTTGGTTACCTTGATGATGTTCTTGAGACTTTAAGGGGGAAAACTCGTTTTTATCCGAATGCCAGTTTTTGTTTTCGAAAATTGATGTTATAAATTCTAGAAATGAACTCTAGGGAGTATGTAGGAGTATTCTGGAGTTTTTGAGAGGGATTGGAGGCATTTAGAGTGGTCTTTGGCTGAAGAAAGGTAGTATGTGTTCTTGGTATTCTTGGTGAAAATGGAGAGAATTTGAGAAAAAATGCTAAACGAATTTTTGGAGAGTGCTGGCCAAATGATTGAGGGAGTTCAGGGATTTAAGTTTTCAGTTTAGAGAGGAACAAAATATGGTTGTTTGAAATTCAAATGGAGAAATTTGAACAGTGTTTTGAGGTAGAAGATATGTTATTGGTGTTTGATTGATGGAGGTTTCTTGGAGCTGCAATGGAGCGGGCTGGACTGCTGTGTTTTGCTGAAATGAATGAAGATTAATGGAGCTTTAAGGCTGGCCAATATTCTAAGCTCAATGGCAGAGGAATTTCTGGTTATGAAGCCTAATCTAAGGGTGTTTTCAAAGAGCAAATGTTGGAAATTTTGAAATTTTAATGGAAGTTTGAATGGAGTGATTGTAGGAGAAATTTGAGGTGTGGTTATGGAGTCCAACTGTGCAAGGTAACTGGAGGGGGTAATGGTGTTCAGTTCATGGCTGAACAAGGGTTAATTTACAGAGGTTTGAGGGTGATTTTCGGCCAAGGCCTGAAGGGAACAAGGCTGGAAATTTTCTGGTTATGATTCGAATGTTTTGCTGCAATTTTCTGTGCAGTTTTCTTCAATGTTCTAGCCCAACTTGCAAGGGTTCTTGAGAGGTGTTTGAGGGTCCTTTAAGGCTGGCTTCCAGACTTATTTATGGAGGAAAAGCAGAGGAATTTTGCTGGCTTGCAGGAAAAAGAAACAGCTTCGATTTCAGTCTGCTATGTAGTGAAAATTGCCCAGATTTTTTTCTAGTTTGTGCAGTCTGGTTTTTGCACAGGAATTTCAGTCTTCAAGCTGAATAAATTGGCTATTTTTCTGGCAGCAATTGAATAAGAAAGATGGCTGAGATTTTCAAAGGTTAGGCTGCTCAAGAATCGGGAAAATTTCCAGATTTTTTTCTTGGAGAATATGAACACTATGGAGTGGAGTTTGAAGGCTCAACCATGGAGATTAATTTCTCTTGGGAACCTTCCCTAACTCTTCTCATATTTTCAATCAAATATCCAGCCTCCAAGATTCATTTTCGAAATTCAAAGACTGAGAATCTTTGCTAAATTTTCTAGAATTAAAAATATGAATTTGGATAAATTTTGAATAAATTTAATTAGTGAAGAGATTAGGACAAGCTAGAGGTAATAAAAGGACAAGAATTCCTCTAGAATTCTTTTTAGGACATAATGATAGGATTAGGACATTCTCTTCATGTCTCCCCTAGGACAACATTCCTATTTTTATGCAATGCAAGAAAACAAAAATTCAAACTTAATTAACATAATCATGATAAAAACTTAAATGATGAACTCATGACCTTAGAGATTAATTCCAAAGCTCTAACAACTTAACCACAACAACTCTTATTCTTATTTTCTCACCCATATATTCTTCTTATTTAATCCTCAAACTATCTTTCTATTTTGACCTCAAGCAAAATTACCATTTTACCCTTCATACTCAATAAGCATAACTAAACCTTTTAACCTATAAATCATAATTCTAAAGTACATAAAATCATTTAAAAATATATATATATATATATATTCATACAAAATAATATGATATGCATCTCGACCCCCTCCTCTTACTCTAAGGTTGGCTTTAGGTGGGGTTTCACACTGGCAAATTTAAAATATGAAATTAACCAATAAATCCATATCCTAACAGACATCAATTAACCTTTAATTACCAAATTTGTAGCAATTAACCCCCTTTCCAAGAAGTTAAGAGACAACAAATATGAAATTAATAAATTAAAACCACCATCAACCCCTTTTCCAAGCAAGTTAATAAAAAGAAACAGCAAATTAATCTCGTAATCAGCATAAGTAATTAAATACCAACACTAACAATCAATTAATCAAAAGATCAAAGTAACTATAAAAATCATGAATGCCTAAAACAATGTCAAATTATAATAAAACAATTAATACATCATTGTTCAAGAAAAGAAAACGAAGTTAAAAGAAAGCATTCATAAACAAGCCTCTTTCTTCTTCCTTTGTAGACCTTCCTGCACAATCCTCATTGATTTGATGAATTCCTCCTTAATTTTGAGTGATTTGTGTTTTTGATCTGTGAATTCTCCTCTTTTTCTTGTGTTTTTCCTCTATTTATAGGCTTTAGAAGTGCTTAAATTATTCCCTCTAGGGTTTCTGACTGACTAGAAGTAGGAAAATACTAAAACTCTGCAAATTGCCAAAAAAATGCGCATGAAAATCGAAGCACCACCTCAGTAGCAATGCACAGCCAACGCCGTTTGTCCTGCTTAGGGCCGGTGCCGGTTGTGGTCTGTTTCTCTATTTATTAGCTAATTTTTCTTGATTTTTGTGCCACTTCTTCCATATTGCAGTTGGCGCCACCTCTGAGCTTCCAACCAGTGTCGGCAGTGTTCTGTTCAGCTCTGTTTCACTGATTTTTTATCACCTCGAAGCACGTGCCAGTAGCACGTGGCCAACGCCAGTTCTCCTATCCTAGTCAGCGCTGCTTCTACGTTTTTGTCTTATTTTACCCCTAAAATTTGAAATAATGCACAAAATATCTTTCCAAGGGTAAAATCTCAAATATGAAGGAATATGACCAATTATTGAACAAAATGTATTACAAAATGGCCTCAAATAACTAGGAAATATATTACTAATTTTGGCCCTATCACTTTATATTCTTTCATGATGCCAAGATGATAATTAGTTGAGAGAATTACTAATTTGTTCATTGTCATGTTTTCTAGGAGACTTGTCTAAATTGTATAAATCTACATCCTTAAGTTGTATATGTTTCTTTAGTTTTTTCTGTTTATTCTTTTCTTACTTTATTTGGGTCGGTTAAATAATGAAAGAAAAGTGATTAGTGTGTACTTGTTCATTTGAGGATCAATACTCGTTAATTCCCTGTACTATGCTTACGGTGTGAGTTTACTTGCTCACATGTGTATTTTAGGATTAATGTTTTAAGTAAAACATGATTAAGGAATGGATTTAAAATTAATAATTTTATATACCCAAAATTTACGCATCAGCGGTCTTATGTGCCATATCTTCATGAAATAAGGATAGTCACAAGCTTAGCATTGGCACCCTTCTTTAAGTGTTGTCCAATAATTCTATTGGACTTTTGTTTTACCATGACATGCTTCTGGTTTCAGCCATATGAGCTACCAAATGCAGTTGATTTGTCTTGCTTGGGAATTTCCTTAGCAACAGTGGTTATGGGTTACTTGGTGTGCAGAGATGGGACATTAGTAATATCGATCTTTTTCTTATTCACTTTCTCACTCTCCTTCTCTAGCTAAACATTAGTTTCTTCCCATGTTGAAGGAATGATAGGTTCTAGCTCAGGCACGGGTAGAGGAATTTGTTCTGTCGAATGGCCTTTAGCTTTATATTGCTACCTTTCACATTTGCCAATCTATTTTCCAAAATTTTCAGTTTAGCTTTGACTTCTGCATTTAGACTGTTTTAGCTTAGTAGATAGCAGATTTAGAGCATCTAAAATACTCTGCATTTTTCCACTTTCTTGAGTTTTCTGCTTCCCTTTACTTAATGTTTTCTCTTTAATTTCAGTCTTTAGCTTTTCTTTTTGTTCGTTTTGATGTAACAAATTTTCTTTAGCCTTCACCAATTTTTCTTCCTCTTCTTCAATGGCCTCTCTAAGTAATTTTATTAATTATTTGCTCGAATGGCTCCTATTTTCTTAAATGAATTTTTACTATAGATGATTACCTTTCAGTGCTCAGGGGTAACCGCACTTAAATCAAAATTAAAGTACTTGAATAACTTGGTGAGAAGGTTTCTAAAGAATAATGCTTTGTTTGATGTGTTCCGAGATTGAGTTAGCAATTTCACAACCAGAAATCCAAAACTAATTTATTTTCCTTCTGACAGAGTTGGCATCAACACTATCTGTAGAGAACTTACAAATGTCTTGTGACCAAAACTTGGTATCACCACGGTTGAGACCAAGTGATGTAGCAATCTCTCCATTTCATTTAACCATTTAGCATTTTGATCACTTGAATTTCTAAAACTCTTGGCACCAGTAAAATCCTCTCAAATCGATTCAGTTTTAAAATTAAAAATTTTTAGGCAATTTGTTCAATTCAAAGGATTGTACTCCACCATCTCTGACATAAAAAGGTTCTGTTTAACATACGGTGTTCAAACTCAAAATTCACTTATCCAACTCTGGATATATACCATTGCTTCATAAACCTGTTTACTATTTCCTCATATCGTCCCTTTCTGATATTCGCATAGAATTCTCAAACCAACGGGGTCTACAGATTATCATCAATTTAACAACAAAACCCCTTATCTAAGATTCTCAACATATTCAGAATGACAAAAAAAGTTCAGAAACACTTCGGCAATGAAGGACCTTATAATCAACCCGATAGCCCACAATAATAGTTCTATTTCTAAACACCTAATCATTGTACTCAAATTTACCTATTTTGAGTTGAGAAATTGAGGTACCTGAGTGTTTGTGCTTTCTTCTTCTGGAGGTTGTTTTGATAATGCACTTTGAGGAGTTAGTTCATCAATGGCAACTCATATTTCTTTCTTCTTTACAGATATCAGTTCAAGAGCGATTGATTTCTTTTTTATTGTCTTGCATTTCTTGATTTCGTTCATTATTGGCTTGGTCTCTTAGCTGGGATTTAGAGTTTTACCCATGGCAAATAGGATTGAAGGGTTTGATTTTTCTGGTTTTGAAGAAGGAACGAAGGCTAGAGGAAAGAGAAAAGTGCTAAGGCAAATGATAGCTTTTTGAATTTTTGAAATGAGAAGAAGATTCAAATAGATTTGAATTCTTTTTGGGGTTTATGAGGTATTGAAGAGTATAAGTACAATTTAGTTTATTTTAGAAAGGTGATTTTTGAAAATAGGTAATGATATTCTGATAAGAAGAGAGAGTGTTGCGACAAAAAAAAAAAAAAAAAGTGGGAACGTTTAGAACTTAAAAATTTTGAACATTTGGACACAGATTGTCCATTCGATTTCCCTGTCCAAAAGGTAGAATAAAATAAGTTTTGTTGAGGGGATTTTGGATTCATATTTTCTAGATATTACGTCCAAAAACTCTATCCAAAAGTTGTATCTTCAATAGTTCTGCAAAAATAAAAAAACAAATCTTTGGCAAATTGTTAATCACATGATTCTGGTAATTCCCAAACCTCTTCTTAGATGATTAAATCTTTCTTTAGCCAGTTGTTTGTGAATATATCTTTTGAGTAGTTCCTTGACATACTTGGCATGATTTAGGAAGATATCATCAATGGTTTGCTTGGTTTGTAATCTGAGAAAAAAATTAAGTTCTCCCATTATGCTTATCTCAAACTCGTGCTGCATTGTCTTGACAAGTTTCTTGCATAGGGAATAAATTAGTAGTTCCAAAAAAAAATAATATCATCCACATATATTTGCACAATTAGGATATCATCAAAATTTTTAGATTTTATAAATAATGTGATATCTCCTGAAAATCCTTAAAAAAAAAAAAAACACTAAACCTTTCATACCATACTCTTGGAGCTTGCTTTAAACCATAAAGGGCTTTGGAGAGTTTAAATACATGGTTTGGAAAATGTTCATGAATAAAATCAAGAGGTTGCTCAACATAAACTTTTTCTTCTATAAGACCATTTAAGAAGGCACTTTTGATATCCATTTGGTAAAGCATAAAACCTTTAAATGATGCAAATGCAAGCAACATTCTAATGGATTCTAATCGAGTAATAGGAGTAACAGTTTCATCATAATCAATGCTCTCTTCTTGATTGAATCCTTGGGCAACTAATCTGGCTTTACTTCTAATAACAATGACATGCTTATCAAGTTTATTTTTGAAAACCCACTTGGTATCAATTACGGGATGATCAAGTGGTCTAGGGACAAGCTTCCAAACTTGATTTTTTTCAAATTGGTTCGGCATTTTTTGTATGGCCATAATAAAAGAAATTCATCATGTAAGGCTGCATCAATTCAATTAGGTTCAGTGCTAGAAAGTAAAGCAAAATTATCAACAAAATATCGTCTGATTTTAACTTCGCAGTTAGGATCACCAATGATATGTTCTTTTGGATGGACAGTTTGGACTTCCAATCTTTAGACAGATTCAGATTAGCGTGCTCAACACTTCCTTGCTCACTTTGTTCAACTTGTTGTTCTTCTAGTTCTTCTTCTTTAGCATGATTGTCAGGCGATGGAGCTTTATGATGTTTAATGCCATTTTTCTTTGAGCTATCTACATCATTATCATCTTTTTATGCAAGAGATAAGGTCTAAGTAAATCTATAAAAAAAAAAATCATCTACTAATGTATAAGTATACCTCTTACCACCAAAACTAGTAGTTTTTATTGGTCCAAACAAATCCATATGAACGAGTTCAAAATGTTTTGATAATGCAATCATTTTCTTGGGTTTAAAAGAAATTCTAGTTTGTTTTCCAAATTGGCAAGCATTACACTAATGGTTTTTGTCAAATATCATTTGGGCAGTCCTCTAACAAGCTTATTCCTAGGCAGTATATTTAGTAAATCAATAGAAGCATGGACTAACATTCTGTACTAAAGGTAGCTATCATCATCATTTATAGAGAAGCATTTTACATCGTGAGCAATAGAATCATCAAGCTATAATACATAATCATTACCAATGCAGTTGGCAGTAAAAATGACTTCATCACTAGAATAATCAATGATAGATCATGAACTGTTTTCAAAATTAACCTTGCAACAATTTTCACACAAAAGACTAATATTAAGTAAGGTGTACTTCAATTCATCAATCAATAATACTTACTTGATAATGATGGAGGATCCCTTACCAATATTACCTATATGGAGTATTTTCCCTTTTTCTTATCTCCAAATATGACACATTCATCATTTTCAGCTTGAATGTTATCCATTAGTGCTGCATTTCCCATTATGTATCTTGGGCATCCACTATCCAAGAATCACTCTGTGGAGCTCAATTTTTTGTAGCTGATGTACCTATTCATGAGATGGAAGAATGGCTTTTGGTACCCACATTTCTTAGGTTCATGGGGGTTAGTAATGGTTCCTCTAATTTTTCAACCTGTTTTGCACCAGATTCCATTTTCTTCTTAACATGACACCTAGATGCTTTGTGTCCATATTTTTCACAATATGTGCAACGATTGTGTGTCATATATGATGAAGCAGCTTTTACAAGTTGAGATTTGTAATTTTTAGCTTTGATCTTATGCCTATTGTGAAACCCCACCTTAAGCTTACCATAGAGTAAAGGGGAAGGGATGCATATCATGTCATCATGCATAAAATATACCTTTTGAATGATTTTTTGTACCTTAGAATTGTGGTTTATATGTTAAATAGGTTATTTGTGCTTGGTGGGTAGAAGGGGTAAAAAGGTAATTTTGCTTGAGGTCAAATTATGAAGATGGCTTGAGTTTTAGATAAGAAGAATATTTGGTTGAGAAAATAAAAACAAGAATTAGTGTGGTTAAGTGGTTAGAGCTTTGTGAATTAATCTCTAAGGTCTTGAGTTCAAATCCTATTACTTAAGTTTTATTCGTATTTATCTTAGCCATGTTTGAATTTTCATTTTCCTTACGTTCCCTTAAAGATAGGAATGTTGTCTTAAGGAAGACATAATGGTAATGTCTTGACCATGTGGTCTTGTCCTAAAAAGAAATCTAGAAGAATTCTTGTCCCCATTAAATTTGCTAGCCTTGTCCTAACATCTTTGAAATTTAAACTACTCTTGATTCTTTAATTCATTTTTAATCATAAAAATTATGAGATAATTCCCTAGCCTAGAATTTCAAAAATCCCAACTCTTGTGGGATAGAGATGGCCAAAAGTAAGGAGGAAAAATAGGTAGAGGTTCTAAGAAAAAAACACCATAGCTATTCCTTCAAAACTCCATCTTCATCTTGTTCATGTTTTGGTTAAAAATCTGGAATTCCAGATTTCCTTCAAGGCTGTTTTCAAAAATTTCAACAAGTTTTCTTACCTAATTTTTGCAAGAAAACCAGTCATTTTATGTGAGGATGAAGGCAGGAAATTCCTTGAATTTTCGGAGCTGTACAAACAGTCCAAAACCTGAATTTTTTTTTCAGAGAACTAGCAACATTGAACATGAACTTGAAGGTACCCGTTAGAACATTTGAACACCTAGAAATTCCTCTATTCTTCTTCAAGATGAAGGATGAAAAACCACCATTAAAAGACCTTCAAACATCCTTAAAATCCAGCTGCAAAATCGTGTCAAAGAGGACCAAAAATTCTGCATCAAAACCATTTCAATTCTAAGTGTTCTTGAGCTTCAATTCCAGAAATTTTTCTAGCTTTGTCTCTTCAAGGCTAAGGCCGAATTCTTCGGCAAACCTCACTGAATTTTGGCCCTTGTACAGCCATGAACTGCACATCTTGGCTTCCCCACCAACTTTGGGTAGTAGGACTCCATTATCATACCTCAAAAAACTCCTATCTTCACTCTATCTAAACTTGTTCAAATTTTAAATTAAATTCCAAATTTTGTTTCATTAAAATACTCCTTTAGCTAATTGATAAAATCAGAAAATCCTCTGCCATTTCATAGCTATTTTTGGCCGGCATTAAGTCTGAAACAACTCTCTATCCTTTGTTTGAAACATAGCTAATTCAGCCATACACCATTGAAGAATAAGAAACCTTCCAAGTGCAAACACCATTAACCAATCCTATACCTCAAACAACTCCACTTTTCTCTCAATTTGAATTTTTAAAAAAATCTGAAACTCTCTATCTCATTCTTGGATAACTGAAAGCTCCTCCTACTATAAGCTATTCGGCCATCACAATTCCAAACACACACGAAATTCATCTTCTCTCAAACTCTCTCAAGAACACCAAGAACACCAAGAATACACACTTCACATCTTCAAGCCTAAACCACTCCTAAACATCTCCAATCACTCCCAAACTCTCTAGATAATCAATATTCAATCTATATTCTCCATTTCCTCACTTTATAACACTAAAACATACAAAGTTGAACTTTCAAATGGATCAAACCAACCTTTTTTGTTAAAGATTCAAAGAATACCAAAAAGGTAAAATAAGAACAATTTTCTTGTTCTTCTTTTTCTGTTCAACTTCTATTATCCTTTTCTATTCTCATTCATTCCTCTCTCTCTCACACACACTCTCTCTTGGCCGAAATATTGATGATCAACCATGGATTACTTTCGGACCACTAAAGGCCATCAAGTACTTGAGGATCTTCACTAACCAAGGAGAATCCTTCATCAAACGAGCATCAATCAAGTATTTCTTTCTTAATCTCCTTTTTAATTTTCAGAATCAAGACCCCTAGATGTTGATAGGTTGAATGAATAAAAGTAGGGGTTGAGGATGTGTATATGGGTGAAGGGGATGGAGTTAAGATATGAGAATTGGAATGAATGTTGAGCCTTATGGATTTTGATTTAGAATCACTATATGTTTATCATGATTAAAGGGATTTATGGATGTTTTGATGCATGTTAGATATTATGCCACTATTGTTGATTAAGCCTTCATGATATTATTTTTCAATAAAGCCATAGATAATAGTATGCCTAGTAGAAAATCATCCATGTTGTAGTATATATTAATTTAATTCTATGTTCATGGATAGATTAACATGTTATTATGTAAGAATGTGTTCATGGATCTTCTCTAACAACAGAAAATTATTGTAAGAACTATTTTTTTTTATTAATTCTAGAATTATTTTTACTAAATTATTACTATTAATTTAATTAGTACTATTATTCAATTTAATCTATAAAATTCGAAAAACATTAGGTAGGTTTAAAATAGAACATTATTTTAAAATATTATTATTGTATTAGTTAAATAAATAAAATCTTTTTATTAAAAATAAATAATAAAATATTAGAATTAATATGTATCAAATGACTTTGTAGACCATATTAATAATATTAGTTAGATTTACTAAAATTTTTATCTACATCCATAAATATTAGTTATATTAAAATTTTATTACTATTTATTAATTCAAAATTAAGTATACTTCATTTATTATTAATTTTATTGGTTATTTATTATCTATTAATTATTAATTAAAATTAGGTATAATTTATTATCTAACATAATACTATTTACCAATATTATCTAGGATTTATTATTATCCATTATTTAACACTAATTTTATTTGTTAGCATTATTACTCATTATTTATTATTTGAAACTATAACTTATTATTATTTATTTTATAACACCCATTTATTTTAACTTGTCAAGCTAGTTTTATTTTATAAAATACTTTGTCCACTAGTATTAAAGCTTAAGACATTGCGGTCATGGTTAGTTATTGTTGTGGCTAGTTGAACTAGGAATTATTTATTTAATGTAAATATGGTTTGGATATTATCTTATACCTTGTGTTTACCCCAAGCGGGGTTAGGTTGACCTGAACTACCTTGGGAGACTTTTGAACTCAAGAAGAACAAAAGATCAGGTAAGTCCTTGCATGAAACCGTTTGAAGACCAAAGTTATCCTGACAAGTCAAACTCAATGTATACGAGTATTTATACTGTGAAGGCAATTATGGACAATTTTCCTTTTTGTTTTAGTCAAGCAGACCATTTAAAGTTAAACAAACAATTTCACACCAAATGCTAAACTTTTCCTAAAAACCCAACTTTGGCAAGAATTTTGGAAACCATAATTGCTATTTCTAAGTAAATCATTGTATGATCTTTCTTCTCTCAAGTGGGACAAATAACATTAAGTACTCAATAATGGTAGACTACTAGGACTAGTCTTTGAAGGGTTAGGGTAAGTCTCTTAGTAGGTGGCCAGTCCTGTAGGTCATACCAGTCTGGGCTAGTAAATTCAGTTAAGTGGACTATGTATTTTCGGAATGGACAACCGGTAAGGTTGAGTGTAGAGATGGAGGAGTATCTTACTCAATAGGCCATTCACCTACCTTGTGTCAGTATGCACAAAGTGTGGCATTCTGATCGTTATATTGTTATGGTGCACAAAGTGTGGTGTCATGGCTACCTCTTTTGAATGGTTGTATTTTTGTGCACATGTATGTTTTAGAAAGGAAACACCACTCTTCATTTGTGAAATTTATTTGAGGCTTGCCAACACTTTCTTTTAAGAAAATTTCACAACTTGCATACATGAACTATTTTATTTGAAACACTCAAAGCACACACGGGCTTACTGCAATTTTTGTTTCACCACCTTGTATACCATATTTTTAGGTCGGTCATGCTGTGAAGGTTATTAACTAGAGAATTGCCTATGCTTTGAAGACTCGTTGTTTTTTTTTTCCTATGTATTTCATTTGAGAGACTATGGCAAACATTTATTTTTTTTACTTGTTCCTGTATTGCTTGCTTGGGTTGTAATCAGTTTACTTTTGAATTATTCCTTTTATTTATTTTGTGCGTCCTAATTATCAAGACCCTTTGTCCTGTGGACTGGGAAACATCCCTAACCCTAATAGGGGCATAGGTAGTGGGGTATTACACCTATAGCTTAGACCATTTCGGTTTCCAGCTATATGTTGTGCATCAAGCAATTTTTTCAAATTATTTTTGCCATTTGTAAATTTTTCAATGCATGTAGTGAGATCATTAACTCTACTTTTCATATCATCAAAATTGCTAACCATAATTTCAAGAGAATGAATTTTATCACAATAGAATTTATTTTCTAGAGACACATGATGCAAGAAAGTAATGATAATATTCTTTTCAATATTAGCACACATATGTGACTCAAGTGATACTTTGTTCTCATTCAACAGCTTTGCATTCTCATCCAATAAATAATCAATTTTCATATTCATTTCTTTATTTCTTCTGTACAGCTTTTTCAGCTCATGAAACATGTCAAATAGCAATTTATTTTGATCATCATGCATTTCGTAATGAGAATTATGTAAATCAGATATAGAATTAGTGGTAGTAGAATTTACCTTATTTTCCATTGCCATGAAGCATATGTTTGCTTTCTCCTTGTCGAATTCATCACTCTCTTTAGTCTCAGATTCTTCTTGGTCCCAAGTCCCAATTGTCCTTTTCTTTTCTTCTTGTTGTGCTTGGCTTCTTTTTTTTTTTTGCTGAAGTTGCTTTTTTTGAACATCTTTTTGAATTTTCTAGCAAACATGGCCCATTCTTCATTGTCCAAATTAGTGCCACAATCATTTTCAGATTGTTCACTACTAACTTCATTATTTACAGCTTTTAAGGCAGTTTCTCTTTTGTTTCTATCATCTTCATCATGCTCTTGAAAAATTTTCAGCTTCATTTCATGGGTTAATAGAGAGACAATAAGCTTTTCAATAGGTAGGTTGTTTAGAATTTTTTATTCCTCTATAGCCAAGGTTTTTAGCTGCCAACTTTTTGACAGAGCATCAAGTAATTTTCTATTTTCCTTTCTGAGGGAGTAGATTTTTCCATAGGCCTTTAGACCATTCGTGATGTTTGTGAAACGAGTGAACATATCAATGATGTTCTCACATGGCTTCATAGTGAATAGTTTATAATCATAGATTAACATTCTCAGCTTTGATTCTTTTACTTGATTTGCCCCCCTCATGGATGACTTCAAGCAATCTCCACATGTCATGGGCTGAATCACAACCACTTTCTTTGTTATATTCAGTGGTATTAAGGGCACAACATAGAATGTTCATAGCTTGAAAATTCAATGTCATTTTGGCATTGTTTTCAGCATCATATTCGGCACTCTGTTTAGACACTTTTTTGCCATCAACAAATTTTGATGGGATAAATGGTCCATTCTCAATCAGATTCCACAGCTCAAAGTTGATTGAGCAAACATAAATCTTTATTCTATTTTTTCAGAATGTATAATTGCTTCCATTGAATAAAGGAGGTCGATTTGTTGAGGACCCTTCAATATAAGGAAGAGCAAATGAGTTTGCCATAAGGATCTTTTCTACACGGATGTTGGACCAAAAATAGAGTAGACCAATGCTCTAATACCAATTAATAAACCTTAGAGGGGGGGTGAATAAAGTTTATGGGGACAAATGCAATTTAAAAATAATTCTTTGATGTCTTTTTGATAAAGCCCGAACAAGCCGAGAGTTAAAAAATGTAGGCTTGTGTGCTTCTGAAGAACTTTCAAAAACTTTTCTAAATGATGGAAAGAAGATTTATAGTTACGATAGGTAGATGAAGCAACAATAACAGTTTTACCCAATTGCATAAAAGTCTTTGATCAAATCAATAAATGCAAGGAAGAGTGTAAAGCTCTCAAGTCAGATGAACAGTGAAAATACAAGTATAAAGAACAAATAAAATGTAGAAGAAAAGACTTAATGATGTATAGTCGTTCGATCCTCAAATGATCTACATCCACTACCTTAAGCATACATGTAAGGATTTCAACTCAATCACTAAAACCTTTTTTTTTTTTTCAAATTAATGGTGTTAGGCTACATCAATCTTATACAAGAGGATCACCACATTTAGTTTTACACCTAACCTCTACAAATACATAATCAAGGCTCACCTCAACTGAGTTTTACACTACAACCGTGATACATTCACCAAACAAGGCTCATCCCAACTGGGTCACCACAACCTTGTTACACAAGAGTTCAAGGCTCACCCAAATCAGGTTTTACACCACAACCTTGATACATTTACAAAACAAGGCTCACCCGAACGATTTTTACACCACAACCTTGGAACCAGATAGAATGAAGGAAAACTTACAGAAATAGCTCACAAGTTTAAGCAGATATTAACAGATAAGCACCAATACCTTTTACCTTTTGAAGTAATTTGATTTCACTTTAAAGTATAATGAAAAGAAAGATTTTTGTATTCTAAAGTGTAAGGATGTTTTTACGACAGATAGTACAAAAATCTTCCAGAAAATCATGTTTAAATAACTTTTATAAAGGCAAAAAGTAAAGCTCCAATGGCTAGTTAACGGCTAGTTTTTCGCAGTCAGATTTTTCAGAGTTTTAGACTCATGGATCGGATGATGGTTCGTCCAAAAGAAGAGTCCAAAATGGCACTTTTTTAGGCAGAATAATTTGACATTGTTCACAGAGTTTTGGATAAAGCTTTTGGATGTAGAACCATCCAAACTATTTAATCTAAAATTTTGAAGACTTAAGACTTTGAAATCTTTTTATTTGTGTGCTTCAAGGTAGAAATGAATTGAATTATAAGGTAAAGAGACATAGGAATTTTACAAGTAATATTTTAACAATGATTCCTAGTCTAAAGTTCTTCCACAAATACTTCTTGGTATGCAATCTCTTAAGCTTATCTTCTTTTTGATCACCTATTCTTGGATTCCATTGCTCAAGAGTTGCTTAGTAATATTATTTACACGTCCTGGAAGAATTGAGGTCAAACATGTCCTATCATATGTAAGTCACACAAGTTAGTCCTCATTACTGTTTGTTATAAGTCAAAACACAGGAGAATGCCCTTATGGCTAACAAAGACTTTTTTAGGAAAGTTAATTTTATGTACACTTATATATTGGACATGACATAGGCTAAGTTTTGAGAAGTAAGTCAAACTTATTTATGCATTTGAAAATGTTGTGAAGCTTAATTCTTTAAGAATACATGAAAACTTTGTAATGAAATATAGAGTGTGGATTGTTGACTTATCTTTAGTATCATGGCAATTCCCATTTATTTGTTTATTTTGTATGTTGTATTATACAAATATTTAATTATTTATTGTATTTTTTTTAATAAAAATACAAGTAGGAGCAAGAAGTAGGTTTGCAAAAGGCTCTAGGAAATCAAAATACATGTTCTATGACAAAAAAGCACGTGTGATGAAAAAGGAAAGAAAATAAAAAGCAAGAAAAATAAAAATAAAGAAATACAAAATGAAAAAATGCAAAGGTTGCAAAAAGTGCATTCAAGTCAGAACTATTATAAATGCATTCCTTTGCAGAAAAATAATGAAAAAAAAAATGAAAAGCTCCTATTTTGTTTTTCCAAGTTGAAATGTATTATTTTGTTGTTGTATCAAAGTGTAATGTATTGTTGTATCATGATGTAACATTTGTAATACTTGAACTTGGGGTAAGCCACGCAACTTGAGCGAGTTAGTTGATCCTATCTCATATAAATCACTTTGTTTAAATTCTTAATTAGAGAAGTAGAGTGAATAACATTTATTTGGTATAAACTTATTTAATTTATCTTTGATGTTCTTGGTTATGTCTAGCTTAATATACGGGTATACATAGGATTAACTTGAATAGATTGGTGTTGGGATGAATTCTAATGCGGAGGAAGAAATAATGTCTTTACCATTTTCACCTTATTACATATGTGGTAAGTTATTCTTGAATATTCACCAAGAATGCTAGTAGAATTTTTCATTTTGCTTGCAAGTTAGTTATTCTTTGTCTTCATAAATAAATGTATTTGGCTTGATTTGTACACTAGTTAATTCTTTTTTTTTTTTTTTGAATAATTATGGTTTGCTTGGGGACAAACAAAGGTTTAAGTTTAGGAGTATGTGATGAGGGCTTATCATATGTATATTTTATAATATTTTTGTACTTTAACTATGATAAATTCTTATTTAAATCACTACTTACCACACCATTTTCATATTTTTTTTTTTAGGAATTGAAAAATATTACATGAAGATGAAAAAAAAAATGAAAAGGAAGAAAATAAAGTAAAAATGGAATAATTGCACAACAGAAATGATGGCCAAGGAAGATTAACTTCCCTAGGTCGCCTAGAGTTCATAAGGATGCCAAGGAGAAGAAGATTGGAGACCAAGAGAAGATCAAGTTGCCTAAGCCGCCTATATGCAAAATAAGAAGCATTTTATCTTAAAGAGAGGTGGCCAAGAGGACTTTCCCTTAGCCGCTTAGAGCAAAAATAGAGCACCTAGAGAGGAGAAACTAGGTGGCCAAGGGAATTTCAATGTCTCTAGGCAGCCTACGTGCAACACAAAAGAATTTTTGTCTAGAACCTAGGCGGCTAAGGGAAGATCAACTTCCCTAGGCCACCTAGGAAGAAAGATACATGCCTTTTCTTTTAACTAAGGTGGCCCAGGGAATTGGGGCTTCCCACTTACAGAAAATCGTGCTGTTTGCGAGTTTTTCTAATTTTTTTCTATTGTACATTACAAATACCCAATTATAAACCCTAAATATTCATCTTTGGTTGGCTAGCAACCTAGAGATCATTTAGAGAGCTCAAAGAAGCAACAAGAAATGGAGGATCTTGGAGAAGCAAGAAGAAGAAAAAGGGATTGTTCAAGTGAATCTAAGAAAGAAAAAGATCAAGAACTTGTCTATGAGTAATGTTCTCTCTTTTTATTTGTATTATACAGTAACAATATTGAGATTTATATTATTTTATTGTATTTGATGGATGAAACCTAATCTATGTTCTTTTGTTGAGTTATTATTATGATTCATTAAATTTCAATCTCTTGTGTTTGATTACTTGGGCATTATTGTGTTAGATTTATTGTTTAGGCTTGATTGATTCATTCAATTGATTCGTTCATTCTTAATAAGTTTGAGAGATGGGGTCAGGAGTTGAACACCAAATTAATTAGCCCAATTTTGTTTTCCTCTGTTTAACTCAAGAGAAAGGTTGAAGGATTAGAACTTGGTAGTCAATGGGTTTTCAATATTTCTTGGAGATAGAGAAATTGGGGCTTCTAGGTACTTCTGGGTAATTAGTGAGTATAATACTTCATTGAGTTAGATTGATTTGGTAGATATACCAATTAATTAGGCCTTAGGAAAGAAATTTCATAACTCGAGAGAGAGTGAGGTTGATTATCGAAAACTCATATTGGTGATTGAATTGGAATTTGATAAATTTAGTGGTAAACTCTTTACTTGTCATATTTTTTTTGGAGATTTCTTCTTTTACATGACCTTTCATGTATTCTTACTCCTTGATGATCCTTGTGACTTTTCTTGTATTGACCTAATGTATTCTCTATTGCCATAGGTTAGTATAGTTAATTTTATTTATTTTATCTCTTTATTTTTTTTTGGCCAAACAATGAGGTTAGAGCATAGTAGTGGTAATTGCTATGTTCCTGTAGATTCAATACATGCTATTCCCTCTGCTATGCGATGAGTATACTTGTCCAATTTTGTAGTTTTGTTTTTTGACATTTTAATTTAAAACTTAATAATTTATGGCTTTTGTTGATGCTATTTCCAATGCATGAAAAAACCACCATCAATATGTAAATATTGTAGAAAATCACTAGCCAAAATGGTATTTGTAAGATATAGGGACTCACAATATCCATGTTTCATAAAACCATTGAATAGAAATGCTTGTATTTAAATATTTTGGAAAACTACTAACTAAAATTATATTTATAAAATAAAGAGACTCATCTCGATTATCTTTCGTTCACTTGTTCATCATTACTAGTTTAGGGATTTCCTTAGGTTGGGTTTGCCTACAACTAGATGTTACGTTATACAAGGTGCACAAAGCATCTAACTCAACTAAGTATAAAACGAATGAAAGAAAACACTATTCCCTTCCTTAAAGTTAACTAAGGAGTTCACTTTAGTAAGGCTAAGTAGGCTTTAAATACCCATCAACATCTATGCTATTTTCTTTCTCATATCCGTGACTTGAAGTTCACTTAGGTTCCTGAGGGTCATAACCTGTTCTAAGAGCATAAGAGGTCAAAACAGCTTACACCATTCTTTTATGCAAACCAGAATTATAGCCAATGGTGGTCATTAGTGTTTATCCCATAACTTTCTGTTCACTTATCTAAATAAAGTTAAATTTGTCCCAAAAATGTTTGTAGGAGAATTAGCTACAAATCTCAAGTCATGAGGTTCTAGGATGATTGGCCATTTTGTACAGTTTTACACACAAATAGACATGGTCATTTCCTATACATGGCAGAATCCCCTGATTACGATCACATTTTGCACAAGCCATTCTTTTCAATTCTTCTACATAACATACACTATCTAAACATTCCTAATCCTTGTTTAGCTTATAGAAGTGTGATTTAACCATCCCATCACCCTAGCTTCTCTAAAATACATTAAAACAGTGCATAGATATAAGAGTGACAAAACAACAATTTCTCACAACAGCTTTAGTCCCATTCATTCTCATGCATCCCTGTGCACTTAAAACTCCATAAAACCAACTCTCATCTATTCCTATTACTTCATAACATAGCTAAGTACAGTCAATTCAACTTAGAACCCTACACACACGTCAAATGATAGACTACAACTAAGAAACAAAATCATTCCATTATTTGTTCTTTAACATATTTCTTGCTTTAGTTTCCAATTTTACACCAATTGAACAAAAACTGCCCCCTCCCTTTTTCCTACATTTTCTTCACTTCAAAACACACCAAATGAAATCCAAGAACAAAGAAAACAATCCCTGAACAACTAGTGCAGACAACAACCATAAACAACTAGCAAATGGAATTTTCCTCATGAATTTCAAGTAGGAAAAGACTTACCTTCTTTGAATTGTACCAAGACTATGCTTTAAAGTTACTATTCCTTCTTCCCTTATCTCGGTCTCTCATCTTCCTTTCTTTTCACTTTCCTTTCTCATTTTCTCATTTTTTCTCTTTCTCTCCCTTCCTCTCAGTTTTCCTTTCTTTCTCTCTTTCTTCCTTTCTCTTCTTACCATCTTTCTCTTCTACTCTTATCTCTTTTCATATTTTTCTTAGCTTTTTATATGATTTAGCAACTCAATAAGCATGTAGAACTTATAAGAGCTTGATGGATGGGATGTTAGTGTTATGCCCTAGAGGCAATCACTTGTACATTGTATATAACACATTTTATTTTAATAAAATGCTTTATTTATCTTATATTTTCTTTTGTTTACCTTTGTATAATATAACTATTAGATAAAGTCCCTAGTACAACACTGTGTTAAGAAAATCATGATAGAGATCATGATATGAGATTCCTACTACACTGCATAGTATTAGTATGTAAACAGTCCATAGTCGTAGTATTAATGAGACAGGACATCATTAATGCGTTAAGGCTAGCATGTGTTAGACTTCCTAATTTGATCAAGCGGTGGTTCTCATATCCGTGAGTATTGAGATACTCAAAATTAACACATGGATGCTTGTTAATGGAATAAGTTCATTGGATGACCTAGTTATGAGATAATCACATAGATAATTATTTAGTGCCAGTGATATACTTTTAATATAGCAAATGCGCAAGTATCCTTAAACTTGAGATCTCCAAGGTACTTTGTTTGTTGAGCACTGCAATTTGATTCCAATCTCTGGAGCTCGTTGGAGGGCCGCCTATGGGATGGATATTAGGTACATTGTGAGGTAAACGAAAGTAGTTGAGAGGGTCAATAAAGGATTCACCACTCCTAATAGTAGGGGCGAATATCTCACGGCCATTTGTAGGAATTACTACTCGAGAAGTCCTTGGCCAAGGCGATTATGTATTGGAAATAGTTCCAATTGATACACATATAGAATAGTGGGTTTCTGGTACAAGTACTATTGTATTCGGGCCAGAATTAATTCCGAAGGGAGTTGTAACTAATTTCGTACTCCAAACCGAATGAGATATTGTATGGTGAAATGAGTTAATTGCACTGTAGTTTGTTGTTGAAGGGTTCATGTCAAGCCACTTAACTTCCTGGACTCTTGGGTGGTCATGATGTGTTGCTAGATATCGCTCATAATATCAGAATATGGATTTATTAATTGATGAATTAATAAATCAATCCTAATTAGAATTAATAGGATTAATTCTAATTAATTATGAATTATTAATCTCAAAGAAGTTTAGATTAATTCATGTTCTCTACCAATTAACTGGGAAACCTAATAGGTCACACACAATAGAGGATTATACACTCAAGATGTTATTTGATAACATAGTGGGGTTAATTGAGAGAAAAAGAAGTTGTTATGGATAAATTATAATTAGTTATAATTTATGGTCCAAATTATAATTGTGAGAACTTGATGTTTCCAATTACAATTAGGGAATTCTAATAGGATTAAAATTCTCAGTTTTGGTAGGGGATTTTGTGTAACATATAGATGAAACGCACGAAAACCCTAACTAAGGCGTGACACCAAAAATAACCCAACACACGAAATCCTTCTCCTCTCTCTCTCTCTCTCTCTCTCTCTCTCTCTCTCTCTCTCTCTCTCTCTCGATTGTTCTTATGTAACAACCCTAGCCGTCATCTTTTTCTACTAGTACAGGAAATTTTGGTACTTGAGTATTCCTCTGTGCGGATTACTGTTAGAGATAATCACACATTGTGATTATAGTGGTTAGACATTCAACTCTCGTGGAGTTTGATCAAGAGGATTGCTGGATCGCGCCTCAACTTGAAAAAGAAATTTTGTTTTTCGGACGATCAAAGAAAGGTAAGAGCTGTTACCTTTGTTATTTTTATGACTTGTTTTTCACACATATGTGGGTCCTGGGATGGTATCTCATTTTATTCTTCCGCTACGCCGTATAGGATACGAGCCTGAGATATTCAACATTGGAGTAGAAGCTGAAAGAAGATAATGGAAGGAAGTAGAATGTGTAGGAAGTTTCTTAAAATTATAAAGCATAATGGGTCTTTCCTTGTCATGGGCTCTAAGTGTCTAAAGTCCATTAATAAAGTGGGTCCTATTTATTTACTTTATTGTATTTTCTTTAAAACTTGGCAAGTTCTAAAAGGTAATGTAAGTTTAGGAAATGTCGAAAAGTTATGGAAGGTGTAAGAAGATTATGAAAAATGTAAAAAATTTCACTTAATCATGCATGGTCAAATGACTTTTTGAAAATTCAAAGCATGGTCAATGCTTATCTAATCTTCATTAAATGTAGTGGGCCACCTCTAATCTCTTGGGCCCTATGAGCCATCTATGTACTAGCTTTTTCTCTTTCCCTTTTTAGCAGGCCCCACTTAATAGCTTTTCTTTCACCATCTTAGAAATCATCCATATAACTATATATAACTATTTCCCATCAAATAATTCTAGTATTCAATAATTACTCAGGGAGGGGTATTACACTTCATGTAACCATGTTAGGTGCCTCAGTCTCTTCTTCTATTTGTTCTTAGCTCCTAGCTAGGTTTAAAAGTATTTGGGGTTGATTTGGAAGATTTAAGCTATAGATATTAGGGTTCTAATTTCGTATTTATCTAGAGTTCAAGTTGTTCTTCAAATTTTAGTCACATAAATAACTTATTTAGGTACCTTTATTTTAGCTTGTTCTTGTTAGATTTTTGAGTCCTATTTTGTGCTCACATCATCCTTACTTATAGTTCATCATATCATCCACATCACGTCCTAAAGACTAAAGCATCAATCATTTAATCAAACATGAGCAAGGGTAAATCTAATTCTCAAGATTTAAGCATATCCAATCTAATGCACAAGTTAAACAAGGATTAACTCAACCAAATATGAGACAAGACATATTTCAAAGAAAAAAACCAATAATATCAAGACTATATCAATATAATTCAAGCATAAATTCCAAAAACTTTTGCCCCAAAAATATAGCATAGCACTAAAACAATTGGCAAGAGCAATACAAATCCCTCTCCTATACTTAAATTAGACATTATCCTCAACAGTCAAAAGAATAAGCAAAAAAGCATAGCCGTACGACTAAAAAACTCTATGAGGGAAAAGAAAATTAATACTCCCCAAGTCGTTTAGTTTCAAAAGATAGGTGAGTCCACTTGCAAATTTGAAAAAAAAAAATCATTGCCTTTAGAAGAAAATTAAGAAACCTATAAAAGAAAAACAAAAGCACACCAAGTTAAAGAAATAAAAGAAAATAAAACAACGAACATAAAGAAAACAAATGATAAGTACAAAATGGAGAAAGTAAATAAAAATGAGACATATGAAGTCTAAAAAATCTCTAGGATTTGGATCATCAGGTCCAGGAGGACCTTTTTGCTCTCCTTCACCAAATCTTCCCCACAAGTTATGCAAGTATTCATCCTAACCTCTTGCTTTCACCAAATATTGTAACACCCTACATACTGGCATAACCTAAAATAGGTAGGGGAATGTCGCCCCATTCTTTGAACAAAGGGTCTTTATAATGAAAGAGTAAAAAAAAAAAAAAAAAAAAATTCAAATCCTAAAGAAAGTTTAAACAAAAATTGTTACAAGGCTTCAAAACTTATACAAGAATCTTCGAAGTAAAACAACATTTACAACAAATGTCCAATAACTACGCATGGAAATTCCATAACAAAAACTTCAAGTTATTGGTCTTCTAACCTGATCAAAACTCGAAGCTCCTTGAAAACATGAGTTCAAAATTGTGTGAGGTTGGTTATCACAGTAAGCCCAATGTGTGAGTTGGGCTAAGAAAATAAAGCTCGTTTTATGATGCTTGCACTATAGAACAAATTCGTATTACAACCCAAATCAATATTTATACAAGTCTAAAAAATAATTGAACAAATTCTTAAAAGGAAAATACAATCAATAATTAGTAATAAAGTCATCAAGACTCTAGGCAAGCTCATCCTTCGTGGCAAGATCTTGCTAAAATCATGACATAACATCTGATGAGAAATATTTCCCAATAAGTCCTATGTGTGCTCATATCAATTAAAGAAACGTTTCATGTATGTAGTTTTGAACAAGTCACAAGAAGAGTTTGCAAGTCATAACAATTTGCTTTGAACACAGAGTGTTGTTTTACATTAGTTTCTCAAATAAAAATGTACATTTAGAAAGGACATAACCACTCAAAATAAAGGTGACTATGAAACCCTGCATCGTAGTCAAGGTCATGAAACCTTACATCATGACCACGTATTGTGAAAACCTGCGTCACAATACAAGTGGGTGATTGGTCCACTGGTGAGATACTCTTACATCTCTACAACTTAACTTACTGGTTCTCCATTCTAGGAAACAGTCCATTTGGACTGAGTTGCTAGCTCAGACTGGCTTAACTAATCAGAACTGACACTTTATCTAGAGAGAGTTTATCTCCTAATGGAGGCTTCCATCGGAAGACTTACCCTAATGTTCTAAAGTTAGTTCTAATTAGCTTACCTTTGTTGAGTACTCAGCATTTGTTGCTTGCATAGGTACCATTGACAAAAGTACCTTGTCGTTTGAAATTGTAATCATGGCTGAGAGCTCTGATTTGAACATTTTATTTTAGAAAATCAACATTTCAGTCGAAAGTTTTTGTTTGAATAAAATGTTTGCTTTAAGAAATAAAAGGAAAATATCCTATACAAAAAGGGAAAGAAAATAACTATGCTTGCATTTCAAGTAAAAGCTATCTTTGCCATATAGTAAACAACACTTGACTTGCAAGGGAGCACTTATTCAACAAATGATTTCATGCAAGGACTTACTTGCTTCATTTTATCTCACAGATAAAATCTCCTGTTGTCTCGATCAAGGCAACCTAATCCCGTCTAGAGAAAATACAAAGAACAAGTTACTAAATACCCAACTATACTTATACACTATCAGATTAACTTAAGTCAAACAATGTCCTAGTCTGGCTAATGTAATATAAAAAAAATAGACTCATAGTTATTCACCAAGAAGCTAGAGTTTGATAGTATCTTCTAAAATAGATAGGTTTTAATTGTAATTGCTTATTAATAGTTATAATGCCACAAAAATAATAATGATATATAATTTGTTCAAAGTAATGATTTAGACTAAATAATAATTAAACAATAGATTAAAAAAATTTTCAATAATAAATACTACTTAAATATAAATAAATATCAATCATTGATTAAAAAAATTATATTTAAATTTTAATACCAATTTACTTAATTTAATAAATAATTCATATTTCCTAATATTTAAAATAAGTATTAATAAACAAATTAAACTATACTTCCAAATGTAAATATACTCTACATCTCTCTCTCTCTCTCTCTCTCTATATATATATATATATATGTGTGTGTGTGTGTGTGTGTAAAGGTAATAGTATCATAATTAAATAACGGTAGTACTAGTTAACATTGATAATAAGATAGTTTGAATGACAATATTCCTAGTAATAAATAAATCATCATATACATATTTTTTTAGTATTTTTGTACTTTAATTATGATAAATTCTTGTTTAAATCACTATTCATAACACCATTTTCATCTTATTTTTGTAAGAAATAAAGAAAATATCAATCAAAGATGAAAATAAAGAAAAGGAAGAAAAATGAGCAAAAATAGGAGACAATTGTCTAACAAAAAGGGGGGCCCGGGAGAAGAAACCTCTTTAGGCCGCCTAGACACAAGAAGGCCACCCACGAGAGAAATAATTGTGGCCCAAGGAATTTGCACTTCCCTAGGCCACCTAGTACTTTTAATTTCTAGAAGAACACATCAAAAGCACGCTGTCCAGCAACCAAGTGGCCCAGGGATAAACTTTCCTTGCTGGCCACTTGCTATAGAAATGCGAATTCCGCGTAATTTTGGTGTTCCATGACCTTTTTGCTTTAAAAATCCTTTTAAGCCAAAAATTCATTGTTCTCGGAGTTGTATTTATCTCTAAGAACCCGTGGAGGCTTAGTTTTTACACAAAATGAAGAGAAGGAGTTTACACAAAATGAAGAGAAGGAGTAAGGGATACAAGAAAGAATAAAAGAAGATTGCAAGGAGTTGTCAAGGAAGAGGAAGAAATGGATTGCCTATGAGTGTTTCTTACCATTTTCTTTGTTATCTTACTTGTAATTTTTGCTCTAAGTATTGATTTTTAATTGTAATAAAGGTTGTACCCTATTTATATACTTTGGGATGATTTTTTTTTTTAGATCTATGATTTTTACTTTGTAGTAACTGGTATTTTGTGCTTATTGTGTTAATTTGGTTGTGTGGGTTTTAATTGATTTTCTTTAATTAGTTGTTCTTCTTTAATGATTTTCAGAGATGGGATTAAGGTTTGAACACCTACTTAGCTAATTTAACATTTGTCATCTTCAATAAACACGAGAGGGAGATTCTAGATTAGGGTTAACACTACTAGAAACTAGGAAAACAACCACGGAAATCAGCCATGAAAAACAAGGGTAGGAGATTAGCCACGAAATAGTTACATTTCAGGAACGAAACATTTCCGTGACTGATTTGTGTCGGATCACACATGAATCAGCCACAAAAATATTTTCTTGGCTGATTTGGCTGATCACCCATGAATCAACCATGGTTTTTCTCGAAATTTAATTAAATTGTATGCAAAAAAAATTCTGTGGACTTTTCGTCGCTGATTCACTTAAGAATCAGCCATGGATTTCTCTCACAATTTATTTATGTTTCTAAAAATATTTCATGGTTGATTCGTGCTAATTCACCCACGAATTAGCCATGGATTTTTTTGACAATTTATTTATATTTATGAAAAATATTCCGTGACGGTTTGTGTGGCTGATTCACCCATGAAATAGTTATCGAAAATTTTCAAAATTTATTTCTGTTTATGAAAAAGTTTCACGGCTGATTCGTGGGTGAATCTGCCACAAAATTTTTTCACAATTTATTTATATTTATAAAAAAAAATTTGTGGCTAATTCACCTATAATTAGCCATGGAAAATGTTGAAAATTTATTTATATTGATGAAAAATAAATTTTGTGGCCAATTTGTGTCTGAGGTTTGGAAATCGGCCACATAAATTAGCCATGGGTGATCACCCATGATACAACCATGGAATATTGTGGGAAATTGAAATAGCAGTCAACATAGGAATGGCTCTTTAGAGGCTTCTAACTGTGGGGGAGAAGAGAAGAGAAGAGTAGAGAGTTGTGATCTGCGTTCTGAAAATCCTTGAGGATGCCGATTATCTCTTGCCGCGGCAACAGAATATTAGCTCACCGAATATCTAGATTTCGACATTATCAACCATTGTGAGATCGAGCTTTTTCCGCTCACTGAATATCTAATTGCAGAATGAAGTTGGTAAAAAATTCGGCATTCGACATTTGCATTCCTCTGTAAACACTTCAAATTGCAGAATAAACACTTCCTCTGTAATTTGAAAGCTCCATCGGCATTCGGCAAATAGGTACCTTTAGATTTGGATCTGCAATTTCTCACTTCCTCACTTGCTCTCACCGAATACCTGGATATGCAATTTCTTCATTTATCTTATTTTTAAAATTTTGTATATTTAGAATGTGGCTGTTCATTTGTTATTTTCTTGATTTTTTCTTTCTGGCAATGGAAGAAATTTAAGGAATCGGTTTTAAACTTTTGATTTGGTGATTGGGGTTCTGTGTAACCCATGAATCAGCAGAGGAGAACTTAAGTCTCTCGTGAATTTAAGTCTCCTATCAGTTTCAATATGAACTCAAAAAGAAGACAGAAACATGTTGGTTTCATTGCAATTCTCTGGTGAATTTAAGTCTCTTCTGGATTTATACACTATCTAACTAAACTAGTTTCATTGCAATGAAACAAATGAAATATTTAGTCTGTAAATGGAACAATCACTTCAAAAATGGAAAGGCACAGCTTGCTAGAAAACTAAATACACGAATACATTCTATTTAGAGTAAAAGAATTGAAAAAACAAATTAAGGGTTCAGTATATTCAAGGGAAATTAGTAAGTAACTTCAATTAGAAGCTAAAATCTCACACAGAAATCATATCCATCTCCATAGCATTTAAAAAAAGAAAAAGGGGAAAAAAATCTCACTAGAATTGGGATGCCAATAGAAACAGGAAAGCACACAAAAAGTTTCTATTATTCTAAGTAAGAAAACAGAACTTCTTATCCCGGTTACATACAATTGAACGTAATAGTTGATCCAAAGTATCATAAGCTAATATAGAAGAACGCCACTTGTCAACAGGGAAAAAAAGCATCAACTTGTTCAAGAATATTAAAAGAGATATACAGTAAGAGAAACAAAAAAGAAAGTTGGTTTTATGGGAATGAGTTGGAAAGAAGGAAGAAGATGAGCTTACATGGAGTCATATGAAGGTAAACGCAGTAGCAATCAGGCAGGTGAGTCTGAGTAGTGGTGCTAAGACTTGGCTATGAGATAATAAGGAGAATGTTGAAATTTTGAAGTTAATATATGAGTGGTCATTATAATTGTCAGAAGTTGTGTTTATCTTTCAATGTTCATCTGCTATTCTATTTCTCTTTAACCATATAGTTCTGGATTTCTAGTTCTTGTGCTGCTTTTTATTTTTGTTTCTTGCATTAGCGAGATCATTAGTTTGTTGTTGGCAAAAGAATTGATTTTGAGAATTTCAATTCCATTTCTAATGTTGTCGTTGGGATATTAAGTATGTGTATATGGGTATTGAGTCATGGGAATAGAAGATAAGTAAAAATGTCCTTGGGATTTGATTTGGCTTGATATGTATGTTATAGTAGTTTACTCGGTTAAAATATATTTCTTATTTTATTATATTTAATTAATTTTATTTTCTTTGTAAAATTTTATGTATGGCCTATAAAAAAATATCAATTCTTGGAAGAGAGATTAAGAAAAATTTATTCATTTATAGTAGTTTATTTAAGGCCTAATTAGCTTATTCTTGAGTATTTCACTTGTCATTCAAGAAAACGACAATTTAGTTTGTAAAGTTTTAAGAAAAAATGGTGAGGGTACCTAACTATAACTTAGAATAATTCTTTTCGATAATACAATTAGCTACACTAAATTTCAATTGAACTACTGATTTAATGATAAGAAATTAAGATTAAACAAAATTTCATGTCTATATTTGACGATAAAAGTATTTGTATTTGTATACATTTATACATGTTTTATTGTGAATATTGTGTGGTTGATGTGTAATACTTGACAGTTTTCAATTGGTTTTTGTGTAAGTTTTGTTCTTTTGTATTTTAAGTAATTTCATTGATATTATGATGCTTTAATACTTTATTCATTGACTTATTAAAATTTGTTGTAGAAACTCTTTTGTATTGAGACATATTTTGGTTATATTTCAATTTTAGTAGTTTATTTAAGGCCTAAATAGCTTATTCTTGAGTATTTCACTTGTCATTCAAGAAAACGGGGATTTAGTCTATAAAGGTTTGAGAAAAAATTGTGAGGGTAGCTAACTATAACTTAGAATATAATATCGGGAATTCTTGACTTAGAAAAAACGGGAATTCTTGAGTCTCATGTTTAGAATATTAATATAATCTAACTATGACTTAGAATATTTCTTTTAATAATAAAATTAGCGACACTAAATTTCAATTGAACTACTGATTCAATGATAAGTAAATAAGATTAAACAAAAATTTTGCGTCTATATTTGACGATAAAATGAATGGAGATAAAATTTCATGTCTATATTTGACGATAAAATTTAGTTAGATAAAATGAATAGAGATAGAAGTTGGATGTATAATCGACTCCTCCCGGGTCATCAAGGCATAACAAAAGAGTTTACGCAAGGACTAGATGAATTCATACGAGTAGCATGTGCACAACCACAATTCGTCCGTTTAAGAATGACAAGGTGTCCTTGTTCTTTGTCCAAGCTTCTTAAATTCCAAAATCATGAAACCTACCATGTTCACCTTCTATCTAAACGTTTTATGCCAAATTATTTTACATGGACATCTCATGGAAAAGATTACTCGATCCATGAATCAGCACAAACTCCTGAAGGATCACGAAAAAAAATAAAAGGAAAACGCAGCGGAAAATTTTCAGTTTTCTCGAGCCACATCTAGGAGAAAGAACTTATTTTTTCTTGTTGGTTGTGGATTAACCAACGTGGAGATAGGTTGCACTGGAACTTCTTGCGTTGGAAGGGGAGAAGGAGACGCCTGCTGTTCAATTGAAATTCCTGCCAATAATCTATTCCTATGCATCAAACGCTTTTATCTTCGTTTCCGGAGTATGACTCTACCTTGCTCTTGGCGTTAGCTTGGTGAGGGGCCCTTCTTGGATAATCAAAACACCTTCCAAAAAAGAAGGGAGAGAAGGGGCAAAAATCAGAGAGGGAGAGGGAGAGTAGATACGACACACTCTAGAGAGGAAAAAACTTAAAACCACATGTACTTTTTTTTTTTTCACTTCTCTTGTCCTTATTTTCGGCCATCCTAGGGCTTCCTTAAGCCTTAATGGTTGAAAATCATGTAGCCCTAATGGGCTTGGTGTTGTGATGAAAAATCTATTCAAGATTGGTCCAATCCTCTTAATTAATTAATTATATTTTCTGGGTCTCATTAAATACCCATGACTACTTAATTAATTCTAATTAGACTCTTAATACATGTCAACGTATATCAACCCAATTAATTAATTTATTTCAGCACAATTCTTTTAATTAATTAATTATCTTTTCTGGGCCTCATTAAAACCTAAGGCTAGTTAATTAATTCTAATTAGACTCTTAGAATAAATTTTATTTCTTTTCCAAAAAATTATCCATTAAGCTGAGATTGTGTCTAAACAACACCAAGGTAACTTGAGTTACTTCGGGGACCAAGAGACATATTATTTATCGATACTAAAATGACCAAAATGCCCTTACTATTAAATAGCCGCATTTTATCATTTTAAACATTTCCATTTATCACCATATGAAAATATTAATCCCAAGAATAATATTGCTAAAGTAATGTCTCCGACCTACAGGTGAAATGACGAAAATACCCCTTTATATAACACCTATCAATGAGACAAAATAAATGTACTAACACCCATCTCAAAGACATCTACCATCCTTACATCTCTAGTCCGACAATCCATGACTCACTTAAATGTACTTGCTTATCATTGAAAGCTACTCAAAAGCACACACTCTAGAGTCACGTTCCCAGGGCTCTGGATCATTTAGATTATCCTGAACAATCGCAAGGGGGTGATTTACCCTCACTAAATGAAGTATAGAAACTCTATTGCATAAGTTCGTCGCAACTAACTAGAGTAATACACCCAGCATACAATGATATAGATCTCACAAAAGAAATCTCAACCTAACGTATATCAAAGTATAAAACTTTAGCTTTGCTAGACTTCTAAATCATACTTAAGTATGAAGGTATCCGTTTACGCTGTGACAGTAATAGTCTTGTTTCTATAATTATAATACTTTAAGAGAGACCACTACTACAAGTCAAGTTCTACATATTTAAAATACACTTATGCCTATGATGTGAGTGAACTACTCACTGATTCAAGGTAAACCATTCCTCATTGGAAATCATGGCATAATAGTCTTACTTTGATGAAATGCCCAGTTTCATCATACGATTAAGAACTTAATTTTATTTATATGACAAGTACCCATAATGTATACCTTACTGTGAAGAACGACTCAACACATAGACTATTACTTGTCATACTCGGACCTTTAAATGCGTAATAATATAAAAAACAAACTAAATTGAATGAATAAATATTTTATTGCAATATGTTTACATAGAATACATAGTTTTTGAGGGAATACTTTCCAAAAATCTCTTACTTACACTACAGAGACTAAGAAAATCCATAAGTGCCTACCCCTATGACATCTATGTGTCAACGAAATACCTTTTCTGTCAAAGGCTTAGTAAAGGGATCTACTAGATTGCTGATAGAAGAAATCTGATCAACCACAATCTTTCGTTCCTTGATGAACTCCGGGATGAGGTGATAATTCCTCTCTGTGTGCTTGTCCTTCTTATGGTTTCGTAGTTCCTTACATTGTGACACCGCTCCAGAGTTGTCACAATAAATGGTGGCAGGCCTACCCATGTGTGGTACTACTCTAAATTCTATGAGGAACTTCCGAAACCACATAGCTTCTTTAGAAGCTTCTGAAGTAGCAACGTACTCAGCTTCCATGGTAAGATCAGCAATGCAAGATTGCTTAATATTTCTCCATAAAATAGCTCCTCCAAACAAAGTGAAGACATACCCACTAATGGATTTTCTTTCATCTTTGTGTGCTTTGAAATCTAAGTTTGTGTAATCGGTAGGAACCAAATCATCAGTATGATATACAAGTATATAATCTCTCATTTTCTTGAGATATTTAAGTATATGCTTTATGGCTTGCTAGTGGACTTCCCCTAAGTTTGACTGATATCTACTAACCATACCTACTACAAAGCAGATATCTGGCCTAGTACAAAGTATATCATATATAAGACTTCTCACAGCCGAAATATAAGGAATCCTGCTCATTTTTCTGCTTATCTTCCTGTGTCTAAGGAAACTGCTTGGAAGATAAGAACAATCCATGTCTAAAGGGTATGATAGCCCCTCTACATTGATCCATACTGTACTTGACCAATATCTTATCAATATAAGCAGATTGGGATAAGCCTAACATTCTTTGCTTCCTATCTCTAATAAGTTAAATGCCTAGGATGTAGGTAGCTTCTTCCATATCTTTCATCCTAAATTGACTAGATAATCAAGCCTTAATGGATGACAATGTTCCTACATCATTTCTAATGAGTAGAATATCATTCACATAAAGTACTAAGAATATCACTTTGCCATTGTCTGATTTTCTATACACACATAATTCATCCACGTTTTGAATGAAACCATAAGCTTTCACGGTTTCATTAAAACATATGTTCCATGCTCATGATGCTTATTTAAGTCCATAGATGGACTTCTTAACTTTACAGACCATTTGTTCTTGACCTCTAGCAACAAAATCTCCTAGTTAGGACATATAGATGTTTTCGTTAAGATAGCCATTTAAGAATGCCGTCTTAACATCCATCTACTATATCTTGTAGTTATAATGACATGCAATGGTTAAGAGAATTCAGATAGACTTAAGCATGATTACTAGTGAAAAGGTTTTCTCATAATTGATCATTTCTTTCTGAGTATAACCTTTAGCAACCAACTTTGCTGTATAGGTTTCAATCTTTCCATCAGCACCTCTCTTCCTCTTGTATACCCACTTACACTTAATGGATTTTATCCCATTAGGCGCAGTGACAAGATCGCAGACCTGATTGAGATACATAGATCCAATCTCGGCTTTCATAGCTAGCTGCTATTTGTCTATATCAGCATCAACAATGGCTTCCTTATATTTAGTGAGATCTTATTCTTGATGATCAGAGCCTAGATCATTGATCTCTCCGGTCTATCTTTCTAGAACTCTTTGTGATCCTTCCATCATGATGAGGCACAGTTTGTATAGGAACATCCGGTTGTGTTTCTCTTAGTTTCTCGATCGAGGTGTTAGAAATACCAAAAGTTGAATCAGTGACCAACTTCGCTTCTAACTCTATTCTGCTTGAACCCATGGTGGAAGTAAATTGTTCATCCTTTAAGTATCTAGCATTAGTACTAGCAAGTACTTTATGCTCTTGAGGATGATAGAAATATCCACTTCTCATTTCTTTTGGATACCAAACGATGTAGCATAACTTTGATCTTGGTTCTAGCTTACTTTCTTTTGTCAGTACAAAAGTTGGACAACCCCATATCTTGAGATAGTTCAGACTGAGTTTTCGTCCAGTCCACATCTCATAGGGTGTCCTAGGTACTGATTTGGAAGGTACCAAGTTCAAAATATATGTCGCTATTTTTAAGGGATACCCCTAAAAAAAAAAAAAAAGGAAGAGATGCATGACTCATTATACTTCTGACCATTTCCATCATGGTTCTATTTCTTCTCTTAGCTACTTCATTCTATTGGGGAGTCCTAGGTATAGTTAGCTGAGCTACTATGCCGTGATGTACTAAGTAGTCCTTAAACTTACCAGGGAGGTACTCTCTAACACGATCTTATCTCAAAGTTTTAATTAATTTACCTGTTCAACGTTTCACTTTAACCTTAAATTCCTTGAATTTATCAAAAGAGTTAGACTTGCACCTCATTAGATAAATATAACTAAAACGAGTGTGATCATCTGCGAAAGTGATGAAGTATTCATAGCCTCCTCTAGCTGGTGTAGTTATCGGACAACAAACATGTGTATGAACTAGTGCTAGTATTTACATAGCTCTATCTGCCTTTTTGATAAAGGACCTTTTGGTCATTTTACTTTTAAGGCAAGATTCACACTGAGGCCATTCTTCCAATTTCAACGAATCTAAAGGCCCATTGTAGACTAGCCTCTGAATTCGATTGAGATTTATATGTCCCAATCTAAGATGCTACAAATACGAGTTATTTGATATGACATTTCTCTTTTTATTATTAGGTTCAATTTGAATATTGTTTACTTAATTTCGAATAGGATGTATATAAAAAAGATTCATATACATGTTTCCTAAACAAATTAAATTACCATCTCTACTGATAGAAACACCAGAATCGAAAAAAACAAAATATCCTCGATTCATCAATTTGAAAACTGAAATCAATTTTTTTTAAAAACAAGAAATATATAAAATATCTTTTAAAACTAACATCCTATTACAATAAAAAAAATAAGCTCAAGATCTCCTATTGCTTCAACTTGTATTCTTGCTTTATTGCCTACTTGAAGTCCATGCTCACTCTTATTGAGTCTCCTTGTCCTTTGAACCTAATAGGAATTACCACAAGTACGAAAACTACTCAAAAGAAGGCAAAGAGAAATTCAAGCCATAAATCATGGCATCTTAGGTGAGATCCATTTTTAAGAGGTTTCAATAAGAATTTAAGGCCAACCAAACCAACAAACAAAGGTCTAAGAGATTGATGAAAGAGTAGATAATGAAAGGAAGGCCAAAAGGAACAACAATCCTTATAGAGAATTAAGCCAACATTGAAACAAGGATTAAAGACCAAAGAACTAACAAGAAGAGCTCAAGACAACCAACATTTCATTTGGATAATCAATGGAACACATGGAAAAGGAATGGAGGTCCAATAAGTAGGGGTTGGAGTGCATCAAAGTAAGGGAGGCTACTCAGAACTGACCTGGCGCCAACCCAGATCGACCAACCTGGTGTAGGCTTGGATCTGGCTGGGTTCTGCACTTGGACAGAACCGAGCCGGCGCCGGCTCCATATGCTAGGGCCGGCAACGACCCTATTCGGGTCAGTTTTGAACTTTTGCAATTTTTTTTTGTTTTCAACCTTTTCAGTTGTAATTTAATTTTCATGACTTTTATTATATTTTAACCTATTTTAAGGCTTGTAATGGGGCTTCAAAACTTGTGTTAAGGACATTTAATAGCTAGGATTAGCTTGTTAAGTAGTTTAGGTTAAGGCAATTATAAATATGCTCTTATAGCTTTGTAACAAGAACTTTGGTATTTTGGAAAGGAGAATTCTGATTTTCCCTTTGGAGCAAGAGTTTTTGAGGGTGATCCTCATAGGTGACTCCATTAAACATCAAGACTAAATCAAAAGATTTAGTCCTACCTTTGATCTTGTCTCTAAATCTTAAGGGATAATCTAAACTTCATATCTATTCTATATGTTAGGTTGCCTAGTGTGTTTGATAGAATTGAGTTAGGTGCCTTTAAATTCCTTGGTGTTCTAATCACTAGTTAGATTAGGCTATTAAGGTATCTTTGAAGTAGGATAGATTCACATTATCATATGAGTGTTAATTTATTTGCATTTTAGTATTCTTGTGTGTCAGTTTGTTAGGTTTCTTATTCTTGAGCTGAATCCATAATTTTAGAGCTTCCCAAGATCATATCAGAACCCCTGCAAAGAGTTATAGACATGGTTAGTGGCTCCAAAATCGATTATCCATAAGGATGTTGACCCAACCATTAAACTAGATTCTAGGTATAGAGTAATACCCGAAGTAGACTTAGCTAAGAAGTCCGAACAATCTTTCTTCTAATGCCCTGATAGGGGCTAAATTGGTCATACTTTGCTTAGTTATTTGAGACTCTTTTGTAATACATTTTGTGCAATAACTAGTCATATTCTTTCATATTTGAGATTTTACCTTTGGAAATGTATTTTGGTCATTATTTCAGATTTTTTGGTAAAACGAAGCAAAATCGTCGCGAAATAGAGCAGAGGCGGCACCGGTTAGAGCCCTAGAACTGGCGCCGGCTGTACATTGGTTGCACAAACTTCAAAGCAATGGAAAAATTATAGAAATAGAGTACAATAGAACCTAAGCGGCGCCGGCTGCATTCTGGAACTTATGCACGCAATTAGGAGAAAAATCGGTGAACGAGTGGAGAAGCAGAACACAGGCGGCGCCGGCTCCGAAGAACTAAGGCGGCGCCGGCTGTGGTCTGTCCTTGAGGCGGTGCTGCGATCTTTCTACGCGTTTTTGAAAATCTGAGAGTTTTAGTATCTTCCAACTTCTACTCGGCCAATAACTTTGTACCTATGAGTTTAGGCACTTCTTTAGCCCATAAATAGATGAAAAATACAAGGAAAAAGTGGAGAATTCATTGATCATCATAAAAAATCACTCAGTCCAAGGAGGAATTCTTCAAGTTCAAGGAGGGTTGTACAAGAAGGTCTTCAAAGGAAGAAGAAGGAAGCTAGTCTATGAGTGCTTTCTTTTTCTTTGTCTTCTTTTTCTTGACAATGATATGTTAATTGTTTTATTGTAATTTGACATTATTTTAGATATTTATGATTTTTAGAGTTATTTGATTTTTTGATTAATTGATTATTCTTCTTAGTATTTAATTACTTGGGGGCATTACAAAATGAATTAGTTGTTTCTTTTTATTAACTTACTAGACCAAAAGGGTTGATGGTAGTTGTAATTAATTAATTTAATATTTATTGGCTGTTAACTTGTTAGACCAAAGAGATTAATTGCTGAGGATGGAGTAATTAAAGGTTAATTGATGTTTGCTAGACCAAGGATTCATTGATTAATTTCATATTTTAAATTTGTCAGGCCAAGGAAATTTAATCAAGGATTGTGCTTAATGCATCTTTTGGATGAATTAGTTGAGATAGACTAAGTGATGCTAACTTATTTAGAAGGTAGTAATTAGTTGAGACAGACCAAGTGATGCTAATTTACCTTAATCCTTCATGATGCCAAGAGAATGATTAGTTATGATAATGGTTAGGTACTTTGAGATCATGTTTGTCTACACAATGGTTTGAGTTGCATACTTCTCCATCCTTGACGTGTATATATTTCGATTTTTGTTTTCTTTTATTTCGGTTTGGTTTTATCGAGTTGGCTAAACAATGAAAAAAGGGTAATTAATGTCTACTTGTTCCTTGAGGATCGACACTCGTTTAAGCCCTATACTCAGTTAATGATGAGTACGCTTGCTCATATGTGTGATTTAGGTTTAACGTTTTAATTTAAATTTGATTGGGAATGTGTTTAGTTTTGTATGATTTTTATACCCAAGTCCGGACACATCAAGTTTTTGGCACCGTTGCCGTGGAACAATAGCATAAAAGCTTGGATTTTGTTGATTTAACCATGTAAATTTGTAAATATGTATAGTTGTTCTTTCTATAAAACGGTGCTATCTTTTGTATTTCGTGTACTCTTGTATAACCTTGTAACCTAACTGAACTAACCAACTTGGACTACGTCTTTTAACTAACTGTGTACTCTTGTAATTTCCGTGTCTAACTCGTCTCCTTGTTTAGGAGAAATGGCGAATTGGGATCTAAGGAGGTCGAATAGGGGGCAGTACCCCCATTATACTTCGGAGGGAACACTCACAGCACCAGAATCAACAGAGCTTGAAACTTTAGTTGGTGAATTTGTAGTGTATGTCACGAGGCGTTTCCAAGAAATCGATTCCATATTCGAGAAATTCAAAGCAATGATCCGCAACATGGAACAACAAATTTGGTTTTTGACGGATATGGTAATAAAATCTCATGAACTCACACAATTAGCCAGTATGGAAACAGCTGCTGTCACGTTACGAAGTGGAAAAGAATTACCAGACAGTCCAGATGAGGGCTGGCGCTAGCTGGAAGAAGAGAACCGGCGTCGGATATCCATAAACCCCGAAACCATACAACACAAAATGGAACCGGCACCGGCTGAAGCATTGGAACCGGCGCCGGCTATCCCCTGTCCACCTTCCGAAAAGCCTACTTTTCAGCCTAACATACCATACCCTACTCGTCTACATAAGACCCGAAAAGACGCTCAGTTCAACAAATTCCTAGAGGTATTTAAACAACTGCACATAAACATCCCCTGCACTGAAGCTTTAATCCACATGCCCAAATATGCCAAGTTCCTCAAAAGCATGCTTGTTAACAAAAAGCAACTGGAAGAGTTGTCTACAGTAGTCCTCAACGAAGAATGCTTAGCCATCCTGCAGGACAACTCGAATTTGCCACAAAAAGCAAAAGATCCAGGGAGTTTCTCTATCCCATGTCTAATTGGCACTCTTCATGTTTGTAATGCATTAGCTGACCTAGGTGCTACCATTAATTTACTACCATATAAAACATTTAAAAGGCTAGGCCTAGGAGAACCACAGCCCACTAGGATGAGTATTCAACTCACAGATCGATCTATCAAATACCCTAGGGGCATCATAGAAGATATGTTGGTAAAAGTTGATAAATTCATATTTCCCGTGGATTTTGTTATTCTTGACATGGATAAAGATTCTAAAGTCCCCTTAATCTTAGGTAGGCCCTTCCTAGCTGCAACAAAAGCATTGATTGACATTCATAGGGGGAGGTTGACACTTAGGGTTAGGGATGAGGAAATAGTCATTCAAATCCATACGAGCATGCACCACCCTATGTCTTCTGATGATTTTTGCCTAAGAGTTGATATTCTTGACGAACCAATTCTTGAGTTGATGCAGGAATCTATTGAAGAGGAACTGATGGAAACATCAATGGCATATTTGGAGGAATTTCTCAACGAGGATGGGATGCAGAATTTGGACATAGAAAAATGCAGTTTGGGGAGAATAAAATCATCTATAGAAGATCCTCCCGAAGTGGACTTAAAAGACCTACCCGAGCATTTGGAATATGTGTTCTTGGCTAAGGATCGTAAGTTTCTTGTCATCATTGCCAAAGATCTCAAGTCAAAACAAAAGACCAAGCTGGTAAGTATGTTGGAAAAATATAAAAGGGTGATAGCTTGGAAGATCACTGATATTAAAGGCATTAGTCAATCCTTTTGTACGCACAATATTTTGATGGAATAAAGTGCAAAACCAATAGTGCAACCCCAATGTAGGTTGAACCCACATATGAGTGAAGTGGTAAAATGTGAGGTGGTTAAGCTCTTAGATTCAGGTATCATTTACCCTATTTCGGATAGTAGTTGGGTAAGTCCTACTTAAGTGGTACTAAAGAAGGGAGGAATGACGGTGAGCCCCAATGATAAAAAATGAGTTAGTCCCTGTGAGATTGGTCATGGGTTGGAGGTTTTGCATAGATTATAGGATGTTAAACAAAGCCACTAGAAAATATCACTTCTCTCTTCCTTTTATTGACCAAATGTTGGAAAGGTTAGCCGGACACGAGTATTTTTGTTTCTTAAATAGATTCTCTGGCTACCTGCAAATTCCCATAGCGCCGGAGGACCAAGAAAAGACCACTTTCACATGTCCATATGGTACTTTTGTATATCGTAGGATGCCATTTGGCCTTTGCAATGGTCCTGGAACATTCCAAAGGTGCATGATAGCTATATTTGAAGGACTCGTGGGGACATTATGTAGGTATTTATGGATGATTTCTCAGTTTTTGGTAATTCATTTGACTTGTGCTTATCTAACCTCGACAAGGTACTAGCAAGATGTGAAGAGACTAACCTCATGCTTAATTGGGAAAAGTGCCACTTTATGGTGTAAGAAGGTATTGTGTTGGGGCATAAAATTTCAAAGAAGGATATTGAGGTTGATAGAGCAAAAATTGAAGCAATCGAGAAGCTACCTCCTCCTACTTCGGTAAAAGCTATAAGGAGCTTTCTTGGTCATGCAGGTTTCTACAGGCGGTTCATCTTAGACTTCTCAAAAATTTCGAAACCTCTTACTTCTTTACTTGAAAAGAATGCTGTGTTTAATTTTGATGATAAATGTCTCAATGCTTTTACCATACTTAAAGAGAAATTGATTAATTTACCCATTCTAATTACCCTAGATTGGTTTCTGCCATTTGAACTAATGTGTGATGCAAGTGACTTTACAGTTGGTGCAGTATTGGGACAAAGACGGCACAAGCACTTCCAATCGATATACTATGCCAGCAAGACTTTAACGGATGCATAGGAAAATTACACAACAATAGAGAAAGAGTTGCTTGACATAGTGTTTGCCTTTGATAAATGTCGTTCTTATCTTATTTTGTCCAAAGTCATTGAATTTGATTTGGAGATTAGGGACAAAAAGGGTGCATAAAACTTGGCTGCGGATCACCTGTCAAGATTGGATAATCCAAACTTGGAATCCTTGCTAGAAGAAGACATTGATGACGCTTTTCTGGATGAGCAACTCTTGCTCATAGAAGGTTAGATCCTAGCCACACCATGGTTTGCTGACTTTGCTAACTACTTGGCTGCAGGAATTACCCCAAAAGACCTCACGATGCATCAAAAGAAGAAATTCCTCTATGACGTACGACATTACTTCTGAGATGATCCATATTTGTTTAAGTGTTGTGCGGACCAAATCATTCGGAGATGTGTGGATTCTAGGGAAGGGGAAGATATTCTTCGACATTGTCATGAAGGACTCGCTGGAGGCCATTACCAAGCCAACAACACTGCACGAAAAGTGCTAGACGCCGGATTCTATTGGCCTACAGTGTTTAAAGATGCCCAGAGGTTTGTCCAAAGTTGTGATATGTGTCAACGTACATGTAACCTTTCTAAATCTAATGAGATGCCATTACAAATTTTTCAAGCATGTGAAGTATTTGACTGTTGGGGCGTAGACTTCATGGGACCTTTTCCTAGTTCTTTGGGGAATAAATATATTTTGGTGGCAGTAGATTATGTCTTTAAATGGGTAGAAGCCCAAGCCTTACCCACTAATAATGCAAGGGTGGTGGTCAAATTTCTGAAAAAACTTTTCACTCATTTTGGTGTGCCTAAGGTCCTCATTAGTGATAGGAGGACTTATTTTTGTAATGCACAAATGAAAAAAGTTCTCACACACCTAGGTGTGCACCATAGGTTGGCTACCCCATATCACCCCCTAATAAGTGGACATGTTGAGGTGGTTAATAGAGAACTCAAACGAATTTTGAAAAAAAAACTGTCAACCACACTCGGAAGGATTGGAGTTTAAAATTAGATGATACCCTTTGGGCATATCGAATAGCCTTTAAGACACCGATTGGTACGACGCCGTTTCGGTTAGTTTATGGTAAATCATGTCACTTACCAGTTGAAATTGAACACAAGGCTTCTTGGGCAATAAAACTGGTTAATCTTGATCTTGAGTTGGCTGGGAAGTCTAGGTTACTTCAACTCACAGCCTTGGAGGAATTGCGAAAAGATGCTTATGATCATTCCATACGGTACAAGGAGAAAGTCAAATGGTGTCATGACAAGCATATCACTTACCAACCTGAATTTAAACAAGGTGAGCAAGTACTGTTATTCAATTCTCGTTTAAGACTTTTTCTCGAAAAGTTGAAATCCAGGTGGCTGGGACCATTCACGATAAGTAAGGTCGGCCCTTTTGGCACCCTAAAACTTACTCACCCCACTCAGGGCACTTTTAAAGTTAATAGCAATAGGGTGAAACGTTATGCAGGTAGCAGTCTTCCACATCCCGAACAGGTGGACATGCTCTTTGATGAATCCACATAGAATTGTGTGGTTTATCAAGCGGCGGTTGTTTTCTGGCCAGTCTATTTTATTTCTTTTGTTTTTGCTTTATTTTCTTTTCTAGTTGTTATGCTTTGGTATTTTCTTTTGTTTTTTTAGGTACTTTGATGATGCCTCACTCTTCAAACATTCAGCTCTTGTACGCCACGATAAATAGAAGATTGTTTTTCCTATCTCTTCTCCTTTATCTTTTTGGTCCCATGGTATTGTTTGTTCTGGTTATATTTATTTGGCCATTGAGGACAATGTCCAGTTTAAGTGTGGGGGAGTAGTTTGATTGACAAGTCTTCTATACATATTCTTTAGCCTTCTTGGGAGTAAACAATTTTTAGTGCAAAATTCTTTAAAATTTTCTAATTTTCTGGAGATTTCAAGCTGTATTTTTTGTGCATGTCTTTATGATGGATTATAGACTATATGTTCAAGATCATTTATGGCTTATGCATGACTTTTTGCACTTACTTGGACAAAGTAGTTCTTGACCAACTGCTTTGTATTATTCTTAAACCTGTTTTTTCTCTAAAATTCATGGAGCATTTTAGAATTTACTTGAATACCTCTTGAGGCGAAATAAGAAAGACAATCATGATTTAACTTAGGGATGACGGTAATAGGCATTTTTTGGATAGTTTGAGCTTTTCAAGCCTACCTATTGTTATATTATTCCTAGTGCCTATTTTAAGCCTAAATTGGTGATCTCTTTCTTTAAAACCTGTCACGATATTTTGTCCATTACTTGTGCTGAACGTTTGTGTAATTTTCCAAATCTTTATGCTCTTGAAGGATGAACGTATATGTATGTTGAGAAAAAATGTAGGGATAGAGATCATAACTTATTACTTTCAGTCATGGATCAATTACGCGTGGAGCTGGGAAAAGAAAGGAAGTAGAATGGAAGAAAGAAGTTGAAAAAAATTGAGAAAGAAAAGAGTGTTGAGCTGAAAAAGATGAGAAAGAAGAAAAGAAACGAGAGGAATTGAAAAGAGAAAACGACAAGCTGCTATAAAGAAAAGTGAAGAAAAAGAAAAGAACAGCAGCAGTGAAAACAAAAGAGGAATAAAAGAAGAGAGAATTGAAAGAGAATCAAAAGAAAATTGAAAAAGAAAAGAAAAAAAGAGCGAAAAGATCACAAAAGGGATGGTGAGTGAATTGTAAAAGTAAATTCATATGAAACACTTGACACCATTGCTGGAAAATTGAGTGATCTTGTGAGGAAAAGATTTAATGATAAGAAGAGGTGAAAGAAAAAAAGAACAATGCAGGATTTGCTTGAAATGCATAAGGGTTGTTATATAAGGTTATGGTTTGATTAATTCTTGGAATAGGAGATCAAGAAGAGTTGAAAATTATAGGTTTATTTTGGTTACCCTTTTCTTGCTTACTCTCAGTTTTTCTTTGACTTTTGATTTTCCTATAACCTTCGTTTGCTAAGCCACATTACAAGCCTTTAGACTTACATTACAAGCTTAAAAGTCCTACTTGATTTAAGTAGAATCATGATATGTCTCAGATTAGTGGAGAGAGTGTATGAAAAGTAAGCATATGGAATGTATATTCTTTTTGAACTGACTTTTTTTCAATGGTTTGAGAATATTGTGAAGTATTGAGATGATTCTACTAAGTCATTTATCACTACACAAGTCTTGCATTGGCTGTGAAAGATTTAGTATCATATGTTTCATGTTAATGAATAAAGAAATCATTGAAGATATGGTTTTGGAATTGATTGAGTGATTTGATTAAAACTTTGTGTTTTTTCCTACTTGTTTTTGATACTTTGCTTGAGGACAAGCAAAAAGTTAAGTGTGGAGGAATTTGATAGGGGCTAAATTGGTCATACTTTACTTAGTTATTTGAGGCTCTTTTGTAATACATTTTATGCAATAACTAGTTATATTCTTTCATATTTGAGATTTTACCCTTGGAAAGGTATTTTGGTCATTATTTCAGATTTTTAGGTAAAACAAAACAAAATCATTGCAAAATAGAGTAGAGGCGGCACCGGTTAGAGCCCTAGAACTGGCGCCGGCTGTACACTGGTTGTACAAACTTCAAAGCGATGGAAAAATTGTAGAAATAGAGTAGAACAGAACTTAAGCGGCGCCGGCTGTAAGGCTAGAACTGGCGCCGGATGCATTCTGGAACTTATGCGCACAATTAGGAGAAAAATCAGCGAACGAGTGGAGAAGCAGAACATAGGCGGCATCGGCTCCGAAGAACCAAGGCGGCGCTGGCTGTGGTCTGTCCTTGAGGCGGTGTTGCGATCTTTCTATGCGTTTTTGGAAATCTGAGGAGTTTTAGTATCTTCCAACTTCTACTCGGCCAAGAACTTTGTACCTACGAGTTTAGGCATTTCTTTAGCCCATAAATAGATGAAAAACACAAGGAAAAATGGGAGAATTCATTAATCATCATAGAAAATCATTCAGTCTAAGGAGGAATTCTTCAAGTTCAAGAAGGGTTGTACAAGAAGGTCTTCAAAGGAAGAAGAAGGAGGTTAGCCTATGAGTGCTTTATTTTACTTTGTCTTTTTTTTTTTTGACAATGATATGTTAATTGTTTTATTGTAATTTGACATTGTTTTAGATATTCATGATTTTTAGAGTTATTTGATCTTTTGATTAATTGATTGTTCTTCTTGGTATTTAATTACTTGGGCGTATGACGAGATTAATTGGTTGTTTCTTTTCATTAACTTGCTAGACCAAAAAGGTTGATGGTAGTTGCAATTGATTAATTTAATATTTATTGGCTGTTAACTTGCTAGACCAAAGAGGTTAATAGTTGAGGATGAAGTAATTAAAGATTAATTGATGTTTGCCAGACCAAGGATTCATTGATTAATTTCATGTTTTAAATTTGCCAGACAAAGGAAATTTAATCAATGATTGTGCTTAATGCATCTTCTAGATGAATTAGTTGAGATAGACCAAGTGATGTTAACTTATCTAGAAGGTAGTAATTAGTTGAGACAGACCAAGTGATACTAATTTACCTTAATCCTTCATGATGCCAAGAGAATGATTAGTTATGATAATGGTTAGGTACTTTGAGATCATATTTGTCTACACAATGGTTTGAGTTGCATACTTCTCCATCCTTGAAGTGTATATATTTTGATTTTTGTTTTCTTTTATTTCGGTTTGGTTTTATCGAGTCGGTTAAACAATGAAAAAAAGGGTAATTAATATCTACTTGTTCCTTGAGGATCGACCCTCGTTTGAACCCTATGCTCAGTTACTGATGAGTACGCTTGCTCATATGTATGATATGGGTTTAACGTTTTAATTTAAACTTGATTGAGAATGTGCTTAGTTTTGTATGATTTTTATACCTAAGTCCGATCACATCCTGCCCCTTCTTGCCACACTTGAAATATTTACCTTTCGGCTTCTCATTGGGCTTGGCCAGACCAGATGTGATGGGCTGGGCCCTTACATTGTTTTGTACCTTCTAATTCTTGAATTGTTTAGGCTATGTCTTAATTTCAGAAGAAGAAGCTGAACGAGAGACCAAAACCTTTAACACGGGCTTCATGATCTTCTCTGCCACCTAGAGCTCTTTTATATGTTCCGTGAGATTCATATTCAATTTATTCATGTCGTTGTTTAACTTGAACTGAGAGTCAGGCAGAGTTTCAAGAACTATGTCAATTTGACTCTTAGGATCTATCGTTGTGCCTAGGATCTTGGTCTCCTCGAAGTAAGCAATCATCTTAAGTAAATTCTCTTGAACCGATGCCCCCTCAGCTATCCTAGTATTTATAATTGCTTTAAGAGCTTCTTGCTTTGTGGGATGGATCTTATCAGCAAACATGATACCGATGCACAAATTTTAGGTATATAAAGTAATCAATTTTAAATTCATCCCTTAATCATGTTTTAATTAAAATATTAATATCAAAATACACATATGAGCAAGTATACTTATCGCAGGCATAATACAGGAAATTAACGAGTATTAATCCTCAAAGGAACACACTAATAACTTTCTTTCATTGTTTAACCGACCTAAATAAAGTAAGAAAAGAATTAAAAGAAAAACTAAAGAAACATATACAACTCAAGGACGTAGGTTTATGCAATTTAGACAAATCTCCTAGAAATCCTGACAATGACCTACTTAACAACTCTTTTAATTCATCATCATCTTGACATCATGAAGGAATATAAAGTAAATTTTAATCGTTTCCCAAGTCATGAATCTACTTATATAAACTCTACTTCATTCCCAATCCATAGAATTACTATCTTTTAATTAAATTAGTAGATTTCCCAATCAAACTAACATAAACAAGAGATGCATTAGACACAATTCCTTATAGACATGAAATTAGCCAATAACCTTATACTCTAGGCGAAGTTAACTAACCTTTGATGACTTAGGTTCTTCGGTCTTAACTTCGTTTCCCAAGTTCATTCAGATCCAACAAATATGTAGCATTGATTAAATTAAGCTTAATCTGACTTCGTTTCCCAAGTCCATTAGGTATAAATCTAATTCCATCAATCTATGAAATAAAGTAATCAAATACCAAGAATGATAGAAAAGTGATCAAGTAGTTAAATTGATGCATAAATCATGAGTCCAAAAATATTGCTAAATTACAATGAAAACATTGAATCTATCATTGCTAAAGAAAAAGAAAACAAAGAGAAAAGAAAGCATTCATAGATAAGCCTTTTTCTTCTTCCTTAAAGACTCCCTTTGAACAATCTTCCTTGACTTGGGTGAATTCCTCCTTGAATGAGAAAATCTAAATCTTAGCTCTTTAATTCACCTCTCTTGGTTGTATATCAAATCCTTAGGTTTTCTTATGCTTTTATAGGCCTCTTGGATGCCTATTTCGTGGTTGAGGAAGTGTTGGCCGGGTTGGAATAAAAAAATACCAAAATCCTTGGATAGACTTTAATTGCGCGTATATAAATTTTGCCTCCAAAACCTACTTGGTGCCGGGTACCTTCGACCAACTCGGCACTAGGTACACTTTGTTCTTCCTCTATTTTGCTTTGTTTTTGGCCGTCTTTTCCTTAGCAAGCGGAATGGACCCAACGCTAGGTACACTTGCCGTACACTTGCCAGACCTGGCACCAAGTCTGTTATGAAAAAATCACTGAAGCTCGTTCAATCTTGTTGCTGGATAGAACGAACCCGACGCTTGGTCCACTGGTTGGGCCTAGCACCAGGTGCATTTTGGTTCTGTGCACTTTCTGCTCGATTTTTACTTAAATCTGTACATATTTGCCAAAAATACTTTTTACAAGCAAAATGTCAAATAGGAAGGAATATGCCTAGTTATTACAACAAATGTATCTAAAAACAATTTCAAATAACTAGGAAAAGAATGGTGATTTTAACCTCTATTACATACCCCCACATTTGATCATTTGCTTGTCCTTAAGTAAAACACTTTTATCCAAGAAAAATTATTAAGACAACATAAGACTTTCTTCTCATTCCAAAGGTTTCTTCATCATAGCAAAGATCATGACTTCCTTTCAAACTTAAGATATAATTCTTGTCATTCATACCCTTTTGAAACAATTTCAAAAATTTGAAATATTGGCTAAGACATCGCAAAACTTTTGAAGTCAAATTAATCAAGTGCATACTTTAGTGTAAGAAGTTTATTTCACTTTTCAAGTAAAAATATAGATAACATGAATCACATAGGTCAAGTCATCAACCAACTCAAGCATTATGAATCCAAAAATTACACACTTAAGTTATGATGTGAGGAAAGCACTCAAAAATTTTTATCTCAAAGTTTTTCAATAGCTTAGGAAATTGATAGCCTCAAGTGCATGGATTTCTCTCTACACATCGTATTGGCCCTTTTTACAGCCATCACTCATCATTTTTTTCACAATTCTTTTTCTATACTCTTGCTTGCCTCTTTACCTTCGGGATAACCTCAAGAGAGTGCATCGAATACGTTTGCTACTTCTCTCCATATTGACCCCCTTTTCAACTAAAGGTCTTCAAAGATAATCAATAAGAATTTTTTCTCTAATTCACATCAACAATAGTGTTGTTTTCACTCATTGTTTTTTTTTTCCTCTCAACTCAAATCACCTTTTTCAACATTCTCCTCAATCTTTCCTCTCAAGGATCTTTTTACAACTTTGATTTTTTTCTATCATAACTTAAAACTAGCAATATTTAAACTCATAATACAAAAGTTAGCTAACAAACTCTTCCCATATTCATCATATCTTCTATATTTCAACTAGATAAATTAAATAATATTCAAACACCAATGCATAAACAAGATTAATCATAATTCTCAAGTCTTGACAAATATCTTATCCAATAAAATCAATTTTCATCAAATTTCACCTAATGAATGACAAAAGTCATATCTAAGGAAGAAAAAGAATTTCTACCTTGCTTAACAACGAAACCAATTGATATTTTCGAAACAATTATCACAAATTGCAAACTATATTCATCAAATGCATATGGAAAAGTATTTCAACCTTTACTCTTCCCCCCACACTTAAATTGGACATTGTCCTCAATGGCTAAAGATAAAAGAATAAAAGTACAGCCAAGAAGACCAAGATAAAGAAAGAAGAAGAATAAAGTAAAGAGAATACTTCCATTACACTATTCTACCATCATGTTGAATCCATCTCCAGGAGAGATTATTACATGAGCACCAACTAAAAGAAAAGAAACAAAAGAAAGAAAACATAAATCTAGAAAAAGAAAATTAAATAAACAAGACGAAAAAGAAAAGAAACGAAATGGCACCTACAAGCTATGAAAAGTCATTAAAATAGAAAAGAAAAAGAAATAACAAAACATAAAATACAAAAGGGTGAGTTAAGAATCATCCTCATCATTATCATGATCATTGGGATCATCCTCGGCAGCTCCGCAACTGGAAGATGCACTAGTAACATGTTGGATCAAAGTGGCCATCTTTTGATCTTGAACATCCTGGCAGTGTCGAATGTCTACAATGGAATCGCAGAGCTAGAGGAGGATAGTCATCTGGCTCTCCAGCTGGGCCTCCATGCGTGTCTCAAAATCAGTGCGTGAATGAAAGCTAGTGGCATGAGGGGCTGGTCTAGCAGGTGGCATCACTTCCTCCTCCTCAGTAGGGGGAAGCTCCACCCATCCGGAGTATTGCACCTCATATGGCCTCTTCTACCTTTTGGCCCTTTCATCATAGCGATAGCCACACTGAATTAAAGTATATTTCATCATAAGGTCACGGGTAGTAGTGGGTTCATTTAACTCTTCATCTAGTTGTACTCCAAAGTCTCTCAAAATATGCATAGTTACCAGTGGGAATTTGAGGGCTTTGGCTGCAATGTTAGAAGCCACAACCTCTCTCACGGAGTTAATAATAATAGGAGCAAGGGGAATAGACTCATGGTTCCTTATTTTGTCTAGAATATAAATATCAAGAATCCTAGACTCATTAAAGCCACTAGCCTTGGGATAGACATTGAAAGCAAAGATATAGACTAGGGCATACCATTGAGCCTCGAGGTTATTATTGGAATAATACTGATATTGTCCTATGACCCCTTTTCTGCATATACTAAAGCTATCCCTTACAGCTCCCACTTCCCAGATAAGCTCAGAGATGATCTTCTGGTTATTATGGTCCATAGCTATCCAGGGTCCCTCATCTGGGATTCCTAAAATTCTAGCTAATTTAACCCTATCAAATTTAATGGGATCCCTTTGACCATAGTAGAGACAACTTGAAGAGTGTTTTTCTTTTTGTTCTGCATGTTAGCATAAAATTCTCTCACGCACACAAGACAATAAGGACTTTCCATCCTAATGATGGGCTCCTATCCTAGATACCTAAACATAGTAGAAAGCTATAGAGAATTGTCTAAAGATTGCTTGTAGCACTTTTCTATTATGATCTTGTTATGTTGGTGCTTGTCATACCAAATTTGGCACATTGGATCAGAAAATTGGGTAGGTTAGGTGGGTAGAGGGTCGAAGGATGGTGTAGAAGAAGATGCCTCTTGAGCTCTCTTAACCCCTGGTGCTAATGCTCTAGGCCATTTGGAAATGATGGGAGGATGAAGAAAGATGAGGCAAATTTGAGAGTAGGAGGTTCTTTAGGTCACGCTCTACAACAATTGTTCAACTCTCAACCGTCTCACAATCACACTATACAACACCACCACCACTCAACTCAAAACACCTCAAGATATTCAATAAACACCGCTCAACATCCTCCAATAAACCTACATGAAAATAAGACATATGCCAATCTAAACATCTTATCATTCAAGCTGAGCAAAGCCACCATGTTCAATATTGCTCAAGGACCCTATTCAGTCTAGAATCACCATGCTCAATCAACCATATCATTTAAATCATAATGCCAAGCTTATCATCGTAGGGCTAAGTGAAACATTGAATAATTACCCTTGATCCCAAAAGTTAATCACTATGCATGCTCAATCACTTCCAAGAATGCAAACTATCAATGGTATGAATTATAAAGTATTATCCATAATATTCCTATGCCAATGCAAACTTAAAGAAAGAAATCTTAACAATCAAATTCTTTACTTAGAAAATATTTAATAATTCTCGCCCAAAAATGCATAGAAAATTACCCAAAATTCATAAGAAAAACTTAATCGTAGAAAGTGTAGAAAATTCATACCATAATGTTCTCCAATGCAAGGGCAAATATTCTATCTAAAGATTTTGAAGAAATCGTGCTCCCAATGGAAAGATTGAAAAATGGATTTTGGGTAAAAAGTTTGGGTTTTTCCTTGTTTGATCCAAACTTGTAAGAGCAAAGTGGTTATTTTGTGCTTTGGAAGTGTTTTCAAGGTATGAAAATTGATCCGGCAGTGTTTTGAAGATGAACTCGGCAATGGGTTGAGAGAAAATTGGAGAGGAGTGGAGATTTTGAAATAAAAAATGGCCAAGAAGGCCACTTTGAATGTGGCAGCCGAACAGGTCTGGTGTTGGGCCTGGCATCGAGCTTATTCTGCCCATGCTTTTTTGTGAAGCCGTGTTGACCTGGCGCTCGAGCCATGGGTTAGGCCCAGTGCCCGGTTAGCTCTAGCTGAAAAATCATTTTTTTTTTTCAAAATGCATTTTAATGAAAATAAAAAACAAAGAATATGAAATCATATGAAGCATGCAGACTAATTGCTAAATAAATAAAAACAGATAGGAATTAAAAAGATTGTTCAATAAAAAGTAAAGCAATTCAGAAATCAGCGTTTCCCACGGTCTTGGTCCCGTGGGTTGGTTTCTGTGTTGCCTGGCAAGGTTCCTGGGTGACGATCACCAAGAAGTTTGGCTAATTGTCCAATTTGACCTTTCAGGTTGTGCATGGATGCCTCCAAGTTCCTATGGTCGCATCAATTCCTTGGAACCGTGTTTCCATTCCACTTACCAGTTTGGTGACCATTTCCTCTAAAGATGGTTTGGCTGGTGCGGCGTTATAGGGTAGAGATGGTTAAGTCCTTTGCATCCCAAAATTCGCAGAAGCTTATTGAGGTTGGTTTTTGTTGTTCTAAGAAAAGTTAGGATGATTCCTCCAACCTGGGTTGCAAGTATTGCTGTAGGGATTATTACCTTGTCGATCATTACCTACAAACGTCGCTTGGTCCAATGCTTCTTGTGAAAACCCCATATTTTGACACTCATGATTTGGATGCTCTTCCCCACAAAAATCAGAAGTCATACTTATTACCTGTCTTTGGGAAGGAGGCATTATCAATTGATCCATTTTCTGCGTGAGTGCTTCCATCTTTGCCTCTAAGGCAGCCATTGCATCCACCTTATGCACTCTTTGTACACGAGCTCTAGACTGTGAACTTCCCTAGGCATTGTAATACCCCGCCCAATACCACCTTTGACTATGGGAGAAAAGTCATGCATTGCATCGCATTTTGCATTTTATGTGGTAGCTTAGAATTATTTTATTTGCATGGATGCATGTGAATTTTTCCGTTGCTCTTGCATTTGAATTAATTGATGTGAAATGGTTGTGTTGTTAAAGATTTGGATAAGGGAGGTTTGGTCGAAGTTTTGGAAGAATGAGTATTGGGGTGGTAAGAACTTCTTGTAGGAAAAAAAAATTAGTATTGGAATTGATTTGGAATAGCGGGGAGGTTAGTGATTTTTCCATGGTGGCCCGAGTTCGAAACCTATCTCCTGTAAATCCTAGTTTCTCTTCTTGAAGATTCTTTTCTTTAGAGTTTCCATGTCTTGGCCGAAAAAGATATAGCAAACCTAGAGAAATTTTAGTGCCATTACTCCAAAGAAATAAGTCTCTATATTTATTTCCTAAATTCAAGAACCTTGATGTGAATAAAGTTCACATTTAATTTTCAACTTTTATTCTTTAGGATTTTCGAAAAAGGAAAAAAAAAAACCCTAGCTAGTAAATAAAATTCCAGCTTGATTTTAGCTTAATGGATGTTACCATGGATAGTTGGAATTAAAGAGTAATCTTTCTAGTAGGAAACCTTGTTGATTTTAACCCTAGAATGTTAGCTAAAAATATGGAAAAATTTCCAGCAAGTGCCGCCACTTCTTAGAGGAACTTTAGCTCAACTCAAACTCTTTCAAAGTTAGGAAATCTTATCCTAAATCCCTTAGCAAATCAGACTTTTATTTCAATCCTAATTCAACTAGGATTTTCTTCCTTATCCTAGCAGAATTTCGGTAGCTTTGTGTTAACACAAGCTGTCCGAAATTCCAGCACTCCTTAAGTGCAATCCAACTCTCCAAACCCTAGCTCAAAACACCTAAATACTCCTCATCAATTCAGATTACCTTAGCTGCACAAAACCAGAATTTTATCTGCACAAAACTACATAAATTCGGCTAGCTTAGGAACTAGAATTTTCGACAGCTTTGTACAGGAAATTTCGGCCAGCTTTTGTACTCCTATTCCAACCGAAATTCGGCACACACAACCCACCGAAAAACCCCACCTGATCAAGCCAATTCCTACGCCTAAAATGCTCATTGTTTCTCTGGAAAATTTCGGCAAAACTACAGCAAAAATAGTCCAGAAATTCTTTCTCTTCTATTCAGAAATTTCGCACAGCACATAAGGCCATCTTACAAAGAATTTTAATCTCCAAAGCCTTCTCAAACTCTTCCTTGTTTGGCCCAAAATTCTGAACACAATCAGCCCTTCTCTTGACCAATATTTCGGCTAGCACAAGGAAGCAAATTGCAGATTATTTTCTTCCCTTAAACTCACCGGAATTCGGCAGCAAGGAGAGACATCACAAGCTGCAATTTTCGCCCTTGCTGTCCAAGAAGCCTAAAGCCATTAGGAGCCTTTCTAGACACCATCATCTAACCCTAAACCAATCTTCTCTAAACCTAAATCATAGTAGCTGTCTAACCTCTCTATTCTACACGAAAATTCCAGCAAATTCTCTCTGCAAATCTTCGAAAAACTCAAGAACTATTCTAAGCAAAAATCGAACACACTTTAAGGTAAGCAAAAATCCTCTCAACCTCTTGATGCCGTTTTCTCTAATGATTCTTTTCTCCTTCTTCTTCCCTTAAAACACGCCCTATAGAGGCTGATTTCATCATCTTCTTTAATTTTCGGTCAAGAGGAGTAAAGGAGGTAGCTTTTCTCTTCTTTTCAAGCGAACTCGGGACGATCACCATAGAAGCATCGAGACCTCATTATCCGGTTGTTACAAGGTAAGGGAATACCCACCCTTGATGCCGAAAGTAAGGTTTAATGATGTCTATTAGTTGGATGAACATATGGTCATGGTATATGATCTTTGGGGATTGGATAGTTTACTTGGAATTAAATAGGGGATTGCGAATTGTTGTGAAAATAAATGAGATTAGAGCATGTTTGAATTAATTGAGACCCTGATCATGATATTATATGGTTTTAGATCAGGAGGATAATTGAGCAAAGCAAGCAGTGACTTTATCTTGTTTATCCGAGGCAGATCAAGTAAGTCCTTGCATAAACTCTTTTGTTAAATGTTGTGATGGCAAGTCTATGTTGTGAAGTTTTGTAAAGCTATTGTTGAACTATATTTGCTTGGGTTGTAAACGTGGATATTTATTCTTTAAACGGTTTTGTCAAACTAATGATTTTATCAAGAAAACTATTCTTTTCCTTAAACTTTTAGAAATCTCTTTTAAAGAAAACCACGTTGTACAAAGCCAAGGTTTGGAGATATTTTGAATCAGGAATTGACGGATATGTTCGTTGAGTACTCAATAAGGGTAGGCTAACAATACTAGTCTTGGAAGGCTAGAGGGAGTCTTTTGGCAGGAGGCCACCTCCAGAAGATGAACTCTGCTTGAAAAGGCGACAGTGTTGGTTGGTCAAGCCAGTCCGAGCTGGCATTTGTACCTGGTATGGTAGTATTTATATTCTCGGTATGGACACCCGGATGGTTTTGTTGGGTGTAGAGATGGAGAAGTATCTCATCCGGTGAGCTGTACACTCACCTTGATCAGAACGTCCAACGTGTGGTAATCTGGTTCGGACAATGTGCACAAAGTGTGGTGCCTTGGCCATTTTGTTCTCATGGAGCCCAACGTGTGGTGACATGACTGTTTGTTCGAGTAGATGATTGTTTTGTGTAAAGTATGATTATGGAAAAACCCACTCTTTGTGAAAGAGCAATTATTTATGACTTGTCAAATATTTCTACAAATGTTTTCCACTTTGCATACACGTACAGTCTTAAACACCATGTGCACACACAGGACTTACTGAGATTTATTCTCACACTATTTTACATCATGTTTTCAGGAGATAGATTGTGCTGAGTCAGCAGGGCTTTGATAGTAGAGGCTTTGGCTATTTTTCCTATGCTGTTCTAGGAGACTTTTGTCGTTTATACTTCTGAACAATATTTGTTTTATTTCGTTTTGCTCCAAGTTGAGCCTGATGTAATAAGAGTATTTCTTTATTTATCTAAGTTGATTCCTTTGGAGATTGCCTTTATATTTTATACATCGTTCTAAAGACCTCTTGTCCTACGGGACGCGACCACCCCCTGCCCTTTTAGGGTACGTAGTCGTGGGGTGTTACAGGCATAGTTATTAGTAGCCAGATATTCAATTAGATCAAAGGCCTCTTATGGGGTTTTAGAATTTATGAAGCTTCCTACAGATGCATCCACTAATTGCCTTGCAGCAAAACTCAACCCACTATGAAAAATTTGCATTTGCATCCCCAACTCGAATCCATGGTGAGGACACTTTCTTAGCATCTCTTTGAACCTCTCCTAACACTTATATAGGTTTTCGGCCTCTAATTGTTGGAAAGCAAAAATGTCAATCCTAAGTTTGGTGGGAAATATTTAGCCAAGAATTTTTCAGCTAAGATGTTCCAAGTAGTAATGGATCCGATGGGCAAGGATTTTAGCCATGATTTTGCTCAATCTCTCAAGAAAAAAGGGAAGAGTCTTAGCTTGATGGCATATTCAGAAACACCATTAGTCTTAAATGTGCCACATATCTCTAGAAAGCTTGCATGGTAGGGCATTTGGGTCTTCCTTAGGTAACCCATCAAACTGGACCATATTCTGGATCATTTGGATCATATTGGGTTTTATCTCAAAGTTATTGGCCTCTATCCTAGGTCGTGCTATACTAGAGCCTGTACCTGAGATTGCTGGTTTTAGAAAGTCATTCATCACCTTCCTGTTAGCTCTGCCGTTTCCACCATTATTGGGCTAATTTACCTCCATTGCTCTCCTCACCTTTTCACTTATAACCTTTCGGACCTTATTGAGAGTTGTCTCGATATTCGGATCAAAGTTGACTATCTCAGCTTTAGATTGTCTGGTCATAAACTAAGAGTAAGGTCTACATAAGACAGAAATGTTTTTAGATTATAAAATTTACAAGTTAAAACAGTTAGGGTACGTTTACAAATTAAGTTACAAGAAATTACACATGCAAAGACATTAAAGTACAAGTATCCAAGAAAACAGCATATAGCACCTAGTCATACAAGGAACATATTTACATATAAACATGGTTAAATCAATGAAGTCCAAGCTTTCATGATATTGTTTCCCCAGCAATGGCGCCAAAAATTTGAGGGGTTTTTGGCATGAGGAAAAAACAAAAGAATTATTAAACAAAGGAACACAGATTTTTCTCCGGCAACGAAGTTAAAAACTTGATGCATAAATTTTGGTTATATAAAATAATCAATTTTAAATCCATCTCTTAATCAAGTTTTAATTAAAATATTAATCCTAAAATATACATATAAGCAAGTATACTCATCGCAAGTATAGTACAGGGAATTAATAAGTATCGATCCTTAAAGGAACAAGTACACACTAATCACTTTTCTTTCATTGTTTAACCAACCCAAATAAAGTAAGAAAAGAATAAAAAGAAAAACTAAAGAAACATATACAACTCAAGGATGTAGATTTATGCAATTTAGACAAGTCTCCTAGAAATACTGACAATGACCTACTTAACAACTCTCTTAATTCATCATCATCTTGACATTATGAAGGAATATAAAGTAAAGTTCAATAGTTTCCCAAGTCATGAATTTACTTATATAAACTCCACTTCTTTTCCAATCCATAGAATTACTATCTCTTAATTAAATAAGAAGATTTCCCAATTAAACCAAGATAACCAAAAGATGCATTAGACAAAATTCTTTATAAACATGAAATTAGCTAATAACCATATACTCTAGGCGAAATTAACAAACCTTTGATTACTTAGGTTCTTCGGTCTTAACTTCATTTCCTAAGTCCATTAAGATACAACAAATATGTAGCATTGATTAAATTAAGCTAAATCTAACTTTGTTTCCCAAGTCCATTAGACATAAACCTAATTTCATCAACCTATGAAATCAAATAATCAAATACCAAGAATGATAGAAAATTGATCAAGTAGTTAAATTGATGCATAAATCATGAGTCCCAAAATATTGCTAAATTACAATGAAAACATTGAATCCATCATTGCTAAAGAAAAAGAAAACAAAGAGAAAAGAAAGCACTTATAGACAAGCCCCTTTCTTCTTCCTTGAAGACTCTCTTTAAACAATCATTCTTAGCTTGGGTGAATTCATCCTTGAATGAGAAAATCTAAATCTTAGCTCTTTAATTCACCTCTCTTAGTTGTATATCAAACCCTTGTGTTCTTTTATGCTTTTATAGGCCTTTTGGATGCCTATTTCGTGGTTGAGGAAGTATTGGCCGAGTAGGAATTGGAAAATACCAAAATCCTTAGATAAGTCCTAATTTCGAGTACAGAAATTTCGCCTCCAGAACCTACTTGGCATCGGGTACCTTCGACCAACCTAGCACCAGGTACACTGTATTCTTCCTTTGTTTTGCTCTGTTTTTGGCCGCCTTTTCCTTAGCTAGCAGAATGGACTCGACGCCAGGTACACCTGATACACTTGGCGTCGGGTTTATTCTGGAAAAATCACTGAAGCTCGTTCAATCTCTGCTGTTAGACAGAATGGACACAGCGCCTGGTCCACTGCCTAGGCCTGGCCCCAGGTGCATTCTGGTTCTATGCACTTTCTGCTCGATTTTTACTTAAATCTGCACATATTTGTCAAAAACACTTTTTACAAGCAAAATGTCAAATAGGAAGGAGTATGCCTAGTTATTACAACAAATATATCTAAAAATAACCTTAAATAACTAGAAAAAGAATAGTGATTTTAACCCCTATCACATACTGAATGACAAGTCAATATCATACGCAATGGCCATGTGTTTATACTTAGATTGGAGCACACTAGACATGAAAGCCAACATGTAGCATTTAGCCATCTCTTCGGCTTTCTTTCATTCCTTCTCGACCTCTCGCTCCTGATCAGTGGATTCTTCCCCAATCTCAGGACAAGGATTCGTAAGAACATACTTGTACTCCTCAGTAGTGAGTACTATGTTCAGGTTTCTCTTCCAGTGCACATAATTTGGGCCTGTCAACTTATTCTCCTTGAGAATGATTGACAATAGACTAAAACCAGACATTTTTGAAATATTACGAAAAACATTCATTTAGTTTGCAAGAAATAAAAATGCACATTCTTTATATTATTTTTTGATAATAGATAACTCTTAAAACCATTATCAATAATATCAATAATTTGGCTCTTAGAAAAGCTAAGAGAGCTTTGTAGGAAGATTAATAGCATCCTAAGATAAGTGTATAACCATCATGAATCAAAACTTTCTAAAATAGGTAATAGTTCAGAAAAAGTTCCACTGATAGGATGGCCATTAATTCACACCTCCTACGAATAATCTAATGCTAAAGTCTCCAATGTAGGTTGGTCAATCCTAGAAAAAACTCTAGGCTTCTAATTTTACTCTTCTATTAGTTCTAGATACTTGTGAAAATCCATCCTATAGGGGGTCATGCTCAGAATGACATGAGGAAATCCCCTATCTCTATGAGAGTTGTGATGGAAGCTATGGGGTCGTTGGAGCCCATCTCCCACCTAATATTTTATTGAAAATAGAGTTTTATGCCCAAAAACGTTTTCTATAAAATATTTTATTTTAAAAGTTTCTTAGATTAAAATGTTTTATCAAAAAAATCATCATACCTAGTGAGACTTTGGTCTCACAAGAACTTGTGCATTTAATCACAAAAATGAAGTAAGCATGATACTAAAGAAAACTTTTTTTTCATCCTCAAACTATTGATTTATTCCTAAATGACCAAATAATAGATTAAACATCATGAATTAAAAATTAATGATCTTGTTTAATCTTAAGGCGATTCCTTCCTTTACTATTCATTTTCATGAAAATTATTCATCCATAGATAAATAAAACTATTACGGAAAATTAACCTCATATAATGGTTTCAAAACATGATTACATCAAGGAAAACTGAGGAGCAAAACTCTAGCAGTGCTCTCCTATTTCTTGGACAATTTGTCGCCTCCCTTCTCGTCCAAAATTGCATGCAACTGCCTCTGGGCAGAGTGGACCTGGTGTCGGGTCCGTTCTAACCACCTTTAAATAGTAAAGGAACCATCTTTTTCAGTTTTAACCCTAGTACATACTCCAAGATGAAAACCGTGTCTCTGATACCACATGAAGGATTGCGAAAAAATATCAAAGGAAAATGCAACAAAAAATTTTCAGTTTTTTCGAGCTACATCTAGGAGAAAGTACCTACTTTTTCTTGTTGGTCGCGGATTAACCAACGTGGGGATAGGTTGCACTGGAACTTCTCGCGTTGGAAGGGGAGAAGGAGGCGTCTGCTGTTCAACTGAAATTCCGCCAATCTTCTACTCCTACGCATAAAAAGTTTTTCTCTTCAACTTCTGGAGTCTGACTCTACCTTGCTCGTGGCATTAGCTTGGTGAGAGCTCCGTCTTGGATAACCAAAACACCATTCAAGAGAGAAAGGGCGAAAATCAGAGAAGGAGAGGGAGAGCCAAGACGACACACTCTAGAGAGGAAAAAACTTAAAACCATGTGTGTTTTTTTTGTCTTCTCTTGTCCTTATTTTCGGCTAGCCTAGGGTTTCCTTAAGCCCTAATGGCTGAAAATCATGAAGCACAAATGGGCTCAGTGCTGTGCTAAAAAATCAATCCAAGACTAGCCCAATTCTCTTAATTAATTAAATATCTTTTTTTGGCTTCATTAAATACCCAAGACTAATTAATAAATTCTAATTGGACTCATAATGCATGTCAACATATATCAGCCAAATTAATTAATTTATTCCAATCCAATTCTCTTAATTAATTAATTATCTTTCTGGGTCTCATTAAAACCCAAGACTAATTAATTAATTCTAATTGAACTCTTAGAATAAATTTTATTTCTCTTCCAAATAATTATCCATTAAGCCTAGATTGTGTCTAAACAACACCAAGGTAACTTGAGCTATTCCGGGGACCAAGAAACATATTATTCATGGCTATTAAAATGACTAAAATACCCTTATTATTAAATAACCTCATTTTATCATTTTAAACATTTCAATTTATCACCATATGAAAATATTGACCCCAAGAATAATATTTCTAAAGTAATGTCTCCGACCTACAGGTGAAATGACAAAAATACCCCTTTATGTAATACCCATCAATAAGATAGGATAAATGCACTAACACACATCTCAAAGACATCTACCATCCTTAGATCTCTAGCCCTATAATCCATGACTCATTTGAATGTACTTACTTATCATTGGAAGCTTCCCAAAAGTACATATTCTAGAGTCACGTTCCCAGGGTCCTGGATCATTCAGATTATCCTGGACAATCACAATGGGGTGATTTATCCTCACTAAGTAAAGCATAGAAACTCTATTGCATGAGTCCGTCTTAACTAACCACAGTAATATACCCAACATACAAGGATATTGATCTCACAAAAGAAATCTCAACCAACGTACATCAAAGTATAAACCTTAACTTTGCCAGATCACAAACTCATACTCAAGTATGAAGGTATCCGTCCATACTGTAGCAGTAATACTCCTGTCTCTGTAATGATAGTACTTTAAGAGAGACCACTACTATAGGTCCAGTTCTACGTATTCGAAATACACTTATGCTTATGATGTGAGTGAACTACTCGCTGATTCAAGGTAAACCATTCCTCATTGGAAATTATGAGATAATAGTCTTACCTTGATGAAATGCCTAGTTCAATCAAATGACTAAGAACTCAATTTTATTTGTATGACAAGTACTCATAGTCTATACCTTGCTTTGAGGAACGACCTAACACATAGACCATTACTTGTCGTATTCGGACCTTTAAATGTGTAATAATATAAGTAACAAACTAAATTGGATGAATAAATATTTTATTACAATATGTTTACACAGCATATATAGTCTTTGAGGGCATACTTTCCAACAACTCCTACAGTATTGGATCATCATGAAACAACAAATAGGTGTCGAGAAATGGTATATGATGTTGCGAGTCCTATCCTTAATGATAATTTTAGTACGAGTCCATCCAACAGTGAGGAGGATGCACAGAATCCCAATGCACAACAATTCTATGATCTATTGCATAAGACAGATGTGCCATTGTACCAAGAGTGTACATATCATTCAAAATTGTCAGTTGTGTCATGGATGTTGCATATGAAGTCCGAGTAGAATATGACTAATATTCACTTCGACAATTGGGCTTGTCCCATTAATGAAATTCTACCAGATGATGGCAACAAAGTGCCAGAAAATTTTTATAAGACCAAAAAGTTTGTGAACGCTCTTGGGTTGCCAGTAGAGAAGTTTCATGTATGTGTCAATGGATGTATGTTATTTTGGAAAGACGACGAGGAATTAATGAATAGCAAATTTTGCAATCATCCTCGATACAAGATAAGTATTTTGCGAAAATCCATACTCATTCCATATCAAAAGATACATTACCTTCCTATTACTCTTAGGCTACAGAGACTTTATGCATCAAAGGAAACTGCTGAGCATATGACATGGCACAAAGACCATGTGCAAGAAGGCGATAAAATGAATCACCCGTCAAATGGCAAAGCATGGAAAGATTTTGACATAAAACATCTAGACTTTGCACATGAGCCACACCATGTAAGATTGGCATTGTGTAGACGGGTTCGCACATTTTGGAATCTAGAAAGTCATATCCTTGTTGGTCTATCATTATCACCCCTTATAATTTGCCACTTTAGATGCACGTAAAGGCACTATGCATGTTTTGATTTGCAGTAATCCCGAGACCAAGAGATCCTAGAAAGATGATTGATGTGTATTTCCAACCACTTATTGAAGAGCTTAAATCACTTTGACATGTGGGTAGTCAAACGTATGATATTTATAGGAAGCATAATTTTAATATGCGGGTTACACTCTAGGAGACTTCCTTGTATATAGGATGCTATCTGGGTGGACAACTTCAGGGCACATGAAGTGCCCAATTTGTATGGAAAAGAGTAAGACATTTCAACTTCATCATGGGAGGAAAACATGTTTATTTGATGTTCACTGCCAATTTCTCCCACGAGTCACCTATATAGAAGAAACAAGACAAACATTTTGAAAAATTGTGTTCAAAATTGTCCACCACCACCTAGGCACACGAGTGAAAAAATTTGGCAATGAGTTTTGAATGTTCCTAAGGTTACAGATACCAGTGGTGAAGGCACTTCCGAAGGTTATCTCAATAGTCATAATTGGGCTAAACAAAGTATATTTTGAGGACTCCCTTATTAGTCTTCATTGCTTGTCTGACATAACTTAGATGTCATGCACATAGTTAAAAATTGTTTTGATAATGTTTTTAGCACAGTCATGGATATAAAGGGTAAAACAAAAGATGCCTTAAATGTTCGTTATGATATTAAAGAACTATGCCAGAGAAAAGAATTGGCATTAGACCCCAATGAGAATATTAAGTCAAAGGAAACTTATTGTCTTTAGCAAACAAGAACAACACATTTTGTATGAGTGGATGAAGGATCTAAAATTTCCTGATAGTTATGTATCAAATCTATCTAGATGTGTTGATATCCGAGAGTCTAAGTTGATTAACACCAAGAGTTAAGGCAGCTATGTTTTTCCGTTACACTTGTTACCTGTTACTTTTAGACAAATGTTGCCAGAGTCAATTTGGAATGCCTTAACTGAGTTTAGCGTGTTTTTTAATGAATTATTTACCACTAAGTTAATTGTGAGTAAGATGAGGGAGTTGGAGGAAAATATTTTAGTTATATTATGTAAGTTGGAGAGAATATTTCCACCCTCATTCTTCAACTTAGTGGTGCATCTTCTAGTTCATTTGACATATAAAGCTCGTGTGTGTGGTCCAGTTTAATATCATTGGATGTTTCCTTTTGAAAGGTAATTCAGAAATGAAATTCTGTCTAAGTTGTGATTCATTTTCCAATTCTCTCTCTACCTATTGTAGTCGTGACCAAAATTATTTTTACCACGTGTAGATATCTCTATCATTTGAAAAAGAAGATAAGAAATAAAGTGAAAGTTGAAGCATTTATACTCAATGCTTACTTGGTTGAAGAGGCTTCTAACTTTACAACATACTCTTTTGAGCCTCATATGGTAACAAGAAGTAGGTGTCCAAGTCAACATGACGATGGTGGTGACATCAGCCATTCTGTAAACAATTTATCAATTTTTAGTTCACCGAGGCGGACAATAGATAGATCTTCTATGAAGTGGCTTATTGATGAGGAATATAGAGCTGTCTATCTTTATGTGTTGTTGAATTGTTCAGAGGTGGAACCATTTATCAGGTGCATTATCTATGATTTTGAAGAAATATTCACTCATTTAACATCGGCTAACTCTTCTATTCGATAATAATAATAGATACTAAGTTATTTTTATTATATTAATTTAGTGTGTTTATTGGTTAATTACGTGCCCATCATCCACAAATTGGAGATTGTGACGTTAATAAGGAGATCAAGACCCAATTTGCTAGTTTGTTCCGTAGCCATATATGTAATGTCATCTTTTTACAAATAAGCATGTCTATACTCTTTATAATCCTAATATTGCATTATTTGATTAGGTTTTGTCTGCAGAGAATATTATTAACAATTAGCTTTTAAAGGACCTCTCACGAGGCCCTTTAATAGCAGTTGAAGCATACTCCATTTACTATATTAACGGGTATTATTCTCATATAATGAGCCATGGAGAATGAAGATGAATAATAAATTATGGGGTGTGCAGTCGAAGCACGACTTATGCTCAATCAAGCGCTGAAGGAGATTATTATGGATTAATACAAGAAATACTCCAAGTGCAATATCTTGGCTTGCTAGAGAAGACCACTGTATTATTTATCTGTGAATGGTTTGATCCACGATCTTGTGATAGTAAGAAAGTTCATCCATGATACAGATTGGTGGAAATAAATTATAGAACAATGTGGCCAAATTATGAACATTTGTGCTTGCCCACCAATCAATTCAGGTATACTATGCTCATATCTGAGTACAAGACGTGATATGTATGATTGGTGGGTTGTATTTCACGTTAAAACAAGATAGACTTTTGATGTGCCACAAGTTGATCGTGCTTATCAAAATGACAATTCCATTAGCACACCAATACAAATTCAAGATGATCAACTTGATTTTTTACGTGATTCGAATGCTAGAGGAGAAGAGGATGCTATTGGGGGTTTTAGTAGTGATGATGATACCGATGATGAGATTGAATATAAGTCTAAAAATAAGGGAGCCGATGCCGATGAATCAATTGAAATTGAGGATGAGTAAACTATTCTTTGTATATATATTCACATCTTATATATTGTTACATATATTATTATTTTTTTTTTTGAATTTGCTGACTAACAATTCATTTGCTTTTCAGATATGTCTTGGAATAGTTCATATCTTAATATAGAGCAGCCCGCCCCATCTACCTACAATGGTCCTCCACCACAACCTCCACAAAATTCTTCATCAGATTGGAGTGTTGCTGTTGGTAATAATGCTACTACTTCTATTGTTCCTGTACCCATTCCTTCTCCGTCACAGTGACCCATGATACATATTCTTCCGGGGAGTTCTGATGTGTAAGTATACTATATATGTTTATAGAGAATATAATTTTTCACTTACTGTTAAATTTAATTTTCAATACTTTAATGTTGAATCACTCTAAGTTTCTCTTTTGTTTTTATATTAGGCTTGGACTAATAGAGATTTAGTATAAAATTCATAACTGCATTTCAGACTTCATCAAGCAAAAATTTGATGCCCACACAAAAGGTGGTTGTATGTGGATATTGAGATGAAGAATACTTAGTTTCAAGAATTCGAGGCAAGCTATGAGACCCCACCTAAAGCCAACCTTAGAGTAAAGGGGTTGTGATGCATATCATGTCATTTTGTATAAAAATATATATTTTAAATGATTTTATGTGCTTTAGAATTGTGGTTTATAGGTAAAAAGGCTTTGCATGCTTATTGGGTAGGAAGGGTAAAAATGTAAGTTTTGCTTGAGGTCAAATAGGAAGATGGCTTGAGGTTTAGATAAGAAGAATATTTGGGTGAGAAAAAAAAAAAAGAGTTAGTGTGGTTAAGTGGTTAGAGCTTGGTGAATTAATCTCTAAAGTCATAAGTTTAAATCTCATCACTTAAATTTTATTCATGATTATCTTGGCTATGTTTGAATTTTTGTTTTTCTTACATTCCTTAGAGATAGGAATGTTGTCTTAGGGGAGACATGAAGAGAATGTCTTGATCATATGATCATGTCTTAAAAAGAATTCTAGAGGAATTCTTGTCCCTTCATTATCTCTAGCCTTGTCCTAATCTCTTCATAATTTAAATTATCCAAAATCCATTAAATATATTTTTTTAATTCCAAAAATTCTGTAAAAATTCTTTAGCCTTGAATTTTGAAAATCAGTATTGAAGGATAGAGGAATGGCTGAAAATAGGAGAGAAATTAGGATGCTTTTCCAAAAGAAATAAATCACCATGATTATACCTTTAATCCTACCTTCATGTTGTTCATATTTTTAGTGAAGGAAAATCTGGAAATTTTTCAGAATTTTTGCAGACCAACTTTCAAAAAATTCAGCCAGTAATCCTACTTATTTGCTGCCAGAAAAATGGTCATTTCATGCGGCTTGAAGGTTGAAAATTATGTGCAATTTTCAGATTGCTCAGACTGCACAAAACCAGAAAAATTCCCTGCACAAATCGCTGCATTCTAAGCTGGAATTGAAGTTGTCTTTTGTCATCAATTCAACAAGAACATCCTCTGCTTTTCTCCAAAAAGAAGGCTGGAAAACCACCCTTAAAAGACTCTCAAGCACCCCACAAAAACAGCTGCAAATCAGGCCAAGGGAATGTAGAAAATTCTGCACCAAAAACCTCTACCATTTGAAGATCTTGAACAAATTGAAACCAAAAAAATTTCCAGCTTTGTCTCTCAATGCCAAGGCCGAAAAACACCACTCAAACCTCTACAAATTGGACCTTGTTCAGCCATGGACTGAACGCCATTAACCTCCACTCTTACCTTGAGTATTTGGAATCCCTAATCACACCTAAAAAACCTCTTTACTTTATCCAAAATAATTCCAAACAACTCCTCATTTTTTTCCATTTGAATTTCAAAAAAATCTGATCACTCTCTCTCCATCTTGCTAAAGACCAAAGCTCGTAATTGCTCTGGACATTCGGCCAGTAGCTTTTCCCAAATTTCGTGAGCCTTCTCCTCTCAAACTCTCCCAAAACACCAAGAACACCAAGAACCACACTACACTTCTTCATGCCTAAACCTACCCTAAACACCTCCAATCACTTTCAAATACTCCAGATCACTTCTACTTAGTCCTTAGACTTCAATTTTGGCCTTTATAACACAAAACCACACAAACTAAAATTTTCAATTGGATCAAGGATCAAAATCAGTTTTTTTTCTTGAAGGTCTCAAGAACATCAACAAGGTAAATGAAGAACAATCTTCTTGTTCATCTTCTTCCATTCGATTTTTAGTATACTATTCTAATGCTCTCTCTCTCTCTCTCTCTCTCTCTCTCTCTCCCTCAGCCGAAATGGTTGATCAACCATCAACCATGGCTGTTTTTTTTTTTTCCTTGGATGACTAAAGGCTCTCAATCGCTATTACCTTCTTTAGTCTTCATCAAGTGATCGGCTATCAAATATTTTTTTTCTTAATCCTTCTCTTTATTTATGAATTCATGTCTCTTAGATATTAACAAGAAGATTGAATATGAATGGGGAAATAGAGTGTATGCATGTTGATGAAGGGGATGGAGTTAGGACATGGGGATTGATATATATGGTTAAGCTTTATGGATTCTTCTTTTGAATCAATATATGTTCATCATGTTTAATGAAATTTATGGATGTTTAAAGCATGTTAGATGTTTTGACACCTATGGTGAATAGGCTTTTATGTTCTTATTGCCATTGAAGCCATGAATGATGAATATGCCTAGTAGGAAATTAGCCTTGTGATAGTATGTGTTAATTTAAGCATGTCCATGGATGATTTAGCCTATTAGTTGATGTTTGAGAATATGTTCATGAATCTTGTCTAGCAATAGGAAAATCATGATGAAAGATTATTTTCTTGTTAATCCTAGGTTATTTTTATTAACAAATTTTATTACTTAATTAGAGACCTCTATAGTTTTCCTAAGAGATTCGAAATTCCTAGGGAAATTTGGAAATAGAATATTAAATGAAATATTAATATTTTATTAGTCAAATAAATAATATATTTTATTAAAAATAAAAAAATTTAATAATAAATAAAATCTTTGATGTAAATAATAATAATAAATAAAATAGTAGAATTAATTAATGACCTTGTAGACCATAATTGAAACTTTTACCTATATCCATAAATATTATTTATATTAAAATTTATTTGTTAATTAAAAATTAAATATAACTCATTTATTATCAATTTTATTATTTATTACTGATTATTTATTATCTACTAATTATTAATTAAAAATTAAGTGTAATTTATTATTTATTTATAATCATATTATTTAAATATTACCATTTACCAATATTATTTATGACTTAGTATTATTCAATATTTAACACTAGTTTATTTATTAGCAATAATACACAAAAAATTATTACTTAAAACTGTAACTTTTTAGTAATTATTTTAGAACCCCTAGTTATTTTAACTTAACAAGCTACATTATTTTATAAAATACTTTATCATCTAGCATTAAAGCTTAGGACATTATAGTTATGGTTAGTCATTGTTGTAACTAGTTGAGTTAAGAATTATTTATGTTAGGCAGATATAGTTTAAATGTAACCTTATGCCTTGTGTTTACCTTAAGCGGGGTTAGGTTAACCTTGGAGGAATTTTGAGTTCAAGAAGAGCAAAGGATCAGGTAAGCTCTTGCATGGAGTCATTTGAAGACCAAAATTATTGTGGCAAGCCAAACGCAATGTGTATGAACAATTGTTTTGTAAAGGCAATTAAAGACAGTTTTCCTTTTTATTTCGGTCAAGAAAACCATTTGAAAATTAAATAAGTAGTTTTACACAAAATGCTAAACTCTTTCTAAAACCCAAATTTGGCAAGAATTTTAGAAACCTTAATTGCTATTTCCAAGTAAAATATTGTATGTTCAATTTTCTCCCAAGTGGGAAAGCAATCTTGAGTACTCAATAAGGATAGACTACTAGGACTAGTCTTTGAAGGGTTAGGGTAAGTCTCTCAGTAGGTGGCTACATCTGAGCGGTGAGTCCTTCCGAGATAAGATGCCAGTTTGGTAGGTCATACTGGTCCGAGCTAGCAAGTTTCAATCAAGTGGACTATGTGTTTTTGGAGTGAACAATTGGTAAGTTGGGGTGTAGAGATGGAGGTGTATTTCACCCGGTAGGCCGTACACCTACCTTTTGTCAGTATGCTCAACGTGTGGCATTCTGACCGTTATATTGTCATAGGGCCCAACATGTGGTTCCATGGCTACCTCTTTGGGTGATTGTATTTATTGTGCACATGTATGTTTTGGGAAAGTGAAATGCCACTCTTCATTTAAGACATTTATTGAATACTTACCAGCACTTTCTCTTATGAAACTTTTACAACTTGCATACATGAACTATTTTACCTGAAACACTCAAAGCGCACACGGGCTTATTGAGATTTTTATCTCACCACGTTTATACCATTTTTTTAGGTCGATCTTGCTGTGAAGGTCATTAGCTAGATTGTTGTTTATGATTTTGAAGACTTTCTATTATTTTGCTAATGTATTGCTTTTGGGAGATGGTAGCAAACAATTATTATTATTATTTTTTTTTGTTCATGTGTTATTGGGTTGTAATAAGTTTAATTTTGAAATATTTCTTTTATTTTATTTTATATGACCTAGTTATAAAGACCCATTTTCCTGTGGATGGGGTGACATCCTCGGCCCTAATGGGCCTAGGTAGTGGGGTGTTACACAAGCATATAATAATTATATGTTATGTGATTTTCTTGTTGCTGTCATATAAGTTTTGACTCAAAATATTCACCTTATTTTTTTGTTGTAGAAAAGAAATAGATGGAGGGCAGAGGATAGTGAGATGATCTAAAAAGCTTGGAACTCCATGACGGGAGAGCTATTTTGAGGGATTTTTGCTGCAGCAAAAAGGGCATGGTCGAAAGATAGAGTTAGACTTCCATGGATGCTTGAGGATGTGTTTGATGTTATGGTACTATGTTGGCAGAGTCTAAAGACGCAGGTAAGATCGTAGCAAAATTCTCATAATCACCGAAATCAGGGAGAGAATGCCTCATGCATGCACACAAGTGGACCCATTCCACATCTAGCACATGCATATCGCATTGTAAGTATTTAAGAAATTTTAGATTTATGAATACTTGGTAAGTTAATTCATCAAGATAAATTTCATACAAACTTATTACAGTCGGCAAAGAATGGTTGTGTTCTATCGAATAGTCTTGAGCTTCATAGAGAGTTACATCAGCATTAGGTCGAAGGGATGAGGGAGTTCATCACACCATCTCATAGAGATCTTCATGTAAATTATTAAACCATTATTTAATTTCACATTTTTAGTAGAATTATTATTGCATCCTTTAAAAAACTTGACTCAATTTTTAGGAACAAGCTATTAGAATAGTTGAGGAAGCAGAGACATAAATATCTTCTACAGCCTCAAAAGATGGTGAACCTGGTACTTCTACTAAGTCTCGAGTGGTTGATTATCATAGCATTATGCTTACAGTGGGGGGGGGGGTTAAGAAAGGACATATCTCCAGTCTTAGTGCAACATGCCAACTTATCCTAAGTTTAAGGTTTGGAGATAGCACTTCTATGGGGACTAGCTATGTTTATTACAGAGTCCTTTAGCAGTTGCATGAGGATTATGGCCTCAAAATGCAAGAGATGCAAGCAAATCATGATCAGGAGATGTCTCGTCAAGTGCAACTTTTACTTGAGACTCGTCGTGAGATGGATGAGATGATGGCTACGATGCAGGTGCACTTAGAATCGTGTTGATCTAGAAGATCTTGCTCATCTAGAGGAGCCATAGACATCGAGAGGACTCAGGGTGATGCATGATTTGCAGCCTTGAAAAACTCATCTATGTAATAGATTCTTATGATTGAGTGTCACAACATACTTATTACTATTTTATGGTGGAGACCATTTTATAATGCCTTTTTTACTTGTATGTGGTAGATATTTTTAGACTCTCTCTTGTGGTCTGGGTGTTTGTTCATTGTAATTATAGGATTTTGGTAAGGTGTTTTATATGTATATTACAAACTTGTTCAAAATATCAAATAGGGAACAACCATAGAAATTCGTGGTTGATTTTGGCCAAACTCGGTAACATAAAAAACCATGATATTCTGTGGCTGATTAGAAAATTCAGGTACGAAATATTTTGTGGTTGATTGAATCAACCACAAATTTTGAACGTTAGCCACAAAATTGAGCTTCAGCTACAAAATATTCCATAGCTGATTGATTTTGCAATTGTACAAATTTCAATATGTGAAATTAAATCAGCCACGAAATTCTTACTCCAGCTACGAGAATTTCCATAGCCGATCACCCACGACAGGTATTTTCGTGGCCGATTGCCTTTTTTAAATTAAATAAAATTTAATTATTATTTATTAAATCAGCCACGAAAGGTAATTTCATGGCTGATTCATTATTTCCAATTCCACAATATTTAATTATTTTAAAATTAAAATAGCCACGGAATTTAATTTTCAACAACGAAATATTATGTGATTGATCACCCACGGAAATTATTTCCCTGGCAGATTAATCAACCATACCAATTTTAGCCTTGAAAATATTTTCGTGGTTGTTATGTGGCTGAGGTCAATTAGCCACAAAATTTGTCGATTAGCCATGAATTTGTCGTGGGTATTTTCCTAGTTTCCAGTAGTGTAATAATTAATAGGTTTTTGAAATTACCTAGAGATAGAGATTTTGTAGCTTCTGGATGATTTGAAATTGTGAGTGGTGTTTTATGCCTCAATGGGTTTGATTGATTAGGTAGAGATACCAATTAATCGAATATAGGGATTAAGGATCTCATAACTCGAGAGAGAGTGAAATTGATATTTAACTCACTATGGTGCCTAAGGTTAGAATATATGGGTCTAAGGGATACTCATATATGAGAGGGTCAATGGGGGAATTTCTTTTATTACTTGGCCTTTCTTTCTTTCTAATTCCTTGATGAATTTGTAACTCTTCCTTGAGTAAGAACATGACAGGTTTTCTAGTGTAGTGTAATTATTTGTACTTCACATACTTAATTGGCTAGATAATGAGATTAGAGCAAAGTAGTGGTAATTACTAAATTCTCGTGGATTTGATACTTACTGTTCCCTATACTATGCAATGGGTATACTTGCCGTATTATGTGGTTTTAGTATTTGTTATTTAAATTTAAAGCTAGATTATATGGATTGTTGTTACTATTTCCAATACACGAAAAACTTCAGTGATTCAATGAAAATTAGCTTGATATCTTGTTTTTGGTTAAAGGCGTTTAAAGTATGTATAAAGGTATCATTGAGATTGGGGTTGTTGAGCATTCTATTTTGAAAGCTATTATGATACGCTCTATGTTAAAAATCTCAGATGATAAAGATAGTTATTTATATATCTTTCATTGCTAAAAAACTTTCCTTGAAGTTTGAAATTTCTTGAGAAAACTAGGCTAGATCAAAATTTCCGAAAAGTCGTTGTTTTGTGCACATACACAAGGGGAGTTTTGGACACATAATTTTTTGATCCAAAAGTGCAGTCCAAATTTTTTGGAGGATAGCTTTTCTCTGACTTTACCCCATTTTGGACATCTGTTTCAGATATCCAAACCTTAAAGTCTAAAAGTTTCGTAGTCTCACTTCACCTTATTTTGGATGCACATTTTAGAAGTCCAATGGTTGAATCCAGTGTTCTCTCAAAATCGCACACATGTTCATATATGCACATAGTAAAAGGGAGCATTTCATCTTATGATTTATATTCTATACCTCATTGTGTACATATCTATATATATTTTTTCTCTTTACTAATTGTGGCTATTCTTATAAGGAATAGTCGTGAGATGGAAGGAAGGAGGTTATGGAGATAGGGTGGGCCCTAGGCTCATCGAACCATGTTTATGAGTAAAAGTTTTAATATTCTATATCAATCTCATAAGAATTCTTTGAGTCCTATGATGAGAGATTGCATTTCAATAAAAAATATTCTTATTTCTCTCGGTCTAACATGTCTGTATTGTACATATCATTATTTTTGTATCACAATCCCATCAAGTTTGTCATCACTCAAAAAGGGGGAGATTGTTTCTCCTATGTTTTGATTTAAGACAAACATTGATGTGAACTAACTTGTGTGATTTACATGTGATAGGACATGTTTGATCTCAGTTTTTTCAAGGTGTGCAAGTAAGATTGTTAAGCAACTCCTGAGCAATAGAATCCAAGAATGGGTGATCATGTAGAAGTGCAAGCTTAAGAGATTACATATCAAGTAATCCGTGTGATAGAACCATAGACTAGGTGTGAAACCCCAATCAAGACCAACCTTAGAGTAAGGGGGTTGGGATGCATATCATGCTTTATTTCATGATTAAATATGTTTTCATATGATTTCTATGTGCTTTGAATTTGATTTTTACTATCTTGAAGTCTTGTTGGTGAGTGATGTGTGAGAGGGGCAAAATGGTAATTTTTGCCCGAGGTGAAAATAAGGAGATAGCTTGTGGATTGAATAGGGAATAATTTTTCTAGTAGAAATAGCAACAAGAGTTGATGTGGTGTAGTGGTTAGAGCATTGGAATTAATTCTTGAAGTCTAAGGTTCAAAATCCATCATAGAGGCTTTAGCTTGAGTAAATTTTATTTTGCTTGGAAAAGGATGGTTTCGGCCATGAGGGCCTAGATCAATGTGGTGATGATGTCCTAAGAGAGACATGTTAGGAGAATTCTCACTTCACTCTTTTATTCTTCGCGAAATGCCAAAAGGGAATTCATTCTCCCTTGATCTTTAGCTTTTCTTAAATTCCAACTCCTTAGCTTGAGTAAGGTGTTCTATCCTTTTCCTTTTCAGAAAATTCAATAGAGGACTAAGGTCTTTTAGGATCAAAATGTCCTAGCAAAAGGCTTCTCATGGTTTGGAAAATGTAAATGATTTGTGGGAAAAATTCAAGGGGAAAATCCCTCTTGAAAGCTTGCTGAAATTCTTCCTCTAACTTAGTTCATCTATCTTCATGAAATGAGCTGAAATTTTCCAGCTTGTTGTACCTTCAAAAGGTCGAAAATTCTAGCTCACATTTCCTCCCAAATGCTACCAGAAAAATGGTCTTTAGGATCAGTTGAAACCTGAAAGTTTCTTGCCCAAATTCGGACTGCACAAACTGGAGTAAAACAAGAAAAATTCCTGTACGAAAATCAGCCTTGTGAGCTCCAAATCAAGCTGTTTTCTCCCAAATTTTGCGCAGCACCATAGTCATGTTTTTCCTCCATAAAGAAGGCTGGAAACCAGCCTTGAATACCCCTGAAATCCCCTTCGAACCTCGCTGCAAATCTGCTGGAAATGGCAGACGAAAATTCTGCCAGGAAAATTCTGTTCAGCGAAATTCCTGAGCAGAATTTTTATCAAGCTTGTTTCCTATTTTGTTTCAACCGAAAACCCCAACCTACTTCTGTCAAAACCTCTCTTAAACCTCCATTAACAGAGCTCCATTGTTCCCTGAAGTTTCTGCACGAAATTCCCTCCATGGCTAACCGAAAATCTCTCAACCAAATCCCTGCAATTTAGCTTGATTACTTTCCAAAAATTTTAGTTATCTTGCTTAACAACTTTCCATAAAATTTTGCTCAATTGATCAGCCATCTTCTCCACCATTGTGCACCTTAATTTCGGCCACCACAAGTCTCCTCTAACCAGCTTTAATTCCACAGAAATCTGCACAATCCAGTCGGCCATAGGAGAACTCAAAGCTGTCTAGAAAAATCAAGATATTCTTAGAATATCTAGTTTCCAAATTCTCTTCCTAAAAATATTCTTCAAGGATTGTAACAACTAACCTTTCCTTTTCCCTTCCAAATCAGAGAATCAACTCCCTAAACCCTACCATAATTTCGGCAGTCCAAACCCTCAGAAAATCGGCAGCTCTTCTTCTCTCTCTCTCGATTTTCTTCAAGCAACAAGAACACACACACACACACTACACCAAGAACACCTACTCCTTCTCCACACCTAATACCCCTCCAAACCACTTCAAACCCTCACGAAAACCTCCAGATTTGATCTACTCCTTGCTGTGCATTCATCAACACCCTTATTAATATCAAACTCCTCAAATCATCTTGCTACTTTGGATCAAAAAGCAGAAATTTCTGTGAAGAACAAGAACATCTTCAAGGTAAACTTATTCTAACAACTTCATCCTCTTCAAACTTAATCTCTAATGAAAACATATATGAATAATCACACTAATGACTTCTTTCTCTCTCTCTCTCTCTCTCTCTCTCTCTCTCTCTCTCTCTCTCTCTCTCTCTCTCTCCCATGGACCGAAATTCCTCCCTTGGCCGAATGGTCTCTTGTTCCATGACCATGCTTTCGCCACCCTTCTTGAACAAGATTAGCCATCTAGGAGTTGAGATCTTCTCTAAACTCCTTCAAGTCATTCATCAATCAAGTAAGTACCTTCAATCCTCTTTTTAAAATTTAGAATCATGTCTCTAGGTTGATGAATGGCGATGGGGTTGTGTATGTGATGTTATTGATTGAAGCATGAGTATATGTATGATTGAGATGGAGATGGGATTTATGCATGGAAGGATTATATTGGTGCATTTAATGATGAGTTGAGATTTGATGCATGTCATATGTAGTATTCGTGATGAAGCATGTTAGAGATTATGTCACCATTGGTGAATAGGATTTATGAGCATGATTAGATTTTGAAGCCATGATCATGTTTATGCTAGTAGAGGTTAAGTCATGTAATGATAAATTTAGATCTATGCCTATGTGCAAGACTTGGATGATTTGATGGATTGAAGGATTGAGTATGTTATTGATTATGACCATGGAATCATGATCATGATCTAGTTGTCCCTAAGCAAATTTTATTTCATGAATAAAATATTTACTAATGATTTTTGCTAAAGAATTTCGAAAACCCTAAGAAGGGTAGATTTGGAATTATAATATATGTAAAGGATATTTTTGTCAAATAAATAATAACTTTTCTAGAAAATAAAATAAATAAATATTATTTAAAATAAAGCAAATTAATTAAAGCCCTTATGAAAAAGACTTATACTTAATAAAATATTTACTAGATCAAAACCCTTAAGGATTTACTTATTATTTTCCAAGGAAGACTTATTAAATTTAATCTTAACTGGTTTTAGCTCTCAATTACTTTCTAACAACTAAGCTACCATTAAATTACTATTTTACCTAGTACCACCTATGGCTCTTGATCAAATAAACTCTAAATTTTCCTTAACAAGATTTAAACTTTCAACTTATTAGAATTTATTTCCTAATCCATTAATTATTTTAAATAACAAATTAAACTGAGCTTATAAACCTATTCAATTATTGTTTTGCCTTAAAGCTTGGGACATTAGGATCATGGTAGTAGTGAATTGAGTTGATTTAAAATTGAGGAAGTGGATTGTGGCTTGAATCTGATTAAGATTTGTGTTTGCCCATGTGGGGTTAGGTCATCTGTCCGAGACCTTGTTATTGTGAGCAAGAATCAGGTAAGCTCCTGCATAAAATCTCTCGATGTGAAATGTTTTCTTATGGCAAGCTAAATATGGAGTGTATGGACACTCGTTTATTTGAAGGCAATTGAGGGTTGAATTCATCTGTATTTCCAATGTTTTCTTATTGATGCTGTGTTTAATTTTGATAAGCAATGTCACAACGCTTTTACCATACTTAAAGAGAAGTTGATTAAATCACCCATTCTAATTGCTTCTGACTGGTCTCTTCCATTTGAACTAATGTGTGATGCAAGTGATTTTGTAGTTGGTGCAGTATTGGGACAAAGGCGGAATAAGCACTTCCAACCTATATACTATGCGAGCAAGACTTTAACGGATGCACAGGAAAACTACACAACAACGGAGAAAGAATTGCTTGTTATAGTGTTTGCCTTTGATAAATTCCGTTCTTATCTTATTTTGTCCAAAGTCATTGTTTATACGAACCATTCGGCCCTGAAGAACTTACTAACCAAACATGATTCCAAACCAAGATTGATAAGATGAGTTTTACTATTGCAGGAATTTGATTTGGAGATTAGGGATAAAAAGGGTGCAGAAAACTTGGCTGCGGATCACTTGTCAAGATTGGATAATCCAAATTTGGAATCCTTGATAGAAGAGGACATCGATGACGTTTTTTCGGATGAGCAACTCTTGCTAATAGAAGGTGAGATTCCACACACCCCATGGTTTTCTAACTTTGCTAACTACTTAGTTGCAGGAATTACTGCAAAAGATCTCACGATGCAACAAAAAAAGAAATTCCTCTCTGAAGTACGGCATTACATTTGGGAAGATCCATATTTGTTTAAGTGTTGTGCAGATCAAACCATTCGTAGATGCATGGACTCTAGTGAAGAAGAAGATATTCTAAGACATTGTCATAAAGGACTTGCTGGAGGCCACTATCAAGCCAACAACACTGCAAGAAGAAAGGTGCTCGACGTCGGATTCTATTGGCCCACATTTTTTAAAGATGCCCATAGGTTTGTCCAAAGTTGTGATAAGTGTTAACGTACAGGTAACATCTCTCAATCTAGTGAGATTCCATTACAAATTTTCCAAGCTTGTGAAGTATTTGATTATTGGGGGTAGACTTCATGGGACCTTTTTCTAGTTCTTTGGGAAATAAATACATTTTGGTGGCAGTGGATTATGTTTCTAAATGGGTAGAAGCTCAAGCTTTACCAGCTAATGATGCAAGGGTGGTGGTCAAATTTTTGAAAAAACTTTTCACCCATTTTGGTGTACCTAAGGTGCTCATTAGTGATAGAAGGACTCATTTTTGCAATGCATAAATGAAAAAAGTTCTCAAACATTTAGGTGTGAACCATAGACTTGCTACCTCTTATCATCCCCAAACAAATGGACAGGTTGAAGTAGTTAATAGGGAACTCAAACGAATCTTGGAAAAAACTCTCTGGGCATATCACACTAGGAAGGTTTGGAGTCTAAAATTGGATGATACTCTTTGGGCATATCGGACAGCTTTTAAGACACCAATTGGCACGACTTCGTTTCAGTTAGTTTATGGTAAATCTTGTCATCTACCTGTTGAAATTGAACACAAGGCTTATTGGGTGATAAAGCTTGTTAATCTTGATCTTGAGATAACAGGGAAGTCTCGGTTACTTCAACTCACAGCCTTGGAGGAATTGTGAAAAGATGCTTATGATATGTCAATTTGGTATAAAGAGAACGTAAAAAAATGGCACGACAAGCATATTACTCGACAACACGACTTTGAGATAGGCGATCAAGTATTATTGTTCAATTCTTGCCTACGACTTTTTCCAGGAAAATTGAAATCACGGTGGTCAGGACCATACACGGTAAGTAAGCTATTCCTCTTTGGCACCATTGAAATTACTCACCTTACTAGGGGCACTTTCAAAGTCAATGGCAATCAGGTGAAATGGTATATTGGTAACGTTCTTCCCAACGTGGATCCAGTGGAAATGTTCTTGGAAGCTGACACATAAAAGTCTTGGGTTATCTTGCTATATATATATATATATATATATATATATTCTTTTTCGTTGTTTTTGATTTCTTCTTTTTCTGTTCTGTTCTATTTTCTTTCTTTTACTTTTGATTTATTTTCTTTTCTAATTTTTATGCTTTGGTATGCTCTTTTGTATTTTTCTTCTTAGGTACTTTGCCTATACCTCGTTCTTCAAGCATTCACCCTTGTACAGCACAATGCACAATGAATGGAAGTTTATTTTTCTTATCTCTTTTACTTTTTATATTTTTGGTCCCATGATATGGTTTATTCTTTGTTATATTTATTTGGCCATTGAGGACAATGTCCAGTTTAAGTGTAGGGGACTGATTTGATTGACAATTCTTCTATGCATATACTTTAGCCTTCTTGGAAGTGAAACAAATTAATTATTTTTTATTTTCTTTGAGATTTCAAGTTGTATTTTTAATGCATATCTCTATGGTGGATTATAGAGTATATGTTCTAGATCATTTATGGATTATGCATGACTTTTTGCATGCACTTGGACTAAGTAGTTCTTGATCTAATGCTTTACATTGTTCTTAAAATTCATGGAGCATTCTAGAACTTACTTGAATACCTCTCGAGGTGAAATAAGAAAAACAATCATGATTTAACATAGGGTTGGAGATAATAGGCCTTCTTTGGATAGTTTGAGCTTTTTAAGCCTACCTATTTTTTTATATTATCCATAGTACCTATTTTGAGCCTAAATTGTTGATTTCTTTCTTTAAAACCTGTTATCGTACTTTGTCCATTGCTTATTTCTAAGAGTTTGAATAATTTCCCAAATCTTTATGCTCTTGAGGGATGAAAGTAAATGTAGGAGCATGTTGAGAAAAAATACTTGGAAAAGATCATTACTTGGTACTTTCAGTCATGTAGTTGTGGTGAGCAAGAAAAAGAAAAGAAAGAGAAAAGAGGAATTGAGAACAAGAAAAGAAAAATAGAAAGCTTTTAGAAAGAATGGAAAGAGAAAAAAAAAAGTGAGAAAGAAAAGAACAAAAGAGGAATGAAAGAAAAGAAAATTGAAAGAAAAAGAGAGAAGAAAGATCATAAGAGGAATGGTGATTGAGCTGTAAAAGTTAAATTCATATTAAATCTTTGACACCATTGCTGAAAATTATGAGTGATCTTGTGAAATATAGGAAAGAGTTGATGAAGAAAGTAAAAAGATAAGAAGAAGAAAAGAAAAAGAAAAAATGCAAGATTTGCTTGAGTTAAATTGTAATTGCTAAATAAGGTTATGGTTTGATTGATTTTTGGAATAGGAAAGCAAGAAGAGTTTGGAAATTTTTTATTTATTTTGTTTATCATTTTCTTGTGAACTCTCAGTTCTTTGATATTTGATTCTCCTATATCCTTCGTTTCATAAGCTTTATTACAAGCCTTTAGTCTTACATTATAAGCTTGAAAGTCCTACTTGATCTAAGTAGAATCATGATATGTCTCGGATTAGTGGAGAGAGTGTATGAAAAGTAAGCTTATGGAATGAATATTCTTTTTGAACTAAATTCTTTCCTATGGTTTGAGAATATTGTTAAGTATTATGATGGGTCTACTAAGTCATGATTCACTTACACAAGTTTTGCATTTGTTGTAAAAGATGTAGTATCACGTGTTTTATGTTCTTGAATGAAGAAAGCATTAGAGATATTGTTTTGAAATTGATTTGAGTGATTTGATGAAACCTTGTGTTTTCCCACTTGTTCTTGATACTTTACTTGAGGATAAGAAAAGTGCTAAGTGTGGGGGAAATATGATAGGGGCTAAATTAGTCATATTTTTCCTAGTTATTTGAGGCTCTTTTGCAATATATTTTGTTCAATAACTAGTTATATTCCTTCATATTTGAGATTTTACCCTTGGAAAGGTAATTCATTCATTATTACAGATTTTTGGGGTAAAATGAAGCAAAAACGTTGCAAAATAGAATAGAAGCGGCGCCGGCCAGGACAGAGGAACTGGCACTAGCCATGCACTGTTGACATGAACTTTGAGGCGACGAAAAATTGGTAAAATAGAGCGAAACAGAGTGGAACCAGTGTTGGCTCCAAGAGCCAAGGCAGCGCTAGCTGCATGCTGAACTATATTGTGCGGAATTCAAAAAAAAATCGACGAACAAGTAGAGAACCAGTACACAACCGGCGCCGGCTCCGAGAGCCAAGGTAGCGCCAGCTGTGATCTGAGGGAGTGGTAGAGCTTTGATTTTTCTATGTGGTTTTTGGTAATCTGTGGAGTTTTAGTACTTTCCTACTTCTACTCGGCCAATAACATTACACCAACAAGTTTAGGCACTTTCCAAACCTATAAATAGATGAAAAACATAAGGGAAAATGGGAGAATTCATTGATCATTGTAGAAAATTACTTAAATTAAAGGAGGAATTCTTCAATTCAAGGAGGGTTGTGCAAGAAGGTCTTCAAAGGAAGAAAAATGAGGCTTGTCTATGAGTGTTTTTCTTTTACTTTGTTTTATTTTTCTTGAACAATGATATGTTAATTTTTTTTATTATATTTCGACATTGTTTTAGGTATTCATGGTTTTTAGAGTTATTTGATCTTTTGACTAATTGATTGTTCTTCTTGGTATTTAATTACCTGTGCCCAAATCCATACGCATCATTATCCTTTGGGATCATTGTATGCTCATTATTACATTATGATTAAAGGTTTTATGTCTCTAGTAAGGATGTTGTGATGAATGATGGACATTATACCACCACTGTTTGATTATGCTCCCATGATGTTGTTATTTTAGGAACGAAATCCCTTGATAATACGATTGCTAGTAGAGTATCACCCTTGTTGTGATGAATATTATTACAAGTCTATTTTTGGGCAAATCAAAATATTATTTATTGGATATATGTGTGTATGAATATATATAAATTTTAGTATTAGTAAATTCACTATGGTCATTAAAATCCTTATTAGAGAGACTTTTACTACTAATATTATTATCATTAATGCTAATATTGATATCATCATCATTATTAATACTATTAGTATTAGTATTTAATTTAATTTATTAATTATGTTAAACCTTGACATTTTTGGAAATAATAATTACCTAAAAATTATTTTTCTAATAAGTAAATTGAAATATTTTCGCAATTAATAGTAATATTATTTTCGAAATTGATTAATATCAAACATCTTTGAAATTCATATAATTTAATATTCTTACTAAAACTTTTATCTAAACTTATGTATTATTTAATAAATAATTATTCTTATTAATTAATATGAATTTAATTTATTATTTATTATTAACTTTATTTATTGTTAATATCATTTGTTATTTATTATTAGTATTATTTATTATTTATTAATAATACGAATTATTATTTATCATCAATATTATTTAGCATTTATTATCAAAAGTACTTATTATTTATTACTAATTTTATTTATTATTTATTAATATTATTTATAATTATTATTTGTTAATAAATAAATATTATTATAATTTGTTATTCATTATTTATAACACCTGTTTTATTTTGACTTATCAAATTAATCTTATTTTATAAAATCCTTTATCAATTAATGTTAAAGGTTAAGTCATTGTTGTCATAACTGGATATTGTTGTAACTAGTTGAGCTTAAGTATGTTAGGTCAAGAGTTATTTATTTAAGCATGCGATGTTTGAATGTTGGGACTTATACCCTATATTTATCCCGTAGGCGGGACTAGTTTACCTTGAACCAACTTGAAAGACTATTGTATCAAGAAAAGCAAGAGATCAGGTAAGTCTTTACATAAAGCTATTTGAAGATCAAAATCATGTCGGCAAGTCAAAACATGATGCTTATGTGGAAATATACTTTGGATGCAATTATGGACAATTTTCTTTTTCTTTTCCAGTAAATAAAACAATTTCTAGTTGAACAAGCAATTTTACACAAAACGCGAAACTTTTTCTAAAATCCAACTTTGACAACAAGTTTAGAAACTATAATTGCTATTTCAAAGAAAACACATTTGATGGTTCTTATTTTCTCAAAGGGGACAAACATAACATTGTGTACTCAATAAGGGTAGACTAATAGGACTTGTCATTTAAGTAGATAGAGGAGTATCTCACCCAGTGGGCTGTACACCCACCTTATCTCAGCATGCACAAAGTGTGGCAACCTGATCATTTAATTGTCATGATGCACAAAGTGTGGCATCCTGATCATTCTTTTGTCACGGTGCACAAAGTGTGGAGCCATGTCTATTTCTTTTGGGTGGTTGCTTTTATTTTATACAATATATGGCATTCGAAAGGTAAACACCACTCCTCGCTTTGTGAAATTTACTTGTAACTTGCCAACACTTTACTTTTATAAAAATTTCTAAACTTGCATACATTAACTGTTTTATCTAAAGTACCATAAGCACATGCTGGCTTATTGAGATTTATGTCTCACCACCTTTTTATACTATGCTTTTAGGTCGATCCTGCTGTGAAGGTTGATTAGTTAATGTTGCCTTTCTTTGAGACTTATTTTGAATGTATTTTGTTTGGAGAGTCTCTAGCAAACATTTGTTTATTTTGAGACATGTTCATGTAATGTTTTGATTTGTAATAAATTTGAATTTGGATCATTCTTTTATTTTTTTTGTGAGTCCTAGTTATAAAGACCCCTTTGTCTAAGGATGTGGGAACATCCCCAGCCCTAATAGGGTATGTAGGTAGTAGAGTGTTACAAATGGTATCAGAGCCTAGGGTTAGGCAGCTATTAGCAATATTTGGGTTTATTACATTAAGTTTTATAATCTCTAGTACTATTTTGTGTGTTCTGTTTGTAGGATGGTAAGGAGATTCGCATCCATTACTTGAGATTGGCCTTTCATGTGTTGTAGAACACCTCCTCCACCCAAACCTGGGTCAGATTGGTTTGAGTTGGAGAGTTGTGATAGTGAGATTAAGATTGAGGTTTTCCAACCTTATTGTGCCTAATAATGGTAAGGAAGAGAATATGGAAATTGAGGTTGCGAAACTAGAGTTACTTGAACAGGAAAGAGGTGTTGAGGATGTGCAGGCAATAGACCCTCCCATACTGGTAGTTGATTTAGTCTCAGATAGTGAGGTTGAGGAGGAAGCTGCTGATCTTAACTTAGGTGGTGCGGGTGGAAAGGAGATGGGTGATGCTGATGGTGAGGGAGGTGAGGAATTAATGTTGATGATGGGGGAGGAGAAGAGAGGGATGATTCTGATAGTGAAATAGAAGGGGGGATGGAAGAGTCTGATGAGGAGAATGAGGAGGAAGAGGCAATTGTGCCTCTTCGGACTCCACCAATAGGAGAGTTTGACATTACCCCTTTTGGCTTTGACTTTGAGGAGTTTGATGATGAGAGACCCAGTCAGAAGGATAGACTCACCCCGGGTATGAGAGCACTTAGAGAGTCAGTCTTAGGGGCGAAGGACAAGGAAAAAGGGAAGGTGGAGGAGAGTCCTAGGAAGAATGGTACTAATGGTTGTGCACTTAGGTTCGAATTAGGAATAGACTGCAAGAAGAGAAGAGAAGGATGGTTTGAAGAATCTATTTCTGACTACTTGAGTATGACTACAACAGCGAAAAGAGTTAGTGGATTTATGATGTAATTTATTGATTAGGGAATCTGTTTATTGAGTTCATGGCTTTATTTACTTTCTTGTCTATGAGTATCTAATTCCTATAGAGGTATTATCTATGATATCCAATTTCTTTGTGTTGAAGTGAGATTTATTTTGAATAAAACTTTTGAGTATTTCATTTCTTTAAAAAATAAAATGCTCTCATATGTTCTATAAGTAAGCAAAAGTTATATATGTTATCTTTATATTATATGTTTGCATTCATATATATGCATCTGTCAACCTATAATTGTGGTGGTGATGATCAAAGATGGCACCTAGACGTAAAATTGTAGCAATAAGTAGAACTGGTCCTATCAGAAAACCTTCAGCACCTGAAGATGGGCCAACAGAGCACTCGCAGCCACATGTGAGAAAAGAGCATGAAGAAGAGCAAGTGACAGAACTTGGGGAATCTTCTAAAGTGACAATTGGACAAGTCTAATTAAGACCTTACTAATGAATTCAACCAACTGAGGAAAGGTAGCTATTGGAGGAATAAGTTAAAGCCATAGGTAATAACCAAGTTGGTTGAGTAGAGAGGACATGAGATCAGATGCAGTTGTGGTGCCAGGTTAATTCTTTATTTCTATTGAAAGGATATGCTCTTTGGTCTTTGTTTTGCATAGCCTATATATATAATGTGTGGTATGCTATTCATTTGAGTAGTGTTATTCTAGACCATAAGAGTCGAATCTGTCAACTATGAATAGTTAAATATTTGCTTATTAAATTTTTTAAGCATTTCTTATCGTGCAAGGAAGTAGGGATCTATAGGTTTGATTTGAGAGATGAAATTTTGGCTGTAGAAGTAAAATTTATTGAGAATCTAACTCGTTTTCCTTTTGGGGATTATAGTAGCATACTAGGTATGGAATGATGGTTGAAGTAAGGAGTTAAGTTGGATATAGTGGGAGAATAATGCATCTGTGTGGATTAGATAGGTATGGTTAAATTTTAGAAGAGGTAAGGTGAAGGAAATGTAGAGCATAATACTATAAGGGAAGGCTCATAAAATATTGTTGAGAGAATACTAAGGATATCTAGCCTGGTGTTGTAGCTTACAGGACCCTGTAGTAATGGTATAAAAAAAGGATGGAGTTTTAAAGCTATGTATAGACCAGAGAATATTGAATAGTTTGGTCATCGAGGATGTATATGGTTACTCATAAGTTAGACTTGAGATTGAAATAACATTAAGTATGAATTAAGAAGGGGATATATCTGAGATTGCGACTAACATTGGGGATAGGTACTAAGGACGAGTGGTGATGTCATACTGATTGACAAAAGCTCTATTGCTTATGGAGTAAATGCATAGGATTTCAATCTTGGTTTAATAATTTTACAGTGCCTTTTTAGATAACACCTGATATATTTTGAATGCCATTAACACATGGTGTTAGAAAGTGGAGAAAACATAAATTTCTGTTAAGTTTGGTAAGTGAAAGTTTAGTTCAGCGTAGTTCTATTTTTGGAATGAGAGGTAATTAGGGGCGATTTTAAGATAGTCCTAGCTAAGGTAGAGGCTGCATGGGGTGGCATCAAGTATTGTATCCTAGTAGGATCCTAGGTTCACCGCAAGATTTTAGACTAAGTTCCTAGAGATAATGGGATCAATTTGGAAGTTCTGTACTACAGCATATCCTCAAAATTGATAGCCAGCCAGAGAGACTTATTAAGAAGACATGTTTAGGGCATGTATACCGGACATTGTTAATAAATGGACTGAAGTGGGCTGCATGTCAGTATGCCTGCAACAACAATTAACAATCTTCTATTAGTTTTGCCTATATGAAGCAATGTAAAGTCAAACATGTCAAGTACCATTATAGTAAGGATAAATGGATGATCGGCAGATTATCAAATCTAGTAGAGCTTGTGTTCAATAAATGGCAGATAAGATAATGGTAACAAGAGAAGGACTGAAGGCGGCTCAGAGTTGATAGAAGAGTTATGCAAATGATAGGATGAGAATGATGGAACTGTCATCTGTAGATTGGACTTACCAGACATTTTGTTAAGATTACAAGACGTGTTTCATATATCCTAGCTAAAGATGTGCGATCCTGATCTAGAACATGTGTTAACGACGAACCTTTGCTATTTTAACTTGATTTGAGTTATATGGGGAAACCGATTAAGATTTTAAATTAAAGTACCAAGACTCTTCGGAATAAGCAAATACCAAAAATGAAAGTGTTATTGGAGCATCGCAATTCACAAAAAGATAGTTGTATTATTCCAACTATTGCCAATACCAGAATTGGAATAGGAGGTGGTAACAATAGACTTCACCACTGGCTTACCTATATCAAAGATCCAAAAGGATGCCGTTTGGGTAGTAGTTAATCGATGGACAAAGACAGTGCACTTTATCCCTATAACTCTAAGGGACATTATGGAAAAGTTAGCTCGAACATATGTACAGAAAAGAATAAGTTGAATGGAGTGCCCTCAAGTATCATCTGTGACCGAGACCTAAGGTCTACATTGCGGTTTTGGGCAAAGTTCCAAATATCAATGGGTTTTGATTTGAAGTTTAGTATGCCGACACATAAGATGCCACGTGAGAAGCGGAAGAATGGATGAGGCAAAAACAACTCGACTTGAGAGAAAGGTACATGTTGAATTTCACGATGAAATTCTTCTAAAAAGGATGGAAAACCCCACCTAGGACTACCCTAGAATAGAGGGAAGGGTTGTATTCCATGGAATATTGCGTAAATAAATTCTTTATGGGTGAAATTGTGCATTTTTAAAAATGCTATAGGTGGTTTTTGTGAATTATTTATGATAGATGTGTGTTGGGGGAAATTAGGAAATTTTTCTTAGAGATGAGAAAAGAAGAGACTTGGGTTTTAGAAGGGAAGGAAATTAGGTTGTGAAAATAAGAACAATAATTAATATGGCTAAGTGGTTAGAGCTTTGTGATTCATCTTTAAGGTTTTGAGTTCAAATCCCATCACCTAAGTTTTATTTTTAATTATCCTAACCAATATTTGAATTTCTCTTTTCTTACATTTCTTAAAGCGAGGAATGTTTTCTTACGGAAGACACAATGGTAATGTCCTAACCATGTGATCTTGTCCGAAAAGAAAATCTAGAAGAGTTTTGGTCTCCATCATTTTAGCAATCTTTGTCCTAACCTATTTAAATATTAATTACTCCTATTTCTTTAATTCTTTTGAATTTCTATTAAATGTCTTGGATAAATGTTGGCTTGAATTTTCAAAATTTCCAGCTTTTGGGATAGATAAATAACCGAAATTTGGGAAGGAAAATAGGTAGGGGGTTTTCAATTAAATCACCATAGCTTTTCTTCCAAGGTCTACATTTTCCTTTTGCTCTTATTTTGGTTCAAATCTGGAAATTTTTCTAGCAATCTTTTGTGGCTGATTTGCAAATATTGCAGCAACATTTGCCTATATAATTCTTGCTAGCAACCAACCATTTTATGTTAACATGAAAGTTGAAAAGGCCTTGGAATTTTGCAGCTTGTACTGCCTTATCAAACCAGAAATTTTCTGGCAAACTACCAAGAGTTAGACATGGTGGTAAGCCATCAACTCATGCATAAGAACACCTAAAACTTTCCCCCTTCTTCTCCAAGATGATGGCTGAAAAACCACCATTAATGGACCTTCAAACACTCCTAAGTTTCAACTGCAAACCCATTTCGAAATGGCTTGAAAATTTTGCTAAAAAATCCTTCCATATCCTAAGAATTGTTGTAGCTAAAACTAGAATTTTTCCAGCTTGCTTAGCAAAGTCAAGAACCAATTTCTTCCTCCATTATCTTCAACAATTTCGGCCACCATGAAGCCATGGACTGAACATTTTGTCTTCTTCATCCTCCATGGGCATTAGTGCTCTATTAACACACCTCAAACCAATCCTAACTTTACTCCATTCGAAACTTTTCAAACTTGAAAATTAAATTCCAGATTTTCCCTCTTAATCTCTCACCTAGCTAGATGAACAAACCAGAATTTTCCTCTATTGTACAGCCATTTTCTACCAGCTATAAGGCTGAAACAATCCTCCATTTCACAATCAATACATGGCTAGACTAGCCACCCACCATTCAAGGGCAAGAAACCTTCAAGAAGAAAACACCATTAACAAATCTTCTACCTCAAACAACTCCACATTTTTCTCATTTTAAAATTCAAACTAGCTAACTCTCTCTCTCTCTCTCTTCCTAGGATAACCGAAATTCTCCTCCCTAGCTAGGCTATTCGGCCATCACTCACGAAGCACACACAAATCATTTTCTCTCAAATTTCTCTTGTGTTCTCAAAAACACCAAGAACACACACTAAACTTTTTCAACCATTAATCACCTCTATTCCTCCCAAATCACTCCAAAAACTATCAAATCAACTACAATTCAATCTATACTCATCCATAGCACACTTTATAACACTAAAACAACCAAAGTTGATCTTCTATTCGGATCAAATGTGCTTTTTGTTCAAGAATAAGAAGAACATCAACAAGATAAATTCAATGACCTTAATCCTTCTTCACTTCTTCATCTCCATTTCATCATCATCCTAATCACCCTCTCTCTCTTGGTCGAACCATTGGTGGCCATTCTTGGACAACTTCAAATGAAAATGGACTCTTTAAGCACTCAAGGACCTTTACCGGACAAGACAACGTCTTCAACTCCAACGATCATCAAACAAGTATTTCTTCCATGACCTTCTACTTAAATTTTTGAACTCAAGGCTTTTAGATGATGGAATTAATAGGTTGATCGAATAATGTTGGGATGGAGATATGTATGTGGGTGAAGGGAATAATTTTAAGACATGAAGATTGAAATGAATATTGAGGCTTAAGGATTATTGTTGGATTATGCTTTGGGATAATTGTATGCTCATTAGTACATTATGATTAAAGGATTTATGTCTCTAGTATGGATGTTGTGATGAATAATGGACACTATACCACCATTGTTTGATTATGCTCCCACGATGATGCTATTTTTGGCACGAAATCCCTTGATAATATGATTGCTAGTATTGTATCACCCTTGTTGTGATGAATATTATTATAAGTCTATTTTTTGTCAAATCAACATGTTATTTATTGGATAGACGTGCGTATGAATATATATAAATTTTAGTACTAGTAAATTCACTATGATCATTAAAATCATTATTAGAGCCACTTTTACTACTAATATTATTATCATTACTACTATTATTATTGTCATTATTATTATTATTATTATTATTATTACTATTAGTATTATTATTTAATTTAATTTATTAATTTCGGTAAATATCAACATTTTTGAAAATAATAATTGCCTAAAATATTAATATTTTATTTGATAAGTAAATAGTAATATTTTCAAAATTTATAGTAATATTATTTTTTAAATTGATTAATATCAAATATTTTTTAAATTCATATAATTTAATATTCTTACTAAGACTTTTATCGAAACTTATGTATTACTTAAAAAATAATTATGATTATTAATTAATATGAATAGAATATATTATTTATTATTAATATCATTTGTTATTTATTATTTATTAATTATTATTTATCACCAATATTATTTAGTATTTATTATCAAACGTACTTATTATTTATAACATTATTTATTAATAATACTAATTTTATTTATTATTTATTAACATTATTTAGAATTATTGTTTGTTAATAAATTAATATTGTTATAATTTGTTATTCATTATTTATAACACCTATTTTATTATGACTTATCAAATTAATCTTATTTTATAAAATACTTTATCAATTAATGTTAAAACTTAAGGTATTATTGTTATAACTGGATACAAGTATGTTAGGCCAAGAGTTATTTACTTAAGCAGGCGATGTTTGGATATTAGGACTTATACCCTATATTTACCCCAAGCAGGACTAGTTTGCCTTGAACTAACTTAAAGGGTATTATATCAAGAAAAGCAATAGATCAGGTAAGTCCTTGCATAAAGCTGTTCGAAGATCAAAATCACTTCAGCAAGTCAAAACATGATGTTTACGTGGAAATGTACTTTGGGTGCAATTATGGACAATTTTTCTTTTCTTTTCCTGTCAATTAAACAATTTCTAGTTGAGCAAGCAATTTTACACAAAATGCTACACTTTTTCTAAAAACCAACTTTGATAAGAATTTTAGAAACCAGAATTGCTATTTCAAAGAAAACCCATTTGATGGTTCTTCTTTTCCCAAAAGGGACAAACATAACGTTGTGTACTCAATAAGGGTAGACTACTAGGACTAGTCTTTGAAGGATTGGATAAGTCTGTTAGTAGGAGGCCACCTCTAAGGGGGGAGCTCTGATTAGACAAGACGATAATTCTTGTTGGTTAGGCCGGTCTAAGCTAGCAATCACAGTTCAGGTGGACTGTTTATTTTCGGAGTGGACAACCGGTTAGTTTAGGTGTAGAGATAGAGGAGTATCTCGCCCGCTGGGCCGTACACCCACCTTACATCAACATGACAAAGTGTGGCATCTCGATCATGCTCTTGTCATGATGCAAAAAGTGATGCATCCTGATCATTCTTTTGTCATGGTCCACAAACTGTGGTGCCCTGTCTATTTCTTTTGAGTGGTTGCTTTTAAATGTATGGCATTCGAAAGGTAAACACCATTCCTCGCTTTATGAAATTTATTTATGCCTTTCCAGCACTTTACTTTTATAAAAATTTCTCAACTTGCATATATCAACTGTTTTACTTGAAGTACCCTAAGCACACATGGGCTTATTGAGATTTATGTCTCACCACCTTTTTATACCATGCTTTTAGGTCAATCCTGATATGAAGGTTGATTGATTAATGTTGCCATTCTTTAAAGAGTTACTTTGAATATATTTTGTTTGGAGAGTCTCTAGCAGACATTTGTTTATTTTGAGACTTGTTCATGTATTGTTTTGATTTATAATAAGTTTAAATTTGTATTGTTTTTTCATTTCTTCTGTGAGTCCTAGTTATAAAGATCCATTTTCCTAAGGATGGGGCGATTTCCCCAACCCTAATAGGGTACGTAGGTAGGGGGTGTTACAGTTTCTCTGTCTGAACTGTTCCAAGTTCTCACCTTCGATTCGTGAGGTAATTTCAACTACCATTCTGTGGGTTAGTAGTGCCATGCCATTTAGTGATCATTTCAGTTATGGACGCAATGATTTGATTAAACGTCGAATTCTATCAATCTTGGCTTGAACTAAAAGTCAGCAGTTTTTGGGTAGTTGAGAGAATTTTGTAACATATACTCCTACCGTACGTCCTCCTTGCTTAGAAGCTTGGAATTCATCCTCTTCTCTTGACAACCTATTGCCAAATGAAATCTTGTTTGAAGGCGTTCAGTAAACTCACCCATGATAATTTTTGTTTTTCTTTCTTTCAAAGCTACCAATCTCTCACTCTTCTTGTAATCTCAAAGTGGTAAACTGCACCTTCTGCTGATTAGAGTAGTTCAGAGCTGCAAATATATCAATTATTTGCTTCATCCAAGATTTAACTACTTGTTCCTAGCTAGGCTTCGCACTAAAATGCAGAGGGTGAAACCTTTAGAAATCTTGTTGTAAAACATCTTTCATTCATTGTGGGTTTTGCATAATTATATTATCTAGCATGTTTTTCCTTTCTATTGTATTAATCCTTTCAATGCTTTCTTCCTATGTATTTCTTCTTGGCAATATCCGTAGACTTGTGTTTGAGCCTCTATATCTTAAGAAAATATGCATAGAACTAAAAATAAAAGTAATAGCATGAAACGAGTAAAATAAAGCACACTTATAAACATAGCTCACACACAGATATTACAAGATGTTCAACAACTTAAAACGATCATATGTACACTAGAAACTATTTACAATATCACCCTGTCGTACTTCCATTTAACCCTGTCACTTACCGTAACTCGAAGATTCTAAAGTTTGGGGTACAAAATCTAAAGATATAGTATAATACTAAGCACTATTAGATCCATACTCTATAAGATGTTCTAAATTAAGCTGCCAATATGGATTTGGAATTAGGTACTGATTAGGAATAGTCTCTGGTTCATACTTCGAGGATGAATTCTCTCTGATTCAATTGGCTCAAGTGGTTCTATGGGGGTTCTAGGTTTTTTAGCTTGTTGCTTAGGTAGCATGGTGCCTATACGTCTAACTTGACGTCTCGGACTTCCAATATGTGAATGATAATAGGGGCCAGCCTATGGGTGTGTCACCCTAATTTTCTTCTTCTTCTTAGGTTGTGGGCATTAACCTTTCTCCCACATCCCCTTCTAACTTTCTTTTTCTTCTAGGGGTTTCTTACCTTTCTCATCCTCTTATGCCATTCCTATGCTAAAAAAAGTAGAAATAGTCAGCTAAAAACACTAATCCATGGCTCTAATACCAATTGTAATATCCCTAATTCATGTAAGTAATTTAACTTGTAAAACATAGGTATCGCCCTGTCTAATCTCCTAAACAAGGGGTTTTTATTACTAAAACTAGCTTAAAAGAAAGAAACTAGGACTCTATTATGCTACAAAATAAATTATATTGAGGGCTGCTTAAACCAAACATAAATCTACAAAAATAAAATACATATTAGCTAAATCATGATATACAAGCTGTTCAAAAGTCTATTAACATAACTATACACCTAATGATGCCATACTAGGTTCGCGAACCTCACAAGCGCAAATCCCCACCACTTGTACGTGAAAAGAGAAACAATAAAAACAAGTAAATAGAAATACTCAATGAGTCATGTGTGAGCTCATGAGTTTTGTGAAAACATGGATACATAAGCTGTATAGATGGTTTGAAACTCTTGAAAATAGTGGTCGTTCAAACATTGGTGTTATGATATCAAGACCTTACCCGGTAGTTTTGGAAATACAAGTTCTTTTCTCAATAGAAGGGGGACCTGTATGCAATATTTTAGAAAGACTTCACCTTCAGTAGTACAAGTTATTGTGCGACTCCTGCACTTACCTGTATTATAAGTCAGTAGTAAGAGTTGTTACGCTTCCTGCCTGAAATTCCCAAATCTTTTACCTACTACCAGAAGCCCATGAGTCTCAATCATGGCATCAATCACCATCGAGGTTGATATGATCTTGAGAAGCACCAAAATTGCAGATTAAACTCAAGGACAAGAACCCTAACAAACTCATACATAAGAATACTAAAATTCTAGAAAATTAACACTCTTGTGATAATGTGAATCTAGCCTACTTGAAAGACACCCTAAAACCATAATCTAACTAGTTATTAGAACACTAAGGATAGGAATTTGAAGGAGCCTAACTTAATCCTATCAAACATACTATATATGCCTGAAGATCAACCCGAGTTTGCAATAGTTCATGAAATCATAGATTTAGGAGAAGTACAGGTTTTAGAATACTGGATTAAATATAAATATAGTATTTATAGCCTAATAAGTGATGAATTGATTCATAAATAGGAATATATAGAAAAATTCTGATATGACAAGTTCAGTGGTATCAGAAAAGGAAAAATTAGATATAATTGCCTATGGTAAACTTTCTAATTTAGACTTTAAAGTCTACTACTTTTTAGATGACCAAATCCAAACTTATACTTAGGCTCCAAGGCGTAAACCTAGTACCCAGAACAGTTTTGAATACTGTACTTTTGGTCATTTCAAGTATAAGGCTTGACTATATAATTTTAGGCTTTTAAGGCCCACTAATTTTGGGGGGATTGGACTAGTCTACTTAATTTATCAGCCCAAAAATTTTGATCTCCATTAATGTGTTCAATAAACACATTGAAACCATTACCTACAAGGAAATCAATAAATTTAAGCCATCTTTGGTGAGATAGCTTAGAATTAGACATTTTGTTGTAAAAAGCAACAATAGGTTTGCAATCAGTGCATAATGTAAATTCCTTATATTTTCTTACATGTAAAGAAAATTTTTTTAATACATATATGCATGCAAGAATTTCAACATCTGTTGCACTAACTAATAATTAATATAAATGATTCCGAGCATGTAGATAATATAAATTTTAATAATTGGATTGATATGAACCCTAGTACAAGTGGGACAACACATGTAGATGAGAGCCCAAGCTATGGTGTACTATCTTCAAGAACCACCCAGTTGCCTAGAAGAGAACCTTCAAAAATAGAGCCAACTAAGGATGCTGGAAAGGTATACAATTTTAAGAAAAACATAGGCTTGTCAGATACTCCAACAAATATTTATAATTTACCCTCTCAAAATAAAGGAGCAAGTTTTCTGATTCTACCATCATTCCACCCACAAAAGTGGCTAGAAGTCATTGATAGATGGGAAGCTGATGCATTAAATGCATTAGAAAGAGTAGATTTGAATATGACAATAGAACAAATAGTAAATTTCATAGAAAATCTCTTAGGATCTATGAAAAATTATTTTGTTGAATGGAGAATGAAATATCCAAAATCTTATAAACAGTTGTTAGAACTGGCTAAAAATCTCCAAAATATAACAAGTCAGATTAGACAAATAATTTTAGGATATGATCCTTATAGAGGACAAACAGAACTTTAGGATCAAGCTATGAAAGATCTTTAAATTTTACAAGTAGATCTAAATTTACTAGATCTAGACAAATTTAGGCAAAAATACTTGGATTTAGCATCTCAGACCGGTAGAAGTTGGGATCTAGAACTAAGTGAGAATTTTTTTGCTAAGCTACCTAATCCCTTAGGTAAAGTAGTTAGTGAAAAATGGCAAGAATCTGTTGGAAGAAGACCAGTAGTAGGTATTACCAGCAGGATTCAATTCTTGTTCAACTATCTTAAGAAGCAATGTATCCAAAAAGAGATAGATACACAAATTAAGAATTATAATTATTGTAAGAATATTTATACTCCTATGTCCCATGTAAAAGAAGAAAAGGCAAAAAAAATTAAAGAGGAGTAAAACATATAGAAAAGGAAAACCAGGAACTAGCCAGGTTAAAGGATTTAAAACACATAAATCTCCCAAAAAATGTAAATGTTATGTTTGTGGAGAAATAGGTCATTTTGCATATTAATGTAAAAATCAAAAAGTTAAGAGAGATAGGTTATATATATATATATATATATATATTTATATATAAATCTCTTGAAATTAATACATTTCCTAATAATGAGTCAGAAGATCCGAAATATGATATAGTCTCATTAGATGGAGATGAAGCAGACAATGTCATTGACATTATGAGTTATTTTACTGTTACTGACATGATAGATAGGCTAAAAGATTTTGAAGATATGAATCTTTTAAATATGAATGGAGATTGGAACCAAGATAATAATCCAACAATTCTTCAAAATAAGTATAAAGTAAATTTTGACAAATTTAATAAATGTCAACATACTTGGAAAGATTACATAAAAATAAAAGATAGATGTGAAATTTGCCTTAAATTTCTAGTAGAAAAACACAGGACCCATTGCCCAATCTGTTATTTGGCAATCTGTAGATTTTGTGCAATTAATCAATTTAGTTATGATATGGGTTATAAAATAGAATAGAAAGAAGAGGTACCTAAAATAACATTAATACAATAGGTAAATACTCACCTCAAAACTATAGGAATTTTACAGAAATAAATAGATAACCTAGAAGAAAGTCTTAGGGATTGTATCTGTAAAAATAAACACAAAAAACAGAAAGGAATAAGAATAGAAGAAGTAGAGCAAAATAGTTTAGAATCTATTCTTACACCTACTGAAAATTTAGAAAATTTGACCATAGGAAAATATAGGTCAAATAATCTATTAAATACGATTTGTACAATAGAGTTTTCTGACAAACATACTATTACTTTGTCAGCAATAATAGATATAGGTGCTACAATGTCACATATACATAAAGACTTGTTGGAACCTAGTGATAGGGGCTAAATTAGTTATATTTTTTCTAGTTATTTGAAGCTCTTTTGTGATACGTTTTGCTTAATAACTAGTCATATTCCTTCATATATGAGATTGTACCATTGGAAAGGTATTTTGTTCATTATTACAGATTTTTGGGGTAAAACAAAGTAAAAACGTTGCAAAACAGAATAAAGGCGGTGCCGGCTAGGACAGAGGAACCGATGCCGGCCATGCACTATTAACAAGAACATCGAGGCAACAAAAATTGGTGAAACAGATCAAAACAGAGTGGAACCAGTGCCAGCTCCAGTAGCCAAGGCGGCGCCGGCTGTGCTCTGAGGGAAAGGCGGAGCTTTGATTTTTCTACACGATTTTTGGTAATCTGTGGAGTTTTAGTACTTTCCTACTTCTACTTGGCCAAGAACATTACACCAACGAGTTTAGGCACTTTCTAAGCATATAAATAGATGGAAAACACAAAGGAAAAGGGGAGAATTCATTTATCATCACAGAAAATCACTGAAATCAAAGGAGAAATTCTTTAATTCAAGGAGGGTTGTGCAAGAAGGTTTTCAAAGGAAGAAGAATGAGGCTTCTCTATGAGTGCTTTTTTTACCTTTTTTTCTTTTTCTTGAACAATGATATGTTAATTATTTTATTTTAATACAACGTTATTTCAGATATTCATGATTTTTAGAGGTTGTTTGATCTTTTGATTAATTGGTTATTATTCTTGGTATTCAATTACTTGTGCTTATTACGAGATTAGTTGGTTGGTTCTCTCCATTAACTTACTGGACCAAGGGGGTTGATGGTAGTTTCAATTTATTAATTTCATATTCTGTTGGCTATTAACTTACTGGACCAAGGGGGTTGATTGCCTAAAACTGATAAGTGAAGGTTAATTGATGTCTTCCGAGACTAAGGGTTCATTGATTAATTTCATGTTTTAAATTTGCCGAGACCAAGGGAATTTACTTAAGGATTATGTTTAATGCGTGTTTTGGGTGAATTATTTGAGACGGACCAAGTGATGCTAATTTATCTAGAGGATAGTGATTTTATAGATTGACCATCGAAGTGAATCTACTTTAATCCTTCATGATGCCAAGAGAATAATTAATTATGATAAAGATTGGGTACTTTAAGATCATGTTTGTCTAAAGAATAGCTTGAGTTACATACTTCTCCATCCTTGACATGTATATATTTTTATTTTTATTTTATTCTATTTTCCTTTTTATTTATTTTTTCACTTTATTGAGTCGGTTAAACAATGAAAGAAAAGTGATTAATGCATACTTGTTCCTGGAGGATCAACACTTGTTTGAACCCTATGCTATGTTAATGATGAGTACACTTGCTCATATGTGTAATTTGGGGTTAACGTTTTAATTTAAACTTGATTATTAATGTGCTTATTTTTGTATGATTTTTATACCCAAATTTATACACATCAAGTTTCTGGTGCTGTTGCTGGGGAATAATAGCATGAAAGCTTTTAATTTTGTTGATTTAACCATGTAAATAAGTAAATATGTACAATTGTTCTTTTCGCAAAAAGGTACTATCTTTTGTATCTTGTGTATTTGTGTATACCCTTGTAACCTAACCTACTAACTTTGACTATATTCTATTAACTAACTTTGTAATCTTGTAATTTTGTATTGTAATCATGAATTCTGTTATCTAACTTTCGTCATGTCTTTACTAGGTGTTAGCCTTGGTACATGATCCAATGACCTAAATGCGGTATAGTAGATTTCATTTTGTTTTATTTTTATTTCTTTCTTCATGAATTAAATTGCATTATTCATTATTGCTGCATGTTCATCATTTTTATTTCATTTTTGAAAAAAAAAAAACATTAGTATATTGATGATAGATTGGCAAAATTACAAGCTAACATTGATGTTTTTAGTGAGATGTCATTAGAAGCATTAGTGAATTCTTTTGTTGCCAATACAAATTTATCTGTTCAGTGACATGAAGAAGTGTCTCAATGAATGAGCTATCAAATAACACAACTAGCCAAGTTGCTTGAGGATGCCATAAGGCCCATATGCTTAAACTAGAGAATCTATAAAGAAAGGAGAGAGGACATGAGGACCAATTGTCCAATGTGGAAAGGGAGGTATTCAATTCTACTCTACGTGCTAATAATTCTAATATCTTTTTATCACATGATTTTTTTTAGGTTTCTCTCAATTCATGGAAAATAAGGGTCCAAATGATGCTGTGTTAAATTTATCATACCTCAAGGAGTTGGAGTTTTCACTGCTACATCATAGGAAACCCTTTGAGGATGTTGACGAACTCTACCCTTCACCCCAATTTCAGGGAGGTAACTTAGTTTTTGTAGACCATGCCTTGAAAAGTAAGGATTTCTTGATCTCATCTTTAAGAACTCAAATACTAAGTTTAAAGGAGAATTTTAATTATGAACATTCTGTTGAAGGGTTAAAAGGTGATTTCAAGCTGGTTGCATTCTTTAAAAACCATGGGCACTTATATGTTGACAACAATATTTGTGTGTCTAAAAAAATATTAGAGAAATAGGTTTATGTGTTTTGCTTTAGTGAGAAAAATTATTTTCATAAACCTTCTATTTTTCAAAAATCTCTCTCCATTCTACATTCATCATGCCTATCTTCTATTTTGAGCTTTAATTTCTTTTCAAAATATTTAATGAGGAAGCATGATGAGTGTGAAAAGTTTTTTTTTTATATTTTTTATTTGAGTATTTTTATTTAGTTTGTTTTCTTTTATTTACGTAAGTTTTTATTTTTATTTTTTATTAGTTTCCTTGTGCTTTTATTTGTGTTTTGTTTTATAGGAATAAAGTCCTCTTGGACAAGCCCTTCTCTTTACCTCAAGTTTGGATATCTATTGGAGCATTATTGTACTTGGAAAGTATTACTTAAACTTTCTAGCCTATTATTATTTTTGGTCTCTTTGGAGATGCTTTATTGTGTTTATTTTTTGCCAATGAGGACATTGTCCAATTTAAGTGTGGGGGAGTGGTTTGGTGATATTCTTTGTCCAAGTTTTTATCAATTTTATTTTGAGCACAAAGTTTGGAAAATTGGAGCTACTCCATCATGGAAGTATTTTCTTTCTTCTCTTTTTCCCTTTATTTTTGGTCCCATGGCACCTTCTTCCATGTCCTATTTGTCTGGCCATTGAGGACAATATCCAATTTAAGTCTGGGGGAGTGGTTAGATTGAGAATTCTTCTATGCATCATTCTTTTATACTTCATTGTGAGCAAATTTTTTGAATTTTTTTTAATTTTCTTTGAGATTTCAAGCTGTATTTTTAATGTATGTCTTTATGATGGATTATAGAGCATATGTTCTAGATCATTTATGACTTATGCATGACTTTTTGCAAACATTTGGACTAAGTAGTTCTTGATTAAATGCTTTGCATTGTTCTTAAACCTGTTTTTCTAATAAAATTCATGGAGCATTCTAGAACTTACTTGAATATCTCTCGAGGCGAAATAAGAAAGACATTCATGATTTAACTTAGGGATGACGGTAATATGCATTCTTTGGATAGCTTGAGCTTTTCAAGCCTACCTATTTTTATATTATCCCTAGTGCCTACTTTGAGCCTTAATTGTTAATTTCATTCTTTAAAACCCGTTATCATACTTTGTCCATTACTTGTTTCTGAGAGTTTGAATAATTTTTCAAATCTTTATGCTCTTGATGGATGAAAGTACATAAAGGAAAATGTGAGGGAGAGTACTTGGAGAAAGATCATGACTCATTACTTGCAGTCATGTATCAAGAGTTGAGTTGAGCTGGAAAGTGAAAAGAAAGCAAGGAAAGAAAAGAAAGAGAAAGAGAGATTGAAAACAAGAAAAGAAAATAGAAAGCTGCTAGAAAAAATGGAAAGAGAAAAATAGTGAGAAAGAAAAGAACAGCAGTAGTAAAAACAAAAGAGGAGTGAAGGAAAAAGGAAATTGAGAGAGAAAGAAAAGAAAGATCACAAGAGGAATGGTGGTTGAGTTGTAAAAGTTAAATTAATATCTAATCTTTGACATCATTGCTGAAAAGTCGAGTGATCTTGTGAAAAATAGAGAAGAATTGATGAAGAAAGTAAAAAGATGAGAAGAAGAAGAGGAAAAAGAAAAAAAAATGTAGGATTTGCTTGAGTTGAGTTGTAATTGCTGAATAAGGTTATGGTTTGATTGATTTCTGAAATAGGAGAGCAAGAAAAGTTGGAAATTATTGATTCATTTTGTTTATCCTTTTCTTGTGAACTCTCAGCTTCTTTGCTTTTTGATTCTCCTATATCCTTCGTTTGATAAGCTACATTACAAAACTTTAGCCTTATATTACATGGTTGAAAGTCCTACTTGCCCTAAGTAGAATCATGATATGTCTCAGATTAGTGGAGAGAGTGTATGAAAAGTAAGCCTATGGAATGTATATTTTTTTTGAACTAAATTCTTTCCAATGGTTTGAGAATCTTGTTAAGTATTGAGATGGTTCTACTAAGTCATTTATCACTTACACAAGTCTTGCATATGTTGTGAAAGATGTAGTAGCACGTGTTTTATGTTCTTGAATGAAGAAAGCATTGAAGATATTGTTTCGAAATTGATTGAGTGATTTGATGAAACCTTGTGTTTTCCTACGTGTCTTTGATACTTTGCTTGAGGACAAGCAAAGAGCTAAGTGTGGGGGAATATGATTGGGGCTAAATTAGTTATATTTTCCTAGTTATTTTAGACTCTTTTGTGATACGTTTTGTTCAATAACTAGTCATATTCCCTCGTATTTGGGATTTTACCATTGGAAAGGTATTTTGTCTATTATTACAGATTTTTGGGGTAAAACGAAGCAAAAATGTCGCAAAACAGAATAGAGGCGCCTCCGACCAGGACAGAGGAACCGGCGCTGGCCATGCACTGTTGACACAAACTTTGAGATGATAAAAAATTGGTGAAACAGATCGAAATTGGCACCGGCTCCAGTTGCCAATGCGGCGCTGGCTGGATTCTAGAATACATTGTGCGTAATTTGGAAAAAAATTGGCGAACGAGTGAAGAACCAAAACACAACCGGCACCGGTTCCGAGAGCCAAGGCAACGCTGGCTGTGCTCAGAGGGAAAGGCGGAGCTTTGATTTTTCTATGCGATTTTTGGTAATCTGTGGAGTTTTAGTACTTTCCTACTTCTACTCGGCCAAGAACATTACACCAACAAATTTAGGCACTTTCCAAGCCTATAAATAGATGGAAAACACAAAAGAAAATAGGAGAATTCATTGATCATCACAGAAAATCACTCAAATCAAATGAGGAATTCTTTAATTTAAGGAGGGTTGTGCAAGAAGGTTTTCAAAGGAAGAAGAAAGAGGCTTCTCTATGAGTGCTTTCTTTTACTTTGTTTTCTTTTTCTTGAACAATGATATGTTATTTTTTATTTTTTATTTTTTTTTGTAATTCAATGTTGTTTCATATATTCATGATTTTTAAAGGTTGTTTGATATTTTAATTAATTGGTTATTATTCTTGGTATTCAATTACTTGTGCCTATTACGAGATTAGTTGGTTGGTTCTCTCCATTAACTTACTGGATTAAGGGGGTTGATGGTAGTTTCAATTTATTAATTTCATATTTTGTTGGCTATTAACTTACTGGACCAAGGGGGTTGATTGCCTAAAACTGATAAGTGAAGGTTAATTGATGTCTTCCGAGACCAAGGGTTCATTGATTAATTTCATGTTTTAAATTTGCCGAGACCAAGGGAATTTACTTAAGGATTATGTTTAATGCGTCTTTTGGGTGAATTATTTGAGACGGACCAAGTGATGCTAATTTATCTAGAGGATAGTGATTTTATAGATTGACCATCGAAGTGAATCTACTTTAATCCTTCATGATGCCAAGAGAATAATTAATTATGATAAAGATTGGGTACTTTAAGACCATATTTGTCTAAAGAATAGCTTGAGTTACATACTTCTCCATCCTTGACATGTATATATTTTTATTTTTATTTTATTCTATTTTCCTTTTTATTTATTTGTTCACTTTATTGAGTTGGTTAAATAATGAAAGAAAAGTGATTAATGCATACTTGTTCCTAGAGGATCGATACTCGTTTAAACCCTATGCTATGTTAATTATGAGTACGCTTGCTCATATGTGTAATTTGGGATTAACGTTTTAATTTAAACTTAATTAAGAATGTGCTTATTTTTGTCTGATTTTTATACCCAAATCTATACGCATCAAGTTTTTGATCACCTAGATAATAATCCAACATTTCTTCAAAATAAGTATAAAGTAAATTTTGACAATTTAATAAATGTCAACATACTTTGAAAGATTTCACAAAAATAAAATATAGATGTGAAATTTGCCTTAACTTTCTAGTAGAAAAACATAGGACCCATTGCCTAATCTGTTATTTGGCAATCTGTAGATTTTGTGCAATTATTAAATTTAGTTTTGATATAGGTTATAAAATAGAATAGAAAGAAGAAGAAGCACATGAAATAACATTAAAACAACAGGTAAATACTCACATCAAAACTATAGGAATTTTACAAAAATATATAGACAACCTAGAAGAAAGTCTTCGGGATTGTATCTATAAAAATAAAGACAAAAAACAGAAAGGAATAAGAATAGAAGAAGTAGAGCAAAGTAGTTTAGAATCTATTCTTACACCTACTGAAAATTTGACCATAGGAAAATATAGGTCAAATAATCTATTAAATACGATTTGTACAATAGACTTTTCTAACAAACATACTATTACTTTGTTAGCAGTAATAGATATAGGTGCTACAATGTCACATATACATAAAGACTTGGTACCACCAAATTATAGAATCAAATCTGACACAGGAAAAAATGTAATTGACACTGTAAGAAATGTCAGAAAATTAGATGATAGCATGGTAGATTGTACAATCAGGTTCAATACCGAAAAGTACTATCTACCCACCACATAGGTATCTCCCATGAATTATCAACTAATTATAGGAATGAATTTCATCAAAAATCTTCATGGTGGAATAATAGTTGAAGGAAATAAGGTAACTTTCTTTAAAAGGGCTGATACAATTCTTAGCTCACCTTATTCTAGAGAATTAAATTTTAAGCATCAGAAGTTGCACATAAAAGCGTGGTGGATGATGATAATTTAGAAAATTTAGAAAATTTCGATTATTTTCATTATGATAAAGAAATTAAAACGTGTGACTCATGTATAGATTACAATGAAGTCAATTTTAATTTAGGAATCATACATAGCCAAGCAAAGATTGAACAAATCCTAGCTAAATTAGAAGCTACTAAGATAATTAGAGAAAATCCTATAGAATATTGGACTAAAAATAAAATCGTTTGTAAATTAGATTTCATTAATACGAAACTAATTATAAAGGATAAGCTAATGAACTATTCTCCCAAAGATCTAGAAGATGTAAATATACATATTAAAGAATTACTAGATCTTAAGGTAATCCGTAATAGTAATAGTCCTCATAGAACTCCTGCTTTTATAGTTAGGAAACACAGTGAAATAGTAAGAGGAAAAAGTAGAACGGTCTTTAATTACAAAAGAGTAAATGATAGTACTAGAGTAGACAACTATATAATTCCAAACAAAGATCTGCTAATCCAAAGAATAAAAAATAGTTTTATTTATTCTAAATTCAATTTAAAGTTAGGATTTTGGTAGATAGCTATGCATGAAGAAAGTGTTCCTTGGACTGCATTTACAATACCCAATGGACATTATGAATGGCTAGTTATGCTTTTTGGCCTGAAAAATGCTCCCTCTATATTCCAGAGAAAAATGGATAATATATTTAAAAGATATCCATTTATAGTTTGCTATATTGATGATATTTTAGTCTTTAGTCAAAGCAGAAATGACCACATCAAACATTTAAGGATTTTTTTTAATTTTTTTTTTTTTATGAATACATTAGAAATGGGTTAGTATTATCAAAGAAGAAAATGTCTATTAGTAAAACCCAAATAGAATTCTTAGGAATAATTATAGGCAAAGGGCAAATTAAATTACAAGAACACTTTGCAAAAGCTATAGTTGAGAAAGAAATTATAGATAATGATGTTACATCATTAAGATCTTTCTTAGGATTATTAAATTGGTGTAGAGAGTATATTCCAAATTATAGTAAGTTAGTTGGACCTCTCTATGCAAAAACTAGGCTTAAAGGTAAGAGGAAGTTTAATGATCAGGATTGGAAATTAGTATCCAAAATAGAAGAAATATTTAAAAATCTCCCGCCATTAGACTTAGCTCCCACAACAGCTTATATAATAATAGAAGCCGATGGATGTTTAGAAGGATGGTGAGGTATTCTTAAATGGAAACCTTTCAAAGAAGCCCCTAGAAAGGAAGAAAAAATAGCTGGATATTGTAGTGGTTTATATAAAAGCTAAGGTAGTGCAACAGATGCTAAAATTCTTGCATGCATATATGTATTAAACAAATTTTCTATACATGTAAGAAATAATAAGGAATTTACATTACGCACTAATTGCAAACCTATTGTTGCTTTTTACAACAAAATGTCTAATTCTAAGCTATCTCACCAAAGATGGCTTAAATTTGTTGATTTCCTTATAGGTAATGGTTTTAATGTGTTTATTGAACACATTAATGGAGATCAAAATTTTTAGGCTGATAAATTAAGTTGACTAGTCCAACCCCCCCCCCCCCCCCAAAATTAGTGGGCCTTAAAAGGCCAAAATTATATAGTCAAGCCTTATGCTTGAAATGACCAAAAGTACAGTATTCAAAACTGTTCTGGGTACTAGGTTCACGCCTCGGAGCCCAAGTATAAGCTTGGATTTGGTCATCCAAAAAGTAGTAGACTTTAAAGTCTAAATTAGGACATTATATTTAATAACATATTTGTTTTGTTGTTTTGCAGATGGAAAAACAAAAAGGGTCTCTAGAACATATAACCTTTAGTCCCTATTTGTTGCAAAAATTGCTACCTATGTTTGTTCCAGATTTCCCCATTACCAAAGAACAACAATGCCTTCTTGATAATCTTTTGAAATACCAAAATCACAAATCATTTGCTAATCTTCTCAAAGCCCTGTCTGGACATTTGCCCCATTTGAATGGACAGATCCACCTTTTAGTCAATAAGCCCAGTTCTTCAAATCCCCCTATTGAAGAAGAGTTTAGGTCCAAATTTGTTTTAGCACTAGAAAACCATATCCAAATGCTCAAAATTTCTTTAAAAGGAAAAGAAAAGCTGGCAGAGTAAAGTGTTGAAAATAGAGAAAAATTGATAAAATTTGTGGATGATGATCTTTTGGAAAAGGACAATGAATGGAAACGTTGTCCTTCAAAATTCCCAAAAGACCTCAAGATACAGATCTACACATTTGTATTGGCAGATAGGATGGCTAAACAACTGGCATTGCAGCAGTTCTTAAGGAAAATATGTACCAAGCCAATTTAACATTATGATGGTCTATCTTTCCACGTTGTCAGTTATAAAGATGAAAAGGACCCTACCAAAAGTTTCATTTTTGTTGGTGAAGTCATTAAACTATCAAAGTGGACGGATAAAAAGATTCTTGGTTTAGACTTGTCTGTTAAAAATCTGATCCAACATGGTATGTTAGCACGAATCTATATTCCTGATGGGTATTATGATTTGGCTAACAAAATTATTTCTGATAGATAGTTAAATCATGTTAGCAAAAGCATTATTACATTATTTTGTCTAATTATTATCTTATCTGAGGGAGCTACTGGTTCACTATAATTAGAATTCTCCTTTGTAAAAATTCCTATTGCCTTTGATAGATATTGTTAACTTTCTATTAAGGCTTGTTGATAGTCTGGATTATTTAGGGGTTCAGTCATAGTTTGATCCCTAAAATTGCTTCACAGTATTTTTGTGTATCTCTATTTTGTTCTAGAAGAAGTTTTATCTGGTTTAACTTGTTTTTGTTTTCTTCTAGGATTTCTAAGGTTTTAAATACTACTTCCTTAGGATTTTGTAATCCTGAGATCATCTGGCTTAAATCTTCTTTTGAAGGAAGATTTCTAAATCTTTTAATGCTTACACTATTTTTAATATAATCCAAGTTTTCTTTGATTATATTAAGTTCTTTTAAAATTCTACTTTTGTACTTACTATACTCTTTTTCATAGTACAGATCCTCAACAGAATTTAATCGTAGATTTTCTATCAGTGATAGTTAATAATTAGTTTAAGTTAAATCAAACCATAAGATTAAATGTGGGACTAAATCCTTTGAATTAGTCTTGATATTTATGGGAATCACCTAAGAGAATCACCCTCACAAAACTCTCAAAAGAGTGCTTGAATTCTCCAAAAATATCTAATATTTCAAGGTATGTTTACAAGGCTATAAAAGTGTATTTATAATCCCCAACATAACCTAACTAATTAGCAAGCTAAATATAGAATTAGGGGACCGTAATACAATTATTGAGGTCCTATTACATGTTTTAAAATAAGTAAAAACATAATAAAAGTCATGGGAATAAAAAAAATGCAAATTAGCTAAAAATATGAAAATTAGCAAAAATTCGGGCAGGCGGGCAGGTCTGGACATGAGCCGGTGCCAATTTAGGCACTAGGCCCAGTGCCAGTTCAAAACTATCTCTTGACAGTAACCTAGTAGCATTAGGCTGGCACTTGTTTCCTTCTGGGCAGCCCCCGGGCGCTACTCAATCCCTTCTTGTGCAATGTCTTTTTTCTTGATGTTTTGCATCCTAAATATTAGTCTCGACCACTAATGTTGCCTTTGTTGTTCCCTTGATCTTCCAAATAGTTTTGAAGCCTAGATTGTTTCCATTTGAAGCTTCCTTAGGTTGCATTCCTTCAATTACCCTTTTGCCTTTCGATCCTTGATCATTTGTTTGCTTGACCTTAGGCAAGGACTGTTGCCTTTTTTGTACTACTTTTGGCCTTCCTTTCATTATCCATTCGTTAATCAATCTCTTGGCCCTTGGATTGTTGGCTTGGTTGGTCTTAAATTCCTTTTGAAACCTATTAAAAATGGATCTCACCAAAGGTGCCATGAGTTATGGCTTGGACTTTTCTTTGCCTTCTTTTGAGTGGCCTTCGTACCTAGGGTGATTCCTATCATTTTCACCTTCTTTGAAATGATTCGACCTCGAATCAAAACCTATACAAGATTTCAAACAAGAGTAATGTTGTGTAGGTAAAATTTCCTACCTTGGTCCCTCATTAACTTCTTTAATTCTTCTTTTCACTACCCATATTTTTCCTCTCACTTTATCTCCACACACTTTTCTTTTCTCATTTCCTCGTTTGTCTCTCTTTTCTTTTTCTCTCAAACTTAAGGTGGTCACTATCCTCACATCCTCGTCTTCCTTCATTTCCTCAATTTTTATCTCTCTTTCTTTTCTCACCTCAACCTCTTGTTTCCCTTTCTTTTGTCCTTCCCTCTCCTCTCCCTTTTTCTCCTCATTTCTTTTCTCACTCATCTTCTTTTTCCTCTCTCTCCTTTCTTTTTCTTTTTCCCTTAAGATATTTTGATCTCTTGAAATCTTATTAGGGGATAAGGGAAGCAGAGTAATATTCTTTCCATTTTTCCTCAAAGAATAAATGTTCATTTTCCCTTCATGGACCACATCTCTGTCAAATAACCAAGGTCTTCCTAATAAAATATGCCCTACATACATGGGAAATACACCATGAACTGCTTCATCCTTATACTTCCCTATATCAATGGAAACCTTGGCTTGTTTGTTCACCTTTACCTCTCCACAATTGTTCAACCATTATAACTTATAGGGTCTAGGGTGTTTTAAGAATTCTATTCCTAACTCCTCCACCAATATAGTACTAATTATATTTTTACAACTCTCTCAATCAATGAGGACACTACATGGTATTTGTTTACTTCAACTCCTTGTGGTGTTTGCCTAGTATCTCAAAATGTTTCTTCCTAAACACCGTTAGTTTTGTGGTATGTTACACTTGAAAAATCATTACTAGAATTGAGCCCTCTAGTGTCACCTACAAGTGTTTGATAAATTGCCTTGAAGACAGCTTTCTTCTTATCCCTTGTAATTTAGTTGACTTAACTAGTAGAACTAAATCCTTTGAAATAGGAAATGTTAGTGTTTTGTTTTAGAGATAATCACTTATACTTTGTATATGACAAACTTGTTTTATAATACAAGGTATCATTTATTTTTCAATTTGTCTTCTTTACTTTCATATAAAATAACAGTTAGATAAAGTCCTTTGTACAACACTGTATTAAGAAAATCATGATAGAGATCATGATATGAGATTCCTACTACACTGTATAGTGATAGTACTTAAATAATCCCTAATTGTAGTATTAATGAGATAGGACATCATTAATGCACTATGACTAGCACGTGTTAGACTTTCTGATTTGATCAGGTGGTGGTTCTCACATCTTGAGTATTATGATACTCAAAGTTAACATGTTGATTCTTGTTAATAGAACAAGTACATTAGATGACCTAGCTATGAGATAACCACATGGATAGCTATTTTGTGCTAGTGATAGAATCTCGCTATAGCAAACGTGCAGGTATCCTTAGACTTGAGATCTCCAAAGTACTTTGTTTGTTGAGCATTGTACTTTGATTCCAATTTTTGGAGCCAGATCTGGGGCTGCTTATGGGATGGATATTGGGTACAATGTGAGGTAAATGAAAGTAGTTGAGAATGTCAATAAAGTATTCACCAAAATTAATAATAGGGGCGAATATCTCACAGCCACTTGTTGGAATTACTACTCGTGAAATCGTTGGCCAAGGTAATTGTGTATTGAAAACAGTTCCAATTGATACACATGTAAAGTAGTGGATTCCTAGTACAAGTACTAATATATTTGGGCTAGAATTAAAATATATTCTGGAGGGAGTTGGTGCTAATTCCGTACTCCAAACCGGATGAGATAATGTATGGTGAAATGAGTTTGTTGCACTATAGTTTGTTATTAAAGGATTTATGTCAAGCCACTAGAGTTCCTGGACTCTTGGGTGGTTATGATATGTTGCTAGATACCATTCATGATCTACTGAATATGGGTTTATTAATTGATGAATTGATAAACCAATGCTGATAAGAATTAATAAGTTAATTCTAAATTATTAAAGATTATTAATCTCAAAGACATTTAGATTAATTCATATTCACTACCAATAGATGGGGAAACTTAATAGGTTACACACAATAGATGATTAAGTACTCAATATGTTATTTGAAAACATTATGGGGTTAATTATGAGAAACAGGAGTAATTGTGGCCAAATTATAATTAGTTATAATTTTGGCCCAAATTGCAATAGTTAAAGACATATAGTTTTCAATTGCAATTAATGAATTCCAATTGATTTAGAATTCATGAAATCGTATACGGTTTTCACTCCGAAAAGAATGCCATCTTCATTCTTTTTCAAATACATAGAGGAAAGGTTTTTTTTTTTTTTTCCTGTGGTTATCAGAAAATAGACACACGACTTCTATCTTTCTTCTTATCTCAATGAGCCTTAGCCTCCAAGAGACTCTTCTAGCAGAGAGTCTTTTTTTTTTTTTCCATTGATTCCATTGTGTGGATATTGTTAGAGACAACTCTGTACTTGAGTTATGGTGGTTTGACTTGATCAATCCAGGAGAAGCCACAATTCGTTGTTACATGCGGGGTTGCTGGATCATGCCTTCAGACATAAAGGAAGGTTTTAAACGACAAAGGCATCCAGAAAAGGTATATTTTCTATTTTTTTTATCCGTATCATATTGTTGGAAAGTAAGCCCTTAATAACTATGTATTCCATGTAAACATATTGTAATAAAATATTTATTTATCCAATTTAGTTTGTTACTTATATTATTGCACATTTAAAGGTCCAAGCATGATAAGTAATGGTCTATGTGTTGGTGATGCGTATGGATTTGGATGTAAAAATCATATAAAAAGAAGCACATTCCGAATTAAGTTTAACTTAAAACATTAATTTCAAATTATACATATGAGTAAGTATACTCATCATTAACATAGCATAGGGTTCAAACGAGTGTCGATCCTCAAGGAACAAGTATGCATTAATCACTTTTCTTTCATTGTTTAACCGACTTAATAAAGTGAAAAAGAATAAAAAGAAAAAGGAAATAAAATAAAAGAATATATACATGTCAAGGATGGAGAATTATGTAACTTAAACCATTATTTTGACAAACATGATCTTAAAGGACCTAATCATTATCATAATTAATCATTCTCTTGACATCATGAAGAATTAAGATAGATTCACTTCTTTCGTCAATCTATGAAATCACTATCTTCTAGATAAATTAGCATTACTTGGTCTCGTCTTAACTAATTCACCCAATATATGCATTAAACACAATCCTTGATTAAATTTCCTTAGTTTTGGCAAACTTAAAACATGAAGCTAACCAATGAATCCTTGGTCTCGGCAGACATCAATTAACCCTTAATTACTCAATTCATATCAAGTATCCCCTTTGGTCTCAATGAGTTAATAGAAAAAAACAACCAATTAATCTCGTAATAAGTACAAGTAATTAAATACCAAGAATAATAATTAATTAATTAAAAGATTAAAGTTACTCTAAAAATCACGAATACCTAAAAAATGTCAAATTACAATAAAACAATTAATACATCATTGTTCAAGAAAAGAGAACAAAGTAAAAGAAAGCACTCATAGACAAGCCTCCTTCTAATTCTTTTGTAGACCCTCTTGCACAACTCTCCTTGATCTGGTAGAATTCCTCCTTGATTTGAGTGATTTGATGTTATGATCTACGAATTCTCCTTTTTCCCTTGTGTTTTCCCTCTATTTATAGGCTTTAGAAGTGCCTAAAATTGTTCATTTAAGGTTTTTGGCCGACTAGAAGTAGAAAAACACTAAAACTCTACAAATTACCAAAAATTGTACACGAAAATCGAGGCACCGCCTTAACATTAGGGTGCAGCCGGTGCCGCCTGTCCTGCCTAGGGCCGGCACTGGTTGTGATCTGTTTCTCCAGTCGTTTGCTGATTTCTTCTTGATTTTTGTGCCATCCTTTCCAGAGTGCAACCGGTGCCGTCTCTAGCTTCCTAGCCGGCTTCGGTTCAGTTCTGTTCCTCTCTATTTCACCGAATTTTTGTCGCCTCGAAATGCATACCAATAGCACATGATTGGCACCGGTTCCCCTATCCTGGCCGGTGCTGCCTCTGTTCTGTTTTGCGATGTTTTTGTCTTATTTTACCCCTAAAATCTAAAATAATGCACAAAATACCTTTCTAAGGGTAAGATCTTAAATATGAAGGAATATAACTGGTTATTGAATAAAATATATCACAAAATAGCCTCAAATAACTAAGAAATATATGACTAATTTAGGCTCTATCAGTTAGGTCATTCTTCACAGTAAGGTATAGACCATGGGTACTTGTCATACAAATAAATTTGAGTTCTTAGTCATTTGATAGAATTAGGCATTTCATCAAGGGAAGACTATTATGCAAAGATTTCCAATGAGGAATAGTTTACCTTAAATCAGTGAGTAGTTCACTCACATCATAGGCATAAGCGTATTTCGAATACATAGAATTGGACTTGTAGTAGTGGTCTCTCTTAAAGTACTATAATTATAGAGATAAGACTATTACTGCTATAATGTGGATGGTTACCTTCATACTTAAGTATGAGTTGGTGGTCTAGCGAAGCTAGGGTTTTATACTTTGATGTATATTGTGTGAGATTTCTTTTGTGAGATCTGTATTCTTGTATGTTAGATGCATTATTCTAGTTAGTTAAGATGGACTCATGTAACAGAGTTTTTCTATGCTTAACTTAGTGAGGTTGAATCACCCCCTAGTGATTTTCCAGGATAATTTAATGATCCAGAACCTTGCGAACGTGACTCTAGAATGTGTGTTTTTGGGTAGCTTCTAATGATAAATAAGTACATTCAAGTGAGTCATGGATTATCGGACTAGAGATCTAAAGATGGTAGATGTCTTTGAGATGGGTGTTAGTACATTTATCATGTCTCATTGATCGGTGCTACATAGAGAGGTTTTTCTGTCATTTCATTTGAAAGTCGGAGACATTGCTTTCAGCAATATTATTCTTGTGTAAATATTTCCATATAGTGATAAATGAAAATATTTAAAACGACAAAATGCGGCTATTTAATAGTAAGGGCATTTTGACCATTTTAGTAGCAATGAATTATGTGCCTCTTGGTCCCCAGAGTAGCTCAAGTTACCTTGGTGTTGTTTAGATATAATCTGGGCTTAATGGATAGTTATTTGGAAGACAAATAAAATTTATTCTTAGAGTCCAGTTAGAATTAATTAATTATTCTCGGGTTTTAATGAGACCCAAAAAATATAATTAATTAAATAAGAGAATTGGGCTGGAATAAATTAATTAATTGGACTGATATATGTTGACATGTATTAAGAGTCCAATTGGAATTAATTATTTAGTCTTGGGTAGTTTAAGGAGGCCTAGAAAAGATAATTAATTAATTCAGAGGATAGGGCCAGCCTTGGATTGATTTTGATAACAACACCAATCTCATTAGGGCTTTATGATTTTGGGCCATTAGGGCTTAAGGAAGCCTTAGACTGGCCGAAAATAAGGACAAGATAAGAGGGGAAAAAAACACACGTGGTTTTAAGTTTTTTCCTCTCTAGAGTGTGCCATATTTGCTCTCCCTCTCCCTCTCTAGTTTTCACTCCTTCTTTCCCTTCACTCTTTGAGGGTGTTTTGATTATCCAAGAAGGAGTTCTTACCAAGGTAATGCCAAGAGCAAGGTACAGTCATACTCCAAAAGATAAAGAGAAAAACGTTTTATGTGTAGGAGTAGAAGATTGGCGGGAATTCCAGTTGAACTGCTGGTGCCTCTTTCTCCCCTTCCAACACAAGACGTCCGAGTGCAACCCGTCCCCATGTTGGTTAATCCACAACCAGCAAAAAAATGTAAGTACTCTCTCCTAGATATGGTTCGAAAAAATTGAAAATTTTCCTTTGTATTTTCCTTTGATGTTTTTCCACGATCCTTCAAGTGGAATTAGAGCCATAGTTTTCATCTAGGAGAATGTACTAGGGTTAAAACTGAAAAATGTGGTTCCTTTACTATTTAAAAAATGATTATTTTGTGATTTCATGTAATTCCTCATACACTAGTTTCTAGAGGTCATGTACGCCTCGCGGTTGAGGCATAGAATCATGTATTCTAATTGTTTTCCCTTTGTTTTTCTAGTTTTATGTAGATTTGATGTACGCCTCGTGGTTAGAGGCATAGGTGCTTGTAAAGGTATGTTTTTTATGCTTGGTTTTACATTTCTTTGTATTCTTTTAAGCTATAAATTTTGGGGATTGGAAGAAAGTGATTGTTGGAATTTTTGAGGGGCAAAAAATGGCTAAAAAGCTGGATTTTTCCCAGCAATCGGTGAACTCCAGAGCTGACTCGACACTAGGTGGGCCGAACCCGATGCCAGGTCGACTCTGCTCAGCTAGAATTTTCAATTTTGAGGAAAGACATATTGGACCTGGTGCCAAGTTGGCCGAATTGGCCGGATACCAGGTCCACTTTGCCCAATGGCGGTTGTGTGCAACTTTAGATGAGAAGGAAGGTGACAAATTGTCTAAGAAATAAGAGAGCACTGCTGAAGTTTTAATGTAATCATATTTTGAAACCATTGTATAAGGTTGATTTTCTGTAATAGTTTTTTTTTTTTTTTTTATCTATGGGTGAATAATTTGCATGAAAAATGAAAAGTAAAGGATGGAACCACCTTAGGATTAAAAAATATCATTAATTTTTTAATTCATGATGTTTAATCCATTATTTGGTTACTTAGGAATTAATGAATAGTTTGAGTATGAAAAAAGAGGTTTATTTTTGGTATAATGCTTATTTCGTTTTTTAAATCAAATGCATGAGTTCATGTGAGACCATAGTCTCACTAGGAAGGACAGGGGTTTTTTTTTTTTTTTCTTTTTTGGTAAAACGTTTTAATCTAAGAAATTATAAAAATAAAGTAGTTCATAGTTTATTCTCTCAAAGGATATAATCCTTGACATAGAGAATATTGTTGAACTTAAGGTTATTTATTAAAGTTTTACTTAGTTGTTAACTTAGAATAGTAAAATAAATTCATATTTTATTCTCTCAAAGTATTTAATCCTTGACATAGAGAATAATGTAGAATTTTGGATTTTTTCTAAAGTTAATGAAACCATAAGATTATAGAAAACATTTTTAGGCATAAAACTCTATTTTCAATAGAAGATTAAGTGGAAAAGAGGTTCCAATGACTCATAGCTTCCATCACAACTCTCATTATAAATAGTGGATTTTCTTGTGTCATTCTAAGCATGACCCCTATAGGATGGATTTTCACAAGTATCTAGAACTAATAAAATAGTTAACTTTAAAGCCTAGGGTATTTGCTAGGATTTTCTTGTGTCATTCTGAGCATGATCCCCTATACGTTGGTGGTTTTAGCTTTAGATTACTCGTAGGTAGTGTGAATTAGTGGTTATCCTATTGGTGGAACTTTTTCTAGACCATTACATTTGATTCGTGATGGCTATACACTTAACTAAGGATGCTATTAATCTTCCTACGAAGCTCTATTAGTGTTTCTAAGAGTCAAATTATTTATATTATTGATAATGGTTTTAAGAGTTATCTATTATCAAAGAAATAATATAAAGATTTTTATTTCTTGCAAACTAAATGAATGTTTTTCGCAATAATTTCAAAAATGGCTGGTTTCAGTCCATTGTCAATTATTCTTAAAGAGAATAAGTTGACAGGCCCAAATTATATGGACTGAAAAAGAAACCTGAACATAGTACTCACTGCCGAGGAGTACAAATATGTTCTTATGGATCACTGTCCTAAGATTGGGGAATAATCCACTCATCAAGAGCGAGAGGCTGAGAAGGCATAGAAGAAAGCCATGCTACATGTTGGCTTTTATGTCTACTTTGCTCCAATCGAAGCATGAGCACATGGCCACTGCATATGATATTGATTTGTCATTGCGTATCATGTTTTGCTGACAAGAGCCAGACCGCAAGGCAGGAAGCTCTTAGGGCAATCATGAACACTAGGATGGCTGAGCGAGCTTCGGTTCTAGAGCATTTGTTTAAGATGATTGCTAACTTCAAGGAGGCTGAGGTCTTAGGTAAACGATAGATACTGAGAGCCAAATTAACATGGTTCTTGAAACTCTGCCTGACTCATATTCTTAGCTCAAGAACTACAACACGAACAAGTTGAATATGAATCTCACGAAGCTTATGAAAGAGCTCTAGGCAGCAAAGAAGATTATGAAGCATATGTCAAAGGTTTTGGTCTCTCGTTCTACTTCTTCTTTTGCAATTTAGGTAAAGTCTAAGAAATTCAAGAAGAAAAGGGTCTAGAATGATGCAAGGGCCTAGCCTATAGCATCTAGTCAGACCAAGCACAGAGGGAAGCCCAAAGACAAATGTTTCAGGTATGGAAAGAAGTGGCATTGGAAAAAAGATTGTCCAAACTTCTTAGCCAAGTCTACTTCGGCTATTGCTTTATGTCTAGTGATGTGTTTGAATTTGGGTATAAAAATCATATAAAAATAACCACATTTCCAATTAAGTTTAAATTAAAATGTTAACCCCGAATTATACATATGAGCAAGCGTACTCATATTAACATTGCATAGGGTTCAAACGACTGTCGATCTTCCAGAAACAAGTATGTATTAATCACTTTTCTTTCATTGTTTAACCGACTCAATAAAGTGAAAAAGAAATAAAAAGGAAAAGAAAAGAAAAGAAAAAAAAAGAAAATAATATATACATGTCAAGGATAGAAAATTATGTAACTTAAACTATTGTTTTGACAAACATGATCTTAAAGTACCTAATCATTATCATAACTAATCATTCTCTTGGCATCATGAAGGATTAAGATAGATTCACTTCATTTTCAATCCATGAAATCACTATCTTCTAGATAAATTAGCATTACTTGGTCTCATCTCAACTAATTCACCCAAAAGATGCATTGAACACAATCCTTGATTAAATTTCCTTGGTCTCGGCAAGCTTAAAACATGAAGCTAACTAATGAATCATTGGTCTCGGCAGACCTCAATTAACCTTTAATTACCCAGTTCTTAGCAATTAACCCCCCTTGGTCTCAGCAAGTTAATAGACAACAAATATGAAATTAATAAATTGAAACCACCATCGACCCCTTTGGTCTCAGTGAGTTAATGGAAAGAAACAACCAATTAATCTCGTAATAAGCACAAGTAATTAAATAACAAGAATAATAATCAATTAATCAAAATATTAATGTAACTCTAAAAATCATGAATACCTAAAACATGTCAAATTACAATAAAACAATTAATACATCATTGTTCAAGAAAAAGAAAACAATATAAAAGAAAGCAGTCATATATAAGCCTCATTCTTCTTCCTTTGTAGACCTTCTTGCATAACCCTCATTGAATTGAAGAATTCCTCCTTTGATTTGAGTGATTTTCTGTTATGATCCACGAATTCTCTCATTTTTCTTGTGTTTTTCCTTTATTTATAGGCTGTAGCAATGCCTAAAATCGTTCCTTTAGGGTTCTTGACCAACTAGAAGTAGGAAAATACTAAAACTCTACAAATTACCAAAAATAACACATGAAAATCAAGGCACCGCCTCAACATCAGGGCACAGCCGACACCGCCAACAGCCTCACAGCCGGCGCTGGTTGTGATCTATTTCTTTGTCCGTTCATCGATTTTTCTTGATTTTTGTGCCAATCTTTCCAGAGTGTAGCCGGCACCGGTCCCAGCTCCCTAGCCGGCGCCGGTTCAGTTCAATTTTGCTTTGTTTCATTGAATTTTTGTTTTCTCGAAGTGCATTCCAATAGCATGTGGCTGGCACCAGTTCCTCTGTCATGGCTGGCGCCGCCTCTATTCTGTTTTGCGACGTTTTTATCTTATTTTACCCATAAAATCTGAAATAAAGCACAAAATACCTTTTTAAGGGTGAAATCTCAAATATGAAGGAAAATGACCAGTTATTGAACAAAATGTTTCACAAAATAGCCTCAAATAACTAGAAAAAATATGACTAATTTAGGCCCTATCATCTAGTGTCTATTTTAGTGGTTGGGTCAATAACTTCATGGATAGTTGATTCTGGAGCCACTGACCATGTCTCTAACTCTTTGTAGTGGTTCAGAAGGACAAGAAGACTCAATAAGGGTGAGCATGGACTTCAAGTAGGTAATGGAGCAAGAATATTGGCTGAAGTAGTGGGAGATCATGAGCTTTCTTTTTATTTCAATAGGAAGTTAGTTTTAAAAGATATTTTATATGTTTCTTATTTTAAACCAAATTTTATTTTAGTTTCCAAACTGATGAATCAATGATATTCTGTTTCTTTTCATTCTAGTGTTTCCATCAGTAGAGATAGTAATTTAATTTGTTCAAAAAACATGCATGAGAATCTTTTTGATATACATCATATTCAAAATCAAGTAAACAATATTCTAACGGAACCTGATAATAAAAAGAGAAAGGCCATATCAAATGACTCGTATTTGTGGTATCTTAGATTAGAACATATAAATCCCAATCGGATTCAAATACTAGTCCGTGACGGGCCTTTAGGTTCATTGAGACTAGAAGAATGGTCTCACTGTGAATCTTATCTTAAAAGAAAAATGACCAAAATGTCATTTACCAAAAAGGCGGACAGAGCTATGGAAATACTAGCACTAGTTCATATGAATGTTTATGGTCATATAACTATATCAGCTAGAGGAGGCTACGAGTACTTCATCACTTTCATAGATGATCACACTCGTTTGGGTTATATTTATTAGATGAGGTGTCAGTCTGACTTTTTTGATAAATTCAAGGAGTTTAAGACTGAAGTGGAGCATCGAACAGGTAAATTAATTAAAGCATTGAGATCGGATCGTGATGGAGAGTACCTCCTCGGTGAGTTTAAGGATTATTGGGTACATCTCAACATAGTATCTTAGTTAACAAAACTTGGGACTCCCCAGCGAAATGGAGTAACTGAGAGAAAAAATCGAACTTTGATGGAAATAGTCAGAATCATGATGAGTCATGTATCTATTCCTATTTCTTTTTGGGGGTATGCCTTAGAAATAGCAGCATATATTTTGAACTTGGTACCTTCCAATTCAGTACCTAGGACACCCTATGAGATGTGGATTGAACGAAAGGCTAGTTTGAATCATCTCAATATATGGGATTGTCCAACTTATGTGCTGACAAAAGGAAGTAAGCTAGAACCAAGATCAGAGTTATGCTACTTCGTTGGTATCCAAAAGGAACGAGAGGTGGATAATTCTATCATCCTCAAGAGAATAAAGTACTTGTTAGTACTAATGCTAGATACTTATAGGGTGAACAAGTTACTTCCACCGAGTTCAAGTAGAATAGAGTTAGAAGAGAAATTCATCACTGATTTAACTTTAAGTACTTCTAACACCTGAATCGATGAACCAAGAGAAACATAATTGGATGTTCCTATACAAATTAAGCCTCATCATAGTAGAAGGATTATAAGAGTTCTAGAAAGATGGACCGGAGAGATCTATCATCTAGTCTCTAATAATTAGGAACAATATCTCACTAGATACGAGGAGGCCATTATTGATTCTGATGCAGACAAATGGCAGCTAGCTATGAAAGCCGAGATTGAGTCCATGTACCTCAATTAGGTCTAGGATCTTGTCACTGTGCCTAATGGGATAAAACTAATTGGGTGTAACTGGGTATACAAGAGGAAGAGAGATGCAGATGGAAAGGTTGAAACCTATAAAATAAGGTTAGTTGCTAAAAGTTATACTCTGAAAGAAGGGATCGATTATGAGGAAACCTTTTCACTAATAGCCATGCTTAAGTCTATCCGAATTCTCTTAGCCATCGTATGTTATTATGACTGTGAGATATGACAGATGGATGTCAAGATAGCCTTTTTCAATGGCTATCTTAGCAAAGACATCTACATGTCCTAGCCAAAAGGTTTTGTTGCTAGAGGTCAAGAACAAATGGTCTGTAAGCTTAAGAAGTCCATCTATGGATTTAAGCAAGCATCACGAGCATGGAACATACATTTTAATGAAACCGTGAAAGGTTATAATTTTATTCAAAATGTGGATGAACCATGCGTGTATAGGAAATCAGATAGTGGCAATGTGATTTTCTTAGTACTTTATATAGATGACATTCTACTCATTAAAAATGATATAAGGACATTGTCATCCATTAAGGTTTGGCTATCTAGTCAATTTAGCGTGAAAGACATGGGAAAAGTTAACTATATTCTAGGCATTAAGCCTTTTAGAGATAGGAAGTAAAGAGTGTTAGGCTTATCCTAGTCTGTTTATATTGACAGATATTAGTCAAGTACAACATAGATCAATGTAGAGGGACTATCATACCCTTTAGACATGGATTGTCCTTACCTTTCAAGCAGTGTCCTCAAACATAGGAAGACAAGCAGAAAATGAATAGGATTCCTTATGCTTCGGTTGTAGGAAGTCTCATGTATGCTATTTTTTGTACTAAGCCAGATATCTGCTTTGTAGTAGGTATAGTTTGTAGATACCAATCAAACCTAGGGAAGCCCATTGGCAATCCGTAAAGCATATATTTAAATATCTCAAGGAAATGAGAGATTATATACTTGTATATCATGCTGATGATTTATTTCCTACCAGTTACATAAATTCAGACTTCTATGTAGATAAAGACGAAATAAAATCCACTAGTGGATATGTTTTTACTTTGTCTAGAGGAGCTATTTCACAGAGAAGTATCAAGCAATCTTTCACTGTTGATTTTACCATGGAAGTTAAGTACATTGCATCTTCAGAAGCATCTAAAAAAGTTGTGTGGTTCTGGAAGATCCTTATAAAACTTGGAATAATACCACACATGGATAGGCCTATCACTATTTCTTGTGACAACTCTGGAGTGGTGTTATAATCCAAGGAACCATGAAACTATATGAAGGGCAAGCATTTAGAGAGGAAGTATCATCTCATTCGGGAGTTCAACCAGAAAAAGGAGATTGTGGTTGATAAGATTTTCTCTGTCAACAATCTAGCGGATCTCTTGACCAAGTCTAAAGGCATAGAAAGGGAAAACACAGAGCACGTAGTGGAAGAGAAAACTAAAAAACTGGACAAACTGAAGAACAGGGGATTTCCCGAATAGAGCAGGCGCCGGCACCGGCAACCGTAGTTGGTGCCGATTGCGCTCTGTCCAGATTCCGAGGGGAAAAATATCTAACTTTTTCTTCTTGTTCTCAAAGTTGGTCATACTGGAATGTGTGGAACTGGGGTAGGTGTGCCGGTGGAAACCTCTGGTGCGATTCTTGCAAGCCTCCTACTCCATCTTTGCATGTATGTCAACGCCAACCTCTCGATCTTCTATTATATGGCCTACCTAATTCTGTTTAGTGAACAACTCATCATAGACTAAGGAACTTTTCCTGGAGAGAGAGTGAGAGAGGCATCTCTTTTTTCACAGAGAAGAAGCAGTGAAAAATAACGTTGTTTTCTATTCTCCTGTTTAACCTAAACAAAACCCTAGGTTAAACTGGACTGGCCTATTGGACTCTTAGTTTAGCCTTTTGGACTAAATTAATTATTCTAATTAGCACCAAATAAATGGTCTAATTAATAATTAATTTTTCAGCCCAAATAAACTAGTCAAATTAATAAGCCTACATTAGTTTAGTCTCAGGTTAATCTTTAATTATTCAAATTAGGACAAAACCCTAAATAATTAATTAACCCACCAAACTAATTTTAATTAATTCTCTCTCTCCATGGACCTTTATTTTATTCTAGCCCAACAATTAAATTAGGCTACTTAAATAAAATAAATTCCATTTCATTTAATTTAAGACCAACTTCTTAACCTATATATAATTAGGACTCACGGTCTATATTGGGGACCAAAAGATACACCGCCTTAGCTACTAAAATGACCAAAATACCCTTGCTATATAAATAGATGTATTTTGCATTTTAAATATTTTCTAATATCACCATAAGGAAATATTGACCACAAGGACAATGCTGAGTTAGCAAAATCTCCGACCTACAGGTGTAATAACTAAAATACTTTTAGAGAGGAAGAAGTGTACTAACACCTCTCTAAATGACATCTACCATCCATAGGCTTCTAGTCCAATGATCTATGACTTCCTGGATTATTTTCACATTCCAAGGGAGCTACCCTAAAGCAAGCATCCAAGTCATGTTTCCCAGGCCCCTGGATATTTTGATCATTTAGACAACCACAAGGGGCGATATACTAAAAAAACTATCTTGTACAAGTCCGTCTTAACTAACTATTCACACATACCCAACATGCAAGTATATTGGCCCTACGATAGAACCTCAATTATAGCATATCAAAGTATATACTGCCAACTTCGTCAGATCACCAACTCATACTTAAGTCGTAGAGTACTAGTCCATGCTGTAGCAGTAGTAGTCTAGGCTTCTACCAAACAGTACTTTTAAGAAACCACTACTACAGATCCTGTTCTACGTATTTGAAATACACTTATGTCATGAAGTGAGTGGACTACTCACTGGCTAAAGGTAAGTCGTTCCTTATTTGGAATTCATAACATAATAATCTAAACAGGACGAAATTCCCATTTTCATCAATCGGTTAAGAACGAATGTTTATGTGTTAAGTAACCCGTGATCCATACCTTACTGTGAAAGACCTCCATTCACATAGACCACTTACTTAAACATAATGGGCCTTTTCCAAATGTAATTTTGTACAAATAAGATGTAAATTCACAAATAATTTCTGCAAATAAATTTTTTTATTAAAATATTTGATATTTACATCAGAAATCTAGTCTAAGAGGGCATATTTTCCAACAATCTCCCACTTGCACTCTAAGACTAAGTAAGTCTATAGGTGCCCATCCCTATGGCGTCTAAGTGTCTCTTAAAGACTTTCTCATCTAATGGCTTGGTGAATGGATCATCTAGATTGTTCTTAGAGGTAATCTGTTTCACCACGACTTCCTGTCTCTGGATGAAATCCCAGATCAGGTCGTACTTTCTCTTGATGTGCTTCCCCTTCTTGTGGTTCTTAGGTTCTTTAGATTGTAATACTGCTCCAGTGTTGTCGCAATACACCACAATCGGCCTGTCCATGTTTGTCACAACTCCAAGTTCTGAAAGGAACTTCCAGAGCCAGATTACTTCCTTGGATGCCTCCGAAGTTGTCACATACTCAGCTTTCATAGTCGAATCAGCAATGTAAGATTGCTTGATACTCCTTCATGAAATAGCTCCTCCAGACAAGGTGACGATATATCCACTAGTGGATTTTCTCTCATCCTTATCTGCTTGGAAGTCTGAGTCTGTGTATCCTGTAGGAGCCAAGTCATCAGCCCTGGAAACTAGCATATAATCTCTCATTCCCTTGAGGTACTTGAGAATATGCTTTACAGCTTGCCAATGAACCTTCCCAGGATTTGACTAATATCTGCTAACCAAGCCTAGGCAAAGCAGATATCTGGCCTAGTTCATAGCAGGGCATACATGAGACTTCCCACAGCCGAAGCGTATGGAATCCTACTCATTTTGTCCTTTTTTTCTTGAGACTTAGGACAGTCGCTTGAAGAAAATTACAACTCATGTCTGCAAGGAATTAGTGCTCGCTTGCATGAGTTCATACTGTACCTGGCCAGTATCTTGTCAATGTATATTGCTTGGGATAATCCTAACATTTTCTGTTTCCTATTTCTAAGAAGTCTAATCCCGAGAATGTAGGTGGTTTCTCCTAAGTCATTCATACTAAATTGACTAGACATCTAAACCTTTGTAGATAACAATGACCCTACATCATTTTCAATGAGTAGAATGTTATCCACATACAAAACAAAAAAAATCACATTAATGCCTTCAAGTTTTCTGTACACGCATGGTTCATCCTCATTTTGAGTGAAACCGTAAGACTTTAAAGTCTCATCAAAATGAATGTTGTATGCTCTCGATGCCTGTTTAAGTCCATAAATGGACTTCTTAAGCTTGCAAATCATATGTTCTTGGCCTTCAGTAATAAAGCCTTCCGGTTGGGATATATAGATGTCTTCGCTAACATGGCCATTTAAAAATACCGTCTTGACATCCATTTGCCATATCTCGTAGTCATAATGACATGCAATGGCAAGGAGGATATGGATGGACTTAAGCATGGCTACTAGGAAAAGGGTTTCCTCATAATCAATACCATCTTTCTGAGTATACCCCTTCTCCACAAGCCTAGCTTTGAAGGTTTTCACCTTCCTATCTACTCACCTCTTTCTCTTGTATACCCACTTACGCCCAATAGGTTTTATTCCTTTAGGTAAAGCTATAAGATCCTAAACCTGATTGAAGTACATAAATCCAATCTCGGTTTTCATTGCTTCATGCCAGAGATTCACATCGTCAATAGCAATAGTCTCCTCGTATCTAGTGGGGTCTTATTTTTTATGGTCAGAGACTAGCTCGAAAGATTATCCAGTTCATCTTTCTGGAACCCTAGACACTCTCCCATTACGACGAGGCTCCATTTGTACAGGATCTTTGATAGGGCCTAAATTAGTCATATTTTTTCTAGTTATTTGAGGCTATGTTGTGATACATTTTGTACAATAACTAATCATATTCCTTCCTATTTGATATTTCTCTTATAAAAATACTTTTTAATAATTTTATGTGAAAATAGGTGAAATTTAGAACTAATTGTATAATTTTCCAGCACAAGAACAGCACCAGCCCAGGAAGGGGAGCCGGTGTCGGTCTTCCTCTGGAAAGAACAGAGAAAAGTGCAGAGGATTGAATGAAACAGAGGAATAAATTGCAATTGAAATTGGAATAAAGGTAAAGAAAATTTTCGACAACTTCATGGCTCAATTGAGCTGACAGCAAGACAAGGCAACAGCAACAACGGAATTTCGGTAGGGCCAAGGTGGAGACAAAGTCAACAATTTCGGTAGCAAAATTGGGTAGTTCATGGCTCATGCAAGTCGACAACAAAGAAAGAAATAAAAAGAAGCAACTTCGTGCAAGAAGACGAAAAGGAAATCAGTTCGGTAGCTTAGTCAGCAGCCTCGGTCAATGCAAAATAATGGAAAGGAACAATAATTCAGTCCTGTGCGAGAAGAAACAAGGAGAGGCGGCTCGGAATGTGGCCTACTCGAGCTGACGCAACACAGGAGAAGAAAAGAAAACATCAGTTCGGTGGATTGGCTGTGGCTCAATTAAGCCAATGCAAATTCAAAGAAAGGAATCCTCTGTGGAAGCCGATTTCAACAATTCCAAATTCAGCAAGAATTGTGCTTCAACATAAGTAGACAAAAGTCGAAATTAAATTGCCAATTTCGAAAGTCAAAATGCGGCGGACTCCTTTAATTTTTAGGTTTTTATTTAACCTTTATTATCCTTTTTGGTTTTGGAAATTTTTAGGTAATTACTTTTTCTTTATTTACGATTCTTTTAGGAACTTTGTAAGCCTATAAATAAAAGCTAATTTACCTTAGAAAAGGGAGGGTACACAATATAGAAACTTAGATATATTTTAGAGTGCATCACCAATATCATCTCGAGAGGAAGTCATTTAAATCAAGGAAGGTTGTGCAAGAAGGTCTTCAAAGGAAGAAGATAGAGGCTTGTCTATGAGTGCTTTCTTTTATTTTGTTTTCTTTTCTTGAACAATGTTGTATTAATTGTTTTATTGTAATTTACATTGTTTTAGGTATTCATGATTTTTAGAGTTATTTGATCTTTTGATTAATTGATTGTTATTCTTAGTATTTAATTACTTATGCGTATTACGAGATTGGTTGGTTATTGCTTCCTGTTAACTTGCTTGGAAAATGGGTTGATGGTGGTCTCAATGTATTGATTTCATATTTGTTGTCTCTTAACTTGCTTGGAAAAGGGGTTAATTGCTAAGAACTAGTAATTAAAGGTTAATTGATGTCTGTCAGGAATGGATTCATTGGTTAATTTCATGTTTTAAGTTTGGCAGGAATGGAAATTTAATCAAAGGATTGTGTGTAATGCATCTTTTAGTGAATTAGTTGAGACAGGAATGTGATGCTAATTGATCTAGAAGGTAGTGATTTCATGGATTGGAAAAGAAGTGAAACTATATTAATCCTTCATGATGTCAAGAGAATAATTAGTTATGATAATGGTTAAGTGCTTTAAGGTCATGTGTGTCAAAATAATGGTTTGAGTTACATAATTCTCCATTCTTGACATGTATGTATTTTTATTTTATTTTATTTTCCTTTTTATTTATTTTTCACTTTATTGAGTCGGTTAAACAATGAATGAAAATTGATTAATACATACTTGTTCCTTGAGGATCGACAATCGTTTAAACCCTATGCTCTGTTAATGATGAGTACGCTTGCTCATATGTGTAATTTGGGGTTAATGTTTTAATTTAAACTTGATTGGGAATGTGCTTATTTTTATATGATTTTTAAACCCAAATAAATACGCATGAAGTTTTTGGCATCGTTGCTAGGGAACAATATCATGAAAGCTTGGATTTTGTTGATTTAACCATGTATATATATAAATATGTAAATATGTATTTATGTTCCTTGTATGAGTAAGTGGCCTATTTTGTTGTTTGTATAGTTGTATTTTAATTTCACTATATGTTATAAATATATAAATAGGTAGATACATGTTCATAAAAACTAACTTGTCTTTGTATGTTTGTATATATTGTTTATTTAATTTTACTATTGTGGAATATGTGTAATCTTTGTATTTTAATTTTTTGATTTTTACGCCTATAATTTTGAGTCAATACTAACTCCTCTTATTTTCAGGTTTGGATTTTTGCTAACACGATATTTTAGATGGACTATTTTATTTTATTATTTGTTTCTCTATTTACAATTTTTTTTTATTTTAGTTTAATTTAGGAATTCTTATTTTACATGTATTGTGGGCATGCATTAAATTAGGAAAGTTTTTAGCATAAATAAATAAATAAATAATAAACACCTAGACAGAACACAACTGGCGCTGGTCCAAGACTATTCCCTTTCCGATTTTCAAAAAAAAAAAAAAATCTTTTTCTTTTTATCCTTTTTTGTTTGTTCCCCTACCCTTTTTTCTTTTCTTTCCAAATTTTTCTTATTTTGTCTTTTTCTTCTTGTTTTCTTTTTCTTGGATTTTCTTGTTTGTTTCTTATTTGTCTTATTATTATTATTATTATTATTATTATTATTATTATTATTATTATTATTATTATTATTATTATTATTTTCCCCCCTATTCCCCTAGAAAGATACTTTTATTTCTTCCCTTCATCTTCGTTTTCCCTTCTTCTTCTTCACATTACTTATCTTCTTCTTCTAATTATCCCCTGTGGATTAAAAATTTTTAAAACTTATATGTTGGGGGATCATAGCAAAATATGCTCGATTTTATCCTCTTCAATTTTTTGGCATTATGCATATGTGTTTTTGAGGAAAAATTTACTAGACATGGACATATCTTTGATGAGTTTATTTGGTGAGAAAAAATGCATAGAATGGATTGTCAGTCTTGTAATTGCTTCGAAAAGTGAGCTATATATTTTTTCTGAATTTTTGCCAATCTAGACATCTTGGAATATAGAACCTCATTGTGGTACTTTGCTGTAATGATTGAAGATTGGTTGACATTGTACTTTTGCTATCTACGTTGGATATTCTTCTTGTTTTTCTTAAGCATCAAAAGTCTAGAAAAATTCCTCACTAGAAAGAGAACCAATTGCAAAGTGGATTTGGTTGAGACAAAAGAGGATCTTGTGAACCCTTTGGAGGTTGTGGTGGTCTATTTGGTGGTTTTTTTTTTTTTTTGGACAATTTGGAGGCCCGTTTGGAGGCTCTACTTCGAGGGGGACTTAAAGGCTTTGACTTTCTATTTTTCTTCTCCCTTGATTTTTATTTGTTTCAATTGCTCTTTATGCTTTTACTTGTGTGTTCATCTTTCTATTTGTAGGTTGAAGTTCACTGCAATAATTCTTCCAACTTCTTGAAAAATGAACTTCTCATATCTTGGAGCTAATCAACACTTGGGGAGTATTGCTTAAACTTTCTACCCCTTTTCAATTTTGGTCCCATTGGAAATGCTTTATTGTGTATATTTTTTGCCATTGAGGACAATGTCTAGTTTAAGTGTGGGGGAGTGGTTTGGTAATATTCTTGGTCCAAGTTTTATCAATTATCTTGATGATTTCTTGCTGTGGAGTTACTTTGGAATTTGAAAAAATCATCTTGGAGAAAATTTAATTTCTTTGAAAATTTGAAGATTTAGAGCTAAATTGAGTTTATTTGTTTATAATGAAGATATGATTTCCTTTTTAACTTTGGATATGGATTTGTCATTCAGTATGGTAGGATTTTATTATAAAAGTAAACTTGTGTATTAAGTTGAATTTTGCTAAGTCTTGAGAATTTAAGTTAACCTTGGTTATATTTGGTATTTGAGTTTTACTTTATTCTTTGAGTTTGAATATGGATGATATGATGAAATATAGGAAGAGTTGTTGATTAATTCTCATATTATGGATTTAGAATTTGCTTAACTTTTAGTTTTGAATAAGGAATGTGGAAGAAAAAATTTTAGTTGGAAAAATATATGAGAAAAAAATTGAGTTGAAGAAAAATGTTCTTATTATTTTTATTCTCGAAGACCTTTTGCTGAAAAGGGAGTTAATATGTGGGGAAGTAGCAAATGTATTCAATGAACTCTCTTGGGGCTATCCCAAAGGCAAACAAGCAACAAAAAACAAAAGATAAAAAAATGTTGAAAATTTGTTAGAGAAAAAAATGATGAGTGATGACTATAAAGGGGGCTAATACGGTGTGTGAAGAGAAATCCATGCACTTGAGGCTATTAATCCCCAAAGTCATAGAAAAAAAAGAAGAGTGGAGTGTTTTCCTTATTTCACAAATTCGATTTTTGTAAATTTGAATTTATAATATTTGAATTACATAAATGACTTGACTTGTATGATTTATGTTATCCATGTTTTTGCTTGAGAAGTGGAATAATTTTCATGTACTAGATATAAGCTTGTTTAACTTAAATTCGATAGCCTTGGGATTATTTAGTTTAATATATGAGTTTACAAAAGTTTTTAAAGGGTAAATGAATGACAATTTTGTGTCTAAGGTTGGAAAGAAATTATGGCTTTGTTATGGATGAATATGAAATGAAATAAATTATTTGAAGTGATATGTTTAAGTATTTATGAGGACAAGTAAAGATTCGAGTGTGGGGGAATATGATAGGGCCTAAATTAGTTATATTTTTCCGAGTTATTTGAGGCCATTTTGTGATATATTTTGTACAATTACTAATCATATTCCTACCTGTTTGATATTTCTCTTATAAAAATGCTTTTCTATAATTTTATAAGAAAATAGGTGAAATTTAGAACTAATTGTATAATTTTCCAGCACAAGACCAGCACCAGCCCAGGAAGGGGAGCCGGTGCCGGTCTTCCACTGGAAAGAACAGAGAAAAGTGCAGAGGATTGAATGAAACAGGGGAATAAATTGCAATTGAAATTAGAATAAAGGTAAAGAAAATTTTCGGCAACTTCATGGCTCAATTGAGCTGATAGCAAGACAAGGCAACAGCAACAACGGAATTTCGGTAGGGCCAAGGTGGAGACAAAGTCAACAATTTCGGTAGCAAAATTGGGTAGTTCATGGATCATGCAAGTCGACAACAAAGAAAGAAATAAAAAGAAGCAACTTCGTGCAAGAAGACGAAAAGGAAATCAGTTCGGTAGCTTAGTCAGCAGCCTCGGTCAGTGCAAAATAATGGAAAGGAACAGTAATTCAGTCCTGTGCGAGAAGAAACAAGGAGAGGCGGCTCGAAATGTGGCCTACTCGAGCTGACGCAACACAGGAGAAGAAAAGAAAACATCAGTTCGGCGGCTTGGCTGTGGCTCAATTAAGCCAATGCAAATTGAAAGAATGAATTATGCATTAGCAATTCCAAATTCAGCAAGAATTATGCTTCAGCACAAGCAGACAAAAGTCCAAATTAAATTGCCAATTTCGAAAGTCAAAAGGCGGTGGACTCCTTTAATTTTTAGGTTTTTATTTAACCTTTATTAATCCTTTTTGCTTTTGAAAATTTTTAGGTAATTACTTCTTCTTTATTTAGGATACTTTTAGGAACTTTGTAAGCCTATAAATAAAGGCCAATTTACCTTAGAAAATGGAGGGTGCACAATGTAGAGAATTAGATATATTTTAGAGTGCATCACCAATATCTTCTCGAGAGGAAATCATTTAAATCAAGGAAGGTTGTGCAAGAAGGTCTTCAAATGAAGAAGAAGAAAGCTTGTCAATGAGTGCTTTCTTTTACTTTGTTTTCTTTTCTTGAACAATGATGTATTAATTATTTTATTGTAATTTGACATTGTTTTAGGTGTTCATGATTTTTAGAGTTATTTGATTTTTTGATTAATTGATTGTTATTCTTGGTATTTAATTACTTATGCGTATTACGAGATTGGTTGGTTGTTGCTTTCCATTAACTTGCTTGGAAAAGGGGTTGATGGTGGTCTCAATTTTTTGATTTCATATTTGTTGTCTCTTAACTTGCTTGGAAAAGGGGTTAATTGCTAAGAACTAGTAATTAAAGGTTAATTGATGCCTGTCAGGAATGGATTCATTGGTTAATTTCATGTTTTAAGTTTGCCGGGAATAGAAATTTAATCAAAGGATTGTGTGTAATGCATCTTTTAGTGAATTAGTTGAGACAGGAATGTGATACTAATTGATCTAGAAGGTAGTGATTTCATGGATTGGAAAAGAAGTGAAACTATATTAATCCTTCATGATGTCAAAAGAATAATTAGTTATGATAATGGTTAAGTGCTTTAAGGTCATGTGTGTCAAAATAATGGTTTGAGTTACATAATTCTTCATCCTTGACATGTATGTATTTTTATGTTGTTTTATTTTCATTTTTATTTCTTTTTCACTTTATTGAGTCGGTTAAACAATGAAAGAAAATTGATTAATACATACTTGTTCCTTGAGGATCGACAATCGTTTAAACCCCATGCTCTGTTAATGATGAGTACGCTTTCTCATATGTGTAATTTGGGGTTAACGTTTTAATTTAAACTTGATTGGGAATGTGCTTATTTTTATATGATTTTTATACCCAAATTCACTCTTGAGGCTATGCCTCTTCTTGTTCCACAATCGGGCCAGAACAAGTTGATTTCAAAGATGACTTCTCCTCATGTTCTAACCTAGTTGAACATTTCGTTAAAGTATTCTGATTATCCTCTAAGTATCTAGTATTGGTACTAACCAACACTTTCTTCTCCTTAGGGTGAGAAAAGTAACCACTATTTGTTCCTTTTAGATGCCCAACAAAATAGCATAATTCTGATCTTGGTTCCAACTTATCTCCCTTGACCGGTACATAAGCTGGACAACTCCATATCCTAAGATGATTCAGACTTGGCTTATGCCCTGTCCACATCTCATAGGGAGTCCCAAGTACTGACTTGAAAGGCACCAAGTTCAGAATGTATGCCGCTGTTTCCTGGGCATATCCCCAAAAAGACATTAGAAGAGTAGTATAAGACATCATGCTTCGGATCATTTCCATTAATGCCCTATTCCTTCTCTCAGCTACTCTGTTCTGCTGGGGTGTCCCTGGCACAGAGAGCTGGGATAGTATCCCATGATGTATCATGTAGTCCTTGAATTTACCCAGGAGGTACTTTCCACCATGATCCGATCGTAAGGTCTTGATCAATTTACCTATCCGATACTCCACTTCAGCCTTAAACTCTTTGAACTTGTCAAAAGAGTCAGACTTGCATCTCATCAGGTAAATGTAACCAAATCTTATACAATCATCTGTGAAAGTGATGAAGTACTCAAAACCCCCTCTAGTTGGTGTAGATAAGGGACTACACACATCAGTGTGAACAAAACTCAATACCTTCTTAGATCTATCCGCCTTAAGGGTAAAAGGCCTCTTGGTCATCTTTCCCATTAAGCAAGATTCACACTGAGGCTAATTTTTCAATCTCAATGAGCCTAAAGGCCCATCATGGATTAACATCTGAATCCTGGTTGAGTTGATATAACTCAAACTTAGATGCCAAAGATAAAAGTCATTGACATTGGTCTTTCTCTTCCTTGTCAAAGGTTCAGATTGAGCGTTATTTAATTGATTGTTAACAGGGTTTAAGAGAAATAGATTCCTATACATGTGCCCAGTACATAAAATTTCTCCATCTCTACTGATAGAAATACCAGAATAGAAAGATACAGAATATTCTTGATTTATTAGTTTCGCAACTGAAATCAAATTCTGTCAAAATCTAAGTACATATAAAATATCTTTCAAAACTCCTATTCTATTACAAAAAAAAAAAAAAAAAGATCCAACTCTCTCACTGCAGGGGCCCAAACTTGTGCTCCATTTCCCACATATAATCCATGTTCACCCTTCTGGAGTCTTCTAATCTTTCTAAACCCCTGCAAGGAGTTACAAATGTGATCAGTGGCTCCTAAATCAACAATCCAAGTGGAAGTTGATCCAACTATTGATATAGACTCTAAATAGAAAACATTACTGTGGGATTTTTCTTGGCTTGAAGATCTGGACACTCCTTTTTCCAGTGTCCCTTAAGTCTACATTTGAAGCACTTGCCCTTGGGTTTGTCTTTGGGTTGGGTCTTGGCTGAGTTGCTGCGTTACCCTTATTCTTCTTGAACTTTCTGGGCTTGGGCCCAGTTCTAAAAGATGAAGCCTTAGCAATCATAGCCTTTGATTATGGCTTCATGACCTTCTCCGCCATCTGGAGTTCCTTCATCAACTCAGTTAAAGTCATGTTTAACTTGTTCATGTTGTAATTCAACTTGAACTGAGTAAAGGAACTCGGTAGAGATTCGAGAACCATGTCCACTTGGCTCTCGGGGTCAATGACAACCCTTAAGATTTCTGCCTCCTCGAAAGTAGCAATCATCGTAAGCATATACTCTCTGACTGATGCTCCCTCAGCAATCTTAGTGTCAATGATAGTTCGAAGAGACTCTTGCCTTGCGGGCCAGTTCTTATCCGTGAACATCATAGCTAATGATTAACTTATGTCATACACAAAAGCTATGTGCTCGTGTTTTGATTGGAGCACATTAGACATGGAGGCCAACATGTAACAACGAGCTATCTTGTCGGCCTTCTTAGCCTCACACTCTTCAGCAGTGGAACCTTCCCCGATAACAGGGTAGGTTTCGTAAAGGACATACTTATACTCATCTGTTGTGAGTATTATATCCAGGTTCCTCTTCCAGTCCATATAGTTTTGTCTCGTTTGCTTATTCCCTCAAAGAATAACGGCCAATAGACTAAAAGAACCTCCTAACATTTTTGAAAAATTGAAAATAAAAGAAAAAGATTTAGTTTGTGAAAACAAAACAAATTTGTGCTCTTTATCAAAACTGATATTAATTTGGCTCTTAGGAAAACTGACATAGCTTCTTGGAAATATTAACAGTTCCCTAAGCTAAGTGTGTTAACTACCACAAATTAATTTCTCTTCTAGGTAATGGTCTAGAAGATAACTCCATCGAGGGGATAGCCATTTCCTCTTATTTCCTACGGACATACCTCACACTATAACCTCCAACGAGGGACTGGCCGATCATAGTACGTGTCCTGGGTTATTAATTACATCCCTCCATTAGATCAAGATCCTTGTGGTATCCTCGTCCTATACGGGTTCACTCCCAGGGTGACGCGAGGGGACCCACGATATCTAATGAGGATCATGATGGAAGACGTGGGGCCGTTGGAACCCTTCTCCCACTTAGTCTTTTAAAATAAAGGTTTTTTTTGAAAAATATCCTTTTAAAAATTTCCATTAAGTTTTCCTTTTAACTCAAAAATAAAATATCTAAATCCATTAAAATCTCTATGTCAAGGTATATATCCTTTGAGAGATTTTTTTATGAACTAATTTTATTTAAGTTAAAAAACTTAATGATTTAAAAAACTTTCCAATTAAAAATTTCTAGAGACTTTGGTCTCAAGTTTATTTGACAAAATAATTTTTCCTGTACCAAAAATAAAACAAAACGGCTTTCTATTTTAACTTTCAAAAATATCTAAATCCAATATATTTTCTATGTCAAGGATTAAATCCTTTGAGAAAATATCTAAGGATTAATTTTTGCTCAAGTTAAAATAACCATATAATTTGTAGAAAAATATTTTCTTAAAAATATTCCTAAAGACTTTGGTCTTTGAGAAACCGTTCATATAGGTACATAAAAATAAATAGCATGCTAGGAAACAGTAGACGTTTTTATGCTTTTCTATTTTTAAACTTAAGTGCCCAGTTAATAGAATTAAACACATTAATTAATTAATTAATGGTCTTATTTAATCCTAAAATCCCTTACCAATATTTTTCATGCAAAAATATTCCATGAATATAGCTATTGCAAAAATATTAACTTCACCTAGTATGGACCCCAAAACCAAAAAGAAAATGCAAGAAAAATAACAAGGAAAAATAAAAATTTCTCCTTGGTTCACTGCACCCACTGTACTGGATCGAAAACCCATCAACATTATGGTACATTGCACCCGCCGTATAGAACCAGACCCTGCGGGCGACCAGCATCGGACCGAATCTCAGACTTGAGCCGACGCCAGTTCGGGCGGCCTCAGCTGGCGCTGGTTGCGGTCTGTCGGGTCATCCTTCGGCGATTTTCTTGCGATTTTTTTGCAGCTTTCTTTCTAGTTTCCTGCAACTTTCTTCCTCCATTAGCTCTCCGATTTCAACCTAAATACAATGAAATCAACCAAAACCAAAAATCGCCTATACCCTTTAACATTGCACATACACGATTTGCTAAGGAAAATAGTAAATTACAAATCTCCTATACCTCTATCAAAGAGGTTTAACAGAGAATCTATCCGTACAAAAAATAGCGAAGGGTCACAGTTTAATCACACATATGTGTCTAGTTTTATTCAACTAGATGCATGCTCCCTATATTTTCACAAAACCTTCATGCTTTGATACCAATTGAAGGCCTAGAAAGGGAAAACACAGAGCACACATCGAAAGTGAAAACTGAAAAACTGGAAAAATTGAAGAACAGGGGAACTCTAGAACAGAGCTGGCGCCGGCTCTGGCAGCCCTAGACGGCGTCGGTTGCGCTCTGTCCAGATTTCGAGGGGAAAATTTTCTAACCTTTTCTCCTTATTCTCAAAGTTGGCTGGACCAGAATGTATGGAACTGGGGTAGGTGTGTTGGTGGAAACTTTTAGTGCAATTACTACAAGCCTTTTACTTCGTCTTTGCATGTACGTGAATGCCAAGCTCTTGATCATTCAGTATATGGCCTACCTAATTCCGTTTGGGGAACAACTCAAAGACTAGGGAACTTTTCCTGGAGAGAGAGTGAGAGAGGTGTCTCTTTTTTCACAGAGAAGAAGTACTGAAAAATAACGTTGTTTTCTATTTTCCTGTTTAACTTAAATAAAATCCTAGGTTAAACTGGACTAGCCCATTGGACTCTTAGTTTAGCCTTTTGGACTAAATTAATTATTCTAATTAGAACAAAATAAATGGCCCAATTAATAATTAATTTCCCAGCCTAAATAAACTAGTCCAATTAATAAGCCTATATTAGTTTAGTCCCAGGTTAATCTTTAATTATTCAAACTGGGACAAAACCTTGAATAATTAATTAACCCACCAAACTAATATTAATTAATTCTCTCTCTCCATAGACCTTTATTTTATTATAGCCCAACAATTAAATCAGGCTAATTAAATAAAATAAATTCCATTTCATTTAATTTAAGTCCAACTCCTTAACTTGTATATAATTAGGACTTACGGTCTATACTGGGGACCAAAAGACACACCGTCTTGGCTACTAAAATGACCAAAATACCATTACCATATCAATAGCTATATTTTGCATTTTAAATATTTTCTAATATCACCATAAGGAAATATTGACCCCAAGGATAATACTGCGTTAGCAAAGTCTCCGACCTACAAGTGTAATGACTAAAATACCCATCTATACATCGTTGTACATTTAGAGAGGAAGAAGTGTACTAACACCTCTCTAAATGACATCTACCATCCTTAGGCTTCTAGTCCAATGATCCACGATATCCAAGATTCTTACCACATTCCAAGGGAGCTACCCTAAAGCAAGCATCCAAGTCATGTTTCCTAAGGCCTTGGATATTTAGATCATTTAGACAACCACAAGGGGCGATATAGTATAGAAATTATCTTGTACAAGTCTGTCTTAACTAACTAATCACACATATCGAACATATATGTATATTGGCCCTACAATAGAACCTCAACTATAACATATCAAAGTACATGCTTCTAGCTTCGTCAGACCACCAATTCATACTCAAGTCGTAGAGTACTAGTCCACAGTGTAGCAGTAGTAGTCTAGGCTTCTACCATATAGTACTTTTAAGAAACCACTACTACAGGTCATATTCTATGTATTCGAAATACACTTATGTCATGAAGTGAGTGGACTACTCACTGGCTAAAGGTAAGTCGTTTCCCATTTGGAATTCATAATATAATAATCTAAACAGGACGAGATTCCCATTCTCATCAATCTGTTAAGAACGAATGTTTATGTGTCAAGTAACCCGTGATCCATACTTTATTGTGAAAGACCTCCATTCATATGGACCACTTACTTAAACACAATGGCCCTTTTCCAAATGTAATTTTGTACAAATAAGATGTAAATTCACAAATAATTTCTGCAAATAAATTCTTTTATTAAAACATTCGATATTTATATCAGAAACCTAGTCTAAGAGGGTATATTGCCCAACAAAGCTGTTGACAAAAAAGGTGTTTCGCAAATACTTATATGTCATAGGGGTAGGCACATATAGACTTTCTTAGTCTTTGTAGTGCAAGTAGGAGATTGTTAGAAAGTATGCCTTCAAAGACTATGTATTCTATGTAAACATATTGTAATAAAATGTTTATTCATTTAATTTAGTTTGTTACTTATATTATCTCGCATTTAAAGGTCCAAGCATGATAAGTAATGGTCTATGTGTTGGGTCGTTCTTTACAGTACGATACAGGCTATGGGTACTTGTCACACAAATAAAATTGAGTTCTTAGTCATTTGATAAAACTAGGCATTTCATCAAGGTAAGACTATTATGCCATGATTTCCAATGAGGAATGGTTTACCTGGAATCAGTGAGTAGTTCACTCACTTTATAGGCATAAGCATATTTCGAATACATAGAATTGGACCTGAAGTAGTGGTCTCTCTTATAGTACTATAATTATAGAGACAAGACTATTACTACTACCCGTGGACGATTACCTTCATACTTGAGTATGAGTTGGTGGTCTGGTGAAGCTAGGGTTTTATACTTTGATGTATGCTGGGTGAGAATTCTTTTGTGAGATAAGTATTCTTGTGTGTTGGGTGTATTATCCTAGTTGGTTAAGATGGACTCATGCAATAAAGTTTTTCTATGCTTCACATAGTGAGGTTAGATCACCCCTTAGTAATTGTCTAGAATAATCTAATGATCTAGGGCCCTAGGAACGTGACCCTAGAATGTGTGCTTCTAGATATCTTCCAATTATAAGAAAGTACATTCAATTGAGTCACAGATTATTGGACTAGAGATCTAAGGATGGTAGATATCTTTAAGATGGGTGTTAGTACATTTATCCTGTCTTATTGATGGGTGTTACATAGAGGGGTATTTCCATCGTTTCACTTAAGGTTGGAGACATTGCTTTCAACAATATTATTATTGGGGTCAATATTTTCATATAGTGATAAATGAAAATATTTAAAACGATAAAATGCGACTATTTAATAGTAAGAGCATTTTGATTATTTTAATAGCCATGAATAATATGTCTCTTGGTCCCCCAGAGTAGCTCAAGTTATCTTTGTGTTATTTAGACACAATTTAGCTTAATGGATAATTATTTGGTAGAGAAATAAAAAATATTCTAAGAGTCCAATTAGAATTAATTAATTAGTCTTGGGTTTTAATGAGGCCTAGAAAAGATAATTAATTAATTAAGAAAATTAGATTGGAATAACTTAATTAATTGAGTTGATATATGTTGGCATGTATTAAGAGTCCAATTAGAATTAATTAATTAGTCTTGGGTATTTAATGAGGCCCAAAAAATGTAATTAATTAATTAAAAGGAACGAGCTAGTTTTGGATTGATTTTGAGCAAAGCACTGAGCCCATTAGGGCGTCATGATTTTTGGCCATTACGGTGTAAGGAAGCCTTAGACTACCCAAAAATAAGGGCAAGAGAAGAGAGAAAAAAAAATGTGGTTTTAAGTTTTTTCCTCTCTAGAGTGTGCCATCTCTACTCTCTTTCTCCCTCTTTGGTTTTCGCTGTTTCTTTCCAATCTCTTGGAGGGTGTTTTGATTATCCAAGAAGGAGCTCTCACCAAGTTAATGCCAAGAGCATTCCGGAAGACGAAGAGAAAAATGTTTGTTGCGTAGGAGTAGAAGATTGGCCAGAATTCCGGTTGAACAACAAGCGCCTCCTTCTCCCCTTCCAATGCAGGAAGTTCTAGTGCAACCTATCCCCCACATTGGTTAATTCATGACCGGCAAGAAAAAGTAAGTACCCTCTCCAAGATGTGGCTCCAAAAAACTAAAAATTTTCCACTATATTTTCCTTGATGTTTTTCTGCAATCCTTCATATACATGCCGTCCTCTTGTCTAGAATCCTTTTACTTCTACTCTGTAATGCATATCTAATGCATGTAAGGGTTCTTACAGGAAAGAGTTTGGAAGAATTTGAGTGTAAAATTGAGAGTTGGAAAAAAGCAAGAGGGTAAGCTCATTTTAACGAAAGCCAAGAAGAATGCAAACACGACTGAATAGTGACCACTAAAATTGAATGTAAATATGTGAGGGATTGAAGTGATTATTCTCTTGCGTTTTCTACTTACATTTTAGGATATTTTTCTTGAAAGAACTTCACAATGGCTAGTTGGAGTAAAAGTGGAGAGAGTGACAATTATGAAGAGTCATGCTGTAGTGAGAGTAGCTATGACAAATATATTGAACATGAGCAAGAATACAAGGATGATGATTATGAGAGCATGTGATATTTGGATGAATAATATGAAGAGTCAAGTACAAGTGGAAGGGAGTATGATAGCTATGAAGGAGACCTAGGAAAAAGTGATCAAGAATATGAAAACTTGAGTCTTATGGAAGATTGGAGTAGGGGGAGTGAAAAAAATAGAGAATCTTATTCGAGTGGGGAAGAATATGGTATTTTTCAGGAACATATTTGGGAATATGAAAAAGAAGAACATGGGAGTGAAGAATATTTGAATGAGGAAGTGTATGTGGGAGGAGCACAAAAAATATCAAAGCATGGGGTGCAAAAGAACTCGAGGGAGTGTGAATACAAAATGTGTGGGAGTTTTGAGCACACTTCCTTTGATTGTCCAAAAAGAGTTAAACAAAGAGCGAGAAATGTAGTGCATAAGACGCAGGAAGAAGGGGTACATGAGAGGAAAAACTATAATTATTACAATTGTAGGAGTGATGGCCATTATTACCATAAGTGCCCAAGTTTGCTACAATAACTAAGGGAGAAGGAAGAGTTGCAACAAAAATAGAGAGAATCTCAAGCCACTACATGCATGGTGCCATTAAGGAGTAGTAGAAGATTGACTTGGGAGATTTGTTATAGTAGAAGGCACACAAAGGTTGACTATCCACATAAATTAGACTATGAAAGACTTTATGGGGAGCACAATTGCTAATGTGATAGACAAATTAGGAAGTAAAAAGCTAGACTTGGGGCTACAGTAGCCATGAAAAATGTTGTAGTTGTTGAGGAGCAAGGAGAATCAAGAAAAGAAGGAGAAGAATGTGAGCAAAAGAATTAAATGTTGAAACAAAATTTTGTGCAAGAAAATGAAGAAAAGGTTGAGAAGGTTGAACAAATGATGATGATGAGAGTAAAAGAATATTATGAGCTTAGTAATGATGGGGAAAAGGATGTGGATCATTTGTGTTCAATTCAAGGTGTGACTACGGAATTCACAAAGATTCTCTTCTTTTTAGAGGATGAAACACATTCCTGAGAGATGTTGGAGGAGAATGAGTAAGAAGGAGTAGAGTATGATGGTGTTGAATTTGTTGAGGAGCAAATGAAACTAAGAGTTAAAGTAGAGAAGGGAGCCGTAAAACAAAAGAAAAAATGAGAGTTGGCTAGAAGTGGTGCATGAACAAATGAGGGATAAAGCTAGTGGGAGTAAGCCATCTAGTCCAACCATGCATGAAAACCCCAAGACCAGAGATGAAAGGAGGATAGAGAAAGGCAAAGCCTTGTTGGGATCACAAATATGTAGGGACATGAAATTCTACAAGTGTCCAGGATAGGGGCATTCGTTCCAAGAATGCCCAAACAAGAAGATGGTGCTCATAAATAACTAAGAAAACATCTTGTCTGGTGAGGAAGAATGGTGTAAGATATAATGATAGGAATCACCCCAGGCCCAAAAGCCACTCAAAAAAAAGGCAAAGAGAAGTCCAAGCCACAACTCATGACACATTGGGTGAGATCTATTTTCAAGAGGTTTTAAAAGGAATTTAAGGCCAACCAAGCTAACAAACCAAGGGCCAAGTGATTGATAGAGGAATGGATAATGAAAGGAAGGCCAAAATGAGTACAAATAAGGAAACAATCCTTGTGGAAGGTCATGCAGACAAATGATCAAGGATGGAAAGACAAAAGGGCAATTGTAGGAATGTAAACCAAGGGAACTTCAAATGGAAACAATCTAGGCTTGAAAACTGTTTGGAAGATCAAGAGAACAACAAAGGCATCATTAGAGGTCAAGACCAATAGTTGGGGTGAAAAGCATTAAGGAAAACGATGCTGCGCGAGAGGGGATTTAGTAGCGCCACCGGCCTAACCAATACAGCCAATGCTAGCCTAATACTGCTAGGTTACTATCGAGAGACAATTTTGAACCAGCGCCAACCCTAGTGCCTAAACCTTTGCAGGCTTATGTCGGGACCAGCCTAAATTTTTGCTAATTTTCATATTTTTATCTTATTTGAATTTTTTTAAATTCCCATAACTTTTATTATATTTTTACTTATTTTGAAGCATCTAATAGGGCCTCAATACTTGATTAAGGTCCCCTAATTCTATGATTAGCTTACTAATTAGTTAGATTATGTTAGGGGACTATAAATACCTTATTATAGCTTCGTAAACAAAACTTTGAAATCTTAGAATTTTTGGAGAATTCAAGAACGCTTTTGAGAGTTTGGTGTGGGTGATTCCCATAAACATCAAAACTAATTCAAAGGATTTAGTTCTATCTTTGATCTTGTCTGTAAACCTTAAGGGATAATATCAACTTCTTCTCTATTCTTATGTGCTAGGTTGCCTAGTGTATTCGATAGAATTGTGTTAAGTGCCTTCAAATTCCTATCCGTGGTGTTGTAATCTCTAGTTAGATTAGGGTGTTAGGGTGTCTTTGAAGTAGGCTAGATTCACATTATCACAAGAGTGTTAATTTCCTAGCATTTTAGTGTTTTTGTGTGTGAGTTTGTTAGGGTTCTTATTCTTGAGTTTAATCCACAATTTTGGTGCTTATCAGTGGTAGCATGGGGTCGAACACGCTAAGTGTCCCCATTCAGCAGTCTGTGAATGACCCAAATTTTAGAATTAGCAAATGTTAGGATTGAAACTGCTTACTAGGGACGACTAATTTCTATGTCTTGTTGCTCCATTTGAAGTAAGATAAATTTCAAACTGATCAGGTTACATGGGTTCATCATTCTCTAATATGAGCTAGTATAAAAACAAAGGGTCCATACTGAGTACTCAACATCTTCTCTATCATATCCGTTCATCTTCGAGCTCTGTCTGAAGAAAACTCCGTTTTTGGGGATTCAAGTAGCTTTTGAATCATTTTACAATATTTTGAAGTTCACGCATTGAAAAAGGCTAAAACATATGTCATAAGGTGTATGAAGTGCTTTGGAAGTGGATGGTGTTCTTGAAGAGAGAAAACATGGGTTAAGTAGTCAATATCATTCGAAAGGTGCAAAAGAGAGAAAAATAGGGTAAAATGGTTAATATTGTTTGAAAGGTACAAAAGAGAGAAAATAGGGGAAAATAGTTAAATATTGTCCGAATGGTGCAAAAAGAGAGAAAATAGAGGTAAAATAGTTAGTATTGTCTGACTAATGCGAATAGGAGAGAGTTTGCTTATACGTGCTACTACAGCTTCAAGAATGTCCTTTTACATAGAAGGAGTTCATAAAAATCATTAACTTAGTAAATTTGTTGCAAAATAAGTATAGTTTCAAAAGGATAACATTCATGCTTCAAAACATGCCAAGTGACTAAACATTAAAACCATAAGCAAAACTGTGGTTTTATAGTAAATAGGACTTAGCTCTGACATGAACGTAAACTACTCAAAAGATGTAACCCCTATGGGTCTTGATCCCCTAAAGCAAAAATACTACATCATTCATAGCACATTATGACTTGTGATGCTTCGAAAACCAACGGATGCCATGCATGTAACAAAGAAACCAAAAATAGCACAGAGACTGTGTAACGGAAAATTAAAAATTTTAATACCTCTGTGCGTGTGTTGTTTTTCTTGGCTGTGAAGTGGATGTTGAGCGAACCATTGAAACGATTTCTTCTCTAGACGATGTTTCTGGTTCACAACCCACCAATCTTCTACTCCTTTGTGGCATGAACATGAAGCCTTTGCTTCTCAGAATATTCCACAGCCCAATCTATGTTGGTGAAACAACTTCGGTGAGGAAAAACTCTTCTTGATCCTTTGCTATCAATTAGCAAAATCAAGAAGACAAAAAGGAAGAAAGAAAAATGAACGAGAGAGAGCTTGGTAGAGAAAAGCTCTGATGTTTTTTCGTATGTCTACTGTGAAGAGAATCCAACAAGAGCACAGGACTATACACTATATCAGATAACCAAAACACGGTGGTTTTGATATTTCAAAACTCACAGAGGTTATCAACAAATGAGGTTTGGCTAAACCCTAACTCTTCTGTTTCGTGAATCAAAATAATCCTTTAGTCCAGACTATTGGGCCAAAATTAATTTATTATTTTTCTTAGACCTAATAAGCCAAAAAATAATGACCATTAATTATTTATTTTTTGGGCCTACTAAAATAACCCAATAGATAATTATTGAGCCCAAATGAACTAAAATAATTATTTAAGCCTTCTATTAACTAGTTTAAGCACAGATTAATTTTTCTAATTATTCAATCTTGGTTTAGGCCCTGAATAATTTAATTAACCAATTAAACTAAATAATATAAAAAATTTGTCTCGTTCCTTAATTTTATTCTAGTACAAAAATAAATTAGACTTCCTAAATAAAATAAAATTCTTTTTATTGTGACCATTTCTTTAACCTAAAATTAATTAGGACTTACGGGCTATTCCAAGGACCAAAAAGACACATTGCCATGGCTATTAAAATGACTAAAATACCCTTGCTATATAAATAACTATAATTTTTATTTTAAATATTTCCTAATATCACCATAAGGAAATCTTGATTCCAAGGACAATGTTACGTTGGCTATGTCTTCAACCTACAGGTGAAATAATTAAAATACTCCTCTACACACCACCGTGTATTTAAAGAGGAAAGAATGTACTAGCACCTCTCTAAAAGATATCTACCATCCTTAGGCTTCTAGTCCTATAATTCACGACTTCTTGGAATATTTTTGCTTTCCAAGAGAGCTACCCTAAAGCAAATATCTAAGTCATGTTCTCCAAGATCTTGGATAATTTGATCTTTCGGACAACAATAAGGGGCAATATAATATAGGTACTACCTTGTACAAGTCTATCTTGACTAACTAGTTACATATATCTAACATATAGGTATATTGGTCCTTCTGAAGAACCTCAACTATAGTATATCAAAGCATACACTTCCAGCTTTGTCAGACCACCAACTCATACTCAAGCTGTAGAGTACAAGTCTTTGCTATAGCAGTCTAGGTTTCTATTACATAGTACTTTTAGAAACCACTACTACAAGTCCTATTCTATGTATTCGAAAAATGATTGTGTTATGAAATGAGAACACTACTCAATGGCTCAAGGTAAGTCATTCCCTATTTAGAATTCAAAACATAATAACCTTGCTATGATGAGATTCCCATTCTCATCATCCAGTTAAGAACAATAGTTTATATGTTAAGTATCCCATGGCCCATATCTTACTATCAAAGACCTCCATTCACATAAACTATTTACTTAAACACAATGGGTCTTTTTTATTGAAAATTGTGCACAAAAATAAAGAAGATTTTACAAACAATTCCTAAGAAAAATACTTTTATTAATACAAGTCAAAATTACATCAGAAACCTAGTCTAAGAGGGCATACATCCCAACAATATGTAAGTTAATTAAATTGAGAATATAGGAAATAAAATTCTATTTCTACACTACGGCTAATGAATCTATCAATTGGTCCTTATTTTGGTAAGACAATAAGTTGCAATTAGTCATCAAAACTTAAGTTAAACTCTTTCTTTTATTCCCATTTAGTAATGTATAAAGTGTTTTCTAAGGTTTCCATGACACCCCACCCTAAATGCCCCTAGAAATGGGGGAATATATGATGCATTGAACCTAAAGGGAAAGCTTTATCGAACAGCTGTAAGACCTACTTTGCTCTATGGCACATAATGGTGAGCAGCTAAAAGGTATCATATTTACAAAATAAAAGTAGCTGAGATGCGTATGTTACGGTAGATGTGTGGATATTCTTGAAAAGATAGAGTAAAAAATAAGACCATTAGGGAGAAGACAGGAATGGCAGCTATTTAGAAAAAGCCGCTTGCATTGATTTGGACAGGTATAGAAAAGATCGAGGGATGCCCCTGTTAGGGGGATTGAGGGAGGAAGGCAGGGTGAGTTAGACAGAGGTAGAGGCAGGCCTAAAATGACATGGATAGAGGTGATTAGGAGAGATATGTCTTTATTAGATTTCGATAGAGTATGACGGTCGGTAGAAAGAAGTGGAGAAAAAGGATTCATGTGGATGACCATACATTGTCTGACATTGGTTCATATAGTCGACCCCAAGTTTCTTGGGATTAAGGCTTAGCTTGTTGTTGTTATTGTTGGTTAATTAAAATAATTTAGGTAACAATTTATTAGTTATACAATAAATAGTTAGTAAACATTGTTACCATTAAAAAAGAAATTTAAACATTATTAGTTATAAAATAAATAATTAGTAAACATTATTTTAATAAATAAAAAAAAATTATGATTAACATCTAAACATGCTTAGGCATTAAAAAAGAAACCACCATTCAAATGATTTTAAAAAAGAAAAACACTTTTACCCTTTATCCATTAAAGTTGGAAATTATCACATGCTAGTTGTAGGATTAGGCAAAATAAAATAGCAAAGTGATTTTTTATAATATGGCCTTTTGATATTGTAATTTGGACATGTTTAGAGTATATTTTATGCTTGAAATCATGCAAAAAAAACCTTCGAACAAAATATAACAATTTTTGAAAAAAATTGAAGGGACAGAGTACCCTGTTTTTGCTGTATAACCATATTGATGCTCAGTTATGATAAATTCCAAATTTGAGAAAGATAAAAATAGAGAAAATGTAGCTTTATGTGTATAGATGCTAACTATAAAATTTTAGAATTTTCTAATGAGGGAATTAAAAGTTAAGAATTTTTATTTGTGATGCAGGGTTTCACAATACAGGATTATGTTGCAGATCACCTACTGTACTGTGATGTTGAGTTTCACAATACAGGGTCATGATGCATGGTTTAAGGACTCAAGGAAATGATACAGGGTTTCATAGTCTACTTTATTGTTCAGTGGTTGATTTCATTGAAATAAATTTATTTATTGATAATGTAAATTGAAAATGCCACTCTAGTGTATAAAACTATTAATTATGACAGCAATTGCGCTTTTGGCATTTCAAAATGCATATCACAAAATTGATTTAGATGAACAGTCTCACACACACAAGACTTACTGGAAAATTTATTTCTCATATTATATGTGCATGTTTTAAAGTCGTGAGCATTATTGAGAAGGTTGGGGTTAGAGTTCATGATCTTGTACTTTACATTTTAGTTGTTTTGCTTAGGGACAATGTTCTATCATTCTTTGTTTTGAGACTTGATATAAGTTTTACTTCAATTGTGAGTTATTTATTTACTTCGTTATAACCCCTTGTCCTTTGGATGCGGTAACATCCCCGCCTCTTTTGGGGTACGTAGATAGCGAGGTGTTACAAGTAGTGTCAAAACCTAGGTTTGGGCTAATAACCAAATTGTTTAGTAATATATTTTAAGTATATGATCTTTACTAACTTGTGTGTGCTATTTATAGGATGGTTAGGAGATTCCCCTCGGTTATACGACATCGACCTACAAGTTGTGGACCTACCCTAGTAGAGCCATCCCCTTATGATTTATAGTTTAGACCTGGATCATTGAGTTAGGAAGTAATGATGATTAGATGGAAGTTGAGATACCTGACCTTCACTTACCTGGGAGTGTTGAAAGCATGGTGGTGGAGGATTTCCCTAAGCCAGAGGTCCTTTAGCCAGAGGGTGATGAGAGCGATATGCAGGATATAAGATGACCCATTCCGTTATTGATCTAGTCACCGATAGTGAGGAAGACAGAGAGGAGGTATGTAACACCCTACTACCTATGCCCCTGTTAGGGCTAGGGGTGTCGCTCCATCCACAGGACAAGGGGTCCTTATAACTCTTTTGCCGGCTCTGGGTCGCTTTCAACCTTTCTTTGATCAGCTTTACCTTATCTAACATTTCTTGAAGACTTCTCTAGACTTGCTTTTGTGGCTGTCTTCCGACCAACTCCAATATAGAGGTACTTAACACTTGCCTCCATACAATGCTTTATACGGGACCATTCCAATCGAAAATTGGTAGCTGTTATTGTAAGCCAATTCTACATATAGTACACATTTGATCCATTTACCCACGAAATCCAATGTGCAAGCTCTTAACATGTCCTCCAATATCTGAATAACCCACCCATTTTGACTGACCATTGGTTTGTGGATGTGCTGTTGTACTAAACTTTAGACTAAAACCCATTGATTCTTGAAACTTGCCCGAAAATTAGGATGTAAATCTCAAGTCTCGGTCGGACATAATAATTGAAGGCATTCCATATAATCTGACTATTTCCAACACATAAGTTTGAATCTAACTTCTCTATTGAATCCCTTACGTTTACTAGTATGAAATGTGTAGACTTGGTCAATTTATCTACCACTACCCATATGGTGTCCTTTTGGGTCCTTGCCATAGGAAATCCAAAAATGAAGTCCATGGTCACCTCTTCCCATTTCCACTCAGGTATCGGTAACGGTTGCAGCAATCCTGCCGACTTTTTGTGCTCTACCTTAATTTTCTGACAAGTCAGACATGTGGAGACATACTTTACCATGTTCTCCTTCATTCCAGGCTACCAATAAGACTTTTCCAGGTCTTGATACATTTTTACCTCTCCCGAATGAATAGCGTACTTGCTTTTATACGCCTCTTCCAAAATCCTATCCTTCAGCTATTGCTAAACGGGTACACACAATCGATCTCAAAAATACATCACCCCCGTCTCGTCCTGTCAGAAATCAATGCCTTGCCGTTTAAGCTCTTTGTCCTTGAAAAGTTGAAATTTTGCATTACTTTGCTGAGCTTCAATGATTTCTCGCCTTAGGTCCAGTACCAATCCCATATTGCTAACAATAATCCTCTCTTCTTGCACTTCCATCCTTCTATCCAACACCTCTTGGACTGCTTGAATCTCATGCACTCTCAGTCTAGCCATTTTAACTTTACGGCTCAGGGCATCAACAACAATGTTAGCCTTTTCGGGGTGGTAGTTGATAGGACAACGATACTCTTCCAAAAATTCCATCCATCTCCGCTGCCTCAAATTCAAGTCCTTTTAGGTAAAGATGTATTTCAGACTCTTGTGGTCGGTAAACACTTCATACTCGACTCCATACAAGTAATGCCACCATTTTTTTAAAGTAAATACAATGGCAGCCAGCTCCAAATCACGCGTTGGATAATTGACTTCATGAGGCTTCAACTTCGGAGAGGTATAGTGTTAGTGTTGTGCCCTAGAGGCAATCACTTGTACCATGTATATTGCATATTAAATTAATAAGAGGCATTCTTTATCTTTCAGTTTGATTGTTATATCTAAATATGTGTACAAACCGTTAGATAAAGTCCCTAGTACAACACAGTGTTAAGGAAATCATGATAGAGATCATGATGTGAGATTCCTACTACACTATGCAGTGTTTGTACTTAAATAATCCCCAGTCATAGTATTAATAAGATGGGACATTATTAATACGCCAAGACTGGCACATGATATATCTCTTGATTGGATCAAGCGGTGGTTCTCATATCCGTGGGTATTGGGATACTCAGGATTAACGTGTTGATGCCTGTTTTGAAACAAGTTCATTGAATGACCTAGCTACGAGATAATCACTTGGATAACTATTTAGTGCCAGTGATAGAATCTCATTATAGCAAGTGTGCAAGTATCCTTAGACTTGAGATCTCCAAGGTACTTTTTTTTATCGAGCATTGTACTTTGATTCTAATCTTTGGAGTCTTATCTAGGACCGCCTATGGGATGGATATTGGGTAGAATGTAAAGTAAACGAAAGTAGTTGAGAGGGTCAATAAAGGATTCACCACTCCTAATAGTAGGAGAGTATATCTCAAGCCCACTTGTAGAAATCATTACTCATGAAGTCATTGGCCAAAATGACTATGTGATGGAAATGGTTCCAATTGATACACATATCGAGTAATGGATTTCTTGAACAAGTACTAAAATATTCGGGCCAGAATTAATAATATTCTGGAGGGAGTTGGCACTAATTTCATGCTCTAGACCGAATGAGATATTGTATGTTGAAAGGAGTTTATTGCACTGATAATTTGCTATTGAAAGGTTCATGTCAAGCCACTTGACTTTCTGGACTTTTGGGTGGTCAAGAGTCATTGCTAGATGTCGCTCTTGATATGCTAAATATGAATTTATTAATTATAGAATTAATAAATTTAATCCTTTATTTTATTAAGGATTATTAATTCTAATATTGTTAGAATTAATTCATATTATGCTACCAGTAAGACCAGGAAACCTAATGGGTCACACGCAATAAAGCTTTGAATGCTCAAATATATTATTTAATAATATTGTGGGGTTAATTAAGAGAAGGGAATATATTTATAGGTGAATTATAAGTTTGTTATAATTCATGGGACCTAATTGTAATTAAGTAAACTCCAAGGACCAATTTGTTGACAATTGGACGTTGAAGGACTAAGTTACAATTTATGGTAATTATAAATCTATAAATATAAAGAAACGGTTTCCTTAGGGTTGAGACAGACCATTCACGCAATAACAGAGAAACTGTTTCTCTGCCTCTCTCTTGATCAAACCCTAGCCGTCTTTCTTCTTGATCAAAACCCTAGCCTCCCAAATTCTACTAGCATAGAATTGTGAGATTGTGAGCATTCAACCTTGTGTGGATTATCATTAGAGGGAGTTCTTTCTTGGACTTCAGTTGAGTTGCAGTGAACGGTTTTGGATAATCTGGATAGCGCCTGCGTTCTTGTTTCTGAAATTTTTTAATTCCGGCTTCACGAGGTAATAAACGCTATCTTCTCATTTTTACCGTTTCTATTGCAAACTCGTGATCCATGGCTTGGATTTCTTGTTTTTTTTCCGCTGCGCTTAATCTGATTATGCATGATAGAAATCCAACATATAGGCTATTACCTTTCTATCCTTTATCAATACTGCTCCCTAACCTTCTTTTGTTGCATTAGTATACAGAGTGTAAGGTTTGTCTCCCTCTAGCAAACTCAACACGGGTACTATCATTAACCTCTACTTTAGCTCTTGAAAACTCCTTTTGCATTTCTCATTCCAGACAAAGGGTACGTCATTTCTCAGAAACTGGGTCATAGGTGATACTAGTGTTGAGAAGCCTTTAATAAACCGCTTATAATAGCCGGCCAGACCCAAGAAGCTTTGAATCTCTGTGATATTCTAGTTGCTTCCAGTTTGAAATTGCTTCAACTTTTGCTGGGTCTATCATGATTCCATCCTTGCTCACCATATAGCCAAGGAACGATATATTATCCAACCAAAATTTGTACATGCTAAATTTGGCATAAAACTTATGCTCTCTTAGCTCTTCTAATACCAGCTTCAAATGCAATACATGATCCTCAGGACTCTTGGAATATGTGAGTATATCATCAATGAATACAACCATAAACTTATCCAAGTAGGGTTGGAAAACTCGATGCATCAAATCCATAAACACTGCTGGTACATTTGTCACCCCAAAAGGCATCACTACAAACTCGTAGTGACCATATCTTATGTTGAAGGCTGTCTTGGGAATTTCCTCCTCTTTTATCCTCACTTGATAATATCCCTGCCTCAAGTCTACTTTAGAATAATAAATGGAGCCTTGCAACTGGTCGAATAGTTTGTCAATTAATGGTAGAGGAAGCGTATTCTTGATGGTCAGATTGTTTAACCCCCGATAGTCGATACTCAACCTCAAGGTCCCATCCTTCTTTTTCACGAATAGCACTGGAGCTCCCCAATGTGACATGCTAGGTCTTATGTAACTTTGCTTCACCAATCCCTCTAGCTACTCCTTTAGTTCCTTCAACTCCACCGGTGCCATCTGATATGGGGTTCGGGATACAGATTCTACTCTTGGAAGTAGATCAATGGTCAACTCAATTTCTCGATTGGGAGGTAGAGAAGTGAGTTCCACATGAAACACATCGGGAAAATCTCTTACCACCTCGGTAGCTTTAAGGGTGCACTGATCCTTCAGTTTGTTTATTAGGTAGGCTAGATATCCTTGACAACCTTGCTTCAATAATTTTCGATTTTTTGCTCCAGCTATCAGAAACTTCAACTTTTTTACCCGCTTGCCGTTGAACTCCAGTTCATTGCATCTTGGTCCAATGAACTAGATGAACTTATTCTTATAACCTACTTTAGCCCCATTCTTAGCTAGCCAATCCATACCCAAAATCAAGTCGTAGTCATCAATAGCTAAGACTACCAAATCTCCCTCCAAGCTCTCTTTCCCCGCTTCAATCTTACAATTCTGCCGGCCCTTGTACAGCCATGAGCCGAACATCTTGGCTTCCCCACCAACCTTGAGTAATAGGACTCCATTATCATGCCTCAAAAAGCTCCTATCTTCATTCTATCCAAAACTTGTTCAAAGTTCAAATTAAAATTCCATATTTTATTCTATTAAAACACTCATTTAGCTAATTAGTAAAACCAGAAAATCCTCTGCCATTTCATAACTATTTTCGGCCAACCTTAAGTTTGAAACAACTCTCCATCCTTTGGTTGAAACATAGCTAATTCAGCCATACACCATTAAAGAACAAGAAGCCTTCCAAGAGCAAACATTATTTACCAATCCTATACCTCAAACAACTCCATTTTTCTCTCAATTTGAATTTTAAAAAAAATCTGAAACTCTCTCTCTCATTTTTGGATAAACAAAAGCTCATCCTAGTCTAAGCCATTTGGCCATCACACTCACAAACAAACACGAAATTCATCTTCTCTCAAACTCTCTCAAAGACACCAAGAACACACACTTCACATCTTCAAGCCTAAACCACTCTTAAACACCTCTAATCACTCACAAACTCTCTAGATCATCAATATTCAACCCATATTCTTCATTGCTGCACTTTATAACACCAAAACACACAAAGTTGAACTTTCAAATGAATCAAACCATCCTTTTTTGTTAAGATTCAAAGAACACCAAGAAGGTAAAATAAGAACAATCTTCTTGTTCTTCTTCTTTTATTCAACTTCTATTTTCCTCTTGTATTCTCATTCGTTCCTCTCTCACAGTCTCCCTCTCTCTTGGCCAAAATGTTGATGATAAACCATGGACTACTTTCGGAGCACTAAAAGCCATCAAGCACTCAAGGATCTTCACTAAGCAAGGAGAATTCTTCATCAAACGAGCATCAATTAAGTATTTATTTTTTAATCTCCTCTTTAATTCTTAGAATCAAGACCCTTAGATGTTGATAGGTTGATTGAATAAAATAGGGGTGGAGGATATGTATGTGGGTGAAGGGGATGGAGTTAAGATATGAGAATTGGAATGAATGTTGTGCCTTATGGATTTTGCTTTATAGTCACTATACGTTAAACATGATTAAAGAGATTTATGGATATTTTGATGCATGGTATATATTATGCCACCATTGTTAATTAGGCTTTCATAATATTATTTTTCAATAAAGCCATAGTTAATATTATGCCTAGTAGAAGATTATCCATGTTGTAGTATATGTTAATCCAAGTCTATGTTCGTGGATAGATTTACACGTTATTTATTATGTAAGAATATGTTCATGGATCTTCTCTAACAATAGAAAATTATTATGAGAACTATTTTTATTAATTCTAGAATTATTTTTACTAACATTATTACTATTAATTTAATTAGTACTATTAGGCAATTTAATCTACAGAATTCAAAAAACATTGTGTAGGTTTGAAATAGAAGATTATTTAAAATATTATTATTTTAGTAGTTAAATAAATAAAATCTTTTAATTAAATATAAATAATAAAATATTAGAATTAATTAATATCAAATGACTTTGTAGACCAAATTAATAATATTAGTTAGCCTTACTAAAACTTTTATCTATACTCATAAATATTATTCATATTAACATTTATTTATTATTTAATAATAAAAAATTAAGTATTATTCATTTATTATTAATTTTATTAGATATTTATTGTCTATTAATTATTAGTTAAGAATTAAGTATAATTTATTATTTATAATAATACTATTTAAGTATTACTATTTATCAATATTATTTAGAATTTATTATTATCCATTATTTAATACTAATTTATTTATTAGCAGTTTTACTCATTATTTACTATTTGAAACTGTAATTTATTATTAATTAGTTTATAACACCCATTTATTTTAACTTATCTGGCTAATTTTATTTTGTAAAATACTTTAACAACTAGTATTAAAGCTTAAGACATCGCGGTCATGGTTAGTTATTGTTGTGGCTAGTTGAACTAGGAGTTATTTATTTAAAGCATATATAGTCTGGATGTTATCTTATACCTTGTGTTTACCCAAGACGGGGTTAGGTTGACTTGAACTACCTTGGAAGACTTTTGAACTTAAGAAGAGCAAAAGATCAGGTAAGTTCCTACTTGAAACCGTTTGAAGACAAAAGTTATCGTGACAAGTCAAACTTAATGTATACGAGTATTTGTACTGTAAAGGCAATTATGGACAATTTTCCTTTTTGTTTCAGTCATGCAAACTGTTTAAAGTTAAACAAACAATTTTACATAAAACGCTAAATTTTTCCTAAAAATCCAACTTTGGTAAGAATTTTGGAAACCATAATTGCTATTTCCAAGTGAATCATTGTATGGTCTTTCTTCTCCTAAGTGGGACAAACAACCTTGAGTACTTAATAAGGGTAGATTGCTAGGACTAGTCTTTAAAGGGTTAGGGTAAGTTTCTTAGTAGGTGGCCACCTTTGAGGGGTGAGTCATTCCCAGATAGGATGCCAGTCCTGTAGCTCATACCGGTCCAAGCTAGCAAGTTCAGTCAAGTGGATTGTGTATTTTCGGAGTGGACAACTGGTAAGTTTGGGTGCAAAGATGGAGGAGTATCTCACCTGGTAGACCATACACCTACCTTGTGTCAGTATGCACAAAGTGTGGCATGCTGAACGATATTTTGTCATGGTGCACAAAGTTTGGTGCCATGTCTATCTCTTTTGAGTGGTTGTATTTATTTTCTACATGCATGATTTAAAAGGAAAACACCATTATTTATTTGTGAAATTTATTGGAGGCTTGCCAGCACTTTCTTTTATGAAAATTTCACAACTTACATACATAAATTGTTTTACCTGAAACACTCAAAGTACGCATGGGCTTACTGAGTTTATGTCTCACCACCTTTTATACCATATTTTCAGGTCGGTCCTGCTATGAACGTTATTAACTAGAGGATTGTCTATGTTTTGAAGATTCGTTGTTATTTTTCCTATGTATTTCATTTGAGAGACTATAGTAGACATTTTTTTTTTTTGGACTTGTTCATGTATTGCTTGGGTTGTAATACGTTTAATTAGGACGAGGCTAGCAAAATTAATGGGGACAAGAATTCCTCTAGAATTCTTTTTAGGACAACACCACACGGTCAAGACATTACCATTGTGTCTTCCTTAAGACAACATTCCTATCTTTAAGGAATGTAAGAAAAGGAAATTTCAAACATGGGTTAAGATAAATATGAATAAAACTCAAGTGATGGGATTTGAACTCAAGACCTTAGAGATTAAATCTCAAAGATCTAACCACTTAACCATAATAGCTCTTGGTTTTATTTTCTCAACCAAATATTCTTCTTATCTAAACCTCAAGCCATCTTCCAATTCCGACCCCAAGTAAAATTATCATATTACCCATTCTACTCAACAAGCATAAATAAATCATATCTCCTATAAAGCACAATTATAAGGCACACAAAAATCATTCAAGTGATTTATTTAATGCATGATGACATGATATGCATCCCATGCCTTTTACTCTAGGGTAGGCTTTAGGTGGGGTTTCACAAGGTCAACAACCATAATAGTGACGGTGAGGATGCGATGGATATGGATGATAATGGGGCTAAGGAGGAGGCAGACGTTTTAAGGGATGAGAGTGACAATGAGGTAGATGCTTTTAATATTAAGAAAGGAGAGAAGATGATAGACTCAGATGAGAAGGAGGAGGAGGGGCCAGTTAAGGCACTTACGACCCCTCGAGAGGCAAGTTTGAGGTTGCCCTACATAGCGGTATTTCTGATGAGGAAAGGCCTAAGCTTGAGCATGGACTCACATCGGGGATGAGGGTGCTCCAAGATGCAGCTATTAGGAAGGTAGAGAAAGGAAAAAAGAAAAGCTATTGAGAACCCTAGAAGGCCAGAGTTCAAGGGTAAAGTTCATGGTTTTGTGGATATAGCAATGATAGACCTCTCCCAGAATTCTAGGGGTTGGCTGATAGAAACCCTCTCTGGTAGCTCCGACAATAAGTGGTAGCATGAGAGAGGATTTATGATGAACTTCTATAGACTAGGATCTTATTTGATTGTTTATTCATTTATTTGTTTTATCCGAATCTGGATTTTCTTCTATAGATTATTTTATTTTCCTTCTATCTAGGAGTTATGTTGTGAACTTACTTAAGAGTTTAAATATTATTGTTGTTCATTCATTCATTCACACAAACATGCATCTTTTATTTATCCATCATTTGAGATGATAAGTCATGTTTGAAGATGGCACCAAGGTGTAGAACTGCGGTCTGTAATAGAACTATGCAACAGAGTGAGTCATCGACCCCAGACTTTGGACAAATGCAACACTGTACTCCTGGCATGGAAGAGGGATACAAGCAGGAGCAAGAAGTGGCACCTAAGGAACCCACGAAGGCGATAGTTGGACAGGCCCAACTGAGGATGCCCTACCCCACCACTATACTTAGCCAACTGAAGAAATGTTGTTATTGGATAAAATAATTTAAAGCTATAAGTGGTGAACTATGTAACACCCTACTACCTATGCCCTATTAGGGCTAGGGATGTCACCCCATCCATAAGATAAAGGGTCTTTCTAATTAAGACGCACAAAATAAAATAGAAGAAATACTTCAAAATGTAACTTATTACAACCCATAAATACATAAACAAATTTAAAAATAAATGTTTGCTACTATCTCTCAAAAGCAATACATATGAAAAATAACAAAGTGTCTTCTAGACTTAGGCAACATTCTAGCTAATAACCTTCATAGCAGGATTGAACCTAAAAACATGATATAAAAGGTGGTGAGATAAAAATTTCAGTAAGCCCTGTTTGCTTTGAGTGTTTCAAGTAAAGCAGTTCATGTATGTAAGTTGTAAATGTTTCATTAAAGAAAGTGCTGGCAACCATTAAATAAATGTCATAAATAAAGAGTGGTGTTTTTCTTCCCAAAACATACATGTGGACAATAAATACAACCACTCAAAAGAGGTAGCCACGGCACCACACTTCGTGCACCATGACAATATAACGATCAAAATGTCACACGTTGAGTATACTGACATAAGGTAGGTGTACGACCAACCCGGTAATATACTCCTCCATCTCTACAACCAAACTTATCGGTTCTCCACTCCGGAAACACGTAATCTACTTGACTAAACCTACTAGCTCAGACTGGTATAACCTACAGGACTGGCATCCTATCCAGGAATGACTCACTCCTCAAAGGTGGCCACCTTCTGAGAGACTTATCCTAACCCTTCAAAGACTAGCCCTAGTAGTCTACCCTTATTGAGTACTCAACGCTGTTTGCCCCACTTGAAAATAGGGAGAAAAATGATCATACAATTATTTACTTGAAAATAGCAATTAAGGTTTTTAAAATTCTTGCCCAAAGTTGGGTTTTTAGAAAAAGTTTAGCGTTTGTGTATAAAATTACTTGTTTAATTTCAAATGGTTTGCTTGACTGAAATAAGAAGGAAAATTGTCCTTAATTGCCTTTACAAAACAAATGCCCATATACATTGAGTTTAACTTGCCACATTAACTTTGGTCTTCAAATGACTCCATGCAGGAACTTACATGTTCTTTTACTCTTCTTGGATTTAAAAGTCTTCCAAGGTCAACCTAACCCCGCTTGAGGTAAACACAAGGTATAAGATAACATTTGGACCATATCTGTCTTACATAAATAATTCCTAGTTCAACTAGTCACAACCGCAACTAACCATGACCATAATGTCTTAGGCTTTAATACTAGTCGATAAAGTATTTTATAAAATAAATCTAGCATGATAAGTTAAAATAACTAAAGGTTATAAAATAAATAATAATGAGTTATAGTTTCAAATAATAAATTATGAGTATTATTGTTAATAAATAAACTAGTGTTAAATATTGGATAATACTAAGTCCTAAATAATATTGGTAAATGGTAATATTTAAATAGTGTTGTTATTATAAATAATAAATTACACTTTTATTTTTAATTATTAATTAATATATAATAAATAACCAATAAAATTAATAATAAATTAATTATACTTAAGTTTTAATTATTAAATAATAAATAAATTTTAATATAAATAATATTTATGGATATAGGTAAAAGTTTTAGTAAGGCTAATTAATATGGCCTACACAGTCATTTGATATTAATTAATTTCAATATTTTATTATTTATTATTATATTATTTTATTCTAATAAAATATTTTATTTATTTAACTAATAGAATATTAATATTTTAATTAATACCCTATTTGCAAACCTTCCTAGTGATTTCAAATTTTATAGAGTAAATATAATAATAATTCTAATTAAATTAATAAAATTTGTTAATAAAAATAATTTTAGAATTAACAAAGAAAATTATTTTTACCATAATTTCCTATTGTTAGAAAAGATCCATGAACACATTCCTAAATATTAAATAATATGCTAGTCCATCCATGAACATTTACTTGAATCAACTCATACTAACATATGACCAATCTCCTACTAGGCATAATCATCATCTATGACCTTATTGAAAAATAAGAACATAAAATTCTATTCACCAATGGTGTCATAATATCTATCATGCATCAAAACATCCATAAATTCCTTTTGTCATGAGAATCATATATTGATTCAAAAGAAAATTTCATAAAGCTTAATCATACATTCCAACTCTCATGTCCTAACTCCATCCCTTTCATCCACATACATATACTCAACCCCTACTTTATTTAATCATCCTATCAACATCTAGGAGTCATGAATCCAGAAATTAAAAAGGAAGATTCGAGGAAAAATACTTGATGGATGATTGCTTTGATGAGAGCTTCCTTGGTTAGGAAAGATCCACATGAGTTTAAGACCCTTTAGTGGTCTGGAAAATAGCCATGGTTGATCATCACCATTTCGGCCGAGAGAGAGAGAGAGAGACGAATGGCATTAGAAAGAAATATTAGAAGTTGAGTAGGAGAGAAAGAACAAGGAGGTTGTTCTTGTTTTACCTTTTGGTGTTCTTGGAACCTTCAACAAAAAAGTTAGTTTTGATCCGTTCGAATATTCTGCTTTGCGTGATTTAGTGTTATAAAGGCCAGAAATGAAGACTATAGGTTGAATATGGATGATCTAGAGTGTTTGGGAGTGATTGGAGGTGTTTAGGATTGGTTTAGGCTTGAAGAAGAGAAGTGTGTGTTCTTGGTATTCTTGGTGTTCTTGAGAGAGTTTGAGAGAAAATAGCTTTGAGAATTGCTGGAATTGTGTTGGCCGAATGACCTAGTGTAGATGGGAGTTTCTGTTATCAAGAATGAAATGGGGGATTTTCAGATTTTTTTTTTTAAAATTCAAATGGAGGAAAATGAGGAGTTGTTTAAGGTAAAAGATTGGTTAATGGAGTTTGTTCATGGAAGGTCTTTTGTACTTTAATGGTGTAAGATTGAACTAGCTATGCTTTATGCAAAGAATGAAGGGTTGTTCAGCTTATAAAGCTGGCCAAAAATGGATTACAATGGCAGAGAATTTTCTGTTTTAATCACTAGCTATAGGAGTGTTTTAATGGAGCAAAAATTTGCAATTTAGTTTGAAGTTTGAATAAGTTTTAGATAGAGTAATCTTAGGAGCTTTTTGAGGTGTGATCATGGAGTCCAAACATTCAAGGTTGGTGTGGAGGCCAAGGTGTTCAATCCATGGCTGAACAAGGTCCGAATTGTAGAGGTTTAAGTGAAGAATTTCGGCCCTTACCTTAAGAAAACAAGCTGGAAAATTTCTGGATTATAATGCTTCAAGAACACTTGGAATGGAGATGTTTTGGCGCAGAATTTTCTGCCCTCTTTAGCCCAATTTTGTGACTGGTTCTTAAGAGTGTTTGAGGGTTTTTTAATGGTGGTTTTCGAGCCTTCCTCTTAATAAACAATAGAGGAAGTTCCAGCTGTTCTTATGTCCTAATGGTGGCTTCAAATTCCAGCTTCAATGCAACGAAATTGCTGAAGCAAAATTCTGGTTTTGGAAGGGTTGTGCAGTCTGAAATTTCACTGAATTTGCAGCTTTCAACCTTACATGAAATGACCATTTTTTTTGGCAATAATTGGGTAAGAAAGTTGGCTGAAACTTTTGAAATTATCCTTGGAAGAATTCTAGAAAAATTTTCAGATTTTCCCTTTACCAAAACATGAACAAGATGAAGATGGAATTTGAAGGTATAGCTATGGTGATTTCTTTTCCTTGGAATCCCTTCCTAATCCCATGCCTATTTTTGGCCTCACCTATCCTACATGAGTTTACTTTCAAATTCTAATGCTAGGGATTTATCATAGAATTTTTGAAATTAAAAATGGATTAATAGATTAAGGATAGTTTAAATTATAATGATGTTAGGACAAGAGTAGCTAAATTAAAGGGAACAAGAATTCCCCTAAAATTCTTTTTAGAATATGATCACATGATCAAGACATTACTTTCATGTCTCCCTTAAGACAACATTTCTATCTTTAAGGAATGTAAGCAAAACAAAAATTCAAATATGGTTAAGATAATCATGAATAAAACTTAAGTGATAGGATTCAAACTCAAGACCTTAGAGATTAAATCACAAAGCTCTAACCACTTAACCACACTAACTCTTGTTTTTATTTTCATACCCAAATATTCTTCCTATCTAAACCCTCGAGCCATCTTCCTATTTTGACTTCAAGCAAAATTACCTTTTTACCCTTTCTACCCAACAAGCATAAATAAGCCATTTAACCTCTAAATCACAATTCTAAGGCACATAAAATCATTCAAAAAGTATATTTTTATCCATGATGACATGATATGTATCCTATCCCCTTTACTCTAAGGTTGGCTTTAGGTGGGATTTCACAAACTAAGTGTTAGCCTTGAGCAAAAAGGATAAGGGACCAAATGCAGTCGTGGTGCCTGGTTAATTCTTTAATTTATCTCTTGGAAGGAAAGCACACTATAATCTTTGTTCCTATATATTGTGTATTGTACTATTCATTTGAATAGTAGTAGGCTAGAGCATAGGAGTTGAATCCATCCACTACGAGTATGCTATATCTTTAGGTGTAGGATTTAAAATTTGTTAGTACATGACGAGTTCATTTTTTTTCCCTAAGAACCTCTATTTTTATGTTGTAATCTTGTACGGTGCTGTTGTTAAGGAATGAAGGAAATATTTGATATTCTTATTCTTTGATTGATTATTGTGATGCTTAACTTTAATTAGTTCTCTTGTTGCTAAACTTTTTCTTTTACTTTTTAACTTGAATTTTTTATTTTGTAGGGTTCCTCAACTTGTTGATAAATCTTAGAAGTGGTAAGAAATTTGATAAAGATGGGGCTACCAAGGTGGTAAAATAAAATCCTAAGGAAACTAGGATTTGTGATGAAAGAACTCATCCGGATGAGCATTCTTTGCCTAAATCTGAATTTTCTACAATTGGAGAACAAATTAAATAATATATTAGTGATATTTTTCCTAACCTTGATTATAAAATGGATTCTAATTGATCTCCTAAAGAACTTACCACTCCTATCCTTAATGATCGCCCTCTATGTGTTGTTTTTCCTTAAGTAAAAAGTATCTTTAAGTTACGTTCTGTGACCAATCAACTTTTGCCATCTTTTCATAGGTTACCAGGGCAATATCTACATAGGCAACTTAAAGAGTTTTATGTTGTATGCTCTAATATAAAGTTGGATGGGATTCAAGATAAGGTGATTAAATTGTGTGCATTCCCATTTAGTTTGCATGGTGGAGCTAAATATTGGTTATATTTTTTATTCACTAGATCTATTAATAGTTTGTTGGACATGTAAAAACTATTTCTTGAAAAGCGTTTTCCTACTTCTATAGCTGCATCAATTAGGGAAAAAAAAAATATGTGGTATAAGGTAATTGCATAGTGAGTATTTGTATGATTATTGGGAAAGATTCAAAATATTGTATGCTAGTTGTCCGCATTATCAAATTAGTGAAAAATTGCTCATTCAATATATTTATGAAAGGTTGCTGACATGACGACTAATATACAATCTTTTAGTACAAGGAATGACTCAATAAAAAAGTAGGAGATGTCGGGACAAGTTCTCTTGAGGATAAGGTTGATAAGTTAACCAATTTGGCTAGAAAGATGCTACGATGCAATTCGCATGCTAAAGCATGCAATATGTGTAATTCTTTTGATTACCCAAGTGATGCATGTCCTACTCTTGGTATTAATGAGAAAGTGAATAATTTTAGGTTTCCTAGTAGCCCCTTGGAGGTACAATACCTATTCAAACCCTTACAATATAGGATGATGTGGTCATCTAAACGTTAGATAGGAAATCAAGGATGGAGGCTACAAAACTTTGCAAACAATTCTTCAAATGCACTACATCCACAATATCAATCTCAAAGCACTTCGTTAGAAGATATGGTCCAGTCTCTTCTATGTAATTCCTTAACTTTCCAAAAAGTGACCAAATCTAGCATCTAGAACTTAGAAAATCAAGTCGGTCAAATGGCTACAATGTGAGTCAAATTAAGGGACAACTTTCTAACAAGCTTCCTTCCCAACCTCTCAACCTTAGGGACCTTTCTATTGCTTAAAACATTTTAGGGGGATAAAACTTCTGAGGAAGTTATGTCCTATGGAAACATAATTGATTTGAATGCTCATGATATTTATGTTTCAATTTAAAAGCTCACTTTGTTTTCTTACTTAGGTTTCAAGAAAAGAGATGCAGCTATGCTAAGCATACGACTTAAAAAAAAAAAGTGCTTGTTGGGAGGAGACACAATAATCCTTATTCTTATTTCTTCTTTCTTTGTTTAGTTTTAGTTTTATTCCTTCTTCTTACCAGAAAGAAAAAACACAAAAATATTTTTTCTTGATTCTTGGTTAGTTTCCTTGTTAAATCCTCTTTTCTTTTAGTTTTTATATTAAAAAAAAGAAAATTTCTACAAAATGCATGGGCATAGACACACCTGTGACTCTTGCCGTGCGTCAGTCAAGACTTATTTAAAATTTCCAGATCTGGATAACTGCTTCTCTTTTTTTCTTCCATATCTGATATGATCTTGAGTGGGCTTTTTCTTGGTGTTGTGGATGGTTTAGTTGATTATGAGTTCAGCTCATTCCAAGGAACTAAAACAAGGAATTTCTTGAGACAAAAAGGAGAAAATTAAACTAACAACCTACCCTCTATCAAACCCTTGAAGAACTAGGCTTCAAAGACCCTCAAGAATAGTAGAAAGTTCTACTATAATCTCACCCCAATATCCTTAAAGAAACAAAGGTTAACAAGAACAAATAGAATAGAGAAAATAAGCACTCAAGTAATAGAATTCAAACAAACCTTAGAAGAGCAAAGAAACTAAGACCAATTTGAAAGAAACTACATTGGATTATGCAAAAGATTAACTCATTCATACGGAGGAATAAGCCTTAAGCATAGTCTTGAACAAGAAGAACAAGGCGGCTAGGGCATCTCAAGACTCTCTCTCCAAATTTGAATAAAGTGTGTAAATTGTGTTATCAACTCACTAAAAGTTGTATTTATATTATCTTAACTCTAGCTAAGTAATCCCTGATGTTCTAATATAATTTTGGGCCTTAATAGGTCTTTACAAAACATTTAAAATGGAGGAAAATAAGAAAAAACATCAAACGTCGGCTAGGGCTTTTCAGCCGGCGCCGATTGTGCGCTGTGTTTAGGCCGTCTTTGTGAAGGTTAAAGCCGGCGCCAGCTGTCCGTCGGAAGGCCACCTTTTGGTCAAATTTCCTCCGTCTTTGTTGCCAAATTGAGTTCTTATTGGGGTCCTTCTTGGATAGTCATCAAAATGAGCTATTGGCTAGCTTCCTCAACCTTCCAACCCTCTTCCATCCTCAAGTATGGTTTTATGAGCAATTAAAAATCATCTTGAAGTTTTTTGGTCCTAGATCTTGTCATCGGTCCTTGTTCTTGCACGGTCATGCTTCCCCCTCCTTGATCTTGACCTCCATGATGAAGCGGAGTCTCATCATCTCCCCTTTCTTGGAAAGGATTCGTCTCCGAATTATTGCCATAATCTACATCAAAGGGAGAGAGGTCACTAATAATTAAAAGTGGTGCTAAGATGATACTCACCGGGTAAATCTATCTTATAAGCGTTATTTCCAACTTTAGCGAGAACTTAAAATGGACCATCCCCCATTGGATGTAGTTTGCTCCGTTGTTGCATGGAAAATATTTCCTTACAGAGGTGAACCCATACCCAATCGCTCGATTCAAATGACACATTTTTCCTTCCTTGATTACTCTTATGGGCAATCTCTTCATTTCGTTTTGCGATGGTTGCTTTCACCTTCTCATAGAGTGCCTTCACTATTTCTGCCTTCTTAGCTCTATCGAGGTTCATCCGTTTACCTATAGGCAAGTGAATTAAATCTAAAGGAGTTAGATGATTAAAACCATACACAATTTCAAAAGGAGAATAAGAAGTGGTAGAATGAATAGCCCTATTGTAAGCAAATTCAATGTGTGGCAAGCATTCCTCCTATTTTTTCAAGTTCTTCTTAATTATGGTCCGCAAGAGTTGGGTGGGTGTTCGGTTGACCACCTCTGTTTGTCCGTCTGTTTGAAGATGACAAGCTGTGAAAAACAAGATATTAGTACCAAGTTTGTTCCATAATACTCTCCAAAAGTGCCTAAGGAATTTAGTATCCCTATTTGAGACAATAGTCCTTAGAATCCCGTGCATTCTCACCAATTCCTTAAAGAATAAATCTGCAATATAGGACGCATAATTAGTCTTGGAACAAGCCACAAAATGAGCCATTTTGGAGAATCAATCAACAATCACAAAATATAGAGTCCTTACCCCTTTGGACCTAGGCAATCCTAAGATGAAGTCCATTGAAATATCAACCCAAGGCACATTAGGTGTGGGCAAAGGAGTATAAAAACCATGTGGAAGAGATCTAGACTTAGCTCGCCTAGAAATAATGCATTGAGAACAATGTTTCAACACATCCTTTCTCATTTTTTGCCAAAAGAAATGTTCCTTAAGGATGCTTAAGATCTTTGCAATACCAAAATGCCCCATTAGTCTCCCACTTTGGGCCTCCTTAACTAGTAACTCCCTAATAGAACCTTTTGGCACATAAAGCCTTGCCTCCCTAAACAACAAACCATTATGCCTATAATATTTAGCAAATGTACATTTATCACAAGCATGGAAAATATCCTCAAACTCTTTATTATTAACATACAATTCCTTCACAAGTTTAAAATCAAGAAGTTTAGCATCCAAAAAGTTTAATAGTGCATACCTTCGAGATAGTGCATTCGCTACTACATTTTCCTTACCTTTCTTGTATTGAATGACATAAGGAAATGCCCCAATAAACTCCATCCACCGTTCATGCCTCTTGTTCAAATTTTGTTGGCTTTTGATGTGTTTAAGGGTCTTATGATCCGTATGAATGACAAACTCTCTTGGTAAAAGGCAGTGTTGCAAATATTCTAGGGTCCTTACCAAGGCAAAAAGCTCTTTTTCATAAGTAGAGTAATTGAGGGCTGCCCTGGACAATTTCTCACTAAAGTATGCAATGGGTTTTCTATCTTGAGTCAAGACCGCACCTATTCCCATCCCGCTTGCATTACACTCTATCTTAAATGCCTTCTCAAAGTTAGAAAGAATAAGGATTATAGCTTGGCTCAATTTTTCTTTGAGTTTGAAAGGCTTATTTTTGGGCTTCCTTCCACCTAAATCCCACTTTTTTCTTTACCACTTTGGTTAGAGTGGCCGCTATGGTGCTAAAATTTTGGATGAACATCCTATAGAAGCTAGCTAGCCCATGGAAACTATAGACTTGGGTAATGGTGGTAGGGGTGGACCAATCTTGGATAGCCTTTACTTTTCCCTTATCAATCTCAATCCCTTTGGCACTCATAATATACCCAAGGAATATAATCCTCTCTAATAAAAAAGAGCACTTCTCAAGGTTAGCATACAATCTCTCTCTTCGGAGGGCAACAAGCACACTTTGAACACGATTCAAATGATCCACATATGATTTGCTTTAGATTAATATATCATCAAAGTACACAACAACAAATTTTTCAATAAATTCCCTCAAAACATAGTGCATTAATCACATGAAAGTATTATGAGCATTAGACAACCCAGATGGCATAAGAAGCCACTCATATAACCCTTGTTTGGTTTTAAAAGCCGTTTTCCATTCATCCCCTTCTCTTATTTTAATTTGGTGGTAATCTAATTTCAAATCAATTTTAGAGAAAATGCATGCACCAAATAGCTCACCAAGCAAGTCATCTAGCCTAAGAATGAGATAATGGTACTTTACTATGATGTTGTTGATAGCACGACAATCCACGCACATACGCCATGTCCCATCCTTTTTGGGCACCAAGAGAACCAGAACCACACATGGGCTTAGGCTCTCTCTCACATGTCCCTTCTCAAGTAATGCCTCTACTTGCTTTTGCAATTCCTTGGACTCTTTCGGATTGCTTCTATATGCCGGTTGGTTGGGGATGACAGCTCCGGGCACAAAGTCGATTTGATGCTCAATCCCTCTTATTGGTGATAGTCCTCTGAGCACCTTCTTTAGGAAAATGTCTTCAAATTCTTGAAGAACATCTGCAATTTCATTAAGTAAAGATAATATAGAATCATTAGTAGAAACATAAGAACCTTTGCATAAAAGAAGAATAAACGGTTCCTTAGCTTCTATAGGCTTTATGACCTCACTTTCTGTTGCAAAGTAATTCACTCTTTTTTTTATCTCCCCTCTCTTATCCTTGCTTACTCCTATCCTTGATTGTCAAAAGCACTTGTTTTTCCATCCTTTATCTCAACTCTTTTTCTTTCCTCTCTTGTTCCTTTCTCTCAATTTCTTGTTTTTGTTTGACATCTTGAACTCCCTTCTTCTTTTCTATCTCCTACATAATTCTTTGATCTTTGTTCACCTCACTAGGGGCCATGGGGGTGAAGGTAAACTTAGTTCTCTTATTGAGTAGGGAATAAGTATTCTTCCTCCCATAATGTTTTACATGCCTATCGTATTGCTAAGGCTTCCCTAGGAGCAAGTGACCCGCTTGTATGGGTACCACATCACATAGCACATCGTCCTTGTATTTTTCCATCTTAAAAGACATCAAAACTTGTTTGTTTACTCTCAATTCCCCACTATCGTTCAACCATTGCAATTTGTAGGGCTTGGGGTGTTTAATCCATCTTATGTAACACCCGACTACCTAGGCCCATCAGGGCCGGGGATGTCGCCCCGTCCAAAGGACAAGGGGTATTTATAACTAGGTTACATAAAAATAAAATAAAATAAAGACTTCAAAATTAAACTTATTACAACCCAAAAGATAAGTATTGGAACAAATCCAAATAAACTGTTTGCAATAATCTCTCCAAAACATCACATAAAGTAAATAACATGAGTCTTCAAAGCATAGGCAACATCTAGCTAATGACCTCCACAGCAGGATCTTCCTGTAAATATGGTATAAAAGGTGGTGAGATAAAAATCTCAGTAAGCCCGTGTGTGTTTTGAGTGTTTCAGATAAAATAACTCATGTATGCAAGTTGTAAAAGTTTCATAAGGAAAATGTGCTGGCAAGCAATAAATAAATGCTGAAAATAAAGAGTGGTGTTTCGCTTTTCAAACCATACATGTACGCAATAAATACAACCACTCAAATGGGTAGCCATGGATTACCACACGTTGGGCCCCAAGACTAAATAACAGTCAGAATGCCACACTTTGAGCAAGCTGACAAAAGGTAGGTGTACAGCCTACCGGGTGAGATACTCCTCCATCTCTACACCCAAACTTACTGGTTGTCCACTCCGGAACATACAGTCCACGTGACTGAAACTTGCTAGCTCGGACCGGTATGACCTACCGGACTGGCATTTTATCCAGGAAGGACTCACCCCTCAGAGGTGGCCACCTACTGAGAGACTTACCCTAACCCTTCAAAGACTAGTCCTGGTGGTATGCCCTTATTAAGTACTCAACGTTGATTGTTCCACTTGAAAGAAAATTGATCATACTTTGCTTTATTTAGAAATAACAATTAAGGGTTTCTAAAAGTCTTGTCAAGTTGGGTGTTAGAAAAAGTTTAGATTTGTGTAAAACTGCTTGTTCAATTTTCAAATGATTTGCTTGACTGAAATAAAAAGGAAAAACAGTCCTTAATTGCCTTTACAAATAAATGTCCATATACATTGCATTTTCTTGCAACAATATCTTTTGGTCTTCACAAAACTCCATGCAGAAGCTTACCTGATTCTTTGCTTGCTCAACTCAAACGTTTTCCAAGGCTGACCTAACCCCGCCTGGGGTAAACACAAAACATAAGGTCACATTCAAGCTATACCTGCCTTACATAAATAATTCTTAGCTCAACTAGTTACAACCATGATTAACCATGACCTTAATGTCCTAAGCTTTAAGGCTAGATGCTAAAGAATTTTATAAAATAAGTCTAGTTTGATAAGTTAAAATAACTAGGGGTTCTAAAATAATCGTTAATAAATTATAGACTCAAATAATAATTCTTGAGTGTTATTGTTAATAAATAAACCAAGGTTTGAATTTTAAACAATGCTAAGTCCTAATTAATATTAATTTATGGTAATTTAAAAATAGCTTTATTATAAATAAATAATAAATTACAAATAATTTTTAATTAATTTTTTTATAGATAATAAATACTTAGTAATAAATAAAATTAATAGTCAATGAATTATTTAAAATTTTTAATTAATAAATAAAAAATAGATTTTAATATAAATAACATTTAGGAATAGAGGTAAAAATTTGAACTAAGGTCTACAAAGTCATTAGTCCTAATATTTTATTTATTGCAAAAGATTTATTACTATATATATTATTTTTAATAAAAGATCTCATTTATTTGATAAAGAAAATATTAATATTTTAATTAATAAACCAATCCAAATCCTCCTAGAGTTTCGAATTTTATAGAGAAAAATATAGTAGTAATTCTAATTTATGTAATAAAATTTATTAACGAATATAACATAGAATTAACAAAAAAATAATCTTATGTCATGGTTTTCCTATTGCTAGAAAAGATTCATGATCACATTCTCCATCATCAAACAATAAATTAATCTATTCATGAACATACACTTGAACTATCTGATACCATCACATGGCCAAAATCCCACTAAGCATAATCATCAATCATGGTTTTAATGAAAAAATAAGAACATAAAAGCCTAATCACCTTTGGTGTCATAATACCTAATGATGCTTCAAATATCCATAAAATTCATTAAACATGAAGAACATACATTGATTCGAAAGGAAAATACATATATCCTAGTCATATACAACAATCATCATGTCCTAACCCCATTCTCTTTATGCATATACTCAATCTCCCAATCATAATCCATCTCCCTATCAACACCTAAGAGACATGATTTCAAAATTTAATAAGAGAGATTTAAGAATGAATACTTGATTATCGAGCACTTTGAAGAAGACAAAAGAAGGTCCACGCGCGATGGAGTGTCTTGAATGGTCCAACGAAACAAACGATCATGGTTGATGATTGATCAACCATTTCGGTTAGAGAGAGAGAGAGAGAGAGAGAGAGAGAGAGAGAGAGAGAGAGAGAGAGAGAGAGATCATTAGAATGATATAATGGAATGGAAGAAGATGAACAAGAAGGGTGTTCTTGACTTACCTTGTTGATATTCTTGAGACCTTCAAGAAAAGAGGTTAATTTCGATCCGCTTGAAAATTTTTGTTTGCGAGGTTTTGTGTTATAAATACCATAAATGGAGTCTAGGGATTAAGTAGTGATGATCTGGAGTATTTGAGAGTGATTGGAGGTGTTTAGAGTAGGCTTAGGCTTGAAGATGGTTAGTGTGTGTTCTTGGTGAAAATGGAGAGAATTTGGAAGAATGCTGCACGAATTTTGGTAGAAGGCTGGCCGAATGGTATGGAATGAATGAGATTTTTGGTTTTCAACAAGAAGGAGAGAGAATGATCAGATTTTGTTTGAATTTTAAATGGAGGAAATGGTGGAGATGTTTAAGGAAAGAGGTTAGCTATGGTGTTTGATCAAGAGAGGTTTCTATGGTCTTCAATGGTGCCGGCTGAACATGGAGTTTTTTTCCTGAAATGATTGAAGGTTAATGTTGCTCAAGGCTGGAAATTTTGGTTAATTAGCCTAATGCAAGAGTGATTTTAATGGAGTAAAATGCTGAAATTATTTGATGTTCAAAAGAGTTTGAATGGAGTGATCTTAGGAGTGTTTTGTGGTGCAGCTATGGAGTCCTTATGCTCAAGGTAAGAGTGGGGTTTATGGTGTTCAGTCTACAGCTGAGCAAGTTCAATTTTTATAGAGGTTGAAGGTGATTTTCGGCCTTAGGCTAGAAGGAAGCAAGGCTGGAAAATTCTGGTTTCAAATTGTTCAGGATTTTCGATGATTGTATAATTTTTTGTGCAGAATTTTGCACACCCTTAGCTCGATTTTCAGAGGTTCTTCTGGGGTGTTTGAGGGTCTTCCAAGGTTGGTTTTTCAGCCTTATTTCTGGACAAATACAGAAGAGATTTGCTGGCTTGAAGATGAACTAAAAACAGCTTCATTTTCTTGATTGCAAGCTGCGAAATGCCCAGAATTTTTTCTGGTTTGGTGCTGTTTTGTGCAGTCCGAAATTTGCATAGTTTTTCCAGCTTCCAAGCCACATAAAATGACTATTTTCTTGGCAGCAAATGAATGGGATTATGGCCTGAATTTTTGAAGAAAGGGTCTGCAACAATTCTGGAAAATTTCTAGATTTCTTTCCACTAAAGTATGAACAACACGAAGGTAGATGGTCCTTTCATGGTGATTGATTTTCTCATGGAACCCTTCCTATTTACCCTCCTATTTTCGGCCAACTCCTTATCCCCCCAGAGCTGATTTTCGAAATTCAAGGAGGGGGAATTATCCCAGAATTTTTTTTGGAATTCAAGAGAAGAGATTTAATGGATTTAAATTATAAAGATGTTAGGACAAGCTAGAGGTAATAAATAGGACAAGAATTCCTCTAGGATTCTTTTTAGGACATGAGGATAAGATTTGGACATTCTCTTCATGTCTTCCCTAAGACAACATTCCTATTTTTATGGAATGCAAGAAAATAAAAATTCAAACTTAATGAAAATAATCATGATAAAACTTAAATGATGGGATTTGAACTCATGACCTTAGAAATTAATTCACCAAGCTCTAACCACTAAATCACAACAACTCGTATTCTTATTTCCTCACCCACATATTTTTCTTACCTACTCCTCAAGTTATCTCCCTGTTCTGACCTCAAGCAAAATTACCATTTTACCCCTCCTACTCAATAAGCATAACTAAGCATTTAAACCTATAATCCACGATTCTAAAGCGTATAAAATCATTCAAAAACATATATATTCATGCAAAATAATATGATATGTATTCCCGACCCCCTTACTCTAGGGTTGGTTTTAGGTGGGGTTTCACATCTTATGTCCAATTCTTCAGCCAAGTTTGTATTAATCATATTAGTACAACTCCCATTATCCACAATCACACTATAAGAGGTCTTGTTGATTAGAAACCCAGTGTAGAAAATGTTCTCTCTTTGTTGGTGATCATGGCCTTCAATGGCTTGTGAATTCAATGACCTTTTTGTGACTCCCACCAAAGAGTATTCTTGACCAACAACTTCCTCTTCATTACTTTCCTCATTCTTATTTTCCTTTTGGACTCGTTGGTACCTTTCTCCCTCTTCTTCTTCATCAATAGAAACCTCACCATAGGGATTAATATACATCGTTCTCTTGTTTGGACACTCATGGGAAATATGTCCATATCTAAGGCACTTAAAATACTTGATATCCTTATTCCTTTGTAACCTCTCCATGGTTGTTCCCTTGTCCTTGTTCCAACCTTCCCTAGGTTTCCAATCCTCTCTAGGCTTGTTGAAGTCCCTTTGGAATGGCTTAAGAGCTTCATCCTTCTTAATTGGCCTTTTGCTAATAGTGTTGGGGTTTGGAAGTGGTGGTCTAGTAAATGCCTTCCTTTTTAATTGCCTCTCAATCTTCATAGCGGCATGTACCATATCTCCAATCGTTCATATGGGTGCAATTCTACCAAGTTGGCAACTTTCCTATTTAATCCTCCCAAGAACCTCGCCCTTGTTGCCTTAGGATCCTCATTGATTTGAGCTCTCATCAACATTACTTTCATCTTTTTATGGTAATCTTCCATACTCTTATTCCCTTGCTTAAGTGATTGGAGCCTTTGATAAAGATCATTGTAGTAATGGTGTGGTATAAACCTAGCGCTCATCATATCTTTCAACAAGTTCCAACTAGCCACGGTTTCCACTCCCATTTGTCTCCTCTATGCAACAACTTGCTCCCACCAAACCAAAGCATACTCCGAAAATTCTAACGTAGCCAACCTCACATTTGACCTCTCACTATAGGTATTACTTTCTAGGAAGACCTCCATCTTACTCTCCAACTCGAAATATGCTTCGGGGTTACTCTTACCATAGAATGTGGGCACTTTCAATTTAATGTGGTTCAACTTCCCTCTCCTCATCATTTTCTTCTCTCCTACCTCTTCTATTGCCCCATCCTCTATTGTGTTCTCCAAAGGCTTCAACTTGTTCCCCCTCATACCATTCATCAACTCCCTCAAACTCTCTTTCTAACCATCTTAGGTTGTTCTCATCATTCTTTCCTTGACCTCTACCTTGTCCTTTTCTCATACCATGTCTTCCCCCTCTCATAGGAGCTTGTTGGAATCCCCCGTTAGAGTGCTCATCCCACACTTCCCCTTGTTGGGCATTTAACGGAGGAGTATGGGTATCACTATTCCTCATCCTAGGGCTAGGTACTTCAAATCGCTCTTGGCCTCTTCTTTGTTTGATGGTAGAAGATTGTCCAAGATGATTTATCAATTCCATTGTCCTGTATTAAAACTCACTTTGCATAGTCCTCATCATTGTTTGCAGGTCTTCATGCAAAACCCTAGCATCAATTTATTCTTCTTAAAGTCTACTAGGTCCACTTAGATTAGGCTTAGAGATCTCTTGGTCATGGGCCATGGTGGTGGAATATTTACTTATTTATACCTGCAAAATAAAAGAGATTAGAAAGAAAAATAGATCCTCACTTCGCTTCCTTGCGTGTTAGCTCTCAAAGGTTAGTCACTCCACGCTCGTGTTTGCTCTCTTAGGCTCTTTTAGTAATAGGCTCATCCTCTTGCCTTTTTCTCAATACTCAAGCCTTATTGTTCAATCCTAATTCTCCTCAATAGCTAAAGATTTAGTCCAACTTAGTGAATCACACAAATCAATGAATTTTTTTAATTAGGGGGTCTTAGGAGAATTTCAACAAACACTTGTTAGGCACCTCAAGCAAACAAGTTTTAATCAAGAATTTCAAGAAATGTGAACTCAATCAATACAAGAACAAATACTAGATGCACAAACAAACACTTCTAAACAAGAAAAAAATAAGAGTTAGTAAGAACAAAAAAACAAGAACAACTAGAACTAGAATTATGAAGAACAAGATGATCACAAGTGTGCATTAGTAAAGTTGAGTTCAATGAGCATGAAATTCAACAATAGAGTAATATACTAAGTCCCAATATCCCAGGGAATGAACATTAAGAATAGAAGTTCCCAACTATAGCCAAAAGCATTCTCATGGAACATTTATCAAACACCTTAGTTGCAATTCCGTCACTCACAAGCAACTAATATTTTCACTCAAATTCAAACCCATTTTCACCACAATCACAAGATAAATTTGTTCCCAAGTAATATACTAACTTCAAGGAGCAATTTTTGTAAGGAAAAATGAAGAAATAGTAAAGATAAAATGACCTTTTTGTAGTATTTTTTATAAGTTACGAGATTTCTCTTGTTTTGCTTCAACTTTGTAGGGCTCCTTTTCTTGTTTCCAAGCTTTGATTGGAATCAAAGCTTTCCTTGCTCTGATACCAAACTCTTTGATATGATATTGAGTGGGATTTTTCTTGGTGTTATGGGTGGTTTAGTTGATTATGAGTTCAGCTCATCCCAAGGGACCAAAATAGGGAATTTCTTGAGAAAAAAAAGGAGAAAATTAAACTAACAACCTATCCTCTATCAAACCCTTGAAGAACTAGGCTTTAGAGACCCTCAAGAATAGTAGAAAGTTCTACTATAATCTCACCCCAATATCCTAGAAGCAACAAAGGCAAACAAGAACAAATAGAATAGAGAAAATAGACACCCAAGTAATTGAATTCAAACAAACCTTAGAAGAGCAAAGTAATTAAGACCCATTTGAAAGAAACCACATTGGATTATCCAAAAGATTTTATAGACTTATTCATAAGGAGGACTAAGCCTTAAGCATGATCTTGAACAAGATGAACAAGGAGGCTAGGGCCTCTCAAGACTCTCTCTTCAAATTTGAATAAAGTGTGTGAATTGTGTTGTCAACTCACTAAAAGTTGTATTTATACTATGCTAACCCTAGCTAAGTAATCCTTGAGGTTCTAATACAATTTTAGGCCTTAATAGATCTTTACAAAACATTTAAAATGGAGAAAAACTAGATAAAACATAAAAAATGCGGGGCAGCTGTCGGTTGCCTAAGTTGGAGCTGGTTCCGGCTAGGGCTCTTGAGTTGGCGCCAGTTGTGCACTGTGTTCAGGCTGTTTTTGTGCAGGTTGAAGCTGGTGCCGGTTTGGCTACTTGGGCCGGTGCGGCTGTCTGTTAGAAGGCCACCTTTTGGTCAAATTTTGTCTATCTTTGTTACCGACTTGTGTTCTTGTTGGGGTCCTTCTTGGATAGTCATCAAAATGATCTCTTGCCTAGCTTTCTCAACCTTCCAACCCTCCTCCATCCTCAAGCATGGTTTTATGAGCAATTGAAAATCATCTTGAAGTTTTTTGGTCCTAGATCTTGTCATCGGTCGTTGTCCTTGCACAGTCACGCTTCCCCCTCCTTGATCTTGACCTCCATGATGAAGCAGAGTCTCATCAACATCCCTGCACTAAACTTCAACCCGTGCATTTGATGCGTAAATTTTAGGTGTATAAAATTCATTAATTTAAATTCATCCCTTAGCTAAGTTTTAATTAAAACATTAATCCCAAATTACACATACGAGCAAATATACTAATCGCAAATATAATATCGAAAATTAACGAATATCGATCCTCAAGGGAACAAGTACACACTAATCACTTTTCATTTATTGTTTAACCGACCTAATAAAGTAATTAGATAATTAAAAAATTAAAGAAAAATAAATACAACTCAAGGATGTAAAAATATGCAATTTAGACAAATACTTTTGAAAACATGACAATGAATCACTTAGCAAATATCATAATTAACTATCATCTTGGTCTCATGAAGGATTTAAAATAGGCCCACATTGTTTTCTACCCATGGTATCACTATCTTTTAGTTAAATTAGTGAACATATTTTGTCTCAACTAATTTACTCAAAAGACGCATTAAAAGCAATCATCATATAAACCCCTATATTCAAGGTGATTTAAGCATGAAATTAGTCAATGAATCCATATTCTAGCAATCATCAACTAACATTTGATTGTATAAGTTCTTAACAATTAATCCCTTTTTCAAGCGAGTTAAGAGATAACAAATGTGAAATTTATTAATTGAAGTCATTATCAACCCCTTTTTTAAGCAAGTTAATAACAAGAATCAATTAATCAACTTCGTAATAAAACAAGTAATCAAATACCAAGAAAAATAATTAATTAATCTAAGAACTAAATTAACTCAAAATCATAAATTCAAAAATAACATCTAAATATAATTAAAGAATTAAACTCATCATTGTTCAAGAAGAAAAAAATAAAGGAAAGAAATAAATACTCATAGACAAACAGTTTCAATTTCCAATGAAAATTTTTTCCAAAATTAATGCTTTTTGACTAATTTCTCTAGACAAAATATTAATGGTGCAATCTAAAAGATATGTCTAAGTCTCCACATTGAGCACACCTATTTCTAACGTGAATGGCCTTATTGATAAGCTTACAAGTTTCCTAAAAAATGTAAATATACAAAGACAATAGCTTCCTAATCTAAGATGGAATAAAGAAGTCCACTGGCTTAAGAATTTGGCACTCTGTTTTGTTGTAGTTTTGCACCAAAGAAACACTCCTACGGAAGCTAAATTGTCCAAGCTGATGACGAGATACAAAGCCACCATAATTTCCTTTTGAATTTAGCTCACACGAGCCGCATTCCCATCTACTAAGTCGATGAAGCTGCCTGAGCAAAGCTTTTTCTTCTATCGAGCCGCCAAAGCCAAGCCAGCCATTCTCTTTATTGCATCCTCCTAAGCATGTTCAACATCCTCCCCATTGTTTTTTTTGTTCAGTGCCTTGTTCGTTGCTTTTGTTTTCCTTTTTATCTTCAGTGCCTTGTCTGTTCCAATTTCATGTTTTTCTGCTTCGCTCTGTTTTGTCTCCAGATTTGGCCGGGCACCAGGTCTGTCTTCTTGGTCTAGTGTCGGGTCTTCACTGTAAATTTTCTAATTTTCCTCCAAATTCACCTATGTTTGCATAAAATCACAAGAAAAATATTTTTATAAGTAGAATATCAAATATGAATGAATATGACTAGTTATTGTTGGATTTTATGCCCTCTTAGACTAGGTTTATGATGTAAAATTGAATATTTTAATAAAAGAATTTATTTTCAGGAATTAGTTGTGAATTTATTTTTGTTTATGCACAATTTTCATTTGGAACAGACCCATTGTGTTTAAATAAGTGATCCATGTGAATGGTGGTCTTTCACAGTAAGGTATGGATCACGGGTTATTTAACACATAAACAGTTGTTTTTAACCGATTGATGAGAATGAGAATCTCATCATGTTTAGGTTATTATGTTATGAATTCTAAATAGGGGATGGCTTACCTTTAGCCAGTGAATAGTCCACTCACTTCATGACATAAGCGTATTTCGAATATATACAACAGGACCTGTAGTAGTGGTTTCTAAAAAGTACTATATGGTAGAAACCTAGACTACTACCGTTACAGCGTAGACTAGTACTCTATGATTTGAGTATGATTTGGTGGTCTGGCGAAGCTGGAAGCATATACTTTGATTTGCTATAATTGAGGTTTTATCGTAGGACCAATATACTTGCATGTTGGGTATGTGTGACTAGTTAGTTAAGATAGACTTATACAAGATAGTTTCTACACTAAATCGCCCATTGTGGTTGTCCAAATGATCTAAATATCCAGGGCCATGGGAAACATGACTCGGATGTTTGCTTTAGGGTAGCTCCCTTAGAAAGCGGAAACACTCCAGGAAGTCGTGGATCATTGGACTAGAAGCCTAAGGATGGTAGATGTCATTTAGAGGGGTGTTAGTACACTTCTTCCTCTCTAAATGCATGGCGATGTGTAGAGGGGTATTTTAGTCATTTCACCTGTAGGTCGGAGACTTTGCTAATGCAGCATTGTCCTTGGGGTCAATATTTTCTTATGGTGATATTAGAAAATATTTAAAATGTAAAATATAGCTATTTATATAGCAAGGGTATTTTGGTCATTTTAGCAGCCAAGGCGATGTGTCTTTTTTGTCCTCGGAATAGCCCGTAAGTCCTAATTAATTTTAGGTTGAGGCATTGGTCTCAGTTCAAGAGGTTTTTATTTTTTTTTATTTTACTTTATTTTATTCAGGATGTCTAGTTTATTATTAGACTACAATAAAATAAATAAATAAATAAAATAAAAATATGAGTTGAGAGAAATTAATTATCTGGTTTAATTGATTAATTAATTATTCAGGGCCTAGGCCCAGTTTGAATAATTAAGAAATTAACCTGGGCTTAAACTAAGGGGAAATAATTAATGCTTAATTATTTATTGGGTTATCTATATGAGCCCAAGAAATAAATAATTAAAGTTTAATTATTTTGGTTCATTTGGGCTCATTAATTATTTATTGGGTTATTTCTATAAGCCTAGAGAATAAATAATTAATGTTCATTATTTTGGGCATTTTGGGTCCAAGAAAAATAATAAATATTATTTCGGCCCAATAGCTTGGACCGTAGGGTTTCTTCCAAATACAGTTCAGATGAGTTTAGGGTTAAACCAAACTAATTCTCAGGATAACATTCGGGTATTTGAAATATGATATCCCGGGGGATATGTTTATCAGATAATGGGAGACCTAGTTTTGGCTAACAATAAACAAGTCTCTGGTAGGAAAAAATAACTGTAATTCTCCCTCACTAATCTATCTTACGCCGCTCTCTCTCTCTCACGTCTCCTTCCTTCTCTTGTTTTCTCCTTGAAGTTTTGCTAATCAATAGCAAGAGAACCAAGGAGATTAGAAACCACTCTTCTTCACTGTTGTGTTCATCGACAAACGCTGTGGAATATTCCGTGAACTAAAAAGCTAGCATTATTCATTTTCACTGGAGGAGGAAAGCAGCCGGAAAAGGAAGTGCAGTGCCCTGGTGATCATGGACGTGCAAGGAAGAAGTTGTTCTTGAGCTTCAACTGATTCAACCATGTTCTTTAAGTTTTTAAGGCTCCAAGAGGTATGTTTTCATCCTACCATACTGTGCCAATACTCTATTTAATGTTCATGTTCTTCCATTTTCGTCCACTAAAGCATGCTCTGTAAATATGTCAATTTGTTCAAGTGGTATCAAAGCATGAATTTGATTGACTTAAGGAGCATGTTAGTTAATAAAAGTGGAGAAGAACATTGTTTGGATCTTAAACATGTGATCCTTCGCTGTTTATGGTATAGGACATGTTCTCTGCAAAATTTTCACAAAGCATTCCATGAAATTTAGTTTTGGAGTTTTGATCGTGTAAACCCAAATTAAATGGGTATAGGTGGTTGTTGTTTTTGTTTGGATGAGTTTTTGTAATGAAAATGTCCAAAGAAGCCAAAGGAAGCAATCTGGCAGAGAAAATGCAAAAGAATTCGTGCAGAAACTCATTCTGGAGAAGAAGACATTATTCCTAAGCCGCCGTCCAAGCCGAGCTGCCGAGCTGAGCCGTCACTGTGCATGTGAGAGGAGCCGTGCCGATTGAGCCACGTAAGCCGAGCCATTTGCTGTGAATTCAAGCCGACTTTCTTTTGAAATTTACAATTCAATTGCAATTGAGGCGTGCGGGTCGAGCGGTGGAATCCGGGCGGACACGCCGGTCGCATGCAAAGGAGAAACGGGCGCGAGCACTTGGGTGTGCGGGTCGTGGGTTGAAGCCAAGGCGATCCAGTGCGGCGCGGTGCACCGTGGCCACTGTGGACCGCAGGCCAAATGGGCCTGAATCCGGTGCGGCCGGTGTAGTGGACCGCCAGTAAAAAAAAAAATTTAATTTTTTCCCCAAATTTTAATTTGGGTCCCATACCAAGCGAAGTTAATATTTTTGCAATAGTTTATATTCTTGAAATATATTTGCATGAAAAATATTAGTAAATGATTTTAGGATTAAACAAGATCATTAATTAATTAATGTATTTAATTCTATTATTTGAGTACATAGGTTTAAAAATAGAAAAGTATGAAAACATTTACTATTTCTAGCATGCTATTTATTTTGTGTACCTATGTGCACCTTTTCTCAAAGACCAAAGTTTTTGGGAACATTTTTGACAAGAAAAACATTTTTCTTCAAAAATTAAATGGTTATTTTAATTTGTACAAAAATTAATCCTTGAATATTTTCTCCAAGGATTTAATCCTTGACAATAGAAAATATATTGGATTTAGATATTTTGTAAATTAAAATGGAGAGCCATTTTGTTTTATTTTGCACTAGAAAAAATTGTTTTGTCAAATAAACTTGAGACCAAAGTCTCTAGAAAGTTTTAATTGGAAAATTTGTGAAATCATTAAGTTTTAACTTAAATAAAATTAGTCCATGGAGAAATCTCTCAAAGGATATAAGCTTTAACATAGAGATTTTAATGGACTTGGATATTTTATTTTTGAGTTAAGGAAAAACTTAAAGGAAATTTCAAAATGATATTTTTTAGAAAATCTTTATTTTAAAAAGCCTAAGTGGGAGAAGGGTTCCAATGGCCCTATGGCTTCCATCACGATCCTTATTAGAGATCGTGGGTCCCCTCGCGTCACCCTGGGAGTGGACCCGTATAGGATGGGGATACTACAAGGATCTAGATCTAATGGAAGGATGTAATTTATAACCCGGGACACATACTATAATCGGCCAGCCCACGTTGGAGGTTATATTGCGAGGAATGTCCATAGGAAATGAGGGGAAATGGTCATCCCACGATGGAGTTATTCTATAGATCATTACCTAGAAGGGAAATTAATTTGTGGTGGTTATTACACTTAGCTTAGGAAACTGTTAATCTTCCAAAGAAGCTATGTCAGTTTTTCCTAAGAGCCAAATTAATTTCTGTGCACAAATTTATTTTCACAAACTAAATCCTTTTTTTTATTATTCAGTTTTTCGAAAATGGTGGGAGGTTCTTTTAGTCATTTGGCCGTTATTCTCTGTGAGAATAAGTTAACGGGACCAAAACTATGTGAACTGGAAGAGGAACCTAGACATAATACTCACAGTCGTAGAGTATAAGTATGTCCTTTACGAGACCTGCCCTGAAATCGGGGAAGGTTTCACCGATGAAGAGCGAGAGGCTGAGAAGGCATGGAAGAAGGCTAATGAAATAGCACGTTGCTATATACTAGCCTCCATGTCTAATGTTCTCCAGTCTAAACACGAGCACATGGCTTCTGCGTATGACATTAGTTATTCATTGGCTATTATGTTTGCAGATAAGAACCGGCCCGCAAGGCAGGAGGTTCTTCGAACTGTAATAAACTCTAAGATGGCTGAGGGAGCATCAGTCAGGGAGTATATGCTCGAGATGATTGTTGCTTTCGAGGAGGCGGAAATCTTAGGGGCTATCATTGACCCCAGGAACCAAGTGGACATGGTTCTCAAATCTCTACCGTGTTCCTTTACTCAGTTCAAACTAAATTACAATATGAGTTTGATTGAGTTGATGAAGGAACTTCAGATGGTAGAGAAGGTCATGAAACCACATTCAATGGCCATGATTGCTAAGGCTTCTTCCTCAAGAATTGGGTCTAAGCCCAGAAAGTTCAAAAGGAAGAAGGGATACGCAGTAGCCCAACCTACGACCCAGCCCAAAGACAAACCTAAGGGCAAGTGCTACAGATGTGGGAAGAAGGGACACTGGAAAAAAGAGTGTCCAGATCTTCAAGCCAAGAAAAAACCCACATGTAATGTTCTCTATCTAGAGTCTATATCAATGGTTGGATCAACTTCCACTTAGATTGTTGATTTAGGAGCCACTGATCATATCTGTAGAAAGATAAGTTGACTCTAGAAGGGCGAACATGGATTATGCGTGGGATTTGGAGCACAAGTTTGGGTCCTTACAGTGGGAGAGCTGGATCTTGTTTTTTATTGTAATAAGAAACTGGTTTTAATAGATATTTTATATGTACCTGGTTTTCGTCAGAATTTGATTTTAGTTGCAAAACTTATAAATCAAGGATATTCTGTATTTTTCCATTCTGGTATTTCTATCAATAGAAATGGAGAAATATTATGTACTGGGCACATGTATGAAAATCTATTCTATTTAAACCCTATTAATCATTAATCAAATAGCGCTCAATCTGGGCCTTTAACTAAGAAGAGAAAGACCAATATCAATGACTCAAATCTTTAGCATATGAGGTTGGGTCACATCAACTCAACCAGGATTCAGAGGCTAATCTATGATGGGCCTTTGGGCTCATTGAGATTGAAAAATTGGCCTTAGTATGAATCTTGCCTAATGGGAAAGATGACCAAAAGGTCTTTTATCCCTAAGGCGGAAAGGGCCGAGGAGGTGCTGAGTCTTATTCACATTGATATGTGTGATCCATTGTCTACACCAGTTAGAGGAGGTTTTTTGAGTACTTCATCACTTTCACAGATGATTGTACAAGGTTTGGTTATGTTTACCTGATGAGACGCAAGTCTGACTCTTTTGACAAGTTTAAAGAGTTTAAGATTGAAGTGGAGAGTTGGACAGGTAAATTAATTAAGACCTTACGATCGAATCGTAGTGGAGAGTACCTCCTAGGGGAATTCAAGGACTATATGGTACATCATGGGATAGTATCCCAACTCTCTGCGCCGGGGATACCCCAGCAGAACGGAGTAGCTGAGAAAAGGAATAGGACATTGATGGAAATGGCCCGAAGCATGATGTCTCATGCTACTCTTCCAGTGTCCTTTTGGGGATATGCCTTGGAGACAGCGGCATATATTCTGAACTTGGTACCTTCCAAGTCAGTACCTAGGACTCCCTATGAGATGTGGACTAGACGTAAGCTAAGTCTGAATCATCTCAGGATTTGGGGTTGTCCAGCTTATGTACTGGTCAAGGGAGACAAGTTGGAACTAAGATCAGGATTATGCTATTTTATTGGGTATCCAAAAGGGACAAAAAGAGGTTACTTTTATTATCCTAAGGAGCAGAAGGTACTAGTCAGTACCAATGCTAGATACTTGGAAGATGATCAAAGTACTTCCACTAAAGGTTCAACAAGGTTGAAACTTGAGGAGAAGTTATCTACGTAATCAACTTCTTCTGACCCGATCGTGGAACAAGAAGAAGCACAGCCTCAAGAGCATGTGCAAATGGAGCCTCATCGTAGTGGAAGAGTGTCTAGGGTTCCGATAGATGGACGGGAGAAGCCTTTGAGCTGGTCTCCGACCATCAAGAACAAGACTCCACTAGATACGAGGAGGCTATTGCTGATGCCGATGCAAATCTATAGTATAAAGCAATGAAAGCCGAGATTGAGTCTATGTACCTCAATTAGGTTTGGGATCTTGTAGCTTCACCTGAATGGATAAAACCCATTGGGTGCAAGTAGGTGTATAAGAGAAAGAGGGGAGCGGATGGGAAGGTGAAAACCTTCAAAGCTAGGCTTGTGGCGAAAGGGTATACTCAGAAAATGGGAATTGACTATGAGGAAACATTTTCCCTGGTAGCCATGCTTAAATCCATCCACATCCTCCTTGCCATCGCATGTCACTATGACTACGAGATATGGCAAATAGATGTCAAGACGGCATTCTTAAATAGCCATCTTAGCGAAGACATCTATATGTCCCAACCGGAAGCCTTCATTGCTGAAGGCCAGGAACATATGGTTTGCAAGCTTAAGAAGTCCATTTATGGACTTAAGCAGGCATCGAGAATATGGAACATTCATTTTGATGAGACTGTAAAGTCTTATGGTTTTATTCAAAGCGAAGATGAACCATGCGTGTACAGGAAACTTGAAGGCATTAATGTGGTTTTTCTTGTCCTGTATGTGGATAACATTCTAGTCATTGGAAATGATGTAGGGACATTGTCATCTACAAAGGTTTGGCTGTCTAGTTAATTCAGTATGAAGGACTTGGGAGAAGCCAGCTACATTCTCGGGATTAGGCTTCTTAGAAATAGGAAATAGAGAATGTTAGGATTATCTTAAGCAACATACATTGGCAAGATACTAGCCAAATACAGCATGGACTCATGCAAGGGAGCTTTAATCCCTTGTAGATATAGGTTATCATTTTCTTCAAGGGATTGTCTTAAGTCTTAAGAAAAAAATGACGGAATGAGTAGGATTCCCTACGCTTCGGCTTTGGGAAGTCTCATGTACGCTATGCTGTGTACTAGGCCAGATATCTGCTTTGCCATGGGCTTAGTTAGCAGATATCAGTCAAACTCAGGGAGGTACATTGGCAAGCTGTAAAGCATATTCTCAAGTACCTCAAGAGAATGAGAGATTATATGCTAGTTTGCAGGGCTAATGATTTGGTTCCTATAGGATACACAGACTCAGACTTCCAGGCGGATAAGGATGAGAGAAAATCCACTAGTGGATATGCCTTCACCTTGTCTGGAGGAGCAATTTCATGGAGGAGTATCAAGCAGCCTTGTATTGCTGACTCAACTATGGAAGCTTAGTATGTGGTAGCTTCAGAGGCATCCAAGTAAGCAGTTTGGCTCCGGAAGTTCTTTTCAGAACTTGGAGTCGTACCACATATGGATAGGCCGATTGTGATGTATTGCAACAACACTAGAGCAGTATCGCAATCTAAGGAGCCTCGAAACCACAAGAAAGGGAAACACATCGAGAGGAAGTACAACCTGATCCGGGATTTCATCTAGAGATGGGAAGTCGTGGTGGAACATATTGCCTTAAAAAACAATCTAGCAGATCCATTCACCAAACTTTTGGCTGAGAGAGTCTTCAAGAGACACTTAGACGCCATAGGGGTGGGCACCTATGGACTTACCAAGTCTTAGAGTGCAAGTGGGATATTGTTGGATTGTATGCCCTCTTAGACTAGGTTTCTGATGTAAAGTCGAATATTTTAATAAAAGAATTTATTTTCAGAAATTAGTTGTGAATTTATTTTTTGTTTGTGCACAATTTTCGTTTGGAACAGACCCATTATGTTTAAATAAGTGATTCATGTGAATGGTAGCCTTTCACAGTAAGGTACGTATCACGGGTTATTTAATACATAAACAGTAGTTCTTAACCGATTGATGAGAATGAGAATCTTATCATGTTTAGGTTATTATGTTATGAATTCCAAATGGGGGATGGCTTACCTTTAGCCAGTGAGTAGTCCACTCACTTCATGACATAAGCGTATTTCGAATACGTAGAACATGACTTGTAGTAGTGGTTTCTAAAAAGTACTATATGGTAGAAACCTAGACTACTACTGCTACAGCGTGGACTAGTACTCTATGACTTGAGTATGAGTTGGTGGTCTGGCGATGCTGGAAGCATATACTTTAATTTGCTATAGTTGAAGTTCTATCGTAGGGCCAATATACTTGTATGTTGGGTATGTGTGACTAGTTAGTTAAGACAGACTTGTACAATATAGTTTCTATACTAAATCGCCCCTTGTGGTTGTCCGAATGATTTAAATATCCAGGGCCCTGGGAAACATAACTCGGATGTTTGCTTTAGGGTAACTCCCTTAGAAAGCGAAAACACTCTAAGAAGTCGTGGATCATTGGACTAGAAGCCTAAGGATGGTAGATGTCATTTAGAGGGGTGTTAGTACACTTCTTCCTCTCTAAATGTACGGCGATGTGTAGAGGGGTATTTTAGTCATTTCACCTGTAGGTCGGAGACTATTGTCCTTGGGGTCAATATTTCCTTATGGTGATATTAGAAAATATTTAAAATGTAAAATATAGCAATTTATATAGCAGGGATATTTTGGTCATTTTAGAAGCCAAAGCAATGTGTCTTTTTGGTCATCGGAATATCCCGTAAGTCCTAATTAATTTTCGGTTGAGGAATTGGTCTCAGTTCAAGAGGTTTTTATTTTTTTTATTCAGGATGCCTAGTTTTTTATTAGACTGGAATAAAATAAATAAATAAAATAAAAATAGGAGTTGAGAGAAATTAATTATCTGGTTTAATTGGTTAATTAATTATTCGGGGCCTAGGTCCAGTTTGAATAATTCGGAAATTAACCTGGGCTTAAACTAATGGGAAATAATTAATGCTTAATTATTTATTGGGTTATCTATATGAGCCCAAGAAATAAATAATTAAAGTTTAATTATTTTGGTTCATTTGAGCTTATTAATTATTTATTGGGTTATTTCTATAGGCTCAGAAAATAAATAATTAATGTTTATTATTTTGGGCATTTTGGGTCCAAGAAAAATAATAAATATTATTTCGGCTCAATAGCTTGGACCGTAAGGTGTCTTCCAAATACAGTTCATATGAGTTTAGGGTTAAGCCAAACTAATTCTCATGGTAACATCCGAGTGTTTGAAATATGATATCCCGGGGGATATGTTTATCAGATAATTGGAGACCTAGTTTTGGCTAACAATAAACAAGTCTCTGGTAGGAAAAAATTACCCTAATTCTCCCTCACTAATCTATCTCACGCAGCTCTCTCTCTCTCTCTCTCTCACGTCTCCTTCCTTCTCTTGTTTTCTCCTTGGAGTTTTGCTAATCAATAGCAAGAGAACCAAGGAGATTAGATACCGCTCTTCTTCACTGTTATGTTTACCGACAAAAAATTAGGCTGTGGAATATTTCGTGAACCAAAAAGCTAGCATTATTCATTTTCACCAGAGGAGGAAAGCAGCCAGAAGTGGAAGTGCAGTGCACTGGTGATCATGGACGTGCAAGGAAGAAGCTGTTCTTGAGCTTCAATTGATTCAACCATGTTCTTCAAGTTTTTAAGGCTCCAAGAGGTATGTTTTCATCCCACCATGCTATGCCAATACCCTGTTTAATGTTCATGTTCTTCCAGTTTCGTCCACTGAAGCATGCTCTGTAAATATGTCAATTCGTTCAGTTATTACATAAAAAATATCACAAAATATCCTCAAATAACTAGAAAAATATATATGAATTTAGACCCTATTAGATCCCCCCCCCCCCACCCCCACTTGACTCTTTGCTTGTCCTCAAGAAAATACTTAAATAAAGCACACAAAATAATTTATTGCTTATCACATTCATCCATAACAAAACCATAATTTCCTTCCCAACCTTAGATATAAAATTGTCATTCATTTACCCTTTAAAAACCTTTGTAAACTCATGTTTTAAATACACCAAGAACCTCAAATTTAAGTTAAACAACCTTATACCTTAGTCTAAAAAAATTATTTTACCATTCAAGTCAAGTTATAGATAACATGAATCATCCAAGTCAAGTTGTTTAACCACTTCAAAACTCATAGAATCAAATTTTCAAAACTCTAAGTAACAAAATAAAGGGACGCTCATGATTTTTTTTCATCATTTTTTATTTTTTCAATCACTCACTCTTTTTTTTTTTTTTTTAGCCTCAAGTGCATGAACATTACCTTTATGCACCGTATTGGGCCCTAACATTTTTTTTTCCTTTGCTTTTCGAGAATTAGCCTTAAGAAAGTTTGATGCTTCTTATTTCTTCTTTTCCACTAACCGCATTGGCCCCCTTTTGCAATTTCCTAATGAGATAAGCATTTTCTTTCAAAATAGAATAAACATTTTTTTCCACTCATTTTTTTCTTTCATTATCACCAAAAGAAAAATGCACACACACACTCTCTTTTTTTTTTTTTTTTTCCAATTCTCACCATCCTTATTCACAACCCTAACTTAAACAAATTTAGAAAACTATGAATCAAGAAGTAATAAACAACTCTTCCCATATTTCATTACATCCTCCATATCTAAACAAGAAGAAAAAAATAACATTTAAATACTAAAATATAACCAAGGTTAACTTAAATTTGTAAGCCTTAACGTATTCAATTGAATACATAGGTTTTCTCAAATAAAATGCAACAAATTTGAATGACAAATTCATATCCAAAGTGAAAAAGGAAACCACAACGTTATTATCAGCAAACACAATTTCATACCAATTTTTAAAAATTTCAAAAATATCCCTGTAGTCATTGAAAAATCCTTTGAATCTCAAAAAGATGCACTTGAGAAAGTATTAAATCCCCCCACCCCCCATGCATAAATTATACATTGTCCTCAATGGCCTAAAATAGCACAATAACGCGTAATCAAGGGACCAAAAATGGAAAGTGGGAAAAGAAAACAATACTTTCCAAGGCATATTAGCTCTACAAAAAGAGAAGTTCTTCTTCAAGAAGTCGAAAAAAGTACTACCATCAACAAATGAGTTAAGGAACCTATAAAAAGAAAACCAAACACACCAAGTAAAAGCCTAAAAAAGAATTGAAAGAACACAAACTAAAAGCACACTAAAAAAACCAAAGAAAAACAAAAAAGGAAAATCAAAACATTTAAGAACCTCCTAAAGTAGAGCCTCCAGACGAGCCCCCAAATTGTCCTCCAATTGGACCACCACGACCACCAAATAGATCATGAGGTCTGCCTTATCTCTCCTAATATTATCGCTAATAATCCCCTTGAATACCTTGATTGAGCCTTAGATTGTCCAAAATATCCTCATGACATTGTTGAGCATGCTCAGTCCTATCAACCCTTCAATCATACCTCACCTTCATATTAGCTATGTCGACCTTTAGTCCAGCCACTTCGTCCTTCAAATGCTCCAGAGATGTATGAATTTTGGCTAGAATGTTATCACTGACACTTGATGGTTGCTCAGAATACCTTTGTGGTTGGAAAGAATCCTTTTCTTGCTTAACTGGAAGATTAGGAATGCTAGCTTGGGGAACCTCCCTTGGCCTTAACCATGTAGATGTTGTAGCATTAAACTTATAACCACAATAAGTCGTGACTTGTTCAGTTACTACATTATGTGAAGTAGTAGGTTCCACAAGTTCATTCTCCATAGAAATATCAAAAGCAAACAAAACCTGGGGAATCACTAACGGAAGAACAAATGCTTTGGTTGCAAGGCCATAAGGTGCCACCTCTCGCATAGAAGGTAGTAACAAAGGGGCAAGAGGAATTGGGTCTCCACGAAGCCTTCTAGAGAGTATATAAATATCAATGATTGTAACTTCATTCAAACTACCCAATGGATGGCAAACATTAAAACACAAGATATACAAAATAACTCTCCATTGAGGAGAAAGATCATTAGTGGGGAGAAAGGAAGAACCATATGTAGAAGTTTTTTGTTCCAAACCTAACTATTGATAAGCAACATTAAAATTCTAAGTGGGTTCAGAAGAGATCATCTTATTGTGGTGGTAAATTTGTACCCAAGGGCCACTATCATCCACTCCTAAAATGGTAGCTAGTTGAGTCCTAGTTAAAATTATGGAGTTGCTTTTCATATATGTTTCAATTTTTTTCAAATGTCCATTCCTTTTGCTTTTCATGTTTGCATAAAATTCCTTTACAAGGGCAGGACAAAAGTCACCTCTCAAACCTAAAATTGGACCCTATCCAATCCTCCCAAGCATTTCAGTTATATTCAAAGATCGATTAAGAGAAGGTTTGACTATTTTTTTTAACAATGATCCTATTCGAGGCCCTAGCATCATACCATTCCTCGCATTTTTTTTTTCGTTGAAATTCTTGGATGAAAAGAAGGTAGCTGTGAAGATAGGTCAAAAGTTAAGGATGGTTTAGTGCGTTTGTGAGGTTTGAACAATTGTTTAATTTTAGGCATTTTGACTCAACCAAAAACACTTTGCAAATGGTTCTCTTTTAAGTGAAAAAAGTTTACTAAACTTTGGATATTCAAGAAAAATAATGCTCAAAATAGGAATGTCCAACTTAAATAGCAACAGCACAATGTTAAACTACAGTTTCACCAACTTCAATCAACACAGCAAAATATCACAAGTATGCTCACCAATTATCCAAAATTGCCATATTTGCACCCAAATAAAAAATAGAAAAATACATAGATAACAATAGAAGCAATTACAAGATGAACAACCCGTTCTATGCATTTTGCTACCACCAAATAAACTCAACAAATATATTTTCAAGTTCAGTAATTTTTTCCTCAAAAAATCAGTATAAAAAAATTGGCTAGGAATTCAAGAGGATAAAATCTACCTTAATATGAAGAGGGTTTTGCACCAATGTGTTCCCCAACTTTTGACCTTTAAAAAGATTTGAATTCTTTGGGGATAATCCATAGAAGAAGGAAAGCAGTGTGAAGAAGAAAGAAAGAAAGAGAAATAGAAGAAAAAGACAAAAGAAGAAAGAAACAAAGAAAATAAAACACAAAGAAGAGGGTGGTGTCGGTGTGCTTCATAAGAAAACCAGAAAAAGACAAACAAAAAAAGAATAAAAAGAAGAAAGAAGAAAAGAAAAAAAAAAAATCTGAGCAACATAAGAAAAAGGTGAAAAAGGAAAAAGAAGAAGAAAAGAAAAAGTGAAGAAAAAGAAAGGAAAAAAATGGGATGGGGAATAGCTCGATCAAAGCTGTCATTTTTTTTCGATTAAAAATTATTTTGTTTTATTTTTCTTTTTGTTTTCTTCTTTTTTATATATCAAAATAAATAGAAGCTATCCTAAGTGAATGCATGAACACTGTATAGTTTAAATAAGAATGCCTAAATTAAAAATTAGACTAAAATAAAAATATAAAATAAAATAAAAATAAATTCAATTCGCCTAAAATATCATGTTAGTTTGGTGTAGCATAAGCCAAAGTCCAAACCTATATATAAAAAGAGTTAGTATTGACTCAAAATTATTGACATTAAACCATCAAATAGTCGAATACAATTAATACACATTTCAGATTAACAAGGAGTTAGTAAAATTAAATAGCTAAATATACAATATACACGGAAATAAAAACAAGTTAGTAATAATTAACATATATATACTTATTTACATATTTATATGACTAAATCAATGAAATCCAAACTTTCATGATATTTTTCGTCGACAAAGGTGCAAAAAACAAGATGCCTAAATTTTGGGTGTATAAAAATCATTAAATTTAAATCCACCCCTTAGCAAAGTTTTAATTAAAACATTGATCCCAAATTACACATACGAGTAAGTGTACTCATCGCAAGTATAGTATATGGAATTAATGAGTATCGATCCTCAAAAGAACAAGTATACCCTAATCATTTTTCATTCATTGCTTAACCAACCTAATAAAGTGATAAGATAATAAAAAGAAAAATAATGAAAAATATATACATCTCAATGATGTAAAAATATTCATTTTAGACAAATACTTTTGAAAACATGACAATGAATCACTTAGCAAATATCACAATCAATTATCATCTTGGTCTCATGAAGGATTTAAAATAGACCCACCTCATTTGCACTCTATGGAACTAATTTATCCAAAAGATGAATTAAAATCAATCCGCATATAAACCGCTATATTCTAGGTGATTTATGCATGAAATTAGTTAATGAATCCATATTCTAGCAGTAATCAACTAACCTTTGATTATCCAAGTTCTTAACAATTAATCCATTTTTCAAGCAAGTTATGTGATAACAAATGTGAAATTAATTAATTAAAGTTTTTACCAACCCCTTTTTCAAGCAAGTAAATAACAAGAATCAATCAATCAACTACGTAATAAAATAAGTAATCCAATACCAAGCAAAATAATTAATTATTCAATGAACTAAAATAACTCAAGATCATAAATCCAAGAATAACATCTAATTACAATTAAAGAATTAAACTCATCATTGTTCAAGAAAAAGAAAACAAAGGAAAGAGATAAATATTCATAGACAAGCCTTTTCAATTTCTAATGAAACTCTTCCCAAAATCAATGCTCCTTGAGTAAGTTCTATAGAGAAAATATTAATGGTGCACTCTAAAAGATATGTCTAAATCTCCACATTGAGCGCACTATTTCTAATGCAAATGACCTTATTTATAAGCTTACAAGTTTCCTAAAAAATGTAAATATACAAAGATAGTAGCTTCCTAATCTAAGATGGAATAAAGAAGTCCACCAACTTAAGAATTTGGCACTCTATTTCGTTGTCATTTTACACTGAAGTTTACCAACTTAAGAATTTGCCACTCTGTTTTGTTGTTGTTTTACATTGAAGAATCACTCCTGTGGAAGCTAAATTGTCCAAGCTAATGACAAGCTGCAAAGCCACCACAATTTCCTTTGAATTTGACTCACACGAGCCGAAATCCCTTCTGCTGAGTTGATGTACCTGCCTGAGCCCTTTCTTTTCTATCAAGCCAGTGAAGCCATGCAAGCCATTCTCCTTGTTGCATCCTCCCTATAGGAATTCCCCATGCAATACTAGATTTACGTAGCGGAAGAAAACAGGAATTCCAGACAACTAGGATCACTTTTATGCATTAAAAGGAATAAAAACAGGTAAGAATAATACCTTTGCCGCTGTTAATGTAAAATTTTATTCTTCAAATTGAAGGCGTGATCTAGCTACAATAAAAAGATTGCCTTCTCTTTTGTTCCGTCAAAGCACTGCAATCCAAGTGTGGGATTGCCTCCAACACAGTCTACACGAGAATGGCGCTAAAAAATCACCAGAGTTTTGTCCTAGCAAAATAAAAACTGGTGGCTAGGTTTTTTTTTTTTTTTTTTTGTGCTTTTCAGAAGAAGAAAATGAAGAGGAGCCCTTGGTTTTTCTAGAAATAAAAAATCTTTGTAATTGCGAAAAATCGTAATCCCACGGAGAGTATAATATATATATATATATATATATATATCATCCGTATATTTTTTGGTAATCAGAATCCATAATGTATAAGGATTCTTAATTACCAATTATTATTATGATTATTGTTAATTACAATATAGCCCATAAATTATAACTAATTATAATTTGATCACAATAATTTCTTCTTTTCACAATCAACCTTGTAAGGTTATCAAATAACATCTTCAGCACTCAATCCTCTATTATGTGTGACCTATTAGGTTTCCCGGTGTATTGGTTGCAAACTATGAATTAATCTAAATATTTTTAAGATTAATAATCTTTTATAAATTTTACAATTAACTTATTAATTCTAATAAGGATTAATTTATTAATTCTCTAATTAATAAATCCATATTCAGCAAATCATGAAAGGTATCCAGCAACACATCATGATCAACCAAAAGTCTAGAAAGTCATGTGTCTTGACATGAATATTTCAATAGCAAATAATAGTGCAATAAAGTCCTTTCAACATACAATATCTCATTTGGTTTGGAGTACATAATTAGTGCCAACTCCTAGAATAGCAAATTAATTACGGCCTGAACATTTTAGTACTTGTTCCCAGAATCCACTACTTATCATATGTATCAATTGGAACCATTTCCAATATACAATTACCTTGGCCAAGGACTTCTCGAGTAGTTATTTCTATAAGTGGCCGTGAGATATTCGACCATACTATTAGGAGTGGGGAATCCTTTATTGATCCTTTCAACTACTTACATTTTTTTTTTCATGTTGTACCCAACATCCATCCCATAGGCTATATTGTTTGGACTCCAGAGATTGGAATCAAAGTCTAACCCTTATCAAATCAAGTAAGTTGGAGATCTCAAGTCTAAGGATACTTGCACATTTGCTATGATGAGATTGTATCACTGGCACTAAATAGTTATCCATATGATTATCTCATAGTCAGTCCATCCAATGTACTTGCTTAGGTAACAAGCATCAACGTGTTAACTTTGAGAATCACAATACTCATAGATGTGAGAACCACTGCCTGATCAAATCAGGAATTATAATACATGCCAGTCTTAACGTAGTAATGATGTACTATCTCAATAATACTATGACTAGGGATAATTTTAGTACGAACACTATCCAATGTTTTAAGAACCTCACATCTGATCTCTATTATGATTTTCCTAACATAGTGTTGCACTTAGGACTTTATCTGACCATTATTTTATACGAAAGTATAAATAAAACAAATTGAGAGATAAAGAATGTCTTAATTTATTTGATAATGCATTGTTAGTGTTGTGCCCTAGAGGCAATCACTTGTACATTGTATATGACACATTTTATTTTAATAAAAGACATTATTTATCTTACAGTTTCTTTTGTTTACTTTTAAGTAATATAACTGTTCGATAAAGTCCCTAGTACAACATTGTGTTAAGGAAATCATGATAGAGATCATGAAATGAGATTCCTACTGCACAGTATAGTGTTAGTACTTAAATAGTCCATAGTCATAGTATTAACGAAATAGGACATCATTAATGCGATAAGACTAGCATGTGTTAGACTTCCTGATTTGATCAGGCGGTGGTTCTCATATCCGTGAGTATTGAGATACTCAAAGTTAACACATGGAAGCTTGTTAATGGAACAAGTTCATTGGATGACCTAGCTATGAGATAATCACATGGATAACTATTTAATGCCAGTGATATAATCTCTATATAGCAAACGTGCAAGTATCCTTAGACTTGAGATCTCCAAGGTACTTTGTTTGCTAAGCATTGCACTTTGATTCCAATCTCTGGAGCTCGATCGAGGGCCGCCTATGGGATGGATGTTGGATACATTGTGAGAAAAATGAAAGTAGTTGAGAGGGTTAATAAAGGATTCACCACTCCTAATAGTAGGGGCGAATATCTCACGGCCACTTGCAAGAATTACTACTCAAGAAGTCCTTGGCCAAGGTGATTGTGTATTGAAAATATTTTCAATTGATACACATATAGAGTAGCGAGTTTCTAATACAAGTAATATTGTATCAAGTAAGAATTAATTATGGAGAGAGTTGACACTAATTCCGTACACCAAACCTAATGAGATATTGTATAGTGAAAGGAGTTAATTGCACTGTAATTTGTTATTGAAGGGTTCATGTCAAGCTACTTGACTTCCTGGACTCTTAGGTGGTCATGATGTGTTCTGGATACCGCTCATGATCTAGGATTATGGGTTTATTAATTGTTGAATTAATAAACCAATCCTGATTAAAATAAATAGGAATAATTCTAATTAATTATGAATTATAATCTCAATGACGTTTGGATTAATTCATATTCTCTACTAATTGACTAGGAAACCTAATAGGTCACACACAATAGAGGATTATGTACTTAAGTTGTTATTTGATAACATAGTGGGATTAATTGCGAGAAAGAGAAGTTGTTGTGGCTAAATTATAATTAGTTATAATTAATGGTCTAAATTGTAATTGTGAGAACTTAATGTTTCCAATTACAATTAGGGAATTCTAACGAAACCCTAGCTAAGTGTAAGACACGAAAAACTCCAACCCTAGCAACCTTCTTTTCATCTCTCTCTCTCTCTCTCTCATGATTGTTCTTGAGAAACCCTAGCCGCCATCTTTTTCTTCTAGCATAGGAAATTTTAGTGCTTGAGTATTCCTCTGTGTGGATTACTGTGAGAGATAATCACACATTGTGATTATAGTAGTTAGACGTTCAACTCTCGTGGAGTTTGATCAAGAGGATTGCTGGATCGCGTCGCGACTTGAAGAAGAAAACTTTTGTTCTTCGGATGATCAAACAAAGGTAAAAAGCTGTTACATTTGATCTATTGGATGCGTATTTATTTGGGTATAAAAATCACATAAAAACTAAGCACATTCCCAATCAAGTTTACATTAAATCGTTAACCCCAAATTACACATATGAGCAAGCATAGTCATCATTAACATAGCATAGGGTTCAAATGAGTGTCGATAGTCAAGGAACAAGTATGCATTAATCACCTTTCCTTTTATTGTTTAACTGACTCAATAAAGTAAAAAACAAAATACAAAGGAAAATAAAATAAAATAAAATAATAATGTCAAGGCTGTTGAATTATGTAACTTAAACAATTGTTTTGACAAACATGATCCTAAAGTACTGAATCATTATCATAACTAATTATTCTCTTGGCATCATGAAGGATAACATAGATTCACTTCTTTGTTCAATCCATGAATCCCTATCTTCTAGACAAAATAAATATGACATATCCTATTTCAACTAATTCACCTAAAAGATACATTAACCACAATCCTTTGATTAAATTTCCATTCTTGGCAAATTTGCAAATAAAATTAACCAATGAATCCATATCCTGGCAGACATCAATTAACATTTAACTACTTTGTCCCTACTCTTAACCCCTTTGTCCAAGAAAGTTAAAAGACAACAAATGCGAAACTAATGAATTGAAACTACCACCAACCCTTTTTGTCCAAGTAAGTTAATGGAAAGAACCAACCGATCAATCTCGTAATACGCCTAAGTAATTAAATACCAAGAATAACAATCAATTAATCAAAAAATCAAATAACTATAAAAATCATAACTGTCTAAAACAATGTCAAATTACAATAAAACAATTAATACATCATTGTCAGGAAAAAGAAAATAAAGTAAAAGAAAACACTCATAGACAAGCCTCTTTCTTCTTCCTTTGAAGATCTTCTTGTACAACCCTCATTGAATTAAAGAATTCCTCCTTTGATTGAGTGATTTTCTATGATAATCAATGAATTCTCCCATTTTTCTTGTGTTTTCCATCTATTTATTGGCTTGAGAAGTGCCTAAACTCATTGGTGAAATGCTTTGGGCCAAGTTAAAGTAGGAAAGTACTAAAACTCCACAGATTACCAAAAATTGCGTAGAAAAATCAAAGTTTCGTCTTTTCCTTAGAGCACAGCCAGTGCCGCCTTGGCTCTCAAAGCCGGCGCCAGTTGTGTTCTGGTTCTCTACTCGTTCGTTGATTTTTTCCCAAATTCTGCACAATTTATTCTAGAATGCAGCCGGTGCCTCCTTGGCTACTGGAGCCGGCGCTGGTTCCCTCTGTTTTGCTCTGTTTCACCAATTCTTTGTCACCTGAAAGTTCGTGTCAATAGTGCATGGCCGGCGCCGGTTCCTCTGTCATGGCCGGTGCCGCTTCTATTCTGTTTTGTGACGTTTTTGCTTCGTTTTACTCTAAAAATCTGTAATAATGAACGAAATACCTTTGCAAGGGTAAAATCTCAAATATTAAGAAATATGACTAGTTATTGAACAAAATGTATCACAAAAGAGCCTCAAATAACTAGAAAAAATATGACTTATTTAGCCTTTGTCATATTCCCCCACACTTAGCTCTTTGCTTGTCCTCAAGTAAAGTATCAAGAATAAGTAGGAAAACACAAGGTTTCATCAAATCACTCAATCAATTTCAAAACAATATCTTTAATGCTTTTTTCATTCAAGAACATAAAATACATGCTACTACATCTTTCACAACAAATGCAAGACTTGTATAAGTGATAAATGACTTAGTAGAACCATCTCAAGACTTAACAATATTCTCAAACAATTGGAAAGAATTTAGTTCAAAAAAAGTATGCATTCCATAAGCTTACTTTTCATGCACTCTCTCCACTAATCCAAAACATATCATTATTCTACTTAGGTCAAATTGGACTTTCAAGCTTGTAATTTAAGGCTAAAGGTTTGTAATGTAGCTTATCAAATGAAGGATATAGGAGAATCAAAAATCAAAGAAGCTGAGAGTTTGCAAGAAAAGGATAAAAAAAAAAAAATGAATCAATAATTTCCAAACTCTTCTTGCTCTCCTATTCAAAAAATCAATCAAACAATAACATTATTCAGCAATTACAACTCAACTTAAGCAAATCCTACATTTTTTCTTTTTTCCTCTTCATCTTCTCATCTTTTTACTTTCTTTATCAACTCTTTCCTATTTTTCACAAGATCACTCATATTTTCCAGCAATGGTGTCAAAGCCTTAACTTTTACTGCTCAATCACTATTTCTCTTGTGATCTTTGTTCTCTCTTTTTCTTTTCAATTTTCTTTTCTTTCACTCCTCTTTTGTTTTTCCTGCTGCTGTTCTTTTCTTTTTCACTTTTTTTCTCTTTCCATTCTTTTTCTTTCTCACCACAACTACATGACTGAAAGTAACAAGTCATGATCTTTTTCAAGTATTCTTTCTCAACATGCTCCTACGTATACTTTTATCCATCAAGTGCATAAAGAATTGGAAAATTATTCAAACTCTCAGAAACAAGCAATGGACAGAATATTGTGACGGGTTTTAAAGAAAGAAATCAACAATTTAGGTTCAAAATAGGTACTAGGGATAATATAACAATAGGTAGGCTTGCAAAGCTCAAACTATCCAAAGGAGGCCTATTACCGTCGTCCCTAAGTTAAATCATGATTGTCTTTCTTATTTCGCTTTGAGAGATATTCAAGTAAGTTCTAGAATGCTCCATGAATTTTAGTAGAAAAACAGGTTTGAGAACAATGCAAAGCATTAGATCAAGAACTACTTCGTCCAAGTGCATGCAAAAAGTCATGCATAAGCCATAAATGATCTAGAACATATGCTCTATAATCCATCATAAAGACATGTATTAAAAATATAGCTTGAAATCTCAAAGAAAGTCAAAAAAATTTTAAAAATTTTGCTCACAAGGTTCAAAGAAGAATGCCAAGATAAATAAAGCATAGAAGAATTCCCATTCTAACCACTCCCCTACACTTAAACCAGACATTGTCCTCAATGGCCAAATAAATAGAGCAAGGAACTATTACCACGGGACCAAAAATAAAAGGGGAAAAGAGAAGAAAGAAAATACTCCCATACTTTGTGCTCAAAATAAAATTGATAAAAACTTGGACAAAGTATATCACCAAACCACTCCCCCACACTTAAATTGGACAATGTCCTTCTTAGCAATAAATAAACACAAAAGAACATCTCCAAAGTGACCAAAAATAATAAAGGGGTAGAAAGTTTAAGTAATACTTCCCAAGTGTAATAATGCTCTAATAGATATCCAAACTTGAGGTAAAGAGAAGGTCTTGTCCAAGAGGCCTTTATTTCTATAAAACAAAACACAAATAAAAGTACAAAGAAAATAATAATAAAATAAAAACATACCTAAATAAATAAAAAAAACAAACTAAAGAAAAAGACTAAAATACAACAAAAACTTTTCACACTCATCATGGTTCCTCATCAAACCTTTTGAAAAGAAATTAAAGCTCAAAATAGAAGATAGGCATGATGAATGTAGAATGGAGAGAGGTTTTGAAAAATAAAAGGTTTATGAAAATAATTTTTCTTATTAAAGCAAAACACATAAACCTCTTTCTCTAACATTTGTCTAGACACATAAATATTTTTGTCAACATATAAGTGCACATGGTTTCTAAAGAATGCATCAAGCTTGAAATAACCTTTTATCCCTTCAAAAGAATGTTCATAATTGAAATTCCCCTTAGAACTTAGCAATTGAGTTCTTGAATATGGGATCAAGAAAATCCTTACTTTTCAAGGCATGGTCTACAAAAACTAAATTACCTCCCTGAAATTGAGGTGAAGGGTAGAATTCATCAACATCCTCAAAGGGTTTCTTATGATGTAGCGTTGAAAGATCTAACTCCTTGAGGCATGATACATTTAACACAGCATCATTTGGACCCTTGTTCTCCAAGAATTAAGAGGAACCTAAAAAAAAAAAAAAATCATGTGATAAAGAGAGATTAGAATTATTAGCACGTAGAATAGAATTGAATACCTCTCTTTCCACATTGGACAATTGGTCGTCATATCCTCTTTCCTTTCCTTGGAGATTTTCTTGTTCAAGCATATGGGCCTTTATGGCATCCTCAACCAACTTGGCTAGTTTTGTTCTTTGATAGCTCAATCGTTGAGACGCTTCTTCATGCTACTGAACAGATGAATTTGTATTGGCAACAAAAGAATTCACTAATATTATTAATGATGTCTCACTAAGAACATTAATGCGAGCTTGTAATCTTGCCAATCTAGCATCCTTCGATTTTGTGCCCAAAAATAGTTGTCCATGATGATCTCAACCTCGCACAAAAATAAAAAAAAAAGAGAAAAATAAACAAAAATAATAGAAAAACAAAGAAAAGAAAGAAAAACAAAAAGGTAAATGCAAAGAATAGAAAAAATAAAGAACACACACACACACACACACACACACACACACATTAGATATATTCACAAGTTACCTAAACAACAAAGTTAGTGGTATTTATAGTACAACATGAAGTATGTTAGTCAATTAAGTCACATTTAGTAAATTAGATTACAAAGATACATAAGATACAAAAGATGACACCTTTTTGCAAAAAGAACAATTGTACAAAATTACATATTTACATATTTACATATATGGTTAAATCAACAAAATCCAAGCTTTCATGCTATTTTTCCCCGGCAACAGTGCAAAAAACTTGATGTTTTTGGCACGAGGAAAGAATTATTAAACTAATAAACATAGATTTATCCTCGGCAACGGTGCCAAAAACTTGATGTGTTTGAATTTGGGTATAAAAATCACATAAAAACTAAGCACATTCCCAATCAAGTTTACAATAAAACGTTAATCCCAAACTACACATATGAGCAAGTGTACTTATCATTAACATAGCATAGGGTTCAAACGAGTGTCGATCCTCAAGGAACAAGTATGCATTAATCACCTTTCTTTCATTGTTTAACCGACTCAATAAAGTAAAAAATGAAATAAAAAAGAAAAGAAAATAAAATAAAAATATATACATGTCAAGGATGTAGAATTATGTAACATAAACAATTGTTTTGACAAACATGATCCTAAAGTACTTAATCATTACCATAACTAATTATTCCCTTGACATCAAGAAGGATAATATAGATTCACTTCTTTGTCCAATCCATGAATCCCTATCTTCTAGACAAATTAATATCACATATCCTGTCTCAATTAATTCATCTAAAAGATGCATTAACCACAATCCTTGGATTAAATTTCCATTCCTTGCAAATTTACACATGAAATTAACCAATGAATCCATATCCTAGCAAACATCAATTAACCTTTAACTACTTTGTCCTTACTTTTAACCCCTTTGTCCAAGTAAGTTAAAAGCCAACAAATGCAAAACTAATGAATTGAAACTACCATCAACCCCTTTGTCCAAGCAAGTTAATAGAAAGAACCAACCAATCAATCTCGTAATACGCCCAAGAAATTAAATACCAAGAACAACAATCAATTAATCAAAAGATCAAATAACTTTAAAAATCATAACTATCTAAAACAATGTCAAATTACAATAAAACAATTAATACATCATTGTTGAGAAAAAAAAAAAAACAAAGTAAAAGAAAGCACTCATAGACAAGCCTCCTTCTTCTTCCTTTGAAGACCTTCTTGTACAACCCTCATTGAATTGAAGAATTCCTCCTTTCATTGAGTGATTTTCTGTGATAATCAATGAATTCTCCCCTTCTCCCTTGTGTTTTCCATCTATTTATAGGCTTGGGAAGTGCCTAAACTCGTTGGTGTAATGTTCTGGGGCGAGTAGAAGTAGGAAGGTAGTGAAACTCCACATATTACCAAAAATCGCATAGAAAAATCAAAGCTCTACCTTTTCCTTAGAGCACAGCCGGTGCCGCCTTGGCTCTCGGAGCCGGCGCCGGTTGTGTACTGGTTCTTTACTCGTTCGTCGATTTTTTCTCTGATTCCGCACAATTTATTCCAAAATGCAGTCGGCACCACTTTAGCTACTGGAGCCAGTGCTGATTCCACTCTATTTCACCAATTTTTCATTGGCTCAAAGTTCGTGTCAACAGTGCATGGCCGGCGCCGGTTCCTTTGCCCCGGCTGGCGCCTTCTCTATTCTGTTTTGTGACGTTTTTGCTTTGTTTTATCCTAAAAATCCGTAGTAATGAACAAAATACCTTTACAAGGGTAAAATCTCAAATATGAAGGAATATGACTAGTTATTGAACAAAATATATCACAAAAGAGCCCCGAATAACTAGGAAAAATATGACTAATTTGGCCCCTATGACTATTTATGTCCTGTTTTTCACAGATATGCGGGTCTTGGGTTGGCATCCCATTTTATTCTACCGTTGCGCCTATAGGATATGAGCCTGAGATACCCAATAGTAGTATCAGAGCCATGCTATGTGTGGTCTACAAACATTGTTTCGGCATGAAAAACTGTTTTCATGTATTCTTATTTATCTTTGTTTACTGTGAAAATCGTTTTCACTCGAGTCGAAATCATTTCGAGGGTTATGGGTTGGGTACGTAGCACAATATGATTGTGTAAAAGTCACAGTGTATTTCGAAAGATGCTTTCTTTAGGTGCTAAGAATTTTCTGCAAAAAAACGTTTTCTTGCAACATGGTTGTTGCCTTCCGTTTCATCTTAATTTTCTATTTTAGTTTTATTTAAACTAACAAATTGGTTGTTGTTTTGAGCTTCAAAATAGAAAATTCTACTCAGAATTGTTCTCACTGATCTATTGTAGAAGATTAGGGCACCAGAAATTGTTTCTAGAAATTTTTCAAAATCGCCGCTACTGTTCCCGACTACAGCCGGCACAGGCTCCGACCTCCAAGCCAGCGCCTGTTCCGTGCTGTTTTGTGAAAATCCAGAAATCGTTTCTGGAAATTTTTTCCTAAAAAACTCAGAACACAGGCAGTGCGGGCTCCGGCTTCCAAACGGCGCCGGCTCTGCTCTGTTTGCGACGTTCTAGCTATTTAAAAAAAAAAATTATGGAATACAATTTTGAAAGGGAAAAATATCATTTGATGAGAGGTGGTAAAATAAAAATTTTTCCACGGGGGCACTACCTCCTGACCCCAGCCCACTAACTGGCCAGCGGGACTGCCGTTTTCGTTGCCAGAGACGAGACCCAAAAGCATTTTCTCAAAATTAGTTTTGAGACAAACAATTTTATTTTTCAAAAATAGTGATTTTGAAAAAAATTTGAAATTAATGTATTTTTCTAAAATATTAATTTTAGAATTTGTTTTATTTTTCCAAAATAGTGATTTTGGAATAATAAAAGTATATGTTTATTTTGTTTAAGCATAGTCAATGGCATGGTGGATGGTTATGGACTAAAACCAATTATATATGTTCATGCATTTTACAGTTTTGGTATTTTATGAAATAAGGCCTGCGTGTCTTGCCTTCTCTAGAATTCTTGTGTAATTCATTTCTCATCTAACTCCCCTCGAATGTAACTCGAGGTTTTCTTTCTTTAGGAAATTATGTAATTAATTTACATAGGTTAGATAGGAGTAAAATTATTTTAATTTTGGAGATGGCAACCAAAACAAGGTGAGGAGGTAAGACCTTCTACTTAAATCATGCATGAACACATAGGGTTAACTATAGCAATTTCTTTTATGGCTCAAAGAAATTAATTTAGGGTAAAGACCATAACCATACCACGTAATCACTTTATTACCATAATTATCAATTATGTAATTTATTGAAATTTATACATGTCATTCAATGAAATCACCAAAAGAAACAAATCCCTCAATTAATATTAAATCTAATTCCTTCTGTTAATATAGTAAGAATGAGAGTCCTTTTTCGAGACCAGGTTGTTGGGCAAACACAAGCCTACTTGACATTGGGCATGTTCAAGCTATGGAGTTAAATTCCTTCAGAATTAAATTCCTGATTAATGGGTCAAGTTTAACTAAATTCTTTATCCCAGCTCAGCAAACTCAAGCATAAAGAAATTTAGAGGAAAAGTTGGGGTAGCCGAAAAGGCTTTAAGATTAAAAGCTGATAATCACCCAATGATCCGATAGTTACATATAATGTAATTGGAATTGGATACCTACCAATAAATTTCAGAGTGGCTTGTTGGGCAAACCCAAGGTTATTCTTGAGGAATTTGGATATCGGTCCACTAGGAAAGCTTTCAACGGGCTTTCCCAAATCAGTAGTGGGGGCTATTGGTGTGAGTAAAATTATGTTTAATTAAAGTCCTAATTATTTGCATATCATGTGCATATACAAGTAGTTAATTCTCTCTATCTTTACCTCTAGGTCACTTGCATCATGTCAACAACCCTAAACTTATGTAGCATATTGGAAACCAACAAGTTAACCGAATCAAACTATCTCGACTGGTATAGAAATTTGAGAATCGTTCTCAAATCGAAGAAGTTGCTCTACGTGCTAGATGCTCCTATTCCGCTATCACCAACTGAAGATGCTCATGCTGATGAGCATACTGTCCATAAGAGGCACAAGGACGATAGTGATACAACATCATGTATTATGCTGGCATCCATGACTCCCAAGTTGCAAAAACAGTACGAGCATATGGATGCTCAATCGATCATTCTACATCTTCGAGATCTATTTGATGCCCAAGCTAGAACTGAGAGATACGAGATCTCGAAGCAACTATTCCATTGCAAAATGGCAGAGGGTTCTTCTGTGGCCACTCATGGGCTGATGATGCTGGGCTTAATAGAGAAGCTTGGATCTCTCGGGTTTGCAATGGATCATGACTTAAATGTTGACTTAATTCTACAATCTTTTTATAATAGTTTCTCACAATTTGTGATTAACTATCAGATGAACAAGATTGAATCCACCATTCCTGAGTTGATCAATCTTCTCAAAACTATGGAGTCCTCCATGAAGAAGGATTCCACTATAATTTTAATGGTAGAATCTTCCTCTGCTAAGAAGAAAGTTCAAAAGAAGAAGTAAAAGGCTCCCATGAAGCCCAAAGGTGGTGTGAATAATAAAGGCTTAGCTGCCAAATGCCCATGCCATCATTGTGGGAAGATGAGCCACTGGAGATGCAACTGCAAAGCCTACTTGGAGACCATTATGGACAAGAAGTAGAAGGAGAAGCTTACAAGCACTTCTACTTTTACTCTGGGTATGTTTATAATTGAGATAAATACTGTCTTTAGAAATGAGATATGGGTATTAGATACCGGGTATGGATCTCATTTGTACAATAACTTGCAGGGACTAAAGAGTAGTAGAAGGCTAGAGAAAGGCGATGTGGATCTACGTACTGCAAATGGGACAAATGTTGTTGCACTTGCTGTGGGGACATACGAGCTAAACCTACCTTCAGGATTAATTCTAGAACTGCAAAACTATTATTTTGTACAAGTTTTAATGAAAAACATTATCTCAATTGTGTGTTTAGACTTATATTGATTTCGTTTGATATTTAAGAATAAATGTTGTTCTTTTTCATTGAATGATATTCATTATGGTTCAGCAACTCTGGTTAATGGTTTATATGTTCTAGACTTGGATAATCCAATTCTCAATATAAACAATAAGAAACCTAAAATAGATAACTCTAACATATCTTACTTATGGCATTGTTGTTTGGGCCATGTAAATGAAAATCTTGTTTCTAAGTTACACAAGCTTGGTGACTTAGGGTCATTTGATTATGAATCATATGGCACATGCGAATCTTGTTTACTAGGTAAAATGATTAAGACTCCTTTTCTAGGAAAAGAAGAATGGGCCAAAGAGTTATTAGAACTTATACATTCTGATGTATATGACCCAATGTTAATAGAAGCAAGAAGAGGTTATAACTATTTCATAACCTTTATCAATGATTTCTCACGATACGAGTATTTGTATTTAATGAAATACAATTTGGAGGCCTTTTCAAGGTTCAACGACTTCAAGAATGAAATAGAGAAACAACTTAGCAAAAGTATTAAGACTCTAAGATTTGATTGAGGAGGAAAATACTTAAGCTAAGAGTTTCTGAGTCATTTTAGAGATAATAGGATATTATATCAATGGCCTTCACCACATACACTTCAACATAATGGTGTATCTGATAGAAGCAATCAAACCCTTCTAGACATGGTACAGACCATGATGGCTTCTGCAGACCTACCAAAATCGTTTTGGGGGCATGCACTAGAAACTTCTGTTTATATACTAAATAGAATTCCGACAAAAACGGTTGATTCTACCTCATTTGAGATGTTCTTTTGTAAGAAATCAAAGTTATCTCACTTGCGAGTATGGGGTTATCCTGCCTTTGCCAAAACGCCACAGTCAGACAAACTTGATAGTAAGTCTAATAAGTGTATATTTATGGGATATCCGAAATAATCTTTTGGATATTACTTCTACCTCCCTTCCAAAAACAAATTGTTTGTTTCGAAGCATGCCATCTTCTTAGAGAAGGAGCACATGCTCAAAGGAGACAGTGGGAGTAAGATTGAACTTAGTGAAGTTTATGAAGATCAAACAAACGAGAATCAACCATCTAACCCCACATCTATTGAGAGAATCAATGAACCTTCTAATACACAAGAACCTCATAGATCTAATAGGATACATGTGGCACTTAAGAGATATGAATTTCTCATTAGTAACCACAATGACGTATTGCTCATAGATGAAGATGAGCCTACTATCTACAAGGATGTTCTGAACAGTTCAGAATATGGAAAATGGCTTTAGGATTCCATGTATGACAACCTAGTATATACTTTGGTTAATCCACCCAAATGAATTAAACCTACTAGATACAAGTGGGTTTTCAAGAAGAAAACGAACATGGATGGTAACTTAGTTACCTATAAAGTACGTCTAGTGGCGAAGGGTTATCGTCAACAACATGGTATTGACTATGACGAAACTTTCTCGCCAGTAGCCATGTTAAAATCTATCAGGATACTTCTAGTCATTGCTGCTCATTATGATTATGAGATTTGGCAAATGGATATGAAAACAGCTTTCATAAATGAAAATTTTACTGAGGAAGTGTATATGACACAACCTGAGGGTTTCACATCCAATGATAGCATAAAGGTGTGCAAGCTGCAAAGGTCCATTTATGGACTTAAGTAAGCTTCTAGGAGCTGTAACATCTATTTTGATGAAACAATCAAAGAGTTTGGTTTCATTAAAAAATGGATGAGCCTTGTGTACAAGAAGGTTAGTGTGAGTGCAATCGTCTTCTTATTGCTTTATAGTGCAATCGTCTTCTTATTGCTTTATGTAGATGAAATATTGCTAATAGAAAATGATATACCTGTCTTGCAAATAGTTAAAATTTGGTTGTCCAAACAATTCTCCATGAAAGACCTTGGCGAAGTAACCTATATTCTTGGAATAAGGATCTATAGAGATAGATCCAAAAGGTTGCTAGGTCTTTTGCAGTCTAAATACATAGATAAAATGCTAAAGAGGTTTAGTATGGATCATTCCAAAAAGGGATTCTTACCCATGTCACATGGTGAAAGCCTTTCAAAGTCGATGTCTCCCAAGACACAAGTTGAAAGGGATCATATAAGTAACATTCCATATGCCTCGGCAGTTGGATCTATCATGTACGCTATGATATGTACTAAGCCCAATGTATCTTTTGCTCTTAGTTTGACGAGTAGATACCAATCTGACCCTGGTGATGGTCATTAGGTAGCTGTAAAGAACATCCTTAAGTACTTACGAAGGACTAAGGATTTGTTCTTTGTATATGGAGAAGGTGATTTGAAAATAAACAGGTATACTGATGCCAATTTTCAATCTGACAAAGATGATTTCAAATCACAATCTGGCGACGTGTTTACGTTATGTGCAGGGGCAATAAGTTGGAAATGTTCCAAACAAGAGACTATTGTAGACTCTACGACAGAAGCTAAGTATTTGGCTACTTTTGAAGCAGCTAAGGAAATAAAGATAGAGAGAGTTTCTACAGATAAGAACATAGCTAACCTGCTTATAAAAGCACAATAGAAACATGATTGTTATGTTGAGTCATTCAGTATTAGATACATGAATGATTGACTCTAGTGCAAGTGGGAGTTTATTAGTGTTGTGTCTTAGAAGCATTCACTTGTACATTGTATATGACACATTTTATTTTAATAAAAGGCATTATTTATCTTATAATTTCTTCTTTTTTTTTTTTTACTTTTAAGTAATATAACTGTTCGATAAAGTTCCTAGTACAACACTGTGTTAAGAAAATCATGATAGAGATCATGATATGAGATTCCTACTACACAGTATAGTGTTAGTACTTAAATAGTCCCTAGTCATAGTATTAATGAGTCAGGGCATCATTAATCTATTAAGACTAGCATGTGTTAGACATCCTGATTTGATCAGGTGGTGGTTCTCATATCCATGAGTATTGAGATACTCAATGTTAACACATGGATGCTTGTTAATGGAACAAGTTCATTTCATGACCTATCTATGAGATAATCACATGGATAATTGTTTAGTGCCAGTGATATAATCTCTATATAGCAAACGTCTAAGTATTCTTAGACTTGAAATCTCCAAGGTATTTTATTTACTGAGCATTGTACTTTGATTCCAATCTCTGGAGCTCGATTGAGGGCCGCCAATGGGATGGATATTGGGTACATTGTGAGGTAAATGAAAGTAGTTGAAATGGTCAATAAAGGATTCACCACTCCTAATAGTAGGGGCGAATATCTCATGGCCACTTGTAGGAATTACTACTCGAGAAGTCCTTGGCCAAGGCGATTGTGTATTGGAAACAATTCCAATTGATACACATTTAGAGTAGTGGATTTCTGGTACAAGTACTATTGTAATTGGGCTAGAATTAATTTTGGAGGGCATTGGCACTAATTCTGTACTCCAAACTGAATGACATATTGTATGGTGAAAGGAGTTAATTGCACTTTAATTTGTTATTGAAGGGTTCATGTCAAGCCACTTGACTTCCTGGACTCTTATGTGGTCATGATGTGTTGCTAAATACCGCTCATGATCTGTGAATATGTGTTTATTAATTGATGAATTAATAAACTAATCCTTATTAAAATTAATAGGATTAATTCTAATTAATTATGGATTATTAATCTCAAAGATGTTTGGATTAATTTATGTTCTCTACCAATTGACTGGGAAATCTAATAGGTCACACACAATAGAGGATTATATACTCAAGATGGTATTTGATAACATAGTGGGGTTAATTGCGAGAAAGAGAAGTTGTTGTGGCCAAATTATAATTAGTTATAATTAATGGTCTGAATTGTAATTGTGAGAACTTGATGTTTCCAATTACAATTAGGGAATTCTAACTGTTTTAGAATTCTGAGATTGGAGTTTATTTTGAGCCAGATTTTTCGTGTGATATAGGGATAACACACAAAACCCTAGCTATGTGTAAGACACGAAAAACTCCAACCCTAGCAACCTTTTCTTCTTCTCTCTCTCTCACGATTGTTCTTGAGAAACCCTAACCGCTATCTTTTTTTGCTAGCACAGGAAATTTTGGTGCTTGAGTATTCCTCTGTGTGGATTACTGTTAGAGATAATCACACACTGTGATTATAATGGTTAGACGTTCAACTCTCGTGGAGTTTGGTCAAGAGGATTGCTGGATTGCGCTCGACTTGAAGAAGAAAATTTTTCTTCTTCGGACGATCAAACAAAGGTAAAAAGCCGTTACCTTTGATTTACTTATGTCTTGTTTTCCACACATATGTGGGTCCTGAGATGGTATTTTGTTTTATTCTTCTGCTGCGCCTTATAGGATACGAGCCTGAGATACCCAACATGTGCAATATACAGAATACATATAATATCCACTAGGGCATAACACTAACACTCTCCATGATGCTTCTTGTCCTTTTAGCTTTTGTTTGTTCAGTGCTGTGTCTGTTGATTTTATTTTCCTTTTTGTCTTCTTGTTAAGCCGTGGCTTCACTTCTTGTTTCCTTTTTTTTTTTTTAATTTCCAATTTCGTGTTTTTCTGTTTTGCTTAGTTTTTGTTTCCAGACTTGGCCTAACGCCAAGTCTATTTTCTTGGCCTTATGTCGGGTTTTCAATATAACGTTTCTAATATTCCTCCAAATTCACCTATTTTTACATAAAATCACAGGAAAATATTTTTATAAGTGAAATATCAAAGAGGAAGGAATATGACTAGTTATTACATAAAAAATAGCACAAAACATCCTCAAATAACGAGGAAAATATATATGAATTGAGGCCCTATCAGTATTTCCCAAGGTTCTTCCCCAAAATAAAACCAGATTAGCCACCGTATTTTCCTCTGAAATCATCAATTTTGCATCATAATCTCAATATTCAAATTTTCCTTTAATCGTCATTCCAAAAATTGCTACTTTTTAAGGAATGATTGCACCTCAAATTCATTGAAAATTCAAGGTATTTTGTTAAGAAAAGCTTGACACCACACTTTATATATATATATATATATATATATATATAGAAAAATTGTACTGAACAATTTGTGAGATCTTTGAGTTTTCATTGGTACAATTTACTATCTTTAAGGTCCAAAAAAGTTGAATTTCTTTGTATCATTTTAAGTTATTGAAGTAGTGTTTAATTTGTTGTGGCAAGGGATAATTGATGGAATTTTGATAGGTTTGGGAAAGGGTTTTGATGATGTTTATAGTTGTTTGTGGATACCATTATAATTGAATTTTCAGCAAAAATTTTCAGCTATAGTTAAGATTATCTTGCTACATTATACATGTTCTGGGAGTTGAGATTGATTGAAGTTATTTGTTTGATTGTCGTTGAGGTATCTTGAGCACAATTTTGAGTTGAATAAACATAATATTATGGTTGTATTTTACACTATATATTTCTGAATTTTTGTTGCTAATGTGCTTATTAATATATGCAATAGTGGAGTTGTTGTGGTTTTTGTTGCTTGATATTGGTGGGGGCATATTGTCTAAATTGGGTTGTTGGTTGAATGGGGTACAAATGCTGAAGATTCTTGGTTTGATGATTATGAGTATTGTGGAGGATTATAGTAACAACATTTCCTTATTCACTTATTCTCCTGTTGCTCATCTTTGCTTATAATTATCTTATTTGAATAGCTTTTCAGCTGCAATTTTCTTTATCTCTCATTGTACTTGAGATTGTCATTTTCATAAAGTTTGCTCTTTTTTTTTTTTTCTTGGCACCTAAAGGAAACATGTAATTAGAAGAGGTTACGGTTCTAAGCTCTAGGCACACAGACCGAGCTAGGGAAAATAACCCCATTAACCTTTAATTCTCTGAACAAGAAAATAGAGATAGATTTTAGAGGCTTAAGGGTAGATCATTTTGGCCAAATAGCTATATTCACCAATTCATCCATCAATATTTATGGAGATTAAAGGTATGCTACATGACTCGGGTTGGGAGCTTTCCTTTGATATTGTAGCGTTCGGATAAAGGAATTTGATTCTTGAGTTTCTTAGTACCTATATTTTTAGGAGAGAATGCTTGGGACATGATAATGTTCATACCATTAGTTTCTGTTTATGTGGTCAAAATTATAACATGTCTTTGAACTAATTTAGTGTGGCCTTGGGTTTTTATGTTGAGGAAGATAAGATGCCTAATAGATTTAACTTCACTAATTACGTAGACGGGATTGCTTTCCAGTATGCTAATACTATGGGACCTGTCTGGAGAGCTCGGTTCTCAAAAAGTAACCAATTTACCTCTCCTATTGCAAGATACCTTCATCTACTTATTGCACATACCATTTGGGGCAGGAAGGTGAGTGATGGAGTTGTGAGTAAAAGAGATTTATACCACCATTGGTTTATTATGTCCCGTACCGCTTCTAACATCACAATCTCTTTTGTATCTAATCTTGATAATATGGTCATGTCCCAGATAGTTTCTTTATGTGGCCTTCCTTACATCACTCGATTAGCTAATAATTTTGGGCTTATTCGTGATAATTTGGGGTTGAAGGTGACTACAACCATAATTCCCATAAATTTTCAAACTCTTGCCTAGATGCATATGGTAAGAAAAGTAAGGCACAATGCATATGTTTTGGAAGACATTGAGGCTGAGTTAGAACCGGAGTTGCTTATGGAAGACCCAAAGGAACATATTGATCCTACTCTGTTGGTGCCACCTCATCTTCAGGAGATACTTTTGCACCTCTTGTACGTATCTTAGGGGAGATGAGAACAAATATGGACCATAGATTTCAAACTTTACATCAAAGAATGGATGCTATCCAAGGTCACTACGGCCAATGAATGGATTTTCTTGGACAAAGATTGGACAATGTGGATGTTCACCCGAGATGGATGGAGTCCAGTTTATGTTCTTATTTTAACTCCATACATTTTTCATACACTCCACGACATTAAATTGGTCCAGGGATATCTTCCCACGTTGGCCCACTGGAGGCTTCTCAGAGAGATGAGGTAATGCAGGATGATCTACCTCCTCCAGAGGCACAAGATTGGGATATTTAGCAGATGGTTTTTCTTTTGTTTATTTTTCCTTCTCATGTATTCTCCTTTTTTCTAGCTAGTTTGTGAATTTACTAGACTACGTTTCTTTTATGTACTTTTTTTCTTTATGTTGATTTATTTAGAACTTTTTATCTTTTCCTTTGGCTATGTACTTAATGCTCTAACAATGTTTATTTTTCATGTCTATCTTTGATGGTTTCCAATAGCTTATGAGTGCAACTTCCGGAGCTTTTACATCTTGGCAAACACTGAGCACATACACTTTCGAAAGTATTTGTTATCCTTTCCCCTTTATCTTTTTATTTCTCTTTGGAGAGGCTTTCTTACTTTATTTTGTGTCCATTGACGATAATATACAATTTATGTGTAGGGCTTGAATTTTATATTTTTTTTCCAAGTACCTTATTTTAATCTTTGTAAGAAATTTTGGGCAAAGTTTTTTAATCTTTTTAAAATGCAAAAGTTGGTAGAGCTAACTTCTTTTCTTTTAAATTTGAATTAATTTGGTATTTATTTAATGAAGTGAATTTTTGTTAAACACTTATATTAGGTTGGAGATAACTATGTCTTGAGAATTTGGTTTAACCATATTCATTTTTGTTAGATGTAAAAAGCTTTGTTCTTTGAAAAATTCATATAGATAATGTATTGAATATAAGTATGATATATATGCAAATTTTTTGAAATTGTCTAAAGTAGTCCTAAATTTATGTTTATGTAAATAAGATATGTAGGTGGTCCCCAAAATGGCACCAACCAATGTAAGATGAAAATAATGTAGATGGATCCCATAGGGAATCTACAAGAGATAAAAAATTATATTGAGTAACAAAAGAAAGAGAATATACAAGCATAAAAATATTCTACATCTTTTCTTAAAAAATATTGAGTGAGAAGAAAAACAAAACAAGGTGTAACACCCTATATTTCCATAATGTAGTGGGCTATAACTTTATGGGATGTTGCCTGTCTGATTACTTAGATAATGGGTCTTTATAACAAACTTTACTCAAAAGGTAGTGAAATTTTTTTTCTAACTTAGAAAAGTACAAGAATTGGGCTTCAGATACATATACTCATGGATATAAACAGGTCTAAGATGTAGCATAAGCCTCTGGGAGTCCACTGCGCTTTTACTGCGCCTCCGATCATGAATTTCTGAAAGAGATAACACACACATGAGCGTAACGCTCAATGAGTCCCGTGTGTGCTAGTGTTTTATGAAAGAATTAGTGCACATAAAACCTTTGTGGAAAAGCATATCAATTTCCTACTGGAAGTAATTCTTAAACTCTTTAAAGAATAGTTTATTCAGAACTCAATAATTTTTGAAAAATTGTATTTCAATTTCAAACCATTGGCTTGATTTCCAAATCATGGGCACTCTTTTTCAACAGAAGGTCGGCCTGTATGCAAAGCTCACAAGGCTTCGCTTTCGGCACCACATATCATTGTGCTTAGACCACAACCTGCAACACTCAATCGTGTGTTGCTAGAAGGGTAAGTATACCGCAGTGTACTATCGAGAATCAAGTTAGCGCATAAGCCAAGTATTAAAGTTAGTGCATACGTTAAGTATTCAAGTTAGTGCATACGCCAAGTATTCAAGTTAATGCATATGCCAAGTATTCAAGTTAGTACTTACCCTAATTATTCAAGTTAGTGCTTATGCCAAGTATTCAATTTAGTGCATACACTAAGTATTCAATTTAGTGCATACGCTAAGTAGTCGAGTTAGTGATGTATTGGATTCAAGGATTGAAAAGTTCAAGAAATCATGAAATCAGGATTCATATTGTTCATTGTGTTTCGAAATCCATATAGAAGGCTCGCACTTGAGCACATCAAAAAACTATTTTCCATATTAGGAAAGACACTTTTCCAACACTGGGATTTGGAAATTGAAAAGATCACACGAGATATTTCATATTCAAGATATTCAAGAAATTAAGCACTTGGTAATGCTTTCAAATTCTTGTGTAACATTTATCTCATAATATATCAATAAAGAATTAACTGTATTAGGAAGGCACATGATCGTTTCAGTAGTCCATCAAGAAAGTCATTTCTAAGGGTATTTGGGTCATTTTACCCTACACAATTAGAAATGTGTTTACAAAAGTTCCAATTAGGATATTTCGGTCATTTACCGAATATCCGATTCCAAAGGTTTCTATAAAATATTCCAATAAGGACATTTGGATTATTTTCCAAATACCTGATTCTAAAAAGAACTCATTTCAAGAAATTAAGAATTCCAATCAGAAATGAGGATTAAAGTTAAAGTTTCTAAACCTGTTTCCACAAAAGGTTCCAATAAGGGCATTACAGTCAATTCATGAATACCCAATTGCAAAATTTACCATTTCCCGAAAATCCCAAGTTTTTAATCCAAAAGGACTAAATTCACAAATTTGTGCTTTAATCATCCATTATGGTTTCCAAGCTAAATATAAAGTTCATTCGAGCCCAAAGTGGCATAAGAATAATTCTTGCTTAGAAAAACCTTAAATGTATTTAGGAATTTCCAAAATGGTATAAAATGTAGAATTTCATGGAAAAGTGAAGCATAATAGCTTTCAAAAGGTTTTATAAATCGAAAGGACTGACCTCCCATCCTAATAAACTTTTTCCATTCATGGACGTTCAACTACTGTTTCCAATGCACTATTGGCCGTTTACTGAGAAACCTACATCAAACATCATTTTTAGGTTAAATCATGTTTGGCTGAAAGTAGCTGACGGTTAGCTGATGTGCCCGACGGATAGCCGACATCTTGTCGACGTGCTCGATGGTTCGCCGATGTCCAACCGGCGTTTAGTCGACGGTTCGCCTATGGTTAAGGAAAACATTCAACTTTAGTTCATGTCGTTTGTTCAGTTTTTTCGTTTTCCTTGTTCTGTATCCTTCATCCCTTCATACACAAGGGATTCACTCCATATTTCTCATTCATTTCATCTAAAATCACACAATTACTCTTCCTTAATTTCATTCACTTCCCAAGCAAAATCCTGAAATTTTACTGCTTTGACACACGATTTTGTTTCGCACATAACTTTTAATACACAGCTCCGATTTAACTCTATGATACATAAAAATGACCATAAGACTCTTAAATTTAATTCTTTATAAGCCCTTTTCTGAGTCCTAGTTCCCGTAAGATGCTACAGGGAAAAAACAGCCGCAGTAGTTTTCTGGTTTTTAATCCATTTTCACAAAACAACTTCACCAACTTGGGCTTCTTGATTTATAACACCTATATAACCTTGAATCCACTTCATTTTCCCTTCAAAAACCCTGAATTCTTTAGGTTTTCAGGTTCAAAAAGTCACTAAGTTCTTATTCAAATAACATATAAGCAACATCAACGTTAAAAACAATCATAATACATTTTCTTTAACGTTTAACCCCATTTTTATCCCAATTTTGCCACCTTTCTTTGCAATCATGAACAGCCCTTTAAATCACTATTCAAATACTCTTATTTACCATACAAAATATATTTTATAGATCCTTCATCCACATAGTACACAATAATCACTTTGATAATCACAATTCTCATGTTTTCATGTTGTAATTCATATCAAAACGATTACCGTAACAAATTCTACAACTTTAATTCTTGAAGCATAGGATTTTACCTTGTGTATAAGATGTTGTAGCCTGAATTTTGCTCCAAAAATCACCGAACTCTCAAGAACACACACTTTTTCTCTCATTTTCCAATTTTCCTCAATTTTCTCTATATTTTCTTTCATTTTTCTTTCTTTTCTCTTCCTTTTCTTTATACCCTCTTTATGGAAAATTTTCCTTACTGAAATTCAGCTCCTCCACCACCATACATGGTCCAAATTGGTGACCATTTGGTCACAAATTGTGGGCTATCCACCACGTGTCATAATTTCATTTGTCCACCTATTTTTTTATTTATGTTGTAAAACTTATTCAATGAGCTTTATCTTGTATGAAATCACATGCAACCTCTCATAATATGACACATGTCCCTATCAACCAATCACATAGCACCACGCGTCCAAGTTTTACCCGCATTTCTAATTTTTTCTCAGAAATGACCAAAATCGGGTCCGGAATGGAAAAATATTTTACTTCACCATTCAACTCCAAAAATTTTATTGAATTCATTGGTAATACTTAAATTCTCTAATTCTTTCTCAATTTGGTCAAATTTGGGGTTGCAGTCAAAATGACAAAAATGTCCCTGGTAACCCAAATAACTTGTTGCACACCAAAACATGCATTTTATTGCATCGATCAATTTCCACTCGTAGTGTATCCTCATATTCTTATTGTATTAACTATAGTAGCCTTCTGAAGATTTAGAGTACGGGTAGAACAAATCCAATAATTACATCCAGGTCCCGACAAAATGTTATTATACCAAAATATTCGTTTCAGAACATTGATTATCTTTTATTCTGGCCATTGATATAAATTCTCGTCCTATTACAAGTAGTAGCCAATCAAAGGTAAAATGCGGGGTATTACATTCTCCCCTCCATACAAAAAATTTCGTCCTCAAAATTTAGATTTGCCTTAATTCCATCAAACATTTATTTCTAGTTTCTTCTACCTTCTACCCCTTCTTTACTCTACATGAATCCTGATGGGTTCTTTGTTTCCCCGTGACTCTTTAAATTTAAATGCCTCATGAGCAAAGGTGTTATCTTCTTGTTTCTTAGTATATGGACAACTAGCTAAAGTATGTACTATTTTCTGCATTGATAACATAGTCTAAGTCTCTTCCAATACTGCTCATAAGTGTGTCTGCCCTTGTGACAATAAGTGCATTGAACATATTCCATTGTTCTTTTTAAGTCTTCTTCATGAGACACCAGGCAAATGTATACATCTCAATACTTCTCATTCATATGTGATGCGTAAATTTTGGGCTCATAAAATAATCAAATTTAAATCCATCCATTAATCAAGTTTTAATTAAAATATTAATCCCAAAATACACATATTAGCAAGCATACTCATCGCAAGCATAGTACAAAGAATTAACGAGTATCGATTCTCAAAGGAACAAGTACACACTAATCACTTTTCTTTCATTGTTTAACCGACCTAAATAAAGCGAGAAAAGAATAAAAAGAAAAACTAAAGAAACATATACAACTCAAGGATGTAGGTTTATGCAATTTAAACAAATCTTCTAGAAAACATAACAATGAACCAATTAGCAATTCTCTCAACCAATTATCTGTTGGAAAGTATGCCTTCTTAGACTAGGTTTCTGATGTAAATATCGAATATTTTAATAAAAGAATTTATTTTTAGAAATCGTTTGTGAATTTACATTTTGTTTGTGCACAATTTCGTTTGGAAAAGACCCATTGTGTTTAAATAAGTGATCCATGTGAATGGTGGTCTTTCACAGTAAGGTATGGATCACGAGTTGTTTAACACATAAATATTTGTTCTTAACCAATTAATGAGAAAAGGAATCTCATCATATTTAGGTTATTATGTTATGGATTCCAAATGGGGAATGACTTACCTTTAGCCAGTGAGTAGTCCATTTACTTCATGACATAAGCGTATTTCGAATACGTAGAACATGACCTGTAGTAGTGGTTTCTGAAAGTACTATATGGTAGAAACCTAGAATACTACCGCTACAACGTGGACTAGTACTCTATGACTTAAGTATGAGTTGGTGATCTGGCGAAGCTGGAAGCACATACTTTGATATGCTATAGTTGAGTTCTATCGTAGAACCAATATACTTGCATATTGGGTATATGTAACTAGTTAGTTAAGATAGAATTGTACAAGATAGTTTCTACACAATATTGCCCCTTATGGTTGTCTGAATGATCTAAAATGTCTAGGGCCCTAGGAAACATGACTTGGATATTAGCTTTATGGTAGCTCTCTTGGAAAGCGAAAACACTCCAGGAAGTCGTGGATCATTGGACTAGAAGCCTAAGGATGGTAGATGTCATTTAGAGGCGTGTTAGTACAGTTATTCCTCTCTAAATGCACGGCGATGTGTAGAGGGGTATTTTAGTCATTTCACCTGTAGGTCAGAGATTTTGCTAACGCAGCATTGTCCTTGGGGTCAATATTTCCTTATAGTGATATTAGGAAATATTTAAAATGTAAAATACAGCTATTTATATAGTAGGGGTATTTTGGTCATTTTAGTAGCCAAGGTGATGTCTTTTTGGTCATCAGAATAGCCTGTAAGTCCTAATTAATTTTGGGTTGAGGAATTGGTCTTAGCTAAAGAGGATTTTATTTTATTCAGGAAGTCTAATTTATTATTGGACTAGAATAAAAATAAATTGAGAGAAATTTATTATCTTGTTTAATTGGTTAATTAATTATTCAGGGCCAAGGTCCAGTTTGAAAAATTAGAAAATTAACCTATGCTTAAACTAGAGGGAAATAATTAATGCTTAATTATTTATTAGGTTATTTATATAAGCCCAATAAATAAATAATTAAAGTTTAATTATTTTTTGTTCATTTGGGCTCATTAATTATTTATTGGGTTATTTCTACAAGCCCAAGAAATAAATAATTAATGTTTATTATTTTGGACTTTTTGGGTCCAAGAAAAAGAATGAATATTATTTTGGTCTAATAGCCTAGACCATAGGGTTTTTTCCAGATACGATTCAGAAGAGTTTAGGGTTAAGCCAAACTTACTCTATTGATAACATCCGGATGTTTGAAATATCATATCCCAGAGGATATTGTTATCAGATATCAGAGACCTCATTTTTTGATTAAGAACTCACACCTCTCTTGGTGGGAAAAAAAAACTTGATTTTTCCCAAGCTTTGCTCTCTCTCTCGTGACCTCTCTTTCTCTTGTTCTTGATATTGCTAATCAATAGCAAGATAATCAAGAAAGTTGAGACTTCTTCTCCTCGCCTTTGTTTCACCAACAAGGATTGAGGTAGTGGAATATTCTGAAATCCAGAAAGCTTGGCATTCATGCAAACAAGGCGAAGTAGGAGGTTAGCGGAATTTCAACCGGAAGCTTCATCGAGTGGGGTTGAAAGAGCTGTCCCTATGGTTCAATCCATCCTTCCATAGCTTAAGACGTTTAAATCACATAGAGGTATGGTTTAAATGCCTCCATGCTGCTATTGTTCTTCATTTTTTTTTCTCTATTTTTTCGTTTCCAGAAGCATGCTCCTCTGTTTTTTTCAAACGTACAAGTGGTATCAGAGCATGTTGTTTGATTGAATTAGGGAGCATGTTAGTTAATAGAAAATGGAGAAGATCATTGTTTGGGGCTTAAGCCTGTGATCTTTCGCTATTTTGGTATGGGATAGGTGTTTTTGTAAGCTTCACAGTGGAAGCATAGGTTGTTGTAAATCTTTTATGCTTTCATAGAACAACCGTGTAAACCCAATTTGGAAGGGTATAGGCGAATGCGTTTAGTTTGGATCAGTTTTTTGTAATGGAAAACGACCAAAGAAGATGCAGAAAAAACGCAAAAGAAACCCAGAAAAAAATTCGTGCAGAAGAAAACGAAGAAGACGTGCACTGTTCCTAAGCCGCTAGTGGAGCCGAGCCGCAGACTGTTTGTAACACCCTGCTACCTAGGCCCAACAGGGTCAGGCATATCACCCCGTCCAAAGGACAATGGGTCTTTATAACTAGGACACACAACAAAAATTTAAACAATACTTTGAAATTAAAACTTATTACAACCAAAAAATTCAAGAACAAATCCGAAATAAAAATTGTTCACTCTCAACTCCCAAAGCATTACATAAAATAAATAACAAAATATCTTCCAAGCAGGCAACAACTACCTACTCATCCCCATAGTAGGATCGACCTGAAATCATAGTAAGAAGGGTGATGAGATAAAAATCTCAGTAAGTCCGTGTGTGCTTTGAGTGTTCAATGAAAACAGTTCATGCATACAAGGTGTAAGAACTTCATAAGGAAAAGTACTGGCAAGCAATAAACAATGTTAAAATTAAGAGTGGCGTTTTGGCTTTTCCAACCATACATGTACATTAATATCAACCAGTTAAAAGGGCGGTCATGGGTTACCACACGTTGGGCTCCATAACTATGCAATGGTCAAAATGCCACTCTTTGTGCAGACTGACAAAAAAGGAGGTGATCGGCCTATCGGGTAAGATACTCCTCTTTCTCTACATCCAAACAAAATTGGTTGACCACTCCGATAACACACAGTCCTTATGACTGAAACTTGCTAGCTCGGACTGGTATAACTAAGTAGTACTGTTGTTTCTCCAAGTTGAGTTCATCTTCTGAAGGTGGCCTCCTTCTAAAAGACTCACTCTTGCTCTTTAAAACTAGTACTACTAGCCTACCCTTATTAAGTACTCAACGTTGGTTGTCCCACTTGGTAGAAAACTGATAAAACATTACTTTATTTGGAAATGGCAATTAAGGGTTTCTAAAATTTCTGTCAAAGTTGGTTTTAGAAAGAGTTTAGTGTTTGAGTAAAATTGCTTGTTGAATTTCAAATAATTTGTTTGACTGAAACAAGAAAAGAAACAGTCCTCAATTGCCTTTACAAAATGAGTGTTCACACTCTTCGTGTTTGGCTTGCCATAGTGACCTTTTGTCATCAAATAAGTTTTATGCAGGAGCTTACCTGATCCTTTGCTCGAGATAAATTAGAGATCTCCAAAAGCTTACCTAACCCCGCCTGGGGTAAACATAAGCCATAATCAAACTTAAGCCAAAATTTGCTTTCATAAATAATCCTAACTTCACTTACTACAATCATGACCCTAGTGTTCCAGACTTTAAGGCTAGATAATCAAAAGGATTTTATAAAATAAGTCTACCTTGTTAATAAAATAACCAAGGTTTGTGAAATAGTTACTAATAAGTTGTAGGTTTAAATCTTGCTATAAATAAACTAGGGTTTATTTGATGAAGGGTCCTAGGTCCTTGATGATATTATTTAAAATAATAATCTATTAATAATTAATGGTTAGAAAATAATTGGTAAATAAAATTATTAATAAGTAAATTTTTAATATGTTTGATTAGAAGGATAATAAATAAATTTTTACTAGTATTTATGAATATATAACTTACAAGATTAATATTTACCTATCATGATTATTTATATAGAAGGTTTTATTTAATGTTATTATTATATATAATATTTTTATATTTTATTTTTAATAAAAGATATCATTTATTTGGTTAAAATATCATTATTTCATATAACAATCCAAATCCACATTTTCCTAGGGTTTTCGAAATCTCTAGAAGAAATATAGTATTAACTTTTATTAATGAAATAAAATTGGCTAACTTAAATAGATTAGGAACAACAAGGTCATGATCATAATTCCTATTGCTAACCATAATCATGAACATACACTCTACACCAATCAACAAAACATCCAAATCATGAATAACAGCATAGATCCAAATCTACTAACACATGATCCAAACTCCACTAAACATAATCATATTCATGGCTTCAATCAACGATACACGAACATAAAACCCTATTCACCAAAGGTGACATAATATCTATTATGCTTAATTATTCACACTACTCACGACATGAAGCCATGCAACAAACCTTAAAACATTATAAAATTCAACCAAGACAAATAATCCTCATGCATCAATTCCAACTCCATCATATAAACACATTCATCCTCATACTTCAATCCTAACTCCATCACATAAACACATGCTCAAACTCTAATCATGATCCATCATTTTCCAATAACATCCTAAAGACATGAATCTAGAATTTAAAGAGAAGATTGAAAAGGCTTACTTGAATGATGACTATCTTGAAGAAGTTTCAAAAGAATCCTCACGCTTGGAAAGCTTGAAATGTCCAAGGAGGAAGAAAAGAAATGGCCATGGTTGGAGTACCCATTCGACTGAGAGAGAGAGAGAGAGAAAGATTATTAGTACATTTTATTAATGGTTGAAGAGGAAGGAAGATGAACATAATCGTTCATGCTTACCTTGAGAGTGTTCTTGAGCCTTCAATGAAAATTCTGGTTTTTTATCCGAATGTAGAATCTTGTTTTCAATGTTTGATATTATAAATTGCAGAAATGGATTCAAGAGAATGAGTAGGTGTGATTTGGAGTTTTTGGAGAAGATTGAAGAGGTTTAGAGTGGTCTTAGGCGTGGAGAATGGTGGTGTGTGTTCTTGGTGTTTTGGAGATTTTGAGAGAATGGAGATAATGGAGGAAGGCTGGCTGAAATTTTGCTTGGAATGGGTGGTCGAATGGGTTGGAAAATTCTGGTGATTGAATTCAGAGATTTGGGAGAAAGGAAAGCTGGTTGTTTGAAATTCAAAAGGAATAATTTAGGGAGTGAATTATGGTAGCAAGTATGGTAAGAATTTCTTGGTTGAAGAAGGTCTTTTGTGAGCTTCAATTTCCGACTGGTTTGGCTGGAATGTTGCTGAGATGAATGATGCTTGAAAGAGCTATAGCATGGCCAAATTATGGAGTGCAATGGTGAAGGAATTTTCTGGATAGTTAAGGCTTAATCCATGGAAGTTTGCTGGAATTTTGGACTCCAATTGATGGCTTGATTGTAGTGATTGATGGGGGGGGGGGGGGTTTAGGAGCAGCCATGGAGCTTCAAACAACCCATCAATTGGAGCCGAGGTTCGCAGCTCTCTGCTCAGAGCCATCGAAGCATTTGCAATTGCATGCAAATTGCAATTGCGATTTGGATAATGGCGTGGGTTATGTGGGTCGAATGGCGGGCGCGGATCACGGGCGTGCAGGCGGGCTCCACGAGTTGACCTTCAGCATGATCCGGTGCGGCTGGTGCACTGAGCTTGCGGTGGACCGCAGTGTAAAAGGGCTCCGATCCAGTGCGGTGGGTATACATGGACCAACAGTTTTTTTTTTTTTTTTTTTGCAATTTTCTTAATTTTTTTTTTTCGTTTTGGGTCCCATACCAGACGAAGTTAATATTTTTGCAATAGTTATTATTCTTGGAATATATTTGCATGAAAAATATTAGTAAGGGATTTAGGATTATACAAGACCATTAATTAATTAATTAATTAATATGTTTTATTCTATTATTTGGACACTCAGGTTTAAAAAATAGAAAAGCATGAAAACGTTTACAGTTTTCTAGCATGTTTTTTTTTTTTTTTTTGGTACCTATGTGCGCATTTTCTCAAAAACCAAAGTCTTTGGGAATATTTTTGACAAGAAAAATATTTTTCTTTAAAAAATTAAATGGTTATTTTAACTTGAACAAAAATTAATCTTTATATATTTTCTCAAAGGTTTTAATCTTTGACATAGAAAATATATTGGATTTAGATATTTTTATAAGTTAAAATAGAAAGCCATTTTATTTTATTTTGATACAAGAAAATTTGTTTTGTCAAATAAACTTGATACCAAAATCTCTAGAAAGTTTTGATTGAAAATTTTTTTGAAATCATTAAGCTTTTAACTTAAATAAAATTAGTCCATCGAAAATTCTCTCAAAGGATATAAACATTGACATAGAGATTTTAAAGGATTTAGATATTTTATTTTCGAGTTAAGAAAAAACTTAATGAAAATTTTCAAAAGGATATTTTTCAGCAAAACCTTTATTTTAAAAGACTAAGTGTGAGAGAGGTTCCAATGGCCCTATGGCTTCCATCACGATCCTTATTAGGGATCGTGGGTCCCCTCGTGTCATCCTAGAAGTGAACTCGTATAGGATGGAGATACCATAAGGATCTAGATCTAATGGGATGATGTAATTAATAACCCGAGACACATACTATGATCGGCCAACCCATGTTGGAGGTTATAGTGCGAGCTATGTCCATAGGAAGTGAGAGGAAACGGCTATCCTCTCAATGGAGTTGTCCTCTAGATCATTACCTAGACGGGAAATTAATTTGTGGTGTTTAATACACTTAGCTTAGGGAACTGTTAATCTTCCAAAGAAGCTATGTCTTTTCCTAAGAGCCAAATTAAGTTCAATACACAAATTTTTTTTCTTTTCACAAACTAAATTCTTTCTTTTATTTTCAAATTTTTAGAAATAGTGGGAGGTTCTTTTAGTCCATTGGCCATTATTCTCGGGGAGAATAAGCTAAAGAGACCAAACTATTTGGACTGGAAGAGGAACCTGGACATAATACTCACAGTCAAGGAGTATAAGTATGTCCTTTACAAGACCTGCCCTGTGATCGGGGAAGGTTCCATAGCCGAAGAGCGAGAAGCTGAGAAGGCATAGAAGAAGGTTGACGAAATGGCACGCTGCTATATGTTACCCTCCATATCTACTGTGCTCCAGTCGAAACACGAGTACATGGCTTCTGCGTATGATATTAGTCAGTTATTGGCTACTATGTTCGCAGATAAGAGCCAGCCCGCAAGACAGGAAGCTCTTCGAACTATAATCAACACTAAGATGGCTAAGGGAGCATTAGTCAGAGAGCACATGCTCAAGATGATTGCTGCTTTCAAGGATGTGAAAATCTTAGGGGCTATCATTGACCCTGAGAGCCAAGTGGACATAGTTATCAAATCTCTACCGGGTTCTTTTACTCAGTTCAAGTTGAATTACAACATGAAAAAGTTAAACATGAGTTTAAATAAGTTAATGAAGGAACTCCAGATAACAAAGAAGGTCATGATGCCTCAATCAAAAGCTATGATTGCTTAGGTTTCTTCCTCAAGAACTGGGCCCAAGCCCAGAAAGTTCAAAAGGAAGAAGGGAAATGCAGCGGCTCAACCTGAGACCCAGCCCAAAGACAAACCAAAAGGCAAGTGCTTCAAATGTGGGAAGAAGGGACACTGGAAAAAGGAGTGTCCAGATCTTCAAACTAAGAAAAACCCCACAGGTAATGTTTTTTATCTAGAGTCTATATCAATGGTTGGATCAACTTCCACTTGGATTGTTGATTCAGGAGCTACTGATCATATCTGTAACTCCTTGTAGGGATTTAGAAAGATTAGAAGACCCAAAAAGGGCGAACATGGGCTATGCGTGGGAAATGGACCACAAGTCTGAGCCCTTGCAGTGGGAGAGCTGGATCTTATTTTTTATTGTAATAGAATAGTGGTTTTGAAAGATATTTTAAATGTACCTGGATTTCGTCAGAATTTGATTTCAGTTGCAAAACTAATAAATCAAGGATATTCCGTTTCTTTCTATTCTGGTATTTCTATCAATAGAGATGGAGAAATTTTATGTACTGGGCACATGTATGGAAATCTATTCTTCTTAAACCCTATTAACAATCAATTAAATAATGCTCAATTTAAACATTTAACTAAGAAGAGAAAGATCAATGTCAATGACTCATACCTTTGGCATCTGAGGTTGGATCATATGAACTTAACCAAGATTCAGAGGCTAATCCATGATGGTCATTTGGACTCATTGAGACTGGAAAATTGGCCTCAGTATGAATCCTGCCTGATAGGAAAGATGACCAAAAGGTCACTTACCCTAAAACCAGATAGAGCCAAGGAGGTATTGAGTCTTATTCACACTAATGTGTGTGGTCCCTTGTCTACACTAGCTACAGGAGGTTTTGAGTATTTCTTCACTTTCACGGATGATTGTACAAGGTTTGGTTATAATTACCTGATGAGGAACAAGTCTGACTCTTTTGATAAATTCAAGGAGTTTAAGGCTGAAGTGGAGTATCGGATAGGTAAATTAATCAAGACCTTATGATCGGATCATAGTAGAGAGCACCTCCTAGGTGAATTCTAGGACTACATGGTATATCATGGGATAGTATCCCAACTCTCTGTGCCGGGGACACCCCAGCAGAACGGAGTAGCTAAGAGAAGGAACAGGACATTGATGGAAATGGTTCGAAGCATGATGTCTCATGCTACTCTTCCAGTATCTTTTTGGGGATATGCCCTGGAAATAGTGGCATATATTCTAAACTTGGTGCCTTCTAATTTTGTACCTAGGACTACCTAAGAGATGTGGACTGAGTGTAAGCCAAGTCCGAATCATCTTAAGATATGGGGTTGTTCAGCTTATGTACTGGTCAAGAAAGACAAGTTGAAACCAAGATTAGAATTATGCTTTTTTGTTGGGTATCCAAAAGGGATAAAGGATGGTTACTTTTATCATCCTAAAGAGCAGAAAGTACTAGGTAGTACCAATGCAAGATACTTGGATGATTAAAGTACTTCCACTAAAGGTTCAACGAGGTTGGAACTTGAGGAGAAGTTATCTTTGGAATCAACTTCTTTTGACCTGATTGTGGAACAAGAAGAGGCACAGCCTCAAGAGCCTGTACAAATAGAGCTTCGTCGTAGTAGGAGAGTGTCTAGGGTTCTGGAGAGATGGACTAGAGAAGCTTTTGAGCTGGTCTCCAACCATCAGGAACAAGACCCCAGTAGATACGAGAAGGCTATTGCTGATCCCGATGCAAATCTATGGCATGAAGCAATGAAAGCCAGGATTTAGTCTATGTACTTCAATCAGGTTTGGAATCTTGTAGCTTCACCTGAAGGGATAAAACCCATTGGGTGTAAGTGGGTGTACAAGAGGAAGAGGGGAGTAGATGGGAAGGTAGAAACCTTCAAAGCTAGGCTTGTGGCGAAAGGGTATACTCAGAAAGAGAGGATTGATTATGAGGAAACCATTTCCCCGGTAGCCATGCTTAAATCCATCCATATCCTCATTGCTATCACATGTCATTATGACTACAAGATATGGCAAATGGATGTTAAGACGGCATTTTTAAATGGTCATCTTAGCAAAGACATCTATATGTCCTAACCGGAAGGCTTTATTGCTGAAAGCCAAGAACATATGGTTTGCAAGCTTAAGAAGTCCATTTATGGACATAAGCAGGCATCGAGAGTATGGAACATTCGTTTTGACGAGACTATAAAGTCTTACGGTTTTATTCAAAACGAGGATGAACCATGCGTGTATAGGAAACTTGAAGGCATTAATGTGATTTTTCTTGTCTTGTATGTGGATGACATTCTACTAATTGGAAATGATGTATGGTCATTGTCATTTACAAAGGTTTGGCTGTCTAGTTAATTTAGTATGAAGGACTTGGGAGAAGCTAGCTACATTCTCGAGATTAGACTTTTTAGAAATAGGAAGCAGAAAATGTTAGGATTATCCCAAGCGGCATACATTAACAAGATGCTGGCCAAGTACAGCATAGACTCATGCAAGGGAGTTCTAATCCCTTGCAGACATGGGTTTTCATTTTCTTCAAGGAACTATCCCAAGTCTTATGAAGAAAATGACAGAATGAGTATGATTCCCTACGCTTCGACTTTGGGAAGTCTGATGTACACCATGCTATGTACTAGGCCAGATATTTGCTTTGCCGTTGGCAGAGTTAGCAAATATCAGTCAAACCCTGGGGAGATACATTGGCAAGCTATAAAGTATATTCTCAAGTATCTCAAGGGAACGAGATGTTATATGCTGGTTTATAGGGCTGATGACTTGGTTCCTATAGGATACACAGACTCAGACTTCCAGATAGATAAGGATGAGAGAAAATCCACTGTGGATATGTCTTCACCTTGTTTAGAGGAGTATCAAGCAATCTTGCATTGCTGACTCAACCATGGAACCTGAGTATGTGGCAGCTTTGGAGACATCCAAGGAAGTAGTATGGCTTCAGAAATTTCTTTTATAACTTGGAGTCATGCCACACATGGACAAGCCGATTGTAATGTATTGCGACAACAATAGTGCAGTATCGCAATCCAAGGAACCTCGGAATCACAAGAAGAGAAAATATATCGAGAGGAAGTACCACCTGATTCGGGATTTCATCCAGAGATGGGAAGTCATGGTGGAACAGATTGCCTCAGAAAATAATCTAGCAGATCCATTCACTAAGCCTTTGGCTGAGAGAGTCTTCAAGAGACACTTAAAAACCACAAGGGTGGGCACCTACGGACTTACCTAATCTTAGAGTGCAAGTGGGAGTTTGTTGGAAGTATGCCCTCTTAGACTAGGTTTCTAATGTTAATATCGAATATTTTAATAAAAGAATTTATTTTCAAAAATTATTTGTGAATTTACTTTTTATTTGTGCACAATTTCATTTGGAAAAGACCCATTGTATTTAAATAAGTGATCTTTGTGAATGGTTGTCTTTCACAATAAGGTATGGATCGCGGGTTGTTTAACACATAAATATTTGTTCTTAACCAATTAATGAGAATGAGAATCTCATCATGTTTAGGTTATTATGTTATGGATTTCAAATAGGGAATAGCTTACCTTTAGCTAGTGAATAGTCCACTCACTTCATGACATAACCATATCTCGAATACGTAAAACAGGACTTGTAGTAATGGTTTCTGAAAGTACTATATGGTAGAAACCTAGACTACTACTGCTATAGCATGGACTAGTACTCTACGACTTGAGTATGAATTGGTGGTCTGACGCAACAGAAAGCATATACTTTAACATGCTACAGTTGAGGTTCTATCGTAGAACCAATATACTTATGTATTGGGTATATGTAACTAGTTAGTTAAAACAGACTTGTACAAGATAGTTTCTATACAATATCGCCCCGTGTAGTTGTCTGAATGATCTAAAATGTCCAAGGCTCTGGGAAACATGACTTGGATGTTTACTTTACAGTATCTTCCTTGGAAAGAAAAAACACTCTAGGAAGTCGTGGATCATTGGACTAGAAGCCTAAGGATCGTAGATGTCATTTACAGGGGTGTTAGTACACTTTTTCTTTTCTAAATGCACGGCGATGTGTATAGGGTAATTTTAGTCATTTCACCTGTAGGTCGGAGACTTTGCTAACACAGCATTGTTCTTGGTGTCAATGTTTCCTTATGGTGATATTAGAAAATATTTAAAATGCAAAATACAGCTATTTATATAGTAAGGGTATTTTGGTCATTTTAGTAGCCAAGGTGATGTATCTTTTTGGTCCTCGAAATAGTCTGTAAGTCCTAATTGATTTTGGGTTGAGGAATTGGTCTTAGTTAAAGAGGATTGTATTTTATTCAGGAAGTCTAATTTATTATTGGACTAGAATAAAAAGAAATTGAGAGAAATTTATTATCTTGTTTAATAGGTTAATTAATTATTCAGGGCCAGGGTCCAATTTGAATAATTAAAAAATTAACCTGCGCTTAAACTAGAAGGAAATAATTAATTCTTAATTATTTATTGGGTTATTTATATAAGCCCAATAAATATATAATTAAAATTTAATTATTTTTATTTCATTTGGGCTCATTAATTATTTATTGGGTTATTTCAACAAGCCCAGGAAATAAATAATTAATATTTATTATTTTGGACTTTTTGCGTCCAAGATAAATAATAAATATTATTTTGGCCCAATAGCCTGGACCATATGGTTTTTTCCAGATACGGTTTAGAAGAGTTTATGGTTAAACCAAACATACTCTGTTGATAACATCCGGATGTTTGAAATATCATATCCCGGAGGATATTGTTATCAGATATCAGAGACCTAGTTTTTGGCTTAAGAACTCACGCCTCTCTTGGTGGGAAAAAAAATCTAATTTTTCCCAAGCTTTGCTCTCTCTCTCTCTCGTGAAGCTCTCTCTCTCTCGTGACCTTTTTTTCTCTTGTTCTTGATATTGCTAATCAATAGCAAGATAATCAAGAACGTTGAGACTTCTCCTCCTCGCTTTTGTTTCACCAACAAGGATTGAGGTAGTAGAATATTCCGAAATCCAGAAAGCTTGGCGTTCATGCAAACAAGGCGAAGTAGGAGGTTAGCGGGATTTCAACCGAAAGCTTCATCGAGCGGGGTAAAAAGAGCTATCCCTGTGGTTCAATCCATCCTTCCACAGCCTAAGACGTTTAAATGCCTCCATGCAGCTATTGTTCTTCATTTTTTGTTCTCTATTTTTTCATTTCTAGAAGCATGCTCCTCTGTTTTTTTCAAACGTACATTATCATATTAGCATCGCGAAGGAATATAAAGGAAAACTCAATCGTCTCACAAGTCGTGATTCTACTTAGGTAAATCCCACTTCATGTCCTAATCCATGGAATCTTATATTTTGATTATATTAACTAATTTGCCAATTAAGATAATCCTAACCAAAACATGCGTTAGACTTAATTCGTTATAAACATGAAATTAGCTAATAACCCTTTGCTCAAGGAAAAATTAACTAACCTTTGATGATTTAGTCTTATAACCTTAACTTCATCACTCAAGTCCATTAAGATTAGACAAATCTGAATTTAATGCAATGAAACTCCTAACATCATCGTCTCAAGTCATTTTGAAGACTCACATTCATAACTAATAAAATCAAGTAATCAAACACCAAAGATGATAAAGAATTGATCAAATAAATAAATTAACCAAAAATCACGAACCCTAAAATAATGTTAAATTACAATGAAAACATAGAATACAACATTGCTAAAGAAAAAGAAAACAAAGAGAAAAGAGAGCACTCATAGACAAGCCTCTTTCTTCTTTCTTGAAGACTCCCTTTGAACAATCCTCCATGGCTTAGGTGAATTCCTCCTTCAATGAGAAAATCTAAAATTTAGCTCTTTAATTCACCTCTGCTAGTTGTATATCAAAACCCTTGTGTTCTCTTATACGTTTATAGGCATCTTGGATGCCTATTTCATAGCTGAGGAAGTCTTGGCCGAGTAGGAATAGGAAAATGTCAAAATCCTTGGATAAATCCTAATTCCGTATACAGAAATTTTGCCTCCAGAACCTACCTGGCGCCAGGTACCTTCGACCAAATTGCTGCCAGGTACACTCTGTTCTTCCTCTGTTTTTGGCTGTCTTTTCCTTAGTAAGCAGAATGGACCCGGCGCCAAGTACACTTGCCAGATCTGGCACCAGGTCTATTTTGGAAAAATCACTGAAGCTTGTTCAATCTCTACTATTGGACAGAATGGACCAAGCCCCTGGTTCATTGGCTGGGCCTGGTGCCAAGTGCATTCTGGCTTGTGCACTTTCTGCGCAATTTTTTACTTAAATCTTCACATATTTATCAAAAACACCTTTTATAAGAAAAATGTCAAATACGAAGGAATATGCCAAGTTATTACAATAAATGTAACACCCTATAATTCCAAAACGTAGTGGGTTGCAACTTTGTGGGACGTAGCCCCGTCTGATTGCTTAGATAAGGGGTCTTTATATCAAACTTTACTCAAAAGGCGACATAATTTTTTTTTCCAACAAAGAAAAGTACAAGAATTTGGCTTCTGATACATACACTCGCAAATATAATAGGTCAAAGTTGTAGCATGAGCCTTTGGGAGCCACCATACTTCCGCTACGGCTCTGATCCTAAATTTTTCAAGGAAAATAACACATGTGTGAGTGAAAATCACTCAGTGAGTCCCATGTGTGCTAGTGCTTTAGTAAGGGTACAAAGTCTATAAAGACCTTGTAGGGAAAATGTTTTATTTGTTCACTGGAAACAATTCCAAAACACTCAAAAAAAGAGTTTATGCAGAACTCAATCATTTTTGGAAAATTTCATTTCAAATTTGAAAACATTGCCCCAGTTTTCAAATTACAGGCATTCATTCAACTGAAGGTCGGCCTATATGCAAAGCTCTCAATGTTTCGCCTTAGGCACAACGTATCATTATGTTTAGACCATAGCCTACTGCACTTAACCATGTATCACCGGATAAGTATGTACTCCGCAATGTACAATTGAGAATCAAGTTAGTGTTTAGGCCAAGTATTCAAGTTAGTGCATACGCCAGGTATTCAAGTTAGTGCATATGCCAGGTATTCAAGTTAGTGCATACACCAGGAATTCAAGTTAGTGCTTACTCTAGTAATTCAAGTTAGTGCATAAGTTTACGCCAGGTATTCAAGTTAGTGCTTAGGCCAGGAATTCAAGTTAGTGCTTATGCTAGGAATTCAAGTTAGTTCATAAGCCATGAATTTAAGTTAGTGCTTACGCCAAGAATTTAAGTTCGTACTTACGCCAGGAATTCAAGTTAGTGTATACGCCAGGAATACAAGTTAGTGCATACGCCAAGTACTCAAGAAAAAGTCTAGTACTTGAGCACATTAGGAAACTATTTCCCATATCAAGAAAACCATTTTTGGGGCAAAATATATGTTTTCAAAAGTTGATCCCATTGACTCGCAAGTTAGATCATCATTTACATAGGCCTCGCAGAGCCAATCAATTCGTTCCAAGGCACATCAGGCTAGTAAAACAATTTTAGGGATCAAAAAATCATTTTCCAAAAGCCAATCTCATCACGAGAGATTATTTACCAAAATCGGGTTGAAACGGGATAAAGAGTTCTGTTCACAAATCAAAATATATTTTCAAGAGTATCCGGGTCATTTTCCCTGTATTCGATCACAAAAGTCACTTCCTAGGGTATTCAGGTTATTTTACACATGCCCAATTTCAAAAGAATTTTCGAGGGTATTTGGATCATTTCGCCCTTACCCCAATTTGAAAAATATTCACAAGAATAGGATATTTTGATCATATACTGAATACCCGATTCCAAAGGTTTTCATAAAACATTCTAATAAGGACATTTAGATCATTTTTCAAATACCTGATTCCAAAAAGGAACTCATTTCAAGAAATCCAGAATTCTAATCCCAAAAGAGGATTAAATTCAAAGTTTCCAAACATATTTCCATAGAATGTTCTAATAAGGGTATTTTAGTCAATTTATAGATACCCGATTCCAAAATTTACCATTTTCTAAAAATTCCAAATATTTAATCCAAAAAGGACTAAATTCACAAAATTGTTGCCTTAATTATCCAGTAATGTTTCCAAGCCAATTATGATGTTCAATCGAGCCCAAAATGGCATAAAATAATTCTTTCTCACATAAACCTTAAACATATTTAGGGATTTTCATAATAGCATAAAACATAGCATTTCATGGTAAAGTGAAGCATACTAGCTTTCACAAGGTTTTTATACGAATTCTTGGTGGCTTTTCTTAGTGTTATGGGTGTTTTAATTGGCTAACTGTTCAGTTCAAACAATGGGACCCAAAACTGAGATTTTTCTTGTGATCAAAAGGAGAAAATGAAAAAACTATCTACCCTCTATCAAACCCTTGAAGAACTAAGCTTCAAAGACCCTCAAGAAAAGGATGAAGTTCTACTATAATCTCACTCCAATATCCTTGAAGCAACAAAGCCAAACAAGAACAAATAGAATAGAGAAAATAGGCACCCAAATATTGGATTTCAAATAAACCTTAGAAGAACAAAACAACTAAGACCTATTCAAAGAAACAATATTGCAGTATCTAAAAGATTTATAGACTCTTACAAAATGAGGACTAACCCTTTAGCTTGGTCTTGAACAAGATGAACAAGGAGGCTAAGGCCTCTCAAGATTCTCTTCTCAAATTTGAATTAAAGTGAAGTGTATTGTGTTTTCAAATCACTAAAGGTGCTATTTATACTACCCTAACCCTAGCTAAGTAATCCCAATGGTTCTATTACAGTTTAGGGTCATAATAAGTCTTTACAAGCAATAAAAATTGAAGAAAATCGGAGAAAACATTAAAAACACAGAGCTGTTGTCAGCTTCCCAAGGTGGAATTGGTGCCGGTTTGGGCACTACAACCGGTGCCGGTTGTGTTCTACCTTCGGATGGTCGAATGTCGGATGAGTCCATTGTTGAGCAGAATGAAGCCGGCGCCAGTTTGGCTGCTTGGAGCCAGCGCCGGCCGTCCTTTAGTGGCCTCCTTTTTGGTCTGGCTTCGTCCGTCTTCGTCGATGGCCCTTGTCCTTGCATGGCCACACCTCCTCCTCCTTTATCTTAACCTCCATGATGAAGCGGAGTATCATCAATTTTAGAAATGAAAGGGACTCACCTCGTGTCCTGACTAAACTTTTTCGTTTACGGTCGTTCGACCATCGTTTCTACCGTTTTGACCGTTTCATTGTCCATTTACTGTTAAACCTACACCAAACATTGTTTTCGAGTCAATTTGTGTTTGGCCGAAAATAGCTGATGGAAGCCGACGTCCCTGACGTTTAGCCAACGTTCAACTGACGTTTAGCCGACGTTAGCCAACATTAGCCGTAGGGGTCGACGATTAAGGAAAACGCTTAACTTTCATTCACGTCATTTTTTCAGCGTTTGATCAATTCTTTCATTTTCCTTTTTCCACAAATTTTCTCCCTTCATATACAAAGGGTTCACTTCATATTTTCCTTTAATTTCATCCAAAATCACACAATTAATCATCCTTAAATTCATTCATTTTCAGACTACTTTTCTGAAATTTCTCTGGTGTGACACATCATTTTATTTTGCGCATAACATTCAATCCACAACTCCGATTTGGATCCATGATATACCAAATTGACCACAAGACTCTTAAACTTAATTTTGTTTATGGCTTATTCAGATTTCTAGTTCCCATAACCCGCTAGTGGGGAAAAAATAGACCAGTTGTTTTGCCTCAAACCTACTATTCATACTTTCCTTTGTTTTCCTTTGGCCTTTAACACCTTAGAACCATTAGTTCACTCAATTTTCCTTCAAATCATCTTTAATTCTCTGTTTTTTCAGGTTCTAATGGTTGACAAGAGTCACACTTATTCAACACAAATTCACTTCTTCCAAACAGATGTGAGTATAATTCATTGTTCCAACCAAGTAACTTCCATTTTTCTTCTACTTTGGTCATCATCTCATCAACCAAAAGCAATCCTTCAAACTACCATAAATATTTAGTTCTTCCTTACACAAAACAATATCCATAAGGGTTCTAGGTAGCCAATATACATAGAACGTGTGAAACCCTAGTCAAAACCAATCTTAGAGTAAGGGGGTTAGGATGCATATCATATTTTATTGCATGTTTAAATATATTTTTATATGATTTTATATGCTTTGGATTTTTGTTTGATAGTCTCGAGAGCTTGATTCTGTTTATTGAGTAAGAAGGGCAAAATGGTAATTTTTGCTTGAGGTGAAAAATAGGGAGATAGCTTGAGGATTAAATAGGAAAAATATTTTAAAGAGAAAATAAGAACAAGAGTTGTTGTAGTATAGTGGATAGAGCTTTGGAAATAATTTTTGAGGTCTTGGGTTTAAATTCCATCGTTGGAGCTTTAGCATGATTAAATTTTATTTTTGCTTGGGAAGTGATATTTTTGGCCTTATGTGCTTTAGAATAGGGTAGAGGTGTTGTCCTAGGGGAGACATGATAGGAGTATCCTAATCCTATTCTTTTGCCCTACATAAAATTCCTAACGGAATTCATTCCTTCTCGATCTTTAATTTTTCCTAATTCTCAATTTGTTAGATTGGATAAATTTGTTCTAGCTAATTTTCATTCCACAAATTTCAATGAAGTGCTGTGGCTTTGAAGGTTCAAAATGTCTTAGTGAAAGACATCATATGGACCAAAAATGTGGAAGAGATGGGGAAGGTTCCAAGAGAATTAATTCCCCTAGTGAACCTTCTAAACTTTATTCTAACTAGGTTCATTTTCCTTCATGTAATAAAATAAAATTTTTCCAGCTTCTTGTGCCTTCAAGGTGTCGAAATTCTCAGCCATTATTCACTCCCAAATGCTGCCAGAAAATGGCCCTTTTGATTAGCTTGAATTTTGAAATTTTTTGGTTAATTTCAGGCTGCACAAATGCTGTGCAAAACCAGAAAAATTTCTAGTTAAAATCACAGCTTTGGTGGTCTTCAACAAAGCTATTTTCTTCTAATTTTCTCCCAGCTTCTTAGCCACATTTTTCCTCCATGAAGAAGGCTGGAAACCAACAATGAAAGACCCCTGAAATCTCCTTCAAACTCTCTGCAAGCTGACTAAAATATGGCAGCTGAAACTGCCCATAAAAATTCCAGCATTGGCAAAATTCTGTGCAGGATTTCTGTCCAGCTTTGTTTCCTAATCCAACCCTGGCCGAAACTCCATCATTCTTCTTCACAAACCACTCTTAAATAGCCATGAACTGAACTCCATTGTCTTCCCCAAGCTTCTGCATGAAAACCAGACATGGCTGCCCTAAAATATCTCCAACAAATTATTGCAATCATGCCTTGATTGGATACCAAAATTCCTACAACCTTAATTTAGCAACCTTCCAAAAAATTACCCTCAAACAACCAGACATTTCCTTCACCATTACACTCATTTTCGGCCACCATTAGCCTTCTTCAACCAGCTTTCATCCAGCCAAATCACAGAGCAACAATTCGGCCATAGTAGCTTCCAAAATGCTTCCATTGAACAAAGATATTCTTGCTATATTTTGTTTCCAAATTTGATTCCCAAAAATATTCTTTTAGGATTTCAACAACCAACCTTTCCTTTTCCTTTCAAACCAGAAAAATCATGTACGTAAACTACACAAGAAATTCGGCCACTGCACACACACAGAATTTCGGCAGCCTCCAATCCAAAATCCCTCCATTCTCTTTAACCTTCAAGCACACATAGAACAACAAGAACATCTTCTCCCTTCTCTCACCTAATACCTCTCTAAACCACTTCAATCTTCTTCAAAAAAATTTCAGAATTCATCTACTCACTGCCGTGAGTCCATCCATATGATTTTTAAAATCAAACTCCAAAATCTAAGTTGCTTTTTTGGATAAAAAATCAGAATTTTTGTGAAGGCTCAAGAACACCTTCAAGATAGGTTTGTTCAACCAATTTCATCTTCACTAATCTTTGATCTCTAATGAATATATATATATATATATATGAATAAACATGCTAATGGACTCTCTTCTTCTTTCTTCTCTCTCTCTCTTGGCCGAATGACTTCTACACCAATGGCCATGCTTTCTTCATCTCCCTTGGACGGATTTAGTCATCTAGGAGTTGAGATCCATTCGAAACTCCTTCAAGGTACTCATCAATCAAGTAAGCCTTTTCAACCCTCCTTTTAAATTCTAGATTCATGTCTCTAGGATGCTATTGGTAGAAGATGGATTATGAATAGGATTTGAGCATGTATTGTTGTGATGAGTAGAGATTGAAGCATGAATAAATGTGTGTTTATGATGGAGATGGGAATTATGCATGAGTTGATTATCTTGCTTGATTGTATGGTGTTTTTAGGGTTTAATGCATGTGTCCATGCCATAGGTAGTATTTGTGATCAAGTATGCTAGAGGTTATGCCATCTATGATGAATATGATTTATATTCATGTTTAATTATTGAAGCCATGATTATGTTTATGCTAGTAGAGGTTGGATCATGTCTTGATAAATTTAGATCTATGCTTTTATTCATGATTTGGATGAATTGATGAATTGGAGGGAGTATATGTTCATGATTGTGGATAGCAATATAAATATGATCATGATCTAGTTGTCCCTAAGCTAATTTTATTTCTTCAATAAAATATTTAATACTATAATTTTTGCTAGCAAATTCGAAAACCCTAGGAAGGTAGATTTTGATTAATATATAAGGACATTTTAGTCAAATAAATGATAGCTTTTGTTTCAAGAAATAAAATATATAGGTATTATATATAATAATAATATCAAATATAGCCTTTTATATAAAAGATCGTAATAAGTAAAAATATTAATTTTGTATGTCTTATATTCATAAATACTATTAAAATTTATTGTCTTTCAATTATTACCTTTTAATCAAAACATATTAAAATTTATTTATTACCTTTCAACCAAGACCCATTAAAATTTATTTTAGTTAGCAATTATTTTCAAACAATTAATTATTAATAAATCATTATTTTACATAATACCCCTACGACTCTTCATCAAATAGACTCTAAATTATTCTTATCAAGAATTAAACCTTCAACTTATTAATACCTATTTCCCAAAACACTAATTATTTTAAATATCAAATTAGACTTAGCTTATAAACCTTTTTATTTATTATTTAGCCTTAAAGCTTGGGACACTAGGATCATGGTAGTAGTGAGTTAAGCTAGTCTTATTTGTAAAAGTGGATATTGGCTTGAGTTTGATTGTGGTTTATATTTACCCTAGGCGGGGTTAGGTTAGCTGTTGAGGACCTTTATTTTATCTCGAGCTAAGGATCAGGTAAGTTTCTGCATAAAACCTGATTGATGTAAAATGTTTATTATGGCAAGCTAAATGTAGAGTGCCTGGACATTCATTTCTATAAAGGTAATTGAGGATTGACTCCTTTCTTATTTTAGTAAAATAAAGTATTTGAAAATCAATAAGCAGATTTACTCAAACTCAAAACTCTTTCTAAAACTGATTTTGACAGAGAGTTTGAAAATCCTTAATAGCCATTTTCAAGTGAAACTATGTTTTGTTCATTTTTCCCAAGTGGGATACGTTACGTTGAGTACTCAATAAGGGTTGACTGCTAGGACTAGTCTTTGAAGGGTTAGGATAAGTCTCTCAGTAGGTGGCCACCTCTAAGGGGTGAGTCCTTCCTAGATAATATGTCAGTTCAGTAGGTCGTGCCGGTCCGAGCTAGCAGTTTATTTTTTAGTCAAGTGACTGTGTTTTGCCGGAATGGATACCCAGTTGTTGTTTGGGTATCGAAAAGGAGGAGTATCTTGCCTGGTAGGCCGATCACCTACCTTTTGTCAGTTTGCACAAAATGTCGGCATTCTGATCGGTTATGGGGCCTAACATGTGGTAACCCATGATCATTTCTTTTGAGTGGTTGGTTTTATTGATTATGTATGGTTGGAAAAGATAAAACACCACTCTTTGTTTTGACTAATGTTTATTGCTTGCCAGTATTTCTCTTATAAAGATTTATACTTTGCATTCACGAACTGTTTTCATTAAACACTCAAAGCATACACAGACTTACTGAGATTTTTATCTCATCACCCTTTTTATCATGATTTCAGGTCGATCCTGCTGTGGGGATAAGTAGCTAGATATTGTCTGCCTTAGAAGATTTTTTTATATTTGATTTGTGTAATGCTTTGGGAAGTTGAGAATGGATAATTTTTATTTTGGATTTATTTTTGGAATTCTTGGATTGAATCTTGGATTTATCCTTGGGTTGTAATAAATTTTAAGTTAAAGTATTATTTTTATTCCGCAATTTTATTTGTGTGACCTAGTTATAAAGACCCATTGTCCTTTGGACTGGGCGACATCCCTGGCCCTGATGAGCCTAGATAGTGGGGTGTTACATAACACATAGGTATATATAAGGTTCACACACAAAGTTTACAAATCCTGGCTTTAATCCAAAATCAAGACATGAAAATCATGTTTTCATGTTAAAATTGATATCATATTGATCACCGTAATGAATTTTACAACTTTAATTCTTGAAGCATAGGATTTTACCTTGTGTTTCAGGCTATTTGAAGTGATTTTGCTCCAATAACACCAAGAACAAACCAAGAACACACACCCACACACTTCTTTCTTTCTCTCTCATTTTACTTTTTCTCCCTATTTTTCTCTAGCTTTTCTTTCCTTGTTTTCTCTTGTTTTTCCTTCTTCAAGGCTGGGCAAAATTCTGGCTGTTATAATAGCTTTCCCACTACCATTCTCATCAGAAATTTTCCCAAGAAAATTTTAAATTAATTAATTGTATGGTGACCAATGTATATGTGTGTTCCAAAGAAAAATTTACACACCATCCACTTTTATTTCTTCCAAAAAAATTCCCATAATTCTTCTTTCAAGGCCAACAAAATTCTTGGCCAATTTCCAGCCATTCATTCATTTTCTCTTGGTCTAAACATTAGCCAATCACAATGCCTATGGCCTAAATTAAATGGCCCACAAAGTGGTGTGTTCCAATCACAAAATTACACATCATTCTTCATTTATTTTTGGAATCCTTTAATTACAAGTGTTTTGCGTGAACTCTTTATGCAACCTCTCTTAAATTGACACATGTCCATGGGCTATGACTCAGAAAATGCAACACACACCATTTTTAACCGCAATTTCTTATTTTCTTCAGAAATGGCCAAAATCGGGTCCGTGACGAATTTTTTTTTTTTTTCACCATTGAACTCCAAAAATTCCACTGAATCCACCGGTAATACTTAAATTCTGTAATTTCCTTTCTATTTGGTCAAATTTATGGTCAAAGTCGCGGCACGGTCAAAATGACAAAAATGCCCCTAGTAACCCAGATAGCATAATTCATACTAAATCGTACATTTCATCACACTGATCAATTTCTCTTCTCAACATACCCTCAAATTCTTAATTTATTAATAATAGTAGCCTTTCGAAGATTTAGAGTACGGGTAGAACAAATCCAATAATTGCATCCAAGTCCCGACCAAATATTATCATACCAAAATATTCGTCTTATTATATCAATCAGCTTTTGTTCTGGCTATAGATATAAATTGTCATCCTATTATGAATAGCAGGTAGCCAAAGATAAAAAGGTTGGGGTATTACATTCTCCCTTCTATACAAAAATTTCGTCCTCAAAATTTATATTTGCCTTAATCCCATCAAACGTTTATTTCTTTTCAGTCATCTGCTCTTTTTTTACTCTACATGAATCTTGATGGGTTCTTTGTTTCCCCATGACTATCTAGATTTAAATACCTCATGAGCAGAGGGGGCATCTTCGTACTTCTTAGTATGTGGACAACTAGATAAAGCATGTCCTATTTTCCCACATCGATAACATGCTCTAAGTCTCTTCCGACACTGCTCATAAGCATGCCCACCCTTATGACACTAAGTATATTAAATGTATTCTGTTCTTCATGAAATTGTCCCTTCCTTCCTTATATGCTTTCCTTCATATTGTTGGCCAATTCTAGCTTCCCTCTTACAGTTTTGTCTAGCTTCGTTCAAATCTTCCATTTCTAGTTGAGAGGCTATTCTATAGCCGCTTTGTAGCTTGTTGGGGGCCATAGCAGCTAGTGTTCTCTTTAATTCAGGTCGTAATCCTTTTATAAATCATCGAGTTCGATCTAAGTCCGTCTGTACTAATAAAGGACAATACTTTGATAATCCTACAAACTCCGCGGCATATTTCCCAATAGTCCTCTCTGCTTGTGAAATATTTTGAAATTCTTCTTCCTTATTTTCAACTATCCATCAGGGTATAAACTCAATTTTAAATTCTTCTAGAAATTATTTCCAAGTCCAATCTTTTTGTTCCTACTCTCGAACCTCTTTCTTCCTTAACCACCAGTCTCAAGTAGGTCCTTGAAGTCTAAATGCAGCAAAGTAAACTTGCCTCTACTCAGAATAATCTAGGACTGTAAAGATGTCATCCATTTGCTCTATCTAGGACACAACTTCTTGTTCCGAATCTTCTTGTCCATAATATTGAGGGGGATTGAACTTTAGAAATCGTTCCAACGCTCTATCCATTTCCTCCTCATAATGTTGTCCTCTTCGGGTTGGAGTTTCAATGATACACTGAAGTACTGAGGTAATATTTTGTAATGCTTGGGCCATCTCACATCCTTGAGATTGTGCTTCCATCTTGGGGGTAGTGTTTCCAGCAATATTAGTCTCATTTCTTCTACCTTGATCTCCAGTGCTACTATGAGTAACTTTTTGTGGCATATCTTTCTCTCTTTTTTAATCTACTTCATGAGGCAGGAAGAAAATATATACATCTCAATACTTCCCATTTATATGACATGAAATAGAAGAAAAACTCTATTTAGCACATATAAACAAGTTCTCTTGAGAAATTCTTATATTCTTTCATCCTAATAAGACACCTTCACATAAATCATTCTTGTATGATCTATAATTTAAACATCCAGTATACATGTCATTTTGCACAACGATCACACTTCCATTTCCATAAACAAACCTAAATCACTTCATTTCAACTTTCATACGCACTTCCCAGGGGTTACCCGTCCTAGAATTTCTCTAATCTAAGCACGTTTAACTTCATATGTCTAATGATTCCTAGTTCATTAGTATTAATATAATCATATCCTTTCACACATTATGAAAAACTAGTTCTTCTAACACTCAAATATAACACTGGAACTCTATACAAATGTGCATATTCTTATCGCACAATTCATATCAAACTATACACACAGGGCCTTTAAATATTCAACCTCTTTTATTTCTTATCTCACTATTACTAGCCCTAAAATAAAATGTTCAAAATATGTAAATAATTCCTATATAAGATCTCTCTGACCACAATCCATTTACTATTGTTCAAATTTGGGGTCATATACCTTTTTAAGAGATATTGAATTTGTCTCGTATCACTTTTCTTCTGGCTCATCAAAATAAGTTATACCTCGAAGTCACATGTCACATCTACTCCAATATCCAATTTCATAAAATGCACTACTTCTATAAATTCACGTTTACTAAGATAATGATGGACTCCGTAATGTCCCGTTAGAGGCTTAGCTATATTCTATCAGAAACTCTATTATGATTTCTGCTATGCTCTGAAACCACTTGTTACACCCCATATGTCAATAACGTAGTGGACTGTAACTTTGTGGGATGTCGCCTCGTCCGATTGCTCAGAAAAGGGGTCTTTATAACAAATTTTACTTCAAAGGCAGCGAATTTTTTTTTTCCAACATATAAAAGTACAAGAATTTAGCTTCTGATACATACACTCGCGAATACAACTGGTCCAAGCTACAGTATGAGCCTTTGGGAGTCCACTGCGCTTCCATAGCACCTCTAATCCTAAATTTTTCAAGGAAAATAACATATGTGTGAGTGAAAATCACTCAGTGAGTCCTGTGTGTGCTGATACTTTAGTAAGGGAACAAAGTACATAAAACCTTTGTAGGGAAAACATTTCATTTGTTCGCTGGAAAAAAATCCAAAACTCTCAAAAAAAGAGTATGTTTAGAACTCAATCAATTTTAGAAAACTTCATTTTAGATTTCAAGTCATTGCCCTAGTTTTCAAATCACAGGCATTCTTTCAACTGAAGGTCGGCCAGTATGCAAAGCTCTTACGGCTTCGCCTTCGGCGCCACGTATCATTGTGCTTAGACCACAGCCTACAGCATGTTAGGTATCTCGTGCTTATCATAAATAGCACAGTGGAAAAATAAGAACAAGATACCATCTCATACGTGTGGAAAACAAGACATAAAGAGAAGAAGATCACCTTTCTAGTGAGTCCCTGTCGTTAATATTTTTCCTTTATCATCTGAGGCGTGATCCAGCAATCCTTTTAATCAAACACTATGAGAGTCGAATGTCCAGCCATTACAATCACAGTGTGTGATTATCTCTAACATAAATCCACATGGAGGATCATACTCAAACACTAAGATTTTTTGTGGTAGTAGAAAACTTCAATGGCGGCTAGGGTTTGATGAAGATCAACGAGAGAGAAAAGAGAAGAGAAGGGAGTCGAGTATCCCTAGGGTTTTGGAGTTATTTTTCGTGTGTTCTCTAGCAAGCAGGAATCATGCATATATCCCATTTATTACACGAAAATCTCGTGCAGAAAATACTCTATTACACAAAAATCTCGTGCAGAAAATACTCAATCAAAGAATTCTAAAACAGTTAGACTTCCATAATTGTAGTTGGAAACATCAAGTTCCCACAATTACAATTTGGCCTATAAATTATAATTAATTATAATTTGGCCACAACAACTTTTCTTTCTCTCAATTAACCCCACTATGTTATCAAATAACATCTTGAGTATATAATTCTCTATTGTGTATGACCTATTAGGTTTCCCAGTCAATTGGTAGAGAACATGAATTAATCCAAACGTCTTTTAGATTAATAATCCATAATTAATTATAATAAATCATATTAATTCAAATAAGGATTGGTTTACTAATTCATCAATCAATAAACCCATATTCCCGAATCATGAGCGATATCTAGCAACACATCATGACCACCCAAGAGTCCAGGAAGTAAAGTGGCTTGACATGAACCCTCTAATAACAAACTACAGTGCAATTAACTCCTTTCACGATACAATATCTCATTCGGTTTAGATTATGGAATTAGTACCAAATCCCTCCAGAAAATATTAATTCTAACCTAAATATAATAGTACTTGTATCAGAACCAACTACTCTAGATGTGTATTAATTAGAACTGTTTCCAATATACAGTCACCTAGGCAAAGGATTTCTCGAATAGTAATTCTTACAACTGGTCGTGAGATATTCGCCCCTACTATTAGGAGTGGTGAATCCTTTATTGACCCTTTCAACTACTTTCGTTTACCTCACAATGTACCCAATATCCATCCCATAGGCAGCCCACGATCTGGCTCCAAAGATTGGAATCAAAGTACAATGCTAAGCAAACAAAGTACCTTGGAGATATTAAGTTTAAGTATATTTGCACGTTTGGTATATTAAGATTGTATAACTGGCACTAAATAGTTATCCATGTGATTATCTCATAGCTAGGTCATCCAATATACTTGTTCCAGTAACAAGCATCCATGTGTTAACTTTGAGTATCTTAATACTCACAGATATGAAAAACATCGTCTGATCAAATCAGGAAGTCTAACAAATGCTAGTCTAAATGCATTAATGATGTCATGTCTCATTAATACTACGACTAGGGACTATTTATGTACTAACACTATACAGTGTTGTAGGAATTTCATATCATGATTTTCTTAACACAGTGTTGTACTAGAGACTTTATCTAATAGTTATATTACATTAAATTAAATGAAAGCAACAGTAAGATAAATAACACATTTTATTAAAATAAAATGTATCATATACAACGTACAAGTGATTGCCTCTAGGGCATAACACTAACACAGCACTCAACCATGCATCGCCAAATAAGTAAGTTCACCATTGTGTACTACTGAGAATTAAGTTAGTGCTGACGCCAGGCATTCAAGTTAGTGCATACACCAGGAATTCATGTTAATGCTTACGTTAGGTATTCAAGTTAGTGCATACGCTAGGAATTCAAGTTAGTGCATACGCTAGGACTTCAAGTTAGTGCTTAGGCAAGGAATTTAAGTTAGTGCATACGCCAGGAATTCAAGTTAGTGCTTATGCCCAGTATTCAAGTTAGTGCTTACGGTAGGAATTCAAGTTAGTGTATATGCTAGGTATTCAAGTTAGTGCTTACATTAGGTATTCAAATTAGTGCATACGCTAGGAATTCAAGTTAGTGCATACACCAGGAATTCAAGTTAGTATCTACGCTCGGTATTCAAGTTAGTGCTTATGTCAGGAATTCAAGTTAGTGCATATGCCAGGAATTCAAGTTAGTGCTTATGTCAGGTATTCAAGTTAGTGCTTACACTTGGTATTCAAGTTAGTGCTTATGCTAGGAATTCAAGTTAGTGCATATGCCAGGAATTCAACTTAGTGCTTACGTCAGGTATTCGAGTTAGTGCATATGCTAGGAATTCAAGTTAGTGCATACGCCAAGAATTCACGTTAGTGCATACACTAGGAATTTAAGTTAGTGCTTAGTCCAGGAATTTAAGTTAGTGCATACGCCAGGAATTCAAGTTAGTGCTGACGCTCGGTATTCAAGTTAGTGCTTACTTCAGGAATTCAAGTTAGTGCATACGCCAGGAATTCAAGTTAGTTCTTACACTAGGTATTCAAGTTAGTGCTTATGCTAGGAATTCAAGATAGTGCTTACACTAGGAATTTTCGTTTATATGCCAGGAATTCAAGTTAGTGTATACGCCATGTATTAAAGAAAAAGGCTAGTACTTGAGCACATCAGGAAACAATTTTCCATATCAAGAAAACTATTTTTGGGGCAAAATATAATTCTTCAAAATTTCATCCCACTGACTTGCAAGTCAGATCATCATTCACATAGGCTATGTAGAGCCAATCAATTTGTTCCATAGCACATCAGGCCAATAAAACAATTTCAGGGATCAAAAGGTCGTTTTCCAAAAGCCAATCTCATCACAAGAGATTATTTTTCAAAATCATGTTGAAAAAGGATAAAGAGTTATGTTTACACATCAAAATATGTTTTCAAGAGTATCCTGGTCATTTTCCCCGTATTCGATCACAAAAGTCATTTCCAAGTGTGTTCAGGTTATTTTACCCATGCCTAATTCCAAAAGACTTTCCAAGGGTATTTGGGACATTTCTCCCTTACCCAATTTGAAATATATTCACAAGAATTCTAATAAGGATATTTTGGTCATTTGCTGAATACCCAATTCCAAAGGTTTTCATTAAACACTCCAATAAGGAGATTTGGATCATTTTCCAAATACCCAATTTCAAAAAGGAACTCATTTCAAGAAATTTAGAATTCTAATCCCAAATGAGGATTAAATTTAAAGTTTCCAAACATATTTCCATAAAATGTTTTAATAAGTGCATTCCAGTTAATTTATGGATACCCGATTCTAAAATTTACCGTTTTCTAAAAATCCAATATATTTAATCCAAAAAGGACTAAATTCACAAAAGTAATGCTTTAATCATCCAATAAGGTTTCCAAGCCAATTATGATGTTCAATCGAGCCCAAAATGGCATAAAATAATTCTTGCTCAGATAAACATTAAACATATTCAGGGATTTAAAAAGTGGTATAAAACATAGCATTTCATGAAAATGTGAAGCACACTAGCTTTCAAAAGATTTTAGAAATCAAAGGGGCTCACCTCGTGTCTTGACTAAACTTTTCCGTTCACGGCCGTTTTACCACTGTTTCTACTATTTTCACCGTTCTGTAGGCCATTTTCCGTTAAACCTACACCAAACATCGTTTTCGGGTCAATTCGTGTTTGCTCGAAAAATTGCCAATGTGGCCGACGTTCAAATGACATTTCGCCGACGTTAGCCGTTGGGGGCTAACGGTTACCGACAGGGCATACAGGTAGCCGACGGTTAAAGAAAACGCTTAACTTTTGTTTACGTCGTTCTTTTGTCATTTGATCTATTCTTTCGTTTTCCTTTTTCCACAACCTTTCTCCCATCATATACAAAGGATTCACTTCATATTTTCCCTTAATTTCAACCAAAATTCACAAAATTAATCATCCTTAAATTCAACCATTTTCGGACTACTTTTCTGAAATTTCACTAGTTTGACACATCATTTTTTTTTTTTTTTTGCACATAACTTTCAATCCACAACTTTGATTTGGATCTATGATATACCAAATTGACCGTAAGACTCTTAACTTTAATTTTCTTTAGGCCTTATTCAGATTTTTGGTTCCTATGACACACTACTGGGCAATAACAGCCCTAGTAGTTTTGCCTCAAACCTACTATTCATGCTTTCCATTGTTTTCCTTTAGCTTTTAACACCTTGGAACCATTAATTCACTCAATTTTCCTTACAAATCATCTTTAATTCGATGTTTTCCAGATTCCAATGGCTCACAAGAGTCACACTTATTCAACATAAATTCACTTCTTCAAAACTAAAGCTAGTATAGTTCATTGTTCCAACCAAGTAACTTCCATTTTTATTCTACTTTGGTCATCATCTCATCAACCAAATACAATCCTTAAAACTACCATAAATATTCAGTTCTTCCTTACACAAAACAATATCCATAAGGCTTCTAGGCAGCTAACATACATAGAACAAATAGGCATATACATGGTTCACACACAAAGTTTACAAAGCCTAGCTTAATCTAAAATCAAGACATGAAAATCATGTTTTCATATTAAAATTGATACCATAATGATCACCGTAATGATATCTACAACTTTAATTCTTGAAGCATAGGATTTTACCTTGCATTTGAGGCTATTTGAAGTGATTTTGCTCCAAGAATACCAAGAACACACATACTTCTTTCTTTCTCTCTCCTTTTTCTTTTTCCCCCTATTTTTCTCTAGCTTTTCTTTCCTTGTTTTCTCTTGTTTTTCATTCTTCAAGGCTGGTTGAAATTCTAGCTGTTATAACTGCCTTCCCACCACCATTCTCATCCGAAATTTGCCTAAGAAAAATTTTAATCAATTAATTGTATGGTGGCTAATGTATAGGTGTGTTCGAATGAAAAATTTACACACCAACCACTTTTATTTCCTCCACAAAAATTCCCTTATTTCTTCTTGCAAGGCCAACGAAATTCTTGACCAATTTCCAGCCATTCATTCATCTTCTTTTGGTCTTAACATTAGCCAACCCCAATACCGAAGGCCTAAATTAAATGGCCCACCAAATGATGTATTCCAATCACCAAAATTACACATCATTCTTCATTTATTTTTGAAATCCTTTAATTCCAGGTGTTTTGCATGAACTCTTCATGAAACGTCTTTTAAATTGACACATGTCCATGGGCTACCACTAACAAAATGCCACACGCACCATTTTTAACCGCAACTTCTTATTTTCTCCATAAATGACCAAATCGGATCCGTGACGGAAAAATATTTTATTTCACCATTCAACTCCAAAAATTCCACTGAATCCATTGGTAGCACTTAAATTCTTCAATTCCCTTTCTATTTGGTCAAATTAACAGTCAAACTGACGAAAATGCCCTCGGTTACCTGTATAGCATAATTCACACCAAAATGTGTGTTTCATCGCACTGATCAATTTCTCTTTTTAGCATACTCTCAAATTCTTGTTTTCTTAATAATAGTAGCCTTCCAAAGATTTAGGATACAGTTAGAACAAATCCAATAATTACATCCAGGTCCCAACCAAATATTATCATACCAAAATATTCGTCTCATTATACTGATAAACTTTTATTCTGGCTATTGATATAAATCCTTATCCTATTACAAATGGTAGCTAGTCAAAGATAAAAAGATGGGGGTATTACAACAAATGTATCTAAAAACATCCTTAAATAACTAGAAAATGAATGGTGATTTTAACCCCTATTGTATACCCCCACACTTGAACATTTGCTTGTCATCAAGCAGAACACTTTTATCCAAGAAAAATTATTAGGACAACACAAGGATTTCTTCTCGTTCCAAAGGTTTCTCCATCATTGCAAAGATCATGTATTCCTTTCAAACTTAAGATACAACCATTGTCATTCATACCTTTTTGAAAACAATTTCAAAATTTTGAAACATTGCCCAAGACATCACAAAACTTTTGAAGTCAAATTAATCAAGTGCATACCTTAGTCTAAGAATGTTATTTCACTTTTCAAGTAAAAATATAGATAACATGAATCAGACAGGTCAAGACATTTACCAACTCAAGCATTATGAATCCAAAAATTGCACACTTAAGTTATGATGTGAGGAAAGCACTCAAAATTTTTTCTCCACATATTGAGAGAGTGCACCGAATACACTTGATATTGCTCCCTATATTGACCCCCTTTTTAGCTAAAGGCCTTCAAAGATCATCAATAAGAATCTTTTCTATAATTCACATCAATAATAGTGTTGTTTTCACTCATTTTTTTCCCTCTCAACTCAAATCACATTTTTCAACATTCTTCTCAACCTTTCCTCCCAAAGATCTTTTTACAGCCTACATTTTTTTCATCATAACTTAAAGCTAGCAATATTTAAATTCATAATACAAAAGTTAAACAATAAAATCTTCCCATATTTGTCATATCTTCTATATTTCAACAAGATAAGTCAAATAATATTCAAACACCAATGCATAAACAAGATTACTCATAATTCTCAAGTCTTGACAAATATCGTATCCAATCATTTTTCATCAAATTCCACCTAATGAATGATAAAAATCATATCCAAGGAAGAAAAAGAATTAAGACCTTGCTTAACAATGAAACCACTGAACTTTTTAAAACATATCACAAATCGCAAACTATATTCATCAAATGCATATGGAAAAGTATTTCAACCTTTATTCTTCCCCCCACACTTAAACTGGACATTTTCCTCAATGACCAAAGATAAAAGAATAAAAGGACAACCAAGAAGACCAAGATGAAGAAAGAAGAAGAATAAAGTGAAGGGAATACTTCCATTATACTATTGTGCCATCATGTTGAATCCATCTCAGGGAGAGATTATTACAAGAGCACCTACTAAAGAAAAGAAACAACAGAAAGAAAAAATAAATCTAGAAAAAGAAAATTAAATAAACAAGATAAAAAAGAAAAGAAACGAAATGAGATAGAGCATTTGAAAGGCAAAGAAGCCAAGGTGACTCATGTCTCATTAAAGGCAACATTGAGATTCTCCAAAGTGCCTAATTCATCCCCCAAATTGACTTTAATAATTCCTATGAGAAACCTCAATAACTCCAAATGGACAAACTTGATGTATCTCATACGGCCCCGACCATCGAGATTTTAACTTACTTGGGAAAAGTTGAAGTCTAGAATTAAAGACTAATACCTTATCTCCTTTTTGAAACTCATGGGGTGCACAAATATGCTTATCATGCCACTGTTTCATCTTATTTTTTAAAATCCTCGAATTATGGTAGGCATCGTTGCGCCATTCATCCAACTTGTTTACTTGAAGCATTATTTCTTTTCCTACAAGATGAAGGTCAAAATTAACAAGCTTTATTGCCCAATGAGCCCTATATTCAACTTCTATTGGTAGATGACATGATTTTCCATACACTAAGTGATAGGGGTTTGTGCCAATGGGAGTTTTAAAAGCAGTCCGATAAGCCCATAGAGTATCATCTAGTTTTAAACTCCAATCCTTTCGTGTGTGATTAACCACTTTTTCCAAAATCCTTTTTAATTCTCTATTAACCACCTCAACTTGGCCACTAGTTTACAGATGATAGGGGGTAGCAACCCTATGAATAACCCCTAAATGTTTGAGAACTTTATCGAGCTGGGTATTACAAAAGTGGGTTCCCCTATCACTAATGAGCACATTAGGTACTCCAAATCAGGTGAAAAGTTTTTTTAAAAATTTGACAACAACTCGTGCATTATTAGTAGGCAAGGCTTGTGCCTTAACCCACTTTGATACATACTCTACTGCCATCAAGATGTAGTTGTTGCCTAAAGAACTAGGAAACGGGCCCATGCAATCAACTCCCCCAACAATAAAAAATTTCACAAGCTTGAGAAAGTTTTAATGGCATCTCATTGGATTTAGAGATGTTACCTGTCTATTGACACCTATCGCAACTTTGAACAAATATGTAAGTGTCCTTAAATAGTGTAGGCCAATAAAAACTGGACTCAAGTGCGTTTCTTGTGGTGTTGTTGGCTTGGTAGTGTCTTCCCGCAGGTCCTTCATAACAATGTTTCAAGATATTAATACTTTCCATGGAATCCACATACCTTCGAATGATTTGATCTACACAACACCGGAACAAGTATGGATTTTCCCAAAATTAATACTTTACCTTGGAGAGGAATTTCTTCTTTTGTTGGGCATCGAAGTCATCCGGAAGAATTCCTACAATTAAATAATTAGCAATATCTGCATACCAAGGAAGTTGAGGAATCTCACCATCAATAAGTAAAAGTTGTTCATTTGGAAAGGTGTCATTGATGTCTTTCTCGGCCAAGGTGTTGGGTATCTCACGCATATCATATATGGTGCAGCGAAAAAATAAGAACGAGATACCAACCCAGGATCCGCATATGTGTGGAAAACAAGACATAATAAGAACAAAAGTAATAGCTTTACCTTTCTTTGAGTATGTGGAAAATAAAATTTTTCCTTCTACAAGTCGAGGAGCGATCCAGCAATCATCCTGATCAAACATCACGAGAGTTGAATATCCAACCACTATCATAACAGCATATGATTATCTCTAACAGAAATCCACACAAAGGAACACTCAAGCACAAAGATTTTCTGTGCTAGCAGAAACAAGATGGCAGCTAGGGTTTGATCAATATTAACGAGAGAGAGAGAGAGAGAGAGAGAGAGAGAGAGAGAGAGAGAGAGAAAAGAATGTCGTGAGTTGCCCTAGGGTTTGGAGTTGGTTCGTGTCTTACACTCCCCAGAAATTTCGTGCATATATCCTCTATATATTACACGAAATCTACTGGAAAAATACTCCAATTGAAAATTCTAAAACAGTTAGTGTGAAACCCCAGCCAAAACCAACCTTAGAGTAAGGGGGTTGGGATGCATATCATATTTTATTGCATGTTTAAATATATTCTTATATGATTTTATGTGCATTAAATTTGTGTTTTATAGTCTAGAGGGCTTGGTTATGATTATTGAGTGAGAAGGGCAAAATGGTAATTTTTGCCTGAGGTGAAAATATGGAGATAGCTTGGGAAATAAATAGGAAAATATTTTTAGAGGGGAAATAAGAATATGTGTTGTTGTGGTGTAGTGGTTAGAGCCTTAGAATTGATTCTCGAGGTCTTGGGTTCAAATTCCATTATTAGAGCTATAGCATGATTAAATTTTATTTTTGCTTGGGAAGTATCATTGTCAGCCTTAGTGGTGTTCGGAGTAGGGTAGAGATGTTGTCCTATGAGAGACATGATAGGAGTCTTCAAATCCTATTCTTTTGCTCTACACAAAATTTCTAAGGGGAATTCATTTCCTCTTGATCCTTTGTTTTTTCTAATTCTCAATTCATTAGTTTGTTCATTTTGTTCAAGCTAATTTTATTCTAGAAAAATTCCAGCAATGTGTTGTGGCTTTGAAGGTTCAAAATTTCTTAGTAAAAAACATCATATGGACCGAAACAATGGATGAGGGGGGAAGATTTCAAGTGAATTAAATTCTTTAGTGAACTTTCTAAAAATTCACTCTAGCTAGGTTCATTTCCCTTTATACATAGAACTGAAATTTTTCCAGCTTTTTGTGCCTTCAAGGTGTCAAAATTCTTGACCATTATTCCCTCACAAATGTTGCCAGAAAATGGCCCTTTTGATCAACTTAGAATCTGGATTTTTATGGCTATTTTCGGACTGCACAAAGATGGTGCAAGTACAAATCGCAGCTTTGGAGGTCCAAAACTAAGCTGTTTTCTTCCAATTTTTGTACAGCACCCTAGCCATGTTTTTCCTCCATGAAGTAGGCTGAAAACCAGCCTTGAATACCCCAGATATTCCCCCTCAAACTCTCTGCAAGTTGGCTGGAAAATGGCAGCCGAAAATCTGCCTAGAAAATTGCTGTTCAGCGAAAACTGTGCAGGAAAATTTTATAGCTTTGGTTCCTATTTCTCTTCTAGCAGAAACTCCATCCTTTTTCTGCAAAAACCACCCTTAAACCTCCATTAACAGAATTCCATTGTCCTCCCAAATTTCTGCACGAAAATCCAGCCATGGATGCCTAAAATATTTCCAAAAATTTCTACAACCATTCCTTGATTTGGATACCAAAATTCTAGCTTCCATGATTTAATAACTTTCTATAAAATATACCTCAAACAACCAGACCTTCTCTCTACCATTATACTCCATAATTTTGGCCACCCTAAGCCTCCTTCAACCAGCTTTCATTCAACTAAAACACTGCCCAGAAATTCGTCCATGGCAGATCTCCGAAAGCTCTCCAATAATCAAAGATATTCTTGTGATATCTAGTTTCCAAATTTGCTTCCTAAAAATATTCTTCAAGGATTGTAACAACTAACCTTTCCTTTTCCCTTCCAAATAAGAGAATCAACCTCCTAAACCCTACAAAAATTTGTCCAGCCCTATCTCTCACAAAAATTCGACAGCTGCACATTACCATCTCTCGATTTTCTTCAACCTTCAAGAACACACACTACACCAAGAACACCTACTACTTTCTTTCACCTAATACCTCTCCAAATCACTTCAAACCCTCTCTAAAACTTCCAGATTTGACCTACTCACTGCCATGAGTCCATCAACACCATTCTTAACAGCAAACTCCACAAATCATCTTGCTACTTCGGATCAAAACCAGAAATTTCTGTTAAGGTCAAGAACACCTTCAATGTAAATTTATTCTAACAACTTCATATTCTCCAATCTTGATCTCTAGAGAGAGCCTATGTGAATAAACATGCTAATGGTCTCTCTTTCTCTCTCTCTCTCTCTCTCTCTCTCTCTCTCTCTCTATATCTCTCATGGCCGAAAATTCCCCTGTCTTGGCCGGATGACTTTTTCTCCCATGAACATTCTTTCGCCGTCTCCCATGGACAAAGTTAGACATCTAGGAGTTGAGATCTACTCTAAACTCCTTCAAGGCATTCATCAACCAAGTAAGTACCTTCAATCTTCCTTTTTAAACTCTAGATTCATGTCTCTAGGATGATGATGATAGTAGGTGGATGGTGATAGGATTGGAGTATATATATATATTATTGAGATTGAAGTATGAATATATGTATGTTTGTGAAGGAGATGGGACTTATGGATGGAAGGATTATCTTGGTGGATTGCATGTTGATTTGAGGTTTGATGCATGCCATAGGTAGTATTTGTGATGAAGTATGCTAGAGATTATGTCACTTTTGGTGAATAGGATTTATATTCATGTTGGATTATTGAAGCCATGATCATATTTATGCTAGTAGGGGTTAGATCATGTTTTGGTAAATTGAGATCTATGCTTGTATGCATGATTTGGATGATTTGATGAATTGAAGGGTTGTATATGTTCATGATTGTGGTTAGCTATAGGAATATGATCATGATCTAGTAGTCCATAAGCTAAATTTTATTTCATTAATAAAATATTTAATAATATGATTTTTCTAGTAAAATTTTGAAAACCATGGGAAAATGTAGATTTGGTCTTTTATATAAAATACTGATATTTTAGTCAAATAAATAATAGTTTTTGCTAGAAAGATAAAATATATAGATATTATAATATCAAATAAAGCCTTTTGTGAAAAATAATCATAATATGTAAAATATTTATTATTAAAATTTAATTATTATCTTTTAATCAAACCGATTGAAATTTATTTATTATTTCTCAAGCAAGACTCATTAAATTTATTTTCAACAAATTTTAGCTATCAATTATTTTCTAACAACTAAATTATTAATAAATCATTATTTTACCTAATACCACCTTGGACCCTTTTTCAAATAAACCATAATTTATTTTTAACAAGATTTAAACCTTCAGCATTTTGTACCTATTTCCCAAACTTTAGCTATTTTAATATCAAACTAGATTTATTTTATAAACCCTTTTTATTTATTATTGAGCCTTAAAGCTTGGGACACTAGGGATATGATTGTAGTAAGTTGAGTTAGTTTTATTTGAGAAAGTGAGTTTTTGGCTTGAGTTTGATTGTGCTTTGTATTTACCCTATGCGGGGTTAGGTCAGCTGTTGGAGACCTTTGTTGTGGGCAAGGATCAGGTAAGCTCCTGCATAAAACATGTTTGATGAAAAATGATTCTTTTTACGGCAAGCCAAATGTAGAGTGCATGGTCACTCATTTCTGTAAAGGCAATTGAGGATTATTTCCATTCTCATTTCAGACAAATAAATTATTTGTAAATCAAGGGGCGGTTTTACTCAAAACCTAAATCTCTTTCTAAAACCAGTTTTGCTCCAAACTTTGGAAAACCTTAATTGCCATTTTCAAGTAGAACTATGTTTCGTTCATTTTTCCCAAGTGGGATACGTTACGTTGAGTACTCAATAGGGGTAGACTGGTAGTACTAGTTTTGAAGAGCAAGAGTGAGTCTTCTGGCAGGAGGCCTCCTCCAGAAGATGAACTCAACTTAGAGAAACGTCAGTACTACTTAGTCATGCCGGTCTGAGCTAGCAGTTTTTATTTCAGTCAAGTGACTGTGTTTTGCTGGAATGGACACCCGGTTGTTGTTTGGGTATAGAGAATGAGGAGTATCTTGCCCGGTAGGCCGATCACCTACCTTTAGTCAGTCTGCACAAAGTGTCGGCATTCTGACCGGCAGTATGCACAAAGTGTCGGCATACTGACCATCCGGTTATGGGGCCCAACGTGTGGTAACCCATAATCCTTTTTTTCGAGTGGTTGATCTTATAATTTATGTATGGCTGGAAAAGCCAAAACGCCACTCTTGCTTTTGACTAATGTTTATTGCTTGCCAATATTTCTCTTATAAAGTTTTTATACTCTGCATCCACGAACTATTTCCACTGAACACCCAAAGCACACACGGACTTACTGATATTTCTGTCTCATCACATTTTCACCATGATTTCAGGCCGATCCTGCTGTGGGGATGAGTAGCTTGTGTTATCTGCCTTGGAAGAGAATGTTGTCTTTTATTTTTATGTATTGCTTTGGGGAGTTGAGAGTGAATGATTATATTTATGGATTTGTATTTGTTTTGGGAATTCATGGTTTTATTCGTAGATTTATTCTTGGGTTGTAATAAATTTTAAGTTAAATTATTATTTTCATTTCGCTATTTTAATTGTGTGACCTAGTTATAAAGACCCCTTGTCCTTTGGACGGGCGACATCCCTAGCCCTGGCGGGCCTAGGTAGCGGGGTGTTACAGTTAGAATTCTCTAATTGTAATTAGAAACATCAAGTTCCTCACAATTACAACATAGCCCATAAATTATAATTACTTATAATTTGGCCACAACAACTTCTCTTTCTCACAATTAACCCCACTATGTTATCAAATAAAATCTTGAGTAGATAATCCTCTATTGTGTGTAACCTATAAGGTTTCCCAATCAATTGGGAGCGAAAATGAATTAATCCAAACGTCTTTGAGATTAATAATCCATAATTAATTAGAATTAATCATATTGATTCTAATTAGGATTAGTTTATTAATTCATCAATTAATAAACCCATATTCCTAGATCATGAGCGATATCTAGCAACACATCATGACTACCCAAGAGTCCAAGAAGTCAAGTGGCTAGACATGAATCCTTTAATAACAAACTACAGTACAATTAACTCATTTCACCATACAATATCTCATTCGGTTTGGAGTACGAAATTAGTGCCAACTCCCTCCAGAATAAATTCTAGCCCGAATACAATAGTACTTGTACTAGGAACCCACTACTCTAGATGTGTATCAATTGGAACTATTTTCAATACACAATCACCTTGGCCAAGGACTTCTCGATTAGTAATTCCTATAAGTGGCCGTGAGATATTCACCCCTACTATTAGGAGTGGTGAATCGTTTATTGACCTTCTCAACTACTTTCATTTAGCTCACAATGTACCCAATATCCATCACATACGCGGCCCTCGATCTGGCTCCAAAGATTGGAATCAAAGCACAAACCTCAGCAAACAAAGTACCTTAGTGATCTCAAGTCTAAGGATACTTGCACGCTTGCTATATTGAGATTATATCATTGGCACTAAATAGTTATCCATGTGATTATCTCATAGCTAGGTCATCCAATGTACTTGTACCATTAACAAGCATGTATGTGTTAACTTCGAGTATCTCAATACTCACGAATATGAGAACCACCGCCTAATCAAATAATGAAATCTAATACATGCTAGTCTTAACACATTAATGATGTCCTGTCTCATTAATACTACGACTAGGGACTATTTAAGTACTAACACTATACAGTGTAATAGGAATCTCATATCATGATTTCTTTAACACAGTGTTATACTAGGGACTTTATCTAACAGTTATTTTACATAAAAGTAAACAAAAGAAACTGTAAGATAAATAATACCTTTTATTAAAATAAAATATGTATATACAATGTACAAGTGATTGCCTCTAGGGCACAATACTAACACAAGGACCCAAGGTTGGGATTCTCCAGCCTGGAAAAGTGATCTGCAGCTAAGTTTTCTGCTCCCTTTTTGTCCCTAATTTCTAAGTCAAATTCTTGTAACAATAAAAACCATCTTATCAATCTTGGTTTGGAATTATGCTTGTTTAGTAGATGGTTAAGGGCGAAATGATCTATATACACAATAACTTTGGATAAGACAAGATGAGAACAAAATTTATCAAAAGTAAACACTGTTGCAAGCAACTCTTTCTCTGTTGTGGTGTAGTTCTCTTGTGCCATTGTAAGAGTTTTGCCTGTATAGTAAATTAGCTGAAAATACTTATTTCTCTTTTGTCTAAGCACTGCACCCATTGTATAGCCACTTGCATCACACGTTAGTTCAAAAGAAAGAGACCAATCTGGTGCAACTAAAATAGGAGAATTAATCAATTTTGCTTTAAGCACATGGACAACATTGAGACATTTTTCATTAAAATAAAAAATAGCATCTTTTTCAAGCAAAGAGGTAAGGGATTTCAAAATCATTGAGAAATCCAAGATACACCTCCTGTAAAAACTTGCATGCCTATGAAATGTTCGAATTGCCTTGACAAAAGTTGTAGGGGGAAGTTTCTCAATTGCCTCAATTTTTGCCTTAACAATCTCAATACTTTTCCTTGAAATCTTGTGTCTCAATACTATACCTTTTTGCACCATAAAGTGGTATTTTTCCCAATTAAGCATGAAGTTGGTCTCTTCACATTGTTGGAGGACCTTTTCTAAATTAGTTAAACACAAATTGAAAGAATCACCAAAAATAGAGAAATCATCCATGAATACCTCCATAATATCTCCTACAAGCCTTTAAAATAGCCATCATACATCATTCGAATCTTCCAGGGCCATTACAAAGATCGAAGAGCATACGTCAATATGAAAAAGTACCAAAAGGGCATGCAAAGGTAGTCTTCTCTTTATCCTTCGGTGCGATGGGAATTTGAAAGTATCCAAAAAAACCATTTAAGAAGCAATAAAATTCATGTCTGGCTAACCTATCTAACATTTGGTCAATGGAAGAGATAGCAAAATGGTCTTTCCTAGTTGCCTCATTTAATTTCCTATAGTCAATGCATTGTAACACCCTAGAAAACCTAGGCCCGCCAGGGCCGGGGATGTCGCCCCGTCCAAAGGACAAGGGGTTTTTATAACTAGGTCACAAATAAAAATTGCTGAAATGAATAATACTCAAGCTAAAAGAGTTTATTACAACCCAAAAATAAATACTTCCAAAGTACATCCATGAAATTCCAAAACAAAACTCATAATTAAAATCATCCACACTCGTCTCCCAAAGCAGTACATAAAATCAAAAACACATTCTCTTCCAAAGTAGCTACTCACCCACAATAGGATCAACCTGAAAACATGATAAAAGGTGGTGAGACAGAAATCTCAGTAAGTCCGTGTGTGCTTTGAATGTTTAGAAGAAACAGTTCGTGGATGCAAAGTGTGAAATCTTTATAAGAGAAACATTGGCAAGCAATAAACTTCAGTCAAAAGCAAGAGTGGCGTTTTGGCTCTTCTAGCCATACATAAGTAATGAAATCAACCACTCGAAAGAAAGGGATATGGGTTACCACACTTTGGGCCCCATAACCGGTCAGAATGCCTAACACGTTGTGCAGACTGACAAAAGTAGGTGATCGGCCTACTGGGCAAGATACTCCTTCTTCTCTATACCCAAACAACCACTGAGTGTCCATTCCGGCAAAAACACAGTCACTTGACCGAAACAAAATAAACTGCTAGCTCGGACCGGCACGACACACTGGAACTGGCATCTTATCCGGGGAGGACTCACCCCTCAGAGGTGGCCACCTACTGAGAGATTCACCCTAACCCTTCAAAGACTAGTCCTAGTAGTCCACCCTTATTGAGTACTCAATGAAATTTCCCACTTGGGATAAAATGAACAAAGCACTGTGCCTCATGAAAATAACAATGTGAGGGTTTCCAAAGATTTGTGAGAAATTAGTTTTAGAAAGAGTTTCAAGTTTGGAAAAATCTGCTCATTAACTTTGGAATAATTCCAGCATTGGAAATAAAGATGAATTCAACCCTCAATTGCCTTCAAATAAACGAGTGTCCATACACTCCATATTTAGCTTGCCATAAGAAAACATTTCACATTGACAGGTTTTATGCAGGAGCTTACCTGATTCTTGCTCACAACAACAAGGTCTCGGACAGATGACCTAACCCCACATGGGCAAATACAAATCTTAATCAGATTCAAGCCACAATCCACTTCCTCAATTTTAAATCAACTCAATTCACTATTACCATGATCCTAGTGTCCCAAGCTTTAAGGCAAAACAATAATTGAATAGGTTTATAAGCTCAGTTTAATTTGTTATTTAAAATAATTAATGGATTAGGAAATAAATTCTAATAAGTTGAAAGTTTAAATCTTGTTAAGGAAAATTTAGAGTTTATTTGATGAAGAGCCATAGGTGGTACTAGGAAAATTAGTGATCTAATGGTAGCTTAGTTGTTAGAAAATAATTGATAGCTAAAACTAGTTAAGATTAAATTTAATAAGTCTTTCTTGGAAAATAATTAGTAAATCCTTAAGGGTTATGGTCTAGTAAATATTTTATTAAGTATGAATCTTTTTCGTAAGGCTTCAATTAATTTGCTTTATTTTAGATAATATTTATTTATTTTATTTTCTAAAAAAATCATTATTTTTTTGACTAAAATATCCTTTACATATATTATAATTCCAAATCTACCCTTCCTAGGGTTTTCGAAATTCTTTAGCAAAAAATTATTAGTAAATATTTTATTCATGAAATAAATTTTGCTTAGGGACAACTAGATCATAACCAAGATTCCATGGTCAACCATAATCAATAACATACTCAATCCTTCAATTCATCAAATCATCCAAGTCTTGCACATAGGCATAGATCTAAATTTATTATTACATGATTTAACCTCTACTAGCATAAACATGATCATGGCTTCAAAATCTAATCATGCATATAAATCCTATTCACCCATGGTGACATAATCTCTAGCATGCTTCATCACAAATACTACCTATCAAATCTCAACTAATCATTAAATCCACCAATATAATCCTTCCATGCATAAGTCCCATCTCCATCTCAATCACACATATACTCATGCTTCAATCAATAACGTCACATACACAACCCCATCGCCATTCATCAACCTAGAGACATGATTCTAAATTTTTAAAAAAAGGATTGAAGGTACTTACGTGATTGATGAATGACTTGAAGGAGTTTAGAGAAGATCTCAACTCCTAGATGGCTAATCTTGTTCAAGAAGGGTGGCAAAAGTATGGTCATGGAACAAGAGTCCATTCGGCCAAGGGAGGAATTTCGGTCTATGAGAGAGAGAGAGAGAGAGAGAGAGAGAGAGAAGTCATTAGTGTGATTATTCATATAGGTTTTCATTAGAGATTAAGTTTGAAGAGGATGAAGTTGTTAGAATAAGCTTACCTTGAAGATGTTCTTATCCAGAAATTTTTGCTTTGATCCAAAGTAGCAAGATGTTTGGAGGAGTTTGATGTTAATATTGGTGTTGATGGATTCACAGCAATAAGTAGACTAAATCTGGAGATTTTTGTGAGGGTTTGAGGTGGTTTGGAGGGTTATTAGGTGTAGAGAAGAAGTAGGTGTTCTTGGTGTAGTGTGTGTGTGTGTGTTCTTGTTGCTTGAAGAAAATCGAGAGACAGAGGGAGAGTTTGTGCAGCTGCCGATTTTTCTGAGGGAATAGGTCTGGACGAATTATAGTAGGGTTTAGGGAGTTGATTCTCTGATTTGGAAGGGAAAAGGAAAGGTTAGTTGTTACAATCCTTGAAGAATATTGTTAGGAAGTGAATTTGGAAAGTAGATATCCTAAGAATATCTTGATTTTTCTGGACAACTTTGAAGTCTGCCATGGCTGATTGCTTGGACAGAATTTCATGGGATTAATGCTGACTTATGGAGGCTTATGGTGGCTGAAGGTAGGGTGTACAATGATGAAGAAGAAGTCTGGTCCATTGAGCAAAATATTATGGAAGGTTGCTAAATAAGATGACCGAAATTTTGGAAAGCAATCAAGCTTAATTGCAGGAATTTTGTAGAGAGATTTTCGGACAGCCATGGATGGAATTTCGTGCAGAAGTTCAAGGGGCCCAATGGAGCTCTGTTGGGGGAGGTTTAAGGAAGGTTTTTTTCAGAAGTAGCTTGGTGTTTCAGTTGGAAGAAGAAGAGAAAACGAGCTGGACAAAAATCTGCATAGGAATTTTCGCTGAACAGAATTTTCCTGGCAGAATTTTTGTCTGCCATTTCCAGCAGGTTTGCAGCGTGGTTTGAAGGGTATTTTAGGGGTATTCAAGGCTGGTTTCCATCCTTCTTTATGGAGGAAAAACATGGCTATGGTGCTGCACAAAATCTGGGAGAAAACAGCTTGATTTGGAGCTCACAAGGCTGAATTTCGTACAGGAATTTTTCCTGTTTTACTCTAGCTTGTGCAATCCGAATTTGGGCAAGAAACTTTCAGGTTTCAACTGATCCTAAAGACCATTTTTTCTGGTAGCATTTGGGAGGGAATGTGAGCTAGAATTTTCGACCTTTTGAAGGTACAACAAGCTGGAAAATTTCAGCTCATTTCATGAAGATAAATGAAGTTTGAGGAAAAATTTCAGCAAGCTTTCAAGAGTGATTTTCCTCTTGAATTTTCCCACAAATCATTTACATTTTCCAAACCATGAGAAGCCTTTACTAGGACATTTTGATCCTAAAAGACCTTAGTCCTCTACTGAACTTTCTGGAAAGGAAAAGGATAGAACACCTTTCTCAAGCTAAGGAGTTGGAATTTTTAAGAAAAGCTAAAGATCAAGAGAGAATGAATTCCCTTTTGGCATTTCGCGAAGAACAAAAGAGTGAAGTGAGAATTCTCCTAACATGTCTCTCCTAGGTCATCATCACCACATTGATCTAGGCCCTCATGGCCGAAACCATCCCTTTCCAAGCAAAATAAAATTTACTCAAGCTAAAGCTTCTATGATAGACTTTAAACCTTAGACCTCAAGAATTAATTCCAAGGCTCTAACCACTAAATCACAACAACTCTTGTTGCTATTTCTACTACAAAAATTATTTCCTATTCAATCCACAAGCTATCTCCTTATTTTCACCTCGGGCAAAAATTACCATTTTGCCCCTCTCACACATCACTCACTAACAAGACTTCAAGATAATAAAAATCAAATTCAAAGCACATAGAAATCATATGAATCATATTTAATCATGAAATAAAGCATGATATGCATCCCAACCCTCTTACTCTAAGGTTGGTCTCGACTGGGGTTTCACATGCATACTCTCCAATCGATTAGCAATCTCATTGGAATCAGTTCATTTTTCTCATTAGGGCTCACAGCCATTCCTCCCTTCTTTGGTACCACTTGTGTTGGATTAACTTAAATACTATCAGAAATAGGATAAATGATGCTGAAATCTAAGAGTTTAATCACCTCACCTTTTACCACATCACTCATGTTTAGGTTCATCCTACGTTAGGATTGCACTACGAGTTTGAAGATTCTGATCAGGACTAGAGGGGCTGAGAGCTGTTATGATCAGAATGTTTATTTACTAGTTTTCGTGAATTTCTATGTTAAGGAGTTTCATTTCTGATTTCTATTTAATTTCAATCTTATACAAATAAGAGTACCTGAGTACACTAAGATTTGAGAGAAATTTATAAGCAATTTTTTAGACAAAACTTGCATATGATTTTCTTTTACTTAAATCTGACAATGAATGCATGCTCAACTAAAATAATTTAATCATTAAATGAATAAACTCATCATTTGGGTATGGTTTAGAATGGCACCCAAGCGCTATGTAGCCACATCTGGCAGGAGAGTTCCGGGGGTAGAACCTGTGACCCCGGAGGTAAAAACGACCCAAATGCCGTCACCCAACCGGGGAATCAAAAGTGAACCAGATTTGAAAATTGGGTCTGAAACACCTGTTGAAGTGATGATGAGGTAGGCATTCAGCAAGATGGCAGAAATTCTATAGACTTTGAGAGAGCGAAGGAATCCCAAGGAAGAGGACGAAGCATTGGAGCAGTTTTTGAAATTTCAGCCACCCGTCTTCTTGGGAGAAGCTGAACAGGACCAGAAAGCTGAGCAATGGATAGAGCATATGGAAGACATATTTGCTACGCTCCAGTACACTGAGGAGCGAATGGTAAAGTTTGCTGCATTCCGTTTGAGGAGCCCAACTTGGGCATGGTGGCAGCGGGTTCAGGATGACTGGGAGATGGTTGATCAGGACTGGACATGAGCCAATTTTGTGAAAGCATTCAGAGCTGAGTATACCCCTCAGTGGATAGTGAAGAAGCGGGAAGACGAATTTCAAAATTTAAAGCAGGGAGATATAATGGTGGTCCAGTATGCAGTATGGTTCACCCAGCTATCAAAGTACTGTAAGAGGCTAGTCGACTCCGAACAGAACAGAACGAGGTAGTTTGTCAAGGGATTGAGGCAGGAATTGAGGAGGGCATTGGCACCTTCTCCACCAATGACCCATTCGAGGGCCGTAAACACAGCTACCGGGACAGAAATTGAGGACCACAACAAAATGGCATCGAGACCTTTCCAGCCGCCAAGGCAACCGCAAGGGCATTTCTAGAGACAGCAATCCAACAAGCGCCCCGCAAACCAACAGTGGCAGAATCGAGGAAAGCAGGCTCGGACAGCACCAGCTGGTCCTATGCAGAACCTTCCGTTATGCCGACAATATGGAGAAAGAGACCACATAGAGAAGAACTGTTGGTCCAAATGAGGTGAGCGAAAATGTTACCACTGTGGAGACCCAAACCACCTTACGGAACGCCTGTCCTAAGCTTCATCGAGTCGGGCAAGGAAATCCGGCTAAGAATCCGGGACCCAATAGAGTCAATGCCACGAAAGCATCCAGGAGTGGAACATCGAAGCCTCAAGTGAAAGCAAAGGTATTCACTCTAAACAGAGAAGAGGTTAGAATCGATGCAGCAGTAGTGGAAGGTATGTTTACTATCCAAGGACGTTCTGTTAATTCCTTGATAGACCCTGGATCTACTCATTCCAATTTAAACAAGAACTGTGCATGTTATTTTGGTTAGGATGGAGTAGAGCTACTTTTTACCTTGTTGGTGAGTACATCTTTGGGGGAGATGGTGCAAGCAAATTGGTATGTGCAAAATTATAAAATTAATGTAGGGAGAGAAAGCTCGAAGGGAGATTCGATAGTGCTGGATATTGATGATTATGATTTGATATTAGGAATGGATTTGCTAGCGAAGCATGGGGCTAGAGTAGACTGTAAGAATAAATCGGTCCAGTTCATTAGACCAGGTTGTGATGTGTTGGAATTCAATGGCAAGAGAGTAAAGGAATTGAAGTATTTAATAGTTGGGGCTAAGGCCTATAAATTGTTGAAGTAAGGATGTCAAGGATATTTGACTTATGTGATAAACAAGCCGAATGACCAGTGCACTCTGGAAGATACCGAGGTAGTAAAGAATTTTCCCAATGTGTTCCCCACGGAACTCACTTCTCTACCTCCCAGCAGATAAGTTGAATTTACCATTGACCTAGTTCCAGGAGCGGAACCGGTATCCCGAACTCCATATCGGAGGGCACCGACAGAGCTAAAAGAACTTAAGAAGCAGTTAGAAGAGTTAGTGAAGCAAGGCTACAAAGACCTAGCACGTCACCATAGGGAGCACCTGTGCTGTTTGTGAAGAAGAATGATGGGACTCTGAGGCTGTATATTAACTATCGGGGCTTAAACAACCTGATAATCAAGAATAAATATCCCCTACCGCTGAATGATGAGCTGTTCCACCAGTTGTAAGGATCCAATTGCTACTCCAAATTAGACCTGAGGCAAGGATACTATCAACTGAGAATAAAAGAGGGGGATATCCTTAAGATGGCCTTCAACATAAGATATGGTCACTATGAGTTCATGGTAATGCCATTCGGGGTAACTAATGCTCCAGTAGTATTTATGGGTTTGATGCATAGAGTGTTCCGACCCTATTTGGACAAGTTCGTGGTGGTCTTTATTGACGACATCCTAATTTATTCCAAGAGTTCGGAGGAGCATGCAGAACATCTGAAGTTGGTATTGGAGAAGCTAAGAGAGCACAAGCTTTTCGCCAAGTTTAGCAAGTGTGAGTTTTGGCTGGATAGTGTGGCATTTCTTGGCCACGTGGTGACCAATGATGGAATCAAGGTAGACCCAACAAAGGTTGAAGCAGTGTCAGACTGGAAGCAACCGGAGAACATCACTGAGATTCGAAACTTCTTGGGATTGGTTGGCTACTATAGGAGGTTTGTTAAAGGATTTTCAACACTCGCATCGCCTATGACCTGACTGTTGAGGAAATATGTACCATTTGTTTGGAGTGAAAAAATATGAGAGGAGCTTCCAAGAGCTGAAGTAGAGATTAACGAAAGCACTAGTATTGAGTCTGCCAGAGGGAGAAAAGCCTTACGCTCTGTATACTGATGCTTGGAAGGAAGGATTGGGAGTAGTTTTGATGCAAGATCGGAAGTTAAGGCCTCATGAAATCAACTACCCCACGCATGACCTAGAGTTGGCTGCTATTATGTTTTCTTTAAAGAAATGGCGACACTACTTGTACGGGGCGGAATATGAAGTGTTCACTGACCACAAGAGCATGAAGTACATCTTCACCAAGAAGGACTTGAATCTGAGGCAGTGAAGGTGGATGAAATTTTTAGAAGAGTACCATTGTCCAATCAATTATCATCCCGGGAAGGCCAACATTGTTGCTAATTCACTGAGCAAAAAAAGTTAGTATGGCCAGGCTAAAGGTGCAAGAGATTCAAGTTGTTAAGGATGTGTTGGATAGAAGAGCGGAAGTGCAAGGGGAGAAAATTATTGTTAGCAACCAGGAAATTATTGAAGCCCAGCAAGGTAATGTAGAATTTCAGCTTTTCAAGGATAAGGAGCTTAAATGACAAGGTAGTGAATTCTGGCAAGGTGAAGCGAGAGTTTTGTATTTCAGAGATCGGTTGTGTTAACCCGGAGAGCATCAATTGAAGGACAGAATTTTGGAAGAGGCGCATAAGAGCAAGTACGCCATTCATCCGGGGGAAGTCAAAATGTATCAGGATCTGAAAAGGACCTATTGGTGGCCCGAAATGAAGTGGGACGTGGTAAAGTATGTCTCGACATATCTCACCTATCAGAAGGTCAAAGCAGAGCACAAGAAGTCAGTGGGATTGTTACAACCATTACCAGTACTTGAGTGGAAGTGAGAGGAAGTGACCATGGACTTTGTTACCAGACTTCCTATGTCAAGGACCCAAAAGGATGCCATATGGGTGGTGGTGGATCAACTAACCAAATCAGTACATTTCATACCAGTGAATATAAGAGACTCCATGGAGAGGTTGGCTCAGACCTATGTGCAAGAAATAGTCCGACTGCATGGAGGGCTTCAAGTATTATTTTTGACCGAGACCCGAGATTTACATCTCGTTTTTGGGGTAAGTTTCAAGAATCAATGGGATCGAGTTTGAAGTTCAGTACGATGACGTATCCGCAAACCGATGGGCAGTCAGAAAGGGTTATACAGATACTAGAGGATATGCTGATAGTGTGTGTTCTGGATTTCAGAGATAAATGGATCGAATGTGTGCCGTATGTGGAGTTGTCATACAATAACAGTTGTCAAGCTTCGATTGGGATGGCTCCGTATGAGGCACTATATAGGCGCAAGTGTCAGGTACCGCTATACTGGAGTAGGTCTGAAGAGGGTCATATAAGCAAATTCGGAGAAGTATGTGTTCAGGAAATCTTAGAGAAGGTCAAGTTAATCAGGGGAAGGTTGAAGGCAGCTTAGAGCTGACAAAAGAGCTATGCAGATAATAGGCACAGAGAGTTAGAATTCTAGGCGAGAGACAGTGTATTCCTAAGATTGATACCGAATAGAGGAATCTTGAAGCATCCGAAATGTGGGAACCTGAATCCGAGGTATTTGGGGCCGTTCCCGATAAATGAGAGAATTCGGCCGATAGCGTATTAATTGGATTTACCGGATGGACTAATAGGAATTCATGACGTGTTTCATGTATCGCACCTGAAAAAGTACAATGCCGATTCCGGTCATATTTTGAATGATGAGGCATTGGTGTTACAACCTGACCTGAGCTATGTGGAGAAACCCATTTGAATATTGGACCGGAGTATTAGAACTCTCCAGAACAAGTAGATACCAATGGTAAAAGTTCAGTTGGAGTATCATGGCATGCGAGATGCCACATGGGAAACAAAAGAGTGGATAAAGCGGAAGTATCCCGATCTAAGATAGAGGTATGCCTGAATTTCAAGATGAAATTCTCCTAAAGAATGGAGGATGTGAAACCCCAAATAAAACCAACCATAGAGTAAAGGGGTCGACATGCATATCATATTTTCTTGCTTGCATAAATATATTTTTGAAAGATTTTATATGCTTTGGAATTGTGATTTATAGTCTAGAAGGCTTAATTGTGCCTATTGAGTAGGAAGGGCAAAATGGTAATTTTGCTTGAAGTGGAAATAGGGAGATAGCTTGAGGATGAAATATGAAGAATATTTAGGAGAGAAAATAAGAACAAGAGTTGTTGTGGTTTAGTGGTTAGAGCTTTGGAATTAATCTCTAAGGTCTTGAGTTCAAATCCCATCATTTAAGTTTTAGCATGATTAATTTAATTTTTGTGAAGGGTGGAATATTTTCGGCCTTGCATGCCATAAGAAGAAGTAGGAGTGTTATCTTAGGGGAGACATGAAGGCAATGTCTTAATCCTACTCTTGTGCCCTACAAAAATTCTTAGGGAATTCATGCACTTTGATTCCCTAACCTTAAATTCTTCATCAATTAAGCTTGCTCAATTATTCAAATCTATAATTTAATTCCAGAAAATTTCAGCAAGGTTCTTTGATCTTGGAGTTTTGAAAATGCCTCTTCGAGGATAGAATTTTGACTGAATATGGGGAAGGAGTTAAGGAAGGTTCCCAAGAGAATTAATCTCCATAGTTAAACTTTCAAACTCCACTCTATAAGTGTTCATCTTCTTCATGTAGCAATTTGAAAATTTTCCAGCTTCTTTGTCAGTCCAACCTTCAAAAACTTCAGCCATTTTTCTCACTCAAATACTTCCAGAAAAATAGCCAATTTGTTAAGCTCAAAGACAGAAACCTTTGGCCAAAAGTCGGACTGCAAAAAGCTGTGCAAACCAGGAAAAAAAAAACCTAGACAGTTTCGCAACTTAGCAGTCTAAAAACCAAGCTGATTCTTCTAGCCTTCAAACCAGTAATTCATCCCTGTCTTTCCTCCATAAAGAAGGCGGGAAACTAGCCCTAAAGAACCCTCCAATACCCCTTCAAACCTTCTACAAGTCGGCTAGAACATTGCAGAAAAATCTGCACAAAAATTCCTGCAAACCATTCGAATGAACAACCAGAAATTCCAGCCTTGCTCCCTCTTCAACCTTGTTCAAAAAACCACTTCATCTTTCTGTGAAAATAACCTTAGTCAGCCATGAACTGAACTTTATCACCCTCCTCCATTGATCTGCATGAAAGAGCACCATCGCCACCAAACTCTTTCTAAAACCCACTTTGACATGAACTTTAGAAACCCTTAATTACTATTTCTAAATAAAGCAATGTTTTATTAGTTTTCTCCCAAGTGGGACAATTAAACGCTGAGTACTCAATAAGGGTAGGCTAGTAGTACTAGTTTTGAAGAGCAAGAGTGAGTCTTCTGGCAGGAGGCCACCTCTAGCAGATGAACTCAACTTGGAAAAGCGACAATACTACTTATTCATGCCGGTCCGAGCTAGCAAGTTTCAGTCATGTGGACTATGTGTTTTCGGAATGGACAACCGGTTCGTTTGCATGTAGAGAAAGAGGAGTATCTTACCCAGTAAGCCGTACACCTGCCTTTTGTCATACTGCACATAATGTAGCATTCTGACCGTTATATGGTTATGGGACCTAACGTGTGGTAACCCATGGCTGCCCATTTGAGTGGTTGTATTTATTGTGCACTTGTATGGTTTGAAAAGAGGAAAACACCACTCTTTATTTTAACCTTATTTATTGCTTGCTAGCATTTTCTCTTATGAAATTGTTACAACTCACATGCATGAACTGTTTTACTTGAATACTTAAAGCACACACGAGCTTACTGAGATTTTATCTCATCACCTTTTTGCCATGTTTTTAGGTCGATTCTGATGTGGGGATGAGTAGCTAGACTATTGCCTTCTTGAAGACTCTATGTTATTTATTTTATATGTTGCTTTGAGAGATGATAGTGAACAATTTATTTTGGTTTTGTTTTTGAATTTTTGGGTTGTAATAAGTTTTAATTTTAAAGTATTGTTTTATTTTTGTTGTGTGACCTAGTTATAAAGACCCATTGTCCTTTGGACGGGGCGACATCCCCGGCCCTGTTGGGCTAAGATAGTGGGGTGTTAGAGTATGTATCTCAATTATAAATATACCTAGAGTAGAAGTAGAAGTGCTTGTAAGCTTCTCCTTCTGCTTCTTGTCCTTAATGGTCTCTAAGTTGGCTTTGTAGTTACAGCTCCAGTGGCCCATCTTCCCACAATGATGGCATGGGCCTTTGGTAGCTCCGTCCTTCTTGTTCACACCACATTTGAGCTTTATGTGAGCCTTCTTCTTCTTTTTTGAACTTTGTTCTTAGAAAAGGAAGATTCTACCATTAAAACTGCCTTGGAATCCTTCTTCATAGAGGACTCCGCAGTTTTGAGATGATTGATCAACTCAGGAATGGTGGATTCAATCTTGTTCATCTGATAGTTAATCACAAATTATAATAAACTATTATGCAAAGATTGTAGAATTAAGTAAACACTTAAGACATGATCCATTGCAAACCCGAGAGATCCAAGCTTCTATATTAAGTCCAGCATCCTCAGCCCATGAGTGGTCACAAAAGAACCCTCTGCCATTTTGCAACGGAATAGTTGCTACGAGATATCGTATCTCTCAGTTCTAGCTTCGGCATCAAACAGATCTCGAAGATGTAAAATGATTGATTGAGCATCCATATGCTCGTGCTGTTTTTGCAACTCGGGAGTCATGGATGCCAACATAATACATGAAGCTGTATCACTATCCCCCTTGTGCCGCTTGTGGACAGCATGCTCATCAGCATGAACATCTTGAGCTGGTGGTGGTGGAATAGGAGTATCTAGCACGTAGAGCAACTTTTTCGATTTGAGAATGATTCTCAAATTTCTATACCAGTCGAGATAGTTTGATTCAGTTAACTTGTTGGTTTCCAAGATGCTACGTAAGTTTAGGTTTATTGACATGATGCAAGTGACTTAGATGTAAAGATAGAGAGCATTAACTACTTGTATATGCACATGATATGCAAATAATTAGGACTTTAATTAAACACATTTTTACTCCACTATTTTACTCAAACCAATAGCCCCCACTACTGATTCCAGAAAGCCCGTCGGAAGCTTTTCTAGTGGACCGATATCTAAATTCCTCAAGAATAACCTTAGGTTTGCCCAACAAGCCAGCTTTAAGTTCATTTGTAGGTATCCAATACCAATTACATTGTATGTAACTATCGGATCATTGGGTGACTAATAGCTTTTAATCTTAAAGCCTTTTGGGCTACTCCAACTTTTCCTCTAAATTTCTTTATGCTTGAGTTTGTCCAACTGGGATAAAGAATTTAGTTAAACCTGACCCATTAATAAAAAATTTAATTCCAAAGGAATTTAATTTTATAGCGTGAACATGCGTAATGTTAAGTAGGCTTAGGTTTGCCCAACAACCCGGTCTCGAAAAAGGACTCTCGTTCTTACTAAATTAACGGAAGGAATTAGGTTTAATATTAATTGAGGGACTTGTTCCTTTTAGTGATTTCATTGAATGACATGCATAAAAATCAATAAATCACATAATTGATAATCATGGTAATGAAGCGATTACGTGGTATGGTTATTGACTTTACCCTAAATTAATTTCTTTGAGACATAAAAGAAATTAATATAGTTAACCTTATGTGTTCATGCATGATTTAAGTAAAAAGTCTTACCTTCTCGCCTCGTTTTGGTTGTCATCTCCAAAATTAAAATTAATTCTACTCTTATCTAACCTATGTAAACTAATTACATAATTTTCTAAAGAGAGAAAACCTAGAGTTACATTCGAGGGGAGTTAGATGAGAAGAGAATTACACAATAATTTTAGAGAACGCAGGACACACATGCCCTATTTCATAATAACCAAAATTGTAAAATGCATGAACAGATATAATTGGTTTTACTCCATATCCATCCACCATGACATTAACTATGCTTAAACAAAATAAACATATACTTTCATTATTCCAAAATCACTATTTTGGAAAAATAAAATAAATTCTAAAATCAATATTTTAGAAAAAAAAGTTTAAATTTTTAAAATCACTATTTTGAAAAATAAAATTGTTTATCTCAAAACTAATTTTGAGAAAATACTTTTGGATCCCGTCACTGGCAATGAAAACGGCAGTCCCGCTGGCCGATCAGTGGGCAGGAGTCAGGGGGCAGCGCCCCCATGGAAAAATTTTTATTTCACCACCTCTCATCAATTGAGATTTTTCCCTTTCAAAATTTTATTCCAGTATTTTTTTTTAAATAGCTGGAATGTCGCAAACAGAGCATAATTGGCACCAGTTTGGAAGCTAGAGCCGGCGCCGGCTCTGTTCTGATTTTTTTTAAAAAAAAAAATCTCTTCCAAAAACGACTTTTGGACATTGCGAACAGAAAGAAATCGGCACCGGTTTGGAGGCCAGAGTCAGTGCCGATTGTAGTCGAGAAGTGGCGGCGATTTTCAAAAAAAAATTCTAGAATTAGTTCCTGGTGCCCTAATCTTCTGCAATAGATCAGTGAGAACAATTCTCAGCAGAATTTTTTGTTTTGAAGCTCAAAACAATAACCAATTTGTTAGTTTAAACAAAACAAAACAGAAAATCAAATTCACAAGATGAAACGGAGGGCAACAACCATGTTCAAAAAAACATTTTTTTGCAGAATATTTTCAATGCATAAAGAAAGCATCTTTCAAAATACGCTGTAACTTTTACACAATCATATTGTGCTACGGACCCAACCCATAATGTTCAAAACAATTTTGACTCGAGTGAAAACGATTTTCATAGCAAACAAAGAGAAACACAAATACATGAAAACATATTTTCATGCTAAAAGCAATGTCCATAAACCACACATAGCATGGCTTTGATACCACTGTTGGGTATCTTAGGCTTGTATCCTATACGGTGCAACGGAAAATAAAACGAGACACCATCCCGGACCCGCTTATGTGTGAAAAATAAGACATAAAGATAATAAAGGTAATAGCTTTTTACCTTTGTTTGATCGTCCAAAAAACAAAAATTTCTTCTTGATAGGGCCTAAATTAGTCATATTTTCCTAGTTATTTGATATTATTTTGAGATACATTTTGTAAAATAACTAGTCATATTCTTTCATATTTGAGATTTTACCCTTGGAAAGGTATTTCGTATATTATTTTAGATTTTAGGGGTAAAATAAGATAAAAATATCACAGAATAGAATAGAGGCGGCGCCACCCCCGAGAAGGACAGCCGATGCCGGTCTTTCACTGGAAAAACAGAGAAAAGAGTAGAGAAATTGAGTGAACAGGGGAAGTGCAATTTTGGCAGTTTCATAGCTCAATTTAGCCGACAACAGGAAAAGAAGCATCAAAGGAATTTCGGTTCATGGCTCACGGCTCATAGCAAAGCAAAAGGAAACAATTGCAACAAAGAATTGATTGAATTTCGGTGGTGGGCCAAGAAGAATAAAAAAAGTCAACAAAAGTAGGCTGAAAAAAAACAGCCGAAACAAGAAGAAAAAGGCAGTGGTTTCGGTCGGCTGGCTTCACCACTTAAGCCAACACAAAGAAGACAACAGTAGCAAAACAAAAGGTGCAAAGGAGAAGTCAACAATGGTGGCAACAAAAGATAAAAACAAAAGAACAAGAAGTAGCAAAATTTTGGTGGGCTTGATGGCTCAATTTAGCCGACAACAAGGCAATTTCGGCAGCAGCTCATTCAGCGGCTCAATTGGAGCAGATTGCAAAGGAAAAACAGAAAAGGAGAAGCAGCTTGGTGACGGCTCAATTGAGCCAATGTAGGAAAGAAGAGAAAATCAACTTCAGAACTCCGGTGGCTTCAACGGCTCAATTGGAAGCTAATTGCATATTTCTCAAATTCCAAATTCAACAAGAATTGCAATTTCAGCACAAGAAGATAAAAGCAAAGTCCAAATTGAATTCAACTTGATTTCCAAATTCTCCAATTCAATCTCATGGTCAAAGTCAATGCGGTGGAATTCTTTAGGTTTTATTTAGGATTTTATTTTAGTTTTTATTATTCCTTTTTGGTTTTTGATTTCTTTAGGTAATTATTTCTTCTTTACATAGGATTCTTTTAGGAACTTTGTAAGCCTATAAATAAAGGCCAATTTATCCAAGAAGAAGGGGAGGTGCACAATGTAGGGACTTAGATTTATTTTTGAGCGTATCACCAATATTTTCTCGAGATTAATAGTTCAATGAGGGTTGTACAAGAAGGTTTTCAAAGGAAGAAGAAGAAAGCTTATCTATGAGTATCTATTTCTTTACTTTGTTTTCTTTTTCTTGAACTATGATATGCTAATTGTTTTATTGTAATTCAACATTATTTTAGATATTCATGATTTCTAGAGTTATTTGGTCTTTTGATTAATTGATTATTATTCTTGGTATTCAATTACTTATGCTTATTACGAGATTAGTTAGTTAATTCTATCCATCGACTTGCTGGACCAAAGGGGGTTGATGGTTGTTTTGATTTATTAATTTCATATTCTGTTGGCAATTGACTTGCTGGACCAAAGGGGGTTAATTGTTTAAGAACTGGTAATTGAAGGTTAATTGATATCCTCCGAGACCAAGGGTTCATTGATTAATTTCATGCTCTAAATTCGCCGAGACCAAGGGAATTTAATTAAGGATTGTGTTTAATGTGTCTTTTGGAGGAATTAGTTGAGACGGACCAAGTGATTCTAATTTATCTAGAAGATAGTAATTTCATGGATTGACTATCAAAGTAAGTCTACCTTCATCCTTCATGGTGCTAAGAGAATGATTGGTTATGATAATGGTTAACTTCTTTAAGATCATGTTTGTCTAAACAATGGCTTGAGTTACATAAATCTACATCCTTGACATATACAAATTTTTAATTTCTTTTTAATTTTCCTTTTTATTTGTTTTTCACTTTATCAAGTTGGTTAAACAATGAAAGAAGGGTAATTAATGTCTACTTGTTCCTTGAGGATCAGCACTTGTTTTAACCCTATGCTCAGTTAATGATGAGTATGCTTGCTCATATGTGTGATTTGGGTTTAACGTTTTAATTTGAACTTGATTAGGAATGTACTTAGTTTTGTATGATTTTAATACCCAAGTCTGGATGCATCACTTCTTCAAGTCGAGGCGCGATCCTGCAATCCTCTTGTGCAAACTCCATGAGAGTTGAACGTCTAACCACTATAATCACAATGTGTGATTATCTCTAACAGTAATCCACATAGAGGATACACTCAAGAACTAAGATTTTCCGTACTAGCAGAAAAAGATGGCAGCTAGGGTTCTTCACGTTTTTTGCAAAATGAGAGAGAGAGAGAGAGAGAGAGAGAGAGAGAGAAGATCGCTGTTGTGTGTCTAGGGTTTTTTTTTTCTTCGTGAATCAACTTCTTGCTAGGGTTTCGGTTATGTCATACATATAAACCAAAAAACCCCTGCTAAAATTGAGAATTCTAATCCTATTAGAATTCTCTAATTTTAATTGGAAAAATTAAGTTCTCACAATTATAATTTGGACCATAAATTACAACTAATTATAATTTATCCACAACAGCTTCTCTTTCTCTCAATTAACCCCACTATGTTATCAAATAACATCTTAAGTATATAATCCTCTATTGTGTGTGACCTATTAGGTGTCCCAGTCAATTGGTAACAATTATGAATTAATCCAAACATATTTGAGATTAATAATTCATAATTAATTAGAATTAATCCTATTCATTCAAATCAGGATTGGTTTATTAATTCATCAATTAATAAACCCATATTCCTAGATCATGAGTGGTATCTAGCAACACATCATGACCACCCAAGAGTCCAGGAAGTCAAGTGGCTTGACATGAACCCTTCAATAACAAACTAAGGTGTAATTAACTCCTTTCACCATACAATATTTCATTCGGTTTGGAGTACAGAATTAGCGCCAACTCCCTTCAGAATTAATTTTGGCCCGAATACAATAGTATTTGTACCAGGAACCTACTACTCTAAATGTGTATCAATTAGAACTATTTCCAATACACATTCGCCTTAACTAAGGACTTCATGAGTAGTAATTTCTACAAGTGGCCGTGAGATATTCGCCCCTACTATTAGGAGTAGTGAATCCTTTATTGGCCCTTTCAACTATTTTTGTTTGCTTCACAATGTACCCAATATCCATCCCATAGGCAGCCATCGATCAAGCTTCGGAGATTGGAATCAAAGTACAATGCTCAACAAACAAAGTACCTTGGAGATCTCAAGTCTAAGGATACTTGTACGTTTGCTATATTGAGATTATATCATTGGCACTAAATAGTTATCCATGTGATTATCTCAACGTTAGGTCATCCAATGAACTTGTTCTATTAACAAGCATCCATGCGTTAACTTTGAGTATCTCAGTACTCACGGATATGAGAATCATCGCCTAATCAAATCAGGAAGTCAAACATCTGCTAGTTTTAACACAGTAATGATGTCCTGTCTCATTAATACTACGACTAGGGACTATTTAAGTACTAACACTATACAGTGTAGTAGCAATCTCATATCGTGATCTATATCATGATTTCCTTAACACAGTGTTGTACTAGGGACTTTATCGAACAGTTATATTACTTAAAAGTAAACAAAAGAAACTGTAAGATAAATAATGCCTTTTAATAAAATAAAATATGTCATATACAATGTACAAGTGATTACCTCTAGGACAAAACACTAACATTTCTTTCTGCCCTCTTTATGGATGAATTACCTTGCTGAAATTCAGCTATTCTCCCGCCATACATGGTCTAAATTGGCGACCATTTGGTCAGAAATTATGGGCTATCTACCACGTGTCACAATTTCATCTGTCTACTTATTTTTTTTTCATTTATTTTGTAAAACTTATTTGATAAGCTTTATGTTGTCTGAAATCTCATACAACCTCTCATAATGTGACACATGTGCCTATCCACCAATCACAGAGAGCCATACATCCAAGTTTTACCCACATTTTTAATTTTTCTTAGAAATGACCAAAATCAGGTCCGGAATAGAAAACTATTTTACTTCACCATTCAACTCCAAAAATTCCAATGAATCCATTAGTAATACTTAAATTCTCTAATTCGTTCTCAATTTGGTCACATTTGCGGTGAAAGTAGCGGGTGCGGTCAAAATGAAGAAAATGCCCCTAATAACCCAAATAACTTATTGCACACCAAAACGTGTGTTTCATCTCACCAACCAATTTCCATTGTTAGCATACCCTAAATTCTTATTATATTAATAATAGGAGCCTTCTAAAGATTTATGGTACGGGTAGAACAAATCCAATAATTATATCCAGGTCCCGGCGAAATGTTATTGTACAAAAACATTCGTTTCATTACATCGATCATCTTTTGTTCTGGCCATTGATTTAAATTCTCATCTATTACAAGTAGTAGCCAATTTAAGGTAAAATGCGGGGTACTACACTAGGAATGCAAGTACCCAAATTTGGTTGCATTCATGAGTACAAACAAATGTCCTAATTCACTACCCAATTTGGAGTACTTTAGATAAGTACAAGGTACATGAAATTTGAAATTCATTATATATGCCAAGCATATATGATTTGTTTTGCATATATGCTTTGATCAAAGAAATGGGAGGAATGCATTGAATTGATATTAACTTGTTTAAATTAACTTCAACGACCTTAGGTATATTGGACTTAATACTTAAGTTTGCTCAAATCTTGTAGATTAGTGAAATCTTATACTATTTTTCATTGGGAAAAGAAAAGTTAGCATCTCAGCCATACATCTTGAAATATTAGAATTTGATGTCTTAAATTTTTTTGCAAATTGTTTTGCCTGAGAATGTGCAAAAAGTTAAGTGTGAGGGTATTTGTTATGCATGAAAGAGTCACATTTTTATAGTACTTTTCCTTAGCTTATGTATGATTTTGTGTGATAAAGGATGGTGTTCTTATCAATATGTGTTTTCTTATGTTTTAGGGTTTCTTGATGAAAAATAAGTACAAATAGGTTTTAATAATGCATTTTTGCACTTAGGATATTTGCCTACATGTTTTAAGCCTTGTACCATGTACTTAAGTAGAGTTTTAGGTGTTTTTACAGGGGCACGACTAGATGCATGGTCATGCATAAGGCCATGAAAAACAAAGGAGTTCTAGGAGACATACAAGGCTAATTAAAAGGCCGTGCTTGTGGTTGCGCGTAGTAGAGGAGAATTTTCAACCCTAAAAGTTTGTGGAATTTAATAGGAAAACTCATTCTACTATACACGTGACCAGAGGCAACGCTGTGTGTATGACCATACATGTGCACGGCGAAGAGGCATGGTCGTGCATTGTGCTTATGCTACCATCGAGATATTTTGGAAAGAAAGCATGCACGACCAAGAAGTATGCCCGTGCATATTGGCCGTGCATGCGTCCTGAAGAGTTTTACAAAATCCTAAATTGATCCAATGACAGTTTAAACTTCCTAAATTCAATCAAGGATGGTTTAGTAGGGTTCTATAAAAGCAAAGGTCATCCAAATTCATATATATTAGAATTTACTTCTCTAAACACATAATTCTTTGAGAGAAAAGCTTCAAATTAGTCTCTAGGAAAGGAAAATAAGGCAATAAGGTAAGAAGACTTGAGATCGTGGGCTTCCAAAGTGTTGTATTACAATATTTCTCTTATTCTTTCTTAATTCTAAGTTATCTGTTTTCATTAGTTTCCTTTGTAGTCAAACAATTGAGAATTTTATTCATGTTTTAAGGTATATTTTGTTATTGGTTTTTGAGATTTATGTATTAAAGATTCTAACTTTGATATCATAAATTGTACCACTTGAATATTTGTGTGATTTTGGATTTCTTTTCTTTGCAACTATGTTGAGTTTTTATCCCTAATCAACATATTTAACTTGCGTAATTGAATGGGTAGGAATATTAACAATTGATTGATTTTCCATGATTTGTCTCTAGATTAATTTTCCAGTGGAATCTATTTGTCTTGATTAAATTGCAAGTTTTTTGATCTAATTATGATTGATAGGAAATTTCATGATTCACAAAGTGTATGTTTGCATGTCTTTGGAATCTATTGTAACTTGATGTTGGTGATGAATTGATACGCTTATCAATCTTCTTTTCAGTCTATAACAATTGCTTAATTAATGTGTTAGTGACTTTAAGAGAAAAGGTTAATTGAATTAAGGTAGATTGAGAAGAATGTTAGGGGTTAATTTGGAGCGTTTGACAAAGATTAATCCATTTTTGAAAGGATAGGAATTTTTGGCAATTTTGCTAGAATTCTAAAATCTACTATTCAAAGTAATTACATCAATGAGAATTTTCTAAATTGATTTCATAACATAGGCCTAAAGACTTGGCAATTTCCTTGTTGATCTTGTGAGTTTCCTTTTACATCTCCATTTCTTATTTTACTTCTTTGTTTCCTAATTTGGTTTAAGTTAGCATTTAGGAAGCTTCCAAATTCAATTTTTCCCATATGTTTTTATGAAGTTGTAAATAACACGTCATTAAAATTTGTTAGGTTAAGTGCCAACAAGAGGATTTCATATGAATAAAGTGATTAAATTTCTCTTATTGAGTATACTTATGATGTTCCTTGTGGGATCGATAACATATTTGCTACTACACTGTGCTATATCTTTAGGAGTATAGTTAAAAATTTGTTAGTGCATAACAACTGCATTTCTTTCTAATAATCGATATTTTTATGATAAAATCTCCTACAACAAGGTTGCAATGATTGGAAATTAGAAATGGAATCAAGGAGAAAAGGGCATGCAAAAGAGCTTTACAAAGCTGACACTTCGTCATCGAGATCACTTTATATGACACTGTGGCATCACCAGAACTATTGAGCCAAACCTTTGGGTATTGGTTTTATTACTTAGATCTAATTACCCTAATTTGATCTTGTATTAGATTATTATATGATTAATGGAATCTTATTTGAGTAATCTATCACTTGGGCTCGTTTGATTGAAATGATTGATTGAGTTATTCTGTTGTGTTGATTTTGAGAAAAGGATTTATAAGATGGGTACTTATTTATTTTGGTTTAATAGATTTCGGAAAGGATTTAGGGGATAAGAACTTTGTGGTAGATGAAATTGTTGGGTCACCTAGAGATAGAGATTTCACATCTTTTTGGTTTTGGAATTGGGAACTTTTTATTTTATTGCTTCTTGGATCTAATTTGTATGATAGAGACATCTATATTTTAGGCTCAAGGATAGGAAACTTATTACTTAAAAGAGTGGGTTTTGCATTTTGAGGAATCCCTTGCTAATGCTTGTATTTTAATTCAATTGATTAAGTGATGTTTTATTCTTGATTTTATTTAGGGGAATTCTTTTTAATTCCATGTCTAATCTTCTTTTCTTAATTATATCTTGCTCTAGTGATCTTCTAGACTCTACCTTGTAATTGGCTAGATGTATTCTTGTCATGATTTTTTATAATTAGTTAGACTTAATAGTAGTTAGTAACTTTATTTGTCTATTTTGGTTGATTTAACAATGAAACAAAAGTGGAAGTAGGGGTAGTTGTTGTAGTTGCTGCAGTTGTTATAGATTCTTTGATACTTACCAATGCAATATTTTGTTACATAATAGGTACACTTACTCAAATTTGTGTGTTTTGTTGATAAATTGGTAATTTAAATTAAAACTTGATTCATTTTTTAATGAATTTCTCCTTTATAAGAGAGCATACATAGACTCACAAAAAACCTGTTAGTATATCAAACTATGCAAGTATACTTTGCTTCATATCCTGGTAGCAAAAGAACAAAGTCTGATTGGTTAGCTGTATGCAAAACAAAAGCATGGGGCGTGTTTTTTTGGGCATTGGAAATAGGAAGAACATAAGGCACAAATAATTAAGTTTTAATTAAAATGTCAAATACTAAAACCACACCATAGAGGGCAAGTATACCTATTGCATAGTATAGGAAATAGCACGTATTGAATCTACGAGAACTTAGCAATTACTACTACTTTGCTCTAATCTCATTGTCTAGCCAAAATAAATAAAGAGATAAGACAAATGAAAATAACTAAACTAAACGACTATAATGGAGAGTATATTGGACCCATACGAGAAAACTTACTAGGATCATCAAAGAGTAAAAATACTGGAAATGCCACATAAAAGAAGAAATCCCCCCAAAAGCATGTCAAGTAAAGAGTTTACCACTAAGTGTATCAAATCTTAATTTGAGCATTGGTATGAGTTTTCAATAATAAACCCCGCACTCTCACGAGTTATGAGATTTCTTTCCCAAAGCTTAATTATTTTGTATATCTCAACCTAATCTATCAAACCCATAGCAGTACACTTACCCATTACCCAAAGGTACTCGTAAGCTCCAATATCCCTATCCTTAGGAAATATCGAATCCCTATTGACTACGTAGTTTCAATCCTTCAACCTCTCTCTTGAGATAATCTAAGGAAAACAAATGTAAGACGAATTAATTTGTTGTTAAACTCCTAATCCCATCTCTCAAATTCATTAAGAGTGAACCAATCAATTGAATAAATTAATCAACTCAACATAATACAAGAAATTAGAATTCAATAAATCATAATAATAACTCAATACAAGAATATACATTAGGGTTCATCCCTCAAATATAACTAAATCATATTAATCTTAACACTGTTAAAGTATAATTCAAAGAAAAAGAGAGAATATCACTCATAGACAAGATCTTGATCTTCTTCTTCTATGGATTTCTTGAACCCCATCTTCTTCTCCTTGCTTCTCCAAGATCCTCCATTTCTTGGTGCTACTTTTAATCTCCCTAAGGGATCTCTTGGTGGCTAGCTAACCATGGATGATTATTTTTTGGTTTATAATGGGTTATTTATAGTGTACAATGAAGAGAAATAAAAAAAATGTCACAGAACAATGCGAATTTGTGCATTTCTATGCATGTAGGTAGCCTAGGAATGTGGAAATTCCCTTAGCTGCCTTTTATTTTTCTAGAAACTAGGAGGCAAGGGATATTCCATGTCACTGGGCCACCAGGTTACCAAACTAGGTGTCCTATGCTCTGTTCTAGGTGGCCTAGGGAGCTGTATCTTCCTTAGACCACCTTCTTCACTTCTTCTTGGCGAAAAAACAAGTGTGAGTAAAAATCACTCAGTGAGTCCCGTGTGTGCTAGTGTTTTATGAAATCAAATCAACACAAGTATTTTCATGTTTTGTTTCAAAATCCATTTTCCATTGAAAACAATTCTACAACTTGTTAGGACAGAGTTTACTTTAAATTCAAACATTTTTTTGAAAATTGAGTATAATTCAACATCACTGCCCCTGATAAGGGCAAAATTTATCTATATTTTCTTAGTTATTTGTGGGTGTTTTGTGATACACTTGTTGTAATAACTATGTATATCCCTTTATATTTGATATTTTACCATTGGAAATGTGTTTTAGACTTTTATTGTACAAAATAATGAAAAAAAGAACATCAAACCATCATCAGCCGTGACCTACGGAACTGGCGTCAACCTATTCTGGTAACAAGGAAAATTCTGGTTGAACAATAAGGCAGACCAGGCTGACCAGAGCATGGCTGGTGCCGGCCATGACCCACGAAACCAGTGTTGGCTCCACTCTGTCCAAAGTCTGCGGACTTTTCGAATCTAGTGTGGATTTTGTAATTTCTAAGAGTTTTGGTATTTTTCAATATCTACTCGGCTTAGAAAACTTAGGGGATGAATTTTAGCCTCTTGGAAGCCTATTTCAACAAGAAAAACATAAGGCAAAAGTACGAATTCAAGGATCTAATATGCAAATCACTCATCGAATGAGGATTTTATCAAATCAATGGGCACTATTTAAGCAAGTCTTCAAGAGAGAAGAATGAGGCTTATTTATGAGTTATTTCTTTTACCTTTGTTTTCGTTTTCTAGAATAATGATGTAACTAATATTATTATTATAATTTAACAATATTTTGGGATTCATGGTTTTTATATTAATTTAGCTATTTGATCAATTTTATATCATTCTTGGTGTTTGATTACTTGCGAACATAGATGAATTGATGAAGTTAGATTTACTTCTAATTGACTTGGGAAGTGATGGTAGGAGTTGCTTTAATTTTATTGGTTTCATATTTGTTATTTGTTAATGAACCTGGAAAACGAAGTTAAGTTAGTTAACCTAAGTGATCAAAGATTAGCTAATCTCACCTAGAGTATAGGATTGTTAACTATTTTATGTTTATGAAGAATTGTGTTTAATACATCTTTTGGTTTTGTTTGTTTGATTGTGAAATCTACTAATTTAATCAAGAGGTACTGATTCCATTGATTGGGAAAGAAGTGGAGTTTATATAAGTGGATTCATGACTTGTGAAATGATTAAATTTTACTATATATTCATTCATGATGCCAAGATGATGATTACTTGAGATAATTGTTAAATGATCCATTATCATGTTTTCTAGGATAGTTACTAAAATTACATATTCCTATATCCTTGAGTTGTACATATTTCTTTAATTTTCTTCTTAGGATTTTATCCCTCTCTTTGGGTCAGTTAAACAATGAATGAAAAGTGATTAGTGTGTACTTGTACCTCTGAGGATCGATACTCGTTAATTGCCTATGCTATGCTTGCAATGAGTATACTTGCTTGTATGTGTATTTTGGGATTAATGTTTTAATTAAAACTTGACTAAGAGATGGGTTTGAATTTGTTGATTTTTATGTGCCAAAATTTACACATCAAGTTTTTTGTGCCACTGTTGGGGAACAATATCTTGAAAGCTTGAATATTGTTAATTTAACCATATATATATATATATATATATATATATATATATATATATGTTCCTTGTATGAATAAAAGCCATAATCTATTTTTGTGTATACTTGTAATTTAATGTTTTTACATGTAAATTTTCTATCTTAATTTGTGAACATGTACCTTAATTGACTAACTTAGTTTAATATTGTAGTGTGTATATACGATACTAACAAGGTACTTTATGCAAGTAAAATGGCCAATTGGAAATGATATCCTATCATGTCTCAAGAGATGACATCTCGACCATCTAACTCCATTACCTTAAAAGGGCTATTCGGAAAAATTTGCTACCTATATAACCAAACGCTTCCACAAGATATATGAGACATTGGTAAATTTTGAGGAAATGATTAGAAACATGGAAAGGTAAATTTGGTTTTTAATGGATCTAGTAATAAAATCACCAGTAGGGGTGGAAACTCAACAGGATTCAACTACCATTACATTACGAAGTCATAAGAAGTTACTCAATCCCAGTATGGAACCGGTACCATCTAAAGAACATGAGCTAGAACCGACCCCTCTTGATGAACCTTTTGGAAAACAAAAGAAAAAGAAAACAAACTAAAAAAACTAGATTTTCAGCCACCGGTACCTTACCCCACTCGCATACACAGAGCAAGAAAATATACACAATTCGATAAGTTCTAGAAGCGTTTAAACAACTGCATATAAACATCCCACTCAATGAGGCCTTAATACACATGCTGAAATATGTAAAGTTCCTCAAAAGCATGCTTGTTAAGAAAAAGATGTTGCAGGAATTATCCACTGTAGTTTAAATGAAGAATGCTTAGCTATCTTGTAGGACCAACAGACTTTGCCACAAAAAGAAAGTGATCCAAGGAGTTTTTATATTTGTTATCTTGTGGTACTCTTACATTTTGTAATGCATTAGATGGTAGCATTAATCTTTTCCCTTATAAAACGTTCAAAAAGCTAGGCCTAGGTGAACCCAAGCCCACCAGGATAAGTATTCAACTTGTTGTTAGGTCGATTAAATATCCTAGGGGAATAGTGAAAGATGTATTGGTTAAAATGGATAGATTTATATTTCCAGTAGATTTTGTTATTCTTGATATGGATGAAGATTCTAAAGTTCTTTTAATCCTAGGTCGACTTTCTCTAGCTACTGCTAAAGTCCTAATTGATGTTCATGGGGGAAAATTAACACTTAGAGTTAGGGATGAAGAAGTCATTATCAAAATCCATAAAAGCATGCAACATACTATTTCTTATGATGATTCTTGTTTAATGATTGATATTCTTGATAAACCTATCTTTGATTTGGTTCTGGAATCATTTTTCAAATGCTATATGGACTTGGTGGAACAATCCATTGCATAGTTGGAGAATTCAAATGAGGGTATAAGTTGAGAGAATTTGAGAAAATTGAAAAAAACAATTTGGGAAGTATGACGTCATCCATTGAGCAACCACCAAAATTGGACCTCAAAGACCTCACTGTGTAATACCCCGCCCAAAATCACCTCTGACCTATGGGGAAAAAGTAATGCATTGCATAGCATTTCACATTTCATGTGATATCTTAAAATTATTTTTGCATGAGTGCATGTGATTTTCAAGGTTGTGCTTGCATTAAATTATTTAAATGTGTTGTTGTATTATTTGAGAGTTGTTTTAAGTGAAGTTTAGTAGAGGAGATGGAGGGATGAGAATTAGGGTGAAAAGAATTTCCTAGAGAAATGTTACCATCGGAGTTGGTTTGAAATAGCGGTTAGGTTTGGTGATTATCCTATGGTGACCCGAGTTTGAATCTTACCTCTTGCGAATCTTCGCTTTCCTTTTTGAATTCTTTTCCTAGATTTCCTCATGCTTGGCCGAAAATCCCAGCTTTCCTTTTTAAATTTTCAATGCCATCTTCTTGGGAATAAGTCTCCATAATTATCTCCTAAATTCAAGGACTTTTGATAAGGATAAAGATTGATTTTATTTTCAGCTTTTTTCTTTTTTGAATTTCGAAAATTCCAGCTAGAGTAATTAAATTTCAGCTTGATTTTAATTTTATAATTGATAGCTGGAATTAAATTGTTATTTTTCTAGTTAAATATCTTGGTGACTTTGATCATGGAACCCTAGCTGAAAATCTGGAAATTTCTCCAGCTTAATGCCGCCTCATTTGAAGGAGATCAAGCTCAACACAAACTCTTCCAAGACTAGGAAATCTTATCCTAAATCCTTTAGCAAATTAGATTTTATTTCAATCCTAAACCAACTAGGTTCTATTCTTTATTTTCCTGCAGAATTGCCGCAGCCTTGTGCATGCACAAGCTGCACGAAAATCCTGTCCTCCTAAGTGCATTTAAACTCTTCAAAACCTAGCTCAAATCACCTAAAACACCTCTCACCAATTCAGATCACTTTAGCAATACAAATCAGATTTTTATCCACCAAAAATTCAAGAATTTTGGCAAGCCTCTACACAGAAATTTCGACTAGCTTATGCACAGAAAATTTCGGCCAGCTTTGCACACCATATCACACAAAAATTCTGCACTCCAATACATACCAAAACTTCTTGTTGATTAAGCCAAACCATAGCACCTGAAACCCCCATTTTCCCCTCTGATTTGCGGCAAAACAGCAGCCAAAACATCCCAGAATTTTTCCTCTTTTGCTCACAGATTTCACACAGAATTTCTGGCTACCAAAGCTGCATAAACTCCTTCTTGATTTAGCCAAAAACCTGAACACGTTCAACCCTATTCTTGAGCACTATTTCGGCCAGCCTAGGAGAACAATTCTATACTAATTTTCTCCTCTTAACCCCTCTAAAATTCAGCCAGCAATAACAGTACAGCAAGCTGCAATTCTTCGCCATTGCTGTCAAAGAAACCTAGAGCCATTAGGAGTCCTCTATAGTAACAACTTCTAACCCTAAATCCACCTCTTCTAACCCTAAACCAAGATAGCCGACCACTCCCTCCTTACTACATGAAAATTCCAGCAAACACTCTGCTACAATTTTTGAAAATCACAAGAGCAATGCCTAGCCAAAACCGATCACACCCTAAGGTAAGTAAAAATCATCTTAACCTCTTGATTCCTTTCTTCCATTGATTCTTCTCTTTTTCTTCCCTTGAATCACACCACATAAAGGCTGATTTCATGCTCTTTACTTACTTTTGATCAAAAGGAGGTAAAGAAGACAACTTTCCTCTTCTTTTCAAGCAACTCGGGATGATCACCATAGGAGCATCAAGATCTTGTTAATCTGGTTGTTGCAAGGTAATGGAATTCTTACCCTTGAAGTCGAAATTAAGATCTAATGAGATTGATGAGGATTATGGAAGTATGGTAGCATGATGTATGTGCTTAGTTGGGATAGATGAATATTTTTAGTCTAGTAATTAATTAAGCATATTCAATGGATAGTAAAGCCATATTTTATTATGATAACAATGGATGGGGATTGTGATGGTTAAGTTAAGACCTTTTTGATATATTATTCATGTCTTTGATGGATATGGTCATAGTGTATGTACTTTGAGGATTAGATGATTTATTTGAAGTTAGATGATGGATCATGATTTGTTATGGGAATAAATGAGTTTAATGCATGCTTGAGTTGATTGAGACCCTGATCATGATATTATGTGATTCTAGATAAGGAGGGTATTTGAAAGAAGCAAACTGTGATTTTATCTTATTTATCTGAGGCATATCAAGTAAGTCCTTGTATAAACTCTTTTGTTAAATGTTTGTGATGGCAAGTCAAGTGTTGTAAAGCTTTGTGAAGCTATTATTTAACTATAATTATTTGGGTTGTAAACGTGGATGTTTATTCTCTAAATGGTTTTGTTAACCTAATGCCTTTATCAAGACTGCTCTTTTTCTTAAACATTTTAGAAAACTCCTTTTTCAAGAAAAGCACGTTTTACAATGCCAAAGTATGGACTTAATATTGTGAATCTAGAATTGACGGATATGTTTGTTGAGTACTCAATAAGGATAGACTAACAATACTAGTCTTGGAGGGCGTGAGTGAGTCTTCTGGCAGGCGGCCACCTCCAGAAGATGAGCTCCGCTCGAAAAGGTGACAGTATTAGTTGGTCAGGCCAGTTTGAGCTGGCATTTGTACCTAGTAAGGTATTACTTATTTTCCTGGTTTGGACACCCGGATGGTTTTGTTAGGTGTAGAGAAGGAGAAGTATCTCACCCGGTGGGCTATACACTCACCTTGATCAGAACGCCCAAAGTGTGGTAATCTGATCCTGTCTTGGTACGCAAAGTGTGGTGCCTTGTCCGTTTCCTGTCTTGGTGCACAAAGTGTGGCGCCTTAACCGTTTTCATATCATGGGGCTGAAAGTGTGGCACCATAACAGTTTATTCGAGTGGATGATTTATTTTGTACAAAGTGTGACAATGAGAGAAATCCACTCCTTGCAAAGAGAAATTATTTATGACTTGCCAAATATTTCTGCAAATGTTTTCACTATGCATACACGAACGGTTCAAAGTATCATATGCACACACAGGACTTACTAAGGCTTAATCTCACACTATTTTATTTCATGTTTTCAGGAGCTTAGTTTTGTTGAGCAGGCGGGATGTGAGATAGTTGAAACTTTTGTTATTTTCTATTATGTTTTAGAGACAGTTGTTGTTTTATGCTTCTGGATCAGATGATCATTTTTATTTAGTTTTGCTCCAGTTTTGAGCCTGATGTAATAAGAGTTTTCCTTTATTTATCTATGTTTGATTTCTTGGATTTGCCTTTACATTGTGTACCTCGTTTTAAAGACCAATTATCCTCGGGACAGGGCAACATCCCCGCCCTTTTTAGGGTACGTAGTAAGGGGGTGTTACAAGTCGTATCAGAGCTTAGGTTTAGGCAATTATTTGACTTACTGGATTTTATTTCCATAAGTATTTTGATCTGGTACTAATCTTTGCATTTTGTTTATAGGATGGTCAAAAGAGTTGTATCAACTGTCAAAGACTGGCCCGCTGGCTGCGAGAATCCACCTGCCCCACTACCTGTAGTAGATCCACCCTCGTCTAATTCAAAGACAGAGCCGGAGGGAGGTTGGGTTTTGAGTGAGGATGAGATGGAGCATGAGCCGCCTATGCTAGACGACCCAGTGGTCGACGTAGAGATAGAGGTTAATGGAAGCCTAGGAGAGTACGATGGGGATGATGAGGGTAAGGCAGTTGAGCTTGCTGGTGAGGGCGAGGGGGATGAGGAGATGGCCGAGCTGAGTGAAGGGGAGGCAGATAAGCTTGGGGATGAAGGGGATGATGAGAGTGGGGGAAAGATGGTTAGGATAGAGGTAGAGGATGAGGAGGTGATGCAGTTTCCTTGGACCCCACAGATAGGTGAGATTGATAGGACTTCTACTTGCTATGATCTTAAGGAGTCCAGTGATGAGGGACATAGGCCGAATGATGGAGTTACCCCGGCAGTAAGGGAACTTAGGCAGCCCACTTTAGGAATGGAAGATAGGGGAAAAAGGAAGCTAGAAGCGGGTCGTAAGAGGAGTAGACTTCGATATGGACTGGGAATAGATGCCAAGTTGAGGATAAAGGGATTGTTAGATTTATCTGATTCGGAGGATGAGAGGCCCGCACCTAATAGTGCGATTAGATTAGCCTTGGATGAGTTCTATGAGACAACCATGAGAGCTAAGAGGGGCAATGAGGGTGATTTAGGACTGCCAAGTAAGAGCGCTGGTTTTGCGAGGGATTACATAGGGAAGCCCAATAGCTCCGTGGGGTGGCTTGTGGAACCAGCCTCTGACAATTTAGATGCTTTTGCTGACACTAGAGAGAGTCGAGTACAGAAGACCAGCAGCATTTACTCTTTCTCTTTTAGGATTTGCACTCCTTGGTTCATTTATTCTTTTCAAATAAGCATGTTGCTTGTAGGACTCAATTATTTTATTGAATGTAAGGGTATCGCATGTGATAACCCCTTCTTTACGAAAGCATGGTTTTTATGAAAAGCATGAGATTTATTTATTACTTAGTTTTTCCCTACATAATGTCATCAAATTTTCTTCTAAAATGAGAAGATATCATTATTATTAACTGATCATACACCTGAGCATACATTTTTCCCCCTTGGTAACTATCTGACTTTGAGTGATTGTGGTCTAAGATGGCACCAAGACGCAGGACAGTTGTTCATAGCAGAACCGTGCAGGAAAGTGCATCCTCAACTCTGGAATTTGAGCAGATGCATCGTTTCACACTCGATGTGGAAGAACACTTGCAGCGGGAGTAAGAGTTAGCTTAAGAGAGGTCTCAGGGTGTGACCATGGGACAGGCTTTTGACAAGATGGCTTCAATCCTACAAAATCTAACCGAAAGAGTGGATAAGATGGCCAAGAAATCACTGTGGGGAGAGGATGAGGCCCTGGAGAATTTCCTAAAGTTCTAACCTCCCACATTTTAGGGGGAGGTGGAGCAGGACGAGAAGGCAAAATAGTGGATCGAATAGATAGAGGATACTTTTGCTACTTTGCAATACTCAGAAGAGAGAATGGTGAAGTTTGTTACTTTCTGGCTAAGGGAACCATCATGAGCATGGTGGCAGCCGGTACAGAGTGATTGGGACAGAAAGGAGCAGGAATGGACATGGGACAACTTTACTAAAGCTTTCCGTGCTGAGTACATTCCCCAGTGGGTAACTGAGAAGAGGAAGGATGAGTTCCAAACCCTCAAGCAGGGAAGCATGTTAGTTACTTAATATGCAGCCCGATTCACGCAGTCGTCCAAGTACTGCAAATCCTTGGTCGACATGGAGCAGAAGTGCACCCGACAGTTTGTGAAGGGGTTGAGGCCAAATTTGAGGAAGGCATTGGCTCCATCACTGCCAACCTCGTATATTGCCACCGTGGATATAGCATCCTGGACGGAGAATAAAGATCGGTATCGACCAGTGAGCAGGCTTTTTCAATCGACTCGTCCACCAATGAGGCCTCTGAGTAACAAGTAACCTGTAAGCTCTATGTCATGGGGATATCAGGGTAAGCAGCCTTGAGTGCGTATGCCAGGTCCGATGCAAAGTAATCTAAATTGTCAACTCTGTGGAAGACGTGGCCACACCGAGAGTAATTGCAGGAGCAACGGGGGAGTAAGGAGGTGCTTCAACTATGGAGACCCAGGTCATCTAAGAAACGTCTGCCCTAATCCTCCAAGGATGGGGCAGATGGCCCCGACTCAGCCCATGGGAGTCAACTGAGGTGCTATTCCTGGAACAGCTAGAGTGGGAGGTCAGAAACCCCAAGTGAAGGCCAAGGCCTTTGCCCTGAACAAAGACGAAGTTGCAGCGGATGCAGCCGTGATTGAAGGTAACCTTTCTATCCAAGGACGTCTTGTTAATGTTTTGATAGATCCAGGATTCACACACTCTTACGTAAGTAAAGTATGTGCATCGCATTTGGGTTGGGAAGGAAAGGAATTGCCCAATACCTTAGTGATAAGCTCACTCTTGGGAAAGGTGGTAGAAGTGGGTAAGATAATAGGAAGCTGTGAAGTTGAGGTAGGGAAGGAGATTTCGGAAGCAGACCTTATAATTCTGCCCATAGACAACTATGACCTGATCTTAGGCATGGATTGGTTGTCGAAGCACGGAGCTCATGTGGACTGTAGGATTAAGACGGTGCAGTTTGTGAGACCCAGACAGGATGTGATTGAAGTTAATGGTAAGCGAGCGAAGGAACTAAAATTCTTGATTGCTGGTGCTAAGGTCCGAAAGTTGCTCAAAAGAGGATGTACGGGATATTTGGCGTATCTTCTGAAAACACCCAAAGACTAGTGTACCTTGGAGAGTACAGAGGTGGTAAAGGACTTTCCAGACATTTTGCCTACTGAGCTCACTTCTCTACCTCTTGAACGAGAAGTTGAGTTTACCGTGGACCTGATTCCTAGAACAGAACTTGTGTCAAGAACCCCCTACCGGATGGCATCGATGGAACTGAAAGAATTAAAAGAACAATTAAAACAGTTGGGGAGGCAAGGCTACATTCAACCGAGTACGTCGCCGTGGGGAGCCCCGATGTTGTTTGTTAAGAAGAAATATGGTACTTTGAGGTTATACATTGATTATCGAGGACTGAACAATTTAACGATCACGAACAAGTACCCTCTACCCTTGATCAACGAGTTATTTGATCAACTTCAAGGCACCATTTGCTTTTCAAAATTAGACTTGCAGCAAGGATACTATCAAGTGAGGATCAAGGAGGAAGACATTCCCAAGACTACTTTCAACACGTAGTATGGGCACTATGAATTTATGGTGATGCCATTCGGTGAAACTAATGCACCGGTATTTTTCATGGACTTGATGCATCGTGTTTTCTAGCCATACTTGGACAAGTTTGTAGTCATTTTCATCAACGATATCTTAATTTACTCCAAGAATCCGGAGGATCTCGCGGAGCACTTAAGATTGGGGTTGGAAAAGCTGAGGGAATTCAAGCTCTTCACAAAGTTCAGTAAATGTGAGTTTTGGTTAAACTCGGTATCCTTCCTCGGCCATGTGATATCCAAGGATGGGATCAAGATGGACCCTGCTAAGGTGGATGCCATAGCTAATTGGAAGCAACCGAAGAATATTACAGAGATACAAAGTTTTCTCGGATTGGCTGGGTACTACCGGCGTTTCATTAAGAATTTTTCTACTTTGGCTTCACCGACGACGCGACTATTAAAGAAGGATGTTGCTTTTACTTGGAACGAGAAGTGTGAGAATAGTTTCCAAGAGCTTAAAAGAAGGTTGATTACAGCACCCGTATTGAGCCTACCCGAGGCTGACAAGCCATATGCACTTTACATGGACGCATCTAAGGAAGGTTTAGGAGCTGTGCTGATGCAGGATGGGAAGGTCATAGCTTATGCGTCTAGGAAGCTAAACCTGAAAGAAGCTAATTATCCGACTCATGACTTGGAGCTGGCAGCCATAGTGTTTGCATTGAAGAAGTGGCGACATTATCTGTACAGAGCCTAATATGAAGTCTTCACTAACCATAAGAGTTTGAAGTATATCTTCACGCAGAAGGACTTGAATCTTCGATAGCGTCGTAGATAGATGGAGTTCTTGGAGGAGTATAGGTGTCCCATTAATTATCACCCTAGAAAAGCGAACATGGTAGCTGACGCTTTGAGTGGTAAAGTGAAGATAGCACACTTGAGAATGCAGGAGGTGTCGGCAGCATAGGAAATCCTAGAGCAGGAAGCGGAAGTTCAAGAAAGGAAGATCTGTGTAAGTAACTTGACCATGAAGCCCGATCTGAAGCAGGAAATTGTGGCCGCCCAACAAAGCAGTATGGAATTTCAGGCCTTTAAGGAGAAAGAAATTGCGAGGGGAGGAAAAGATTTTCGGACCGACGAGAAAGGGGTACTGTATTTTCAGGATCGGATATATGTACCTGACACCCAAGACTTAAGGTAAAGGATATTGGTCGAAGCTCACAAAAGCAAGTATACCATACACCCTGGGGAAGTAAATATGTATTATGACCTGAAGAAGAAATATTGGTGGGCTGAAATGAAGCGAGATGTGGTTCAGTATGTATTAACGTGCCTGACATGCCAAAAAGTTAAAGTGGAGCACAAGAAGTCTGTCGGTCTATTGCAATCGTTACCAATTCCCGAGTAGAAATGGAAAGAGGTGACTATGGATTTTGTGACTGGCCTTCTGATGACCAAGTTGCACAAGGATGCAGTTTAGGTAGTAGTGGACCGACTGATGAAGAAAGCGCATTTTATACCAATAAACGTAAGGGACTCGATGGAAAAGTTGGCTCAGACTTATACTTGGGAAATTGTAAGGTTGCATAGTGTACCATTAAGCATTGTATCAGATAGGGACCCCAGGTTCACTTCGAGATTCTGGAACAACTTTCAAGAGTCTTTGGGTACTACATTGAAATTCAGCACCTCTGCTCATCTGCAGACTGATGGTCATTCCGAAAGAGTCATTCAGATATTGGAGGATATGCTCCGAGCGTGTATTTTCGACTTTGAAGACAAGTGGATCTAGTGTTTACCGCATGCAGAATTGGCGTATAACAACAGCTACCAGACATCGGTTGGGATGGCGCCATACGAAGCATTATATGGACGAAAATGTCAAGTACCAATATATTGGGGATGGACAGAAGAGGGGCATATTAGGAGTACTAGTGAGGTATGCATATAAGAGATGACAGACAAGGTTAGGATTATCCGAGAAAGACTAAGGGCAGTGCAAAGCCGACAGAAGAGCTATGCAGATTCCAGGAGGATGGAACTGGAGTTCCAAGTGGGTGATGGTGTATTCTTGAAATTGTCTCATAGCAGGGGAATTCTAAGGCATCCGAAGGGAGGGAAGCTGAGTCCTAGGTATCTAGGACCGTTTCCGATAATGGAGAAGGTTGGGCCGATTGCCTATAGATTAGATCTACCCAAGGGACTAACTGGGATGCATGATGTTTTCCATGTGTCTCAGTTGAAGAAGTACAACCCCGGCCCAAGTCAGGTACTTAATAAGGAACCTTCGGAATTGCACCCGAATTTGAGTTATGTGGAGAAGCCAGTCAAGATTTTGGAGCAGAGTGTCAAGACCTTTCGGAACAAGCAAATACCTATGGTAATGATACTTTGGGATCATCATGGCACACAGGATGCAACGTGGAAAATGGAATAATGGTTAAGATGGAAGTATCCAGATATGCTCTAAGGGTATGGCATTTGAATTTCGGGGCGAATTCTCTTAAGGGGGAGAGGACGTAATACCCCGCCCAAAATCACCTTTGACCTATGGGGAAAAAGTCATGCATTGCATAGCATTTCACATTTCATGTGATACCTTAAAATTATTTTTGCATGGGTGCATGTGATTTTCAAGGTTGTGCTTGCATTAAATTATTTAAATGTGTTGTTGCATTATTTGAGAATTTTTTTAAGTGAAGTTTAGTAGAGGAGATGGAGGGATGAGAATTAGGGTGAAAAGAATTTCCTAGAGAAATGTTACCATCGGTTTGGAATAGCAGTTAGGTTTGGTGATTATCCTATGGTGACTCGAGTTTGAATCTTATCTCTTGCGAATCTTAGCATTTCTTTTTGAATTCATTTCTTAAATTTCCTCATGCTTGGGCAAAAATCCCAGCTTTCCTTTTTAAATTTTTAGTGTCATCTTCTTAGGAATAAGTCTCCATAATAATCACCTAAATTCAAGGACTTTTGATAAGGATAAAGATTGATTTTATTTTTAGCTTTTATCTTTTCTGAATTTCAAAAATTCCAGCTAGAGTAATTAAATTTCAGCTTGATTTTAATTTTATAATTGATAGCTAGAATTAAATTGTTGTTTTTCTAGTCAAATATCTTGGTGACTTTGATCATGGAACCCTAGCTGAAAATATGGAAATTTCACCAGCTTAATGCAGCCACCTTTGAAGGAGTTAAGCTCAACACAAACTCTTTCAATACCAGGAAATCTTATTCTAAATCCTTTAGCAAATCAAATTTTATTTCAATCCTAAACCAACTAGGTTCTATTCTTTCTTCTCCTGTAGAATTTCAGCAGCCTTGTGCATGCACAAGTTGCACAAAAATCCTGCACTCCTAAGTGCATTTAAAGTCTTCAAAATCTAGATCAAATCACCTAAAACACCTCTCACCAATTCAAATCACTTTAGCAACACAAATCATATTTTTATCCACCAAAAATTCCAGAATTTTGGCCAGCTTCTACACAGAAATTTGGACCAGCTTATGCACAGAAAATTTCGGCCAGCTTTGCACACCATATCACACAAAAATTATGTACTCCAAAACATACCAAAACTCCGTGTTGATTAATCTAAACTACAGCACCTGAAACCCTCATTTTTTCCCTCTGATTTGTGGTAGAACTGCAACCAAAACATCCCAGAATTTTCCCTTTTTTCCTCACAGATTTCGCACAAAATTTCTGCCTACCAAAGCTGCATAAACTCCTTCTTGATTTGGCCAAAAACCCGAACACGCTCAGCCCTATTCTTGAGCACTATTTCGGCCAGCCTAGGAGAACAATTCTAGACTAATTTTCTCCTCTTAACCCCTCTGAAATTCGGCCAGCAATAAGAGTACAACAAGCTGCAATTCTGCGCCATTGCTGCCAAAGAAACTTAGAGCCATTAGGAGTCCTCTATAGCAATAACCTCTAACCCTAAATCCACCTCTTGTAACCCTAAACCAAGATAGCCGACCACTCCCTCCTTACTACAAGAAAATTCCAGCAAATACTCTCCTACAATATTTGAAAATCACAAGAGCAATCCCTAGCCAAAACCGATCACACCCTAAGGTAAGCAAAAATCATCTTAACCTCTTAATTCCTTTCTTTCATTGATTCTCTTTTTCTTCCCTTGAATCACACCGCATATAGGCTGATTTCATCCTCTTTATCTACTTTCAATCCAAATGAGGTAAAGAAGACTGCTTTTCTCTTCTTCGCAAGCAACTCGGGACGATCACCATAGCAGCATCGAGATCTTGTCAATCTGGTTGTTGCAAGGTAATGGAATTCTTACCCTTGATGTCGAAATTAAGATCTAATGAGATTGATGAGGTCTATGGAAGTGTGGTAGCATGATGTATATGCTTAGTTGGGATGGAAGAATATTTTGAGTCGAGTAATTAATTAAGCATATTCGATGGATAGTAAAGCCATGTTTTATTGTGATAATAATGGATGGGAATTGTGATGGTCAAGTCAAGACCTTTTTGATATATTATTCATGTCTTTGATGGATATGGTCATAGTGTATGTACTTTGAGGATTAGATGATTTATTTGAAGTTAGACGATGGATCATGATTTGTTATGGGAATAAATGAGTTTACAGCATGCTTGAGTTAATTGAGACGCTAATCATGGTATTATGTGATTCTAGATCAGGATGGTATTTAAAGAAAGCAAGCTGCGATTTTATCTTATTTATCTAAGGCATATCAAGTAAGTCATTGCATAAACTTTTTTGTTAAATGCTTTTGATAGCAAGTCAAGTGTTGTAAAGCTTTGTGAACCTAATGTTTAACTATGATTATTTGGGTTGTAAACATAGATGTTTATTCTCTAAATGGTTTTGTCAACCTAATGCTTTTATCAAGGCTGCTCTTTTTCTTAAATATTTTAGAAAACTCCTTTTTCAAGAAAACCACATTTTACAAAGCCAAAGTATAGACTTATTATTGTGAATCTGGAATTGACGGATATGTTCATTGAGTACTCAATAAGGGTAGGCTAACAATACTAGTCTTGGAGGGCGTGAGTGAGTCTTCTGGCAGGCGGCCACCTCCAGAAAATGAGCTCCGCTCGAAAAGGCGACAATATTAGTTGGTTAGGCCAGTCCAAGCTAGCATTTGTACTTGGTAAGGTATTACTTATTTTCCCGACATGGACACCCAGATGATTTTGTTAAGTGTAGAGATGGAGGAGGATCTCACCCGGTGGGCTGTACACTCACCTTGGGTCAGAACACCCAAAGTGTGGTAATCTGATCCTGTCTTGGTACACAAAGTGTAGTGCCTTAACTGTTTCCTGTCTTGGTGCACAAAGTGTGGCACCTTGACCTTTTTCTTATCATGGGGCTTAAAGTGTGGCATCATAACTGTTTATTCGAGTGGATGATTTATTGTGTACAAAGTGTGACAATGAGAAAAATCCACTCCTTGCAAAGAGAAATTATTTATGACTTGCCAAATATTTTTGCAAATATTTTCACTATGCATACACGAACGGTTCAAAGTACCCTGTGCACACACAGGACTTATTGAGATTTAATCTCACACTATTTTATATCATGTTTTCAGGAGCCTAGTTATGTTGAGTAGGCAGGATGTGAGATAGTTGAAGCTTTTGTTATTTTCCATTATGTTTGAGAGACAATTGTTGTTTTATGCATCTGGATCAGATGATTGTTTTTATTTAGTTTTGCTCTAGTTTTGAACCTGATGTAATAAGAGTTTTTCTTTATTTATCTAAGTTTGATTTCTTGGATTTGCCTTTACATTGTGTACCTCATTTTAAAGACCCCCTATCCTCGGGATGGGGCGACCTCCCTGCCCTTTTTAAGGTACGTAGTAGGGGGTGTTACACCCAAAGCACTTGAAATATGCATTTTTAGCTGACGGAGAAAAATTATCAGTGATTATAGCAAAGACCTTACTTGTGATCAAATGACAAAATTAGTAAATCTATTGTGAGAATATAGAGTCATTGCAAGGAAAATCACGGATATTAAGGGAATTAGACCTTCCTTTTGTACTCACAAAATTTTATTTGAAGAAGGAGCTAAACCCGTAGTACAACCCTAACGTAGATTGAACCTAAATATGAATGATATGGTAAAATGTGAGGTGATTAAACTCTTAAGATTCCGGCATTATTTACCCTTTTTCTGATAGTATTTGGGTGAGTCCAACACAAGTGGTATCAAAAAGGGGAGGAATGATTGTGAGCCCAAATGGAAAAAAAAAAAAGGAGTTGATCCCAATAAGATTGGTAATCGGTTGGAGGGTTTGCATTGATTATAGGAAATTAAATGAGGCAACTAAGAAGGACCATTTTCCTCTCCCATTCATTAACCAAATATTAGAAAGGTTAGCTAGACATGAGTTTTATTATTTTTTAGATGGTTTTTCCGGTTACTTTTAAATTCCAATAGCACAAGAAGATCAAGAGTAGAGCACCTTTACATACACTTTTGGTACTTTTGCATATCGATGTATACTTTTTAGCCTTTGCAATGGTATCGAAACTTTCCAAATATGTATGATGGCTATTTTTGAAAGGCTTGTGGGATATATCATGGAGGTATTTATTGATGATTTTTCTATTTTTGATGATTCTTTTAACTACTATTTGGCTAATTTGGAAAAAGCGCTTGAAATGTGTGAAGAGACCAACCTCATGCTTAAATGGGAAAAATGCCACTTCATGATGCAAGAAGGTATAGTATTGGTGTTAGTGTTATGCCCTAGAGGCAATCACTTGTACATTGTATATGATACATTTTATTTTAATAAAAGGCATTATTTATCTTACAGTTTCTTTTGTTTACTTTTAAGTAATATAATTGTTCGATAAAGTCCCTAGTACCACACTATATTAAGGAAATCATGATATGAGATTCCTACTACACTGTATAGTGTTAGTACTTAAATAGTCCCTAGTCATAGTATTAATAAGACAGGACGTCATTAATGCATTAAGACTAACATGTGTTAGACTTCCTGATTTGATAAGGCGGTGGTTCTCATATTCGTGAGTATTGAGATACTCAAAGTTAACACATGGATGCTTGTTAATGGAACAAGTTCATTGGATGACCTAGCTATGAGATAATCACATGGATAACTATTCAGTGCCAGTGATATAATCTCAATATAGCAAATGTGCAAGTATCCTTAGACCTGAGACCTCTAAGGTACTTTGTTTGCTAAGCATTGTACTTTGATTCCAATCTTTGGAGCTCGATAAAGGGCCACCTATGGGATGGATATTGGGTATATTGTGAGGTAAACGAAAGTAGTTGAGAAGGTCAATACAGGATTCACCACTCCTAATAGTAGGGGCGAATATTTCCCGGCCACTTGTAGGAATTATTACTCGAGAAGTCCTTGGCCAAGACGATTGTGTATTGAAAATAGTTTCAATTGATACACATTTAGAGTAGTGGGTTCCTGGTACAAGTACTATTTTATTCGGCTAGAATTAATTTTGGAGGGAGTTGGCACTAATTTTGTACTCCAAACCAAATGAGATATTATATAGTGAAAGGAGTTAATTGCAACATAGTTTGTTATTGAAGGGTTCATGTCAAACCACTTGACTTCCTAGACTCTTGGGTGGTCATGATGTGTTGTTAGATACCGCGCATGATCTGGGAATATGGGTTTATTAATTGATGAATTAATAAACCAATCATGATTAGAATTAATAGGATTAATTCTAATTAATTATGAATTATTAATCTCAAAGATGTTTGGATTAATTCATGTTCTCTATGAATTAACTGGGAAACCTAATAGGTCACACACAATAGAGGATTATATACTAAAGATGTTATTTGATAACATAGTGGGGTTAATTAGGATAAAGAGAAGTTGTTGTGGACAAATTATAATTAGTTATAATTTATGATTCAAATTGTAATTGTGAGAACTTGATGTTTCCAATTACAATTAGGGAATTCTAATAGGATTAGAATTCTCAATTTTAGCAGGGTTTTTCGGTTTATATGTATGACATACTGGATACCCTAGCTGAGGTTTTGAAAAAATGGAAAACCTAGGCAATACATGACATTCTCTTCTTCTTCTTCTTCTTCTTCTTCTTCTTCTTCTTCTTCTCTCTCTCTCTCTCTCTCTCTCTCTCTCTCTCTCTCTCTCTCTCTCTCTCTCTCTCTCTCTCTCTCTCTCTCTCTCTCTCGTTTTGCTGAAAAAGTGAAGAACCCTAGCCGCTTTATTTTTCTGCTAGCACAGAAATATTTTGGTGCTTGAGTGTATCCTCTATGTGGATTACTGTTAAAGATAATCACATACTGTGATTATAGTGGTTATACGTTCAATTCTCGTGGAGTTTGATCAAGAGGATTGTTGGATCGCGCCTCGACTTGAAGTAGAAATTTTGTTCTTCAGACGATCAAAGAAAGGTAAAAGCTGTAACCTTTGTTATCTTTATGTCTTGTTTTCCACACATATGTAGATCCTAGGATAGTATCTCGTTTTATTCCTCCCCTACACCATATAGGATACGAGCCTGAGATACCAAACAATTGGGACATAAAATTTCAAAGAAAGGTATTGAGCTTGATAGAGTAAAGACTGAGACAATTGAGAAACTCCCTCCTCCAACTTCTGTGAAGGCTATTCAAAGCTTTCTTGGTCATACAGCTTTTTATTGGTGATTTATCTTGGATTTCTCAAAAAATTCTAAACCTCTTACTTCTTCACTTGAAAAATATGCTATTTTTTATTTTGATGAAGAATGTCTCCATGCCTTCAATGTATTTAAAAAGAAATCAATTAACTCTCCTATTTTAATTACACCGGATTGGTCTCTTCCGTATGAATTAATGTGTGATGCAAGTGATTATGCATTAGGTGCAATGCTTAGTCAAAGGAGGAATAAGCATTTTCAACACACCTACTATACAAACAAAACTCTTACGGTGGCATAAGAGAATTACACCACAACGGAGAAAGAATTTCTTGCATTAGTGTTTTCTTTTGATAAATTCTGTTATGATCTTATTTTGTCCAAAGTTATTGTGTATACGGATCATTCCACCTTTAAGTACTTGCTAACCATGCATAATTCTAAACCAAAGTTGATAAGATAGGTTTTATTATTGCAAGAATTTGACTTAGAGATTAGGGACAAAAAGGGAGCAAAAGATTTAGCTCCGGATCACTTATCCAGGTTCAAAAAATCCCAACCTCGAACCTTTGGCCGATGGAGACACAATGACACCTTCCTAGATGAATAACTTCTACTTATGGATGGTGAGATTTCTCAAACACCTTCGTATGCGGATTTGGCTAACTACTTGGTTGCAGGAATTATTCCAGAAGATTTCACTGCGCAATAAAAGAAGAAATTCCTCCCCGAAGTAAAACATTACTTGTGGGAAGATCCCTACTTGTTTCAGTGTTGTGCGAATCAAATCATTCAAAGATGTGTGGATTCCTTGGAAAGTGCAAACATCTTGAAATATTGTCATGAAGGACCCATGAGAGGCCACTACCAAACTAATAACAATGCAAGAAAGGTGCTTTAGACTGGAATTTGTTGGCCAAAACTCTTTAAGGACTCTCACAAGTTTGTTAAAAATTGTGATAAGTGTTAACATAGAGGTAACATTTCTAAATCAAATGAGATGCCATTGCAAATTTTTCAAGCTCGAGAAATTTTTTATTATTGGGAGATTGATTTCATGGGCCATTTTCCTAATTCTTTGGGTAACAAATACATCTTGATCATAGTTGGGTATGTATCTAAGTTGGTTGAGGCACAAGCCTTACCTACCAACGATGCTCAGGTTGTGGTCAAATTCTTTTGAAAATTTTTCACCTGGTTTGGCATACCTAAGGTACTTATTAGTGATAGGGGCACACGTTTTTCCAATATCCAATTGGACAAAGTTCTCAAACATTTAGGGGTTACTCCAAAGTTTGCTACTCCATATCATTCTCGAACAAGTGACCAAGTTGAGCTGGTAAATAGAGAATTGAAAAGAATTTTAGAAAAGGTGGTAAATCATACATGGAAGGATTGGAGTTTAAAATTAGATAATACTCTTTGGGCTTATAGAAATGCTTTCAAAACTCCTATTGGCACAACCCCATATAGATTACTGTATTGGAAGTCATGTCATCTATCGTTGGAAGTTGAACATAGGGCATATTGGGTGATTACGCTTGTCAATTTCGAACTTCAACTTGCAGGAAAATGAAGATTGCTTCAAGTCAATGAATTGGATGAGTGGCATAATGATGCTTATCAAAGCTCTCAACTCTACAAAGATAAGATGAAATGGTGGCATGATAGACATATTCATTCTCCTCGAGAGTTCAAAGAATGGGACATGGTGCTATTATTTAACTCTAGCTTAGACTCTTTCTAAATAAGTTGAAGTCTAGATAGCTGAGGCCATATGAGATACATTGCTTTTGTCTATTTGGAGTTATTGAGGTGTCTCACCCAACCAAGGGGATCCTTCAGGTTAATAGAAGTCAAGTAACACCATATTTAGGTGAAGAACTAGGCACTTTAGAGAATCTCAATATCACCCTCTATGATTCATGATTTTCTTTCGGTCCTCTTTCCTTCTTTTTCTTTGTACTATTTTTCTTTTGATTTTCTTGTTCTTTTTCTAGATTTATGTTTCTATTTTTGTTTCTGTTATTTTTATTTACGTACTATTTCCCTTATGCTTCCTTGTGATGAATTCAAACATGTTGGAGTTAATTTGCAATGGGATTATTTTCTGTTCTCGATTCTTCTTTTTTTAATTATGTTTGTCCCTTAGCTATGCTTTCTTTGACATATTTTTTTCTATTGAGGACAATGTCCAATTTAAATGTGGGGGGAGAGTTTAGTTTTGAAAGTATTTTCCATATATTTTCTGAAACTTTTCAAAAATTTTTGTGGTTTCATGGCCTTAGCAAGGTTGTGATTATCTTTCTTCTTTGGATAAGAGATGTTTCATCCATTTGGTGGATTTTTATTGACACAAAAATGGTTTATTGGATAGCATATGTTAAGACTTGAGAATTTAGGTGAATGTTGTTTATGCATTAGTGTTTGGGTATTATTTGATTCATCTAGTTTAAATATGGACAATGTGAGGCATGTGGGAAAGCTTTTTGGCGAACTATTGTATTATGGGATTAAACTTTTCTGGACTTTTAGTTATGATGAGGAATGTGAGGTGATAAAATCTTTGAGAGGAAAAAATTGTGGAAAATTTTTGTGAGTTGATAGTTGAGGAAAAAAAAATGACTTGATTATTGTTGTTGAGAAACATGTTTTTGTTTAATTACGGGAGCCAATACGGATGGTGAAGAGAAATCCACTTTATGGAGGCTATTAATTCCCAAAAGTAAAAGGAAGAAAGAAAGATTATTAGGAAAAAAAATGATGAGTGATAGCTATAAGGGGGCCAATACGATTTCTGAAGTGAAATCTATGCACTCGAGGCTATTAATTCCCAAAGTTATTAAGAAAATTGAGAGAGAGAAAAAAGTTGGAGCGTTTTCCTCAAAACATGACTTAAGTTTGTAGTTTTTATACTTATAATGCTTGGGTTGGTAGATAGCTTAACTTGTATGATTCATGTTATCCATGTTTTTACTTAAAGGGTGAAACAATGTTCTTAGACTAGTGTATAAACTTGTTTAATTCAACTTTAAGGGCCTCGATATGACTTGTTTAGTACTATGTTTTGTGAATGATTTCAAAGTGTTGAAAGAATGACAAGAAAATATCTAAAGTTTGAAATGTAATTTTGATTTTGTTATAAGTAAACTTTTTGAAAGGGTGTCTTCTTTTTCTTTGTTTAAGGGCTTTGTTTGAGGACAAGCCAATGTTCAAGTGTGGGGGAATGTGATAGGGGCAAAATTCATCTAAATTGTCCTAGTTATTTGAGGGTGTTTAATGATACATTTATTTTAATAACTAGGCATATTCCTTCATATTTGATATTTTACCATTGGAAAGGTGTTTTGGACTTTTATTGCAGAAAATGACCCAAAAAAAAAAAACATCAAATTGTCACCATTAAAGTACGGCCGGCACCGGTCGTGACCCATAGAGATGGCGTTGGCCCCATTCTGGAAATAAGGAAAATTTTGGTTGAAAAATAGAGCAGACCAGGCCAACCAGAGCATGGCTGGCACCGGCTGTGACTCACAGAGCTAGCACCGGCTCCACTCTGTCCAAAGTCGGCTGACTTTTCCAATCTTTCGTGGATTTGGTAATTTCCAAGAGTTTTAGTATTTTCCAATCCCTACTTGGCATAGAAATTTTAGGGGATGAATTTTAGCCTCTTTGAACCCTCTTTATGAAAGAAAAACACAACACAAAAGTATGAATTCAAGGATTAAATTAGCATATCACTCATTAAATGAGGAATTTATCAAATTAAGGGGCATTATTCAAGAGAGTCTCTCAGGAAGAAGAAGGAGGCTTTCGATGAGTTCTTTATTTTACCTTTGTTTTCTTTTTATAGAATAATGATATAATTAGTGTTTTCATTAAACTTTGAAAATATTTTGGGATTCATGGTTTTTGTATTAATTTAGCTATTTGATCAATTTTCTATCATTCTAAGTGTTTGATTACTTGTGATCATAGAAAAATTGATGAAGTTAGGTTTGTTTCTAATTGACATGGGAAATGATGTTAGGAGTTGAATTCATTTTATTGATTTCATATTTGTTATTTTTTAACGAACTTGGGAAATGAAGTTAAGCTAAAGAACCTAAGTGATCAAAGATTAGTTAATCTCGCCTAGATTATAAGGTTGTTGACTAATTTCATGTTTATGAAAAATTATTTTTAATGCATCTTTTGGTTATGTTGGTTTGATTGGGATATCTGCTAATTTAATCAAGAGGTAATGATTCTATGGATTAGGAAAGAAGTGGAGTCTATATAAGTGGATCCATGACTTGAGAAATGAGTGAATTTTACTTTATATTCCTTCATGATGCCAAGATGATGATTACGTGAGATAATTGCTAAATGATTCTAGGATAGTTTCCTAACTTATATATTCCTACATCCTTGAGTTGTACATATTTCTTGATTTTTCTTCTCATGATTTTATCACTTTATTTAGGTCGGCTAAACAATGAATGAAAAGTGATTAATGTGTACTTATTCCATTGAGGATCGACACTCATTAATTCCCTATGCTATGTTTTCGATGAGTATAGTTGTTCATATGTGTATTTTTAGGATTAATGTTTTAATTAAAACTTGACTAACATATGGGTTTAAATTAGATAATTTTTATACACCAAAAATTTACGCATCAACCCTTATTTCAGAAATACACGTACCTCTCTCAGAAGAAGGTCGGCCTGTGTGTAAAGCTTACAAGGTTTTGCCTTCAATATCATAGTCTTATTGTGTTAGAATGCAAGCCTACAACACTCAATTTTGCATTATCGGAGCGGTAACTGCTAACTAGCATAATACCGAGAGATCATTATGTTCTACTTGCCACCGTAAGCCCAGGGGTCCCAATCCTGATATTAATCATCATCAAGGTAGTAAGGGGTTGAACATGCAAGGTATCCCCGCCTAGCAATCCATGAACAACCCAAAATAGTATACACAAGGCATAGACAATTGTTAGGCTCTAAGACAACTAGCCAAGTCACTAATCTCAATGTCCTATCGCCCTATTCGGATTCCGACAATCTCATAACTAGCTAGGTTATTTTGGGTCACTCTAACGAGAGCTTGTACAAAGATCAAAACCCTTGTTGAGTACTCAACGTCTTCACCAGTTCACAAGACCCGTCCAATTCCATTGGCTCACAAGGCCAATCGAATATTCCATTCCCAAACGAATATAAATAAAATCCTTTCCAGGGCCAAAATATTATTTTTTTTTAATTTAATCCCACAACAAGATATTATTTTCCAAACCATGGCGAAAAAGGACAAAAGGAACTTTTTGCATGGTAAAATACATTTTCAAGGGCATTTTCATCTTTTGACAAATACCAGAATCTAAAAGGAGTTTTATTCTGGAATTCTTGAATTCCAATCCTAAAAGAAAATTTAAATTCAAGACATTTCAATTATGATTTCATAAAACTCATAATTCCCATATTTCCAAAATCTTTTCCAGAAAAAGGTAATAATATTCTTTTCCATAATAAAACATAATTTCACCTCACATTTAAGGAGAAGAAAACCTTTTAGGTATACAGTTATACCTAGTAAATATTTATAATTCATATGATTCACAATTCTTCATAAAATTGTCATTTCCTAAAGTCCACAATAATTTCAATTTAGAAGAACCATATTTTCCTAGGAAAAATATAAAGGTATCAACTTTGCAATAAAAGGACTTAGGAAAATTCAATGTCAATTATGAATAATTCCATTTATTAAAATTCATCATTTCCATTCATGTCTAATATGACTTGATATCAATTCTTCCTTAAAGAAATCAAAACAATTAATAAAGCTTTACATTATGAAATAAATTGCACACTAGCCTTTATCACTTTTTAAAAATAAAAGAAACTCTCCTTATGTGCATGTCAACGTAGATGTAGGTATATTGCTCTAGCTTTTCACTCAATCCCTAGTCCGAATGACCTATATTAAAGGTCATTCCAACCATAACTTAGTAACTGAAGTTCACAACGAATAGTTACTAATATAATGAAATTGCTAATTTCCTAGATTTCCTATTTCTTCTTGAAATAGCATTTCTTCACATAATAAAATCCATTATTCACTTCGTTATCTCTTTTCTTCAAATGAATACAAGACTTCCATAAGTCTTCTCAACCTTTTCTTCATCCTTGAGTATCATTCAAATAACAATTTATTTCCATTTCCTTTGAAAATAAATTCTGCATTTTCAGTTTCACCACACAATCTTTATTTTTCAATAACATTTCACATACAACTCCGATTAACCTTAAAGTTGAGCCAAAATGCTCGTAAAACATTCAAGTACAATCTTATGAATTCCAATTTCACAAACCTAAAACCGTTGTAGCATTGTTGAGTCAAAACAATCCCATCTTTTTTGGTTCTACCCATTATTTTCACAAAATAATCAATTTTCTTTTGCTCTCCCTTAATTATAAAAATTATACAACACTCAACCCATTTGATTTCCCACCATAAAATTCTTCAATTCTCTAATTTTTAGAGAGAACCAACCTACCAATCCATATTTTTCCAACACCAAAATCAACGAGCATAATAATAACAATATCATTCCATTTTTCCTCAACAATAAAATCATTTTTTCATTCCATTTCTTTCTCCTTCTTTTGCAGCCATGAGCTACCCATTAAACCACCATCAAAACCCCTGCATAAACCATATAAAACATAGCATATAGTTGCTCTATGCTGCCGGCATAGATCGCACACAGAAACACTTCACAATATAACTAATTTCCAAAGAAAACCATAAAATTTCATGAATTTCTCAACAATATTTATACGAAAAAAAATCCATGTGCTCCATGCTATAACTTTAATTCATGAAACATGTGGTTTTACCATGTTTGTAGGTTGCTCTAGTCAGGGAATGCCCCAAGCTTCCTTCTTCTCTTCCGTGAAAATGCTTTCTCTCTCCCTTTTTCATTTTCTCTAAAGTTTCTCTGGCCATTCTTCATTTTTCTCTTCCTTTTCTTTGGTTCTTCATTTTATGCCTATAGCTACTAGTTTCCATGATATCCACTGCCATTCTTGGTCCACATTGTGACCAATTTCTTCAGAATTCAATAAACGCTATAATAGCTATCCATCCATGTGTAATTTCCTTATTTCCTAAGTTTTCCTTAATTATTTTCATAAGCTTGTTTAATAAGCTTTATGAAATATAACTCTTGTACGGATATTTCATGAACTAATAACACTTTGACACTTGTTTCATTCACAAATCATATGGTACCACATGTCTTAATTTTTGGCCGTTCTTCCATAAATTTTCTCAAGAAAAAACAAAAATTTGGGTCGGTAAATATTCCAGTTGGGAAAACTTTTTGTTCCACCATTGGAATCTACACAATTTGCTAATCGCAATGGTGGGTGTTAGAATTTCGAAATTCATTCTCAAATTTTCTCCATTCAAGATAAAAAATTACGACAATACCCCGAAAAAGTCAATTTATATCAAAATGTTCATCTCATTCCATTGATCAACTTTAGTTCTGAGTTTATGTACAAACTCTCATCTGTTCACAAGTAGTCACTTTCTGAAGGATAGAAATTCAAGGCATTTGAATCTGTATTCCGTTAAGGAATTTCGTCATCGAAATTGATTTATCCTTGGAATAGTTCTGCATATCTCTTCCTCATCTCCATTTCTATTTCCCATGTGGCATCTTGCATAGGATGATGAGTCCATAAGACCTTTACAAGTGGAATCTTCTTACACCGTATTTCCTTTTTGACATATTCCAGGATTTTGATTGGTTTCTCCTCATACTTCGTGTTTGGAGTTATTTGAATAGGTTCCTCATTCAAAACATCCTCAAGGTTAGCCATATACTTTCAGAGTTGAGAGGTATGAAATACATTGTGGATGCTCTGTAGCTCTACTAGTAATTCTAATCTGTAAGCTATCTTTCCAATTCGTTCCACAATTGGAAGTGGTCTGATATATTTGGGAGTTAACTTCTTCTTTTATCCTCTGCTTCCTAGTTGACGTTGCGGAGTAAACATCAAGAATACTAAATCTCCTTCCATAAATTATAGATCTCTCCTGCACTAATCAACATAACTCTTTTGTCGACTTTGAGTAGCTTCTAACCTTGTATAAATTAACTCTATGTCCATTGCACTTCGCCAAGGTCAAAAGCATGTTGTATACTCCATTTCCGCCGCAAACGTTCCTAGTATTATGGCAATTGACATTTTCTCCCATGTGAAGCATCAAATGGTGCCATCCCAATTGTCTACTGATAACTATTATTGTATGAGAACTCTGCGTATGCCAAGTTATCAATCCACTTAGTTCTAAAATCTAACACACATACCTGAAACATATCTTCCAAAATTTAATTTACTCTCGCCCTTTGTCCATCCATTTGTGGATGTGCTGCAGAACTAAATTTTACTGCTATCCCATATATCCGCTATAATTTATCCCAAAATTTTGAGGTAAATCTTAAATCTCAATTAGATATAATACTAAAAGGCACCCTATGCAATCTGATAAATTCCTTCATATATTGATGCTAAGGAATCATATAGAAGGCATGTATGCTACTAAAATAAAATTCAGAAAAATAACGAAAACTCAAAGCACACAGTGAATAAGCTTTTCAAATTAATACCTCTGTGTTTTAAAGTTGTTTTTAGTGTCGGAGTGGACGATGAAACCACAGTGGCTTCTTCTCCATGCCTACAAGAAGTCTCAGGATCAAAACCTGCGATGCGTCTACTTCTTTGGGGCATGAACACTAAGGTTTTTGAGATCTAAGAATATTCCACTGCCTAAATAATTGTTGGTGAAACAACTTAGGTGAGCAAATCCACTGCCTCAGGAGCTTCTAGATTTCTTGTTATTAATTAACAAGATCAAGAAGAATAAGGAAAATGTGAATGAGGGAAAAGCAGAAGAAAACTAAAGGCTTCATTCTTTTCCCTGTTTGCTCTCCATGAAGAGAATGGAACACAATTTTTTCCCTTATATTGATAACTTATCACTGGGGTTTTGATATTATAAAACACCCGAAAGCTATCAATAGAAGAGGTTTGGCTTAGCTTAAACTCTTCTGTTCTTTGAAGAAAAAAAAAATCCCTTTTGGTTCAGTCTATTGGGCCATTAAATATTTTATTATTTTTCTTGGATGCAATGAACTCAAAATAATAAACATTAATAAAAATTAATTATTTATTTTTGGGCCTATAAAATTAATCCAATAAAAAACTAATGAGCCCAAAGAAACCAAAATAATTATTCAAGCCTTTTTATCTAGTTTAGGCCTAGGTTAATTTTCTAATTATTCAATCGAAGCTTAGGCCTTGAATAATTAATTAACCAATTAAAATAAATAATAAATTTAATTTCTCTCGTTCTTTTATTTTATTTCAGTTCAAAAATAAATTAAACTTTCTGAATAAAATAAAATCCTTTTAATTGAGGCCATTTCCTTAACTTAAAATTAATTAGGACTTATGGGCAATTCTGAGGACCAAAAAGATAAATCACCTTGGCTACTAAAATGATCGGAATACCCTTGCTATATAAACTGTTGTATTTTGCATTTTAAATATTTTCTAATATCCCTATAACGAAATATTTACCCCAAGGACAATACTGCGTCAGCTATGTCTTCAACCTACAGGTAAAATGAGTAAAATACCCCTATACACATCGATGTACATTTAGAGGGGAAAAAGTATATTGACACCTTTCTAAAAGACATCTACCATCCTTAGGCTTCTAATCTAGTGATCCACGACTTCTTGGAATATTTTCGATTTCCAAAGGAGCTAGCCTAACGCAAATATCCAAGTAATATTTCCTAGGGCGTTGGATAATTAGATCATTCAGACAACCACAATGGGCGATATAGTGTAGAAACTATCTTGTACATATCTATCTTAACTAACTAATTATATATACCTAACATACAAGTATATTGATTATACTGAAGAACCTCAACTATAGTATATCAAGGTATACGCTTCTAACTTTGTTAGACCACCAACTTATACTCAAGCCGTAGAGTACAAATCAATGTTGTAGTAGTAGCAGTCTAGGTTTCTACCATATAGTACTTTTAGAAACCACTACTACTGGTTCAATTCTACGTATTCAAAATACGTTTGTGTTATGAAATGATAAGACTACACATTGGCTAAAGGTAAGCCGTTCCCTGTGTAGAATTCATGACACAATAACCCTACCATTATGAGAACCCCATTCCCACCATTTGGTGAAGAATAAATGTTTGTGTTAAGTAACCCATGGGTGCCCACTCGTATGGTGCCCATTCGTAAGGGGACATACATCTGAACAATCTCCCACTTGCACTTCAAGACTAAGTGAGTCCATAGGTGCCCACTCGTGTGGCATCTAAGTCTCTTCTAAAAACTCTCTCCACCAAAGGCTTGGTGAACAGATTTGCTAGATTGTTCATCGAGGCAATCTGTTCCACTGTGACTTCCTATCTCTGGATGAAATTTCAAATCAGGTGGTACTTCCTTTCAATGTGCTTCACCTTTTTGTGGTTCCTGGGTTCTATGGATTTTGAGATTGCACCAATATTATCGTAATACATCACAACCCACTTGTCCATTTATGGCACAACTCTAAGTTCTAAAAGGAACTTCTGGAGCTAAACTACTTTCTTGGATGCCTCCGATGTAGCTACATACTCAACTTCCATGGTTGAGTCAGCAATACAAGATTACTTGATACTCCTCTATGAAATGGCTCCTTCAGACAAGGTGAACACATATCCACTAGTGGATTTTCTCTCATCCTTATCCGCCTGGAAGTCTAAGTCCATATATCCTATAGGAACCAAGTCATCAGTACTGTAAACCAACATATAATCTCTTGTACTCTTAAGATACTTGAGAATATACTTAACAACTTGCTAATGAAGCCTCCTTGGGTTTGACTGATGTCTGTTAACTAAGCATACGACAAAGGAAATACCTAACCTAGTACACAACATGACGTACATGAGGCTTCCCATGGCTGAAGCATAGGGAATCCTATTCATTCTATCTTTTTATTCTTGAGACTTGGGACAGTCCTTCGAAGAAAAAGACAACCCATGTCTGCAAGGAATCAACGCTCCATTGTATGAGTCCATGTTTAACTTGGCCAGCATTTTGTTAATGTATGTAGCTTGGGAGATTCCTAACATTCTCTACTTCCAATTTCTAAGAAGCTTTATCCTGAGAATATAATTGGCTTCACCTAAGTCCTTAATACTAAATTGACTAGATAGTCAAACCTTCATAGAAGACATTGGCCCTACATCATTTCCAATGAATAGAATGTCATCCACATATAGCATAAGAAAAATCACATTAACGTCTTCTAGTTTCCTATACACACATAGTTTATCCATGTTTTGAATGAAACCGTAAGATTTTACAGTCTCATCGAAATGAATATTCCATACTCTGGACGCCTACTTAAGTCCATAAGTGGATTTCTTAAGCTTACAAATAATATGCTCTTAGCCTTCAGCAATAAAACTTTCCGGTTGGGACATATAGATGTCTTCACTGACATGGTGATAGGAATCAAATTAGCCATGAAGGTTATTTTCAAGAAGGGGGAAGAAGGATAAAATCACACTTCATGATTTTATGGGTAAGAACAATATTCAAGAGGATTAAATAGGATTTTCAATGTAACAAATTCAACAAACCCAGGTCCAAGAAGATTATAAAAAGATGGATGGTAAAGAAAGGTAAAAAGATGCATAACATAAGTAACAATCGATATGGGGGATCGAGCCAATCTTTTAACAATGATTGAAGGCCAAAAAAGTAACGAGAAGAGCTCAAAATGACCAACATTTCATTTGGAAGATCAATCGGAGATATGGAAAAGAAATGGAGGTCAAATGAGCAGGGATAGAAGTGCTACAAAATAAGGGAAGGCGCCCAGAGCCAACTAGGGTCGGGTAAGAATTTTGGACTCGGCGCCAGCCTAAAGCCAGCTCGATTCTATTTTGGATAGAACCAAGCCAACACCGGGTACGTGAGTCTGAACTGACACCGGCCCAAATCGGGGCAATCCCGACGTTTTGCTATTTTTTTTGTATTTTCATCCTTTTAAACTTGTAATTTAATTTTCACAACTTTTATTATATTTTAACCTATTTGAGGCGTGTAATAGTGCTTCAAAGCTTGTATTAAGGCCTTTTAATAGTTAGGATTAGTTTGCAAATTGGTTTAGGGCAAGACATCTGTAAATATGCCATTATAGCTCTTGTAAACACAACTTTTCATATTTTGAATAGAGAAATCTTTTTTTCTCTCTGGAAAGAGTTTTTGAGCGTGTTCTTCTTGGATGATTCCCAAATCAATCAAGACTACTCTTAGGCATTAGTCCAACCTTAGAATCTAGTCTCTAATCTTCTTAGGATAGATCATTGTTCTTTCTAAAGTGGGCAAAGATTTCTAGCTAATATAGGGTTCTTTTAGGAGTTTATTTGGTTGCCTAAATCTTCTCATCCCAGATTTTCCTAATCCTTCTTTGGTTAGGGGTGTTGATTTAGTTAGCTTAGTTCATTAGATTTTAGGTCCTATGAACTAGTTTACCTAGGGTTCTAGTCTTGAATTAGGTCTGTTGATATTGAGCTTCAAATCTTAAATTGGTGATTCTCAAGATTAAATCAAAAAGTTTGGTATCAGAGCATGCTTGTGTTAATTCTTATTAACACAACTTTCTTTGGGTAAAGGTATATTCTCTTTAAGCATTTGTGAAATTTTTTATATTTTCGTCACTTTATTGGATGTCATTGCTGAATGCTTGATACTCAAAATTATGCCAAGAACATGATGTTAAATTGATCTAATATGTTGGTATCATGATTGAGGAATCATTTGGAATGATTATTTGTGGATTTTGAGATCAAACAAGCGGAAAAATATTGCTGCAATTTTCTTAATCCCATAACTATTTTTCTTGCTATTTTCGAATGTCAAGAACTTCAAATTATGCCATAGGCTTGTTGTGAAATTGAGCCTACATGTTTGGCTAATGATTAGGAAGTTATTTGATGTTTTAACTTGCAGAAATTTTGATGTTTCTTGGGTGTTTTTGCTACAAAATTCTGAATTGAAGAAAATCCCGTAACTCATGTTCTTGCTAATTTTGGGAGCTATAAAACTCAAGTTTTTTTTTTATATTCTTACTTTAAAATTGTTCCTTGATGTTATTATAACCATTGGGGATTGAATTTTATTGTGACTTTTGTGTTTTGGGGCTGTTATAAGGAAGAAAATTTTGGAGTAGCTTGATTTACGAGCTTGCATACAAGGTGTTTGATATATTTCTTCTATGACTTGTGATTGTGTAAACATGAATAGCAAATGCTTCCTATTGATGAATTCCTATGGTTTTCTTTCTTAGTAACTTGTTTTGAGTAAGAATTATCCATTGTTACTAGTAGAAGATTGTTGGTTATTGTTTTTCTTACTATAGTTTAGGAAAATTGTTGGTGCATACATAGTCACATCACTTATCTTTGAATTCTTGAACTTCTTGTGCTATTATTACCTTGAATGAGTTAATTATGCATCAAAATTATATCTTTGGGGTTGTGATAGCATCCTAACATTTAAAAATCCTTCATTTGAATAGTTGCCTATCAAGTGTTTGATGAAATGCCTAAGAGACTTTACATTTATTGTATGATTTCTTAGCTTGCATCTTCCACTTCTAATTAACTTCATTGACTTATTTCATATTTTTGGTGGGTTGAATACTTGGTGTTAAATCTTCTTGAGATATTTGGAAGTGATTTGAACTTATCTATCTTTAAAACCTTGTTTTTACTTAGTGAGCACCTTCATAAATTACTCTTGAAATCTTGAGTTTGTTGTATCTTAATTCTTTGAAATTATTGCTTGAACTTGTCTTGTTCCTTGGTAATCACCAAGATTTGAATTAAATTCCCCTAAGACCCCTAGTTGATTGTCCTTAGAGGGTTGGCTTGACTTGTCTATTTGGACTAATTCCTAAGTAATTAGGGAGCTTGTGTTGGGAAGAAATCTTTGAGGAATTGAGAGTTTGAAAAAGGCACGAGGGTGAGCTCATTGTGATAACAACCAAGAAGAGTGCAAACACGAGTGAAGTGAGGAATTTTTCTTGTGTTTTATACTTAAATCTTGTGGGTTCATCTCTTGAAAGAAAATTCACAATGGCTAGTTGGAGTGATAGTAAAGGCTATGACTATGATGAGGAGTCTTATTCTAATAGAAGAAAATGGAGGATATGAAGAACATGAATATGACTCTAAGAAAGATTATTGGGGAAATGAAGGTGGCCGTGAGAATTTGCTTGATTATGGAGATAAGTCTTATTGAGATAGCTATGATATGGTGGGTTTGATAGAAAAAAAAATTGGAAATATGAGGGGGATGAATATATGGGTATAAATTATTTGAATGATGGATTTTGTGTTGGAGGACCACAAAAATATTCAAATAATGCGTTGCAACAGTCAAAGAATGGTATGCCAAAAGAATAGGAGTATAGGTGTTTGTATGAAGGTCCAAAAGTATGTAGACCAAGGGAAAATGAAAAAGAATGTGCGGGGGTTTATTTCAAAGGAATACAAAAATATTCAAATGGTAAATTACAAAGAAGGAAGGAGAATGTGGAGAGTAGGGAGTTGAAGTACAATGAGAAGTTGGTACCGCCATTCCTTGGGAAGAGAGATTTGAGGGGGGTACTATGACTAGAAAAGAAGAATCAAAGAATTGTTTAAATTCTTTGCGCCTAGCGGAAGAAATAAAGTGAAATGTGCACTAAAGTGTTTTTTATAAAAATATTTTAAAATAGGGGGAACAAATGAATGCACAAAGAAGATAGAGTAGGTATTAAACGGTGGTTTCTTGGGAAGAGATGAATGATTTGATATGGAAACGGGTTGGTACCCAATGCATGCCAAATATGTGGAAGTTTTGCTCATATTTCTTATAATTGTTGAAGAATTTCTAATCATAGAGAGTGAAGTACAATGCAAAATTTTACAAAAGGAAGAATGATGAGAAAACAAGATTATGTTTGCTCAACTTGTTGGGACTATGGTTATAGCATATATGATTGCCCAAGATTGAATGGTCAAGGAAGAAGTTTTGATTTGCAAAAGGGTAGTGCAATTCCTTGTGAGAATTGTAGTGGCTATAGGCACAAATCATTTGATTGTCATTAGAAGTCCTCTAAGAAGCAATGTGAGATTCATAAATTTGAGAAGCAAAGAGCTAGACTTAAGACTAACGTGGCCAAGGAAAATGTTGTAAATGTTGAGGATCCAACAAGGAAAAGAAATGAAGAAAAAGTTGAGAGGGTTGAGCAAAATGAATTACATGACTTTGAGAAGGAGGATAAGCTAGAAAATGAGACCAAGTGCCAAGGAATGATCAATCAAGATGATGAAGTAGTGCATGAAGAAGTTGAAAAAGAGAATATCAAGAGAAGAAAAAGAGAGTTTAGAGCTCCAAATGCAAGAAAAAACAAGGGGGGAGAAAGAACAAACGAGGGAGCATTAAGATAAAATAAGAGTGCCATCTTGGGTTTGGAGAGCTGAAAATAACAAGAGTGAGGAAAAAGAGAGTGGAGGTAAGGTGAGAATAAAATTTTGGGTTGAGAAGAGAGGAAACAAGGGAGTTAGTAAGGATCCAATGCCAAAAGTTTTACCTTCATTCAAAATATCTTGTTCGAATTATAATGTAGGTATCGATTCGAAGACGAATCATCTTTAAGAAAGGAAAAATGATAGGAACCAAATTAGCCATGAAAGTCATTTTCAAGAAGAGGGAAGAAGGACAAAATCACACTTCATGGCTTTATGGGTAAGAACAATATTCAAGAGGATTCAATGGGATTTCAATGCAACAAATTCAACAAACCTAGGTCCAAGAAGATTGTAAAGAGATGGATGGTAATGTAAAGCTAAAAAAAATGCACAACACAAGCAACAATCCATGTGGAAGATCGACCCAATCTTTAAACAAGGATTAAAGGCCAAAAGTGTAACGCGAAGAGTTCAAAATGACCAACATTTCTTTTCGAGGATCAAGGGGATATATGGAAAAGAAATGGAGGTTAAATGAGTAGGGATAGAAGTGCCACAAAACAAAGGAATATGCCCAAAGCCAACCGGTATTAGGCAAGAATTTTGGACACGGTGCTGACCCTAAGCTGGCCTGATTCTGTTTTGGATTGGACCAAGTCAGCGCTGGGTACATCCGAACCGGAACCGGCCCAAATCGGGGTAATCCAAACTTTTTGCTATATTTCGTATTTTTAGCCTTTTACACTTGTAATTTAATTTTGACAACTTTCATAATGTTTTAACCTATTTTAAGACATGTAATAGGGCTTCAAAACTTGTATTAAGGCCATTTAGTAGTTAGGATTAGATTACTAATTGGTTTAGGGCAAGGCATCAATAAATATGCTATTACAACTCTTGTAAACACAACTTTTGATATTTTGAATAGAGAAATCTTTTATTCTCTATAGAGAGAGTTCTTGAGGGTGTTACTCTTGAGTGATTCCTAAATCAATCAAGACAACTCTTCAGCTTTAGTCCAACCTAGAAATCTAGTCTATATTCTTCCTAGGTTAGATCATTGTTCTTTCTAAAGTGGGTCTTAGATTCTTAGCTAATCTAGGGTTCTTTTAGGAGTTCATTTGGCTGCCTAAATATTCCCATCCCATTTGTTCTTGATCCTTCTTGGGTTAGGGGTGTTTGGGTGTTGATTTAGTTGGCTTAGTTCCGTAGATTTTAGGTCCTAGAATGCTAGTTTACATAGCATTGTATTCTTCAATTAGGTCTCTTAATATTAAGCTTCAAATCTCAAATTGGTGCTTCTCAAGATCATATCACATGCCCATTTATGAATGTTGTCTTCACATCCATTTGCCATTTCTCATCATCATAATGACATGTGATAGCAAGAAGGAGATGGATGGACTTATGCATGGCTACTAGGGAAAATATTTCCTCATAATCGATTCTTTCTTTCTGAGTAAACCCTTTCACCACAAGCCTAGCTTTAATGGTTTTCACCTTCTCATCCATTCCCCCTATTCTCTTGTACACCCAATGGATTTTATCCCTTCAGGTGAAGCTATAAGATTCCAATCATAATTGAAGTACGTAGACTCAATCTTTGCTTTCATTACTCATGCAATAGGTTTGCATCAGCATCAGCATTACCCTTCTCGTATCTAGTGGGATCTTATTCCTAATGGTCGGAGACTAGGTCAAAAGCCTCTACAGTCCATCTTTTTGGAACACTAGATATCCTTTAACTAAGACGAGGCTTGGTTTGTACAGGTTCCTGAAGCCGTGCCTCTTATTGTTCTATAATCAGGTTAAAAGAAATTGATTCAGATGATAACTTCTCCTCAAGCTCACATCTAGTTAAATAATTAGTGGATGTACTTTGATCATCCTCTAAGTATCTAAAATTAGTATACACAAGTATTTTTTGCTCTTTGGGATGATAAAAGTAACCACCCTTCGTACCTTTTTTATCCCTAACAAAACAACATAACTCTGACATTAGTTGTAACTTATCTCCCTTGATTTGTAGATAAGCTAGGTAATCCCATATCTTGAGATAATTTGGACTTGGTTTATGCCTAGTCTACATCTCATAGGGTGTCCTAGATACTGACTTGGAAGGCACGAAGTTCAAAATATATGCTGCTATTTCTAAGGGCATATACCTAAAAAGAAACTGGAAGAGTAGCATGAGACATCATGCTTTAGACCATTTCCATCAATGTCTTATTCCTTCTCTCAACTACTCCATTCTGTTGTGGTGTTCCCAGTGCAGAGACTTGGGATACTATCCCATGATGTACCTATTAGGATTCCTGGACTCCTAAACGCAGAAAATATCCACGAATCCCTTTCGATGATCCAAGTAAACGATTAAGAAGATCATAGGTTTATAGAATTACCTCTGTTTGGTGTAATCGATATCCTTCGATTCCAATTCTGTTACTGTACGTGCAACCCGAACGATCACTAGACGCTGCAGTGTGCAAACGTCCTCTATTGAATACACATCACGAACTCACTTGTTACTCGAAGAGTGCTAGCGTCTAAGGTTTCAGAGGTTTTTTTTTTTTTTTTTCTAATCAATGGAGACACGAATATTCTCAACAAAAATTGGCACACCTAAGAAGACGGCTAGGGTTTTCTTAAAAATTAACTCCGAACCTTTTAGAGTCCAACCCTAATAATATCTTATCGTATTTTAATTTAAATTCAAATTAAATTAAACTGATATGATAAGATTCTGTCATTATCTCGATAATTTAACTAATTAATTTACCAGATCATATTCTTATAATCTGGACATTATCCAGATATATCGAATGTGGACATATTTCCAAATTCATTGTATCTGGTAAATTTTCTAAGTTCGATTAACTTAGACATATTTGCAGATTCATTGAATCCAGTCACCAGAAAAATAACCTAACAAGTTCGCTTATTGTATGACCCTATAGGTTCATTTAACACTGGTAGTGTACCTAAATCATATTTAAATGGCCCACAAGTTATAAACAGTTTCTAGCAAAACATTATAACTATCCAGGTTAAATGAAGATTGGTGATCTCTTTGAACCAAACAATAATTTTATATTTAGTCCTTTTGTCACACGATATCCAGATTAAGTATAAACTATGGAGCATGTCATCCTTATTAAGCTTAATCAATTATTTCTTGATTTCATTGTAGACTGTTCAAACAAATGATATCAATATCTTAGATTGATATATTTGAGCAAGGTCATACATTTTAACAGTCTAACTTATTAAGGGGCCCATGGATATCTCTCCCATAATTGAGAGGGACAAATTCATTCACTATCAATCATATATTCCTCTCATTGATTTATTATATATCCAACAGTAGTCTAAATTATTATCCGGTTAAAGACAATTTTAGACAACGTCAAAATAGAGAATTTATTAACTAGGAAACTATGATAAATTTAGGTCGAAGGACTTTTAATATTATTATGGCTAGAAAGTACTTATGACATGTTCCATGAAGTACTCTCACAGTGAGTCATGTCCAATACAATATTCTCTAACATTTATTTATGTTTTGACTTGATATCACAAATATCCATGATCAGTAAAACATAGCCATCTAGTCACAAACATACTAATCTTAATTTATTATTGTTCCAATAATAATAAATGATTAGAGACAGATTTAGAATAATCATTGTATTCATTGTTGGGTTTTACTATCAAGTCACGTACTTGATGACCACAAAACAAAACGCACTATTCATGGAAAGGAAAGCCTCATATTATTATATAAAACATAATGACAACAGTATATGTACAAATTGACTCTAGGGCATATCCCCAACAGTCTCCCATTTGCACTAAGACCAATTTGGCATAAGCTGTAATCCCATTGATCTGGTATGACTATCATGTTTAGACGATGGGAGAGGCTTTGTCAATGGATCTGCAATATTGTCATCAGTTAATAACTTGCATACTTTGACATTTCCTCCATCAACAATTTCTCGAGTGAGATGAAAACGTCTAAGTATATGTTTGGATCGCTAATGTGATCTTAGTTCCTTAGCTTGTGCAATGGCTCCATTGTTCTCGCAATAGAGATCCGCTGGGTTCACAATACTAGGAACTACATCTAGTTCTGTAATGAGCTTTTTAATCTAAACTGCTTCTTTCGCTACAGCTGAGGCAGCTACATACTCAGCTTCTGTAGTAGAATCGACCCCGGTGTCTTGCTTTGAACTTTTTCATCTTACAGCACCTCAATTCAAACAAAATAGAAAACCTGATTGTGATCTATAATCATCTATGTCGGATTGAAAACTAGCATCAGTGTAACCATTTACAACTAGCTTGCCTTCTTGTCCTCCATAAACTAAGAACATATCTTTAGTTCTTCTTAAGTACTTCAGTATGTTCTTGACAGTAGTCTAGTGTGCCTCTCCAGGATTTGACTGGAACCTACTCATCATGCTCAATGCATATGATACATTGGGTCGAGTACATAACATGCATACATGACAGATCCTATAGTAGAAGCGTATAGTATCTTGTTCATACGCTCTTCTTCATCCTTCGTAGAAAGACTTTGAGTTTTGCTAAGCTTAATTCCTTGTGACATTGGCAAGAATCCTTTCTTAGAGTCTTGCATACTAAACCTTTTCAGTACCTTGTTAACGTATGCACTTTGACTTAGTCCAATTAGCTTTCTAGATCTATCTCTATAGATCTTTATACCTAGAATATAGGCAACTTCACCTAAGTCTTTCATTGAGAAACAATTTCCCAATCATATCTTTACATTTTGTAGAGTTGGAATGTTGTTTCCAAAGAGTAAGATGGCATCAACATAAAATACCAAAAAGACTATTGCATTCCTACTTGTTTTCTTATAGACACAAGGCTCATCTTCATTTTTGATAAAGTTAAATTCTTTAATTGCTTCATCAAAACGAATTTTCCAGCTTCGAGATGCTTGCTTCAATCCATAAATGGATCTTTGAAGTTTGCACACTTTATTAGAATTCAAATAATCATCAAAACCCTCTGGTTGTGTCATGTACACATCCTCGAGTAAGTTTTTCATTGAGAAATGTGGTTTTGACATCCATTTGCCAAATTTCATAATCATAATATACTGTTATGGCAAGAAGAATTCTGATAGATTTAAGCATTACAACTGGTGAAAAGGCTTCATCATAGTCTATACCATGAGTTTGTTTATAACCTTTTGCTACCAGTCGTGCTTTGTAAGTATGCATATTTCCCTCCATGTCTGTTTTTTTTTTTTTTTTTTGAAAACCCATTTACATCAAATGGTTTTTGAACCTTTAGGTGGATTAACCAAAGTCCATACTTAGTTATCATACATGGATTGCATCTCAGACTTCATAGCCTCTAACCATTTTCCAGAGTCAGAACTCTTAATGGCTTCTAGATAGGAAGTGGGCTCATCATTAATCATAAGCTCCACATTGTGATCGTCAATGATGAGGAATCCATATCTCTTAGGTTGTTGATGAACCCTATCAGATCTTCGAGGTCCTTGTTCTATAGAAGTAGGCTCATCTTGAACTTGTGAGCCATCTAATCGAGGTTCATTATTCTGTTCAGGTACTAATTGTGGCTCTTGAATCTCATCAAGATGTATTTTACTCCCATTGATTCTTTTGGAAATAAATTCCTTTTCAAGAAAGAATCCATTTTGAGCAACAATTACTCTATTTTCCTTTGGGAGATAAAATTGATATCCTTTAGTTTTTTTAGGATACCCCACAAATATGCATTTAACCGATTTAGGTGGAAGTTTATCAGCTAATAAATGCTTTACATAAACTTCACAACCCCAAATCTTGAGAAATGACAAACTAGGTTGTCTCCCAGTCCATATCTCATATGGCGTTTTCTAAACCGATTTAGATGGAACTCGATTTAGTATGAATGCAACAGTCTCTAGGGCATAACCCCAAAATGAGATTGGAAGATTAGTTTGACTCATCATTGATCGAACCATATCTAATAAAGTTCGATTTCTCCGTTCAGATACACCATTCTATTGAGGTGTTCCAAGTGGAGTTAATTGGGAAATAATTCCACAATTTTTAAGATGCTTGTCAAACTCGTGACTTAAGTATTCACCACCTCGATCTGATCGAAGTTTTTTAATACTTTTACCAAGCTAATTTTGTACTTCATTTTGAAATTCTTTGAATTTTTGTAACGATTCAGATTTGTGTTTCATCAGATACAGGTAGCCATATTTGCTGAAATCATCTGTAAATGTAATGAAGTACTGCAATCCTCCTCTAGCATGTGAATTCATTGGTCCATATACATCAGTATGTATTAGGGCCAATAAATCAGTTGCCCTTTCATTTTGACTCTTGAAAGGCGCTTTAGTCATTTTGCCTAATAAACAAGAATCACATGTTTCGTAAGATTCTAAATCGAACAAATTTAGAAACCCATCATTATGAAGCCTTGTTATGCATTTCTCATTTACATGACCCAAACGACAATGCCAGAAGTAAGTCTGATTTAAATCATTAGATTTCAATCTCTTAGTATTAATATTATAGATACACTTGTTTGAAGATCCATGAAGATTGAGAATATAGAGCCCATTTGATAATAAGGCATCTCTATAAAAAAAATGCCATTTTTATTAATGGAGCAAATGTTATTCCTAATAACAAATTCAAAACCTTCTAAATCCAAACAAGAAACTGAAATATTATTCCTACTCATAGCAGGAACATAAAAACAATCATTCAGTTCTAAAACAAGCCCACTGGGCAAAATTAATTCAAAAGTTTCTACAGCTACTACAACAACTTTTGCTCCATTCGCAACTCGTAGGTCCACCTCGCCTTTTGCCAAGGCTCTACTCTTTTTTAGACCCTGCACATTTGTACAAATGTGAGATCCACAACCGGTATCCAATACCCATGAATCAGAAGTAGACAAATTAATTTCTATAACATAAATACCTGAAGCAGTAGTCTCACTGTCCTTCTTTTTCTTTTCTTCTAAATAGAGCTTGCAATTTCTTAACCAATATCCTTATTCTCCACAATGGTGGCAAGCTCCCTTTTTTGGTGTCTTGGACTTAGGTTTGGGCTTGAACTTGGACTTTGCCTTGTCCTTGCCCTTACTAGCCATGACTTTACCCTTTTGGTTGTTCTTTTTTCCTTTCCCTTTTTGAACCATTAGAACACTAGGAATATTCTTCTTAATGTTCAGCTCAGCTTGTTTTAGCATCCCATGCAATTCAGTAATGGATTTCTCCATATTATGCATGTTAAAATTCATGACAAACTGGTCATACTCAGGAGGTAATGAGCCCAAGATCAAATCTGTGGCCATGTCATGATTAACAGGAGCACCAAGCTTATCAAGATGATCAAGATAGCCCTTCATTTTAAGGACACGAGCACTTACCTAGGTGCCAGAAACTATCTTACATGCATTTAACGCCTTGTGAGTTTCAAATCTCTCTTATCATGCTTGCTCTTGGAACATTTCCTTGAGATGCACAATCATGTCATATGCCTCTGCTTCTTCAAACTGTTTTGGAAGTTCAGAGTTCACGGTTGCTAGCATAAGGTAAGTTACATCGTTGGAGTCATCTTTGTGCTTACTATAAGCATCTTTTTCAGCTTTTGAGGCATAATTTGCTGGAGCAGGGGGAATAGAATTTTCAAGAACATAGAGCCTTTTTTCTTGCTTAAGAACAATTCTTAAGTTTCGTACCCAATCAAGAAAGTTAGTCCCACTAAGCTTGTCTTTCTCGAGCACAGATCGCAATGAATTATTCCAACTGTTTGTTGCCATTATCTACATACAAAATATGCAAAGTAATTAAATTTGAGGCTTTAACGAAAAACTCCTACTAAAAGCATTTAAAATTTTGAAACTTCAACATTTTGATGTTTTGTAGTGGGTAAAAAAAATATTTTTTTTCATAAATATTTTATTTTAATCATAAGTAAGCTTTGGATTTAATCATATAATTAAATAAAACTCAAATTTTAAATGAGATAGGCATCAAATATCCTGGCTAACTTATCTCATATAATGCCCTAGGCCCAAAACCATTTAGATAGCCCAGTTAAGTCAAACCATATCAAATATATGAAAAACTATTTTTCATCTTGTCTCACTTAGATAATCAAAAGCATCCTACTATGGCAGGAATGATCATATGATGATCCAAGTAATAACAAGTATTTGATTTTGGAAGGCATTTAACACTTAATTTTTTTTAAATAAAAAAAAAATTGATTGTAGTAAGCATGAAATAAACATATCAAATATGCATGCAAGACATAAATAAAAGTGACATAGCATGGCCCATAGCCTATGTTGATCATCACGAGCAAAGTGAAGATCAAGGTGGTCAATCTAGGTATATGAACTCCTTAAGCATTCTCTAATGCCTTGAGCATACTCCTCCTTGGTTGTAAATGTTGGCCGCCGTCTTCTTTTACATTGGATAGTAAAATTAAAATAATTTCTATTCTAGGAAAACAGTACAATTTTACAACAATGAAAAATGACACGCAAGCCATATTTAAAAATTACAACTTAAAACAACCAGAATGTAACCTGCCAATCACGTTGGGATAAAACGGGCCATGCTATGCACTATTCAAAATAATCCACAACTATAATAAAAAACACAAATGAATAACACATAACGAACAGTTAGCATTCTCTCATTGAATGAAATTTCACCTTCCGATTTTTGAATATTAATTAGATTAACGTTCGGACCCCTTAGTAACCATCGCCGTGAAATTTCATATTATAGACAATCTGTGTTCCCCTTTAATCATATTCATACAGAGAACATATTATCATGGCCGATTAATATAAACAATTCACAAATATAGAACGACGGATAGCATGCTTACGATACCAAATCATATTAAAACAGACAAGTTTACAGATAATCTGCAACTAATTTGGTTTGATCAGGTAACTAAGATGCACATATTAAACCTAATTCAGGCAGTCTGCATGCTAAGTATTCTAAAATCATAATCATGTGAACATGCTTATATACACCACTTTAATTCACACACACACACACACACACACACACACACATACACACACACACACACATATATCATACATATCTGCAACAATACGATTAACACAGATAAATCAACCTAATCGTTTAGCAAGTTGCTCTGATACCACTGCTAGGATTCATGGACTCCTAAACGCGGAAAACATCCACGAATCGCTTCCGAGGATCCAAGTAAATGATTTGGAAGATCATAGGTTTGTAGAATTACCTCTGTTTGGTGTAATCGATATCATTCTATTCCGATTCTGTTACTGTACGTGCAACTCGAATGATCACCAGACGCTGCAATGTGCGAACGTCCTTTATCGGATACACACCGCGAACTCACTCGTTACTGAGGAGTACTAGCGCCTAGGGTTTCAGAGGGTTTTTTTTTTGTCTAATAATAGAAGTATGAATATTCTCAAAAAAAATTGGCACAACCAAGAAGACGGCTCGGGTTTTCTTAAAAACCCACTGCGAACCTCTTAGAGTCCAACCCTAATAATATCTTATCATATTTTAATTTAAATTGAAATTAAATTAAAACTGATATGATAAGATTCTGTCATTATCTCGATAATTTAACTAATTAATTTACCGAGTCAGATTCTTATAATCTGGACATCATCCAGATACATCGAATGTGGACATATTTCTAAATTCATTGTATCTGGTAAATTTTCTAAGTTCGATTAACTTAGACATATTTCTAGGTTCATCGAATCTGGTCACCAGAAAAATAACCTAACAAGTTCGCTTATTGTGTGACCCTATAGGTTCATTTAACACTGGCAGTATACCTAAATCATATTTAAATGGCCCACAAGTTATAAGCGATTTCTAGCAAACATTATAACTATCCAGGTTAAATAAAGATCAGTGATCTCTTTAAACCAAACCACAATTTTATATTTAGTCCTTTTGTCACACGATATCCAGATTAAGCTTACAGCACGGAGCATGTCATCTTTATTAAGCTTAATCAATTATTTCTTGATTTCATAGTAGACTGTTCAAACAAATGATATCAATATCTTAGATTAATATATTTGAACACGGCCATGTATTTTAACAGTCTAACTTATCAAGGGGCCCATGGATATCTCTCCCATAATTGAGAGGGACAAATTCATTCACTATCAATCATATTCCTCTCATTGATTTATTCTATATCTAATAGTAGTCTAATTTATTATCTGGTTAAAGATAACTTTAGACAACGTCAAAATAGAGAATTTATTAACTAGGAAACTATGATGAATTTAGGTCGAAGTACTTTTAATATTATTATGGCTAGAAAGTACTTATGACATGTTCTATGAAGTACTCTCCCAGTGGGTCATGTCCAATACGATGTTCTCTAACATTTATTTATGTTTTGACTTGATATCACAAATATCCATAACCAGTAAAACATAGCCATCCAGTCACAAACATACTAATCTTAATTTATTATTGTTCCAATAATAATAAACGATCAGGGACAGATTTAGAAAAATCATTGTATTCATTGTTGGGTTTTACTATCAAGTCACTTACTTGATGACCACAAAACAAAACGCACTATTCATGGAAAGGAAAGCCTTATATTATTATATATAACATAACGACAACAGTATAAGTACAAATTGACTATAGGGCATATCCCCAATAGTACCATATAGTCCTTGAATTCACCAAGGAGGTACTCTCCAACACGATCCGAGAGTAAGGTCTTAATTAGTTTACCTGTTCGATGCTACACTTCTACCTTAAACTCTTTGAATTTGTCAAAGGAGTCAGACTTGCATCTTATAAGGTAAATATAACCGTACCTGGTGCAATCAACTGTGAAAGTGATGAAGTACTCGAACCCTCCTCTCGCTGGTGTAGACAAAGGACCACGCAAATCAGTATGAATAAGACCCAGCGTCTTCCTGGCTCTATCCGTTTTTTAGGTAAAGTCCCTTTTGGTCAGTTTTCCCATAAGATATGATTCATACTGAGGCCAACTTTTCAATCTCAATGAGTCTAAAAGCACTTCATGGATTAACTTCTAAATTCTGGTTGAGTTAATGTGACCCAACCTTAGATGCCAAATATACGAGTCATTAACAATGATCTTTCTCTTCCTGTTTATAGATTCAGACTGAGAGTTATTTAATTGATTTTTAATAGGATTAATGAAGAATAGATTTCTATAAATGTGCCCAGTACATATAATTTCTCCATTTCTATTGATAGTTATACCAGAATGGAAAGAAATAGAATATCCTAAATTTATTAGTTTTGCAACAGAAACCAAATTCTCTCTAAAGCCAGGAACAAGTAAAACATCCTTCAATACAACTATTCTATTACAATCAAAAGTGAGTTCTAGTTCTCCCACTACAAAGGCCTAAACTTGTGCTCCGTTTCCCATGCGTAGTCTATGTTCGCCCTTCTGGAGTCTTCTAATTTTTCTAAACCCCTGCAAGGAGTTACAGATGTGATCAGTGACTCCTAAAACAATAATACAAGTGGACACTCCTTTTCCAGTGTCCCTTCTTCCTACATTCGAAGCATTTTCCCTTGGATTTGTCTTTAGGTTGATGCAATGCATTACCCTTCTTCTTTTTGAACTTTCTAGGCTTGGGCCCAGTTCTTGAAGAAGAAGCCATCATAGCTCTTCCTTATGGCTTCATGACCTTCCCAGTCACCTGAAGCTCCTTCATCAAATCAGTTAAACTGATGTTTAACTTGTTCATTTTGTAATTCAACTTAAACTGAGTAAACAAACCCGACAGAGATTCGAGAACCATGTCCACTTGGGTCTTAAGGTCAATGATAGCCCCCCAAGATTTTCGATTCGACGATAGCACCAATCATTTTGAGCATGTGTTACTTGGCTGATGCTCCCTCTGCTATCTTGGGGTTGATAACTGTTCGAAGAGCCTCCTGCCTTGTGGGTCGTCTCTTATGTATGGACAATGTGGCTAGAGATATGCCGATATCGTATGCAGGTGCCTTGTGCTCATGTTTGGATTTGAGCATATTTGACATGGAGGCTAACATATAGTATCATGCCATTTCATCAACCTTTTTCCTTGCCTTCTCAACCTCAAGCTCCTCAGCGGTGGAACCATCCCCCATCACAAGGCAGGTCTTGTAAAGTACAGACTTATACTCCTCAGCTATGAGTATTATGTCTAGGTTCCTTTTCCAGTCCATAAAATTATGGCCTGTTAGCTTATTGTCATGGAGAATAATGGCTAAGGGACTGAAAAAACCTCCACTAACCATTTCTGAAATTTAAAAAATAAAAAAATTCTTAGATTTCTGAAAATAAAATAATTTTATGCACTTTATCCTCATAGTAAACTGATAATAGCTAACCCCATCACTATTATCCGTAATACGATTAATTTAGCTATTAGTAAAACTGACATATCTTCTTGGAAAGATTAACAGTTTTCTAAGTTAAGTGTGTTAACCACCACGAATTAATTTCCCTTCTAGATAATGATCCAGAAGATAACTCCATTGAGGGGATGGTCGTTCATTCTCATTTCCTATGGACATACTTCGCACTATAACATCCAACGTGGGTTGGCCAATCATAGTACGTGTCCCAAGCTATTAATTATATCATTCCATTAGTTCTAGATCCTTATGGTACTTCCATCTTATACCGGTTCACTCTCAGGATGACGCGAGGAGACCTATGATCTCCAATAAGGATCGTGATGGATGTCGTGGGGCCGTTAGAACCCCACTCCCACTTAGTTTTTAAATAAGGGTTTTCATGAAAAAATATCATTTGCAAATTTTCAATCAAATTCTCTTTTAACTTAAAAATAAAATATCTAAATGCATAAAAAAAATTCTATGTCAATGTTTATACCCTTTGAGAAATTTTCCTCATGGATTAATTTTATTTAACTGAAGAACTTAATAATTTCAAAAAAAAAATTCTAGTTAAAAATTTCTAGAAATTTTGATCTCAAGTGTTTATTTGACAAAAATAATTTTCCTTTGCTAAAATGAATTAAAATGGTTTTCCATTTTAACTTACAAAAATTTCTCAATCGAAAATATTTTCCATGTCAAGGATAAAAACCTTTAAGAAAATAACCAAGGATTAATTTTTGTTTAAGTTAAAATTAACCATTTTATTAAAGAAAAATATTTTTTCTTGTTAAATAAAATTTTCCAAAGATTTTGGTCTTTGTGAAAACGTGCACATAGGAATTAAAATAAATAGGATGCTAGAAAACTGTAAATGTTTTCATGCTTTACTATTTTTAAAATTAAATGCCCAAATAATAGAATTAAACACATTAATTAAATTAATTAACGGTCTTGTTTATTCTTAAAAATTCATTACTATTAATTTTTCATACAAAATATTCAAAGCATATTAAATATTACAAATATAATAACTCTGCCTGATATGGGGTTAAAGAACTGAAAAAGAAATAGCCAAAAAAAACAAGGGAAAAAAATTTTCTCTTTGATCTTCCTATGGGCCATGAACCGCGGGTAGGTGCCCGCGACCTGGTCACAATAGTGACTGCATCCTGGGGAGGCTGCAATTGCATCCTGCCCAGAATGCAAGTCGGATGCTGAATCGAGGATATGCCTGGGCCTTGGTTGCGGCTTGCAAGCCGTAGCTGGCCTTGGCACCTGCCTCAACTCCAGGTAGTCTGAGCCACAGCTCGACTTGTCTTATTGGTAGCTCGGCTTAGCTCTTCTTCTTCTTTAGGTTTTTTTTTTTTTTTTTTTTTTGCGAATTTTTCGAAAGTGTCTACTACTTCGCTCCGCGATCAATCCAGGTGGCCTCTTATTACATTTTTCATCAAAAACAAACACCACATCCGTCTATACCCTTTTAATTAGGTTTACATGATTGCTAAACAAAACATTAAACTTTACAAAGTTTCCTAAACCTCAACCACGAGGTGTACAGAGAATTCTACCCATAGAAAAACAATGTAGGATCTCAAGCATTCGTCAAACGATTTACTTGCTAATTTTATTAACTAGCATGCATCTTTCTTAAGCCTTTCAAAGGAACACTGCTTTGATGCCAGTTGATGCTATGAAATCATACAAAAGCCAAGCATGCTACTAAAATAAAATTCAGAAAAATAATGAAAATTCAGATTACACAGCAGAGAAGCTTTTAAAATTAATTCCTCTGTGTTTTAACATTGTTTTCAGTGTCGGAGTGGACGACAAAACCACTGCGTCTTCTTTTTCACGCCTAGAAGAAGTCTTTGGATCAAAACCTGCAATGCGTCTATTCCTCCAAGGCATAGAGTGCCTAGGCTTTTGAGAGCTTAGAAAATTCCACCACCTAAATAATTGTTGGTGAAATAACTTAGGCAAGGAAATCCACTATCTCAAGAGCTTCTTGATTTCTTGTTATTAACTAACAAGACCAAGAAGAAGAAGGAAGAGATGAATGAGAGAATAGCAGAAGAAAACTAAAAGCTTAGTTTTTTGCCCTGTATGCTCTCTGTGAAGAGAATGGAACACAATTTTTTTTCCTATACTAATAACTTATCACTTGTGGAGGGGGAAAAAAAAAAAACCCATTTTGGCTTAGGCTATTAGGCAATTAATTATTTTATTATTTTTCCTAGTACCCAATAAGCCCAAAATAATAGACATTAATTATTGATTTTTGGCCTATAAAAGTAACCCAATAAATAATTAATGAGCATAAACAAATCAAAATAATTATTCAAGCCTTTTTATCTAGTTTAGGCCTAGGTTAATTTTCTAATTATTCAATCCGGGCTTAGGTCCTGAATAATTAATTAACCAATTAAACAAGTTAATAAATTTATTTTCTCTCATTCTTTTATTTTTTTCTAGTATAAAAATAAATTAGACTTTCTGAATAAAACAAAATCCTTTTAATTGAGACCGTTTCCTCGACCTAAAATTAATTAGGACCTACGTGCTATTCCGAGGACAAAAAAGACACATTGCCTTGGCTACTAAAATGACCAAAATACCCTTACTATATAAACAACTATATTTTGTATTTTAAATATTTTCTAATATCATCATAAGGAAATATTTACTCCAAGGACAATATTGCGTTAGTTATGTCTTCGACCTATAGGTAAAATGACTAAAATACCCCTCTACAAATCGTCATACATTTAGAGAGAAAAAAAGTGTACTAATACCTCTCTAAAAAACATCTACCATCCTTAGACTTCTAGTCCAATGAACCACGACTTCTTATAATATTTTCACTTTCTATGGGAGCTACCCTAAAGCAAATATCCAAGTCATGTTTCCCAGAGTTTTGGATAATTAGATCATTGAGACAGCCACAAGGAGCGGTATAGAGTAGAAACTATCTTGTACAAGTCTGTCTTAACTAACTAGTAATATATACCCCACATATAAGTATACTGATTATACTGAAGAACTTCAATTGTAGTGTATCAACGCATACGATTCCAGCTTCTTCAAACCACCAACTTATACTCAAGCCGTAGAGTACAAGTCCACCTATAGCAGTAGTAGTCAAGGTTTCTACCACATAGTACTTTTAGAAACCATTACTGCAGGTCCAGTTCTACGTATTCGAAATTCGCTTGTGTTATGAAATAAGAGGACTACTTATTGGCTCAAGGTAAGCAATTCCCTATTTAGAATTCCTAACACAATAACCTTACCATGATGAGATCTCCATTCTCATCATTCAGTTGAGAACAAAAGTTTATGTGTTAAGTAACCCATGGTCCATACCTTATTGTGAAAGACCTCCATTCATATGAACCATTTATTTAAACACAATAGGTATTTTACAATGAAAATTGTGCGCAAATATAACAAAGATTTCACAAACACTTTTCTAGAAAAGTACTTTTATTAATATAAGTCAAAATTACATCAGAAACCTAGTCTAAGAGGGCACATATCGCAACATATATATCTTGCCCTATTTCTCCAATGAATCTCGTTGATTAATAGGAATAAAATGGGTAGATTTGGTCAACCAGTTTACCACAACCCAAATAGTATCTCTCTATCCTACTGTCATGGGTAACCCCATTATGAAATCTGTGGTGATCTTATCCTATTTCTATGATGGTATGGCTAACGGTTGTAAAAATCCTCTAGGTCTTTGTTGATCAGCTTTTAGGTGTTAACAAGTTAAACATCGAGGCACAAATTCAGAAATGTCTTTCTTCATTCCAATCTATCAATAGTGTTGTTTCATGTCTTGGTACATCTTAATTGCTCCTAGATAGATTGTCTATTTACTTTGGTGACCTTTCACTAAAATATCTTTTTCCAACACCGTTTACCTAGGAACACAGTACCAATCTCGAAATCGAAGAATTTTGGCATCATCCTTCTGAAAGTCACTCTTTTATCCATCTCTTTATTCCATATCCTTTGTAATTCTTCATATTTCTCCCGCTCTTCTTTTAATTGCTACAAGAAAGTGGGCTAAATCGAAATATTACTTACCTTTATCCATCCTTCAACCACAAATGCTTCTAATTCTAGAATTTGTACCATTCTAAGAGAAAATAAATTTGCTTTCCTACTCAAATCATCTACCACTGTGTTTGCCTTTTTGGGATGGTATTTAATTTGACATGAAAACTCTTCCAAAAATTCCATCCATCTACATAGTCCCATGTTCAAATTCTTTTAAGTAAAAATATATTTCAAGTTCTTTATGATCAATGAAAACATCAAAATCAGCACCATATAAATAATGTCTTCATTTTTTATGGCAAATACAATTGCTGCTAACTCCAAATCATGGGTAGGATACTTCTCTTCATGTAGTTTTAGCTTTCTAGAAATATATGACATTGCACTCATCCTTTACATCAATACTCCCCCTAATCCTTCCTTTGTTGCACCCATATATACCTCATAGTGTTTATCCATTATAAGTATTGCCAGAACTGAGGCAAAGCATAATCTTTGTTTTAATCCCTAAAAATTATTTTCATACTTTTTTTTACCATATATAAGGAACTTTCTTTTGAGTTAGCTGAGTCAAAGGTGAAGTAATCTTAGCAAATCCCTCAATAAATCTCTTATTGTACCCGACCAAACCCAGAAAACTCCATACCTCTATTAGGTTCTCTTGGCTCTTCTAGTTCATCACTGCCTCAACTTTCACAGGGTCCACTTTAATTTCTTCTTTAGATATTACATGCCCTACGAAAGCAACTTCTTTCAACTAAAATTCACATTTGCTAAACTTGCCATATAGTTTAGCCTCCTGGAATTTTTTCAATACCTTTCGAAAATGTTCCTCATACTCTTGAGGGTTTGCCGAATATACCAAGATATTGTCTATGAAAATAACAAAAAAAAAAAAAAAAAACTATCTAGGTACGACTAAAACACTCAATGCATCAAGTCTATGAAAGTAGCGGGAGCATTGGTAACAACAAGCAATATCACTACAAACTCAAAATGCCCATATCATGTGTTAAATACAATTTTAGGAATATCTTCCACTTGAATTCGGACCGATAATATCCTTCCCTCAGATCTAGTTTAGAAAAAAAATCTGGCAGCCTATAATTGATCAAACAGTTCAGCAACCATAGGTAATAGATATCTGTTCTTTACTGTCACCGCATTTAACCCATGGAATCTATACACATCCAAAATTATCTATCTTTCTTTTAAACAAAAAATAAGGTGTTCCCCACAGGAAGTACTAGGTCTAATAAATCATTGCTCTTGTAATTTTTTCAATTGCTTTCTAAGTTCTTTCAACTATGTTAGTGCCATTCTATAAGGAGTCCTTGAAATAGGTTATGTAGTTGACATTAGGTCGATAGAAAATTCTATTTCTCTTTCTGGTGATAACTCCTTCAATTCTACTGAAAAACATCCAAACAACCTCTGGTTTCTTCATTTCTCCTGGCTTATTTATAACAAAAGCCAAATATCTAGTACCTTCCTAATCAATTTTAGAACATTAATTCCTGATATCAGAGAAATATTTTTCCTTCCAATCTCCCTTACAAATTCCAACATCGTTTTTCTTAGTTTATAAAATTGCACCACCTTATATCTACAATAAACTTGGGCATAATATTGGGATAACTAATCCATCCCTAAAATGGCATCATAGTCCTCTATAAATAAGCATACTAAGTCTCCTTCTAGCAACACATTGTTGACTAAAATTCTACAGCCCAGATATATTCTATCACTACTATTCTGTTTTCCCAATGGTGTACTAACAATCATTTTATATAGGGCATCCTTTCTATTAATCCCTACAGTTTCAAGAAAAGAATTTCCAATAGAAGAATTAAAGAACCCAGATCTATAAAAACTTTAGCTTCTTTATTGAAAATAGAAAGGTTACCTACCACAATAGTAGCATTGGTATCTACTTTATCCAAAGCGACTACTCGGGCATTTATTTGGAGCTTATTAGGTCCTAATTTAGATGTAAAAGCTTGGCTTGATTTTCACTTACTTGTCCTAGTTTCTAGCCCATGTAGCCTCCTCTTGGATTCGCCGATTTAATTGATCTTCTACAATGAGGACAATTGATAACCTTGTGTCCAATCTCCCCACAGTTATAATATCTTAATGGTGGCAGTCTTCCAATTAGGTCCCAATTTCTTGGAATCTTCCCCTTTTTGTTCTACCACAGGGCTCCTCTAGGTCACTTTTGATTTACATCCTTAAACCCACTCTTATTCTTTTGCCTGACCAACTCCATATCCTCATTCTCAGTTCTTGAAGCAACTTCCACTGCTATACCATAATTGATTGGAGCTTTACAAGCACCCGTTTTAACTCAAGTCGCAACCCTTTTATGAATCATTTAGTTCTATAAGTCTCCGACTATACTAATAGGGGCAATACATGGATAGTCGGGTGAAATTAGCTACATATTGTCACATTGTGCTACTTCCGCACTAAAAATTCTGGAACTGATCGCCCTTTTGTTGTACAACCTGATACGAGGAGCACCAAAATTTGAAAATTAAACTCAAGAGAAAGACTCGAGAATTGGTCACCTAATCCTTTACCAAACTGACCACAAAATAAGAATCCTATGTGATTTATCAACTACAACCAAAATTCTAATAGGATTTGGCCAATTACTTCAACACCCAAACACCCTTGAATCCACAAAGAATTCAAAAATAAGTGGGATAGAGAAAATTAGGCACCTTTCTAGGTTTCCCAACAAGAACACTAGGCAAGAATGAATCTACCAATACCTAAAATGAAGAAACAAGTTGGATTGACCCAAGGATTTTAGATACTCTAAATAAATGTGGGTTTAATTCCTTTGCTTGGTCATGAAAAGAAGAACTAAAGAGGAATTCTCTTCTCTAAGAGTTCAACACTCTATTAAAAAATCTAAAATATGAATTCCATTACAAAAGAGGCTATAATGGGGTATTTATAGGCCCCAAGTTGCCCTAACTAATTAGCAAACAAGTATAGAAATTAGATTGCCTAAATACTTGTTTGTAGGCCCTATTATATGCCTTAAAATAGGTTAAAAGATAATAAAAGTCATGAAAATTAAATTACAAGTGAAAAATCTAAAAATGTGAAAAGTAGACAAAAAGTCGGGACGAACCTAACTGGACCCAGCGCCAGGTCTAAAGACTACACCCAATGCCTGGTGGAATCTGCCCAATGACTATTTTTTTGCCATATTAAAGCCGGCACTAGGTCCTTAACTCTTGCCCGTCACTGGGTAAGCTTTGGGCGTCCTCTCCTATTTTGTTACACTTCAAAACTTGCTCCTTGGACCTCTATTCTATTTTTTCGTGTTTCCTTGATCTTTGAAATAAAACGTCAGTTGCCTTAAGCCCTTCTTGATACTCTTTTAGCCTTCAATCCTTGTTTAATGGTTGGCTTGATCTTTCACATTGATTATTACTTTTGTTGTGCGTCTTTTGGCCATTTCCTTTCCATCTATCTCTTCACAATCTTCTTGGACCTGGGTTTGTTGAATTTTTTGTCTTGAAAATTCCCTCGATTCTTCTTGAATATTACTTTTTCCGATGGTACCAAGAAGTGTGATTTTGTCCTTCTTCCCTCTTCTTGAAAATGGCCTTCATGCCTAATTTGCTTCCTATCATTTCTCACTTCTTAAAGATGATTCGTCCTTGAATCGATACCTGTATTACAATTTAAACAAGACATTTTGTATGAAGGTAAATCATTGGGCTTTGGGTCCTTAACAACTCCTTTGATTTCTCTCTTCTCAACCGAAGCCCTCAATCTCATGTTACCTCTACTCATTTTCTTTTCCTCAATCTCTTGTTTGGCTCTCTTTTGCACCACATTACTTTGTGTTTGCCTCTTTCCATGCTTTTTTAATCTCTTCTCCTCCCCTTTTACTTCCAACTTTTTCATCTCATCCCTCTTCTTATTTAGCTCTCTCTTTTTTCTTTCGTCTTATTTTCTTTCACTCTTCTTTCCTTCTTTTTTCTCTCTCATTTTCCTTTCTTTTTCCCTCAAAAGATTTTGAGCTTTTGTAACCTCACTAGGGGACATTAGAAGCAAAGTAAACTTCTTTCCCTATTTGCTCAAGGCATAAGTGTTTCTTCTCCTATTGTGCATCACCTCTCTATCATACATCCTAGGCCTTCCCAACAACAACTCTCCAATATGCATGGACATCACATTGCAAAGTACCTCATCTTCATAATTCCCTGTGCTAAATGTAAACTTGGCTTGTCTGTTTACCTTCACCTCACCACCATTATTGACCCATTGAAGCTTGTATAGCTTGGGATGCTTCATGGTCTCTATATCTAACTCTTCCACTAATGTAGTACTTATCACATTTGCACAACTTGCACAATCTATCATCAAACAATATGGCCTTTGATTGATTTTATAAAAAATGTTTTCCCTTTGGGAATCATCCATATCCTCTACAACATAAGTACCCAAGACTCTACTAGCAACACCTATTAGTGAATTTCTTTGATAAACCACAATTTTCCTTTCACCATCTACTTCCTCTTTTGGATTTATGGCCTCTCTAGAAAATAGTATTGGTGTTTCACTTTTCATAACTTTACATTCTCCTTCTTTCTTTTGTTGATGTGAACATTCTCCCAATTCATAATTACATAAAGCATTTTTGGAACCTTTACCTTTAGTACATATTTGGTCATCGTCAACCACATCGTTATCATTCTCAACTGTTTCTTTGTTATCCCTATGTTGGTCTTTACTCCATTATATTAATGGACTTTCCCCAACTTCTTCATGTTTTTCCTCACCCATTTGATTTTGCAATTCTCTTTCTTTGGCATCTTCTTCTACCTTCTCTCCTTTCTTAATTTCTTGTAGCTCATTTTGTTCACTCTTTTCAACCCCCTTGCTTCTCTCAATTCTTTGCCTTATATTGTTTGTCCCACATCTCAAATCCTTTGTTCAATTGGCTACATTGTAATCTAAAGGACTTCCAATGATAAGTAGGTGAAGTGTGTTCAAAGCTAGAACAATACTCACAAGGGCTTACTTCACTTCTGTGCAGCTCATCTCTACTTCGTCGACTCTTCCTTTTTGGACAATCACACGTGTTATAGCCATAATCCCAATAATTAGAACAAACATAATCTTCTTTTCTTGTCAAACCACTCTTGAAAGAATTTTACAATGCACTCATTTCACTTGGCTTGGATTTTCTTGGACATTCATCGAAAGTGTGTGTATACCTTGAACTAGTATAGCCCATACTCTCTCTCTTTTTGGATACCACTCATTGTCATTTGCAACCCACTCCTTGAATATTTTTGTGGTCCTTCATCATGTTCTTCCAAATACCCCATGCTCTCATAGTCATCTTCTTCATATCTCCAATCATACTCATCATTTCTACCATAACTACTTCTAGTTGAACAAGGCTTTTCATAGCAATCATAACCTCCACTTTCATTCCAACTTGACATTTGCTTTCAAGAGAAGTACCCAGAAAATTTTAAGTAGAAAACACAATAGGAATTTCTCACTTCCCTCACTCATGTGTTTACACTTTTGCAATGGCACTCTTCTCTCGTGTATACTTTCTTTTGGCTTTTATCAAAACGAGCTCACCCTCTTGTCTTTTCCACACTCTGAATTCCACACTCAAGTTCTTCCCAAAGTCTCCTTAATCCAAAAGATTTAGTTTCACTAGTTAAAGCCAACTAAATTCCAAATGTTCAAGGAAAAAGAAGTTCCTAAGAAAAAAATGAGCTATCACTAGATGGACAACAAGAATGAGACTCAATCAATCAAGAATTTCAAGTAATGAGTTGTCACACAAACTGTAGGATTTCTCAAGAACATGTATAGTGACAACACTAGTTAAGCACCACAAGGATTCAAATAAATGAGGATAATAAGGAATAGGACTTAAGATTGGGAATGTTCCATTCGATCCTAAGTATCTCAAGAATGTGTCAATCTAAATATTAACCCACCAAAAAACAAGAAATATATTAATTAAGTTCAATGAAAGTGATAAATATAAGCTAAGAACCTTTACAAGACTCTAAGAACCATTACAAAACTTTGTAACGACACTTAAAAATTTTATCAAACACTTGGTAGGCAACTAGTTCAAATGAGGATTTTCAAATGTTAGGATGCTATCACAAATCTCAAGAGTTCAATTTGATGGTCAATCAACTCCCTCAAAACAATGATCACACAAGGAGTTCAATAGCTTAAAAAGTTATTAGGCAATTCACAAGAAAATGTGCGACTAACAATTAGAAAGTTTAATTCCACACAAACCAAGTTAACAAGGAAGAAAATCGATAGGGATTCAATAAACAAAGCTTTGGTAGTCATAAAAGCACATTCCTAAGTCATAAGACCACACATCAAGCACTTGGTGTGCAACCTCATAACTAAAGGTAATTCAAAATTTTCAACCATACAACCACTCCAATACTAAAGATTCACAAGTAAAACTCATTCCCATTGGTAGATATAACATCAAGGAAAACTTTTACAGCAATAACATAAGCAAATGTTGAGTTTTAAAGCTCATAAAAATAGCACAAAAATAAGTGATGAAAATTGCAAAAATTTCACTAAGCTCTTCAAGAAGATTGTACCTTAGCCCAAAGAATGTTGTGTTAATAAGAATCAACATAATACAAGCTCTGATACCAATTTTATACGAGCTCGGGATCACTAAAATTTGGAAATTAAACTCAAGAATAAGACTTAAGAATTGGTCACCTAATCCACTACCAAAATGCCCACAAAATAAGAATCCTAGGTGATTTATCAACTAAAATCCAAATTCTAATAGGATTTGGCCAACTACTTCAATACTCAAACACTTTTGAATCTACAAAGAATTCAAGAACAAGTAGGATGGAAAAAAGTAAGCACTCTTCTAGGTTTCCCAACAAGAACACTAGGGAAGAATGAATCTATCAAATACCCAAGATGAAGAAACAAGTTGGAAAACCCCAAGGATTTTAAAGACTCTAAACAAATGTGAGTCTAATTCCTTTGCTTAGTCATAAAAGGAAGAACTAAGGAGGAATTCTCCTCTCCATGAGTTCAACACTCTATTCAAAACATGCTCCTTGGACCTCCATTCTATTTCTCCTTGCTCCTTGGACCTCCATTCCTTGCAAGTCCTTGTAGTTGAAATGTTGCAAATTGTAACTTCCGTTGCTTTGAATAGATTAGAGCAGCAAAAATATTCTCCATTCGCTCAATCCAAGCCTTAACTGCTTGTTTTTTATAGGGTTTACCTAAGAATTGAGGAGGGTTGAATTTTAAGAAGCGTTCTAAAGCTTGATCAGACTCAAGTTCATTATTTCTTCCTTCTTCTCTACAAGAATTATCAACTAGATGCTTAGTGCATCTGTCATCCTTTGAAAAGCTTGCATCATAACATTATCTATAGTTGTAAGTTGTGTCATTTTTTATGAGGGGCTCTCAGATGATATATCAAGATGATGTTAAGTAGCATGTTTGGGTGGCATCTGTGTCCATAGGATTTTAATGAAAACTAAGGACAATGTTTCTCAAGTAGTAGGATATAAGAGTAAACATAACACAAATGATGAAAACGTAATATATATATATATATATATATATATATATATATAAACCGATCACTGTAAAAAAATAGGATTAGTACAAAATTGTGTGCTCTGCACATCTTACCTACCGGTATAGCTAATGTACATATACTATACTATACACACCATACTATACCTATGATATTCTACTCATCGGTATCACTGCTATTTGAGATAAGAGGTTCTGAGTCTGAGGAAACTGTATAGGATTCGGGTGTATTAGGCCCATTTGTTAAGTCCTCAAATCCATAGTCGTTTTCCATGGCCCAATCTATGTCTAAAGTTGATTCTACCTTAACCTCCTCTATAATCAGAGCCTCCTACTCTGCCTCTGCCTCTGCCTCTGCCTCTGCCTCCATCTATCTAGGAATGGCCACCTCAGTTTCCTTTAGACTGTTTTCTCTAGCCTCTCTAGGTATCTGTTGGTCATCGTGTTGTGGCTCTATATTGTCAGATGCACTGTCCACTACACCCGAGCCACTTGTTTGGGATAGTATCTCATTTGAAAACGAATCTCGGGGAGGTAACAATAGAGGTCTTGGTTGGGTTACTAAGGATGAAGGTTGGTGTCGATGTCAAGGGCCTGGCCATGTGAATGATCGGCAACAAGTTCCTAATACAAGCCAAATCTTCCAAATTTTCTTTATTCCAAAATCCTCGCCTTTCTCTATTTTCTTCTCTTCCCTCTCATGATCATCTACTGGCCTTTTGCCCTTGACGTCTCTACCCGACATACCTACAAAATATAAGAATTCTATAAATTCCTATAATAATACCACGATAACTATGCTCTGATACTAATTATAACACCCCCACTAGAAATAATTTTAGAAGCGTGTAATAAGTTAGGGGGTCATCCCGTCCGGTTTCCTAGACAAAGGATCTTTATAACTAACAGAACTGATCTGGACAGAATAAGTACAAACACGTATATAATAAAGCCACACTATAATATGATACAACCCAAAAGTAAGTTTTAATATATACAAATGTGTGTACTCTAACAGTAATATATTGTACATGTATAGAAGAAGTAGTTTGTAGACCTATCTTATGGTATCGTCTTCTAGTCGCACTATCTACCGATTCTAGATCCTAAGAAGTAGAACAAAAGGTATGTGTAAGTGAAAATCACTCAATGAGTTCCGTGTGTGCAAGTGTTTTATGAAAACAAACCAACAAATGCATTTTCATGTTTTCTCTCAAAATCCGTTATAGGAAAATTTTATAAATTTTCACTGAAAACAACTCTACAACTCACTATGAGGGAGTTTATTTCAAATCCAATCATTTTTGTGAAACCAACTTTAATTCAACATCCTTGCCCTAATTTCAGAAATACAGGCACTTCTCTTAATGAAAGGTTAGCCTATGTGCAAAACTTAAAAGGCTTTGTCTTTGACAGCGCATTCTTATTATGTTAGAATGCAAGCCTACAACACTTAACTATGCATTGTCCAAGCGATAAGTGCTAACTAGCACAATACTGAGAGATCAGTATCTTTTACTTGATACCGTCAGCCGAGGAGTCCCAATCCAGACATCAATCACCATCGAGGCAGCAAGGGGTTGAACACACCAACTGTTACCGTCCAACAGTCCGTGAACAATCCAAAATAATATGCACACAAGGCATAGGCAATTGCTAGGTGGTAAAAAGGCTAGCCAGGTCGCTAATCGCAATGTCCAGTCACCCCGTTTGAATTATGACAATCTCTAGAACTAATTAGGTTAATTGGGGTCATTTACCTCTAACGAGAGCTAGTACAAAGATCAAAGCCTTTGTTGAGTACCCAATGTCTTCACTGGTTCACAAAACCAGTCCAATTCTATTAGCTCACAAGGCCAATCAAATATTCCATTCCCGAAGGAATATAAATAAAACATTTTCCAGGATCAAAATATTATTTTCCAAAATTTAATCTCATACGGAGAGATTTTTTCCAAACTATAGCAAAAAATGATAAAAAGTTCTTTTTGTGTGGTAAAATACTTTTTCAAGGGCATTTTCGTCATTTGATAAATACTTGATTCCAAAAGGAGTTTTATTCAGGAGTTCCAGAATTCTAATCTTAAAAGAAGAATTCTAATTATGATTCCATAAAACTCATAATTCCCATATTTCCAAAATCTTTTCTAGAAAAGGAAATGATATGCCTTTCCATGATAAAACATGATTTCACCACATATTTAGAGAGAAGAAAACCTTTTAGGTATACAAATTTACCTAGGAAATTTTCAAAATTCAAATGGTTCATAATTCTTTATAAAATTTCCAGTTCTTAATGTCAACAATAATTTCAATTCAGAAGAACCATATTTTCCTTGGAAAAACATAAAGCTCCATCAACTTTACCACTAAAGGCTTTAGGAAAAATAAATGCCAATTATGAATAATTCCATTTATAAAAATTCACCATTCCCATTCAAGTCTAATATAACTTGATATCAACTCTTCCTGAAGGAAATCAAAACAATTCATAAAGCTTTACTTTATGAAATAAAATGCACACCAACATTTATCACTTTTTAAAAATCAAAGGGACTCACCATGTGTCCCATGTCAACGTAGATGTAGGTATATGCTTCTAGCTTTTAACCCAATCCCTAGAGTGAATAACGTACATTAATGGTCATTCCAATCTTAACTTAGGAACTAAAGTTTACAACTAATAGATTCTAATACCATCATTTCTTCACATAATAAAATCCATTATTGACTTCTTTATCTCTTTACTTATTATGAATAAAAGACTTCCATAAGTCTTCCCAACCTTTTCTTCATCCTCGAGTATCATTGAAATTGCACTTAATTCCATTTCATTTGAAAATAAATTCTGCATTTTCAGCTTTACCACACAATCTTGATTTTTGCATAACATTTCACATGCAATTCCAATTAACCTTACATTTGTGCCAAAGCTCTCATAAGACATTCAACTACAAACCTGATGTATTCCAATCGCACAGACTGAAAACCGTTGCATTACTATTGAGGCAAAACCGTACAAGCTTTTCTTGTTCGAACCAGTATTTTCACAAAATAATCGTTATTCTTTTATTCTTCCTTAATTATAACAATTATACAACACTCAATCCAAATGATTTCCCATCATAAAATCCTTCAATTCTATGATTTTCAGTTATAACCAACTTAGCAATTCATATTTTTGCAATACCAAAATCAACAACCATAATAATAACAATATTATTACATTTTTCCTCAACAGTTAAATCCTATTTCCATTCCATTTCTTTCTCTTTCTTTTACAGCCACAAGCTACCCATTAAACCAGCATCAAAACCTCATCATAAACCTTATAAAATATAGCATATAGTTCCTCTTAGCTGCCGGCACAAACAGCTCACACAAACACTTCACAACATCAGTAATTTCCAAAGAAAACCATAAGATTTCTTGAATTTCTAAACAATATTTATACCAAAACAATCCATGTGCTTCATGCTATAATTTTAATTCATGAAACATAAACTTTTACCTTAATTGTAGGTTGCTCAAGTCTTGGAATACCCCAAGCTTCCTTCTTCTCTTGTATAAAAATGCTTTCTCTCTCATTCTTCTTTTTCTCTCTAATTTTTCTCTAGCTATTCTTCCTTTTTCTCTTCCTTTTTTTTCCTTCTTCAATTTATGCCTATAGCTGCTGGTTTGCATGATGTCCACTGCCATTCTTGGTCTAAATTGTGACTAATTTGGTCGAAATTCAATAAATTCTATAATAGCTATCCATCCATGTGTAATTTCCTTATTTACTAACTTTTCCTTAATTAATTTCATAAGCTTGTTTAATAAGCTTTACGAAGTATAACTATTGCATGAGTATTTCATGCAACCAATACCACTTTGACACTCATTTCCTTCACAAATCACATGGTGCCAGATGTCTTCATTTTTTGTTGTTCTTCAATAAATTTTCTCAGGAATGAACAAAAATTTGGGTCTGCAAATATTCTAATAGGAAAAACTTTTATTCCACCAATGGAATCTATGTACTTTCAAAATTCCTTCTCAGTTTTTCTTTGTTCGCGATCAAAATTACGAAAATACCCCCCCCAAAACCTCAATTTATACCAAAATATTTATCTCATTTCACTGATCAACTTTAATTCTGAGCTTACATACAAATTCTCAACCTATTAAATGTAGTTACTTTCTAAAGGATAAAAAATCCAAGGTATTTCATAGGTAGGTAGGTACCTGGCGGCCCTGGGAAGCACATTTGTGGGCGGCCTACTCATGTAAATTCGTGCATTTATGTTATTTTTCTGATTTTCTTTCATTGTACACTATGTATAGACCATTATAAACCCTAGAAAGTCATCTTTAGTTGGATAACAACTATGAGATCCCTTAAGAAGCTCATAGAAAGATAAAGAAATAGAGGATATTGGGGAATCATGGAGATGAAGAAAGGGTTGTTTAAGGAAATCCAAGGAAGAAGAAGTTCAAAATCTTGTCTATAAGTGAAATCATTTCTTTTCCTTTGTATTACACTTTAACAATACTGAGATTTATATAATTTTAGTTGTTGCTAAAATACTATTCATGTATTTAACTACTTGGGTATTATTGTGTTGGATTGATTGTTTGGGCTTGGTTGATTTATTCACTTGATTGGCTCATTCTTGATGAATTCGAGAGACATGGTTTGGAGTTAAACACCAAATTAATTAGTTCAATGTTTTTTTTTTTCCCTTGGATTAACTTAGAGAGGCTGAAGAATTAGAATTTAGTAGTTCATGGGTTTCCAATATTACCTAGAGACAGGGATATTGGGGCTTCTGAGTACCTTTTAGGTGATGAATGGGTGTAATGCTTCCTTAGGTTAGGTTGATTAGGAGAGATAGCAATTAATTGGACGTTAAGAAAGGAATCTTATAACTCGAGAAAGAGTGAGCTTTATTCTTGAAAACTCATATCGTTGCTTTAATTGAGATTTGATGAATGTAGTGATTTACTTTTTACTTGACATGTTTTAGGGGAATTTCTTCTTGTATATGGTCTTTACCATATTCATACTCCTTGATGATCATTGTGACCTTTTTACCGTGGGTCAAATGTACTCTATATTGTAGTAGGGTATGTAGTTACTTTTATTTATCTTATCTCATTATTTATTTTGGCTATAGATTAGAGCAAATTAGTGGTAATTGCTAAGTTCCCTGCATTCGATATTTGCAAATTCCTATAATATCTGATGGGTATACTTGCTCATATGTATTGTTTTAGTGCTCAGCATTTAAATTTAAAACTTGATTTTTGTAGGTTGTTTATACTATATCCAATTCACGTAAAACACGCACCATATTTTTTGCTATGAAAAATTTGAGTCTTGTTGATTTAGCTATGCATATATTTGTAAATATTATAAATTATTTTATGTATATATTTGTTTCAATATTTGTATAGAATACTAATCATTATTTGTATATACCTTGTTTGTATGTTGTTTTAATTTTTTATTTTAAGTAATAGAGATAAATAAATTATATTAGGTTCAAATGCATTGTAACATTATATTTGTTGTATTATTATTTTTTATATTATTGTATATTACTATCTTGGGAAATTGTAGATATAATGGACTCTTAGGATTTAAGTTTTGTTTTTGTATTTATCCTTGTTGTTGTATATTATTCTTATTGTTGTTGGGAATTTTTGTATTTGTTGTTGGGTTAGTATTTTATTTTTTTCAGGATCAAAATGTTATTGTAAATGGTTACTAATTGAAGGGGTGTTGTTGTATGATAGTTATTGTGGTTTATCGTTATATAATAGGATTAATTTCATTATTTTTGTAATGGTGTTGGAGTTTTGAGAATTAGATTGTTGTTTTGAGGATGAAAGCATTGTATTGGAAACGTTGGTTTTTGTCGTATTATATATCGGTGGATAATCAAAACTTGATTGTTGTAATAATGAATAAATGGAGAAATTGATTGGTTTATATACTTGGTATTTTGTGTTATGGAATGTTATGGTTTGATTGGAGATTACTTGTGTTAAGTTTCTGAGAACCTTTTGTAAAATAGTTTTGTAGTAGTGAAATTATTTGTTGGATTATTTGGGAGATGTTGTTATGCTATGTGGATTTTGTGGCATTTATGAATTGGTGGTTGTAGTTATGAAAATATTTCGAGATTCTTTTCAATAAGTCACTAAGCCCTTGATTCTTCATTTTCCCTTATCATTTCATTGCATTTTATAGTAGGTTGCTTATTAATGATAGCATTTAATAATATATATAGGTTTAGGTTATTCCAACTGAAAAATATTGGTTTAGTCTTTTCCCTTTATTTTGTTGTGTTATTGTTGTTGTTAGTAATGTGTAGTGTATTTGGTAATAGTATAGATTTTGGTTTTTATTGGTTTAGCTATCCTACTTGTAATTAGCCTTATTGTTTGAATTTTTATAAACATGATTCTTTATGGTATTTCATTGGTTGATTATTCTTTTTTATGAATAGTTGATCCATGAGATGTACATATAGCTTCTTCCACATATTTATTTTACCTTGTTCATATATACTTGTGATTTTTTTTTTTTTTTATGATTCACTTTCTTATTTCTTTGTTAGAATTTAATGTTGCTTTGTTTTCTTTTATTTTCTTAAGATTTATTTTGTTAATTATTTCTTAGAATTCTTTACTTGTTTTTTATTTTTTGTTTTTTTAGTGATTCATCATCATCTGGATAATGGAATCATCTCTCACTTCACCCAATTTTTGCAGCAACAATCTGTTTGGGGATAATGAGCTTTAAGATGCTAGGGGAGTATTTAGTTACTTTCTATCAATTTTATTTTTTTTAGTCCTACTGAAAATGTTCATATTGTTTAATTTTGCGGCCAACGAGGACATTGTTCAATTTAAGTGTGGAGAAGAGGTTGAATTTTATTTTCTTATAATTTTGTATTATTTATTTTGAAACTTTCTTATATTTTTTGGGCTAAATTTTTTGTGTTTGCATTTTGGCTAAAATATTTTTTTGCATTTTTTGCATTGTTGGGTTAGGTTTCAAGGCTTCTTGATATGTTCTTGAGACTAATTTCTCAATGAATTTCGTGGCTAAATTTGGGGCAAAATGGAAGACCTAATTAAGAGCTAAAAACAATGAATTTAGTGAAGAAATAAGATACCAAATTCAAACACTAGAACCTTAAGCCAAAATAAAGAACCTAGAACTCTAGAAAAGATAATCAAGTCTACTAAATCATATCCAAGAACCCTTAACTCAACGAAAGAGCTAAGAAAACTTGAAGAAGATGAACTAGGCAACCAAAGTTAACCTCTATTCTAGACCCTTAGATTAGCAAGAAACTAAGATTCTCTTTTGATAGGTCATTTTTATCTATCCTTAAGAGTTTATAGACACAAATCAAATGCAAGGAATGGAATCTGAAGATTGACTGTGGCATTTATGGAAGAACCCTCGAAAACCCTCTCAAGAGTGTCTTTTGATCTTAATAACAATATCCAACTTGCATTTGAAATGTTATAATGCCATATATATAAGCATCTAAACCTAAATAATGTGAGATAAAATCTCAGCAATCCAAGCCTTTAAAAGGTCCAAAATATCCCTATTGCATAATAAAAGTCATGGAATTTTAATTAGGGACAAAGTATAACAAGAAATAGAAAAATTAAGCAAAACTGGGCTTTGCCCAAAGTCGGCCAGCGCTAGTTTGCATAGGGAAATCGGCACCAGCTGTGATATGAAGAAATCGACTAGTTGAGAAAGGCCGGTGCTGGTTTAGCTTTCTAGGCCGGTGCCAGTACGACATTGTTCTTCAACAGCCAGTTCATTTTCTTCTCCACAACCTTCGCTTGTGCTCATTTAGCCTTCCATACAAATTGTTGGGCTAATGCAGCTTTCTTTGGCCTTCTCTTTGGCACCCATCTCTTCACACTCTCCATGTTCCTTGGCATGTTGGTTGCTTTAGCTTTAATTCTCCCTTGTAAGCCTCCATGTCTTGGAATCTTTCAAGGTGCCATGAAGTGTGGCTTGTAGTTCCATCCCTCTTCTTTAGCTTTGGCATTTTACTTAGACGGATTCCTTTTATTTCCCCCTTCTTTGTGTGAATCCGTCTTCGAATGAGCACCAACAAAATATTTCAAGCAAGAGGTTTTGTTGTGAAAACAAAATGCTAGCCTATGTTCCCCCACATAAATTGCATTCTTCCCCTCATCTTCACTCTTCCTTTTTGTAGATTCTCCCTCTTTGTTTGCATTTTTCAAGCACAAAAGAGTCAATCTCATTTTATCTACTTTTTTCATTCTCCTCCTTTACTCCCTCTTGTTTTGAGGTCTTCTTTTGCACTCTTTTTTCCCCTCATCATTTTCTTTCTTTGGAAGGTCTCCTACTTCACTCTTCTTTTTCTCATTGTTCCTCATTTTTATTTGCACTTCTCTCACCTCATTAGGGGTAGGGGTAGAAGAGTATATAGCTTTCTTCTCATGATAACCGAGTAAGAATTTCTCCTTTAGTCATGCAACACACTCCTTTTAAATTGCCATGGCCTTCCTAAAATTAAGTTGCTATCTTGTATAGGGACTATATCACCAACAATTTCATCTTCATACTTCCCCATTTCAATTGTCAACAACACCTGTTTATTCACCCACAACTTCCCACAATCATGGAACTAATGCAATCTATATGGATTAGGGTGTTTCATCATATTTAAACCCAATTCTTCCATAAGACTAGCACTCACAATATTGGTAAAGGTTCCGCCATCAATGATAGCAACACATGGCTTTTGGTTGATAAGAGAATGGGAGTAGAAGATATTATTTCTTTGTAGGCTCTTTATCACTTCATCATCACAATCATCTCCTACCACACAACTTCCCATTTTCTTTCACCGACTAAAGGGTAAAAGGGTGGCACAACAATTCCTTCATCACTAGAATTATCATCACCATTATGCTCCTCATTTCGTCTCTCATCTCCACAATCCTTCTCTTCACTAGTTAACTCTTATTGGGTATTGTCAAATATCAATTTCTTGGTTGGACAGTCATATGAAATGTGTCCATAGCCTAAGTGTTAGAAGCATTTGATGTCTCTAGTTCTTGAAGGTCTCTCAATAGCTATGCCCTTTTCTTTGGCCCATTCTTCTCTAGGTTTGTAGGGCTTTCTTGGTGTTCTTGGGAGTTTTGGTAGCTCTTCCCTCTCTTTAGGCTGCTGGTTGAAAATAAGATTGGTGTAGGTGGTTTCTTTGGAATGTGAATTTCTTTTGAGTTGTCCTTCAATGTTAATGGCAAATTTGCATTTGGTCCGAATGATCTAAATATCTAGAGCCTAGAGGAACTTGACTTGGATATTAGCTTTAGGGTAGCTCTCTTGGAAAGTAGAAATATTCCAAGAAATTGTGGATCATTGGACTAGAAGCCTATCGATATTAGATGTCTTTTAGAGAGGTGTTAATACACTTTTTCCTCTCTAAATGAATGATAATGTGTAGATGGGTATTTTAGTTATTGTACCTGTAGGTCGGAGAAATAGCTAACGCGGCACTGTCCTTGGGATTAATAATTTCCTTATGGCGATATTAAAAAATATTTAAAAATAAAAAATACAACTATTTATATAGCAGGGGTATTTTGGTCATTTTAATAGGCAAGGCTAAGTATCTTTTTGGTCCTAGGAATAGCCTATAAGTCCTATTTAATTTTGAGTTCAGGAAATAGTCTCAGTTAAGTAGGATTTTATTTTATTCAGTAAGTCTAATTTATTATTGGACTAGAATAAAATAAAAGAACGAGAAAAATTAAATTAAATTTATTACCTGATTTAATTGGTTAATTAATTATTCAGGGCCTAAGCCCAGAATGAATAATTAGAAAATTAAAATAGGCCTAAACTAGATAAAAAAGGCTTGAATAATTATTTTAGTTTATTTAGGCTCATTAATTATTTATTAGGTAATTTTTATAAGCCCAGAAAATAAATAATTAATGTTTATTGTTTTTTGGGCTCATTGGGTCTAGGAAAAATAATAAATGGCCAAATAGCATGGACCAAAGGGTTTTTGTAATTCACAAAATAGAAGAGTTTAGGCTAAACTAAACATCTTCTTTAATAACTTTTGGGGGGTTTTTGAAAAACAAGAACCTCGGTGTTTTGGTATCCTGTGAAGACTTGCGTGTGTCAATAGAGATACAACAATAAACGGGAAAAAAAAAAACCCACAGATGTGAAACCCCACCTAAAGCCAACCAAAGAGTAAGGGGATCGGGATGCATATCATATTATTCTGCATAAAAATGTATATTTTTGAATGATTTTCTGTACTTTAGAATTATGGTTTATATGTTAAAAGGCTTAGTTATGCTTATTGAGTAGGAAGGGTAAAACGGTAATTTTGCTTGAGGTCAAAATAGGAAGATGGCTTGAGGTTTAGATAAGAAAAATATTTGGTTGAGAAATTAAGAACAAGAGTTAGTGTGGTAAAGTAGTTAGAGCTTTGTGAATTAATCTCTAAGGTCATGAGTTCAAATCCCATCACTTAAGTTTTATTCATGATTATCTTAGTTATGTTTGAAATTTTATTTTCTTACATTCCTTAAAGTTATAAATGTTGTCCTAGGGGAGACATGAAGAGAATGTCTTAATCATATCATCATGTCCTAAAAAGAATTCTTGTCTTTTTTATTACCTCTAGCTTTGTCCTAACATCTTCACAATTTAAATTATTCAAAATTCATTAAGTCTCATCTTTTAATTCCAGAAAATTATGTGATGATTTCCTAGCCTTGTGATAGGGCCTAAATTAATCATATTTTTTCTAGTTATTTGATATTATTTTTGTGATACATTTTTTGTGAAATAACTAGCCATATTCCTTCATATATGAGATTTTACCCTTGAAAATGTATTTTGTGCATTATTTCAGATTTTAGGGGTAAAATAAAGCAAAATCATCACAAAGCAGAATATAGGCAGTGCCGGTTCCGATAAGGATAGCCGGCGCTGGTCTCCCACTGGAAAAATAGAGAAGTACAGAGCAATTAAAGGAATGAAGGAAGGAATTGCAATTGAAAATTGGAGAGAAAAAAAAGAGGAATTTTGGCTGGCTTCATCATTTGAGCCAACAGAAAAAAGAAAGAATTGAATTCGGTGGGACCACGCTAAGGAGAAAGACAAAAGTCAACAAAAATGTAGTAAAGAGAGCTAATTGCAACAAATAAAAGAAAGAAATCAATTTGGTCAGCCCAAGGAATTTCGGTCAGCAAAAGACAAAAGCAAAAGAATTAGAAAGGAGAAGGAAATTCAGTGGCTCAATTGAGCCATTGTAACAAAGAAAAGCAGTAGTGGTGTGCGGCTCAATTACGGCTCAAGTGAGCCAACAGTGGAAAAAGAAGTAAGTCTCGGTGGTCCGCACGGCTTCAAATTGGCAGCAAACTTCAACAATTCCAAATTTAACATCAATTTGTTCAGCACTACACGACAAAACAAAATCAAATCAGAAGTCCAATTCTCAATTCAATTTCACAAAGTCAAAGGCGGATGCATTAGAATTTCTTTTAGGTTTTATTTTAGCAATTTCTATTCCATTTTTTTTTTTGATTTCTTTAGGTAATTACTTCTTCTTTATTTAGGACTCTTTTAGGAACTTTGTAAGCCAATAAATAAAGGCCAATTTACCCTAGAAAATGGGGTTGCACAATGTAGGGACTTAGATTTATTTTATAGTGCATCACCAATATTTTCCCAGGAGGAATTCTTCAATTCAAGGAGGGTTGTACAAGAAGGTCTTCAAAGGAAGAAGGAGGAGGCTTGTCTATAAGTGCTTTCTTTTACTTTGTTTTCTTTTTCTTGACAATGATGTATTAATTGTTTTATTGTAATTTGACATTGTTTTAGATATTCATGATTTTTAGAGTTCTTTGATCTTTTGATTAATTGGTTGTTATTCTTGGTATTGATTACTTGTGCTTATTACGAGATTGATTAGTTGAGTCTTTCCGTTAACTTACTTCGACAAAAGGGTTGATGGTGGTTTCAATTAGTTTCATATTTGTTAGCTTTTAACTTGCTTGGACAAAGGGGTTAAGAGTAGGGACAAAGTAATTCAAGATTAATTAATGTCTGCCAAGATATGGATTCATTAGTTAATTTAATGTATAATTTACTAGGAATGGGAATTAAATCAAGGACTATGGTTAATGCATCTTTTGGGTAAGACTGGTTGAGACATGATATGTGATACTAAATTACCTAGAAGATAGGGATTCATGGATTGGACAAATAAGTGAATCTATATTATCCTTGATGATGCCAAGAGAATAATTAGTCATGATAAATATTGGGTACTTTAAGATCATGTTTGTTTAAACAATGGTTTAAGTTACATAATTCTACATCTTTGACATATATATATTTTTAATTTATTTTAATTTTAATTTTATTTATTTTTCACTTTATCGAGTCGATTAAATAATGAAAGAAAGTTGATTAATGTCTACTTGTTCCTGATGGATCGACACTCGTTTGAACCCTATGCTCGATTAATGATGAGTACGCTTGTTCATATGTGTGATTTGGGTTGAACATTTTAATTTAAACTTGATTGAAAATGTGCTTAGTTTTTGTATGATTTTTACACCCAAGTCTGAACACATCAAGTTTTTGGTGCCGTTGCCGGGAAACAATGGCATGAAAGCTTGGATTTCATTGATTATACCACGTTTATATGTTAATATGTAAATAGGTAAATATGTAAATATTTATATATGTTCCTTGTATGAGTAAGGGCCCTATTTGTTTGTTTGTATAATTGTATTTTGATTTCACTATATGTTGTAAATATGTATTTACGTTCCTTGTATGAAGAAGTGGCTATGTTGTCGTTTGTATAATTAAATATGTATATACATTCCTTATAGGTGTTATATACATGTTCATAATGACTAACTTATCTTTGTATGATTGTATATATTGTATATTTATTTATTTATTTTTACTAACCTAATGTTAATATGGAGTATGTGTAATAATGAAAATTTTAATTTGTTGATTTTTACGACTATAATTTTGAGTCAATACTAATCCTTCTTATTTTCAGGTTTGGACTTTTGCGAACACGATGTTTTAGACAGATTAAAGTTATCTTATTATTTGTTTCTTTATGTACAATTTTTTCTTTTTAGTTTAATTTAGGAATTCTTGTTTTACATGTATAGTGGTCAAGCATTCCATTAGTTAAAAAAAAATGAAAAATTTTTGGAGCCCAGACAGAACAGAACGAGTGCCGGCTGAGGCCCGGAATCGACACAGGCTCCGTTTTGGAATGTTATAAAAAAAAAAATCTTTATATATTTTTTTTCATTTGTCTCCTTTCCCTGTTGTCTTTTCTTCCCAAATTTTTCTTATTTTGTCTTTTCCGTCTTGTTTTCTTTTTCTTTGATTTTCTTGTTTGATTTTCTTATTTGTTTTATTCTTCTATTTTTCTTTCTTATTTTATTTTTATTTTTATTTTTTCTTATTCCCGTAGAATGATACTTTTATTCCTTCCCTTCATCTTCGTTTTCCCCTTCTTCTTCTTCTAATTATCCCCTATGGATTAAAAATGTTTTAAAAAACTTATACGTTGGGGAACATAGTGGTGTGCAAATTTCTAGATTTTATCCTCTAAAATTTCTTGACATTGTGTATATGCGTTTCTACGGAAAAATTTACTAACCATGGACAAATCTTTGTTGAGTTCATTTGATGGTAGAAAAATGCATAGAATGAGTTGTAAGTTTTGCGATTGCTTCTAAACGTTCCCTATGTATTTTTCTGGAATTTTTGCATATATGGAAATCTTGGACAATTGAGCATCTTTGTGGTATTTTGCTGTAATGACTGAAGATTTATTGCCATTATGCTTTTCCTATCTATGGTGGATATTATTCTTATTTTTCTTGAGTATAAAAAATCTGGAAAAGTCTTCACTAGAAAGAGAACCAATTGCAAAGTGGATTTGGATGAGACAAGAAGAGAATCTTGTGAACCCTTTGGAGGTTATGGTGGTGCTATTGGATAATTTGGAAACAAGGAGGACTCTACTTCGAGAGGGACTTAAAGGCTTTGACTTTATATTTTTCTTTTCCCTTGATTTGTATTTTTGTTTTAATTACTCTTTATTCTTTTACTTGTGTGTTCATCTTTCTATTTGTAGGTTGATTTCGCTGGAACAATTCTTCCAACCTCTTGAAGAATGAATTTCTTATATCTTGGAGCTAATCTACACTTGGGGAGTATTGCTTAAACTTTCTACCCCTTTTTAATTTTGGTCCCATTGGAGATGCTTTATAGTGTTTATTTTTGGCCCATGAGGACATGGTCCAGTTTAAGTGTGGGGGAGTGGTTTGGTGATATTCTTGGTCCAAGTTTTTAAATTATCTTGAGGTTTTTCTTGTTGTTAAATACTTTTGAATTTGAAATTTGGACTTTTCATGGAGCTAATCTGCCTTGGGGAGTATTATTTTTTGTTCCCTCTTTACACTCTTGGTCCATTAGTTATGCTTTAGTGTGCTATTTTAGGCCATTGAGGACAATGTCCAATTTAAGTATGGGGGAGATATTTAACATTTTCTCAAGTGCATCTTTGTGATTTTCAATAGATTTCCAAGTATATATGTTTGAGGGAATTTCAATGATATATGTTTGAATTGTTTTGAATTGTTGAATTTTTTTTGAATTTTTTTTTTTTAAAAAAATGGAGCTAAATTGAGTTTATTTGTTTATAATGAAGACCTGATTTTCTTTTTAACTTTGGATATGAATTTGTCATTCAAGTATGTTAGGATTTTATTAAAAAGGTAAACTTGTGTATTAAGTTGAATTTTGCTAAGTCTTGAGAATTTAAATTAACCTTGGTTATATTTGGTATTTGAGTTTTATTTTATTATTTGAGTTTGAATATAGATGATGTGATGAAATATGGGAAGAGTTGTTATTTAATTCTTGTATTATGGATTTAGAATTTGCTTAACTTTGAGTTTTGAGTAAGGAATGTGAGTTGAAAAAATATATGAAAAAAGAGTGAAAAAATATGAGATGAAAAAATTGAGTTAAGAAAAAATGTTCTTATTGTTTTGATCGTTCAAGACCTTTTGCTGAAAAGGGGGTCAATATGGGGAGAAGTAGCAAGTGCATTTGGTACATTATCTTGAGGCTATCCCGAAGGTAAAAAGGCAAGAAAAAGGAAAAAATGTTGAAAAATTGTTAGAGAAAAAATGATGAGTGATGATTGTAAATGGGGCCAATACGGTGTGTGAAGAGAAATCCATGCACTTGAGGATATTAATTCCCAAAGTCATAGAAAAAATAAAGAGTGGAGTGTTTTCCTTATTTCACTAACTCAAGTTTGGTAAATTTGAGTTTATAATGCGTGAATTGGTTAAATGACTTGACTTGTATGATTTTTGTTATCCATGTTTTTGGTTGAGGAGTGGAATAATTTTCTTGTACAAGATATAAGTTTGTTTAACTTAACTTTGAGGGCCTTGGGATTATTTGATTTAATGTATGAGTTTCCAAAGGTTTTTAAAGGGTGAATGTGTAACACCCCACTACCTAGGCCCGACAGGGCCGGGGATGTCGCCCCGTCCAAAGGACAAGGGGTCTTTATAATTAGGTCACACAAAAGAAAATAAAAGTAATACTTTAAAATTGAACTTATTACAGCCCAAAAATACATGAACAAACCCAGAATAAATTGTTCACTACCATCTCTCAAAACAACACATAAGAAAAATAACATAAAGTCTTCAAAGCATAGGCAACAAATCTAGCTATTCATCTCCATTGCAGGATCGACCTGAAAACATGGCATAAAAGGCGATGAGATAAAAATCTCAGTAAGTCCGTGTGTGCTTTGGGTGTTCAGTGAAAATAGTTCGTTGATGCAAAATGTGAAAACTTTGTAAGAGAAATATTAGCAAGCAATAAACATTAGTAAAAAACAAGAGGGGTGTTTTCGGCTTTTCCAGCCATACATAATTTATAAGATCAACCGCTCAAAAGAAAGGATTATGGGTTACCACACGTTGGGCCCCATAACCGGATGGTCAGTATGCCACACTTTGTGCATACTGCCGGTCAGAATGCCGACATTTTGTGCAGACTGACAAAAGGTAGGTGATCGGCCTACCGGGCAAGATACTCCTCCTTCTCTATACCCAAACAACAACCGGGTGTCCATTCCGGCAAAACACAGTCACTTGACTGAAATAAAAACTGCTAGCTCGGACCGGCATAACTAAGTAGCACTGACATTTCTCTAAGTTGAGTTTTATCTTCTGGATGTGGCCTCCTGCCAGAAGACTCACTCTTGCTCTTCAAAACTAGTACTACTAGCCTACCCTTATTGAGTACTCAACGATAATTGTCCCACTTGGGAGAAAACTGATAAAATATAGCTTTGCTTGAAAATGGCAATCAAGGGTTTCTAAAGTCCATGCCAAAATCAGTTTTAGAAATAGTTCAGTATTTGAGTAAAACTGCTTTGAAAATTTTCAAATAATTGGTTTGACTGAATCAAGAAAAGAAACAGTCCTTAATTGCCTTTACCAAATCAGTATTCACATACTTCGTGTTTAGCTTGCCATGGTAACCTTTTACAACAAACAAGTTTTATGCAGGAACTTACCTGATCCTTTGCTTGCTCAAATTCAAAAGTCTTCCAAGGCTGACCTAACCCCGCCTGGGGTAAACACAAGACATAAGGTTACACTCAAGCTATATTCACTGACACAAATAATCCTAGTTCAACTTATTACAATAATGACCCTAATGTTCTAAGTTTTAAGGCCAGGTGATAAAGAATTTTATAAAATAAGTCTAGTTTGATAAGTTAAAATAACTAGGGGTTCTAAAATAATTGCTAATAAATTATAGACTCAAATAATAATTCTTGAGTGTTATTAATAAATAAACCAAGGTTTGAATTTTAAATAATATTAAGTCCTAAATAATTTTAATAAATGATAATTTAAAAATACCTTTATTATAAATAAATAATAAATTAATTAATTTTTAATTAATTAATTTTTTAATAGATAATAATTATTTAGTAATAAATGAATTTTATTAATTTTTTGTTTAATAAAAATATTAATAGTCTAATTAAATATTCCAATCCAAATCCCCTAGTGTTTCGAATTTTGAAGGAAACTATAGTAGTAATTCTAATTTTTTTTGTAATAAATTTTGTTAATGAATATAACCTAGAATTAATAAGAAAATAATCTCTTACCATGATTTTCCTAGTGTTAGAAAAGATTCATGATCACATTCTCCATCATCAAACAATAAATCAATCCATTCATGAACATACACTTGAACTATCGCATACCATCACATGGCCAAAATCCTACTAAGCATAATCATCAATCATGGCTTCCATGGAGAATAAGAACATAAAAGCCTAATCACCTTTGGTGTCATAATATCTAATCATGCTTCAAACATCCATAAAATTCATTGAGCATGAAGAACATAAATTGATTCAAAAGGAAAACACTTACATACTAGTCATATACAACAATCATCATGTCCTAACCCCAATCCCTTTATCCACATGCATATACTCAATCTCCCAATCATATTCTATCTCCCTATCAACACCTAAGAGACATGATTTCAGAATTTAATAAGAGAGATTTACGAATGAATACTTGATTGTCGAGTACTTTGATGAAGACAAAAGAAGGTCCACGCGCGATGGAGTGTCTTGAATGGTCCAACAAAACAAACGATCATGGTTGATGTTTGATCAACCATTTCATTTAAGAGAGAGAGAGAGAGAGAGAGAGAGAGAGAGAGAGAGATCATTAGAATGATATAAACGAATGGAAGAAGATGAATAAGAAAGTTGTTCTTGACTTACCTTGTTGATGTTCTTGAGACCTTCAAGGAAAAGTTAATTTTGATCCGCTCGAAAATTCTTGTTTGCGAGGTTTTATGGTATAAATAATAGAAATGAGGTTTAGAGATTAAATGGAAGTGATTTGGAGTATTTGAGAGTGATTGGAGGTGTTTAGAGTAGGGTTAGGCTTGAAGAAGGTTAGTGTGTGTCCTTGGTGTTCTAGGTGAAAATGGAGAGAATTTAAGGGAAAATGATGGACGAATTTCTAGAGAGTGTAGACTGAATAGTTTAGGGAATTCAGGGGTTTTGGTTTAGCTTAGAAAGGGAGAGAAAAATCTGATCATTCGAAATTCAAATGGAGTGATTTGAGGAGTGGTTTGAGGTATAGGATATGTTAATGGTGTTTGTTTGATGAAGGTTTTCTTGGAGCTTCAATGGTGTCGGCTGGTTTGGTTTGCTTTGCTGAAATGAATGAGGTCTGATAAAGCTTAAGGCTAGATGAAATTCAGAGCTTAAATGGCAGAGGAATTCTGGTTGTATAGCTTAGTACAAGGGTGTTTTCATGGAGAAAAATTCTGGAAAATTTGAAGTTCAAATGGAAGTTTGAATGGAGTGATTGTAGGAGAGATTTGAGGTGTGATTATGGAGTCCAATTCTGCAAAATAATATGATATGCATCCCGACCCCCTTACTCTAGGGTTGGCTTTAGGTGGGGTTTCACAGAATGAATGACAATTTTGTGTGTAAGGTTGGAAAGAAATTATGGCTTTGTTATGGATGAATATGAAAAAAATAAATTGTTTTAAGTGTTTTGGTTAAGTATTTACTTGAGGACAAGTAAAGATTCAAGTTTGGGGGAGTATGATAGGGCCTAAATTAGTCAGATTTTTTATAGTTATTTGATATTATTTTGTGATACATTTTGTGAAATAACTAGCCATATTCCTTCATATATGAGATTTTACCCTTGAAAATGTATTTTGTGTATTATTTCAGATTTTAAGGGTAAAGTAAAGTAAAATTGTCACAAAGCAGAATATAGGCGGCGTCGGTTCTGAGAAAGACAGCCAGCGCCGGTCTTCCACTGGAAAAACATAGAAGTGCAGAGCAATTGAAGGAATGAAGGAAGGAATTGCAATTGGAAATTGGAGAGAAAAAGAGAGGAATTTAAACTGGCTTCATCACTTGAGCCGACAGCAAAAAGAAAGAATTGAATTCGGTTGGGCCACGCCAAGGAGAAAGACAAAAGTCAACAAAAATGGTAGCAAAAAGAGTTGATTGCAACAAATAAAAGAAAGAAATCAATTTTGTCAGCCCAAGGAATTTAGGTCAGCAGAAGAATTAGAAAGGAGAAGGAAATTTGGTGGCTCAATTGAGCCATTGCAACAAAGAAAAGCAGCAGTGGTGTGCGGCTCGATTACGGCTCAAGTGAGCCAACAATGGAAAAAGAAGTAAGTCTCGGTGGTCTGCACGGCTTCAAATTAGTAGCAAACTTCAACAATTCCAAATTCAACATCAATTTGTTCAGCACTACACGACAAAACAAAATCAAATTAGAAGTCCAATTCTCAATTCAATTTCACAAATTCAAAGGCGGTAGCATTTGAATTTCTTTTAGGTTTTATTTTAGCAATTTCTATTCCTTTTTGTTTTTTGATTTCTTTAGGTAATTAGTTCTTCTTTATTTAGGACTCTTTTACGAACTTTGTAAGCCTATAAATAAAGGCTAATTTGCCGCAAAAAAAATGGAGGGTGCACAATGTAGGGACTTAGATTTATTTTAGAGTGCATCACCAATATTTTCCCAGGAGGAATTCATCAATTCAAGGAGGGTTGTACAAGAATGTCTTCAAAGAAAGAAGGAGGAGGCTTGTCTAGGAGTGTTTTCTTGTACTTTGTTTTCTTTTTCTTGACAATGATGTATTAATTGTATTATTGTAATTTGACATTGTTTTAGATATTCATGAATTTTAGAGTTCTTTGATCTTTTGATTAATTGATTGTTATTCTTGGTATTGATTACTTGCGCTTATTACTAGATTGATTGGTTGGTTAGGTCTTTCCATTAACTTGCTCAGACAAAAGGGTTGATGGTGGTTTCAATTAGTGATGAGTACACTTACTCATATGTGTGATTTGGGTTGAACATTGTAATTTAAACTTGATTGGGAATGTGCTTAGTTTTTGTATGATTTTTACACCCAAGTTCAAATACATCACCTTTAATTTCGAAAATCAATCTTGGAAGTTAGAGGGTTGACTGAAAATAGGTGGGAATCTAGGAAGGGTTCCCAAGGGAAATCAATCACCATGGTAGAACTTCTATACTCATCTTCATGTTGTCCATGTTCTTGATGAAGAAAATCTAAAAAATTTCCAGAATTTTGAGCAGTGTAGTTTTCAAAAAATTCAGCCAGTGTTCTTGCTCAATTGCTGCCAGAAAAATGACCAATTCATGTAGCTTGAAGACTAGAATTTCAATGCAAAATTCGGACTGCATAACACTGCACAAAACTAGAAAAATTCCTGTGCAATTTCGCTGCATACCTAGCTGATATTGAAGCTTTTTTTCTTGTCATCAATCCAAAAAAACTCCCTCTGTTTTTCTCCAGAAATAAGGCTGGAAAGAAAACTTAAAAGACCCTCAAACACCCCTCAAAATCCTCTGCAAATTGGGCTGAAGAAATGCAGAAATTCTGCACAGAAAATTCAGTAAACCTTCAAAGCATTGAACACCTTGAAACCAGAAAATTCCCAGCCTTGTCTCTTTAGGCTTAGACCGAAAAACCACCTTCAAACATATGCAAAATGGACCTTGTTCAGCCATGGACTGAACACCAATAACCTCCACACTTACCTTGAGCACTTAGATTCTATAATCACACCTAAAAAAATCTCCTAAGATCACTCTTTTCAAAACACATTTGAACTTCAAAAAAATTCCAGAATTTTACTTCCTTAAACCACTCTTGTAGCAAGCAACCAAACCAGAAATTGCTCTACCATTAAACAATGCATTTCAGCCAGCAATAAGGCTTGAACAGCCTTCATTCATTTCAGTAAATTTAACTAGTCCAGCCGGCACCATTGAAGAGCTAAGAAACCTCTATCAATCAAACACCATTAGCTTATCCTCTACCTCAAACTACTCCACAATTTCTACCATTTGAATTTCAAACAAAATCAGATTATTCTCTTCCCCTCTAGCTGAAAATTGAAAACTCCTAATTCCCCTAAACCATTCTACCAACACCATTCTAGATTTCATGCAGCTCCTCTCTCAAATTCTTTCAATTTTCACCAAGAACACACACTACATTCCTTCAAGCTAAAACCTACCCTAAACACCTCCAATCACTCTCAAATACTCCACATTACTCCTACATAATCCCTAGTATTCATTTTTGGTATTTATAACACAAAATCTCGCAAACAAGAAATTTCAATCGGATCAAAAACTTTTTTTTTTTCTTGAAGGTCTCAAGAACATCATCAAGTTAAATCAAGAACAACTTCTTTGTTCATCGTCTTCCATTCAACCTTCAATGTACCATACTAATGCTCACTCACTCTCTCTCTCTCTCTCTCAGCCAAAATGGTTGATCAACAACCATGGCTGTTTTTCCCTTGGACAACTTAAGACTCTCAATTGCGTGTGGACCTTCTTTAGTTTTCATCAAAGTAATCAACAATTAAGTATTTTTCCCTTTAATCCTCCTATTTAATTCTGAATTCATGTCTCTTAGGCATTGATAGGAAGGATAGAATATGAATGGGGGATTGAGTGTATGCATGTGAATGAAGGGGTTGGGATTAGGACATAAGAATGGTTGTATATGAATTTTTTTGGGAATCAATGTATGTTCATCATGTCTTAGGAGAGTTAGGTATGTTTAAAGCATGTTAGATGTTATGACACCTATGGTGAATAGGATTTTTATGTTCTTATTTCCATTGAAGCCATGAATGATGAATATGCCTAGTAGGAAATTAGCCTTGTGATAGTATGTGTTAATTCAAACATATGTTCATGAATGATTTATCCTATTAGTTGATGTTTGGGAATGTGTTCATGAATCTTGTTTAGCAATAGCATGGGGCTAGGGTAGACTATAGGAAAAAATCGGTTTAGTTTATTAGACCAGGGTGTGATGTGTTGGAATTCAACAGCAAGAGAGTAAAGGAATTGAAGTATTTGATAGCTGGGGTTAAGGCCCGAAAATTGTTGAAGCAAGGATGTCAAGGATATTTAGCTTATGTGATAAACAAGCCGAAGGACTAGTGCACTTTGGAGGATACCAAGGTAGTAAAGGATTTTCCTGATGTGTTCCCTGCGGAACTTACTTCTCTACCTCCCAGCTGAGAATTTGAATTCACCATTGATCTAGTTCCAAGGGCAGAACCAGTGTCCTGGACTCCATATCGGATGGCACCGACAAAGCTGAAAGAACTAAATGAGTAGCTAGAAGAGTTATTAAAGAAAGGTTATATCAGACCTAGCACGTCACCCTGGGAGCACCTGTGCTGTTTGTGAAGAAGAAGGATGGGACTCTGAGGTTGTGTATCGACTATCGGGGCTTGAACAACCTGACGATCAAGAATAAGTATCCCCTACTGCTGATTGATGAGCTGTTTGACCAGTTGCAATGATCCAGTTGTTACTCCAAACTGGATTTGAGATAAGGATACTATCAAGTGAGGATAAAAGAGGGGAATATCCCTAAGACAGCCTTCAACACAAGATATGCTCACTATGAGTTCGTGGCAATGCCATTCGAGGTAACCAATGCACCAGCGATATTTATGGATTTTGATGTATCGAGTGTTCCGACCCTGCTTAGACAAGTTCGTGGTGGTCTTTATTGACAACATACTCATTTACTCCAAGAGCCTGGAGGATCATGCAGAACATTTGAAGCTGGTATTGGAAAAAGCTAAGAGAGCACAAGCTTTTCACCAAGTTTAGCAAGTGTGAGTTTTGGCTGGAGAGTGTGGCATTTCTTGGCTACGTGGTGACCAAGGATGGAATTAAGGTAGACCCAGCGAAGGTTGAAGCAATTTTAGACTGGAAGCAGCCAAAGAACATCACCGAGATTTGAAGCTTCTTAGGATTGGATGGCTATTATAGGAGATTTATCAAAGGATTTTCAATGCTCGCATCGCTTATGACCCGACTGCTAAGAAAAGACGTGCCATTTGTTTGGAGTGAAAAATGTAAAAAAAGTTTCCAAGAGTTGAAACGGAGATTAATGGCAGCACCAGTGTTTAGTCTACCAGAGGGAGATAAGCCTTACGCACTGTATATCGATGTTTCAAATGAAGGTTTGGGAGTAGTTTTGATGTAAGACCAAAAGATGATCACCTATGCTTCTCGAAAATTGAGGCCTCATGAAGTTAATTACCCCACACATGATCTAGATATGGCTGCCATTGTGTTCACTTTAAAGAAATGGCGGCATTACCTGTACAGAGCTGAATACGAAGTGTTCACTGATCACAAGAGCCTGAAGTATATTTTCACCCAAAAGGACTTGAATCTGAGGCAGCGAAGGTAGATGGAATTTTTGGAGGAGTACCATTATCCAATCAACTATCATCCCAGGAAGGCCAGCGTTATTGCTAATGACCTGAGCAAAAAAGCCAGTATGGCTAGGCTAAGGGTATAGGAGATTCAAATGGTTCAAGATGTGTTGAATAGAAGAGCAGAAGTGCAAGGGGAGAAAATTATTGTTAGCAACCTGAAGTTGATACCAGATCTAAGGCGGGAAATTTTTTAAGCTCAGCAAAGTAATGCAGAATTTTAGCTTTTCAAGGACAAGGGGCTCAATCAGCAAGGCAGTGAATTTTGGTAGGACGAAGTGGGAGTTTTGTATTTCAAAGATCGGTTGTGTGTACCCGAAGAGCACCAATTGACGGACAGAATTTTAGAAGAGGCGCATAAGAGCAAGGACGCCATTCATCGGGGGGAAGTCAAAATGTACTAGGATCTGAAAAGGGTCTATTGGTGGCCCAAAATGAAGCGGAACATGGTTAAGTATGTCTCGACATGTCTCACCTATCAGAAGGTCAAAGCGGAGCACAAGAAGTCAGCAGGATTATTCCAACAATTGCCAGTACCTGAATAGAAGTGGGAGGAAGTGACCATGGACTTCGTTATCGAACTCCCTATGTCAAGGAACCAAAAGGACGTCTTATGGGTAGTGGTGGATCAACTAACCACATCAGCACATTTCATACCAGTGAATGTAAGGGATTCCATGAAGAAGTTGGCTCAGACCTGTGTACGAGAAATAGTCTGGCTGCATGGAGTGCCTTCAAGTATTGTGTCTGACCGAGATTAGAGATTTACATCTCAATTTTAGGGCAAGTTTCAAGAATCAATAGGGTCGAGTTTGAAGTTTAGTATGACGGTGCATCCGCAAATCGATGGTTAGTCAGAAAGGGTTGTACAGATATTAGAGGATATGTTGAGAGCATGTGTACTGGATTTTGGAGATAAATGGATCGAATGCATACCATATGCAGAGTTGTCATACAATAACAGTTATCAAGCTTCGATTGGAATGGCTCCGTATGAAGCACTGTATGGATGCAAGTGTCAGGTACTGCTATACTGGAGTTGGTCAAAAGATGGTCACGTGAGCAAGTCGGGAGAAATCTGTGTTCAGGAAATGTTGGACAAGGTTAAGTTAATTAGGGAAAGGTTGAAAGCAGCCCAGAGTCGACAAAAGTGCTATGCAGATAACAGGCGGATAGGGTTAGAATTTTAGGTGGGAGACAATGTATTCTTAAGATTGACACCGAATAGAAGAGTCTTGAAGCATCCGAAAGGTGGGAAGCTGAATCCAAGGTATTTGGGACCGTTTCTGATAAATGAGAGAATTAGGCCAGTGGCATATCAATTGGATTTGCCAGATGGGTTGACAGGAATTCACGGTGTGTTTCATGTGCCGCGGCTGAAAAAGTACAATGCCAATCCCGGTCATGTTTTAAATGATGAGCCATTGGTGTTGCAACCTACCCTAAGCCCTGTGGGGAAGCCCGTAAGGATATTGGACCGAAGTATCAAGACTTTCCAGAACAAGCAGATTCCAATGGTGAAGATGCAATGGGAGCATCATGGCACGCGAGATGCCACATAGGAAACAGAAGAGTGGGTAAAGTGGAAGTATCCTAATCTAAGATAGAGGTATGCCTGAATTTTGGGATGAAATTCTCCTAAGGAGGGGAGGATGTGAAACCTCACTTAAAGCCAACCCTAGAGTAAGGGGGTTAAGATGCATATCATATTTTCTTGCATGCATAAATATCTTTTAAAATGATTTTATGTGCTTTAGAATTATAATTTATAGTCTAGAAGGCCTAGTTGTGCTTATTAAGTAGGAAGGGTAAAATGGTAATTTTCTTGAGGTCAAAGTAGGGAGATAGCTTGAGGATTTAATAGGAAGAATATTTGGGAGAGAAAAAAAGAACAAGAGTTGTTGTGGTTTAGTGGTTAGAGCATTGGAAATAATCTCTAAGGTCTTGAGTTCAAATCTCATTATTTAAGTTTTTGCTATGATTATTTCTTTGTGGAATGAATTTTTTGTCCATTGCACTCCATAAGTAGGAATAGGAGTGTTGTCCTTGGGGAGACATGAAGGGAATATCATAATCCTATTCTTATGCCCTACAAGAATTCTTAAGGGATTCATGTCTTTTTATTCCATAGCTTATCTTAAATCCTTTATCAATTAAGTTTGTTCAATTCATCCAAATCCATATTTTAATTCCAGAAAATTTAGCAAGGTTTATTGACCTTGGAATTTCGAAAATGGCTCTTAGAGGATAGAATTTTGACTGAAAATAGGGAGGGAGTTAAGAAAGGTTCTCAAGAAAATTAATCTCCATGGTTGAACCTTCAAACTCCACTCGTTAGTATTCACCTTCTTCATGAAAGCAATCTGAAAATTTTCTATGTTCTTGGACAGTTTAGCCTTCAAAAACTTCAACCATTTTCCTAACTCAAATGCTGCCAGAAAAATGGCCAACTTGTTCAGTTTAAAGACTGAAATCCTTTGCCAAAAACCGGACTGCACAAAGTGTCCAAACCAAAAAAAATTCTGGACAGCTTCAATGTTTAGCAGTCTAAAAGCAAGCTGTTTCTTCTACCCTTAAAATCAGTAGATTACCTCTGCCTTTCCTCCATAAAGAAGTCTAGAAACCAACCTTAAAGGACCCTCCAATACCTCTCCAAACTCTTTGCAAGTTGGTTGGAACATTGAAGAAAAACTGCACAGCAAATTCCAGCAAACCATTCGAAACTCAAACCAGAAAAATTCCAGCCTTGCTCCCTCTTCAAGCCTTGTCCGAAAATCACTCCAAACCTCTGTGAAGTTAACCTTTGTTAGTCATGTATTGAATTGCATTACCCCCTCCATTGACCTGCACGATTGGACTCCATAGCCACTGCTCAAATTCCTCCAATTGCTCTAATCAAGCTCTTAATTGAAGTTCAAAATTCCAGCAATTGCTCCATGAAAACTCCCTTAAATTAAGCTTCAAACAACCAGAAATTCTCCCACCATTGCACTCAAAATTTTGGCCAACCTATAGCTCCTTCAACCCTCATTCATTTCAGCAAAACCACAGCAAAATCAGTCGGTCATTGTAGCTTCCAAGAACCTCCATCAATCAAACCACATTACCATATCTTCTACCCTAAAACACTCCATGAATTATTCCATTTCAAATTCAAACAACCAGATTTCCCTCTTCTCCCTAATCTGAAAATCAAATCAAAAGAATCCCTCAATCATTCGGCCAAATCCCTTCAGCATTTCATCCAGCTTTCTCTCCAATTCTCTCCATTTATCCGAGAACACCAAGAACACACACTACCTTTCTTCAAGCTTAAGACCACTCTAAACACCTCTAATCCCTTCCAAAAAATCTAGATCATGCCTACTCACCCCCTAAAGTCCATTTATGGACTTTATAACATCAAATCTCGAAGACAAAAATTTACAATCGGATCAAAACCAGATTTTTTCTTGAATTCTCAAGAACACCATCAAGGTAATCAAGAACGATTTTATTCATCTTCTTTCCTTCAATCTTTAACATGATATACTAATACTCTCTCTCTCTCTCTCTCTCTCTCTCTCTCTCTCTCTCTCTCTCTCTCTCTCTCTCTCTCTCTCTCGGCTGAAATGGTTGCTTCAACCATGAACATTTTTTCTTCTTCCTTCTTGGACAATTCAAGCCTCCTAAGCGCGTGGATCTCCTTGAATCTTCATCGAGATAGTCAACAACCAAGTATTTCTCTTTAACCTTCTCTTTAATTCTAAAATCATGTCTCTTAGATGTTGTTAGACATGGATAGAATATGATTAGGGATTCAGTATGTGCTTATGTATGAAGGAGTTGAGATTGGAGCATGAGGATGCTTTGCCATAGTTAAGTTTTATGAAATTTCTTGTAGATCAATGCATGTTCTTCATGTCTTGAGTGAGTATGGATGTTTAAGCTGGCTAGATATTATGTCACCTTTGGTGAATAGGGTATTATATTCTTGTTTTCATTGAAGCCATGAATATGATTACGCTTAGTAGAGATTTGGCCATGTGATAGTATGTATGGATTTAAGCCTTTATTCATGAATAAAATAGTTTGTTGATGAATGTTGGAGTACATGTTCATGATTCTTGTTAGTAATAGGAAAATTATGATCATGGCCTTGTTGATTCTAAGCTATTTTAATTAGCCAATTTAGTACGTTAATTAAAATTAATATTATGATTTCTTCCAAAGATTTCGAAAACCCTAGGAAGTTGGAATTGGGATATTAAATGGAATAGTAATATTTTAGCCAAATAAATGATATCTTTTATTAAAGATTATATATATATATTATATATCTATAATAAATAAAGACTTTTATATAAATAATAATAGGTAAAATATTAATCTTGTAGGCCATATATTCATAAATACTATTGAAATTTATTTATTATCTATTGATCAAAATCTAATAAAATTTATTTATTATTAATTTTATTTATTATTTTCTATCTATTAATTATTAATTAAGAGATTAGTAATAATTTATTATTTATTTTAATAATATCATCTAGGACTTAGGATTCTTCATCAGTTAAACCCCAGTTTATTTATTAATAACTACACTCAAGATTTGTATTTGAACTTATAACTTATTAATAATTATTTTACAACCCCTAGTTATTTTTACTTATCAAACTAAACTTATTTTATAAAACACTTTATCATCTAGCCTTAAAGTTTAGGATATTAGAGTCATGATTGTAATAAGTTGAACTAGGATTATTTATGGAAGTGAGTACAGCTTGAATATAGCCATATGACTTGTGTTTACCCCTGGCGGGGTTAGGTCAACTTTGGAAGATTTGTGAATTTGCAAGCAAAGGATCAGGTAAGCTCCTGCATAAACTTATTTGATAACAAAAGGTTACTATGGCAAGCCAAACGTGAAGTGTATGAACACTCATTTTGTAAAAGCAATTAAGAACTGTTTCCTTTCTTGTTCAGTCAAACAAATCATTTGAAAACTAATCAAGCAGTTTTGCACAAACATTAAACTCTTTCTAAAAACCCACTTTGACACGAATTTTAGAAACCCTTAATTGCTATTTCCAAGTAAAGCAACGTTTTATCCGTTTTCTCCCAAGTGGGACAATCAACATTAACTACTCAATAAGGGTAGGCTAGTAGTACTAGTTTCGAAGAGTAAGAGCGAGTCATCTGGCAGGAGGCCACCTCCAGAAGATGAACTCAACTTAGAGAAGTGATAGTACTACTTAGTCATGCCAGTCCGAGCTAACAAGTTTCAGTCAAGTGGACTGTGTGTTTTCGGAGTGGACAACCGGTATGTTTGGGTGTAGAGATGGAGGAGTATCTTACCCGGTAGGCCGATCACCTACCTTTTTGTCAGTCTGTACAAAGTGTGGCATTCTGACTGTTATATGGTCATGGGGCCCAACGTGTGGTAACCCATGGCTACTCATTTGAGTGGTTGTATTTATTGTGCACATGTATGGTTTGAAAAGCAAAATGCCACTCTTTATTTTAATCCTTATTTATTGCTTGCCAGCATTTTATTTTATACAACTTTTACAACTTGCATATATGAACTGTTTTACTTGAAACACTCAAAGCATATATGGGCTTACTGAGATTTTTATCTCATCACCTTTTATGCCATGTTTTCAAGTCGGTCCTGCTGTAGAGATGAGTAGCTAGATTTGTTGCCTGCTTAGAAGACTCTATGTTGTTTATTTTATATGTTGCCTTGAGAGATGATAGTGAAAATTTTATTTTGGATTTGTTCTTGAATTTTTAGGTTGTAAAAAGTTCAAATTTTAAAGTATTGTTTTATTTTTGTTTGTGTGACCTAGTTATAAAGACCCCTTGTCATTTGGACGGGGCAACATTGGCCCTATTGGGCCTCGGTAGTGGGGTGTTATACAAGTAAAACACTTTAGTCCAAGAAAAATTATCAAAAAACACACGTTCTTTCTCATTCTAAAAATTTCTTCACCATAGCTAAGATCATGTCTTCCTTTCAAATTTTAGATACCACCCTTGTCATCCATACCTTTTGAAAACAATACAAACTTTGAAACATTGGGCAACACATCACAAAACTTTTGAAGTCAAATTAATCACGTGTATACCTTAGTCTAAGAAAATTATTTCACCCTTCAAGTAAAAATATAGATAATCTGAATCACATAAGTCAAGCCATCTATCAACTCAAGAATTATAAATCCAAAAATTGCACTCTCAAATTATGTTGTGAGGAAAGCACTCCAATTTCTTTTCTCTCAAAATTTTTTTTCAATTACTTAGGGAATTGATAGTCTCAAGTGTATGGATTTCTCTTCATACAACGTATTGGCCCCTTTTACAGTCATCACTCATCAAATTTTCCAACTATTGTTTCTTTCTTTCTTTTGCCCTTTCTTGCCTTTTTACCTTCGGGATAGCCTCAAGAGAGTGCACCGAATTTACTTGCTACATCTTCCCATGTTAACCTCCCTTTCTGCTAAAGGTCTTCAATAATCATCAATAAGAGCATTTTTGTTTTCTCAATTCACACCAACAATACTGTTGTTTCCACTTATTATTTTTTTTTAAATTTCAAATCAAAAATTTTTCAGCATTCTCCTCAATTTTTCCTCTCAAATATCATTTTCAACTCACATTTTTTCATCATAACTTAAATCTAGCAAAATTTAAACTCATAATACAACAGTTAGCTAATAAAATCTTCTAATATTCATCATATCTTCTATATTTCAACTAGATAAGTCAAAGAACATTCAAACACCAATGCATAAATAAGATTAAACAAAATTCTCAAGTCCTGACAAGTATCTTATCCAATAAAACCAATTTCATTAAAATCCACCTATGAAAGATCAAGCTGATATCTAAGTAAGAAAAAGAATTACAGCCTTGCATAACAATGAAACCACTAAAATTTTTGAAAAAGAAATTATCACAAGATATATTCACAAAATAATAAGGAAAAGAACTTCTTCAACCTTATTCTCGCCCCCCCCACACACACACACACTTAAACATGACATTGTCCTCAGTGGCAAAAGATAGAATAATAAACATCCAGCCAAGAAGACCAAAATGAATAAAGAAGAAGAATAAAGTAAAGAAGATACTTCCATTACATTGTCGTGCAACCAAGTTTGAATCTACCTCAAAGAAGGGTCATTACCAGAGTACCTACGAAAAGAAAAAGAAACATAACAAAGAAAACAAAAACATAAATCCAAAAAATGAATAAAAACGAGATAATAACGTACTAAAATATTAAAGAAAACTAAGCACAAAGGAGTAAGGAATAGTTAAAGCTTATAAACGAGAATGTTGAGACGTTGTAAGGCATTAAGATCGTCTGCCAAATATGATTTTAATCTACTCCCATTTACCTTAATGATCCCTTGAGTTGGGTGAGAAACCTCAATCACTCATAATGGACAAATTTGATATATCTCATACGGCCCCGACCATCGAGATCTTAACTTGCTTGGGAAAAGACTAAGCCTAGAATTAAAGACTACCTTCTTATCTCCTTTTTGAAACTCATGGGGAGAATGAATATGCCTATCATACCACCATTTCATCTTATTTTTGTAAATCCGTGAATTATGGTTACCACTCATCAAGCTCATTTACATGAAGCATTCTTTATTTTCCTGCAAAATGAAGGTTAAAATTGACAAGCTTTATTGCCCAATGAGCTCTACGTTCAACTTCTACCGGTAAATGACATGACTTCCCATACATAAATTGATAGGGAATTGTACTAATTGGAGTTTCAAAAGCAATCTTATAAGTCCAAAAAGTATCATCTAGCTTCAAACACCAATCCTTTCGTGTATGATTGACCACTTTTTTTAAGATTCTTTTTAATTCTCTATTGACCATCTCAACTTGGCCACTAGTTTGCGGATGATACGGAGTAGCAACCTTATGAGTAACCCCTAAATGTTTGAGACCTTTATCTAATTGGGTTTTACAAAAGTGGCTTCTCCTATCACTAATGAGCACCTTGGGTACTCCAAATCGGGTGAAAAGTTTTTTTAGAAATTTTACAACAACTCGCATATTATTAGTAGGTAAGGCTTGCGCCTCAACCCACTTTGATACATACTCAACCGCAACCAAGCTGCATTTGTTGCCTAAAGAAATAGGAAAAGAGCCCATGAAATCTATCCCCCAACAATAAAAAAGTTCACAAGCTTGAAAATTTTGTAATGCTAGCTCATTAGATTTAGAGATGTTATTTATATGTTGATACCTATCACAACTTTGAACAAACCTGTGAGAGTCCTTGAAAAGTGTAGGACAATAAAAAGGACTTCAGTACCTTTCTTGCAGTGTGGTTAGCTTGGTAGTGGCCTCCCGCAAGTCCTTCATGACACTGTTTCAAGATTTTGATGCTTTGCACGGAATCCACAAATCTTCGAATGATTTGATCCGCATAATACCGAAACAAGTACGGATCTTCCCAAAGGTAATTCTTTACTTCGGAGAGGAATTTCTTCTTTTGTTGTGCATTGAAGTCATCTAGGAGAATTCCTACAAACAAGTAATTAGCAAAATCCACATACCAAGGTAGTTGAGAAATCTCACCATCAACAAGTAAAAGTTGTTCAACCGGGAATGTGTCATTGATGTCTCCTGATAGGGGTTAAAATCACCATTCTTTTCCTAGTTATTTGAGAGTGTTTGAAAATACATTTGTTGTAAAAACTAGGCATATTTCTTCTTATTTGACATTTTGCTTGAAAAAGGTATTTTTGATAAATATGTGCAGATTTAAGTTAAAATTGAGCAGAAAGTGCATAGAACCAAAAAGTACGTAGCTCCAGGCCTAGCCATTGGACTAGGCAACTGGTCCATTCTACTTCAGTAGTAGAGTTTGAGCAAGCTTCAGGGATTTTTCCAAAATAAACCTAGCGCCAGGGCTGGCTGGCAATTGTCCCTGGCATCGGGTCCTTTCTGCTAACCAAGGAGAGACAGCCAAAAACAGAGCAAAAACTGAGGAAGAATAGAGCACCAGGGGGGGTCAAAGGTACTCAATGCCAGGTAGGCTCTGGAGGCAAAAATTCTATACGCGGAATTAGGGCTTATCTAAGGATTTTGATATTTTTCTATTCCTACTCGACCAAGACTTCCTCAGCCATAAAATTGGCATCCAAGAGGCATATAAAAGCATAAGAGGACACAAGGGTTAAGATATATGATAGGGTCTAAATTAGTCATGTTTTTCCTAGTTATTTGAGGCCATTTTGCGATACATTTTGTGAAATAACTAGTCATATTCCTTCATATTTGATATTTCCTTTATGAAAATACTTTTATGTAATTTTATGCAAAAATAAGGAAAAATTAGAGGTAATTGTGTGATTTTCCAGAACAAAGGCAGCGCCAGCCCGTGAAGGACAGTTAGCGCTGGTTAGCTACTGGAAGTGCGAAAAGAATTGAGTGAAATAGAGGATTGCAATTGAAATATGAAAGGAAAAGGAAGTAATTGGTCATGGCTTACAACTAGCAAAAGAAAACGACAGCAACAATTGATCAAAGCAGAATTTCGGTGGGGCCAAAGAAGATGTGGAAGTCAACAATTGTGGCTACAAAAGGAAAAGGATACAGCTCGGTCTGCAATAACAATAGCAAAAGAAAACAATTTTCGGTGGCTTGATTAGGCGGCTTCAATTAAGCCGATTCAAGGGAATTAAAGAAAACAATTTCGGCAATAGTGTTAGTGATTTTCGGCTCAATTGAGCCAAGGCAAGGAACGTGGCTCAATAGTGTTAGTGATTTTCGGCTCAATTGAGCCAAGGCAAGGAACGTGGCTCAATTGAGCCGATGCTATAAAAACTGAAGGATTTTCGATGGCTTCAAGCAAATCTCACACGGCTAAATTGCAAGCCAACTTCAACAATTCAACAAAGACACGATCTTTAGCACAAAAAGGCAAAGTCCAATCCAACTTAATTTCCAATTCTACAAAGTCAAGGCGGCTGACTTATTTAGTTTTTTTTAGGATTTTATTTTAGACTTTTTATTACTCTTTTTTGGTTTTTAATTTTAGGTATTTACTTCTTCTTTACTTAGGACTCTTTTAGGAACTTTGTGAGCCTATAAATAAAGGACAATTTACCCTAGGAAAGGGGGAGTGCACAATGTAGGGACTTGGATTTATTTTATAGTGTATCACTAAAATTTTTTGGAAATAAAGAGTTGAAGGAGGATTGTGCAAGAAGGTCTTCAAACAAAGACGAAAGAGGCTTGTCTATGAGTGATTTCTTTTACTTTATTTTCATTTTCTTGAACAATGATGTGTTAATTATTTTATTGTAATTTGACATTGTTTTAGGTATTCATAATTTTTAGAGTTATTTGATTTTTTGATTAATTGATTATTTTTCTTGGTATTTAGTTACTTAGGCGTATTACGAGATTAATTGATTGTTTCTTTTCATTAACTTGCTAGACCAAAGAGGTTGATGGTGGTTTCAATTGATTATTATCATATTTATTAGCTGTTAACTTACTAGACCAAAGAGGTTAATTGCTGAGGATTGAGTAATTAAAGGTTAATTGATGTTTGCGAGACCAATGATTCATTGATTAATTTCATGTTTTAAATTTGCTAGACCAAGGAAATTTAATCAAGGATTGTGGTTAATGTGTCTTTTAGGTGAATTTGTTGAAACAGACCAAGTCATGCTAATTTATCTATAGGATAGTAATTTCATGGATTGATCATCGAAGTGAATCTACCTTCATCCTTTATGATGCCAAGAGAATAATTGGTTATGATAATGGTTGGATACTTTAAGATCATGTTTGTCTAAACAATGACTTGAGTTACATAATTCTCTATCCTTGACATGTATATATTTTTATTTTTATTTTCTTTTGTTTTATTTTATTTCGTTTTTTCACTTTATTGAGTCGGTTAAACAATGAAAGAAAATGGATTAATGCATACTTGTTCCTGGAGGATCAACACTCGTTTGAACCCTATGCTATGTTAATGATGAGTACGCTTGCTCATATGTGTAATTGGGGTTAATGTTTTAATTTAATCTTGATTGAGAATGAGCTTATTTTTATATGATTTTTTATACCCAAATAAATACACACCAAGTTTTTAGCATCGTTGCTGGGGATAAGGATAGTTTTCTATTTCATCATAGATTTCTAAAAAACTTGATTTACACTAAGTTTTTGTCGCCATTGTCGGGGAACAATATCATGAAAGCTTGGATTTTGTTAATTTAGCCATGTGAATATGTAAATAGGTAAATATGTAAATATGTAAATTTGTACAATTGTTCTTTTTGCAAAAAGGTGCCATATTTTGTTGTTTTTATAATTGTCTTTTAATTTCGCTATATGTTGTAAATATGTAAATAGGTAGATACTTGTTTATAATAACTAATTTATCTTTGTATGTTTGTATATATTGTATATTTATTTATTTACTTTTACTAACCTAATGTTAATATGGAATACGTGTACTCTTTGTATTGTGAATTGGATGATTTTTATGTATATAATTTTAAGTTAATACTAACTTTTTTTTTATTTTCAGGTTTGGACTTAAGCTAACACGATATTGGATGCGGACTATTTTATTTGTTGTTTCATTATCTACAATTTTTACTTTTAGTTTGATTTAGGAATTCTTGTTTAAAATGTATAGGGGTCAAGCATTCAATTAGGATAGTTTTTAGTAATAAATAAATAAATAAATAAAACGAAGCTCGGACAGAATGCAACCGGCACCGGCTTCGGTCTGGAAAGCTATTCAAAATATATATATATTTTTAATTTTTTTCATTTGTTCCCTTACCTTTACCTTTTCTTCCCAAATTTTTCTTATTTTGTCTTTTGCTTCTTGTTTTCTTTTTCTTTGATTTTCTTGTTTGTCTTTTTTATTTCTCTTGTTCTTCTATTTTTTGTCTTCTTTTATTATTTTTTTTTCTTCTTATTCCCCTAGAATGTTACTTTTATTTGTTCCCTTCATCTTCGTTTTCCCCTTCTTCTTCTTCACATTACTTATCTTCTTCTTCTAATTATCCCCCACGGATTAAAAATTTTTAAAACTTCTATGTTAGGGCACATAGTAAAACTTACTCAATTTTATCCTCTTGAAATTTCTTGGCGTTTTGCATATGTGTTAGACATGGAAAAAACTTTTTTGAGTTTATTTGATGGTAGAAAAAGGCATATAATGAATTGTACATCTTGAGATTTCACTACGTATTTTTCTGAAATTTTTGCATATATGGAGAACTCGGACAATTGAGCATCCTTGTGCTACTTTGTTTATTGATTGACGATTGGTTGACATTATACTTATGCTATTTACGTTGGATATTATTCTTATTTTTCTTGAGTATCAAAAATATGGAAAAGTCTTCACTAGAAAGAGAACCAATTGCAAAGTGGATTTGGATACGACAAAGAGGATCTCGTGAACCCTTTGGAGGTTGTGGTGCTGCTATTGGACAATTTGGAGACACGGAAGACTCTACTTCGAGGGGGACTTAAAGGCTTTGACTTTCTATTTTTCTTCTCCCTTGATTTTTATTTTCTTTCAATTACTCTTTATGCTTTTACTTGTGTATTCATCTATCTATTGTAGGTTGAGTTCGCTGGCAATAATTCTTTCAACTTCTTGAAGCATGAATTTCTTATATCTTGGAGCTAATCTACACTTAGGGAGTATTACTTAAACTTTCTACCCCTGTTTAATTGTGGTCCCATTGGAGATGCTTTATTGTGTTTATATTTAGCCCATGAGGACATGGTCCAGTTTAAGTGTGGGGAAGTGGTTTGGTGATATTCTTGGTCAAAGTTTTTATCAATTATCTTGATATTTTCTTGTTGTTGAGCTACTTTGGAATTTGAAATTTGGACTTTTCATGAAGCTAATCTGCCTTGGGGAGTATTATTTTTTTTTTCCCTCTTTACATTCTTGGTCCCTTGGTTATGATTTAGTGTGCTATTTTAGGCCATTGAGGATAATGTCCAATTTAAGTGTGGGGGAGAGATTTAATATTTTCTCAAGTTCATCTTTGTTATTTTCAATGGATTTCCAATTATATATGTTTGAGGGATTTTCGATGATAAATGTTTGAATTGTTGCAATTGTTGGAATTGTTTCAATGATATATGATTTTCTTTGGATATGAATTTGTCATTCAGTATGGTAGGATTTTATTAAAAAGGTAAACTTGTGTATTAAGTTAGATTTTTCTAATTTTTGAGAATTTAAGTTAACCTTGGTTATATTGGGTACTTAAGTTTTATTTTATTCTTTGAGTTTAAATATGGATGATATGATAAAATATGGGAAGAGTTGTTGATTAATTCTTGTATTATATATTTAGAATTTGCTTAACTTTGAGTTTTGAGTGAGGAATGTGAGTTGAAAAAATTTTAGTTGAAAAAAAAACTATATATGAAAAAAATTGAGTTGAGAAAAAATGCTTTTATTAATGATTGTTGAAGACCTTTTGCTGAAAAGAGGGTCAATATGGGGAGAAGTAGCAAGTGTATTCAGTGCACTCTCTTGAGGCTATCCCGAAGGCAAAAGGCAAAGGAAAGGAAATATGTTGAAAAATTGTTAGACAAAAAATGATGAGTGATGACTGTAAAAGGGGCCAATATGGTGTGTGAAGAGAAATCCATGCACTTGAGGCTATTAATTCCAAAAGTCATAGAAAAAAAAAAAAAAGAAGAGTGGAGTGGAGTGGAGTGTTTTCCTTATTTCACTAACTCGAGTTTGGTAAATTTGAGTTTATAATGCTTGAATTGGTTACATGACTTAACTTGTATGATTTATGTTATCTATGTTTTGGCTTGACGAGTGGAATAATTTTCATGTACTAGATATAAGTTTGTTTAACTTAACTTTGATGGCCTTGGGATTATTTGATTTAATGTATGAGTTTACAAAGGTTTTTAAAGGCTGAATGAATGACAATTTTGTGTCTAAGGTTGGAAAGAAATTATGGCTTTGTTATGGATAAATATGAAAAGAAATAAATTGTTTTAAATGCTTAGTTTACGTATTTACCTAAGGGCAAGTAAAGATTCAAGTGTGGGGGAATGTGATAGGGCCTAAATTAGTCATATTTTTTCTTGTTATTTGAGGCAATTGTGTGAAATAACTAGTTATATTCATTCCAATTTGATATTTCCTTTATAAAAATTCTTTTCTATAGTTTTATACAAAAATAAGGAAAAATTAGAGCTAATTGTGTGATTTTTCATAACAGAGGCGGCGTTAGCCCACGAAGGACAGCCCGATTAGCTACTTGAAGCGCAAAAAGAATTGAGTGAAACAAAGGAATGCATTTGAAATGTGAAAGGAAAAGGAAGTAATTGGTCATTGCTCACGGCTACCAAAAGAAAATGACAGCAACAATAGATCAAAGTAGAATTTCGATGGGGCCAAGGCAGATGTGGAAGTCAACAATTGCGGCTATAGAAGGAAAAGGAAACAACTTGGTCAGCAATAACAACAACAAAAGAAAACAATTTTTGGTGGCTTGATTAGGTAGCTTCAATTAAGTCGATTCCAGTGAATCAAAGGAAACAATTTCAGCAAGAGATTGGTGATTTTCGGCTCAATTGAGCCGACGCTACAAAAACTGAAGGATTTTCGGTAGCTTCAAGCAAATCTCACACGGCTAAATTGCAGGCTGACTTCAACACTTCCAATTCAACAAAGACACGATCTTCAGCACAAAAAGACAAATTCCAATCCAACTTAATTTCCAATTCTACAAAGTCAAGGTGGTGGACTTATTTAGTTTTATTTAGGATTTTATTTTAGACTTTTTATTACTCTTTTTTAGTTTTGAATTTTAGGTAATTACTTCTTCTTCACTTAGGACGCTTTTAGGAACTTTGTGAGCCTATAAATAAAGGCTAATTTACCCTAGGAAAGAGGGGTGCACAGTGTAGGGACTTAGATTTATTTTAGAATGCATCACCAATATTTTTCAGAAATAAAGAGTTCAAGAAGGGTTGTGCAAGAAGGTCTTCAAAGGAAGACGAAGAAGGCTTGTCTATGAGTACTTTCTTTTACTTTCTTTTCTTTTTCTTGAACAATGATGTATTAATTATTTTATTTTAATTTGACATTGTTTTAGGTATTCATGATTTTTTAAGTTATTTGATCTTTTGATTAATTGATTATTTTTCTTAGTATTTAATTACTTGGGCATATTACGAGATTAATTGATTGTTTCTTTTCATTAACTTGCTAGACCAAAGAGGTTGATGGTGGTTTCAATTGATTAATTTCACATTTATTGGCTGTTAACTTGCTAGACCAAAGGGGTTAATTATTGAGGATTGAATACTTAAAGGTTAATTGATGTTTGTCAGACCAAGGATTCATTGATTAATTTCATATTTTAAATTTGCCAGACCAAGGAAATTTAAATAAGGATTGTGTTTAATGAGTCTTTTGGGTGAATTAGGTGAGACAGACCAAGTGATGCTAACTTATGTAGAGGATAGCGATTTCATGGATTGACCATCGAAGTGAATCTACCTTCATCCTTCATAATGCCAAGAGAATAATTGGTTATGATAATGGTTGGATACTTTAAGATCATGTTTGTCTAAACAATGGCTTGAGTTACATAATTCTCCATCCTTGACATGTATATATATATATATATATATAATTTTATTTTATTTTATTTTATTTTATTTTTTTTCACTTTATTTAGTAAGTTAAACAATGAAAGAAAATGGATTAATGCATACTTGTTCCCTGGAGGATCGATACTCATTTGAACCTTATGCTATGTTAATGATGAGTACCCTTGCTCATATGTGTAATTTGGGATTAACGTTTTAATTTAAACTTGATTGGGAATGAGCTTATTTTTATATGATTTTTTATACCCAAATCTAAACGCATCAATATACAACTAAGAAAGGTGAATATGAGGGGAAAAAAATTCTAATTCCCTCATTGAATAAGGTGTTCACCCATGTCAAGGAGGATTGTCAAAAAATGTCTTCAAGGAAGAAGAAAGACGCTTGTCTATAAGTGCTTTCTTTTCTCTTTGTCTTCTTTCTCTTTAGCAATGATGTATTCAATGTTTTCATTGTAATTTAACATTATTTTGGGATTTAGATGATTTTTTGTTAATTTAGTTCTTTGATCTATTCTTTGTCAACTATGGTGTTTGATTACTTGATTCATTGGTTATTGATGCAAGTTCTTCTAATTGACTTCGACACAATGATGTTAAGATTTTTTACTACATTGATTTTGTATTTGTTAAATCTTGGTGGATTTGAACAATGAAGTTAGGATTTTTTGAATTAAGTTATCAAATGTTATGTTAATTTCGCCTTGATATAGGGTTATTAGCTAATTTCATATTTTTAAGGAATTAGGATTCATGCATGTTTTGGATAGGATGGCTTGATTGACAAATCTACTAATTGAATTAAGATATGAATGATGAGCTTAATTCATGTTTTGGTTATGTTAGCTTGATTGAGAAATCTGTCAACATTAATCAAAATATAGGATTCCATGGATTGGCAAACGAAGTGGAATTTACCTAAGTAAATTCATGACTTGACAAATGATTGAATTCTACTGTGTGTTCCTTCATGATGCCAAGATGATAATTAATTGAGAGAATTACTAATTGGTTCATTGTCATGTTTTCTAGGCGACTTGTCTAAATTGCATAAACCTACATCTTTGAGTTGTAAATGTTTCTTTAGTGTTTCTTTTTATTCTTTTCCCACTTTATTTGGGTCGGTTAACCAATGAATGAAAAATTATTAGTGTGTACTTGTTCCTTGAAGTATCGATACTCGTTAATTCTCTATACTATGCTTGTGATTAGTATACTTGTGCACAGGTGTATTTTGGGATGGATTAAAAATTGATGATTTTATATACCCAAAATTAACACATCAAGTTTTTTGCACTGTTACTAGGAAGCAATATCATGAAAGATTGGATTTAGTTTATTTAACCATGTTAGTATGTTTATATGTAAGTATGTAAATATGTATATATGTTCCTTGTATGACTAGGTGCTGTATTTTGTTTACTTGTATACTTGTACTTTAATGGCTCTATATGTTGTAATTCCTTATAATTTAAACTGTGAACATGTACCTTAACCAACTAACCTACTTTCATATGATAACATGTATATATGATACTCACCAGCTATTTTATATAGGTAAGATAGCTAATTGGAGCTTGGGATGGTATCCTAACATATCTCATGGAATGACATTTCAACCATTCGACTTCATTACTTTAGAAGGGGTGTTGGAAAATTTGCCACCCATGTAACTAAGTGTTTTTCCGACATAGAAGACACACTGGAAAAATTTGATGGCATGTTTAAAAATATGGAACGACAAATTTTATTTTTAACGGATTTAGTGATAAAGTAACCATTAGGGGTAGAAGCACAGCATGATTCAGCTGCCATTACCCTAAGGAGCGGTAAGGAGCTACCCAATCCCAACATGGAACCAGTACTATCTAAAGAAGATGGGCTGGAACCAACCCCTATTGTTGAACCTTTCAAAAAATAACCTAAAAAATGACAGTTTCAGCAACCTGTACCCTACCCCATTTCACACACAAAACAAGAAAAAATGTACAATTTGACAAGTTTTTGAAAATCTTCAAACAACTGCATATAAACATTCCACTTAGTGAACCCTTGGGGTAGAATGATCCGTATACAAAACGACTTTGGACAAAATAAGATAAGAACGAGATTTATCAAATGTAAACAATATGGCAAACAACTCTTTCTCCATTGTGGTATAGTTTTCTTGTGCCGCCGTACGAGTTTTGCTAGCACAGTACATTGACTAAAAGTGCATATTCCTTCTTTGTCCAACTATTGTGCCCACTGCATAGTCACTTGCATCACACATTAGTTCAAAAGTAAAAGACCAATTTGGTACAATTAAAATAGGAGAATTAATCAGTTTTATTTTAAGCACATTGAAAGTATTGAGATAATTTTCATCAAAATAAAAAATAGCATCTTTTTCAAGCAAAGAAGTGAGTGGTTTAGAAATTATTGAGAAGTCCAAGATAATCCTCCTATAAAAACATTCATGCCCAAGAAAGCTTCGAATTGCTTTCATGGAAGTTGGAGGAGGGAGCTTCCCAATTACCTCAATTTTGGCCCTATCAACCTCAACACCTTTCCCTGAAATCTTGTGTCCCAATACTATACCTTCTTGCACCATGAAGTAGCATTTTTTTTTTTTTCAATTAAGCATAACATTGGTCTCTTCACATCATTGAAGTACCTTTTCCAAATCGGCCAAACATAAATCAAAAGAATTACCAAAAATAGAAAATTCATCTATCTCAATGATATCTCCCATAAGTCCTTCGAAAATAGCCATCAAACATCGTTAGAATGTTCTAGGGCTATTGCAAAGACTAAAAGGTATACATCAATATGCAAAAGTACTAAAAGGGCATGTAAATGTAGTCTTCTCTTGATCCTCCAATGCTATGGAAATTTTAAAATACCCAAAAAAAACCATCTAAGAAGTGATAAAACTCATGTTTGGCTAACCTTTCTAACAATTAGTAAATGAAAGGGAGAGAAAAATGGTCTTTCCTAGTTGCCTCATTCAATTTCCTATAATCAATGCAAACCCTCCAACTGATTACCAATCTCTTTAGGATTAACTCATTTTTTTCATTATGTTTTACAGTCATCCCTCCTTTTTTTGGTAGCACTTGTGTTGGACAAAACACAAATACTATTAGAAATAGGGTAAATGATGCTGGATTTTAAGAGTTTAATCACCTCACCTTTTACCACATCACTTATATTTGGGTTCAAACAACGTTGGGTTGCACTATAGGTTTGGCTCCTTCTTCCAACAAAATTTTATGATTACAAAAAGAAGGTCTAATTCTCTTAATATCGGTGATTTTCTATGCAATAACTCTCTTATATTTTCTCAATAGACTTACCATTTTGGTCTTTTGTTCATAAGTAAGGTATTTAGAAATGAGCACGAGCAGCTTTTCACATTTTGCCAAAAATGCATATTCTATGTGCTCGGGGAGGTCTTTCAAATCCAATTTCGGCGGTTCCTTAATGGATGACTTCAAACTTCCCAAACTGCGTTTATTTATTTCCTCAAAATTTTCCAACCTAAGTCCTTCACTTGAGTACTCCAAATATGTAATGGATTGTTCCATATAACTTTGGACCAATGATTCCTACACAAAGTTAAAGATAGATTCATCAAGAATACCAACACTTAAACAAGAATCATCACAAGAACTAAGATGTTGCATGCTTTTGTAAATTTTAATAATGACTTCCTCGTCCCCTACCCTAACGATCAATCTTCCTCCATGAACATCAATTAACGCTTTAGCAGTTTCTAAAAAAGGTCGACCTCGAATTAAGGGAACTTTAGAATCTTCATCCATATCAAGAATTATAAAATCTATAGGGAATATGAATTTATCTACTTTAACTGAGAAATCTTCAATTATTCCTCTAGGATATTTAATAGATTGATCCGCAAGTTGAATACTCATCGTTGTAGGTTTGGGTTCACCTAGGCCTAGCTTTTTGGAAGTCTTATGTGGAAAAAGATTAATACTAGCACCTAAGTCAGCTAAAGTATTGCAAAATATAAGAGTACCAACAAGATAAGGAATAGAAATACTACCTGGATCACTTTCTTAGTGTGGCATAGTCTACTAGTTCTGCAAGATAGCTAAACAATCTTCATTTAAAACTATAGTGGTTAATTCCTCCAACTTCTTTTTGTTTACAAGCATGCTTTTGAGAAATTTTGCATATTTGGGCATGTGCACTAAGGCTTCACTAAGTGGAATATTAATATGTAGTTGTTTAAAGATTTCCAAAAACTTGTCAAATTGTGCATATTTTCTTTCTTTTTATGTGTGAGTAGGATGGGGTACCAGTGGTTGAAAATCTGGTTTTTTCTGTTGCTTTTCGAAAGGTTCAACAGTAGGGGTTGGTTTCGGCCCATCTTCTTTAGATGGTACTAGTTCCATGCAGGGATTGGGCAGCTCCTTACCATTCCTTAGGGTAATGGTAGCTGAATCATGTCATTCTTCTAACCCTAATGGCGACTTTATCAGTAAATCCATTAAAAACCAAATTTGTCTTTCCATATTTCTAACCATGCCCTCAAAATTTTCCACTGTGTCATCTATCTTAGAAAAAAACGCTTAATTACATGGGTGGCAAATTTTTCCAACACCCCTACTAAGGTAATGGAGTCGGATGGTTGAGATGTCATCCTATGAAATATGTTAGGATACCATCCCAAGCTCCAATTAGCCATTTTACCTATACAAAATAGCAGGTTAGTATCATATATACACCTCATAATATAAAGACAGGTTAGTTGGTTAAGGTATATGTTCACAAATTTAATTACAAAGAATTCCACCGAATAGAATCATTCAAGTGCATGTATACAAGAAAACAAAATAAAACACATAGTCATACAAGGGACATATATACAAATTCATATATTTACATATAAACATATTAACAGATAAATATGGTTAAACCAACAAAATCCAAGCTTTCATGATATTGTTCCCCAGCAATAGCGCCAAAAACTTGATGCGAAAGTTTTGGATGCATAAAATCATTAATTTTAATTCCATCCCTTATTCAAGTTTTAATTAAAACTTTAATCCCAAAATATACATATGAGCAAGTATACTCATCGCAAGCATAGTAAAAGAATAGAGTACACAATAATCACTTTTCATTCATTACTTAACTCACCCAAATAAAGTGAGAAAAGAATAAAAAGAAAAATAAAGAAATATATACAACTCAAGGATGTAGGTTTATGTAGTTTAGATAAGTATCCTAGAAAACATGACAGTGAACCAATTAGCGATTCTCTCAATTGACTATGATCTTGGCATCATGAAGGAATGTAAAGTAAAATTCAATCATTTGTCAAGTCATGAATTTGCTGACGTAAATTCCACTTCGTTTGTCAATCCATGGAACCCTATATTTTGCTTCATATTAACATATTTGTGAATCAAGCTAACATAACCAAAGCATGCATTAAGCTCATGATTTATATCTCGATTCAATTAGCAGATTTGTCAATTAAGCCATCCTAACCAAAACATGCATAGATCTCAATTCATTAAAATCAAGAAATTAGCTAATGACCCTATGTCAATGCGAAATTAACTTAACCTTTGATCACTTAGTTCTAAAATCCTTACTTCATTGTTCAAATCCATTAAGATTCAACAAATACAAAATTAATGCAGCAAAACTCCTGACATTGTTTTGTCAAAGTCAAATAGAAGAACACACATCAATGACAAATAAAATCAAGTAATCAATGCTAAAAATTACAAAGAATTGATCAAATAACTAAATTAACCCAAAATCATGGATTCCAATTTAATGTTAAATTACAACAAAAACATTGAATACATCATCGCTAAAGGAAAAAAAAGACAAAGAGAAAAGAAAGCACTAATAGACAAGCCTCTTTCTTTTTTCTTGAAAACTCCCTTGAACAATCTGAAACTTCGAGTAACATTCGAGGAGAGTTTAGATGAGAACAGAAATTTACAAAAGAAAAATAGAGAATGCAGGACTCGCATACCCTATTTTAATTCAAAACCAAAGCGATAAAATGTATAAACAATTTATTTGGGTCTATAGTCTATAACTAAACCACCAAGCTAATTTTATGCTCAACATAAAAATAAAAGTAGCAAATAATTCCAAAATCAATATTTTGGAATAAAGGAATAAATTCTAAAAACAATATTTTAGAACATATACTAATTCCTAAAACTAATTCCAAAATCACTATTTTGGAAAATAGAATCAATTCTAAAACCACTATTTTAGAAAATATATTAATTGCTAAAATCATATTTTATGAATTAAAATAAAAAATATATAACCTAAAATCATTATTTTAGAAAATATATGAATTTATTATATATTATTTTAGGAATTAAAATAATATATAATCTAAAATTAATATTTTAGAAAATATATTAATTGCTAAAATCATATTTTAGGAATTAAAATACTATATATAATCTAAAATCATTATTTTAGAAAATATATTGTTTTCCAAAACCATGATTTTTTGTAGAAATTATATTAGTCCCAAAAATACTAACTTTGGGAAAACTTGGGCACTAAGAGAAATAGGGTGGGGGGGGGGAGTCAGTGGCTTGGAATTCTTGTGCTTCATGTTGCGGCTGGCTGCTAGTGAGTAGTGGCTTGGGGCAAAAATAATTTTTTTTTTTTTATTTCTTTCATCTTCCTAGATACAATTTCTGGAAAACTTCAAGTCTTCTGCGACAACTTCAAAGAACAATTCTTTGATACATTCTATTCCTCCCCCCCCTTTCTACGGACTCATTCAAAGGAAAAACTTCTGTCCCGTAAATTAGAACCAAAAAAAATGTGTTTTTTTTAGAAAATACATTTTTTGTTTTGTTGCAGCCACACCAAGAAATTTTTTTTCTCTGCAAGAACTAACACATTAATTCTTGTCATTAAACATTCCGGTAATTTTTTACAGAAATACATTTGATGCAACCAAAGCCCATAGAATGATTTTTTTTTTTTTTTCACAAACAACTCACCTGAAAAAAAATTTCACAAAGAACACAGAGGCATTGATGAAACATATAATGCATAAACAAATGCTCTGATATCACTGTTAGGAATTCTTCATGCAAAATTATTATTGCGCAATGGAAAAAAAACAAGAATTCCACACTGAGGATCATATTTATGCATTAATAGGAATTAAAACATGAGAATAATACCTTGCGTGAAGCCTCTGTAAAACAAAATTTTCTTTGATCAATTCTTGTTTTTTGAGACGCTATCTGGCAAATGCAGAGAATGATTTCTTCTTCTTTCCCTCAAAACACAACAATCCGAGTGTAGGATTGTCTCTAATAAAATCCACACGATAACGGTGCTCAAGAAAAACTAGAATTTTGTGCTTGCAAAATTACTATGGCAGCTAGGGATTTTATTTTTCAGAAGAAGAATAACACAGAAGGAAGTCTTGGGTTTTTTGAAAGGAAAAAAAAAAAAAAAACCTCTGTATGTGTATTCACCAAAAAAACCATAAACCCATGAAGCATATATATATATATATATATATATATATATATATATATCATATATACATTTTTCCTTCATCATTTTGGTGATCAGAATCTATAGCAAACGTGAATTCTTAATTACCAATTGTTATTATATTTTTTTGTTAATTACAATATGGCCCATAAATTATAACTAATTATAATTTGACCACAACAATTTCTTCTTTTCACAATCAACCCTATAATGTTATCAAATAACATCTTGAGCACTTAATTCTCTTTTGTGTGTGACCCATTTGGTTTTTTCAGTGTACTGATAGCAAAATATGAATTAATTTAAACATCTTTATGATTAATAATCCTTAATAATTTTAGAATTAACTTATTAAATCTAATAATGATTGATTTATTAATTCTCTAATTAATAAACTCATATTCAACAGATTATGAGTGGTATCTAGCAACATATTATGACCACCCAAAAGTCTAAAAAGTAAAGCGGCTTAACATGAACCTTTCAATAGCAAACAACAATGTAATAAATTTCTTTCACTATACAATATCTTATTCGGTTTGGAGTATAGAATTAGTGCCAACTCCTTCCAGAATAAATTAATTCTGGCTTGAATATTTCAGTACTTGTTCCCGAAATGCACTACTCATAAGATGTATCTATTAGAACCATTTCCAATATACAATCGCATTGGCCAAGGACTTCTCGAGTAGTGATTCCTACAAGTGGTCATGAGATATTCGCTCCTACTATTAGGAATGATGAATCCTTTACTGACCCTCTCAACTATATTCATTTGCTTCATTCTATACCCAATATCCATACCATAGGCGGTCTTGTTAGGACTCCAGATATTGGAATCAAAGTCTAACACTTAGAAAATAAAGTACCTTGGAGATCTCAAGTCTAAGGATACTTGCACCTTTGCTATAATGAGATTATTTCATTGGCATTAAATAGTTATCCATATGATTATCTCATAGTTAGGTCATCTAATGTACTTCTTCAAATAACAAGCACTCATGTGTTAACTTTGAGTATCATAACACACACAGATGTGTGAACCACCACTTGGTCAAATCAGGAAGTATAACACATGCTAGTCTTGATACATTAATGATGTCCTATCTTATTAATACTACGACTAGGGATAATTAAAGTACGAATACTATGCAGTGTAGTAGGAACCTCACATCATGATCTCTATCATAATTTCCTTAACACAATGTTGCACTTGGAACTTTATCTAACTGTTATTTCACACGAAAGCATAAATAAAACAAATTAAAAGATAAAGAATGACTTGTTTTATTTAATAATGCATAATATACAGAATACATGTGATTTCCTCTAGGTCATAACACTAACATAACCAACTTGGTTAGTTGTGTTCTTTGGTTACTTAATTGTTGGGAAACTTCATAATGCCACTTTATGGATGAATTTGTATTGGCAACAAAAGAATTTATTGATGCTTCTAATGACGTCTCACTAAAAGTATCAATGCGTATTTGCAACCTTGCCAATATATCATCATTGTCGCTCCTTTGACAATGTGCCCACGAATAATTGTTAATGATGGTGTTTTAAACCTCACACTCAAAGAAAAAAAATTCAAATAAAAATAATAGCAAAATAAAGAAAAAAAATACATAAATTAAAAATATTCTCAAACTACCTAAAAACAAAAGTTTGTGATATTTACAAATACAACAAAGCTAAATCAACAAGATTCAAGTATTTCCAATAGTGCCCATCCCCAGCAATGGCAACAACAACTTGATGCGTGTTTTTTAGTGTTGAGAATATTATCAACAAAGTCCACAATCAATCAAGTTTTAATTAAAATGCTAACCACTAAAACTATACATACGGGTAAGTATACCCATCAATAGTATAGGGAATAGCAGGTATTGAATCCACGAGAATTTAGACTCCCACTTTACTTTACCCAAATCTTTATTATTTAGCCAATAAAATAATAAGAGAATAAAAAGGAAAAATGCAGATAAAGAAATTGCTCATATGAAGGAATAACCATGAACTATTATTCTGTCAAGGATGAAAGAATATGTAATTAGAAAAATATTCCTGAAAACATAACCATGAACTATTTAGCAATTATTACAATGAATTATTATCTTAACATCATGAAGAAATAAATTAGAACCACTTCATTTGCAATAGGTGGTTCCCTATCTTCTAAGTAGCTTAAAAGATACATTCTATCTCACAAGTCTTACCCAAAAGCTGCATTAAAATCAATCGCTATATGAACCCCTATATTTTAGGTAATTTAGAACATTAAATTAGTCAATGAATCTATGTTTTAACAATCATCAACTAACCATTATTTACCCCAGTTCTTGACAATTAATCCCTTTTCTCAAGTAAGTAAAAAGATAAAAATATGAAATTATCTAATTGAAGTCATTATCAACCCCTTTTTCGATCAAGTTAATAACAAAAATCCATCACTCAACATCGTAACAAAAACAAGTAATCAAATCCAAAGATAAATAATGAATTGATCAAAAAACTAAATGAATTCAAGAAATCATGAATCCCAAAATATTGTCAAATTACAATAAAGACATTGGTATATCACTGTTTAAGAACAAGAAAACAAAGGTAAAAGAAAGCACTCATAGACAAGCTTCCTTCTTCTCCCATGAAGACTCTCTTGAACAACCATCATTAATTTGATGAATTTCTCATTCAATGAGTGATTTTCTTATTTGATTCTTGAATTCATGTCTTTGTCTCATGTTTTACTTATTTAAATGAGCTTTTTTAATGCCAAAATTTTAATGCTTTATGAGTCTTGGCCGAGTAGGATTCATAAAATACAAAAATCCTTTGGTAATACCAAATTCGAGCACAAACTACCTCTGGACAGAGTGAACCTGGCGGGGGGTCTATTAAGCAAACCTAGCGCTGAGTCCATTCTAATTTTTTCCTTAATTTCCACTGTTCTTGCTCTATTTTTCCAGAATTGTCCGCCAATCGGCTCAGGTAGACCACTCGGCACTAGGTCAACACAGGAATCGTATAATTAAGCTCTAAATTCTTTAATATCTACAGAAAAACATCAAAACACCTTTCCAAAGGAAAAATATAAAGTAGGAAGGAATATAACTAGTTATTATGTCAAATGTATTACAAAATAGCCTGAAATAACTAGGAAAATATAAGTAAATTTAGCCCCTATCAATAAACCATGACATCAAAATTTTTATATGTTTAGATATTTTATTTTTAAGTTAAAGAAAACTTAATGGATTTTTTCAAAAGATACTTTTTCAAGAAAATCATTGTTTTAAAAACTAAGTGGGAGAATGGTTCTATCTGCCCCACAGCTTCCATCACGATCCTCATTAGAAATTGTGGGTCTTCTTATGCCACATTGCGAGTGAACCCATATAGGATGGAGATACCATAGGGATCTAAAACAAATGAAAAGATATAATTAGCAACCTGAGACACGTACTATGGTCAGCCAGCCCACATTGGAGGTTATAGTTCGAGGTATGTCCATATGAAATGAGAAGAAACGACCATCCCTTTAATGGAGTTATTTTCTAGATAATTTCCTAAAAGGGGAATTAATTTGTGATGGTTAACACACATAACTTTGAAAATTGTTAATCTTCCCAAGAAACTACGTCAGTTTTCCTAAGAAACAAATTAATCATGTTAAAGATAATAAAAATAAGGTTAACTATTATCAGTTTAATATGAGGATAAGGTGCACAAAATTATTTTATATTTTACAAAAATGAGAATTTATTTTATTTTCAATTTTCAAAAATGGTTGGTGGAGATTGTTTCAGTCCGTTAGCCGTTATTCTCCATGGGAAAAAGCTAACGGGTCCTAACTATGTGGACTGAAAAATGAACTTGGACATAATACTCACAACTGAAGAGTATAAGTATGTCCTCTACGAAACCTGCCCTATTATCAGGGAGGGTTCCACCGATAAGGAGTATAAGGATGAGAAGGCGTGGAAGAAGACTACAGAAATGGCACGCTACTATGTATTAGCCTCTATGTCTAATGTGCTTCAATCCAAACAGGAGCACATGGTAATTGCGTACGACATAAGGATATCATTAGCCATGGTATTCACAGATAAGAACTGGCCCACAGGGCAGGAGGCTCTTTGGAAGATCATCAACACTAAGATGACTGAGGGAGCATCAGTCGGGAGGATATGCTTAAAATGATTACTGCTTTCGAGAAAGCGAAAGTCTTGGAGGCTGTCATTGACCTCGAGTGCTAAGTGGACATGGTTCTCGAATCTCTACCGGGCTATTTTACTTAGTTAAATTTGAATTACAACATGAACAACTTAAATATGAGTTTAACTGAGTTAATAAAAGAGCTCCAGGAGGTGAAGAAGGTTATGAAGCTAACAGCAAGGGCTATAATAGCTTCTTCTTCAATAACTGGGCCCAAGCCTAGAAAGTTCAAGAAGATGAAGGGTAACGCAGTGCCTAAGCCCAAGTCCTAACCCAAAGATAAACCCAAGGGAAAATGCTTCAAATGTGGAAATAAGGAACACTGGAAAAATTAGTGTCCACATTTTCAAAATAAGAAAAACTCTACATGTAATGTTTTCTATCTACAGTCTATAACAATGGTTGGATCAACTTCCACTTGGATTGTTGATTCAGGAGCCACTGAGTACATCTGTAACTCCTTGTAGGGGTTTAAAAAGATTAGAAGACTCTAGCATGGTAAACTGGACTACGCGTGGGAAATGGAGCATAAGTTTCGGCCCTTACAGTGGGACAACTACAATTAGTGTTCGATTGTATTAGAATATTTGTATTGAAGGATATTTTATTTGTTCCCAGTTGTAGACAGAATTTACTTTCATTTGCAAAATTAATAAATGAAGGATATTTTGTTTCTTTCCATTCTGGTATAACTATCCGTAGAAATGGAGAAGATTTATGTACTGGGCACATTTATGGAAACCTATTCTTCATTAATCCTATTAACAATCGATTAAACAACTTATATGATTTTAAGAATCACCAATTTGAGATTTGAAGCTTAAAGTCAAAAGACCTAATTCAAGACAAGAACCCTAGGTAAAACTAGCTACGTAGAACACAAAATCTAATGAACTAAGCTAACTAAGAAGGAACAAGAACAAATGGGATGGAAATATTTAGGCACCAATTAAACTTCTAAAGGAATCCTAGATTAGCTAGGAATCCAAGACTCACTTTAGAAAGAATAATGATCTATCCTAAGAAGATTAGAGACTAGATTCTTAGGTTGGACTAAAGGATAAGAATAGTCTTGATTGATTTGGGAATCACCCAAGAGGAACACCCTCAAGAACTCTCTCTAGAAAGAACAAAAGATTTATCTATTCAAAAATATCAAAAGTTGTGTTTACAAGAGTTATAACGGCATATTTATAGATGCCTTGCCCTAAACCAATTAGCAAACTAATCCTAACTATCAAATGGCCCTATTACATGCTTAAAATAGGCTAAAACATAATAACAATCATGGGAATTTAATTGGGAAAAAAATAAAACAAAACAAGAAAATTCAGTAAACAGGGCATGACCAGAATGGACCTAGCGCCAGTTGCTTGGGTGCACTTGGCACCAAGTATGTTCTGGAAATAGAACTTTGCTCCCATGATGACCTGGCGCTAGGTGTGCCAGGTGTGTTCTAGTCGTCGTCCCCCTATTTTGTTGTAGTTCAAAACTTGCCCTTTGGACCTCTATTCCATTTTTCTGTGTTTTCTTGATCCTCCAAATGAAATGTTGGTCATCTTGAGCTATTCTTAATACTCCTTTGGCCTTCAATTCTTTTTAAAGGTTAGTTTGATCCACTACATGGATTGTTGTTTGTGTTGTGCGTCTTTTGGCTCTTTCTTTACTATCCATCTCTTCACAATCTTTTTAGATTTGGGTTTGTTGAACTTGTTGTCTTGAAAACTCCTTTAAATCCTCTTAAATATTGCTCTTACCCATGGAACCATGAAGTGTGATTTTGTCCTCTTTTCCCTTTCTTGAAACTGGCCTTCATGCCTAATTTGATTCCTATCATTTTTCCCTTCTTGAAGATGATCAATCTTGGAGTCGATACCTGCATTACATTTTTTGTGAAGGTAAGAAATTTAGCTTTAGATCCTCACCAACTCACTTTGTTTCTCTTTTCTCAACCTAAATTTTCATTCTCACCTTACCTCCATTCTCCTTTTCTTCCACCTTGTTGTTTTCATCTTTCCAAACCTAAGTTGGCACTTTTGTTTTATCTTCATGCTCTACCATTGGTTCCCCCCCCCTCTTTGTTTTTTGCTTGTATCTGAAGCTCTAAACTCTCTTTTTCTTCTTTTGATCTTCTCCCATTTTCTCTTCTCTCCAACTCTTGTTTTTCCCTCTCTTGCTTTTCTCTAACTTTTTGTTCTATTTTTTTTTTTTTTTTTTATCTTCCTTCCTCAAAATATGTTGATCTTTTACAATCTCACTTTGGGTATAGGGCAAAGTGTGAATTTTCTTCCATCATTGGACAAAGAGTAAGTATTTTTCTTCTCATGGTGAACTACCTCCCTATAATATAGTCAAGGCCTTCCCAATAATATATGCCCAATATGCATATGAAACACATCACATACCATCTCATCTTTATATGTCCCCATGATAATTGTAACCTTGACTTGTTTGTTCACCTTTACTTTACCACAGTTGTTCAACTATTTAAGCTTATATGGTTTAGGATGTTTCAAGGTCCGCATTCCAAATTCCTCCACCAATGTAGCACTAATCACATTTTTACAACTCCCTCCATCAATAATCAAGCTACTTGGTCTTTCTTTGACTTAACACCTTCAATAGAAAATATTTTCTTTTTGGAAATCCTCTTTTCTTTCAACCACACAAGCTTCAACAGTTTCCCTACACCAATTAATGCACATGGTTTCTCAAGTGTATCCTCATCTCTTCCATCATTCTAATTTCTCCACTAGATTTGGTGTCTATTTTTGAAATTGAATTAGATGGATCATTCTTACTAATTTCACTCATTTTTAGTTTCTTTTGCACCACCTCTAGCCAACACTTCTTTTCTTCTTCTTATGGATGTGAGCTTTCTCCAACTTCACAAGTACTTGAAGCACTTTTGAGACCTTCATCTATAGCAAAAATTTGCTCATTCTCCACCTCAATCCTTGAATTATTTTCATCTTCAACAAATTCTATACTCCTTTGCCCAATTTCTTCTTACTCATTCTCCTCCAACACTCTAAATGGGTTTGACACATCCTCTATAAAGAATAGAATATTATAAAACTCCTTAGTCACCGCATTTGTTGAACTCAATTAATCCACTTTTTCTTTTTCACTATCACTAAGCTCTTTATCAATCTCATCAATATTTTTCTCAACTTCTTCATGCACTATGCCATCATTTTGATTGAGCATTCCTTGGCACTTGGCTTCATTTTCTAGCTTCTCCCTCTTCAGAAAGCCATGTAATTCATTTTGTTCAACCGTCTCAACTTTTTCTTCATTTCTTGCCCTTCTTGGTTCCTCAACATCTACAACATTTTTCTTGACCACTTTGGTTACAAGTCTAGCTCTTTGCTTTTCAAATTCGTGAATCTCACTTTGCTCCTTAGAGACCTTCCAATGACAATCAAATAATTTGTGCCCATAGCCACTATAATGCTCACAAAGAATTGCACAACCATTTTGGCAAATCAAAACTTCTTCTTTGATCATTCAATCTTAGGCAATCATATATACTATAACCATATTTTGAACAAGTAGAGCAAGCATAATCATGTTTTCTCCTGGTTCCTCCTTTTGCAAAATTTCGCATTGTACTTCCCTTACTAGGCTGAGAACTTCTTAGACCATTATGGGACATGTGAGCAAAACATCCACATATTTGGCACTTATCGGGGTCAATCCATTCCCTCATCAATTCTTTAATCTCTTTCCAAGAATCCACCGTTTGATACCCACTTCGCCTTCTTTGTGCATTCATTTGCTTCCACCATTCTAAAACTTTTTTAGAAAAGCCCATTAGTGCCCATTTCATCTTGAAACTTCCACTAGGCGCAAAGCATTTAAACAATTCTTCCATTCTTCTTTCCCATTCATAATACTCTCTCCAATCTCTCTTTCAAAAGAACAGAGGCCCCAACTTCTCATTGTACTTTAACTCCCTATTCTCCACATCCTCATTCCTTCTTTGTAATTTACGCTTTGAATGTTTTTGTATTCTTTCGACATAAACACACTCACATTCTTTTTCATTTTCCCAATGGTTTTTTTCATAGCTATCGTACTTCCTTCTACTTATGCTTATCTCTTCATCATGTTCTTCCAAATACCACCCATGCTCTCATACTCATCCTCCTCATATTTCTAATTTTCTTTTCCTTCAAACCCACCATATCCTCTTCCACTTATGCTTGGCCTATCATTACAGCTATCCCTAAAAGAACTCATCTCCACAATCAAGAAAATTCTCATGATTATATTTATTTCCCCAATAATCTTCCTCATAATGGTAGTCATGTTCTTGATATCCCTCATAATTACTTCCATTGGAACAATACTCCTCATCACAGTCATATCCTTCACTATCACACCAACTAGCCATTGTGATTTTTTTTCAAGAGGAGTACCCATAAAATTTAAGTAGAAAACACAAGAAGGATTCCTCACTTCACTCCTTTACGTGTTTACACTCAATTTTTAGTGATTATGTTTCACTTGTGTTTACACTCTTCTTAGCTTTTATCACAATAAGCTCACACTCTTACCTTTTGTTGAACACTTAAATCCTTAAATATTTCTTCCCAAAATAACTTCCCTAATTGCTTAGGAATTAGTCCAACTAGACAACTCAAATAAACCCTCTAAGGACAATCGACTAGGGGTCTTAGGGGAATTTAATTCAAAACTTGATGATTACCAAGGAATAAAGCAGGTTCAAGCAAGAATTTCAAGGAATTATGGCTCAATAACATAAGATTTCAAGAGTGCTCTATAAAGGTATTCACTAAGCAAAAATATCAAGGATTCAAAGATAGATAGGTTCAAATCACTTGATAATATTTGAAGATGATTTAAAACCAAGTATTTAACCCACCAATAATATGAACTAAATTAATAAAGTTAATTAGAAGTGGAAGATACAAGCTAAGAACTCATAAAATGAATGTAAAGTCACTTGGGCATTTCATCAAACACTTAGTAGGCAACTACTCAAATGAGGGATGTTTAAATGTTAGAATGCTATCACAACCCCAAGGATATAATTTTGATGCACATTTAACTCACTCAAGGAAATAATAGCACAAGGAGTTCAAGAATTCAAAGACAAGTGATGTGATTGTGTATGCTCTAACAGTTTTCCCAAACTATAGCATAGAATACAATGACCAACAATTTTCTACTAGTACCAAAGGATAATTCTTACTCAAACAAGTTACTATGGAAGAAAATCATAGGAATTCATCATAGGAAGCATTCGGTAGTCATGTTTGCACAATTAAAAGTCAAAGAAGCATCTTGTATACAAGCTCGTAACTCAAGCTAGTCCATTTTTTTCTTCCTTATAACAGCCCCAAAAACTTAGAATTCACAATAAAAATCAATCCTCAATTGCTATACTAACATCAAGGAACAATTTCAAGGCAAGAACATAGCAAAAACTTGAGTTTTATAGCTCCCAAAATTAGCTTGAACATAAGTTACGAGATTTTCTCATGTTCAGAATTTTGCAGCAAAAACACCCAAGAAACCTCAAAATTTAGGCAATTTTAAACCTCAAATAACTTCCTAGTCCTCAACCAGACATGTAGGCCTAATTTCACAGCAAGCCCATGGCAAAATTTGATGTTTTTGACATTCAAAAATAGCAAGAAAAATAGTTACGGGATTAAGAAATGGCAGCAATACTTTTCCACTTGTTTGATCTCAAAATCCACAAATATTCATGTCAAATGATTCCTCAAGCATCCAACCAACGTATAAGATCAATTTAACTTCAAGTTCATGGCATAATTTTGATTTCCAAGCATTCAAAAATTGCACCAAAATAAGTGAAGAAAATTGAGAAAATTCAATATGCTCTTGAAGAATGTTGTACTTTTTGCCCAAAGAAAGTTGTGTTAATAAGAATCAATACAACCCACTACCTAGGCCCAATAGGGCCAAGGATGTCGCCCTGTCTATAGGACAAGGGGTCTTTATAACTTGGTCACATAAAGAAAAATAAAAATAAAACTTTAAATTTGAACTTATTAAAACCTAAAAATACATGAACAAATCCAAAATAAATGGTTTGCTACCATCTCTCAAAACAACACATATGAAAATTAATATAAAGCCTTCAAAGCAAAGGCAACAAATCTAGCTATTCACCTCCATAGCAGGATTGGCCTGAAAACATGGCATAAAAGGTGATGAGATAAAAATCTCAGTAAGCCCGTGTGTGCTTTGAGTGTTTCAGGTAAAACAGTTTGTGTATGTAAGTTGTAAAAATTTCATAAGAGAAAGTACTGGCAAGCATTAAATAAATGTTAAAAATTAAAGAGTGGCGTTCTCTTTTCAAACCATACAGGTGCGCAATAAATAAAACCACCCAAAGGGGTAGCCATGGGTTACCACACGTTAGGCCCCATGACCATATAACGGTCAGAATGCCACACTTTGTGTAAATTGACAAAAGGTAGGTGTACGGCCTACCAGGTGAGATACTCCTCCATCTCTACAACCAAACTTACTAGTTGTCCACTCCAGAATCACATAGTCTACATGACTGAAACTTGCTAGCTTGGACCTGCATGACCAACCAGACTGGCATCCTATCCAGGAAGGACTCATCCCTCAGAACTGGCCACCAACTGAGAGACTTACTCCAACCCTTCAAAGACTAGTCCTGGTAGTCTACCCTTATTGAGTACTCAACGTTAATTGTCCCACTTGGGAGAAAATTGAACATACATTGATTTACTTGGAAATAGCAATTAAAGGTTTCTAAAATTATTGTCAAAGTTAGGTTTTAGAAAGAGTTTAGCATTTTGTGTAAATTTGCTTGTTTGATTTTTCAAATGATTTGCTTTATTGAAATAAAAAGGAAAACAGTCCTCAATTGCCTTTACAAAATGAGTGTTCATACACATCGCATTTGTATTGCCACAATAATTTTTGGTCTTCAAATAAGTTCATGTAGGGGCTTACCTAATCCTTTGCTTGCTCGAATTCAAAATCTTCCAAGGCTGACCTAACCACGTCTGGGGTAAACACAAGACATAAGTTTATACTCGAGCTATACTTGCCTTACACAAATAATTCTTAGTTCAACTAATTACAGTCATGACCTTAATGTCCTAAGCTTTAAGGCTAGTTGATAAAGAATTTTATAAAATAAGTCTAGCTTGATAAGTTAAAATAACTAGGGGTTGTAAAGTATTTAATAATAAGTTATAGGTTCAAATAATAAATATTAAGTGTTATTATTAATAAATAAACTAGGATTTAATTATTGAAGAATCCTAAGTCCTAGATGATAATAATAAATGGTAATTTTTAAATAGTATTATTAAAATAAATAAAAAATTATTACTAATCTCTTAATTAATAATTAATAGATAGAAAATAATTAATAATAAATAAATTTTATTAAATTTTTATTAATAGATAACAAATAAATTTTAATATAAATAATATTTATAAATATATGGTCTACATGTTATAATCTCAACCCCTTCATTCTTATGCATATACTCAATCCCCCATTCATATTTTATTCTCCCTATTAACATCTAAGAGACATGAATTCAAAATTAAAAAGAAAGGTTTAAGGTGATATACTTGGTTGATGTTTACTTCGATGAAGATTCAAAAAGGTCTACACGATTTAGGGGCTTCCATTGTCCATGAGAGGAGGAAAAACAACTACGGTTGTAACCACCATTTCAGCCAAGAGAGAGACAGAGAGAGAGAGAGAGAGCGTGTATTAGCATGATATGTTATAGGTTGAGGGGAAGAAGATGAACAAAAGAGTTGTTCTTGGTTACCTTGATAATGTTCTTGAGACTTCAAGGAAAAAAATTGATTTTGATCCGGATACCAATCTTTGTTTTCGAGATTTGATGTTATAAATTCTAGAAATGAACTTTAGGGAGTATTCAGGAGTTTTTGAGAGGGATTGAAGGTGTTTAGAGCGGTCTTTGGCTTGAAGAAATGTAGTGTGTGTTGGTGTTCTTGGTGAAAATAGAGAGAATTTGAGAAAGGATATGCACAAAATTTTGGGGAGTGTTGGCCAAATGGTTTAGGGAATTCAGGGGTTTCGGTTTTTAGCTTAGAGAGGGAGAGAAAAATCTGATTGTTTGAAATTCAAATAGAGTGATTTGAGGAGTGGGTTGAGGTAGAAGATATGTTAATAGTGTTTGATTGATGGAGGTTTCTTGGAGCTAGCTGGACTGTTTGGTTTTGCTGAAATGAAAAAAGGTTAATATAGCTCTAAGGCTGGCCGAAACTCAGAGCTCAATGGCAGAGAAATTTCTGGTTATGAAGCTTAGTACAAGAATGTTTTCATGGAGCAAATGCTGGAAATTTTTTGAGTTCAAATTAAAGTTTGAAAGGAATGATCTTAGGAGATATTTGAGGTGTGGTTATGGAGACCAAATGTGTCAGGTAAGTGGAGAATTTAATGGTGTTTAGTTCATGGCTGATCAAGAGTTAATTTACAGACGTTTGAGGGTGGTTTTCAGCTAAGGCTTGAAGGGAACAAATACACCCTGCTACCTAGGCCGGCCAGGGCCGGGGATGTCGCCCCGTCTAAAGGACAATGGGTCTTTATAACTAGGTCACACAATTAAAATAGTGAAATAAAAATAATAATTTAACTTAAAATTTATTACAACCCAAGAATAAATCCACGAATAAAACCATGAATTCCAAAAAGAAAAAAAAATCCATAAATAAAATCATCCACTCTCAACTCCCCAAAGCAATACATAAAAATAAAAGACAACATTCTCTTCCAAGGCAGATAACGCAAGCTACTCATCCCCACAGCAGGATCGGCCTGAAATCATGGTAAAAAGGTGGTGAGACAGAAATCTCAGTAAGTCCGTGTGTGCTTTGGGTGTTCAGTGGAAATAGTTCGTGGATGCAGAGTATAAAAACTTTTTCAGAGAAATATTGGCAAGCAATAAACATTATTAAAAAACAAGAGTGGCGTTTTGGCTTTTCCAGCCATACATAATTTATAAGATCAACCACTCGAAAGAAATGATTATGGGTTACCACACGTTGGGCCCCATAACCGGATGGTCAGTATGCCGACACTTTGTGCATACTGCCGGTCAGAATGGCGACATTTTGTGCAGACTGACTAAAGGTAGGTGATCGGCCTACCGGGCAAGATACTCCTCATTCTCTATACCCAAACAACAACCGGGTGTCCATTTCGGCAAACCACGTCACTTTACTGAAATAAAAACTGCTAGCTCGGACCGGCATGACTATGTAGTACTGACGTTTCTCTAAGTTGAGTTCATCTTCTGGAGGAGGCCTCCTGCCAGAAGACTCACTCTTGCTCTTCAAAACTAGCACTACCAGTCTACCCCCATTGAGTACTCAACGTAACATATCCCACTTGGGGAGAAAATGAACAAAACACAGTTCTACTTGAAAATGGCAATTAAGGTTTTCCAAAGTTTGGGGCAAACCTGGTTTTAGAAAGAGTTTTAAGTTTTGAGTAAAACCACCCCTTAACTTGCAAATAATTTATTTGTCTGAAATAAGAATGGAAATAATTCTCAATTGCATTTACAGAAATGAGTGACCATGCACTCTACATTTGGCTTGCCATAAAAAAAAAATCATTTTTCATCAAATAGGTTTTATGCAGGAGCTTACCTGATCCTTGCTCACAACAAAGGTCTCCAACAGCTAACCTAACACCACATAGGGTAAATACAAACCACAATCAAATTCAAGCCAAAGACTCGCTTTCTCAAATAAAACTAACTCAACTTACTACAATCATATCCCTAGTGTCCCAAGCTTTAAGGCTTAATAATAAATAAAAAGGGTTTATAACATAAATCTAGTTTGATATTAAAATAACTAAAGTTTGGGAAATAGGTACAAAAAGTTGAAGGTTTAAATCTTGCTAAAAATAAATTATGGGTTATTTGAAAAAGGGTCTAAGGTGGTATTAGGTAAAATAATGATTTATTAATAATTTAGTTGTTAGAAAATAATCGATAGCTAAAATTTGTTGAAAATAAATTTAATGAGTCTTGCTTGAAAAATAATAAGCAAATCCTTAATGGGTTTTGATTAAAAGATAATAATTAAGTTTTTAGTAATAAATATTTTATTAATTATAATTATTTCCATAAAAGGCTTTAATTGATTTTATCATTTTAAATAATATATATATATATATATATATATATTCTAGCAAAAACTATTATTTATTTGACTAAAATATCACTATTTTATATAAAAGACCAAATCCACATTTTCCCATGGTTTTCAAAATTTTACTAGAAAAATCATATTATTAAATATTTTATTAATGAAATAAAATATAGCTTAGGGACAACTAGATTATGATCATATTCATATAGCTAACCACAATCATGAACATATACAACCCTTCAATTCATCGAATCATCCAAATCATGCATACAAGCATAGATCTCAATTTATCAAAACATGATCTAACCCCTACTAGCATAAATATGATCATGGCTTCAACAATCCAACATGAATATAAATTCTATTCACCAAATGTGACATAATCTCTAGCATACTTCATCACAAATACTACCTATGACATGCATCAATCTCAAATCATCATATAATCATCCAAGATAATCCTTCCATGCATAAATCCCATCTCCTTCACAATCATACATATATTCATGCTTCAATCTCAACAATATATATATACTTAAATCCTATCGCCATCCACCTACTATCATCATCATCCTAGAGACATGAATCTAGAGTTTAAAAAGGAAGATTGAAGGTACTTACTTGGTTGATGAAAGCCTTGAAGGAGTTTAGAGTAGATCTCAACTCCTAGATGTCTAACTTTGTCCATGGGAGATGGCGAAAGCATGTTCATGGGAGAAAAAGTCATCCGGCCAAGAGAGGGGAATTTTCGACCATGAGAGAGAGAGAGAGAGAGAGAGAGAGAGAGAGAGAGAGAGAGAGAGAGAGAGAGCATTAGCATGTTTATTCACATAGGCTCTCACTAGAGATCAAGATTGGAGAAGTTGAAGTTGTTAGAATAAATTTACCTTGAAGGTGTTCTTGACCTTAACAGAAATTTCTGGTTTTGATCCGAAGTAGCTAGATGATTTGTGGAGTTTGGTGTTAAGAATGGCGTTGATGGACTCACGGCAGTGTGTAGGTCAAGTCTGGAAGTTTTAGAGAAGGTTTGAAGTGGTTTGGAGGGGTATTAGGTGAAAGGAAGAAGTAGGTGTTCTTGGTGTGCTATGTGTTCTTGAAGGTTGAAGAGAATAGAGAGTTCTTGGATGGAGGTTGCCGAAATTCTGAAGAGATTAGGGCTGCAAAACTGTTTGTAGGGTTTAGGAAGATGGTTTTTATGGTTTGGAAGGAAAAAGGAAAGGCTAGTTGTTAAAATCCTTGAAGAATATTTTTGGGAAGCAAATTTGGAAATTAGATATCACAAGAATATCTTTGATTATCGGAGAGCTTTTAGAGATCTACCATGGATGAATTTTTGGGCAGTGTTTTGGTTGAATGAAAGCTGGTTGAAGAAGGCTTAGGGTGGCCGAAATTATGGAGTATAATGGTGGAGAGAAGGTCTGGTTGTTTGAGGTATATTTTATAGAAAGTGGTTAAATCATGGTAGCTGGAATTTTGGCATCCAAATCAAGGAATGATTGCAGAATTTTTTTTTGAAATCTTTTAGGCATCCATGGCTAGATTTTCATGCATAACTTAGGGAGGACAATGGATTTTAGTTAATGGAGGTTTAGGGAAGGTTTTTGCAGAATAAGGTTGGTGTTTCGGCTAGAAGAGAAATAGGAACCAAAGCTGGAAAATTTTCCTGCACAGTTTTTCGCTGAATAGCAATTTTCTGGGCAGATTTTCAGCGGCCATTTCCAGCCAACTTGCAGAGAGTTTGAAGGGTAATTTCGGGGGTATTCAAGGCTGGTTTCTAGCCTTCTTCATGGAGGAAAAAAATGGTTAGGGTGCTGTACAAAAACTGGAAGAAAACAGCTTGGTTTTAGACCTCCAAAGCTGCGATTTCCCAGAATTTTCACTGGTTTTGCACAGCCTTTGTGCAGCCCGAAAATGGAAGAAATAATTCATGTTTCAAACTGATCTTAAGGCCATTTTTCTGGCAGCATTTGGGAGGGAAATTCAGCTAAGAAGCTCGACAATTTGAAGGTACAACAAGCTGAAAAATTTCAGCTCGTTCTAAGAAGTAAGATGAACTAGTCTAGAGTGAAATTTCAGCAAGCTTACAAGAGGGATTTTTCCCCTTGAAATTTCCTACCATTCTTCCACATTTTTCAGACCATGAGAAGCCTTTTACTAGGACATTTTGATCTCACAAGATCACAGAATTTTACTGAAATTTTTGGAAAGAAAATGGATAGAACATCTTGATCAAACCAAGGAGTTGAAAATTGAGGAAAATTAAGGATCAAGGGAAAATGAATTCCCTTTAAGAAATTCGAGTAGAGTAAAGGAGTGGAATGAGAATACTCCTAACATGTCTCTCTTAGGACCATCATCCCTACCTTACTCTAAGCTCATAAGACCGAAATTTCCTCCACTAAGCAAAAATAAAATTTAATCTAGCTAAAGCTTCTATGATGGAATTCGAACCCAAGACTTCCATAATTAATTCTAAAGCTCTAACCACTAAACCACATCAACTCTTGTTCTTATTTCCTCTCTAAAAATATTTTCCTATTCAATCCTCAAGCTATCTCCCTTTTTCCACCTTAGGTAAAAATTACCATTTTGCCCTTCCCACTCAATAATCACAATCAAGCCCTCTAGACTATAAAACACAAATTTAATGCACATAAAACCAGATAAAAATATATTTAAACATGACATAAAATATGATATGCATCCCAACCCCCTTACTCTAAGGTTAGTTTCGATTGGGGTTTCACAGAACAAAGCTAGAAAATTTCTGGTTTCATGGTTCGAAGGTTTGTTGGTATACTTTGTCCAAGTTTTATCAATTTTATTTTGAGCACAATGCCAAATGAATGGAAGTTTGTTTTTCTTATCTCTTTACCTTTATATTTTTGGTCCTATGGCATTGTTTATTCCTTGTTATATATATTTATTGGGCCATTGAGGACAATGTCCAGTTTAAGTGTGGGGGAATGGTTTGATTGACAAGTATTTTATACATATTCTTTAGCCTTCATGGGAGTAAACACAATTTTTTGTGCGAAATTTTTCAAACTTTTCTGCTTTTCTGGAGATTTCAAGCTGTACATTTTTTTTTTTTTAGTGCATGTCTTTATGATGGATTATAGAGCATATGTTCTAGATCATTGATGGCTTATGCATGACTTTCTCCACTCGCTTGGACAAAGTAGACCTTGATCAAATGTTGTGCATGATTCTTAAGCTTGTTTTTCTCTAAAATTCATGGAGTATTCTAGAACGTACTTGAATACCTCTTGAGGTGAAATAAGAAAGACATTCATGATTTAACTTAGGGATGGCGGTAATAGGCCTTCTTTGGATTGTTCGAGCAAGTCAAACCTACCTATTGTTACATTATCCCTAGTGCCTATGTTAAGCCTAAATTGGTGATTTCTTTCTTTAAAACCCATCACGATATTTTGTCCATTACTTGTGCTGAGAGTTTGTATAATTTTCAAATCTTTATGCTCTTGAAGGATGAAAGTATATTTGTATGTTGGAAAAAATGCAGGGATGGAGATCATGACTTGTTATTTTCAGTCATGGATTAATTACGAGTGGAGCTAGAGAAAGAAAGGAAGTGGAATGGAAGGAAGAAGTTGAAAAAATTGAGAAAAAAAAAGAATGTTGAGCTAAAAATGATGAGAAAAAAGAAAAGAAACGAGAGGAAGTGAAAAGAGAAAACAACAAGCTGCTAGAAAGAAAAGTGAGTGAAAAAGAAAAGAACAGTAGCAGTGAAAAGAAAAGAGGAGTGAAAGAAGAGAGAATTGAAAAGGCATTGGGAAAAAAAAAAAAAAGAAGAAGAGCGAAAAGATCACAAAATGGATGGTGAGTGAATTGTAAAAGTAAGTTCATATAAAACACTTGATACCATTGCTGGAAAAATTGAGTGATCTTATGAGGAAAAAAGTTGATGATAAGAAGAGGTAAAAGGAAAAGAATAAGAAGAACAATGCAGGATTTACTTGAAATGCATAAGGGTTGTTATATAAGGTTATGGTTTGATTGACTCTTGGAATAGGAGAGCGAGAAGAGTTAGGAATTATAGGTTTATTTTTTTTATCCTTTTCTTGCTTACTCTAAGTTTTCTTTAACTTTTGATATTCCTATATCCTTCGTTTGCTAAGCCACATTACGAACCTTTAGCCTTATATTATAAGCATAAAAGTCCTACATAATGTAAGTAAAATCATGATATGTCTCAGATTAGTGAAGAAAGTGTATGAAAAGTAAGCATATGGAATGCATACTCTTTTTTAACTGACTTCTTTCCAATGGTTTGAGAATATTGTAAAGTATTGAGATGGTTCTACTAAGTCATTTATCACTACACTAGTCTTGCATTAGTTGTGAAAGATTTAGTATCGTATATTTTATGTTCACAAATAAAGAAACAATTGAAGATATGATTTTGGAATTGATTTGAGTGTTTAAAACCTTGTGTTTTTCCTACTTGTTCTTGATACTTTGCTTGAGGACAAGCAAAGAGTTAAGTGTGGGGGAATGTAATAGGAGCTAAATTGGTTATACTTTGCTTAGTTATTTGAGGCTCTTTTGCAATACATTTTGTGAAATAACTAGTCATATTCTTTCATATTTGAGATTTTACCCTTGGAAAGGTATTTTGGTTATTATCTCAGGATTTTGGATAAAACAAAGCATAACCGTCGCAAAACAGAGCAGAGGCGGTGCTGGCTGTAAGGCTGAAATCGTTGTCGGCTGCATTCTAGAACGTACGCGCACAATTTAGAGAAAAAATGGCGAACGAATAGAGAAACAGAACCAAGGTGGCACCGGCTGTGGTCTGTCCCTGAGGCGGTGCTGCGATCATTCTACGCGTTTTTGGAAATCTGAAGAGTTTTAGCAGCTTCCAACTTTTACTCGGCCAAGAACTTTGTACCAACGAGTTTAGGCACCTCTTAAACCTATAAATAGATGGAAAACACAAGGGAAAAAGGGGGAGAATTCATTGATCATCATAGAAAATCACTCAATCCAAGGAGAATTCTTCAAAGTTCAAGGAGGGTTGTACAAGAAGGTCTTCAAAGGAAGAAGAAGGAGGCTTATCTATGACTTCTTTCTTTTACTTTGTTTTATTTTTCTTGACAATGATATGCTAATTTTTTTATTGTAATTCAACATTGTTTTAGATATTCATGATTTCTAGTGTTATTTGATCTTTTGATTAATTGGTTATTATTCTTGGTATTCAATTTCTTATGCTTATTACGAGATTAGTTAGTTGATTATATCCATTGACTTGTTGGACGAAAGAGGGTTGATGGGTGTTTTGATTTATGAATTTCATATTCTGTTAGCAATTGACTTACTAGACTAAAGGGGGTTGATTGTTTAAGAACTTGTAATTGAAGATGAACTGAAGTCTTCCGAGACTAAGGGTTCATTGATTAATTTCATGCTCTAAATTCACTGAGACCAAGGTAATATAATTAAGGATTGTATTTAATGCATCTTTTGCATGAATTAGTTGAGACGGACAAAGTGATTCTAATTTAGCTAGAAGATATTGATTTCATGGATTGACCATCAAAGTGAGTTTATCTTCATCCTTCATGGTGCCAAGAGAATAATTGGTTATGACAATGGTTAAGTTCTTTAAGATCGTGTTTGTCTAAACAATGGCTTGAGTTATATAAATCTACATCCTTGACACAAACATATACATATTTTTATTTTTATTTTCTTTTTAATTTTTCTTTATTTATTTTTCACTTTATCGAGTTGATTAAACATTGAAAGAAAGGGTCATTAATGTCTACTTGTTCCTTGAGGATCGACACTTGTTTTAACCCTATGCTCAGTTAATGATGAGTACGCTTTCTCATAAGTGTGATTTGGGTTTAACGTTTTAATTTAAACTTGATTGGGAATGTGCTTAGTTTTGTATGATTTTTATACCCAAGTCTAAACGCACCAAGTTTTTGGTGCCGTTGCCAGGGAACAATTGAATGGAAGCTTGGATTTTGTTGATTTAACCATGTAAATAAGTAAATTATGTACAATTGTTCTTTTCACAAAAAGGTGCTGTCTTTTGTATCGTGTGTATCTTGTATACCCTTATAATCTAACCTACTGACTTTGACAATGTGTAATTGATTAACTTTTTCTTCTTTTAATTTTATTTTAAATATGAATTTCGGTTGTCTAACTTTCTTCTTGTCTTTTATAGGTGTAGGCCATGGAAAGCAGTGAAGTCATTTTTTGTTGTTTGAAACAATTTTTATTTTGGTCATTTTGTTTTATTCTTTTTATCGTGTCTTCATGAATTAAATTGCATTATTCATCATTTTTCTTGCATTAAAAAAAAAAGAAGTAGAAAAACAAACATTAGTGTATTGATTGGCAAAATTACAAGCTCACATTGATGTTTTTGGTGAGACGTCATTAAAAGCATTACTGAATTCTTTTCTTGCCAATACAAATTCATCTGTTCAGTGGCATGAAGAAGCTTCCCAACAATTGTGCGATCAAAGGAAACACTTAGTTAAGATTGTTGAGGAGAATCATAAGTTCATGCTGGCCCATACACTCGGACAAGAGAATCTCCCAGGAAATGAGAGATTCTATGAGGGACAACTATCCAATGTGGGAAGGGAGGTATTCAAGTCTTCTCTATGTGTTAATAATCCTAACCACTCTTTGTCACATGATTTCCTAGGTTCCTCTCTTTTCTCGGAGAATTTGAGTCCAAATAATGATGTGTTGAATTTATCATACTTTAAGGAGTTGGTTTTTCAACACTATATTGTAAAAAGTCCTTGGAGAATGGTGGAAATTTTTACCCTTCATCCCATTCAACGGGAGGTAACTTATTTTTTGTAAATGTGTCGAAAAGTAAGGATTTCCTGATCCCATTCTTAAGAACTCAATTGCTAAGTTTTAAGGAGAATTTTAATTGTAAAAATTCTTTTGAAGTGTTAATTGATGATTTCAAAATTGATGCATCCGTTAGATACCATGTGCACTTATATATTGGAAAAGATATTTGTGTCTAAAGGAATGTTGGAGAATGAGGTTTATATGTTTTGCTGAGACAAATCGTTTTCATGAACCCTCCATGCTCCAAAACCTCTCTTCATTCTACATTCATCATGCCTATCTTCTATTTTGAGCCTTAATTTCTTTTTAAAAGGTTGATGAGGAAACATGATTAGTGTGAAAAGTTTTTGTGTTATATATTTTTTTTTTTGAGTCCCTTTCTTTAGTTTGTTTTCTTTTATTTACGTATGTTTATACTTTATTATTATTTCCCTTGTGCTTTTATTTGGGTTTTGTTTTAAGGAATAAAGCCCTTCTCTTTAGCTTAAGTTTGGATATCAGTTGGAGCATTATTGCACTTGGAAAGTATTACTTAAACTTTCTAACGCATTATTATTTTTGGTCCCTTTGGAGAAGCTTTCTTGTATGTATTTTTTGCCAATGAGGACATTGCCCAATTTAAGTGTGGGGGAGTGGTTTGGTGGTATACTTTTTCCAAGTTTTTATCAATTTTATTTTGAGAACAATGCCAAATGAATGGACGATTGTTTTCTAATCTCTTCTCCTTTTTATTTTTGGTCCTATAGCATTGTTTATTCCTTGTTATATTTATTGGGCCATTGAGGACAATGTCCAGTTTAAGTGTGGGGCAGTGGTTTGATTGACAAGTCTTCTATACATATTATTTTTCCTTCTCGGGAGTAAACACAATTTTTGGTGCCAAAATTTTCAAACTTTTCTGCTTTTCTAGAGTTTTCAAGTTGTCTTTTTTTTTTTAGTGCATGTCTTTATGATGGATTATAGAGCATATGTTCTAGATCATTGATGGCTTCTGATGATGTTTCCACTCGCTTGGACAAAGTAGTTCTTGATCAAATGCTGTGCATGATTCTTAAGCTTGTTTTTCTCTAAAATTCATGGAGCATTCTAGAACTTACTTGAATACCTCTCGAGGCGAAATAAGAAAAAGTTTCATGATTGAAGTTAGGGATGACGGTATTAGGCCATCTTTGGATATTTTGAGCATTTCAAGCCTACCTATTGTTACATTATCCCTAATGCCTACGTTGAGCCTAAATTGGTGATTTCTTTCTTTAAAAATCGTCACGATATTTTGTCCATTACTTGTGCTGAGATTTTGTATAATTTCCACATCTTTATGCTCTCGAAGGATGAAATTATATGTATGTTGGAAAAAATGCAGGGATGGAGATCATGACTTGTTACTTTCAGTCATAGATCAATTACGAGTGGAGCTAGGGAAAGAAAGGAAGTGGAATGGAAGGAAGAAGATGAAAAAATTGAGAAAAAAAAAAAGAATGTTGAGCTGAAAAAGATGAGAAAGAAGAAAAGAAATGAGAGAAAGTGACAAGAGAAAACAACAAGCTGCTAGAAAGAAAAGTTAGTGAAAAAGAAAAGAACAGTAGCAGTAAAAACAAAGGAGGAGTGAAAGAAGAGAGAATTGAAAAAGCATTGGAAAAAAAAAAAAAGAGCGAAAAGATCACAAAAGGGATGGTGGGTGAATTGTAAAAGTAAGTTCATATAAAACACTTGACACCATTGCAGGAAAAATTGAGTGATCTTGTGCGGAAAATAGTTGAGGATAAGAAGAGGTGAAAAAGAAAGAAGAAGAAGAAGAAGAACGTAGGATTTACTTGAAATGCATAAGGGTTGTTATATAAGGTTATGGTTTGATTGATTCTTGGAATAGGAGAGCAAGAAGAGTTGGGAATTATAGGTTTATTTTGTTTATCTTTTTCTTGCTTACTCTCAGTTTTCTTTTGACTTTTGATGTTCCTATATCCTTCATTTGCTAAGCCTCATTACAAACCTTTAGCCTTACATTATGAGCTTAAAACTCCAACATGATCTAAGTAAAATCATGATATGTCACGGTTTAGTGGAAAGAGTATATGAAAAGTAAGCATATGGAATGCATACTCCTTTTGAACTAACTTCTTTCCAACGCTTTGAGATTATTGTAAAGTATTGAGATGGTTCTACTAAGTCATTTATCGCTACACAAGTCTTGCATTAGCTGTGAAAGATTTTGTATCACATGTTTTATGTTCATAAATAAAGAAAGCCATGAAGATACGGTTTTGGAATTGATTGAGTGATTAAAACCTTGTGTTTTTCCTACTTGTTCTTGATACATTGCTTGAGGACAAGCAAAGAGTTAAGTGTGGGGGAATGTGATAGGAGCTAAATTTGTTATACTTTGCTTTGTTATTTGAGGCTCTTTTGTAATACATTTTGTGAAATAACCAGTCGTATTCTTTCATATTTGGGATTTTACCCTTGGAAAGGTATTTTGGTCATTATCTCAGGATTTTGGGTAAAACAAAGCAAAACTGTCGTGAAACAGAGCAGAGGCGGCACAGGTTGTAAGGCTGACATCGGCACCGGCTGCATTCTGGAACGTATGCGCACAAGTCAGAGAAAAATAGGCGGACGAGTGGAGAAACAAAACCAAGGCGGCGTCGGCTCCGAAGGACCAAGGTGGCGCCGGCTGTAGTCTGTCCCTGAGGCGGTGCTACAATCTTTCTACGTGTTTTTGGAAATCTAAAGAGTTTTAGCAGCTTCGAACATCTACTCGGCCAAGAACTTTGTGCCTATGAGTTTAGGCACCTCCTACACCTATAAATAGATGAAAAACACAAGGGAAAAGGGGGAGAATTTATTGATCCTCATAGAAAATCACTCAGTCCAAAGAGAATTCTTCAAAGTTCAAGGAGGGTTGTACAAGAAGGTCTTCAAAGGAAAAAGAATGAGGCTTATCTATGACTTCTTTCTTTTACTTTGTTTTATTTTTCTTGACAATGATATGCTAATTTTTTTATTGTAATTCAACATTATTTTAGATATTCATGATTTCTAGTGTTATTTGATCTTTTGATTAATTGGTTATTATTCTTGGTATTCAATTACTTATGCTTATTACGAGATTAGTTAGTTTATTATATCTATTGACTTGTTGGACCAAAGAGGGTTGATGGGTGTTTTGATTTATTAATTTCTATTCTGTTAGCAAATGACTTGCTATACCAAAGGGGGTTGATTGTTTAAGAACTTGTAATTGAAGATTAACTGATGTCTTCCGAGACCAAGGGTTCATTGATTAATTTCATGTTCTAAATTCACCGAGACCAAGGTAATATAATTAAGGATTGTGTTTAATGCGTCTTTTGCATGAATTAGTTAAGACGGACCAAGTGATTCTAATTTAGCTACAAGATATTGATTTCATGGATTGACCATCAAAGTGAGTCTATTTTCATCCTTCATGGTGCCAAGAGAATGATTGGTTATGACAATGGTTAAGTTCTTTAAGATCATGTTTGTCTAAACAATGGCTTGACTTACATAAATCTACATCATTGACAGAAACATATACATATTTTTAACCTTTTTTATCTTTTTAATTTTTCTTTATTTGTTTTTCACTTTATCGAGTCGATTAAACATTGAAAGAAGGGTAATTAATGTCTACTTGTTCCTTGAGGGTCGACACTTGTTTTAACCCTATGCTCAGTTAATGATGAGTACGCTTGCTCATAAGTGTGATTTGGGTTTAATGTTTTAATTTAAACTTGATTGGGAATGTGCTTAGTTTTGTATGATTTTTATACCCAAGTCTAAACGCACCAAGTTTTTGGCGCCGTTGCCAGGGAACAATTGAATGGAAGCTTGGATTTTGTTGATTTAACCATGTAAATAAGTAAATTATGTACAATTGTTCTTTTCACAAAAAGGTGCTGTCTTTTGTATCGTGTGTATCTTCTATACCCTTATAATCTAACCTACTGACTTTGACAATGTGTAATTGATTAACTTTTTCTTCTTTTAATTTTATTTTAAATATGAATTTCGGTTGTCTAACTTTCTTCTTGTCTTTTATAGGTGTAGGCCATGGAAAGCAGTGAAGTCATTTTTTGTTGTTTGAAACAATTTTTATTTTGGTCATTTTGTTTTATTCTTTTTATCGTGTCTTCATGAATTAAATTGCATTATTCATCATTTTTCTTGCATAAAAAAAAAAAAAGAAGTAGAAAAACAAACATTAGTGTATTGATTGGCAAAATTGCAAGCTCACATTGATGTTTTTGGTGAGACGTCATTAAATGCATTACTGAATTCTTTTCTTGCCAATACAAATTCATCTGTTCAGTGGCATGAAGAAGCTTCCCAACAATTGTGCGATCAAAGGAAACACTTAGTTAAGATTGTTGAGGAGAATCAGAAGTTCATGCTGGCCCATACACTCGAACAAGAGAATCTCCCAAGAAAGGAGAGATTCTATGAGGGACAACTATCCAATGTGGGAAGGGAGGTATTCAAGTTTTCTCTATGTGCTAATAATCGTAACCACTCTTTGTCACATGATTTCCTAGGTTCCTCTCTTTTCTCGGAGAATTTGAGTCCAAATAATGATGTGTTGAATTTATCATACTTTAAGGAGTTGGATTTTCAACACTATATTGTAAAAAGTCCTTGGAGAATGGTGAAAATTTTTACCCTTCACCCCATTCAAAGGGAGGTAACTTATTTTTTGTAAATGTGTTGAAATTTAAGGATTTCCTGATCCCATTCTTAAGAACTCAATTGCTAAGTTTTAAGGAGAATTTTAATTGTAAAAATTCTTTTGAAGGGATAATTGATGATTTCAAAGTTGATGCATCTGTTAAATACCATGTGCACTTATATGTTGGAAAAGATATTTGTGTCTAAAGGAATGTTGGAGAATGAGGTTTATATGTTTTGTTGAGACACATCGTTTTCATGAACCCTCCATGCTCCAAAACCTCTCTTCATTCTACATTCATCATGCCTATCTTCTATTTTGAGCCTTAATTTCTTTTTAAAAGGTTGATGAGGAAGCATGATGAGTGTGAAAAGTTTTTGTGTTATATATTTATATTTTTTTGAGTCCCTTTCTTTAGTTTGTTTTCTTTTATTTAGGTATGTTTTTACTTTATTATTATTTCCCTTGTGCTTTTTTTTGTGTTTTGTTTTAAGGAATATAATAGCGGAAATAAAATGATACTTCAACTTAAAATTTATTACAACCCAAAAGAAATAATAATAAATCCAAGAATACTCAATACAAATCCATAATAAAAATTCATCCACTCTCAGCTCTCCCAACATTACACAAAAAAAATCCTCAAAAAATTCTTCCAAAGAAGACAATATATAGCTACTTATGCCCAATGCAGGATGGTCCTGAAATCACGATAAAATGGTGGTGAGACAGAAATCTCAATAAGTCCGTGTGTGCTTTGGGTGTTTAGGGAAAACAGCTCGTGGATGCAAAGTGTGAAACGTTTATAAGAGAAATACTGGAAAGAAATAACATTAGTCAAAAGTAAGAGTGGCGTTTTGGCTTTTCCAGCCATATATAAGTAATAAAATCAACCACTCAAAAGAAAGGGATATGGGTTACCACACGTTGGGCCCCATAACCGGTCAGAATGCCGACACTTTGTGTAGACTAACAAAAGTAGGTGATCGGCCTACTGGGCAAAATACTCCTCCTTCTCTATACCCAAACAACAACCGAGTGTCCATTCTGGAAAACCACAGTCACTTAACTGAAAACAAACTGCTCGCTCAGACTGGCACGACTCACTGGACTGACATCTTATTCGGGAAGGACTCACCCCTCAGAGGTGGCCACCTACTGAGAGACTTACCCTAACCCTTCAAAGATTAGTCCTAGTAGTCCACCCTTATTAAGTACTCAAGGACGTTTCCCACTTGGGATAAAATGAACAAAACACTGTTCCACATGAAAATGGCAATTTATGGGCTTTTCGAAGTCTTTAACAAAATCAGTTTTAGGATGAGTTTGAGTTTGAGTAAATTTGCTCATTAGCTTTTAAATATTTCAAATATTTAAAATAAGAAAGGATTTAACCCTCAATTGCCTTTACATAAATGAGTGTCCATGCACTCTACACTTGGCTTGCCATAATAAACATTTTGCATCAAACAGGTTTTATGCAGGAGCTTACCTGATTCTTGCTCACAATAACAAGGTCACCAACAGCAGATCTAACCCCACATGGGCAAATACAAATCACAATCAATTTCAAGCCACAAACTACTTACTTAATTTTAAATCGACTCAACTTACTACTACCATGATCCTAGTGTCCCAAGCTTTAAGGCTAAACAATAAGTAAATAGGTTTAAGAGTTAAGCCTAGCACAGTTATTTAAAATAATTAATGGTTTGGGAAATAAATTTAATAAGTTGAAAGCTTAAATTTTGTTAGGGAGAATTTAGAGTTTATTTGATCAAGAGTTCTACGTAGTATTAAGTAAAATATTAATTTACTAATAATTTAGTTGTTAGAAAATAATTGGTAGCTAAAATTAGTTGAAAATAAATTTAATGAGTCTCACTTGAACAATATTAAATAAATTCTTGAGGAGTTTTGATCAGAAGATAATAGTTAAATTTTTAGTAATATATATTCTACTAATTGTAATGATTTTCATAAAGGCTTTAATTGATCTCATTATATTAAGTAATATATACATATATACATATATACATATATATATATATATTATTTTTCTAGCAAAAATTATTATTTGTTTGACTAAAATATCCTATATAGATATATGACAATCCAAATCTACCCTTCCTAGGGGTTTTTTTTTTTTCTTTCAAAAATACTAAGAGAAATTATTTTATTGAATATTTTATTCATGAAGTAAAAATTTGTTTGGGGACAACTAGATCATGATCAAATTCCCATGGCTAACCACAATCAATACATACACAATCTTTTAATTCATCAAATCATCCAAATCATGCATACAAGAATAGATCTCAACTTATCAACACATGATCTAACCCCTACTAGCTTAAACATGATCATGGCTTCAATATTAATCCATCATGAATATTACCCTATTCACCAAAGGTGACATAATCTCTAGCATACTTCATCACATATACTGCTTATGACATGCATCAACCTCAAATCATCATATAATCATCCAAGACAATCCTTCCATGCATAAATCCCATCTCCTTCACAATCATACATATATTCATACTCCAATCTCAACAATATATATATATATATATATATATATATATATGCTCAAATCCTTTCACCATCCACCTACTATCATTATCACCCTAGAGACATAATTATAGAGTTTAAAAGAAGGATTGATGGTACTTACTTGATTGATGAATGCCTCGAAGGTGTTTAGAGTAGATCTCAACTCCTAGATGTCTAACTTTGTCCAAAAGAGATGGCGAGAGCATGATTATGGAGAAGAAGTCATCCGGCCAAGGGAGAGGAGTTTCGGCCGTGAGAAAGAGAGAGAGAGAGAGAAGAAGAAGAAGAGATCATTAGCATGTTTACTCACATAGGTTCCCACTAGAGATCATGTTTGGAGAGGATGAAGTTGGTAGAGTAAATTTACCTTGAAGATGTTCTTGTTCTTCACAGAAATTTCTGCTTTTGATCCGAAGTAGCAAGATGTTTTGAGGAGTTTGATGTTAATAATGGTGTTGATGGACTCACAGTAGTGAGTAGATCAAATCTGGAAGTTTTTGAGAGGATTTGAGATGGTTTGAAGGGGTATTAAGTGTAGGGAAGAGGTAGGTGTTCTTGGTGTAGTGTGTGTGTTCTTGGAGCTTGAGAGATTTGGAGAGATTGTAGTGTGTAGCTGCCGAATTTCTGTGAGAGATAGGGCTGGCCAAATTTCTGTAGGGTTTAGGGAGTTGTTTCTCTGATTTGGAAGGGAAAAGGAAAGGTTAGTTGTTACAATATTTGAAGAATATTTTTAGGAAGTGAATTTGGAAACTAAATATTCCAAGAATATCTTGATTGTTTGACAGCTTTGGAAGTCTGCCATGGCTGACTGTTTGAGCAGAATTTCAGTGGGATTAATGCTGGTTTATGGAAGCTTATGGTGGCTGAAAGTAGGGTGCGTAATGGTGAAGAAGATGCCTGGTCAATTGAGTAAGATTTTATGGAAGGTTGCTAAACAAGGATGGCTGGAATTTTGGAAACCAATCAAGCTAAATTGCAGGGATTTGTTGGAGAGATTTTCAGACAGCCAATGCTGCCTTTTGTCCAGAAGCTTGAGGGAAACAATGGAGCTCTGTTAATGGAGGTTTAAGGAAGGTTTTGACAGATTAGGGCTGGTGTTTCAGCTGGAAGAAAAATAGGAAACAAAGGTGGAAGTTTGGACTGCCCAGAATTTCGCTGAATAGAAATTTCTGGGCAGATTTTCGGTTGCCACTTCCAGCCAATTTGCAGAGAGCTTGAAGTGGGATTTTTGGGGTATTCAAGGCTTGTTTCCAGACTTCTTTATGGAGGAAAAACATGGCTATGGTACTGAACAAAATCTGGAAGAAATCAGCTTGGTTTTGGACCTCCAAAGTAGCGATTTTGCCCAGAATTTTCACTGGTTTTGCACAGCCTTTGTGCAGCCCGAAAATGGCAGAAATAATTCATGTTTCAAACTGATCTTAAGGCCATTTTTTTGGAAGCTTTTGGGAGGGGAAGTCTGCTAAGAAGCTCGACAATTTGAAGGTACAACAAGCTGAAAAACTTCAGCTCATTCTAAGAAGTAAGATGAACTAGTCTAGAGTGAAATTTCAGTAAGCTTACAAGAGGGATTTTTCCCCTTGGAATTTCCTACCATTCTTCCACATTTTTTTCAGACCATGAGAAGCCTTTTACTAGGACATTTTGATCTCACAAGATCACAGCATTTTACTGAAATTTCTGGAAAGAAAATGGATAGAACATCTTGATCAAACCAAGGAGTTGAAAATTGAGAAAAATTAAGGATCAAGGGAAATTGAATTCCCTTTAAGAAATTCGAGTAGAGTAAAGGAGTGGAATGAGAATACTCCTAACATGTCTCTCTTAGGACCATCATCCCTACCTTACTCTAAGTTCATAAGACCGAAATTTCCTCTACTACGCAAAAATAAAATTTAATCTAGCTAAAGCTTCTATGATGGAATTTGAACCCAAGACCTCAAGAATTAATTCCAAAGCTTTTACCTCTACACCACAACAACTCTTGTTGATATTTTCACTAGAAAATTATTTTCTATTCAATCCACAGGCTATCTCCCTATTTTCACCTCGGGCAAAAATTACCATCTTGCCCCTCTCACACAATACTCACCAACAAGACTTCAAGACAATAAAACCCGAATCCAAAAAACATAAAAATCATATGAAAATATATTTAACCATGAAATAAAATATTGTATGCATCCCAACCCCCTTACTCTAAGGTTGGTTTTGACCGGGGTTTCACACATGACTTGGGGGCCCTTCTTCACAGAAATCACAACTTCCGTTTAACACTTAGCCTTGAGGCATCACTATTTGTTCTATCTTTTGAGTCAACACTTCCGCCTTAGCCTCCAAAGTTGCCACAACATCCACTTTGTGCACTCATTGCACACAAGCTTTAGATCTTGTACTCCCCTAAGAATAGTTATTAGAAGCCAAGTTTTCAATAAGATCAAATACCTATTTTGAGGTTTTATCATTGATGGAACCCCCTGCAGAAGAGTCCACCACTCGGCGTGTTGTAAAGTAAGGCCGTTCAAAAAAGATAAGCATCTGCATTCCGAGCTTGAATCCGTGGTGTGGGCATTTTCTTAGCATCTCCTTGAACCTCTCCCAAATTTCATAAAAATGTTCAGAATCTAATTGTTGGAACGCAAAAATTTTGTTTCTATGTTTGGATGTCCTAGCTGGAGGAAAATATTTGGCAAGAAATTTTTCAGCTAGGGTATTCCAAGTGGTGATTGAACCTGTGGGTAAAGACTTTAGCTAAGATTTGTCTCCATCTCTCAAAGAAAAAGGAAAAAGTCTTAGCTTTATGGCATCTTGGGAAACACCATTCATCATAAAAGTATCACAAAGTTCAAGAAAACTGGCTAAGTGGGCATCAGGATCATCTTCTAAGAGCCCATCAAATTGAACCATATTTTAGACCATCTGGATGATATTGAGCTTTATTTCAAAATTGTTTGCATCCATCCTAGGTCTAGTGATACTCGAGCCCATGCCTGATATTGCAGGTTTCACAAAGTCATCCATAACCCTCATGTTATTTCCAGCATTGTTGATTTGAGCATCGTCCATGTCTGCAAGTAAGTTCTGTTTGATTGTTCACCAGATTTTTGATAATGTCCTCTTGATTTCAAGATCAAAATCTACTATCTCGCCTTCAGATTTTCGGGTCATGTACCAAGTGTTAGGGATATGTCCTAGAGTCAATTTGTACTTATACTATTGTCGTTATGTTTTATATAATAATACGAGGTTTTCCTTTCCATGAATAGTGCATTCTGTTTTGTGGTCATCAAGTATGTGACTTGATAGTAAAACCCAACAATAAATACAATGACTATTCTAAAATAGTCCCTGATCGATTATTATTATTGGAAAAATAATAAATTAAGATTGGTATGTTTGTGACTAGATAGCTATGTTTTACTGGTCATGGATATTTGTGATATCAAGTCAAAACATAAATAAATGTTAGAGAACATTGTATTGGACATGACCCACTGTGAGAGTACTTCATGGAACATGTCATAAGTACTTTCTAGCCATAATGATATTAAAAGTCCTTCGACCTAAATTCATCATGGTTTCCTACTTGATAAGTTCTATATTTTAACGTTGTCTAAAGTAGATTACTGTTAGATGTAGAATAAATCGAGGAGAGGAATATGATTGATAGTGAAGGAATTTGTCCCTCTTAATTATGGGAGAGATATCCATGAGCCTCTTGATAAATTAGACTATTAAAATGCATGGTCGTGCTCAAATATATCAGTCTAAGATATTGATATCATTTGTTTGAATAGTCTACTATGAAATCAAGAAATAATTGATTAAGCTTAATAAGGATGACATGCTCTGTGCCTTATACTTAATCTGGATATCGTGTGACAAAAAGACTAAATATAAAATTGTGGTTTGGTTCGAATAGATCACTGATCTTCATTTAACCTGGATAGTTATAATATTTTACTAGAAACCACTTATAACTTGTGGGCCATTTAGGCACACTACTAGTGTTAAATGAACCTATAGGGTCACACAATAAGTGAACTAGTTAGGTTATTTTTCTAGTAACCAGATTCGATAAATCTGGAAATATGTCTAAATTAATTGAACTTAGAAAATTTACCAAATACAATGAATTTGGAAATATGTCCATATTCGATGTATCTGGGTGATGTCTAGATTATAAGAATCTGACTCGGTAAATTAATTAGTTAAATTACCGAGATAATGGTATAATCTTATCATATCATGTTTTAATTTAATTTGAATTTAATTTAAAATATGATAAGATATTATCAGATTTGGACTCTAAGAGATTTGGGGTTTTTAAAGAAAACCCTAGCTGTCTTCTCAACGTTTCTGTTCTGTTAAAAATTTTGTGCCTTTATTCACTAGGGAAAAAAAATCTCTCAAACCCTAGGCGCTAGCACTCTTGGGGTAACGAGTCAGTTCACCGTGTATACCTGTAGAGGACGTTCGCACACTGCAGCGTCTGGTGATCGTTCGGGTTGCACATATGACAACATAGTCAGAATCAAAGGATCTTGATTACACAGAACAAAGGTAATCCTGTAAACCTTAAGTCTTCTTAATCGTTTACTTGAATCATCGGAAGGGATTCGTGGATGTTTTCGCGTTTAGGAGTCCACGAATTCCAACACCAAGGTCAATACCTAGAAAAGACAAGGAGTAAGTTAGATAACCACATTTAACAGAACAAATTAGTAAAGTAAATGTTAGTCAAAGTTAGTATGTTAGAGTACAAAGATGCACAAGCTACAAAAGCTACAAAACATGGCACCTTTTTGTAAAAAGAACAATTCTACAAACTTTACGTATTTACATATTTGCATATTTACATATTCACATGGTTAAATCAACAAAATCTAAGCTTTCATGATATTGTTCCCTGGCAATGGGGCAAAAAACATGATGTGTTTGAATTTGGGTATAAAAAATCATATAAAAATAAGCACATTCCCAATCAAGTTTAAATTAAAACGTTAACCCCAAAATACACAAATGAGTAAGCGTACTCATCATTAAGCATAGCATAGGGTTCGAATGAGTGTCGATCCTCCAGGAACAAGTATTTATTAATCACTATTCTTTTATTGTTTAATCGGCTCAATAAAGTGAACAAGAATAAAAATGAAAAATAAAATAAAATAAAGTAAAAGAATATACACATGTTAAGGATGGAGAATTAAGTAACTCAAACCATTATTTTGACAAACATGACCTTAAAATACCCAACCATTACCAAAACTAATCATTCTATTGGCATCATAAAGGATAAAGATAGATTAACTTCTTTTTCAATCCACAAAATTATTATCTTCTAGACAAATTAGTATCACATATTCTATTTCAACTAATTCACCCAAAGATGCATTAAACACAATCCTTAATTAAATCTCCATATTATGGCAAACTTAAAACATGAAATTAACCAATGAATCCATATTCTGGTAAACATCAATTAACCTTTAATTACCTAGTTCTTAGCAATTTACCCCTTTTTCAAGAAAGTTAAAAGACAACAAATATGAAACTAATGAATTGAAACTACCAAAACCCCCTTTTTCAAGCAAGTTAATAGAATGAAACAACCAACTAATCTCGTAATAAGAATAAGCATTTAAATATGAAGAATAATAATCAATTAATCAAAAGATAAAAGTATCTCTAAAAATCATGAATACCTAAAACAATGTCAAATTATAATAAATAATCAATATATCATGTTTAAGAAAAAGAAAACAAATGAAAAGAAAGCACTTATAGACAAGCCTCCTTCTTCTTCCTTTGTAGACCTTCTTGCACATCCTCCTCAATTTAGTAGAATTCCTCCTTGATTTGAATGATTTGATGTTATGATCTCTGAATTCCCCTCTTTTTCCTTGTGATTTTCCTTTATTTATAGGCTTAAGAAGTGCCTAAACTCGTTCCTCTAGGATTTCTGGCTGACTAGAAGAAGGAAAATACTAAAACTCTGCAAATTATCAAAAATTATGCACAAAAATCGAGGCACCGCCTTAACATCTGGGTGCAGCGGTCACCACCTGTCCTGCCTAGGGCCGGCGCTGGTTGTGTTCTGTCTCTCTAGTTGTTTGCTGATTTTTCTTGATTTTTGTGCCAACCTTTTTAGAGTGTAGTTGGCGCTGCCTCTAGCCTCCTAGTCGGCGCCGGTTTAATTCTATTCAGCCCTGCTTCATTGATTTTCTTTTGCCTCAAAATGCGTGCCAACAGCACGTGGCCGGTGCTGGTTCTCCTGTCCTTGGCGGTGCAGCATCTATTCTGTTTTGCGATATTTTTTTATTATTTTACCCCTAAATTCTAAAATAATAAAAAAATACATTTCCAAGGGTAAAATCTCTAATATGAAGGAATATGACTAGTTATTGAACAAAATGTATCACAAAATAACCTCAAATAACTAGGAAATATAAGACTAATTTAGGCCCTATTAGGTGCTTAGGTTTTATTTTTGAGGGAAAGAAATAAAGGGAAAACGGCTTTCAAAAAACACAAAAAAGGCCAATGTGTTCGTGTGTTCTTTTCTACTTAAAAAAATTAACCTCCCGTGGTATTGTTGTAATACCCCATATTTTTATAGCGTAGTGGGTTGTAACTTTATGGGATGTTGCCCCATCTGATTGCTAAGATAAGTGGTCTTTATAACAAACTTCATTCAATAGGCAGCGAAAATTTTTTCAAGATAGAAAAGCACAAAGAATCTGACTTCTGATACATACACTCTAGGGTATAACATGTCCAAAATATAGCAGAGGCTCTTGAGGTGCACTGTGGTTCTGTTGCACTTCTGATCCCTAAAATTTTTCAAATGAAATAACACACGCGTGAGCATAAGGCTCAGTGAGTCCCGTGTATGCTAGTGTTTTCAACTGAATAGATCTCGTGAAGAGTAACCTGAACATAAACAAACTAGTTTAGAAATCCTCATTTTAAAAAACATTTTAAAATAAGTATTCAAGGATTTCGAGTGAAAACATACTGATTCAAGTATAGTCAGTGCTTACGCCAAGTATTCAAGCTAGTGCTTATACCAAGTAGTCAAGTTAGTGCTAATGCTAAGTATTCATGTTAGTGCTTATGCCAATTAATATGCTTACGCCAAGTATTTAAGTTAGTGCTTACATCAAGTATTTAAGTCTAGCATGTACTGTATTCAAGGATTGACATGTTCTAGAATTCAAGATTCATTAAAATCTCAATAATTTAAAATTCATAACATTCATCATGTTTCCAAATCCATGTAGAAAACTCGCACTCGAGTATACCAGGAACGCAGTTTCCATATCAGGAAAACAATTTACCAAAATTGGGATTTGGATATCAAAGAAATTACATGAGATATTTCATGTCCAACATGTACAAGAAACAAGTGCTTAATAATGCTTTCAAACTCAAGTATAATGTTTATCTTATAATCTATCAGGAAAGCATTAATCATATCAGGAAAGTACATGAACTTTTTATAAAAAGAGTTAGCTAAATGGAATTTGATTGACTTGGGACTCACGGTCTTCCATGTCAATAGAAACAACAAGTAGGCATGTTCATGTTCAAAATATTTTGAAAAACACTAGCTAAAATGGGATTTAAAAGGCAGTGGGACTTGTCTCATGTCCTAGGTTGATATGGTACTGTATATATCACTCTTGGCCTGTTACGAGGCTTTGAAGATAAATAACATATATTGAGAGTAATTCCAAACCTCACTTATTATTCTAGGGTTCGACTAGCACAAAACTAATATATGAATAGAAAATTTTCTCTTTTGTTATTTTTTTTTCGTTTCTTTCTACCACAAATGAGATAAATACTTGGAATAATCAAAGGCACATTAATTTATTTCCCGTATCTTTATTCAAACAAATATCAAAGGTATCCATATGTTCTTGTGATTTCTCTGTCATCCATTAACACCAATAGAACAATACTTGAGTTTATTTCTTGCCAAATAAAATTCTGCATTTCTTCATTCTTGTCACACCTTCTTTGATTTGTCAGAACTTTTAATTTACAAGTCCGATTGATGTCAAATTTATTCCAAAATGTCCTCAGGACATTCCTTGATTATTTCCAATTCATGAATCATTAATTTCCATTCTCATTTCATTCATGTTTGCTTACAACATCTCAGCTTTCCAATCTGATTATAGTTTTGGTAGATTGTGGTATTTTCAACATAACCTTTTATTCACAACTCCAAAACATATAAAATTGGTCCCAAAATGATCCAAAGACATTTAGCTACATGTTTGGTTATTGTGTTCCAAATAAACAAGCCAATTTGTATAGTTTATTTGTTCCTTAATGCTGCTCGAGATTTCTTTCAAAGTAGAATTTTTGTTTTGTTTATCTTTAAACACCAACTATTCAACTTTAATCCAAACAACTATACAACATTTAATCCATCTTAAATTCCATCTGAAGAGCCCTTAATTCTCTAATTTCAGAGACAAAGCACTCTGTAAATTAATCATTTCTCAACCCAAAATTAATAATTATAAACATCAACAACAATTCTTTTTCTTTCAACTATTAAATCCATTTCATTTCAATTTCATCTTCTCCTTTTATAGCCATGAACAATGACAAGGGCAAAATTCATCACTATTTTTCTGGTTATTTGAGGTTAATTTGATATACTTTTGATGTAATAACTAGGCATATTTCCTCCTATTTAATATTTTGCTTGTAAAAATTGTTTTGGATGAATTTATGTAGGATTTAAGAGATTTCGAACAAAAAGTATAAATTTCAAGCTTGCACCCATGCCAGGTTAGGCTATTATACCAGGTGCCAGGTCTATTCTAGAGAAACAAAGAAGAACAGAGCAACGTCTAGAAGGATACTAGAATGCACCTGGCACCAGGTGGGTCAAAGTGACGTGGTGCCAGGTTCAGTCGGTTCAATAACGATTTTGTGTACGAATTTGGTATCTTCCAAAGGATTTTGGTATTTTCTAAATTCTACTAGGCCAAGACTTCTGAAGCCACAAATTCTGGTATCAATGGAGCTTATAAAGATGAAGAAAACATAAGAGAAAAAAGTGAATCCACGGATCAAAGTTTCAATCACTATCAAAAAGGAGATTCATCATTCAAGTAGATTATTCAAGAAGGTTTTCAAATAGAATATTGAGGGCTTGTCTATGAGTTCTTTCATTTAACCTTTGTTTTCTTTTTTGAGAATAATGATGTAATTAATGTTTTATTGTAATTTGACATTATTTTGGATTAACTTATCTATTTAATCATTTTTCTATCATTCTTGGTGTTTGATTACTTGTAATTATGGAAGAGTTGATAAAATTAGATTTGCTTCCAATTGACTTCAGAAATGATGTTAGGAGTTAATTTAATTTTGTTAATTTCATATTTTTTATTTCTTATCGGACTTGGAAAATGAAGTTAAGATAAAAAACTAAGGTAATCAAAGATTGGTTAATTTTACTAAGACTATAAGGTTATTAGCTAATTTCTTGTTTATTATCACCTAGAGTATAGGAATAATTGTTGAAGGAGAAGTTTAATGCATCTTTTTTGTTATGTTGGTTGGATTGAGAAATCTGCTAATTTAATCATGAGATAGTGAGTTTATGACTTGGAAAATGATTGAACTCTATTCTAATCTCTTCATGATGCTATGATGATGATTAATTGAAATAGGTGCTAAGTGGTTCATTATCATATATTTTAGGATAGGTGTTTAATATTTCATGTTCCTACATGCTTAAGTTGTACATATTTTTTCATTTTTATTTTTATTATCTTATCACATTATTTTTAGTTAAACAATGAATGAAAAGTGATTAGTGTGAACTTGTTCATTTGAGGATCGATACTCGTTAATTCCCTATACTATACTTTCTTTGAGTACACTTACTCATATGTATAAATTAGGATTAATGTTTTAATTAAAACTTAACTAAGGGATGGATTTAAATTTAAATATTTTTATACACCCAAAATTTATACATCATGTTTTTGGCGCCATTGCTGAGGAACAATATTATGAAAACTTGGATTTTGATTATTTAATCATGTTTATATTTTTATATATCAATATGTAAATATGTGAATATAAATATATATATATATATATATTCTCTTTGTATGAATGGGTGCCATATTTTTGTTATTTATATAATCGTAACTCCATAATTTCACTATATGTTGTAATTTGACTAACCTATTTCACGAGTGTATATAGTTGATTAACTTATAAATTCTATAGTCTCACTATCTTCTTGTCTCTATTGATCTAGCCTTTAGTGCATTATCCAATGATCTAAAGATAATATAGTAGATCTTGATCTTGAGATCGAGAAGACCTTGACAAAGATTCGAAAGGTGAGAGATGACATAGAGGTTAACCAACCAAATAATGGCAGTAATGGTGGTAATAATAGGATGACATCGATCATTTTGTAAAGCTTGCAATCTCGGATACAGGCTCGAGCATTACGAGACCTAGGATAGAAGCCAATAAGTTTGAGAGAAAGCCCAACATTATCTGAATGATTCAAAACATGGTACAATTTGATAGGCTATCTGAGGAAGATCCTAATGCCCACCTTGCGAGCTTTTTATAAATGTTTAACATATTTGAAATGAATTGTGTTTCTAAAAATGCTATCAAACTAAGACTTTTTCCTTTTTCCTTGAGAGATAGAGTTAAATCTTGACTAAAGTCTCTGCCAGCTAGATCCGTTACACTTGGAATGTTTTGGCTAAAATATTTCTAGTAAAACATTTCCCCCCAGCTAGAACATCTAAGCTTAGGACAGATACTTTTGCCTTCCAATAGCTAGAATCTAAAAATCACTATGAGTGTTGGGAGAGGTTCAAGGAAATGCTTAGAAAGTGTCCTCATCATAGATTCGAGCTAGGTGTGCAAATGTAAATCTTTCATAGTGGCTTAAGCTTTGCCATAAGGCAATTGGTTGATGTATTTGTGGGAGGTTCCATTATTGCTAAGCCCGGAGGAGGTGTTTGATTTGATTGAAAATCTTACAACAAATAACTATGCATAGGGTAGTGCAAAATCAAAATCTCTTGTTCATGGAGTGCACAAGGTGGGCATAATGGCAGCTTTGGAGGTTAAGGTGGAGGCAGTAACATAACAATTGGAGCAACTGGTGATGTCTTCTTCTCAAAAATAGGTAATGAATGTTAATTGTGATTTTTGTGATGAAAGGCATCCAAATTATAAGTGCCAAAGCATGGGGTCATCACAAGAGTTTTTAGAACAAGCTGCATTAGTTGGCAATAGAAGATAAGGTAACAATCCTTACAGTGCCACTTACAATTCTAGTCAGAGGAACTATCCCAATTTCTTATGAAACAATAAAAACCAATCTAGGCATACTTCTTTTAACTTTGGAGGAAATCAAAGGATACAACCCTCCTTGCCTAACAATGCATGACCACTTAAGCCATCATTGAAGGACTTGGTTAACCAAATGGTAAGTAGCATGGAAAGATGGTTTCAAGGAGTAGATCTAACCACAAGCAATTTCGAGCCGTCCATATGCAATCTTAAAAATCAAATTGGATAATCGCCAAACTCCTTGGAGACCGTCAAATGCGCTCTCTTCCGAGAAACATTGAGACAAATACACGTGACCAAGACCGTGAAAAGAAGATGATTTTTACTGCTTTGGTATTTGGGACATCTTTGTAATTTTTGAGTGCTTTCCGTAATGTTTTTGTTCTTTTCATTTTTTAGAATGAATTTTTTTTTAATGATTTTGTGGTTTTAGTTGTTGTTGTTTTCATTATTTAATTAAATAAAAAATATATTTTTAGTCAAACAGAGCAGGCCTGGCATTGGGTCGGAGCTTCTGTCCAGGTACCAGGCCAGCACTGCTAAAAAAACCAGGCTCGGTGCCGGACCCCGCACTTGGACTTGGTGCCAGGTCTCGTCGCGCATAAGGTCTTTAATGGCAAAAATTGAGCAATTTTTCAAACAATCCAGTATCTCCCTCGTTTTTTCTCTCAACCTATCACTAGGTCTGATTTCAAAATACGACCAGGTCATTTTCAATCTCCCCAAAAAAATTGTGCCGAACAGTCTAGGCTCATGCTAAGCTCTGCACTTAGGCCCGGCGCTAGGCCCCGTTGGCCATAAGGTCTTCAACGGCAAAAGTTGAGCCATTTTTCAAACAATCCTTTATCTCCCTTATTTTTTCTCTCAACCCATCACGGGCCTGATTTTAAAACACTATCAGGTCACTTTCTATCCCTCCAAAATACCTTCCCAATATTAAATCATTGTATTATTCTTGAAGTTTTGGATTGATATTAAGAAAAATCCAATTTTCTTCATAAAACCCATTTCTCAAACCATCCACTTTCTACCCATTTTTTTCAATCTCTTTGTAATGGATCATTACCCATACATTGAAGATCATTATGGTATGATTTTTTTGCATTTTCTACGATTCATTTTTTCATATTGATTATTAGATATTTTCGTATGAATTATGGTCTGAAAATTCTTGTTTTTCTTAGTTTAACGGATTGGATGAAACTCTTTCTTTCTTTGAGGCTTAGTTAGCATGGGTATATGATTGAAAATAATATTTGATTAATACAATTCATGTCTTACATCTTTCTGGCAACTATTGAGCATGCCTCTAATATGTGTAATACTGTACCTGCCACGACATGTTCTTATAGTTTGAGAGATACTTGTTCATGTTTAACTTGACATTGTGATTATGAGCCTTACATTATGACATGAATGGCATTGCTAAAATGATCATGGGTATTGATATTATGTTCGAGATTAGACAATGGCTATTTGTTTGCAAGTATTGTTAGGGGAGTTTGTGTTGTGTTTTGTGGTATTTTGAGGTGGTGGTTATGTTGAGTGGGGTGTTGTGATTGTGAAAAGGTTGAGGGTTGTGTTTCGCTGTGTAGTGAGGAGTGATATTGAAGGTGTTCTATCTTCATTCCTTTATCCTACCTTTGTCCATCATTACATCTTTATCATGTCTAAGAGACTGAAGGGAATGGCACCTGGGGCCAAGAAAGCTAGAGCTTCGTCTTCATCTATACCATCTTTTGCGACTCTATCCATCCAGCCTACATAATTCTTTGATCCTACATGTCAAATCTAGTACCAAAATCACCAACATTACAAAATCACAGTACAAAAAATGTATAAGCCTTCATTTGATAATTTAATACAAGTTTCTAATATGTTTAGGTGGCAGGGTTGGGAACCCATCATCAGACTTGGTGATATGATCTTGGGGGCTGATTTTCTATTGAATTTCGAGACTAAATTTGGAGTAAAATGCAAGACACAAGTAAGAGCTCAAAATAATGAATTTTGTGAAGAACCAAGACACCCAGTTAAAATACTAGGACCCTAAGCCAAAATAAAGAACTTAGAACTCTAGAAATGAGAATCAAGTCTGCTAATTCATACCCAAGATCCCTCTACCCAACTAGGAGTTAATAACAATTGAAGTAGATGAACTAGGAAACAAAAAATAACCTCTACTCTAGACCTTTTACTTAGCAAAAAACTAAGATTCTATTTTGATAGGTTAGTTTAATCTATCCTGAAGAGTTTATAGACTCAAATCAAAGCCAAGGAATGGAATCCAAAGATTAGTCTTGTCCTTTATGGAAGAACCCTCAAAGAACTCTATCAAGAGTGTCTTTTGATCTCAGTAATAATATTCAAGTTCAATTGAAATGTTATAATGCCATATATATAGGCATCTGAACCTAGCTAAGGTGAGATAAAATCTCTGTTGGGTAACTCAGGCTCGTATCCTATACAGCACAGCGAAAAATAAAACGAGATACCATCACAGGACCAATCTATGTGTGAAAAAAAAGACATAATGGGGGTAAATGTAACAACTTTTACCTTTGCGCGATCGTCCGAAGAACAAAAATTTCTTCTTCAAGTTGAGGCGCGATCCAGCAATCCTCGTGATCAACCTCCACGTGAGTTGAACGTCTACCCACTATAATCACAGAGTGTGATTATCTATAATAGTAATCCACACAGAGGAATACTCAAGCACCAAAATTTCTGTGCTAGCAGAAAAAAAAAATGGCGGCAAGATTTTTATTTCAAGAAGAAAACGAGATAGAAAGAACAAGAGGCTGATTTCATGTATCATGCTCTAAGGTTTTTGTGTCCAATTTCAGCATAGGTTTTTCATGTGTATATTCTCCAATATACATGAAATTTCCTTACCAAAAACAGGGGATTCTAATCCCATTAGAATTTCCTAATTGTAATTGGGAACATCAAGTTCTCATAATTATAATTTGGACCATAAATTATAACTAATTATAATTTATCCACAACAACTTCTCTTTCTCGCAATTAACACCACTATGTTATCAATTAACATCTTGAGTATACAATCCTTTATTGTGTGTGACCTATTAGGTTTTCCAGTCAATTGGTTGCAAACATGAATTAATCCAAACGTCTTTGAGATTAATAATCCATAATTAATTAAAATTAATCCTATTAATTCTAATCAGGATTGGTTTATTAATTCATCAATTAATAAACCAATATTCCCAGATCATGAGCTGTATCTAGCAACACATCATGACCACCCAAGAGTCCAGGAAGTTAAGTGGCTTGACATGAACCCTTCAATAACAAACTTCAGTGCAATCAACTCATTTCACCATACAATATCTCATTCGGTTTAGAGTATGGAATTAGTGCCAACTCCCTGCAGAATTAATTCTGGCCCGAATACAATAGTTCTTATACCAGGAACCTACTACTCTAGATATGTATCAATTGAAACTGTTTCCAATACACAATTGCCTTGGCCAAGGACTTTCAAGTAGTAATTCCTACTAGTGGCCTTGAGATATTTGCCCCTACTATTAGGAGTGGTGAATCCTTTATTGACCCTCCCAACTTCTTTCGTTTACCTTATCATGTACCCTATATCTATCCCATAGGCGGCCCTCGATCAAGCTCCGGAGATTGGAATCAAAGTACAAGGCTCAGCAAACAAAGTACCTTAGAGATCTCAAGTCTAAGGATACTTGCACGTTCGCTATATTGAGATTATATCACTGGCACTAAATAGATATCCATGTGATTATCTCAAAGGTAGGTCATCCAATGAACTTGTTCCATTAACAAGCATCCATGTGTTAACTTTGACTATCTCAATACTCACGGTTATGAGAACCACGCCTGATCAAATCAGGAAGTCTAACACATGCTAGTCTTAACGCATTAATGATATCCTATGTCATTAATACTATGACTAGGGACTATTTAAGTACTAACACCATCTAGTGTAGTAGGAATCTCATATTGTGATCTCTATCATGATTTCTATAACACAGTGTTGTACTAGGGACTTCATTGAGCAGTTCTATTATTTAGAGTAAACAAAAGAAACTGTAAGATAAATAATGCCTTTTATTAAAATAAAATGTGTCATATACAGTGTACAAGTGATTGCCTCTAGGGCACAACACTAACAAACTCCCACTTGCATTAGAGCCAATCATTCATGTATCTAATACCGAATGACTCAACATGACAATCATGTTTCTTTTGGGATAGTGCTTTTGTAAGCGGGTCAACTATGTTCTCATCCCTGAGAACTCTTTCTATCTTTACATCATTCCTATCTATGATCTCCCGGATCAGATGAAAGCGTCGCAGTTCATGTTTAGATCGTTGGTGAGACCGCGACTCCTTTACTTGTGCAATGGCTCCGTTGTTGTCACAATACAAAGTTATTGGACCAACAATACTAGGAACCACACCCAATTCCGTCACAAACTTCTTGATCCAAACAACCTCCTTAGCTGCTTCAGAAGCAGCTATGTACTTAGCTTCTGTCATAGAGTCAGCAATAGTCTCTTGTTTGGAACTTTTCCAACTTATTGCCCCTCTGCACAACGTAAATACGTAGCCGGATTGTGATTTGAAATCATCTTTATCAGATTGAAAACTGGCATTAGTATACCCGTTTATTTTCAAATTACCTTCTCCATATACTAAGAACATGTCCTTAGTCATTCGTAAGTACTTAAGGATGTTCTTTACAGCCGCCGAATGACCCTCACTAGGGTCGGATTGGTATCTGCTCGTCAAACTGAGAGCACAAGATACATCGGGCATAGTACATATCATAGCTTACATGATAGATCCAACTGTCGAGGTATATGGAATCTTACTCATGTGATCCCTTTCAACTTGTGTCTTGGGAGACATCAACTTTGAAAGGCTTACACCATGTGACATGGGCAAGAATCCCTTTTTGGATTGATCCATGCTAAACCTCTTTAGCACTTTATCTATGTATGTAGACTATGAAAGAGCAAGTAACCTTTTGGATCTATCTCTATAGATCCTTATTCCAAGAATATAGGTTGCTTCACCAAGGTCTTTCTTGGAGAATTATTTGGACAACAAAATTTTAACCGTTTGCAAGATAGGTATATCATTTCCTATTAGCAATATGTCATCTACATAAAGCAGTAAGAAAACGATTGCACTTCCACTAACCTTCTTGTATACACAAGGCTCATCCATATTTTGAATGAAACTAAACTCTTTGATTGTTTTATCAAAACGGATATTCCAACTCCTAGAATCTTGCTTAAGTCCATAAATAAACCTTTGCAACTTACACAACTTTGTGCCATCACTGGATGCGAAACCCTTAGGTTGTGTCATATACACTTCCTCAGTCAGATTTTCATTTAGGAAAGCTGTTTTTACATCCATTTGCCAAATCTCATAATCAAAATGAGCAGCAATGGCTAGGAGTATCCTGATGGATTTCAACATGGCTACTGGCGAGAAGGTTTCATCATAGTTAATACCATGCTGTTGACGATAACCTTTCGCCACTAGTCATGCTTTATAGGTAACTAAGTTACCTAACATGTCCATTTTCATCTTGAAAATCCACTTGCACCCAATAGGTTTAATTCCTTTGGGTGGATCAACTAAAGTCCATACTTGATTGTCGTACATGGAATCCATCTTTGACTTCATGGCCTCAAGCCATTTGTCAGATTCTGAACTATTCAGAACATCCTTCTAGGTAGTAGGCTCATCTTTATCTATGAGCAATACGTCATTATGTTCACTAATGAAAAATCCATATCTCTCAGGTGCCATACGTATCCTACCAGATCTACGAGGTTCTTGTGTATTAGAAGGTTCATCTATTCTTTCAATAGATGTAGGGTTAGACGGTTGATCCTCGTTTGTTTGATCTTCATGAACTTTACTAAGTTTAATCTTACTCTCACTGTCTCCTATGAGCATGTGCCCCTTCTCTAAAAAGACGACATACTTCAAAATAAACAATTTTTTTGGGAGGGTTGATAGAAATAATATCCAAAAGATTCTTTTGGATATCCCACAAACAAACACTTCTCAGACTTACTATCAAGTTTGTCTGACTGTGGCCTTTTAATAAAGGCAAGACAACCCCATACTCGCAAGTGAGATAACTTTGGTCTTTTACCAAAGAATATCTCAAATGAGGTAGTATCAATCGATTTTGTCGGAACTCTATTTAGTATATAAGCAGAAGTTTCTAATGCATGCCCCCAAAACGATTTTAGTAGGTCTGCAGAAGCCATCATGGTTCGTACCATGTCTAGAAGGGTTCGATTCCTTCCCTCAAATACACCGTTATGTTGAGGTGTATGTGGTGGAGTCCATTGAGATAATATCCCATTATCTCTAAGATCACTCAAAAACTCTTGACTCAAATATTCTCCTTCTTGATCAAATCTTAGAGTATTAATACTTTTGTCAAGTTATTTCTCTATTTCATTCTTGAAGTCTTTGAACCTTTCAAAGGCCTTATATATGTATTTCATTAAATACAAATACCCGTATCGTGAGAAATCATCGATAAATGTTATGAAATAGTTATAACCTCCTCTTACTTGTATTGACATTAGGCCACATACATCAGAATGTATGAGTTCTAATAACTCCTTGGCCCGTTCTCCTTTTCCTAGAAAAGGAGTTTTAGTCATTTTGCCTAGTAAACAAGATTCGCATGTGCCATATGATTCATAATCAAATGACCCTAAGTCACCAAGCTTGTGTAACTTAGAAACACGATTTTCGTTTACATGGCCCAAACGACAATGCTATAAGTAAGAGGTGTTAGAGTTATCTATTTTGGGTTTCTTATTGTTTATATTGAGAATTGGATTGTCCAAGTCTAGAACAGATAAACCATTAACCAAAGTTGTTGAACCATAATGAATATCATTCAATGAAAAAGAACAACATTTATTCTTAAATATTAAATGAAATCCACATAAGTCTAAACACGCAACTGAGATAATATTTTTCATTAAAACTGGTACATAATAACAATTTTCTAGTTCTAGAATCAATCCCGAAGGCAGGTTCAGCTCGTATGTCCCTACAGCAAGTGCAGCAACCCTTGCCCCATTTGCAGTACGTAGGTCTATGCCGCCTTTCTTTAGCCTTCTACTGCTATTTAGTCCCTCCAAGTTATTGCACAAATGAGATCCACATCCGGTATCTAATACCCATATCTCATTTCTAAAGGCAGTATTTATCTCAATCATAAACATACTTGGAGAAGAAGTAGAAGAGGAAGATTCTACCATTATAACCGCATTGGAATCCCTCTTCATGGAGGACTCAGCAGTTTTGAGAAGATTGATCAACTCAGGGATAGTGGACTCAATCTTATTCATCTAATAGTTAATCACAAATTGTGAGAAACTATTAGGCAAAGACTGAAGAATTAAGTTAACACTTAAGTCATTGTCTATTGTAAACCCGAGAGATCCAAGCTTCTCTATCAAGCCCAGCATCTTCAACCCATGAGTGGCCACAGAAGAACCCTCTGCCATTTTACAATGAAATAGTTGCTTCGAGATCTCATATCTCTCAATTATGGCTTGGGCATCAAATAGCTCTCGAAGATGTAAAATGATAGATTGAGCATCCATATGCTCATGCTGTTTTTGCAACTCAGGAGTCATGGATGCCAGAATAATACATGATGCTGTATCACTATCCTTCTTGTGCCTCTTGTAGATAGCATGCTCATCAGCATGAGCATCTTAGGCTGGTGGTGGTGGAATAGGAAAATCTAGCACGTACATCAACTTTTCTAATTTGAGAACGATTCTCAAATTTCTATACCAGTCAAGATAGTTTGATTCGGTTAACTTGTTACTTTCCAAAATGCTACGTAAGTTCAAGTTCGTTAACATGATACAAGTGACCTAGATGTAAAGATAGAGAGCATTAGCTACTTTTATATGCACATGATATGCAAATAATTAGGACTTTAATTAAACGCATTTATATTCCACTATTTTACTTAAACCAATACCCCCCACTACTGATTCGGGAAAGCCCGTTAGCAGCTTTCCTAGTGGACCGGTATCCAAATTCCTCAAGAATAACCTTGGGTTTGCCCAATAAGCCACCATTGAGTTCATTGGTAGGTAACCAATACCAATTACATCATGTGTAACTACTGGATCATTGGGTGATTAACAGCTTTTAATCTTAAAGCCTTTTGGGCTACCCCAACTTTTCCTCTAAATTTCTTTATGCTTGAGTTTGCCCAACCGGGATAAGGAATTTAGTTAAACTCGACCCATTAATCAGGAATTTAATTCCATAGCTTGAACATGCCCAATGTCAAGTACGAGGGATGAAAAACAGAGAGCATTATGCAGTTACGGGAAAAACAGAGGGAAAAAAAAACGCAAGCCTTAAAGGCCACACGGAAGCGTGAAGATCATACATTTGCACTCCTTAAGTCTTCTAGGTTAAGTAGAAGTAGATTGAATGACAGGAATCGCTTCGCCTTGCCCACTTGAAGAAGTTTCCGGTTGAAAACCCGCTAGCCTTCTATTTCGCCTTGTTTGCATGAACGCCAAGCTTTTCAGGTGTCGGAATATTCCTGTACCCAACCTCTAGTCGGTGAACACAATGGTGAGGAGGAATGGTCTCAAATCTCCTTGGTTCTCTTGCTATTGGTTAGCAAAGAAATCAAGAAGAAATAGAGAAGGAGGGAGGCGTGAGAGTGAGACAGTGGCGTGAGGCTCTGTGTTGGTTAGGAGATTAGGGTTTTCCTGTACCAGAGACTTGTTTATTAGTTAGCCAAAATTAGGTCTCTCAATCTCTGATAAATATATCCCCGGGATATCATATTTCAAAACACCTGGATGTTATCCTGAGAATCAGTTTGGTTTAACCCTAAACTCTTCTTAACCGTATCTGGAAAAAACCCTATGGTCCAAGCTATTGGGCCAAAAATAAATTTTATTATTTTTCTTGGACCCAAAAGGCCCAAAATAATAAACATTAATTATTTATTTCCTGCGCTTATATAAACAACCCAATAAATAATTAATGAGCCCAAACGAACCATAACAATTAACCTTTAATTATTTATTTCTTAGGCCTATATAAATAACCCAATAAATAATTAAACATTAATTATTTCTCCTAGTTTAAGCCTAGGTTAATTTTCTAATTATTCATACTGGACCTAGGCCCTGAATAATTAATTAACCAATTAAACCAGATAATTAATTTCTCTCAACTCCTATTTTATTTATTTATTTATTTTATTCTAGTATAATAATAAATTAGACTCCCTGAACAAAATAAAATAAAATAAAATCCTCTTCAACTGAGACCAATTCCTCAACCCAAAATTAGTTAGGACTTACGGGCTATTCCGAGGACCAGAAAGACACATCGTCTTGGCTGCTAAAATGACCAAAATACCCCTGCTATATAAATAGCTGTATTTTGCATTTTAAATATTTCCTAATATCACCATAATAAAATATTGACCCCAAGGACAATGCTGCATTAGCAAAGTCTCCGACCTACAGGTGAAATAACTAAAATACCCCTCTACACATCGCCGTATATTTAGAGAGGAAGAAGTATACTAACAGCCCTCTAAATGACATCTACCATCCTTAGGCTTCTAGTCAATGATCCACGACTTCCTGGAGTGTTTCCGCTTTCCAAGGGAGCTACCCTAAAGCAAACATCCAAGTCATGTTTCCCAGGGCCCTGGACATTTCAGACCATTCGGACAACCACAATGGGCGATATAGTGCAGGAACTTTCTTGTACAAGTCTGTCTTAACTAACTAGTCACACATACCCAACATGGAAGTACATTGGCCCTACGATAGAACCTCAACTATAGCAAATCGAAGTATATGCTTCCAGCTTCGCCAGACCACCAACTTATACTCAAGTCGTAGAGTACTAGTCCACGTTGTAGTGGTAGTAGTCTAGGTTTCTATCATATAGTGCTTTTAGAAACTACTACTACAGGTCTTGTCCTACGTATTTGAAAAATGCTTATGTCATGAAGTGAGTGGACTACTCACTGGCTAAAGGTAAGCCATTCCCCATTTGGAATTCATAACATAATAACCTAAGCATGATGAGGTTCCCAGTCTTATCAATAGGTTAAGAACAAATGTTTATGTGTTAAATAACCCATGATCCATACCTTACTCTGAAAGACCATCATTAATATGGATCACTTATTTAAACACAATGGGTCTGTTCCAAAATAAAATTGTGCACAAACAAAAAGTAAATTCACAAACAATTTCTGAAAATAAATTCTTTTATTAAAATATTCGATTTTACATCAAAAACCTATTCTAAGAGGGCATACAATCCAACAAAGTAGGCTTGGGTTTGCCCAACAACCTAGTCTTCAAAAAGGGCTCTCATTCTTACTATATTAACGGAAGGAATTAGGTTTAATATTAATTGAGGGATTTGTTCCTTTTAATGATTTCGTTGAATGACATGCATAATAATCAATAATCACATAATTAATAATCATGGTAATAAAGCAATTACGTGGTATGGTTATGGACTTTACCATAAATTAATTTCTTTGCGCCATAAAAGAAATTAATATAGTTAACCCTATGTGTTCATGCATGATTTAAGTAGAAGGTCTTACCTCCTCGCCTTGTTTTAGTTGCCATCTCCAGAATAAAATAATTCTACTCCTATCTAACCTATGTAAGCTAATTACATAATTTCCTAAAGAGAGAAAACCTCGAGTTACATTCGAGGAGAGTTAGATGAGAAGAAAATTACACAAGAATTCTAGAGAAGGCTGGACACGCAGGCCCTATTTCATAAAAACTAAAACTGTAAAATGCATGAACAGATATAATTGGTTTTAGTCCATAACCATCCACCATGCCATTGACTATGCTTAAACAAAATAAACATATACTTTTATTATTCCAAAATCACTATTTTGAAAAATAAAACAAATTCTAAAATCACCATTTTAGAGAATACATCAATTTTAGATTTTCGAAATCATTATTTTGAAGAACAAAATTGATTGTCTCAAAACTAATTTTGAGAAAATGCTTTCGGGTACTGTCTCTCATCAAATGAGGTTTTTCCCTTTCAAAATTTTGTTCCAAAATTTTTTTTTAAATAGCTGGAAGTCGCAAACAGAGCAGAATCAACGCCAGTTCAGAAGTCGGCTCTATTTTGGTTTCCAAAAAAATTTTCTTCAAAAAATGATTTTTAGACATCGTGAATAGAATGAAACCAGCGCTGACTTGGAGGCCGGAGCCGGCGCTGCCCGTGTTCTGCAACAATGGCGGCGATTTTCAATAAATTCCACAACAATTTCTGGTGATTTCTTCTGCAAATATTCAGTGAGAACAATTCTCAGCTGTATTTTCTATTTTGAAGCTATAAACAACAACCAATTTGTTAGTTTAAACAAAATCAAAATGGAAAATTAAGATGAAACGGAGGGCAACATCCATGTTACAAGAAAACGTTTTTTGTAGAAATTTTTCAGCACCAAAGAAAGCATCTTTTTGAAATACTCTGTGACTATAACACAATCATATTGTGCTACGGACCCAACTCATAAAGATCGAAATGATTTTGACTCGAGTGAAAATAAT